>CM057350.1:258859690-260104849 GCA_030015575.1 Agapanthus africanus
ACGACGAAGGAAAGCAAGGCGTTCGTCGACATCGACTATAGCGAGAATATTAGGTGAGTAGATGTATATCTATAGGGGAAGTCGGGTGGATGGCATATAGCACTCCCGCAACCGTAGAATTAGGATATATGTATGTGTGTGTACACGCGCGCGCGTGCATACACTAGATATATATACTTAGCAAATAAGGTTTCTAGAATACCATACCATAGTAGTATACTTGTAGAAAGATAAATCCCTAATTCTATTTTCTTAGCCGTTGAGCTACATATACACATATACACATATATAAGGATATGATTTTATTATGATGATACGAGTCAATACGATACGATGATGATATGAATTGATATGATGGTAGGAGACGATATATATGATATGATACGAGATAACATGGCATGATACCATGTAACATGAGATGATTTGATGAGATGAGATGATGCACGTGATTATAGATCTGTACTATTGATTTGATGGTATCGCATGATGGATTATTCCGTACGTGATATGATGAGGATGAATCGTCGATATTATTTCAACTCGAGAAATATTATTTTAAAATCACTTAAATAGATATTATGATATGTTTAAAGCCATACCTACTTTCAAAAATAACGAATCGTTTCGCACTTTTAAATGATAGCTTCAAGGGGATGCTACGACTTTTCAAATGGTATCTTTTTCAAAAACATCATAGGCCCTAATTTTCTAAAACAACGATTCGTACTATATTAAACTATAACTGTATAGCTCATACGTAGTTGCGTACTTTTATACTGTTCGCGATTACGATTTCTTATTTCTGCATACGCTCGCATTTCTTTCATTTTACGATATATATATTTTGCGTTTCATACCTTTATCTTTACATGACTACGTCTGCTAGAATACACGTACCATTACCGATGATGCACATGTTGCACGTATACCTACTCGCATTCTCACACACACATTATCGGTAATTGCCATGCCACGTACACAGATAGAACTCGTTATGTTACTGTATCACTTTATAATCTGTTAGCATTTTAGTTACTGTTTAGTACCCTGCACCATATATTATTTCAGATATTGCACATTCTTTACGTTGCTACACAACACGCTCATATGAACACACTTGTTATGCATTACAGTATTGTTCTATGCATGTACACATTATTTCATTATTGTCATATTCTTATGAGATTCTGTTTTCATGAGATTTCTGGATTTGAGAAACCACAGATATTATTTAAAAACTTATGAATGTTTCAAAAACGCGGTTTTCTCTTGATATGGTATTTTGGCGTCCACCATGAGATTTCTCAATTCTGAGCTATGATGATTATCCGAATCAAAGCAGGGGGAGAGAGACCGATTGCGGATACATGGTGGACCTGGTACGGTACCCCAGGGTAAGAAGATCGTATAAAAAGGCGTTGGGCTTGACAAGAGAACACTGCCTATCGGTGACAGAATTGGACTCGGCGGATATCCGGAGGATACCGACCGGAGTGATATGAGACAGATGGATATGAGAACCGATCTGATGAGACGGTGCCTGAGATATGAGGGCTGATCCGATGAGACGGCGCCTGAGATATGATGGTTTACGTGTCGATGCTGGCCATGGGATTTATGATAATTTTGAGTGTCGTTGCTGGGCACTCAGGATTTTATGATGATTTCGAGTGTCGTTGATGGACACTCATCGGATGATACATATATATACATGTTGGATGACGTGTCACCATACATTGATACAGGCACTATGTTATATTGATATATATACATATATACACGTTCATTTCGATACCACGGTATGATATTATTATTATTATTACAGTATGACCTAGGTGTTGGGATTCCTAGCGTCCTGGTCACCTACCGCGGCCGTTGCGGAATGAAAAACTTTCAATTTTAAAAACTTTGGCACTAGAAAACACATTCTAGAATCTAAACAAACATCGAAACTAGAAAACCAAAAAGATCTAGCTACTGTGATAACATGTTATACCTAACGATACGTGTCCTTCAGGTTTTCACTCCTCTTCTTAAGCTCCCTGAGGTCTCCTGGATCATCCTTGACGGCCGGCCTCCTCGGTCCTAGATGATCCACCTGAAGGTTCTTGATTCAAGCTCCTACTTTAAAAAGAAACTAACTAAGCAAACTAGTTTGCTAATCTAGTTTACTTAGATGATGTGGTGATGATTAGTAGTAGTTTTCTATCTCAAATCCTTTGGTTCTCAACACATGTGAGTGATAAGGATTTAGAACAAGAGAATGAACTCAAGAAGATGAAAGAGAAGAGCAAGTGAAGAAAATGAATGTCATGTGAGAAGAAGAATGGCTATTAAGAAAAACTATGTGAAGAATGGCTCACTCTTTTTCTATAAAGCGTTTCTCTTTTCCTTTTTAAAAATACAACAATACTCCAATAGTGTTTTCAATAAATATCCATACCTCCCTTTTCCACCCCATTTTCTATTTTCAAGAAAATAGAAAAAATGCATAATGAGGTGCCATATTCTAGAAGGTATTTTGTACAAATACAAAATACTTTCTACCATATATACATACCCGTATTCGTACCAAAATACGAATAACCAAGAGATAGAATAATACTACTAATATAATACTAGCATTAAATCAATATCTGATTTAACAAATCGGCTTAATCCTAAACCCGCTAGTATTATCAACCGTCCGATCGAAAACCTGGATAGCACTAGAATATACATATCGAAATATGTATATGTAAATTATTAAATCAATACCTGACTTAATAATCCGGCTTAATTCTAAACCGGCTAGTATTATCATTCGATCGGAACCCTGCTCGATCGAAAACCTGGATGACACTAGAATATACATATCAAAATATGTATATTATTAAATCAATACCTGATTTAATAATCCGGCTTAATCCTAAGCCGGCTAGTATTATCATTCGATCGAAACCCTGCACGTATAAACATACGGCTACCACATTGTTTCGCCTGAATCAGAGAAACCCTCTGTGTGGGACCCTAAAGACTCGATAGTACGCTGGCGGTGGGTTTAACCATAAGCACGTCAGCGGCACTAGCTGTACGTAACGGCTACCCAGGTACCTGTCGAAAAGAAGGCCGACAAGCAAGCTCATCCGGATCTCTACTGAGCCTATCCGTGACAATCTCCGTACAGCCCGATCTTTTCGTCTAAGAGTATCGCATACCTGGTCTAGGGGGTGGTAAATGTCAGACCCCTACTGACCAGATAAGTTATGTCGATTTGGCTCAGGACCAATCCGAGAAACTACTGATCTAACCATTAGTAAGTCTCAACTGCCTTGGCCAAGGTTTTATGGTTCTAGCCAACCGAACACAATGCAATATCGACTCCTAATACCGGGAGAGACGAATCCCTGACAATCACTCACTGCCTTCATGTGGTTCGGGACTGTATCCAACCAGAGCCTATTTGCACGACTCAGTAGAGCCGTGGTAAGGTAGCGATCAAAGCACGGTGAGAACTCACACGAGACAAATGATGATCTCAGGTCTAAAGACTAACCTGTACTCATGTCATCTTAGAACTGCTATCTGACGGTAGGTATAATATCATCTAGAGCTTCTCGGCAAGTCCATCCAATGTACTCACCCCCTGTGAGCACCTGTATACAATCTTAGGCGATCACACTAATGGCTGTGGGACCAACCACCGTCCCTCGTCGGGGTCTAAAAACGTATACATAAGTCTAATCTGGAGTATCGATGCCCGTTCTCGATACTCCTGCGACTTGGGACATTTAAGGATATGCTTATAAACTACCCAGCTCCCACAAGTATGATAGCCATCACAACGCTGGTAGTCAAGCAAGATCCTACGGGCTTTATCAACATGTATCCGCCATATGTAATATCGAGTATAACATATGCACATGTTAAGATAAAGTCAAACCATAATAGTATACTACTATATCGAGTATTTATCAATATGTGTAAGCAATATAAAGCAATAAAAGAAAGAAATACACATATTAAGACAAAGACAGCTCAAATAATATATTATATACAACTGAGCAAGATTGTCCTGTACATACATATCCCTAACATCTTATACAATACAGGCCTCTAGGGCATACATATCCAACACTAGGTAGATCGTTATACATTTGATTTCTACCTGATGATGTTTTCTACTCACGAGTTGGCAACTCACCCCCGTTGTGCCATAGTTTTCTTGCAGGATCGACCGCTCGGATCAGTAGCGGCTTGCTAGCACATTACTCCTTTTGGTGATTTTCTTGGTAGGTGGGTTACACTTCGGATCGTGACCACCGCTTGTATATTATTTATTCAGTTGTAATCTAGTTATAAGCTCCATCAACCAGACTATGTATATTGTGGACTTAGAGACCAGTTGTATATTCTTTCAGATTTAGTGTCGAGACTTGTATTATGTTAGTTATATGTATGCCCTAGAGGCCATTACTGTACATAGGATGTATATTGTAGTGGATGCTGGGACGTATATAGGGAGGACTTTCTTGCTCGACATGATAGTATGCTATCTGGTTGAACTT
This sequence comes from Agapanthus africanus, assembly GCA_030015575.1. Taxonomy (NCBI): domain Eukaryota; kingdom Viridiplantae; phylum Streptophyta; class Magnoliopsida; order Asparagales; family Amaryllidaceae; genus Agapanthus; species Agapanthus africanus. The sequence continues at coordinate 258,864,238 of CM057350.1, forward strand.
TACCTTAACGTGTATACTGATTGTCTCTCTGTTACATGTTGGTAAAGCCCTTAGGATCTGTACTTGACTACCTGGACTATGATGCAGATCATACTAGTGGGGACATGGTAGTCCATAAGTACATCCTTCAAAGTCCCTAGTCGTGGGTGTATCGAGACGGGGCATCGATATACCAGAGTAGACTAGCGTATACCTTCTCGACCTATACAGATGGGCGATGGATGATCCCATATCCATTGGTGTTTGACATCGGAGATGATATACGGGTGCTCAGTAGAGACTGGGTACACTGGACGGACTCGCCGAGAACTCCCAGATGGTATTATACCTCACGTCAGATGGCAGTTCTCTGGTGACACTGGTACAGAGTAGTCTGTTGACCCGAGATCGTCATAGAGTCTTGTGTGGTTCCCACTGTGCTTTGATTTCCATCTTACCACGTCCAAGAGGGCGTGCAAAACGGTGGTTTTTGGGTACAGTCCCGAGTCACATGGAGGCAATGAGCGATAGGAGGGGATTCGTCTCTCCCGGTATAGGGGGTTGATGTTGCGCTGTGTTCGATTGGCTATAACAGGAAATCCCTGGCCAGGGTTGCTGAGATTTACTGGTAAGTGTTACCAGTAGTTTCTCGAATTGTTATAGACCTCATATCGACACGACTTATCGAGCTATTGGGGTCTGACGTTTACCACCCCTAGGCGAGATATGCGACATATCAGACGATCAGACCGGACTGTACGGTAGTGTTACTGGTTAGATTCACTGGAGTGTGAGCGGGCTTGCTCGTCGATCTTCAGATCGCTCAATACCCGGGTGGCCGTTACGTTTAGCAGACCGCTTGCGGCTTGTGGATGTTTGATATGATCATCATCCGCTGCCGGCGTATTGACGAGTCTTTAGAGTCCTACACAGAGGTTTCCTGGCTCAAGCGAAACGAAATAGGAGCGCATATGAGATATGTGCGGGACCGAGAATAATACCAGTATGTGATACTGTATTCGATTCTCGCGATGTGACATTGATCGGTTATATGCGATATAGCCGGGTTATCGGATCAAGTGTTGATTCGATAAGTTGTTACTAATGATACTAGTCGGTTATATGCGATATGACCGGATCATTAAATCAAGTGTTGATTTAATGATTTAATGTATAATTATATATTTGATATATTACTTTGCATTAACTAGTATCGGTTCACTTTAAATGGATTTTCTCGCTCGGGTGTGCACATTGTATATTCGATATATTTTTGTGCACTTCATTGTATCATGTTTGATGATGCATGATTGCTAGGGTTTGTGTAAAGAATTAAACCAAGGTTATTTAAATGGTTAGGGTTTTGTTTTTCTTATTCATTTATTTATCTATTTATTTTGGATTAACAAAAAGAAAAGAAAACAAAGTGGTGGCTTTAAATCTTGAAGCTTGTTGAAGCTTCATGAAGATTTGACTAAAGTGACCACTTTGTCTTCATGCTTAACCCTAACCACTCATCTAACCTTGGTCAACTCTCTACAACAAACCATGGTTTGATTATGATAAGATTATTATTCTTTTCTATTTTTCTAATAACTTATCATAACTTTTTCATCTTCTTCTTCTTCTTCCACACAAGAAGAAAGCTCTCTTCATCAATGGTGATTGATGAGAATGAGTGAGAAATCCAATTCTAAAGTCTACCCACTTCCTATTTCTTCATCCTCTACCTCTTGCCAAGTAGTAGAGTGTGTTTCCTTCACAAGTTTTCATGGCTTGGTGAAGGTGGAGCTTGATCTAGCGATGCCTCGACGTAGATCATCTTCGGCATGGACATCGACGACCTAGCTCGCTTATTCTCCGATGAAGTCGACGCTAGAGCCCGGATTCTTTTTGGACAGCGGAGAGGACCTCATCTCGGAGCCGTGGAGGTGGAGGACCGGATCTACAAAGGTTGTATTTCCGTTTTCTCATTAGTTAAGTGTTAACTAGATTGTTTTTCGCCTAGTTTTCTAGCAAACGATCCGTAGTCGGGTTTCTCGGCACCGTTAAAATTTTAATTTGGCATGATCGATGCCTTGTGAGACCTCATTAGGGTGCCTAGGAACCCTACAGTGGTATCAGAGCCTAGCTAGAGCCTTAGGCGAAGTCCAGACGGAGTTTGAAGTCCGAACGAACCCGAAAACCCAATTCAAACATGCTCTCTGTCCTTTTTTGAAAATTGTGGATTTTTTCGAAATTAAAAATATGCAGAAAAATAAGCAGGGTGTTATTTGAATTACTGTGAAATACGAGGGCCTGAATCAACTTTTCTAGCGCGGAACCGCGGCACGTGCTATGCATGGTGCGGCGGTTCCGCGGCCTTACTGTTCCATTGTTTAATAATTTCTGCACAGTAACTCATATAATATAATGCTGTATTTTCTGGGGTATTTTTATTGTGACTCTACAGAAGATTTTTCCTGAGTTGTTTTGGGGATTCGGTGTTTCGATCGGGGTATCAAATTTTGTCTGTGTGGCTTTCCGGATAGTTTTTAGAATATGTTAAAAAGTTCGACCGGATATAAATACCCAATTTTTCCCCTGTCGGGAAATTTCCAAGTGTTGGATTTTTCCGTAGTTTAACGACGTTCTAAGTAGTGCAAGTAACGCGATGGACCCTCTAGAAGACAACAAACCTTAACTCGATTATGTGACCGTCTTGAACTGCCCTTTGAACCTTCGGGTTTGGGGCAGTACGGCGTGCCACATGTGAGACGTTGGCTTGACCCTTCTACGGCTGGACCGTCGGTACTGAAGCACGAACTGAATGTTGTTAGACTTATTTCATGTGTTGATCTGTATCGGGAAAACTTGGGTGTTCGATTGTTCGATCGGAAAGTTTGACATTTTCTATTTATCTGGAATGGGATACAATAATTGGAATTCACAAGAAATTATGAGATAACTGAATGAATGTTATAAACATAGCAGTTTAGTCTCACTTGATCGGTTGCCACGGAATTTTGATGTGATCAAAAGTCCGTCGCAATCACGTAGCGTACGCGGATACTCGCCGGGTAAACTTAATAGACAGCCTCACTCCATAACCCCGACCAAGTGACTGTAGGAGAACCCCGTCGCCGAAAGCATCCGTTCGGGTGCTCGCGGTAGCGGTGTTCCGCCTTGGTGCACTTCGTCGACGGTATCGGGGGTGCGGCCGCCTACTGAAGTTTGCGACGAGTATTCGATCAGGATGTCGGGAATCTTGTTGAATTGCCCGACTTGATATTGAAAAGAGTTTTCGATTTTGAGACTAAAATGCAGGGTTTATAATTGTTAGGCATGCGATGTCTAAGGAATTCATTTGGTCAGGCATGCGATGTCTGAGGTGGTTGCGGATTCCAACTGTTGTAGTTTTACACTTTCTTTTCTGTGACCGTAAGTGTAATATGTGATATCGCCGGTTTCGTTGCTATATGTCAACGACAATTGGGATGGACATATTTACTTACGTTGATGACATGTGATGTTATGTGTTGCTGGATATGTTATATTGGATCGTCGTGTTTGAATAGCCGGGGGTTTTTATGTGAGATGAGTGTTTTTCATTTTCATTCATGTAAAAACTTGTATGTAATATTCTTTTGTTGGGGCGCTTCCAGGTTGCGGAAGTAGTCACCTTTTGTATATTATTTACTTTTCCGCACTAGGATAGATCCAAGGAGGAGGGCACAAGTAACCGGGTTCTGGAGTCCAGTGGGAGACCAACTCGAGGAGTCAAGTTCGGGTCTCCTAACCCTAGAATTGGTAGGGTTGCTTGCCGCTCTCGTAGGGGTCTTGGGGTGTGGGATTGGCTATTCATCACGACCGTGGAATCCGTGTTTTATACTGGCTCGTATTGAAAATACGGACGTCCTAGTATATCCAATATTTCATATGTTTCTTCTGCTGCGATATCTGTGATGTGATCATGTGATGTTCTGTGATAGATACAGTATATAGTTTATATGCTATATTATATAGGCGTTACTTATGTTTTACACCCGCGCTAGCCCTGCCCCGCTCTGTCGTTAGTTACCTAACCTAACGGTGCACGAGGGGACATCGAGGCGAATGCGGATGGCATAAGTGTACGTTGTATTTATCTGTGATGTTTAGGTATATAAATGATGGGACTTCATTAATGTGATTAATGAAATAAAAGAAACCTAAGATGTTGTAGAATCGAATTTCAAAATAAAACAGGTAGCTACAGTTCTTGCTTTGCACAGCGGTATATGTGATATATCCTGCACCTTATTCGATGAGGAAAGGACCGAGATCCCTTCACCGGGAGTGACTCCTTTAGCAATAACTGGCAGATGCTACACACTCGGTTTGTCTTTTGATTGCTTTTAAGTGTTTCTGCTTTGCACAGTGATATATGTGATATATCCCGCACCTCAATCGACGAGGAAAGGACCGACGATCCCTTCACCGGGAGTGACTCCTTTAGCAAAACTAGAAAAGCCTCAAAAGCACTCCATTTTAAAATCATTTGATTCTACAGCGATATCAAGTTCATTACGCAATAGGTTTTCAGAAAAACCTGTCGTAGCCCTCCGTCATTTCAGATAAGTACTAGTTAGTATCCGTGCTACGTTTGTTGACCTCTGTCAAGGCGTAGTGTGCGGTAGCTGATTAGTGCTTATCTGCATAAGCATTTGATGTGATTGATTTAGGGTAGTCGTGCGACCTTGTTGACCTCTGTCAAGGGTCGTGCGGGTGGGTTTACTTCAATCAGGAAATGACGGGTTGAACTTGACTAGCAGCCTATGGTTTGTTGACCTCTGTCAAGGTCATAGGACGCTAGGGGCAAAATATTATCGGGAATTTCAAGTGTTGAAATTTGCAATGAGATTGCATACCATCTATGAGATAGTTGGATCCCGATACCCGCTGCGAGTAAGAGTTACTCCTGGGAGAGTTTTATACATTACAATTAGCCGATCAAGTAGGTGTCTAGAAAGGTGTTAACGAGGTTACGCCTCTGGGAAAACGAGGTTTACATTAATTAGGTTCGTGCGAAAGCACGGGGGACCTCCCTCAAAGTACCGACACTGGCCTGGCTGAAAGATTGGCGAACTTGTAGTGTATAATTAATCCCGGCTAGTCTTTCCTTTTAGGGTTTGAAGGAAGATTTGATAAAAAGCAGTGGGAGCCATCCTGATTAGATAAAATAAAAACCAATCTATTCTTGCAAGAGCGTACGCTGAGTGTTTTCTTCTCTCTCTCTCCTGGTAGCGACCATATCACGCCTTAATCAAGATAATAATACGGATTATTGACCGAACCCGCTTGTTATACTGAGCTGGGGAACGTTGGTCCCGCTCCAACTTATAATTGTTATAAGACAGAGCAGCAAAATTGGGGATCACCAGAATTCCCGTGCCGCCCAAACGAAGAGAGTGCATGCTGATGCATCATCTTCGGGTGTGTTCATTACAGAGAACTGTTTCTCAGTATCCTTTATGTCCTGGGTATGTGATACCGAATCAGGATCCCGCATATGTAATATGTTACATGGGCTACAGATAGGTAAAGAACTGAGAACGGGTGATAAGTTTCATGAGACAGAAAACGGGGCAAGTGTTGCAGCCAAGTCTGTTGGTCACTGTCACCTTGTATTACGAATACATTGATTCTGAACAAATGTTATTAGATACCGAACCTGATATACCAAATCATATCACTCTCTTTGTTAGTAAAGAAATGATAAAATTTTGTATTGTTGGATAATGTTTTGAACATTTCCTATATCAAAAGTTGATCGGTTCAGGCACGTTATCTAAAAGCATTGATGTTCTAAATCAAACTACAGTTCTTAGCATATGGAACACACACAAGAGGAAGAGTTCAGAAATGAACGGATTCTTCTTGAGGTATTGTAGACTAGGTCAGATCAATGTGACCCGACTAGCTGAAGTTACATTTAGATGTATATTTAAATTAGTTTGAATTTACATCTTGTGAAACTTGCCAGTCATGTCACAGAGATATAATGACACCAGCTCTGTTTATTGAAAACAGAGAAAGAGTTAGTGAACTCTTGGGATGATGCATGTTGATGTATAAAGGTCCCCTGTCTACACATGCCAAGACCGGTTCTTTGTACTTCATTACATTCTGTGATAATCTCTCAAGATTCAGACATATGTTCCTGTTGAAACACAAATCCGAACCTTTTGAGATATTCACAGAATATGATTTAGAAGTAGAGAACCAAAACGGGTATAAGTATTATGTCCTTTGATGAGATCAAGGAGGAGAATACTTGAGCACGGAAATCCTGGACTATTATAAAGGAGAATGAGATTCTCTCTCAGCATTACTCCTTCGTATACACCATAGCACGATGGTATATCGGGGTGGAGCAATTACACCCTATGTGATAAGGTGTGCTCTATGATGAGTACTACTGAGTTACCTATTTCCTTTTTGGGAGTTATGCACTTGAGAAGCTGCATACCTATTGAATAGGGTTCGAATCAAATCAGTTGCCTACCACTCCATATGAGATATGGAAAGGGAAGAGCCCATGTCTTAAGCTAGTTAAGATTTGGGGTTGTCCGGCCTATGTCTGAAAGCAAAATCTGGACAAGCTCAAGGCAAGGTCTGTTATGTAGAACTGGAAGTGTTCCAGCTATACAAACTACAGCAGATGATTTGGTACAACCAGAGGATTCAATAGAAACCAACGAACCTCAGCCTCTCCGCCGATCTAGTAGGGTTCCTCACCCACCTGAGAGATACTTCGGTTTCTCTATGACAGTGGGAGCGAGGATTGCATCATGAGATGATGACCCAACTAGTTTCGAGCAGGCCATCGAGAGTAAGACTCTGTAAGAATGGATGGATGTTTAGTGATCTGAGATGGAATCCTTATACACCAGCAAAGTATGGACTTTAGCTGCTATATCTGAAGGGTTAAATCCCCATCAGGAGCAAGTATATCTTGAGAAGATTACTTGGTGTACATGGAAAAGTTGAGACTTTCAAAGCTAGACTTGTTAAAAGTTTGCATCATTGACCAGGTACGGATAATGATGAAACCTTTTCAAGTAGCTATGCTTAAGTCCATCCAGATCCTACTTGCCACGGCTACATACCATGACTACGATATCTGGCGGTTGGGTGCCATGACTGCTTTTCTAAATATTGATTTAGAAGAGTGCGTCTATAAGTACACAACCAGAGGGCTTCGTAGACAGTGGGAGCAGCGGAAACGTGTGCAAGATGCTTTATATGATGAAGCAGGCATCGCGGAGATGGAACATCTATTTTGATGGATAGGTCAAAGAAGTTGACATCATCAAAATGGTAGATGAACCTTGTATAAACAAAAAGGTAGTAGGGAGTATGGTGACGATCCTCGTAGAGTACGTGGATGACATACTCTTGATAGGGAAAAAGTTTCCTATGCTACGCTCGGTCAATCTCCGCTTATCACAATGATTCTCCATATAGGATCAAAGTGATACCTACTAAATCCTAGGTTTTGGATCTATGAGATAGATCTAAATGGATGTTAGGATTCTCACTAGTTGTAGTGAGATGGTATCAATCGATCCTGGGGAGAATCACTGGAAGGGTTCCAGGGTGATAATGACGACCGAATGTCAGTCGCAGGCATTGTCTTTACCCTCAGTAAAGGGACGGTATGTTGGAAGAATTCCAAGCTAGATACCGTGACATACTAGACGATGAAGGCAGGATACATCGCTACTTAAGATGCTACTAAAGAGGCTGTTTGGGTGTATATTGGTTCATAAGATGAACTACGTTCCTACCATTGTGAGACAATGGAGTTGTGGCTTATGCCAAGGAACGTCCGTCCCATCAGTGATCCAGACATATTCTAAGGCAGTATCACTTGATCATGGAGATGGTTGATCTCCAGGGAGATCGAGGTTAGGAGAGTAGACTCAGAGGACAACACAGCGGATCCACTCACGAAGGCCTGTTCCCAGAGAGAGACTTTTATGGGATGGTTGAGTATGAGATACTACAACCACTGCTATCAGATGGCCCTAGTGCAAGTGGGAGATTGTTAGTTATATGTATGCCCTAGAGGCCATTACTGTACATAGGATGTATATTGTAGTGGATGCTGGGACGTATATAGGGAGGACTTTCTTGCTCAACATGATAGTATGCTATCTGGTTGAACTTTACCTTAACGTGTATACTGATTGTCTCTCTGTTACATGTTGGTAAAGCCCTTAGGATCTGTACTTGACTACCTGGACTATGATGCGGATCATACTAGTGGGGACATGGTAGTCCATAAGTACATCCTTCAAAGTCCCTAGTCGTGGGTGTATCGAGATGGGGCATCGATATACCAGAGTAGACTAGCGTATACCTTCTCGACCTATACAGATGGGCGATGGATGATCCCATATCCATTGGTGTTTGACATCGGAGATGATATACGGGCGCTCAGTAGAGACTGGGTACACTGGACGGACTCGCCGAGAACTCCCAGATGGTATTATACCTCACGTCAGATGGCAGTTCTCTGGTGACACTGGTACAGAGTAGTCTGTTGACCCGAGATCGTCATAGAGTCTTGTGTGGTTCCCACTGTGCTTTGATTTCCATCTTACCACGTCCAAGAGGGTGTGCAAAACGGTGGTTTTTGGGTACAGTCCCGAGTCACATGGAGGCAATGAGCGATAGGAGGGGATTCGTCTCTCCCGGTATAGGGGGTTGATGTTGCGCTATGTTCGATTGGCTATAACAGGAAATCCCTGGCCAGGGTTGCTGAGATTTACTGGTAAGTGTTACCAGTAGTTTCTCGAATTGTTATAGACCTCATATCGACACGACTTATCGAGCTATTGGGGTCTGACGTTTACCACCCCTAGGCGAGATATGCGACATATCAGACGATCAGACCGGACTGTACGGTAGTGTTACTGGTTGGATTCACTGGAGTGTGAGCGGGCTTGCTTGTCGATCTTCAGATCGCTCAATACCCGGGTGGCCGTTACGTTTAGCAGACCGCTTGCGGCTTGTGGATGTTTGACATGATCATCATCCGCTGCCGGCGTATTGACGAGTCTTTAGAGTCCTACACAGAGGTTTCCTGGCTCAAGCGAAACGAAATAGGAGCGCATATGAGATATGTGCGGGACCGAGAATAATACCAGTATGTGATACTGTATTCGATTCTCGCGATGTGACATTGATCGGTTATATGCGATATAGCCGGGTTATCGGATCAAGTGTTGATTCGATAAGTTGTTACTAATGATACTAGTCGGTTATATGCGATATGACCGGATCGTTAAATCAAGTGTTGATTTAATGATTTAATGTATAATTATATATTTGATATATTACTTTGCATTAACTAGTATCGGTTCACTTTAAATGGATTTTCTCGCTCGGGTGTGCACATTGTATATTCGATATATTTTTGTGCACTTCATTGTATCATGTTTGATGATGCATGATTGCTAGGGTTTGTGTAAAGAATTAAACCAAGGTTATTTAAATGGTTAGGGTTTTGTTTTTCTTATTCATTTATTTATCTATTTATTTTGGATTAACAAAAAGAAAAGAAAACAAAGTGGTGGCTTTAAATCTTGAAGCTTGTTGAAGCTTCATGAAGATTTGACTAAAGTGACCACTTTGTCTTTATGCTTAACCCTAACCACTCATCTAACCTTGGTCAACTCTCTACAACAAACCATGGTTTGATTATGATAAGATTATTATTCTTTTCTATTTTTCTAATAACTTATCATAACTTTTTCATCTTCTTCTTCTTCTTCCACACAAGAAGAAAGCTCTCTTCATTAATGGTGATTGATGAGAATGAGTGAGAAATCCAATTCTAAAGTCTACCCACTTCCTATTTCTTCATCCTCTACCTCTTGCCAAGTAGTAGAGTGTGTTTCCTTCACAATTTTTCATGGCTTGGTGAAGGTGGAGCTTGATCTAGCGATGCCTCGACGTAGATCATCTTCGGCATGGACATCGACGACCTAGCTCGCTTATTCTCCGATGAAGTCGACGCTAGAGCCCGGATTCTTTTTGGACAGCGGAGAGGACCTCATCTCGGAGCCGTGGAGGTGGAGGACTGGATCTACAAAGGTTGTATTTCCGTTTTCTCATTAGTTAAGTGTTAACTAGATTGTTTTTCGCCTAGTTTTCTAGCAAACGATCCGTAGTCGGGTTTCTCGGCACCGTTAAAATTTTAATTTGGCATGATCGATGCCTTGTGAGACCTCATTAGGGTGCCTAGGAACCCTACATATTATTCTTTATATTGAGTTCGATGATGTTTTGGTTTCCTTTACTTTCTTTTCTGTGATTAATCTTCACATTGGGAGTCGTATATTTTTATTGTGTGGTTATGTTTCCGCCGATTGGCGAAGAGCTAGCTCCCGCTTGGGGATGCCTATATTATATGTTTATGTACTGTTTTGATCAAAATTTACAAAAGAGGTGCTGCCCAAATTTCAAATGATGAAAACATTTTCAAAACTTTAGTATACTACATACTTGTATTTCTATGAATCTTATTTATACTTTAAAAAGAGAACTTGATTTCATTATATCCCCTTTTCAAGACTTCATCTCCACTATTTTCCTAAAAAGTTTTAGATTCCTGGTTTTTGACTTACTTGGGTTACGGTGGGGTCTTATAGACTTCACGTGATTCAAGTGCCGGTCACGTGCTATTTCCGGGTCGTGACATTTTTCTAGATTTTCCGCATTGCCATAATGTGTTTGCTTCTGTGCTTCTGCTGTGATACTTCTGTGATGTTACTTGATATCATGCATGAGACGAATGTTGGTATATGTGTATATTATATATTTAGTAGACGCTATATATTTTTTGCATCCATGCTAGTCCTGTCCCCACCCTGCCGTAAGTTAAGTAACCTCACGGTGAAGACCCGGGACCCTGTGGCGAATGCAGATGGCATATATGTGCGTGCCTATTTTCTTTTCTTTCTGGCGTGATATGATTAATTGATGGGACTGCATTAATTCTGATTAATGTAAGGAAAACAAATCTAAATGATGTTGTTGGAACCAATTTTTTAAAACTATAGGCGTTTCCTTTTGCTTTACGTCGAGATATTCGGTTAGGAATATCTCGCACCTCATTCGATGAGGAAAGAGCCTAGATACCTTCACAGGGAGTGGCCTCTTTGGCAAAAGTTTACGCAATTATAAACTACTCGGTTTTCTTCAAAACCATTGGATTTCTACAAAACCACTCGTTTTAAAAATGCGGAGCCTAAACCAGTCTTTTTCAAAACTGCTTGGATTCTTTCAACGATATCAAGTTCATTATATAAAGGTTTTTCGCCAAAAACCAGCCGTAGCCCCCCGTCATTTTGGATAAGTAGCACATAGTAGTCATGCGGTGTTTGTTGGCCAAAGTCAAGGCATCGTGAATGGTAGTTGTGTGTTACTTATCCGCAGCATAGATAGATGCATAAGTTTAGGACAGCCGTACCACCTTGTTAGCCAAAATCAAGGGTGTGTACAGATGGGTCTAAATTAATCTGGATAATAACGGGTAGAACTTGACTTGCGTGTTATGATTTGTTGGCCAAAATCAAGGTCATAAGCGCATAGGGCAAAAACCATATCGGGAGTTTCAAATATATAGGAAACTTGCCAAGTTTACGCATACCTTCTGGAGTGTGGTAATTTTGGTAGGATTCCATCAAAGTTATCACACAATGATAGTTGGGTCCCGATTCCCACTGATGAGTAGGTATTACTCATCGGGAGATTTTCACTTCATAACTAGCTGTCACGATTCACAGGTACGGAACGTTACTGACACTTAAATTACGAAACGTCTAGAGGCGTAACGTAACCTAAGTAAGCCAAAGCCCAGAAATCTAAACCATTTAAAAAAAAGAGTGAAGGAATACTTATTCAAAAGTTAACATATAAATTCACTTTGAAAGTCGTAGTAAGAATTTTTAAAAGCATCAAGTTTTCCAAAGAATTTCGGCAGAGTTTCCTTTGTAAAAACTGGTCTCAAACGGGTACAAACATGCATATACATAAGTAATGAATAAAGGCATCCCCAAGAGGGAGATAGCTCTACGCCAATTGGTGGAAACAACCACGCAAGCCATACAAATATACAACGCCAAAGGCGAGGATCAAAACTCAGAAAGAAACCCAACATCCTCAAGAAAACCAGAGAAGAATCATAATAATACAAGCGCGCGACTTTAAAGTCGAAAGAATAAACAATTGGTTTTCTAAGTCTATCAAATAATACAAGTCTGGTTGATGGAGTTTACTAGATACAACTGAAATAAATAAAAATATAATGGTAGTCACGATGCAAATGAACCCACCTACCCAAGTAATCACCCGGAAGGAAGTAGTGTGCCAACGAAGACGCCATGAAACCTATACGGCTAAACCTACAAGAAACTGTGGCATAACGGGGGTGAGTTGCCAACTCATGAGTAGAAAATATCACCGAGAAGAAATCGCATGTATGACTCTCTCCTAGGTCATACAATGAAAATACTCAATACTTCAATAAGGGTAACAATATATCATAAGTGTGATATCAAAATACTCGTGTCTGTGTCAAGAATAATAATATATCGATGCGTGACATGTACTAATGCACCATCCAACATGTGTCCAGCAACGACACACAAATCATGATAAAACCCGAGTGCCCAACATCGACACTCAAAACAACACGAAGTCCGTGTCCGACAGCGACACATAATACTCAAATCTCGGGCTCCATCAGTCCGGATCGGTCCATGGGCTCCGTCAGTCCGGATCGGCCCAAATATCCATCTCTCTCATAACTCCGAACGGTATCCTCTGGATATCCATCGAGTTTCCATACAATCACCGGTAGGTAGTGCTCCCCTGCCAGGTTCATCGTCATCCCCACAAAATCACTTTCGCCCCGGGATACCTCAACGGGTCCACCATGTACCCGCAGACGGGTCCTCCACTCCACGAATCGGGTCTCAAAAAACAACTCAGAACCGAGAAAACATCATGGTGGACGCTACTCATCATATCAAGGAAAACCACATCTTTCTCTTTTACAATAATCATAAGTTTATAAAATTCACATGCGGTTTCCCAAATCCAGAAATCTCATGAAAGATCCGAAATCTCAAAATCATGACCCAGCGAACAGTGAATATCGGCATAAAGCCCCAGAACAGTACATAACCGAATGAATATATGAATGCATCGGTATCTAAGTAAGGAATGCAATATCTAAACTAGCATATGAATGAAAGCGTACTCGTACTATGTTGAAACTACCCGTTAGCAAATTATACCAATGAAGTAATGTTTTCTAATATGTACGTGACATGGAAATTACCGATGATGATGTGTGTGAGCCGGCAAGCAAGTATATATGGAGCATACGCATCATCGGTAATGGTGCTGGTGTCCTGACAACAGGGGTTCATAATAACTAAAGAAAACACATTTATAAGCATGCAATGTGATGAGTGTTGGATATAGTGCCCTCAAAGTCAATTATTGGATCGCAGGTACGCGATTGCAATGATTGAGGAGGACCTATACCGGTAGGACAGTCTTACTCGAGATGATAGTATGCTATCTGGTTTTCCTTTATCAGTCGTGTACAGGTTCAGGTGACTGATCACTATTACACGTTGATAGAGCTCTTAGGATCTTACTTGATTACCAACAGTATGATGGCGATCATATACGTGAGAGTTGGGTGGTCTATAAGCATATCCTTAATTGTGGTCCCTAGTCGTGGGAGTTTCGAGACAGGGCATCGATTCTCCGGAGTAGACTAGTGTATACAGTCGAGACCCCGACGAGGGGCGGTGGCCGGTCTCACAAGTCACTGGTGTCAGTTGGATCACCTAAGATGTATACAGGTGCTCATTGGGTTATGAGTACACCGGACAGGACTCGCCGGGAACCTTCTAGTTGGTATTATACCTAGCGTCAGATAGCAGTTCCCTGGTGACATGTGTACAGGTTAGTTCATCGACTTGAGGTCGTCATTTGTCTCGTATGAGTTCCCACTGTGCTTTGATTTCTACCCTACCACGGCTCAAAAGAGTCGTGCAAACAGGTATTTTTTGGGTACAGTCCCGAGCCACATGGAGGCAAGTGAGCGGATCGGCAGGGGATTCGTCTCTCCCGGTATTGGGGGTGAGATCGCGCTGTGTCTAGGAGAGCCATTACACAAATCCTCGGCCGAGGAAGGAGATTTACTGGTAGGTACTCCAGTAGTATCTCAGGGTGTTCTGGGCTTCACTCCGACACGACTTATACCTCTATTGGGGGTCTGACGTTATCAGCCCCCTAGGCCGATATGCGATACTCATAGACAAACGGACCGGATTGTATGTATATTGTCACTGTTAGGCTCAGTAGGGTTCCAGGATGAGTTCGTCATCGGCTTCCCTTGAGGTCAGTACATAAACAGCCGTTACGCACAGCTTGGGCCGCTGATGGTTCGTGGTTAAACCCACTGCCAGCATACTGAGGAGTCATTAGAGTCCCCTACAGATAGTTTCCCAAGTTTGGGCGAAACGTTGTAGAGGCCGTATGGTTTTATGGCAGGGTTCAGAAAATGCACGTGCGTTTACGCACGTGTCATATTTCGGGCAGATAATACTGGTGGGCTTTGGTTTAAGCCGGATCCGAGTATTATACTGTGTAGATATAATATCTTTGTCTCTGTTGCATTTGTATTCGGTCGTAATACAAATGCGGGTATGCTTATACTGTTACGGGGTTATCCTGAAATTCGTTTCGGGATCGCTTTTGGAAGTTGCCAGTTTCCAGTTTTCTATCGGCCGTATTAAACATTCGGTTTTGTTAGTTGTATGTATGCCCTAGAGGCCAGTATTGTACAGATTATGTATATTATATTGGATGCTTGGACATATATAGAGATGACTTTCTTGCTCGACATGATAGTATGCTATCTGGTTGCTCTTTATCTTAACATGTACACTAGTCTCTTTATACTGTCTTATAGTTACATGTTGGTAAAGCCCTTAGGATTTGTACTTGACTACCTGGACTATGATGCAGATCATACTAGTGGGGACATGGTAGTCCATAAGTACATCCTTCAAGGTCCCTAGTCGTGGGTGTATCGAGACGGGGCATCGATATACCAGAGTAGACTAGCGTATACGCTTCTCGACCCATGTGATGGGCGATGGATGATCCCATATCCATTGGTGTTTGACATCAGAGATGGTATACGGGTGCTCAGTGGAGACTGGGTACACTGGACGGACTCGCCGAGAACTCCCAGATGGTATTATACCTCACGTCAGATGGCAGTTCTCAGGTGACACTTGTACAGGTTAGTCTGTAGACCCGAGATCGTCATAGAGTCTTGTGTGATTCCCACTATGCTTTGATCTCCACCTTACCACGTCCATGAGGGCGTGCAAAACGGTGGTCTTTGGGCACAGTCCCGAGTCACATGGAGGCAATGAGCGATAGGAGGGGTTTTGTCTCTCCCGGTATTGGGAGTTGATGTTGCGCAGTGCTCGATTGGCCGTAACAGGGAAGTCCCTGGCCAGGGATGATCAGAGATTTGCTGGTAAGTGTTACCAGTAGTTTCTCGACCCGTTATGAGCCTCACATCGGCACGACTTATCGGTTATTGGGGTCTGACGTATACCACCCCTAGACTAGATATGCGACATATCAGACGAACAGACCGGACTGTACGGTAAGTGTTACTGGTCGGATTCGCAGGAGTGTGAGCGGGCTAGCTCGTCGATCTTCTGATCGCTCAATACCCGGGTGGCCGTTACGTTTAGCAGACCGCTTGCGGCTTGTGGGTGCTTGATATGTCATCATCTGCTACCGGCGTATTGACGAGTCTTTAGAGTCCTACACAGAGGTTTCCTGGCTCAAGCGAAACGAAATAGAAGCGCATATGAGATATGTGCAGGACCGAGAATAATGCGTGTATGTGATACCGCATTTCATTCTCGCGATATATGTTTCGATTGGTTATATTCGATATGACCTAGTTATCGAATCATTGATTCGATAAATCGATACATTGGATTCTAGTCGGTTATGTGCGACATGACCGGATCATTGAATCAAATGTTGATTTAATGATTTAATGCATAATTATATATTTGATATATTGCATTGCATTAACTAGTATTGGTTCACTTTAAACGGATTTTTCTCACTTGATGCACATTGTATATGTGATATGCTTTAGTGCACTGCTTTGTATCATGTTTGATGATACTTGATAATGTGGTTAAGTGTAAAGGGTTAAACCATGGTTAAGTGATGATTAGGGTTTGGGTTTTTCATTTATTTATTTGTTTATTTATTTGGAAAGGATTAAGTTGAGAATGGTGGCTTATTTTGGAGCTATGTTGAAGCTTCTTGAAGCTTTGACAAAGTCCACCATCCTTATCTCATCCTTAACCCTAACCACTCTAACTAACCTTGGTTTAATCTCTACACTTGACCATGGTCAAGATATGATAAGTATTCATATTAGTTTTATTTTTAAAATAGAAGACTTATCATTCTTGCTTCATCTTCATCTTCTTCTTCTTCTCAAAGTGAGAAACCTTAATGCCATTAATGGCAACTTGTGTTCTAGAGTGAGAAATCCAAATCTAAAGTGAACCCACCTCCTATTTCTTCACCCTCTACCTCTTGCCAAGTTGTTTTGGGTGTTCTCTTCACAAGTTTCACAACTTTGTGAGGTCGGAGCTTGAACTAGTGCAACCTCGACGTAGATCGTCTTTGACACGAAGCCGACGACCTATTCCGCACGTTTATCCGATGAAGCCGACGAATGAGTCGAGGATTCATGATGGACAGCGAGGGCATGACCACGTGGAGATAAGGAGGTGGAAATCCGGATCTACAAAGGTCGTAGCTTCCGACCTTTAGTTAATTTGCTAACTAGTTTAGTTTTTCGCCTAGAATTCTAGTCTAAGATCCGTGTTAGGGTTTCTCGGCACCATAATTTTTGTAAAATGGCATGTTCGATGCCTTGTGAGACCTCTATAGGGTGCCTAGGAACCTTTCAGGTTTAATACGGATTTATCTTTTCTTGAGGGTGAGTCATGAGTGTGGAAGTTTCTAGAAGCTTCTAGATGAGGTGACTAGGTTAGTGAGGTGTTCTTGATTCATTGGTTGCATTAATTGGATGATGACTAGGTTAGATGATTCATTGTTTGCATTAATGATATGAAAGGTGTTTAAAATGACTCATCCTTTTCATTTTGTGCTAATGGTTACTCTCCCCTCTCCTACACTCACTCCCCCTCTAAAAAAGTGGCCGGCCATTCATTTGGTGTGCTAAGTTTATTTTTGAGAAAAAAGATTATGATAGTTTTTCTTCATGAAGTTTCATATAGCTCATTTTTCCATCACCCGATTAAAAAGGCAACTTCATTAACCGTTCATCCATAGCTTTGGATGAAGCGAGACAAAGTGTTCTACTCATTCTCTACATCAATCTTGGTCATCTCTTTTGGCAAACTTGATGACCGAGTTGCCTCGGGTCAGAGGCGGGAGCCCGTTTAAAGATCCGTTGACGTGGTGCCACCTGGACGAGGAGACCGGAGATCGAGCGAGATCGGAGCAGCCGCAACAAAACGTGGGATGATGGTTAAAGACCGAAGGACTCGGATCGTTTGGTATAACATTTCTACCCACTTTTTAGTTTATTAGTTTAGCAATAATGGCAGATCCGGGTTATAGTATATGATAGCGACAGTTAAAAAGTTTTTGTTCCGCATTTGGCGTCTGATAGACGGCTGGAGCGCTACCGTCGACTTACAGTGGTATCAGAGCCACACCATTAAGCTTTACTAACTTATGCTAACGCGTTTAAAATATCGATCGAACGGAATTTCGAAAACTACAATTTTTCTGTTTAAAGTTTCTGTCGATTTTAAAACAGGTCTTAAAATTATTTTGCATATCACAGAAAATTGAGCAGGCTTTTCTTAGAAAACTGGTGAAATTTAGTCACGTGATCTTACTGTTCCACCGCGGATCTGCGGCCCAAACTAGGGTTTGGCCGTGGATCCCCCGCCATATTATGGGATCAATGCTCCAAATTTCAATAGTGTGTTCTTCATGGAAAATTGTGGTTTCTGGAATATTTCTTTTGGGCCCAGATTTTGTTACTGTACAGCAGATGTACGTGGGGCCCACTTCGGGAAGTTTTGTCGATCGAGATTTAAACGTGTTAGTTTACAGTACTTACATTATATCTCCGACCGTGAATGTCATTTGAGCGGTAAATTGCGTCTAATTACTATAGTCCTTTTAGACGGATTTGCGAACGTGACATTCGCGTTGATGTTCTGTGTTGTGCTGTGATGTTGCGGATTTGTCGTTGTGGATAGCAGTGTGCAATGGTAGTGCAGTTTGGATTTATTTGTACATTTGATATTGCGGGGCGAGCGTCCAATATGTGGACTTCCATCACTGCCTGTTTGTATAATATTCTTTTGGGGCACGACCGGGCTGAGGTCGATGTACCCGTTGTTTATATTTTTCATTTCTGTACTAGGTTTTACCCCGCGACGGAGTGAACGGATAGCCGGGTTCTGGAGGGCAACGGGTCCGCATCTCATGGCATTGAGAGGCAGAGGGGACTCACTTTAGAATTGGCAGACTATTCGCCGCACTCGTAGGAGGTACAGGTTGACCCAAGGAGGGGTGCTCAAGTTACCGAATTCCGTGAAGTGCAGGGTGGTCCATTCACTATGCTGTAGGGGGCTGCCTCGCTTCAGGTTTTGGTAGGTAACTTGCCGCACCCGTAGGGGTCTAGGTTTCATTCCACAGGCTATCCACACGACTAGGGGAACGTCGGGTTTCAGTAGCGGCTCTGTGAAACCCTGGGATCCCAGATTATCTGTATTGTTCTGTGATGTTTATTACTTTTTCTGTAATGTTGCATATTATCACGCCTAGAGCGATTATTATATATTGGTATATATACTAGTAGATGTTGTATATGTTTTGCACCCGCGCTAGTCCAGTCCCCGCTCTGTCGTTAGTTAAGTAACCTAACGGGTAAAGACGGGACCCAGTGACGAACGAGGATAGCATATACGTACATTTTATTTTCGTTCTTTTCTGGTGTGATTAACTGATGGGACTGCGTTGATTCTGATCAATGCAAAGGAAAACAAACCTGTTTGGATGTTGTTGGAACAGTTTTAAAAAGTGTTATTACAAAGACGTTTCCTTTTGTTTTGCACAGTGGTATTCGGTTAGAATATCTTGCACCTCATTCAACGAGGCAAGGGCCGATATCCTTTCACCGGGAGTGACCCCTTGGGCAGAAGTTTGCGTCAGGGTAATAACTTCACTATAGTCGATTACATGTTGCTTTGCATCGCGGTATTCAGTTGGAATATCCTGCACCTCATTCCACGAGGAAAGAGCCGAGATCCTTTCACCGGGAGTGACCT
This sequence comes from Agapanthus africanus, assembly GCA_030015575.1. Classification (NCBI taxonomy): domain Eukaryota; kingdom Viridiplantae; phylum Streptophyta; class Magnoliopsida; order Asparagales; family Amaryllidaceae; genus Agapanthus; species Agapanthus africanus. The sequence continues at coordinate 258,883,701 of CM057350.1, forward strand.
CTTTAGCAAAGGTTTTCGCTACTATATTTTAAAAAAAAGCTATCAGGTTCCTTCAGCGATATCAAGTTCATTATGATAAAGGTTTTTCGCCAAAAACCAGCCGTAGCCCTCCGTCATTTCTTTTGGGTATTCAGTAGTATTCAAGCTATGCATTTTGGTTAAAGTCAAGGCATAGTGTTTGGTAGCTGCTGGGTATTCATTTGTTGCATAGATAGATGAGTTAGTTTGGGACAGTCGTTCTGCCGATTGGCCAAAGTCAGGGGCATGTGCGGGTGGGTTTAAATTGACAAGATAGTGACGGGTAGAACTTGGCATGTGACTTATGAAATTTTGACCAAAGCCAAGGTCATAAGAGCATGGGGCAAAAATCATATCGGGAGTTTCTAAAGCTGAAACTTGCCAGGCATGCGCATACCTTTTGGAGTGTGATAACGTGAGTGGATTCCGTCACGTTATCATGCGATGAGAGTTGGATCCCGATTCCCACTGATGAGTTGGTTTACTCTTCGGGTGATCCCGATTGATTCTTCTTTTAGGTTTGGAGGAGAATTTGACAGTACAGTGGGATGTTTCCTGATTAGATAAAGTGATAACCATTCTGATCTAGGTTAGAGTGCACGCAGAGTGTTTCTTTTCTCTCTCTCTTTAGCAGCGACCATTGACCGACCCTAGACTATGACTCAGTGACTAAGTTGACCGAACCTTCTTAAAATGCTGGCTTTTGGATTGTCCGAGTTGCATAAGTCATTGCCGCTCCTTCTTTTACCCTTTGCATTTCTCAGAACACCCCGTATTACTACGGACATCCACTTCCATTGGATAGATCCATCGTATGGTTATATACGAACTCGGAGGGACTTCTTCGAGGATGGATCCAGGTTCAGGAGAAATAGAATTGGTTTATTCAGTTGTCTTTTATTATCACCTTCTCTCAGGTTGCGAGGGCTCCTTAGTTCCGGAGAGTACACCTATTACGCTTATTGGATAGTCTTCTTCCAAACCATAGGCAGGTGCCGAAAGCTAGGGAATGAAGAAAACCAATTAGCCTAAGTAGGGTGTACAGAAGGTAATAACTAAAGACAAAATAAAGGGATTAGAAAAAGGGAAAAGTAAATTGCGACTGTTATCATTCACGACCAAACCGCATACTTCATCGCCACTCCTATTTCACCTTTGCTTTTTTCCCCAGTTCGGGAGAAATAGAATAAGGTATTATTCAGTTGTCTTTTATCATCACCTTCTCTCAAGTTGCGAGTACTCGTTGGTTTAGGAGGGTACACCTATTATTCTTACTGGATAGTCTTCTTCCAAACCATAGGCTGGTGCCGAATGGTAGGGAAGGAAGAAAACCATTTAGCCTAACGATGGTGTACAGAAGGTAATGACTAAAGACAAATAAAGGGATTTGGAGAGATGACAAAGAAATATACGGTTATAGTCATGAATTGGATTATGGAAGAGGCATTACTATGAATACCAGGATACCCCTACGAAACATTTTCATGTTTCAGTGCATTGTTAAAGGAAAAATGTTTTCCCGATTAGATACTTACTCCAGGGTATGTATTTACCAGGTTTCATTCTCATATCTGTATGGTTTTACAGATGATGAGTAGGAGTAAGTTATTGGGAATTAGGTGATCATCCTCATTATATCGGAATTCGTTGTAATTGGTGATATTTGAGGAAATCGCCTGGGTACAATTTTCAACCTACGACGCACAGGTTTTGAGTTATTCAACTCAGCGGACTTATACAGAGTATTGTATGTTGTCCAGTGTCCATTAGGACAAAGGGGTTGGTCCTCGTACTATGTTCTGTTTACTTGTGACTTCTCTAGTTTTTAGACAAGTATTTCGTAGAAATACAAGGTCTAAGTTTTGAGAAGTTGTGGGCATAAGAATAAAGTAGAGAACCAGGTGTCGCAAGTATCGGGATTCTTCAAAGAGATCGAAGATGTAGATTCTTGTGAATGGTATTCAGTTGATAGTAATGGTTTTGAGAAACTTGTTTCTCTTTCGGGTTACTCATAATTGGATGCATTCCTAAGTTGAGTAATGCTGATTAGCCTCTCTCCATAAAGTTGATATGCACTGGAGACAGCTGCATGATTAGAATCTGGTTCCAATTAAATCAGTGCCAAAGTTTCTATATTGGATATAAAATGGTTCATATCTTAACGATGTTAAGGTACGGGGAGTTGTCCGGCTTATGCTTAAAACCAGACTCTGGATAACTCAGGGCACATTTCTGTAATGGCAGTTTGTGGGTTGACCCTGGCTATGACGAGGATTGATTTTCTACTATTTGGAAGATCAATAGTGATATTGTTCTTGACTCGCCACAGTTTTAGTAAAATGGATTTTTTCAGAAAACAGTAGTGGGAGTATGGTAGAACTGAAGTGATTCCAGAACCGCAAACGATTACGGAAAATTTAATAGGACCTACAGATTCAATCAGGTTTGACATTCCATTAGCCACTCCGCAGATATGGTGGGTAACCTCAGACACCCGAGAGGTACTCCGGTAGCCTCAAAGACGGTGATAGGGAGGTTCTTGTTTACCCAGACTTGACACTACTGTTGTTCCAGGCTATGAGACCCGGTAGGAAGTTAAGTATAGCGTCGTTTTAAACTAGCTTTAGAAGTGCACGTGTATATTATTCTGCCAGAGGGTTGTTGTGGTCAGTGGGAGCAGCGGAAGCATAGTGGGCAAGTAGCTTATGTCTATTTATAGACTTGAGCAGTTATAGCGGAGATAGATCATCTAATTTTGATGATACGGTCATGGGTTTGACTTCATCAGAATAGGAGATGGATCTGTTAAGAAGGTAGTAGGGTGTGATGTCCTAGTATTTGGATGACATACACAGAGTAGGAAGTAAAATTCCTATACTACAATTGGTTATATTGTGGCCGTCACACAGTTGTTTCTTCACACAGGATATGGATATAATATCAGACATTCTGGTTACTAGATCTACGGTTTTAGATCTAGATTTGGGTAGTTTCCCAATGTGGGTACTTTGACAGTATTCTAATAGTATTTTAGAATAGATGACTCCTGGCATGGTGGTGTACCTACAGGTGATGGAGTCACCCTCTCTAAAGGTGTCTTACAGACTAAAGGGGAGAGGGAAGTGCATGATTGGCAGATCACTTGCTTAGGCAATTGAGTCAATCATGAGATGTCAAGTATCACACCAGATGTTGTTGTTGCATTAGATGCGATAAGTTTATATTAATCCAATCCTGAAGAAACATAAGGAAGCAGTTTTAGAACATAAGTGCATGTTCTACGGTTTGATGACGGCAGCCTTCTTCGGAGACGGTTATCATTCCAGGCTTCAAAGGTGACATGGATGACAGAGTGATTGTCAGAGTTATAGTTTTCCCTCTGACGAGGGACAGTATTATGGACAGGTGGTCCAAGAGGATACTGTGGGAGGCATGGTGCTGGACACTGATTAGTTTCAATGATTGATACAGTCTAAGAAGTTTGGATTTGGAGTTCATTTATGAACTAGGTCCCATCAAATATCCAGACATATTCCTAGACAGGTATTACTCAATTCGGGAGATGGCTTCCTCCGCGAACTTGAGATTAAGAGAGACATAGAAAGAAACATCGGGACGGATCCACTCGCTGAGGCTATTTCTCGAACACAATAGTTTTACAAACGGGCTTTGTGAAACTGATTAGTAGAGGAGTTGGATGTTCGGTATAACACGGGCTGTGAGTATGCGACATCGCAATAATTAGCCTTAAGTGCAAGTGGGAGATTGTTGGATATAGTGCCCTCAAAGTCAATTATTGGATCGCAGGTACGTGATTGCAATGATTGAGGAGGACCTATACCGGTAGGACAGTCTTACTCGAGATGATAGTATGCTATCTGGTTTGCCTTTATCAGTCGTGTACAGGTTCAGGTGACTGATCACTGTTACACGTTGATAGAGCCCTTAGGATCTTGCTTGACTACCAACAGTATGATGGCGATCATATACGTGAGAGTTGGGTGGTCTATAAGCATATCCTTAATTGTGGTCCCTAGTCATGAGAGTTTCGAAACAGGTCATCGATTCTCCGGAGTAGACTAGTGTATACAGTCGAAACCCCGACGAAGGGCGGTGGCCGGTCTCACAAGCCACTGATGTCAGTTGGATCACCTAAGATGTATACAGGTGCTCATTGGGTTATGAGTACACCGGACAGGACTCGCCGGGAACCTTCTAGTTGGTATTATACCTAGCGTCAGATAGCAGTTCCTTGGTGACATGTGTACAGGTTAGTTCATCGACCTGAGGTCGTCATTTGTCTCGTGTGAGTTCCCACTGTGCTTTGATTTCTACCCTACCACGGCTCAAAGGAGTCGTACAAACATGTACAGTCCCAAGCCACATGGAGGCATGTGAGCGGATCGGCAGGGGATTCGTTTCTCCCGGTATTGGGGGTGAGATCGCACTGTGTCTAGAAGAGCCATTACACAAATCCTCGGCCGAGGTAGGTGATTTACTGGTAGGTACTCCAGTAGTATCTCAAGGTGTTCTGGGCTTCACTCCGACACGACTTATACCGCTATTGGGGGTCTGACGTTACTAGCCCCCTAGGCCGATATGCGATACTCATAGACGAACGGACCGGATTGTATGTATATTGTCACTGTTAGGCTCAGTAGGGTTCCAGGATGAGTTCGCTCATCGGCTTCCCTTGAGGTCAGTACATAAACAGCCGTTACGCACAACTTGTGCCTGTAGGGTTACTAGGCACACTAAGGAGGCTCTACAAGGCATCGACCATGCCGGATTAAAAATTTTAGGTGCTTAACAACCCTAAGCAAGATCGTTAACTAGAGATTAGGCAGAAAAGATGCAAGTAAATCACATTTACACTAAAGGAAAGGGACTACAACCTTTGTAGATCCAGTCCTCCACTTCTAAAGCTCCGTGACGACGTCCCTTCGCTGCCATCATCCAACTCCCAGACTCTTGGACGGCTCCTTGAGAAATTGCAATGGGATCGCTTGAAGTCTTCGATGCCGAAGATGATCTACGTCGAGGGAATACGGACTCAAGCTTCTCCCTCACTAACTATAGAATTAGTGAAGCAAACACCCTAAACTAAAGTGCTAGTCTAGTAGAGGATGGTGAGATAGGAAATGGGTACTGTTTAGATTTTGATTTCTAACACTTAATCTTCACTTGATAATTTTCTAGCAAGCTTTTCCTTTTCTTCAAGAAGAAGAAGAAGAAAAGAAAAGAATGAATTATCAATTAAAGAAAATCAAGTGAAGCCTTATCATATTGCAACCATGAGTGAGTTAACACATGTAGAGAATAAACTAGGGTTTAGGTTGATGGTTAGGTTAAAGGATAAAAACAAAATGGCAAGACTTTTTCAAAGATGCTAGCATGCTTCATGAAGCTTCTAGCAAAGAAACAAAAAGCCACCATTTAGTTTTTCCAAAATAAATAAAATAGATAAAACCCTAACCATTAACCTAATCAAGGGGTAAGTGATACACACACCCAAGTTTGCATATATCATCAAACATGATACAAACTTGTGCACAAAAATATATCACATATACAACTTGTGCACAAAAATATATCACATATACAACTTGTGCACATCAAGTGAGAAAATCAATCTAAAGTGAACCAATACTAGTTAATGTAAAGTAATATATTAAATATATATAATTATACATTAAATCATTAAATCAACACTTGATTTAACGATCCGGTCATATCGCATATAACCGACTAATATCCAATGTATCGACTTATCGAATCAACCCTTGATTCGATAACTAGGTTATATCGCATACAACCGATCGATACAATCATCACGAGAATTGAATACGGTATCACATACTCTCATCATTCTCGGTCCCGCACATATCACATATGCGCTCCTATCTCGTTTTGCCTGAGCCAGTACAACCTCTATGTAGGACTCTAAAGACTCGTCAATACGCCGGCAGTAGGTGATGATCATATCAAGCACCCACAAGCCGTCAGCGGTACTAGCTGGACGTAACGGCTACCCGGGTATTGAGCGATCAGAAGATCAGCAAGCAAGCCCGCTCCAACTCTTGCAAAAAGCCTGACAGTGGCACTACCGTACAGTCCAGTCTCTTCGTCTGATATGTCGCATATCAGTTCCTGGGGTGGTAAACATCTGACCCCAATAACCGATAAGTCGTGCCGATATGAGGCGCATAACGGGTCGAGAAACTACGGGTAACTCTTACCAGTAAATCTCTAAACCAGCCCTGGCCAGGGACTTCCCTGTTATGGCCAATCGAGCACAGCGCAACATCAACCCCCAATACCGGGAGAGACGAAACCCCTCCTATTGCTCATTGCCTCTATGTGACTCGGGACTGTACCCAAAAACCACCGTTTTGCACGCCTTCTTGGACGTGGTAAGGTGGAAATCAAAGCATAGTGGGAATCACACAAGACTCTGTGACGATCTCGGTTCTACAGACTACCTGTACCAGTGTTACCTGAGAACTGCCATCTGACGTAAGGTATAATACTATCTGGGAGTTCTCGGCGAGTCCGTCCAGTGTACCCAGTCTGCACTGAGCACCCGTATATCATCTCTGATGTCAAACACCAATGGATATGGGATCATCCATCGCCCATCTGTATGGGTCGAGAAGGTATACGCTAGTCTACTCTGGTATATCGATGCCCCGTCTCGATACACCCTCGACTAGGGACCTTGAAGGATGTACTTATGGACTACCATGTCCCCACTAGTATGATCCACATCATAGTCCAGGCAGTCAAGTACACATCCTAAGGGCTTTACCAACATGTAACAGAGAGACAATCAGTATACACGTTAAGGTAAAGAGTAACCAGATAGCATACTATCATGTCGAGCAAGAAAGTCCTCCCTATATATGTCCAAGCATCCACTACAATATACAACACATGTATAGTAATGGCCTCTAGGGCATACATATAACTAACAATCTCCCACTTGCACTAGGGCCATCTGATAACAGTGGTTGTAGTATCTCATACTCAACCATCCCATAATAGTCTCTCTCTGGGAAAAAGCCTTTGTGAGTGGATCCGCCGTGTTGTTCTCTGAGTCTACTCTCCTAACCTCGATCCCCTGGAGATCAACCATCTCCATGATCAGGTGACACTGCCTAAGAATTATATCTGGATCACTGATGGGACGGGCGTTCCCAGGCATAAGCCACAACTCCATTGTCACACAATGGTAGGAACGAAGTTCATCTCATGAACTTATACAAATATCCAGACTGCCTCTTTGGTAGCACCTTTGGTAACGATGTATCTTGCCTTTAATCGTCTAGTATGTCACGGTATCTAGCTTGGAACTCTTCCAATATACCGTCCCTCCACTGAGGGTAAAGACAATGCCTGTGACTGACATTCAGTCTTCCTTATCACCCTGGAACCTTTCCAGTGAATCTCCCTAGGATCGATTGATACCATCTCACTACAACTAGTGAGAATCCTAACATCCAGTTAGATCTATTTCATAGATCCAAAACTTAGGATTTAGGAGGTATCACTTTGATCCTATATGGAGAATCATAGTGATAAGCGGAGATTGACCGAGTGTAGCATAGGAAACTCCTTCCCCATCTAGAGTATGTCATCCACGTACTCTACGACGATCACCACCATACTCTCTACTACCTTTTTGTATATACAAGGTTCATCTACCATTTTGATGAAGTCAAACTCTTTGACTACCACATCAAAACAGATGTTCCAACTCCGTGATGCCTGCTTTATCACATAAAACATCTTGCACACATTTCCGCTGCTTCCATTGTCTACGAGGCCCTCTGGCTGTGTACTTATAGACGCACTCTTCTAAAACATCATTTAGAAAAACAGTCATGGCACCCAACCGCCAGATATCGTAGTCATGGTATGTAGCCGTGGCAAGTAGGATCTGGATGGACTTAAGCATAGCTACTTAGAAAAAGTTTCATCATAATCCATACCTGGTTAATGATGCAAACTTTTAACAAGTCTAGCTTTGAAAGTCTCAACTTTTCTATGTACACCAAGTAATCTTCTCAAGATATACTTGCTCCTGATGGGAATTTAACCCTTCAGATAAAGCAACCAAAGTTCATACTTTGTTGGTGTATAAGGATTCCATCTCAGATTGCTAAGCATCCAGCCATTCTTACAGAGTCCCACTCCTGATGGCCAGCTTGAAACTAGTTGGGTCATCATCTCATAATGCATTCCTCGCTCCCACTATCATAGAGAAACCGAAGTATCGCTCAGGTGGGTGACGAACCCTACTAGATCGGCGAAGAGGCTGAGGTTCGTTGGTTCCTATTGAATCCTTCGGTTCTACCAAATCATCTGCTGTAGTTTGTATAGCTGGAACTGCTTCCAGTTCTACCTCAAGACCACTAATTTCTTCTCAAGAAATTCCCTTTCACAAAGGTGGCATATTGAGAAACAAAACATTTTTGTTCCTCGGTTTGGTAGAAGATATTCCCTTGCTAATGCTTGGGATATCCAATAAACTTCCACAGATCTTACTTTGCCTCGAGCTTGTCCGGATTATGCTTTTAGACATAGGCTGGACAACCCCAAATCTTAATTGACTTAAGATATGGGCTCTTCTCATTCCATATCACATATGAAGTGGTAGGCATCTAATTTGATCGAAACCATATTCAATAGGTATGCAACTTCACAAGTGCATAACTCCCAAAAGGAAATAGGTAACTCAGTAGTACTCATCATAGAGCACACCATATCAGATAGGGTGTTATTACTCCGCCCCGATATACTATCGTGCTATGGTGTATACGGAGGAGTAATGCTGAGAGAGAATCTCATTCTCCTTTAGAATGATCCAGAAATTCCGTGCTCAAGTATTCTCCTCCTTGATCGCATCAAAGGACATAATACTTATACCCGTTTTGGTTCTCTACTTCTAACTTATATTCCGTGAATATCTCAAAAGGTTCGGACTTATGTTTCAACAGGAACATATGTCTGAATCCTGAGAGATCATCAGAGAATGTAATGAAGTACAAATAACCGGTCTTGGCATGTGTAGACAGGGGACTTTTCATACATCAGGATGTATCAATCCCAAAAGTTCACTAACTCTTTCTTTGTTTCCAATAAACAGAGCTGTGGTCCTCTTATCTCTGTGACATGACTGGCAAGTTTCACCAGATGTAAATTCAAAAAAATTTAAATATGCATCTATATGTAGCTTTAGCTAGTCGGTCGCATTGATATGACCTAGTCTACAATACCTTAAAAAGGATCCGTTCATTTCTGAACTCTTCCTCTTGTGTGTGTTCTGTATACTAAGAACTGTAGTTTGATTTAGAACGTTAATGGTTTTAGATAACGTGCCTGAACCGATCAACTTTTGAAATGTTCAAAACAATGTTCAACAATACAAAATTATATCCTTCTTTAATAAATAAAGAGATTGATATGATTTTGTATATCAGGTTCGGTATCTAATAGCATTTGTTCAGAATTAACGTATTGATAATATAGGGTGACAGTGACCAACAGACTTGGCTGCAACACTTGCACCATTTTCTGTCTCATGAAACTGTTGGATATATATGCCCTAGAGGCCTACATTGTATAGGAAGCTTGGGATATGTATGTACATGACAGTCTTACTTGATATGATAGTACGCTATTTGGTTTGTCTTTATCTTAACATATGATATATTTTGTGGTGTATTCATTTATATATACATGTTGATAAAGCCTTTAGGGTGTTTGCCTGACTACCGGCGTTGTGATGGCAGTCATACTAGTGGGAGCTGGATAGTCAATAGGCACATCCTTAGATGTCCCTGGTCGCAGGAGTATCGAGACTGGGCATCAGTACTCCGGAGTAGACTAGTGTATACATATCTAGACTCTGATGAGGGGCGATGGATTGGTCCCGCAGCCATTGGTGGTGTTCACCTAAGATTGTATATAGATGCTCACTAGGTGTGAGTACACCGGACATGACTCGTCGAGAACTGACTGGATGGTATTATACCTAACGTCAGATAGCAGTTATCAGGTGACATGTGTGCAGATAGTCTGTTGACTTAAAGTCATCATTTGTCTCTTGTGAGTTCCCACTGTGCTTTGATTATTACCCTACCACGGCTCAAAGGAGTCGTGCAAACAGGTTTTAGTTGGGCACAGTCCTGAGCCACGTGGAGGCAGTGAGTGATTGTTAGGGATTCGTCTCTCCCGGTATAGGGAGTCGATACCGCACTGTGATCGGTTGGTCATTACCATAAGTCCCTGTCCAGGGCTGATTGAGAATTGCTGATGGAGTGATCAGTAGATTCTCGGATGGTCTTGAGTCATACCGACACGACTTGTAAGGTTGTTAGGGGTCTGACGTCCACCACCTCCCTAGACCATACATGCGATACTCTTAGACGAACAGACCGGACTGCGCGGATATTGTCACGGACAGGCTCAGTAGGATTTCAGATGGGTTACCTCATCGGCTTTCTTATCGACAACTACCTGGGGACTGTTACGTATAGCTAGTGCCGCTTGCGGTCTGTGGTTAAACCCACTGCCAACATAGTAGGCGAGTCTTTAGAGTCCCACACAGAGATTTCCCAAACCCAGGCGAAAAGATATTGATGTCGTACGGTTTTACGACAAGGGTTCGGACGCGCATGTGTGTTTACACACATACGTCGTTCGGACGGTTTTTACTAGTCAGCTTTGGTTTAAGCCAGATTCTAGTATCAGGTTATTGGATTTGTACAGTCTAAAGTTTTTCCGTGTTTTCACGGATAGGAGGGGCGTTCTCGTAATTTTCCGAGAAGCTTCTAGAAGGTGATGACTTGGAAGGAGAGGTGGCATTATCATTTAATGATTTAGTGACTCATTGTGAGTGATTCATCATGTCATTAATGCATCATTAAATACTTAATGACTCACATGATGAATCACCCACTTGCATTAATGAAACATGATGAATAATCTCATATTATTCATTTCTTTTTAATTCATTATGTTTCATATATCAAGTGAGAAGCTATTTCATTATTATTATGATTATCATTATCATCTTCTCACTCTCTCTCTTCAAGCTCTCTCTCTCCTTCACCAAACCCTAATCCAACCCCTCATGAGTTGAGAACAAGGATTAGGAAAGACTAATTACTCCATAACCTATCTCTACATCACCTTAGCTTCTCTATTTAGCGACTAGAGAAACTAAGTAACCTCAAGTTTAGAGGTTATAGCTTGGATTAGGGTTCTCGGGTGGATCGTCTATCACGGAAGGAAGCTGAGGAGGACGTGGAGATCCAAAGAGGCCCTAGATAACATAAAGACGAAGGACTAGAACCGTTTGGTATAATCTCTTAACATAGTAGTTTAGAACTCTATAGGTTTTGTTAAGTATTGTTTAGCAAACGATTCATACGGTTATTCGATGTTTAACCAAAGAACAAGATCGTTTTTCATATTTCCGCCTCCCCACAAGTATTGGGGTGTTGAACATCGACTTACAGTGGTATCAGAGCCTAACTAAACAATAATTAACACACTTGCAAAATTGTATGAATTTCGAACGGAAAAACAAACCGGAAAAACCCCGATATCATGAAGTTTCTGTCGAATTTTAAATGAGGTCTAAAATTTTTTCAGGGACCTTCAGTATGACCTAAATGAAAGTATAAGAACACCCAAGAAAATTGGGCTCCTGAATCGGCCAAAGCGCCGCGGAACCGCGGCCGATCCCACCGATCCGCCACGATTCTGCGGCCGAGTTATGGTCGATTCAGCCCAATTTTCTTGTGTGGGTTCTCTGTGATATTTGGTATTTTCTGGTAATTTTTAATTTTTGCTCAGGTTTCAGATTTACAGAGAAGTATTGGAGGAAAATTAAATGTGTTTAATCGATCGAAATTATACGGTATTTGCATGTTTGATTATATCTGTGAAATGTTTTATGTGTTCGTAATCCTCCCCTAACTGCTAGTATGTCGGTTGGCAGGGGGTTGCACATATCTGTGATGTGAAATATAACTGTTTGTGTATATAAACTGTATTGGACTGTTGTGGTGATTAGCCGGGTTTTGTGATGGGTTATTGTATTAATTCATTCGATGTAATTGTAATAAGTTATAATATTATTTTGCGGGGCACATCCAGGTTGCGGTTGTAGCCACCTTTGTATTATTCTTTTTACTGTTTTTGCTCCTAGGATAGACCCAAGGTAGGGTACACAAACTACCGGGTATTTTGAAGTGTTGAGGTAGACCGCTTCACTTCTGGTACTTGGCGGGTAGTTTGCCGTACCCGTAGGGGTCTGGGGTGGGGTAAATGGCTATTCATCACAACTGTGTAATCCGTATTTTGCTGCAGGCTCATAAGAAATGCGGATTGCTTGCAAATCCAATAAAGTTTATCTGTGATCTGGAATGCCTATTATTGCGTCTGACGAATGTAAAATATCTATATATATTATAGCTATTTAGACGTCACTTATGTTTTACATCCGCGCTAGCCCAGTCCCCGCTCTGCCGTTAGTTAAGTAACCTAACGGGTGATGACGGGACCCAGTGGCGAATGCGGATGGCATAAGAGGACGTTATATTTTCGTTTTTATCTGTAATGATAGGTTAATGATGGGACGCATTATTATTAATGCAAAGAAAATAAAACCTAAACTGAATCGTTGGAACAATTTTAAAACCACTCGGTTTTCTTCAAAAAGCAAATTTTAAATGCGGAGCTTAAGCCACTGCTTTTAAAATAAAAGCTATCACAGTTCCTTCGATTATATCAAGTTCACTACGTTAACGGTTTTTTGCCAAAAACCAGCCGTAACCCTCCGTCGTTTCAGATAGACAGCACATCGTATTCATGCTATGCTTGTTGGCCTACGTCAAGGCATAGTGTATGGTAGCAGTGTGTGTGCCTATTTGTTGCATAGATAGATGCATTAGTTTAAGACAGACGTACACCTTGTTGGCCTACGTTAAGGGCATGAACGATGTACTTAAGTTAATCAGGACAACGACGGGTAGAACTTGATTTGCGTCTTATGACTTGTTGGCCTACGTCAAGGTCATAAGGGCTTGGGGTAAAAATCATATCGGGAGTTTCAAACATAAAGGAAACTTGCAGATTTAGCATACCTTATGGAGTGTGATGACTAGAGTGGCTTCCATCTAGGGCATCATGCAATGATAGTTGGATCCCGATCCCACTGATGAGTAGGATTACTCTCGGGAATTTTTCTCACTTAACAATCAATGCTATAAACCAAGTAGGTGTCTAGAAAGGTGTTAGAGGGGCTACGCCTCCAGGGAAAAGAGGTTCTTTAATTAAGGAACTTCGCGAAAGCGTTGGAAAACCTCCCTCGAAGTACCAACACTAGCCTGGCTGAAAGGTTAAGCAAGTATTGTGACGTGTGATTAAATCCTGACTAATTCTTCTTTTAGGTTTTGAAGAAGGATTTGAGGAAACAGTAGGAGCCATCCTGTTTAGATAAATTAAGCAACTATGCTGAGTGTTTCTTTTCTCTCTTTCTGGCAGCTACCATGACTGGACTAAAACTGTTACTCGAAAAAAATACACCGACCGGGCAGAACTATAAAGATTGGCTAAGGAACGTCAATATTGCGCTGACTTATGACAAAGTTGCATATGTTACCACCGCTGTTCCTCCCCTTATCCCAGGACCAGATTCCTCAGTTGCGGACAAGGAAGTTCGCAAAACCTGGGATCTAGATTGTGAGCGAGCTAAGTGTATCGTGCTGGCGTCCATGAATAATGAACTCCAGAAACAGCACGAGAGTATGGATATTGTATCCATATTCCTCCATTGCAAGGAACTGTATGGTGAACACTCCCGTATCGCGAGGTACGAGACCTCAAGGAAACTTTTCCAGATGAGGTTAGCTCCAGGATCGCCTGTTGGGGAGCACGTCCTAAAAATGATCACCCTCATTGAGGAACTCGCAAACCTGGGATGCGTGCTAGAGAATGATTTGTATATCGACTTGATTTTGTAGTCCCTTCCCCACACCTTCTCTCAGTTCGTGCTGAATTTCAATATGCACGAGATGGAAGCTGATCTTCCAAAGCTCCTCAACATGTTGAGGGTAGCAGAGAGCTCCTTGAAAAAGGAGAAGAACCCCGTTCTGTATGTCGGCAAATCATCCTCTTCTAAATCTAATGCGAAAGCAAAAGGGAAGAAGAAGATGAAAGCCACCAAACCGAAAGGTGGGGTCAAGAAGGTGCAGGGAACGAACAAGGCAGGAAGGGTGAAGGCGGAAAAGAACGAATGCTTCTATTGCCACAAGCAGGGACACTGGAAGAAGGACTGTTTGGCCTTTAAAGCCAAGGACAAGAAGCAAGCTGTTGCTTCTGCTTCAGGTGTGTTCGTAATCGAAAATTGTCTTTCAGTAAACTCTACTTCATGGGTACTTGATACCGGTTTTGGTTCTCACATCTGTAATTCTTTGCAGGATCTGAGAAATAGTAGAGTACTGGGAGCAGGTGATATGACTCTCCGGATGGGCAACGAAATGCATGTAGATGCTGTTGCAATAGGGGAATATCACCTAGGGTTGACTAGTGGACACATTTTGGTGTTGTACAGCTGTTTTTGTTTCCCAGTATGTTGTGTAATATTATATCAGTATCTTTGTTGTCTAATGAAGGATATAATTTTGCGCTTGAAAGAAATGTCATGAACATTTTCCTAAATCAAGAACTGATTGGGTTTGGCACACTGGAAAACGGCATATACATACTTAATCAACCTCAAATTTTCAATATACAAAAACCACGTAAAAGAAAGTGTCACGTCCCGAAAGTACGGAACATGACCGACACTTAAACTACGAAACGTCTCGAGGCGTACGTAATCTAAGTAAACCGAAAACCCAGAAATCCAAACCAAGAAAAGAAGTAGAGTGAAGGAAAACCAATTTAAAACAAGTAGTTTTAATAGCA
Organism: Agapanthus africanus; assembly: GCA_030015575.1. Classification (NCBI taxonomy): domain Eukaryota; kingdom Viridiplantae; phylum Streptophyta; class Magnoliopsida; order Asparagales; family Amaryllidaceae; genus Agapanthus; species Agapanthus africanus. The sequence continues at coordinate 258,898,701 of CM057350.1, forward strand.
TAAGCCGAATTATGCGGTTTTTAAAACATCAAAAATTTACTGAAAATTTTGGCAGAGTCTCCTTTGTAAATACAGGCCCCCAAACGGGATACAACATGAATAGTATATGAAAACAAGAAAAGGGCATCCCCAAGCGGGAGCTAGCTCTTCGTCAATCGACGGTCACAACCACACAAACAATATAATATACAACGCCAACGGCGAGGATCAAAACTCAAAAGGAAACTCAAAACCACCAGAAATATAACGAGCAACTCTAAGGTCGAAAGAATAAACAACACTGGTCTCTATCTCAAAAAAATATATGTTTGGTTGATGGAATTTACTCGATACAACGGAATAATATTATACAAGGTAATATGATGGGTACGATACAAGAAAAACCCACATACTAGCAAGTCACCCGAATGAAACTGAGCCCGCAAAGCCGTAATGAAACCTGTACGGCAACCTGCAAGAAACTGGGGCACAACGGGGATGAGTTGCCAACTCGTGAATAGAAAAAATATCTACGCACAGAAATCGCATAAATAACGCAACCTAGGTCAATGATCATAATATATCCTCAAATATATGAATAACACGTAGCCTATAACAAGGCTAGGGTAAATATCTAACCCGAGTGTAATCTCATGTGCCCGTGTCAGTGCCCAAGGGTAGCAATATATCATATGAATGAGGTATGAATGCATGAAAACAGAATACATGTAAATGAAGAACTGTTTCCATAATTTAGTGAGATTTCCTTTGTATTTTTAAAATGAGGTATCATAATGAAATCAGCATAAAACAGTTCCTAGCATCGGTACAAAACGTAATCCCAATATCTCGATATCTCTGTATCACAGTCTCTGTACCTCAATATCTAGGACGCCGTCAGTCCAGACCGGCCCCTACCATCCATCTCAAGACCACGACGGTATCCTCCGGATATCCGACGCGTCGGGTAAAATCACCGGTAGGTAGTGCTCCCCTGCCAGGCTCACATCGTCATCATCACGCGCTTCTTGCCCCGGTGTACCTTACCGGGTCCACCATGTACCCGAAACGGTTCATCCGTCTCCTCGAATCGGGTCTCGAAATCCATCAGCAAACTCATGGTGGACGACTCATACATCATGGGAAAACCGCACTTTTTATTTTAAAAAGAGAGAAATCAGTTCATATAAGTTTTTGCGGTTTTCCTCCAAATCCAGAAAATCTCATGGAAATCCGAGTCCAAAACCTCAATAACACGTAAAATAGTGAATATATGCATGAGAATCCATGAATGCGGCATAACAATGAATAACAGTATGCATGAACTAGCAGGTAATAACTACAATGTCTAAACTAACATATAAGGCAAGTACACTAATATCATGTCTAACTATTAGCTAACAGGCTATGTCAAGCAATAACATTTTCTAAGGTGTACGTGACATGGCAATTACCGATGAAGATGTGTGTGAGCCGGCAATTAAGTGTACGTGGTACATACGCATCATCGGTAATGGTGCTGGTGTCCTAACAGCATGATATCAATAATGGAGTATGAAACATAAAATAAGCATGCGATGCGAAGCGGACCACAAAAATGAGCGGGAGCTGAAAACTAGACGCAACTATAACTAATCTGCATTAATCTAATATCAGTCCTACAAATGGTGCCTTTTGAAATAACACGAATCATGGGGTTTTGAAAATAGGGGCTACGGTGTTTTTATGAAAAGATACGTCTTTTGAAATATCCGTAGGATCCCTTGGGCTGTCTTTAAAAATGCCCACGATTCGTTAGTTTTTGAAATAGGTAAGAAGTCTGTAGGGTGTTTTTCGTCCCCCCAGTGAGATGGGAATACGCGCGCGCTTGTCAGGCATACTACAGATTCCCCCTGCCTAGGGTAGGCGGGGGTTTAATGATTGTGGGGATCCGAATCTCCCGCAGCCGCGGACTAAGCTGCCGTTAATTACCCCTCGCCTTTGGGGCGAGGGAACCTCCGATTAACGGGTTAAACCGGTCATGCGAACTCAATGTGCAGTGTACGTGTGTTTTGTTTTGAAAGGGGGGTTTGGATATATCGGGAGCCACGCAGAGTTTTTACGGGGGTCCCGCTACCCGGATAGCGGGCTGGGGGTCAAGGGGGCTAGCAGCCCCCTTGCGGGGTTCGGGGCAGCGCCCCGGCCCGAAATTTTTTTAGAGGGGAAGAATGTTGCGGAGTATGTGTATGTGTACATTTGTATACAAATGTATATATATACATATATATATAAATAAAGGGGAAAAGGCATCCAAAGGATGCGTGGGGCAGCACCTTGGGCGCTGTGCGCTTAGGTGCTGTGCGCTCAGGCGCAAGCGCGCCACGTGTCGGCACGTGGGCGCTTTGCGCAAGAGCGCTGCGCGCAGGTGCGCAAGCGTGCCACGTATCGGCACGTGGGCGCTTTGCGCAAGAGCGCTGCGCGCAGGTGCGCGCGCTGCGAGCGCCACGTGTCGGCACGTGGGCGCTTTGCGCAATGCGCGTTGCGCGCAGGTGCGCAAGCACGCGCGCGCGCCACGTGTCGGCACGTGGGCGCTTTGCGCAATGCGCGTAGGAGCGCAAGCGCGCGCGCCACGTGTTGGCACGCGGGCGCCTTGCGCACTTGCGCAGGTGCGCAAGCGCGCGCGCCACGTGTCGGCACGCGGGCGTCTTGCGCACTTGCGCTGCGCGCTGGAGAGGACAAGAGGCTTTTAGTCTGAAAAAAAAGAAGAGAGAGATTTCTCAATAGAGAAATCAGAGAGGAGTCGGGCTCCTGAATGTGTTTTGGGTTTAATGGAAGTGGTTCTTCTTCTTCCTCATATTGCTTGCTGGATCTTGAAGATCAAGAGATGTGAAATCTCAAAATCTCTCCTTTTTAAGATCTGATGACAGATCCAAGTTCCCCTTTGTGGGTTTTGTGGTGAAAAACTAATTTGTTTTATAAAAAGAGGAGTAAAACTCTTGATTTAATTCAAGAGAAAGAAGAAGGTTTTGGAACCTTGAAGAAGAAGAATAGATCTCAGATCTGGAAACTTTTTTAGAGAGAGAAAAAGTTATCCTTTTTTTCTTTATTCATCATGTGGCCTTTTATAGGCTTACATATTTACATGTAGCCCCTTAGGCTTTACAAAAATGGTATTTTAGCCATCCCATGGCTCATGTACCATTTCATTTTTGCACATAAGCCATGGGCTTACAAAATATTGGCTTTATGCCCATTTTGCATACATTCATATATAAAAAATTACATAAAAATTATTTATTACATGATCTATATTTTAGCATGGAGGAGGCTGGCCGCGGGCTCGACTTGGGCTTGGGCCCGCTTGACCTGGGCTTGGGCCCACCTGGCTTGGGGTTGACCTTGACTTTGACTCGGTCAACGGGGGTGTAACTTTTTACCCCAACAAAGTGCCCCCCATCAATAAATGCACACCGCACACTTGAGTTGTGTGCATGAAATTGATGGATCTTGAAGCTGAACTTCGAGGTGGAACATCATTCCGGAGGCGAAGCATCATTCCGGGGAGCATGATTCCCAGGGATCGGAGCATCATTCCGATTTGTGGAGCATAATTCCAGGGATCGGAGCATCATTCCGATTTGTGGAGCATAATTCCAGGGATCGGAGCATCATTCCGATTCGCGGAGCATAATTCCAGGGTTCGGAGCATCATTCCGATTCGTGGAGCATAATTCCAGGGATTCGCGGAGCATAATTCCAGGGATCGGAGCATCATTCCGATTCGCGGAGCATAATTCCAGGGATCGGAGCATCATTCCGATTCGCGGAGCATAAATCCAGGGATCGGAGCATCATTCCGATGATCGGAGCATCATTCCAATTTGCGGAGCATAATTCCAAGGATCGGAGCATCATTCCGATGAGCGGAGCTTCATTCCAATTTGCGGAGCATAATTCCAAGGATCGGAGCTTCATTCCAATTTGCGGAGCATAATTTCAAGGATCGGAGCATGATTCCAGGGTTCGGAGCATCATTCCGAAGAACGGAGCATAATTCCAGGATTCGGAGCATCGTTCCGAAGGGCGGAGCATGATTCCAGAGTTCGGAGGATCTTTCCGAAGAGCGGAGCATGATTCCAGAGTTCGGAGCATCATTCCGAAGGGCGGAGCTTGATTCCAGGATTCGGAGCATCGTTCTGAAGGGCGGAGCATAATTCCAGAGATCGGAGCATCATTCCGATGAGTGGAGCATAGTTCCAGGGATCAGAGCATCATTCCGATGGGCGGAGCATGGTTCCAGGGATCGGAGCATCATTCCGAAGGGCGGAGCATGATTCCAGGGATCGGAGCATCGTTCCGATGGGCGGCAGACATTTTGACCGAAGCATAATTTCGATGCAGAGGTTAATTACCAGGCGAAGCGTAATTTCGACAAGGAAGGCAGATATTCCGAGGCGAAGCATTGATTTCGACACGGGATATATTCTGAGACGGAGCATGATTTCGGCGCAGAGCTTGTTGGCTGACTTGATTCCGAGACGAAGCATAATTTCGACAGGGAAGGCAGGTACATCGAGGCGAAGCATCATTTCGACACGGGGTGCATTCTGAGACGAAGCATAATTCCGACGCAGAGCTTGCTGGTTGACTTGATTCCGAGACGGAGCATTAATTCCGACGAGGAGGTCATTGGTTGATTCCAAGCCGAAGCATAATTCCGACAGGGAAGGCAGATACACCGAGGCGAAGCATCATTTCGACACGGGGTAAATTCTGGGACGGAGCATGATTCCGCCGTAGAGGTCGTTGGTTTGATTTGATTTGGGTTGACATCAGCATCGCTACACTGGAATATGGTACCAGGAGCGAATCATCATTTGTCATGAGAGGATTTGGGAATTGTTGTTGTTTTTTTTTGTTTTTTTTTTGTTTGGTATCAGCATCGCTACACTGGAATATGGTACCAGGAGCGAATCATCATTTGTCATGAGAGGATTTGGGAATTGGGGTTTTTATTTGGCATCTGCATTGCTGCACTGGAATAATGCCAGGAGCAACTCATCATGTGCCCCGAGAGGATTTGGATTTGGTTTGTTTGGCATCTGCATTGCTGCACTGGAATAATGCCAGGAGCAACTCATCATTTGCCCCGGGAGGACTTGGGAGAGATTGGGATCGTTTTACGCCCGTGGATTGTATACGGTTTTGCAGGATGTATGATCCAGACCGTAGGGCCGAAAAAAATATTTCGAGATTTTGTCGGCGTCTGCATCGCTGCACTAGAATATGGTACCAGGAGCGACTCATCATTCGCCATTGGGGTATGGGATTTGGAATTTGGGTTGGCGTCTGCATCGCTGCACTGGAATATGGTACCAGGAGCGACTCATCATTCGCCATTGGGGTATGGGATTTGGAATTTGGGTTGGCGTCTGCATCGCTGCACTGGAATATGGTACCAGGAGCGACTCATCATTCGCCTTTTGGGGTATGGGGAGCGATGGCTTAGGAGACAGGTTTGGATCCCTATCACCTAAGACTTTTCAATTTTATGGGCCGTGAGGGTCCCATAAAAGCATTTTCTCCCTATGAGTCGTAAGGATCCCGCAGGTGTATTTTCTCCTTAAGAGTCGTGAGGACTCCTAAGTGTGTTTTTCCTTGGTGAGTCGTAAGGATCTCACGAAGGTTTGTTCTCCTCATGCATCGTGAGGACACATGAGTGGGTCTTTCCAATGAAGCATAATTCCAAAGGCGGAGACCAGCCGCGTAACTGGTGGTTGCGGTGGGGCATGGGTATGCTGAGAATTATTTGAGCCCGTGGATTGTATACGGTAGTCAATTTGGGGACTGGCCGTAGGGCTGGGAGAACTTTGGAAATTTGAATTTTGTTTGGCGTCTGCATCGCTGCACTGGAATATAGTACCAGGAGCGACTCATCATTCGCCGCTGTTTTTTTTTTGTGGTTTTTGTATTTTTTTGTTTTACCGCGATTGCTCTATCATTTCAGCTTTTCTTATCGCGAAGGTCGCGATTGCCCCATCATTTCGGCTTTTATTCGCGGTTGCCCCATCATTTCGGCTTTCATTTTCATCTTTATTTTACTCGCTGATTTTTATTGCGAGTTGCCCCATCATTTCGGCTTTTCTTTATTTTCCTTTTATTTACACATTTTTTCATTTATTTAAATTTTTTTTTTTACATTCCCAGTTTAACGACTTAGAGGTCGACTGTTCCCAGTTTAATGACGTGGTGGTCGATTGTTTTCGGAGAAAGGCAGATGTATGAGAGAATCGGTTTCACGAAGAACTTCGGTCTCCGTTTGTATGAAATTGGCGGTTGCAACTTGACTGTTTGTTAACACGCCTTTGGACAGTTCTATCTCCCCTGCCTTGTATTGCTTTTCGACCCAATCTTTGAAGACGAAGCAGTCCTCAATGGCATGACCTATCACTCTGTGATAGGGGCAGTATTTGGGGTCGTCGGTCCTATTCGCTTCCTGCGGTCTTTTTGACTCTGGCAGTTGTAGACCATTCTTCAGGGCGTCTTTGAATATTTTACGGATTTTGTCCCTTCTGAAGGAATAGACCTTATCCAGCTTCTCTTTCAGTGGAGATTCTCCTCCCTCTCCGAACATTGGCTTCCGAAGCTGGTTGGCATTAGGCCCGCTCAACCCTTGCTTATTTCGGTTGGCCAAGGCATTGAAAGATTCAGAATCGTCGGAATTTCCGCCTTTGCGATTATCGTCCCTTCGGTTTCTCCAGGACCTATTGTTATTTTGGGAATCCGAGGAGGACTCCTGCTTTGAGCGCTCCAGCATTTGAACTTTTCTGGTCAGTTCTTGGAATGTTTTGAGACCCGCGGTGCATAGAAACGGGGCCATCCAGTTGTTGAGATTTCCGACGAGGAGACTGACAGATTGGTCCTGCTCTATCGGCGGTTCATATTTGACGGAGAGATTGCGCCATCGGGTTATAAAATCCGTGTTGCTTTCGTTGTTCTTGGGCTTGGTCCTTACGAGCTCGGCAATAGTGATCTTATCGCTGACGCTCATGAATCTTTGTCGAAACAAAGACTCCATTTGGACGAAAGTAGTAACGGAGCCATCCGGTATGCTCGCGTACCAGTCGAAAGCAACATCGGTCAAGCTATTAACGAACTGGCGGAGGAGAAGCGCATCATTGCCCCCAGTATTCCCGCATGAGGCTTTGAAGTGGGCGATGTGCTGATTCGCATTTCCCGTCCCATCGAATCTTCCGAATTTGGGGATGACATAGCCGCTAGGAAATTCTACCAGATCATACTGAGCAGGATATGGTCTCCCACTACTGCTGATATCTTTTTGCGCTTCGGCTTCGGCTACCAAGGTTTTGACTTTGTTGGCAACCAAATCCATGATTTGATCTTGAGTTACCAGGCTACTGTCATCGGTAGCCAAGACATTTGCTGAGATAGGATGCGACTGATTTTCATGCGGTCCGCCCACTTTTGGATTTGAGGGAACGGGCGTCGGCTGTCTCGGGACACCGTTTCCCGGTTCATGAGCTGAGCCCTGTGCTTGATTGGGCGGCTGAGAGGCAAGTTGGGCCGTAAGCCGTAAGACGACATTTGTCAAGTCGTCGATCTTTGAGTAGAGCTTGGCCATCTCCTTATCTTTGCTTCTGAGCTGTTTTCGGAGCTCTTAGAGAAGTTGCTGCTCTGCGGTCTTAGGACGGAAAGTTGGCTCATCTTCGCTTTCCGAGCCTGACTCCTCATGAATTGAGTCATCGAGAGGGGTTTCATCATCCAGCGGAGGCGGCTGTTCTTGGGAAGTGGCAACCACATTAAAGCCAGATTGGATTTGAGATGTGGTAGCCCCGTCCTTGCTCTTGCTGCGCGTGCCCACCACGTAGACAGTGTGGATAACACATTCAGCCATCCCCTCATCTTTGGCGGGGTAACCCTGTTCTTCGAACCTCATGAGGTTTAGCCTGGCAGTACCCCTAGCCCTTTTGTTGGCTCTATATCTGAGCCTTTTCTCCCTCAGCTTCTCGATTTTGAAGGCTTGGCCGGCATCTGCTACCCGGGAAGCCATTGTGAGTTGATCAGAGGGGAGCTTAGAGAAGACACCCGATCGAGCAATGGTCAAGGGCACCACTGGAGCTTGCTCAGGACGCGTTGTAGCTTTATTGGTGTTGATGGCCTTGCCCCCAGCTGGGGCCAAGGAAAATAGTTCAGACACCGACTTGCGTTTGGGTTGGGGCGCCCTTGAGATCACCACATTTGGTCTCCTGCCTTTCGAGACCGGTTTGTCTGCCACCGGGGCTTGAGGAGCTGGGATGGCGCCAACTGGCATGAACAGAATAGAGCCGAATGGTAGCAGCGGCTCCTCCCATTGTCGCCCGAGACTGGCCTGGAGGACCGTCCTGGAGTCTATCTTCATTGTGTAGGAGACGGGAGCTAAGTTCATCTTCGGAGACATTGTTGAAAGGTGATCGCTTGAAAATCCTGCATGAAAAAAGCATTATTTTTAGTATAAATATAGGTATGTATATTGATTGAGTTCGCATGAACGCTTAACCCGAAATATGGGAGGAGAGATTGGTCCCACCGGGCGTGCCAGAATCTGTAGGGTGTTTTTCGTCCCCCCAGTGAGATGGGAATACGCGCGCGCTTGTCAGGCATACTACAGATTCCCCCTGCCTAGGGTAGACGGGGGTTTAATGATTGTGGGGATCCGAATCTCCCGCAGCCGCGGACTAAGCTGCCGTTAATTACCCCTCGCCTTTGGGGCGAGGGAACCTCCGATTAACGGGTTAAACCGGTCATGCGAACTCAATGTGCAGTGTACGTGTGTTTTGTTTTGAAAGGGGGGTTTGGATATATCGGGAGCCACGCAGAGTTTTTACGGGGGTCCCGCTACCCGGATAGCGGGCTGGGGGTCAAGGGGGCTAGCAGCCCCCTTGCGGGGTTCGGGGCAGCGCCCCGGCCCGAAATTTTTTTAGAGGGGAAGAATGTTGCGGAGTATGTGTATGTGTACATTTGTATACAAATGTATATATATACATATATATATAAATAAAGGGGAAAAGGCATCCAAAGGATGCGTGGGGCAGCACCTTGGGCGCTGTGCGCTTAGGTGCTGTGCGCTCAGGCGCAAGCGCGCCACGTGTCGGCACGTGGGCGCTTTGCGCAAGAGCGCTGCGCGCAGGTGCGCAAGCGCGCCACGTATCGGCACGTGGGCGCTTTGCGCAAGAGCGCTGCGCGCAGGTGCGCGCGCGCGAGCGCCACGTGTCGGCACGTGGGCGCTTTGCGCAATGCGCGTTGCGCGCAGGTGCGCAAGCACGCGCGCGCGCCACGTGTCGGCACGCGGGCGCTTTGCGCAATGCGCGTAGGAGCGCAAGCGCGCGCGCCACGTGTCGGCACGCGGGCGCCTTGCGCACTTGCGCAGGTGCGCAAGCGCGCGCGCCACGTGTCGGCACGCGGGCGCCTTGCGCACTTGCGCTGCGCGCTGGAGAGGACAAGAGGCTTTTAGTCTGAAAAAAAAGAAAAGAGAGATTTCTCAATAGAGAAATCAGAGAGGAGTCGGGCTCCTGAATGTGATTTGGGTTTAATGGAAGTGGTTCTTCTTCTTCCTCATGTTGCTTGCTGGATCTTGAAGATCAAGAGATGTGAAATCTCAAAATCTCTCCTTTTTAAGATCTGATGACAGATCCAAGTTCCCCTTTGTGGGTTTTGTGGTGAAAAACTAATTTGTTTTATAAAAAGAGGAGTAAAACTCTTGATTTAATTCAAGAGAAAGAAGAAGGTTTTGGAACCTTGAAGAAGAAGAATAGATCTCAGATCTGGAAACTTTTTTAGAGAGAGAAAAAGTTATCCTTTTTTTCTTTATTCATCATGTGGCCTTTTATAGGCTTACATATTTACATGTAGCCCCTTAGGTTTTACAAAAATGGCATTTTAGCCATCCCATGGCTCATGTGCCATTTCATTTTTGCACATAAGCCATGGGCTTACAAAATATTGGCTTTATGCCCATTTTGCATACATTCATATATAAAAAATTACATAAAAATTATTTATTACATGATCTATATTTTAGCATGGAGGAGGCTGGCCGCGGGCTCGACTTGGGCTTGGGCCCGCTTGACCTGGGCTTGGGCCCACCTGGCTTGGGGTTGACCTTGACTTTGACTCGGTCAACGGGGGTGTAACTTTTTACCCCAACAAAGTCTAATCTAATCTAACAACTACACTAAACTATACGGCTGAACTAACAAGCTGAACTACAGGTAAGGAAACCGCCTATCATCTGAGTCGATACATATACATACCTGTATATGTATAGTCGGTGATCCCGCCTCAATAATATCATATCCGATACCATATCTATAATCAGGCATCCCAAGTCAAGAGTGCGGATCAATCATCAATATAGCTCGTACGTAAATCCGTCGTACGGCATCCCCAAATCTGGGTACGGGTTAATATCACATTCAATCACACTATTCATCTGGTATCTTCTTTATCAAATATCATGATCCGGGACAATGTCCTACGTCTAGTACAATACTGATACCGCCTAAGCATGCATACAGGTGTAAGAATTGCTACGTCAAAAGACCCGCTAAAATATCATGTCGTATCTCAATATGAACCAAATCACATCACCGATCTTCTGGCCTCAGGCCCAATATCATCAACTCATCTCAAATTCCAAATACTATCCTCAAATCCAGTATATGAACACATAGTCACATACCATGTGAACACATAAATATATACTCCCATATACGCACATATAAAAGAAGAATGTATGCAAGTATGTGTGTGTGTGTGCGTGTGTGAGTGCGACCACTACTCTAAGGTTTCGCAACTACACTAAACCAATCCAAAAATACCAAATATCCATCTTATCATCAATAATCTCAACAACATATAATCAATATCTGTGTGTATACGTATTCGTATACATCACCACGAACTGCGGGGGTGCTATACGCCATCCACCCGACTTCTCCCCGTAGATATAAATCTACTCACCTGGTCCTCGTTCGCCGGTGCCGACGTCGCCACGCGCTTGCTTGTCATCTCGAAGTCCGCATGGGGTACCTACATATCATAACGCACCGTATCGTATTAAAATCCGACTCATGACCAAAACGACACACGAATCCCACATAGGTCAAAACCTATGGTTGCTTTCACAGATCAACCCAAAAACCCTCGACGTCGGCGTACAAACGCAAAATCATCGAGAAAAACCCAAATACACTCATTTGCACATTCAAGAACACTAATTTTAATATAAAATAGGTTAAAATTCACAAAAACCCCAATTTCACTTAAAAGTCATTTTTCCGAAAATCTAGCAAGCACAATTCGCCGTTTTTGTACAAAACATGATGTTTAAACAAATCTAGTGGCCATAATACTTATTAAATATCTTAAATAAGTCATAAAAACAATTTCCATAATTTAATCTCATTAAATTCCATTAACCCCAAAATTCTAGTTTACAAAATACCCAATTTTTTTTACAATTTATAGCAAAAATGCACAAACAACAATTTAGCTAGGATTTTCATGAACTAAAAGCATTAACCCACTCAATATATTATCTATAATGACATGAAACCATAATTATAATTTAATCTAAGGCATTTAATAATTTCCAAAACTCTAGTTAGCAAAATAACTTAATTAGGGCATTTTATAAGTAATGGTTTGGAATTAACAACTAAATTAGCTTTCTATAAAACTTAAGATGTTAATCCACAACACAAAACCATGCACAATTTATCATAACCCCATTTCCACAACAAAACCCTAATTCAACTCAAGCCATAAACTTTTAAAAAAAACTAGTATGCAAATAGCACTAAAATTAACACTAAAACAACTCAATTAAATAAATCTAAACATAAGAATTTAAATGGGTAGAAATTATACCTTGAAATCTAGTGATCTAGAAAGAAGAATTTGCCTCCAATGATGGCTTCATAACACCATGATCCAAGTGATAAAAGCTAAGGAGAATGGGATGAAGAATGGAAATCAATTTGTGAGATTTAAATTGGATTTTGGAGCAATTTTTTGATTTAAATTGAAGGAAATGAAAAGAAGGAAAATGAAGGGGGAAGGGCTGCAGAATTTCGGCCATGGGGTGATGGGGGGAATGGTGTGGGTGTTGTGCACAATTGGTCAAGTCAACCCCCCTCAAATCAAGGTACAATGAGCCTCCAAAACAATACATCTTAACCTACACCTATAAACTCTATTTCACCCATACAAATGAGATGGAGAAATTTTGAGGGGGAGAAGTGGGCTGCTGAATTCTTCAAGGGGAGAAGTAAATGGGAGTGTGTGGATGTGGGTACGGGTGTGGGGTGATGAAAAATGATAAATATAATACCCCAAACATCCATTTACGCTAAAAAAAAGCCTTTTTTCTTCAATAATTTCTAAACCGTTTTGGCAAATGATTTCGTTCCAAAAACCACATGATAAAATTTTATTTAATGTTTTATGATGCACAAAATTTTTTTCAACTCATTCTAATTTGTAATTTTCCCTAATTAAATGTATTAGTGACGGCTTAAATAATAATAAAATAATATTTTTTTTCAGAAAATTTGAAATTTCACCAGCGGCTCAATAAACACCAAATAATAGCAATTACATAGCTAGAATATGTATATTTAATTTTTATAATAAGATATTTGTATTTTAATTTTTTACAGAAAACCCCCTTATTTTACCGATTTTTCGAAATTTCACCGAAACGATTTTCAAAACGTTACAGAAAGGCTCCAGATTCAAATCAAGCCTTCCTATGGCATTGTAGACTTGGTCATATTAATGAAACAAGATTGACTAAGTTACATAAAGATGGATATCTAGATCCGTTTGAATATTCATCATATGCAACTTGTCAATCATGTATCAAAAGAAAAATGACCAAATCTCCATTCACCGGACACGGAGAAAGAGCCACAGAACTCTTGAGACTTATACACAGTGATGTATGTGGTCCAATGTCTACACATGCACGAAGCGGTCACTCCTACTTCATAACTTTTACTGATGACTTCTCTAGGTATGGACATATATTCTTAATGAAACATAAATCCGAGGCCTTTGAGAAGTTTAAGGAGTATAAAAATGAAGTAGAGAAACAGACTGGTAAAAGCATCAAGACACTTCGATCTGATCGAGGTGGAGAATACTTAAGTACCAGTTTCCTTGAATACTTAAAAGAGAATGGAATTCTCTCTCAGCTTACTCTACCTTATACACCTCAGCATAATGGTGTATCAGAAAGGAGGAATCGCACTCTGTTAGACATGGTGCGTTCAATGATGAGTAGTGCTGAGTTGCCACTTTCCTTCTGGGGATTTGCTCTAGAATCAGCAGCATACCTATTAAATAGAGTTCCGACTAAGTCTGTGCCTACCACTCCATATGAAATGTGGAGCAGGAAGAGACCATATCTCAAGTATATCAAGATATGGGGGTGTCCGGTATATGTTAAAAAGCATAATCCGGACAAGCTCGAGGCACGATCGGTTTTGTGCAAGTTTGTAGGATACCCCAAGCATTCAAGAGGGTATATGGTCTACCACACTGAAGAACAAAAGGTGTTTGTCGCTCGCCACATTGTCTTCTTAGAAAGCGAGTTTCTTGCAAAAGAAATTAGTGGGAGTGCGGTAGAACTGGAAGAAATTCCAGAACCTCAAACTGCTACCGAGGACTTAGAAGAATCTCAGATTTCAATAGAACATGACGAACCAACGCCACTCCACAGATCTAGCAGGCTTTCTCGTCCTCCTGAAAGATACTATGGTTTTCTTCTTGATGGGGATCGAGAGGATTGCATCATCGATGATGATGAGCCTACTAGTTTTCAGCAGGCTATCACGAGTAGCGACTCGGTGAAGTGGCTGGATGCTATGAGATCCGAAATGGAATCCATGTACACCAATAAAGTATGGACTTTAGAAGTTGCTCCTCCTGGGGTGAAACCAGTTGGGTGCAAATGGATCTTCAAAAAGAAGATTGGTGCATTTGGACAAGTGGAAACCTACAAAGCTAGACTAGTTGCAAAAGGATTTCGTCAAAGACCAGGATTGGATATGATGAAACTTTTTCACCAGTAGCTATGCTTAAATCCATTCGGATCATGCTTGCTATTGCTGCCTTCCATGACTATGAAATCTGGCAAATGGATGTAAAAACAGCTTTTCTAAATGGACATTTAGAAGAGAGTGTTTACATGGATCAACCAGAAGGTTTCTTAGACAGTGGGAGCAGCGGAAGAGTGTGCAAATTTCTTAAATCCATTTATGGGTTAAAGAAAGCATCGCGGAGTTGGAACATTTGCTTTGATGAGACAGTCAAGGAATTTGACTTTATAAAAAATATTGATGAACCATGTGTTTATAGGAAGATTGTAGAAGCAGCAGTAGTCTTCCTCGTTTTGTACGTCGACGACATACTACTGATAGGGAATGATATCCCTATGCTACAATCAGTAAAGCTCTTCTTATCACAGAAATTCTCTATGAAAGACTTGGGAGATGCATCATACATTCTGGGCATTAAGGTCTATCGTGATAGATCTAACAGAATGTTGGCACTATTACAGTCCAGGTATATTGACACTATACTAAAGAGATTTAGTATGGAAGATTCCAAGCGCGACAATATGCCCGCTTGTCACGGGATCACCCTCTCCAAAGAGATGTCTCCAAAGACTGATGAAGAGAGGGCTCGCATGGGCATTATACCGTACGCTTCGGCGGTAGGATCTATAATGTATGCGATGTTATGTACCAGGCCAGATGTAGCTTACGCACTTAGTGTGGTAAGCAGGTATCAATCTGACCCAGGTGAGAAACATTGGATAGCGGTAAAGAACATTCTCAAGTGCCTGAGAAGGACTAAGGAGATGTTCTTAGTTTACGGTAATGGGGACCTCCAAGTAGAGGCTTTTACCGACTCCAGCTTCCAAAGTGACAAAGATGATTCTAAATCTATTTCGGGTTTTGTGTTTACCCTCAATGGAGGGGCGGTATGTTGGAGGAGTTCCAAACAGGATACCGTCGCAGACTCAACTATGGAGGCTGAGTATATAGCTGCTAGTGAAGCCGCAAAAGAGGCTGTCTGGATAAAGAAGTTCATTTCTGAACTTCAAGTGGTTCCGTCCATTGCTAATCCAATACCTTTATATTGCGATAACAATGGGGCTGTAGCATTAGCGAAGGAACCAAGGTCCCATCAGAAATCCAGGCATATCTTAAGGCGGTTTCACCTGATCAGGGAGATCGTGGATCGTCGAGAGATCGAGGTACGGAGAGTAGATACAAAAGACAACACGGCAGATCCATTCACCAAGGCCATCCCTCAAGTCCAGTTCGAGAGGCTGTTTGAGATGTTGGGCATGCGGTACGCCAGCAACTGGATATAGTGCAGATAGTGGGTACTCATTGCGCCAATTATAGGCCTTAGTGCAAGTGGGAGATTGTTGGATATATATGCCCTAGAGGCCTACATTGTATAGGAAGATTGGGATATGTATGTACATGACAGTCTTGCTTGATATGATAGTACGCTATTTGGTTTGTCTTCATCTTAACATATGATATATTTTGTGGTGTATTCATTTATATATACATGTTGATAAAGCCCTTAGGGTGTTTGCCTGACTACCGGCGTTGTGATGGCAGTCATACTAGTGGGAGCTGGATAGTCAATAGGCACATCCTTAGATGTCCCTGGTCGCAGGAGTATCGAGACTGGGCATCGGTACTCCGGAGTAGACTAGTGTATACATATCTAGACCCTGGAGAGGGGCGATGGATTGGTCCCGCAGCCATTGGTGGTGTTCACCTAAGATTGTATACAGATGCTCACTAGGTGTGAGTACACCGGACAGGACTCGCCGAGAACTGACTGGATGGTATTATACCTAACGTCAGATAGCAGTTCTCAGGTGACATGTGTGCAGATAGTCTGTTGACTTAAAGTCATCATTTGTCTCGTGTGAGTTCCCACTGTGCTTTGATTATTTCCCTACCACGGCTCAAAGGAGTCGTGCAAACAGGTTTTAGTTGGGCACAGTCCCGAGCCACGTGGAGGCAGTGAGTGACTGTTAGGGATTCGTCTCTCCTGGTATAGGGAGTCGATATCGCACTGTCATCGGTTGGTTATTACCATAAGTCCCTGGCCAGGGTAGATTGAGAATTGCTGATGGAGTGATCAGTAGATTCTCGGATGGTCTTGAGCCATACCGACACGACTTGTAAGGTTGTTAGGGGTCTGACGTCCACCACCTCCCTAGACCATACATGCGATACTCTTAGACGAACAGACCGGACTGTGCGGATATTGTCACGGACAGGCTCAGTAGGATTTCAGATGGGTTACCTCATCGGCTTTCTTATCGACAACTACTTGGGGACCGTTACGTACAGCTAGTGCCGCTTGCGGTCTGTGGTTAAACCCACTGCCAGCGTAGTAGTCGAGTCTTTAGAGTCCCACACAGAGATTTCCCAAACCCAGGCGAAAAGATATAGATGTCGTACGGTTTTACGACAAGGGTTCGGACGCGCACGTGTGTTTACACACATATGTCGTTCGGACGGTTTTTACTAGTCGGCTTTGGTTTAAGCCAGATTCTAGTATCAGGTTATTGGATTTGTACAGTCTAAAGTTTTTCCGTGTTTTCACGGATAGGAGGGGCGTTCTCGTAATTTTCCGAGAAGCTTCTAGAAGGTGATGACTTGGAGGGAGAGGTGGCATTATCATTTAATGATTTAGTGACTCATTGTGAGTGATTCATCATGTCATTAATGCATCATTAAATGCTTAATGACTCACATGATGAATCACCCACTTGCATTAATGAAACATGATGAATAATCTCATATTATTTATTTCTTTTTAATTCATTATGTTTCATATATCAAGTGAGAAGCTATTTCATTATTATTATGATTATCATTATCATCTTCTTACTCTCTCTCTTCAAGCTCTCTCTCTCCTTCACCAAACCCTAATCCTACCCCTCATGAGTTGAGAACAAGGATTAGGAAAGACTAATTACTCCATAACCTATCTCTACATCACCTTAGCTACTTTATTTAGCAACTAGAGAAACTAAGAAACCTCAAGTTTAGAGGTTATAGCTTGGATTAGGGTTCTCGGGTGGATCGTCTATCACGGAAGGAAGCCGAGGAGGACGTGGAGATCCAAAGAGGCCGTAGATAACATAAAGACGAAGGACTAGAACCGTTTGGTATAATCTCTTAACATAGTAGTTTAGAACTCTATAGGTTTTGTTAAGTATTGTTTAGCAAACGATTCATACGATTATTCGATGTTTAACCAAAGAACAAGATCGTTTTTCATATTTCCGCCTCCCCACAAGTATTGGGGTGTTGAACATCGACTTACAGAAACTTATCATCCGTTCTAAGTTCTTTACCTATCTTTAGCCCATGTAACAGATTACATATGCGGGATCCTGATCCGGTATCACATACCCAGGACGTAAAGGATACTGAGAAACAGTTCTCTGTAATGAACACACCCGAAGATGATGCATCAGCATGCATTTTTTTCGTTTGGGCGGCACGGGAAATCTGGTATTCCCCAATTTCCTGCTCGGTCTTATAACATTTATAAGTTGGAGCGGGACCAACGTTCTCCGGCTCAGTATAACAAGCGGGTTCGGTCAATACATCCGTATTATTATCTTGATTAAGGCGTGATATGGTCGCTACCTGGAGAGAGAGAGAGAAGAAAACACTCTGCGTGCGCTCTTGCAAGATTAGACTGGTTATTTATTTTATCTAATCAGGATGGCTCCCACTGTTTTTATCAAATCTTCCTTCAAACCTTAAAAGGAAAGACTAGCCGGGATTAATTACACTCTACAAGTTCGCCAATCTTTCAGCCAGGCTAGTGTCGGTACTTTGAGGGAGGTTCCCCGTGCTTTCGCACGGACCTTATTAAAGTAAACCTCATTTTTCCAGAGACGTAACCCCGTTGACACCTTTCTAGACACCTACTTGATCGGCTAATTGTAATGTGTAAAACTCTCCCAGGAGCAACAATTACTCGCAGTGGGTATCGGGATCCAACTATCTCATAGAAGGTATGCAATATCATTGCAAATTTCAACACTTGAAATTCCCGATAATTTTTCCCTTAACCTCCTATGACCTTGACAAAGGCCAACAAACCATAGGATGCTAGTCAAGTTCAACCCGTCATTTCTTGATTGAATTAAACCCACCCGCACGACCCTTGACAAAGGCCAACAAGGTTTTACGACTACCCTAACCAAATCTGCATCATATGCATAAGCAGATAAGCACTAGTCAGCTACCGCACACTACGCCTTGACAAAGGCCAACAAACATAGCACGAATACTAACTACTACTTATCTGAAATGACGGAGGGCTACGACAGGTTTTTCTGAAAACCTATTGTGTAATGAACTTGATATCGTTGTAGAATCAAATGATTTTAAAATGGTGTGTTTTTGAGGCTTTTACTAGTTTTGCTAAAGGGGTCACTCCTGGTGAAGGGATCGTCGGCCCTTTCCTCATCGAATAAGGTGCAGGATATATCATATATATCACCATGCAAAGAAAAAACTCCAAAAGCAATCAAAAGACAAACCGAGGGGTATAGCATCTGCCAGTAATTGCTAAAGGGGTCACTCCCGGTGAAGAGATCTCGGCCCTTTCCTCATCGAATAAGGTGCAGGATGTTCTACAAGGAACACCGCGATGCAAAGCAAGAACCGTAGCTACCTGTTTTTGAAAATTCGATTCCACAACATATTTTAGGTTTCTTTTTCTTTCATTAATTATATTAATGAAGTCCCATCAGTTAAAACACCTAAACATCATAGATAAATACGACGTACACTTATGCCATCCGCATTCGCCTCGATGTCCTCTCGTGCACCGTTAGGTTAGGTAACTAACGGCAGAGCGGGACAGGGCTAGCGCGGGTGTAAAACAGAAGTAACGTCTATATAATATATCATATATACTATATACAGTATCTATCACAGCACATCACATGATCACATCACAGATATCGCAGCAGAAGAAACATATGAAACATTGGATATACTCAGACGTCCGTGTTTTTAATACGAGCCAGTATAAAACACGAATTCCACGGTCGTGATGAATAGCCAAACCCATACCCCTAGACCCCTACGTGAGCGGCAAGCAACCCTACCAATTCTAGAGTTAGGAGACCCGGACTCGACTCATCGAGTTGATCTCCCACTGGACCCTAGAACCCGGTTACTTGTGCTCCCCTCCTTGGGTCTATCCTAGTGCGGAAAAGTAAATAATATACAAAAGGTGACATCAACCTCAACCTGGAAGTGTCCCAATAAAAGAATATTACATACAATTAATTTTACATGAATGAAAATAAAAACTCTCATCTCACATAAAAACCCGGCTATTCAAAACGCGACGATCCAATATAACATATCCAGCAACACATAAAATCACATGTCATCAACGTAAGTAAATATGCGCATCCCAATTGTCGTTGACATATAGCAACGAAACCGGCGATATCACATATTACACTTACGGTCACAGAAAAGAAAGTGTAAAACTACAACAGTTGGAATCCGCAACCACCATAGACATCGCATGCCTAACAGTTATAAACCCCGCATTTTAGTCTCCATATCGAAAACACTTTTCAATATGTAGTCGAGCAATTCAACAAAATTTCCGATAAGTGATCGAATGCTCGTCGCAAACTTTAGTAGACGGCCGCACCCCTAGACGCCGTCGACGAAATGCACTAAGGCGGAACACCGCTGCCGCGAGCACCTCAGTGGATGCTTTTGGCGATGGGGTTCTCCTACAGTCACATGGTCGGGGCTATTGGGTGTAGCTGTCTATTAAGTTTATCCGGCGAGTATCCGCGTACGCTACGTGATTGCGACGGACTTTGATCGCATCAAAATTCCGTGGCAACCGATCAAGTGAGACCAAAGTGCTATGTTTATAACATTCATATTAGTTATCTCATAACTACTTGTGAATTCCAAATATTGTATCACATTCCAGATAAATAGAAAATGTTAAACTTTTCGATCGAACAATCAAACACCCAAGTTTTCCCGAAACAGCTCAACACATGAAATAAGTCTAAAAACATCCATTTCATGCCACAGTACCAACGGTCCAGCCATAGAAGGGTCAACCCAACGCCTCACATGTGGCACGCCGTACTGCCCCAAACCCTAAGGTTCAAAGGGCAGTTCAAGACGGTCACATAATCGAGTTAAGGTTTGTTGTCTTCTAGAGGGTCCATCGTGTTACTTGCACTACTTCGAACATTCTTAAACTACGGAAAGATCTAACACTTGGAAATTTCCCGACAGGGGAAAAAGTGGGTATTTATATTCGGTCAAACTTTTTAACATGTTCTAAAATATCCAGAAAAACAATAACGAATTTAAAATTCCCGATCGAATCGACGATTACAAAATAAACCCCAGAATACTCAACACTTGAGTCAGATTAAAAATACCCATAAAATAGTAACCACAGAGGCAAGAATTAATGTGTAAAAATCCGTCCCTAATACCCTTACCTTGCCGCGGAACCGCCGCCAAAGGTGGCTAATTGCCGCGGTTCCGCGGCCATGTTGAGGAATTGGGGGCTCATTTTTTACCATAATTCTTATATTAGCCTGCTGAATTTTTTAGGTATTTTTAATTCTGGAAAAACCCAGATTTTAAAAAATGTACAGAAAGGGGTATAATTTGAGGTTTCTTGGTTCGTTCGGAGTTTTAACTTCGTTAACGCATCGCCTAATGCTCTAACTAGGCTCTGATACCACTGTAGGGTTACTAGGCACACTAAGGAGGCTCTACAAGGCATCGACCATGCCGGATTAAAATTTTTAGGTGCTTAACAACCCTAAGCAAGATCGTTAACTAGAGATTAGGCGAAAAAGATGCAAGTAAATCACATTTATACTAAAGGAAAGGGACTACAACCTTTGTAGATCCAGTCCTCCACTTCCAAAGCTCCGTGACGACGTCTCTTCGCTGCGATCATCCAAATCCCGGACTCTCGGACGGCTCCTTGAGAAATTGCAACGGGATCGCTTGAAGTCTTCGATGCCGAAGATGATCTACGTCGAGGGAATACGGACTCAAGCTTCTACCTCACTAACTATAGAATTAGTGAAGCAAACACCCTAAACTAAAGTGCTAGTCTAGTAGAGGATGGTGAGATAGGAAATGGGTACTCTTTAGATTTTAATTTCTCACACTTAATCTTCACTTGATAATTTTCTAGCAAGCTTTTCCTTTTCTTCAAGAAGAAGAAGAAGAAAAGAAAAGAATGAATTATCAATTAAAGAAAATCAAGTGAAGCCTTATCATATTGCAACCATGGGTGAGTTAACACATGTAGAGAATAAACTAGGGTTTAGGTTGATGGTTAGGTTAAAGGATAAAAACAAAATGGTAAGACTTTTTCAAAGATGCTAGCATGCTTCATGAAGCTTCTAGCAAAGAAACAAAAAGCCACCATTTAGTTTTTCCAAAATAAATAAAATACATAAAACCCTAACCATTAACCTAATCAAGGGGTAAGTGATACACACACCCAAGTTTGCATGTATCATCAAACATGATACAAACTTGTGCACAAAAATATATCACATATACAACTTGTGCACATCAAGTGAGAAAATCAATCTAAAGTGAACCAATACTAGTTATTGTAAAGTAATATATCAAATATATATAATTATACATTAAATCATTAAATCAACACTTGATTTAATGATCCGGTCATATCGCATATAACCGACTAATGTCCAATGTATCGACTTATCGAATCAACCCTTGATTCAATAACTAGGTTATATCGCATACAACCGATCGATACAATCATTGCGAGAATTGAATACGGTATCACATACTCGCATCATTCTCGGTCCCGCACATATCACATATGCGCTCCTATCTCGTTTTGCCTGAGCCAGTACAACCTCTATGTAGGACTCTAAAGACTTGTCAATACGCCGGCAGTAGGTGATGATCATATCAAGCACCCACAAGCCGTCAGCGGTACTAGCTGGACGTAAAGGCTACCCGGATATTGAGCGATCAGAAGATCAGCAAGAAAGCCTGCTCCAACTCCTGCAAAAAGCCTGACAGTGGCACTACCGTACAGTCCAGTCTCTTCGTCTGATATGTCGCATATCAGTTCTAGGGGTGGTAAACGTCAGACCCCAATAACCGATAAGTCGTGCCGATATGAGGTGCATAACGGGTCAAGAAACTATGGGTAACTCTTACCAGTAAATCTCTAAACCAGCCCTGGCCAGGGACTTCCCTGTTATGGCCAATCGAGCACAGCACAATATCAACCGCCAATACCGGGAGAGACGAAACCCCTCATATCGCTCATTGTCTCTATGTGACTCGGGACTGTACCCAAAAACCACCGTTTTGCACGCCCTCTTGGACGTGGTAAGGTGGAAATAAAAGCACAGTGGGAATCACACAAGACTCTATGACGATCTCGGGTCTACAGACTAACCTGTACCAGTGTCACCTGAGAACTACCATCTGACGTAAGGTATAATACCATCTGGGAGTTCTCGGCGAGTCCGTCCAGTGTACCCAGTCTCCACTGAGCACCCGTATATCATCTCTGATGTCAAACACCAATGGATCTGGGATCATCCATCGCCCATCTGTATGGTTCGAGAAGGTATACGCTAGTCTACTCTGGTATATCGATGCCCCGTCTCGATACACCCTCGACTAGGGACCTTGAAGGATGTACTTATGGACTACCATGTCCCCACTAGTATGATCCGCATCATAGTCCAGACAGTCAAGTACACATCCTAAGGGCTTTACCAACATGTAACAGAGAGACAATCAGTATACACGTTAAGGTAAAGAGTAACCAGATATCATACTATCATGTCGAGCAAGAAAGTCCTCCCTATATATGTCCAAGCATCCACTACAATATACAACACATGTATAGTAATGGCCTCTAGGGCATACATATAACTAACAGTGCCGCTGACGGTTCGTGGTTAAACCCACTGCCAGCGTACTGAGGAGTCATTAGAGTCCCCCACAGATAGTTTCCCAAGTTCGGGCGAAACGCTGTAGAGGCCGTATGGTTTTATGACAGGGTTCGGAAAATGCACGTGCGTTTACGCACGTGTCATATTTCGGGCAGATAATACTGGTGGGCTTTGGTTTAAGCCGGATCCGAGTATTATACTGTGTAGATATAATATCTTTGTCTCTGTTGCATTTGTATTCGGTCGTAATACAAATGCGGGTATATTTATACTGTTACGGGGTTATCCTGATATTCGTTTCGGGATCGCTTTTGGAAGTTGCCAGTTTCCAGTTTTCTATCGGCGGCCGTATTAAACATTCGGTTTAATACGGATTTATCTTTTCTTGAGGGTGAGTCATGATCGTGGAAGTTTCTAGAAGTTTCTAGATGAGGTGACTAGGTTAGTGAGGTGTTCTTGATTCATTGGTTGCATTAATTGGATGATGACTAGGTTAGATGATTCATTGTTTGCATTAATGATATGCAAGGTGTTTAAAATGACTCATCCTTTTCATTTTGTGCTAATGGTTACTCTCCCCTCTCCTACACTCACCCCCCTCTAAAAAAGTGTCCGGCCATTCATTTGGTGTGCTAAGTTTATTTTTGGAAAAAAGATTATCATAGTTTTTCTTCATGAAATTTCATATAGTTCATTTTTCCATCACCCGATTAAAAAGGCAACTTCATTAACCGTTCATCCATAGCTTTGGATGAGGCGAGACAAAGTGTTCTACTCATTCTCTACATCAATCTTGGTCATCTCTTTTGGCAAACTTGATGACCGAGTTGCCTCGGGTCAGAGGCGGGAGCCCGTTTAAAGATCCGTTGACGTGGTGCCACCTGGACGAGGAGACCGGAGATCGAGCGAGATCGGAGCAGCCGCAACAAAGCGTGGGATGATGGTTAAAGACCGAAGGACTCGGATCGTTCGGTATAACATTTCTACCCACTTTGTAGTTTGTTAGTTTAGCAATAATGGCAGATCCAGGTTATAGTATACGATAGCGACAGTTAAAAAGTTTTTGTTCCGCATTTGGTGTCTGATAGACGGCCGGGACGCTACCGTCGACTTATAGTGGTATCAGAGCCACACCTTAAGCTTTACTAACTTGTGCTAACGCGTTTAAAATATCGATCGAACGGAATTTCGAAAACTACAATTTTTCTGTCCAAAGTTTCTGTCGATTTTAAAACAGGTCTTAAAATTATTTTGCATATCACAGAAAATTGAGCAGGCTTTTCTTAGAAAACTGGTGAAATTTGGTCACGTGATCTTACTGTTCCACCGCGGATTCGCGGCCCAAACCAGGGTTTGGCCGCTGATCCGCCGCCATATTGTGGGATCAATGCTCCAAATTTCAACAGTGTGTTCTTCATGGAAAATTGTGGTTTCTGGAATATTTTTTTTGGGCCCAGATTTTTTTACTGTACAGCAGATGTACGTGGGGCCCACTTCGGAAAGTTTTGTCGATCGAGATTTAAACATGTTAGTTTACAGTACTTACATTATATCTCCGACCGTGAATGTCATTTGAGCGGTAAATTGCGTTTAATTGCTATAGTCTTTTTAGTCGGATTTGCGAACGTGACATTCGCGTTGATGTTCTGTGTTGTGCTGTGATGTTGCGGATTTGTCGTGGTTGATAGCAGTGTGCAATGGTAGTGCAGTTTGGATTTATTTGTACATTTGATATTGCGGGGCGAGCGTCCAACATGTGGACTGCCGTCACTGCCTGTTTGTATAATATTCTTTTGGGGCACGACCGGGCTGAGGTCGATGTGCCCGTTGTACATATTTTTTATTTCTGTACTAGGTTTTACCCCGCGACGGAGTGAACGGATAGCCGGGTTCTGGAGGGAAACGGGTCCGCATCTCATAGCTTTGAGAGGCAGAGGGGCCTCACTCTAGAATTGGCAGACTATTCGCCGTAATCATAGGAGGTACAGGTTGACCCAAGGAGGGGTGCTCAAGTTACCGAATTCCGTGAAGTGCAGGGTGGTCCATTCACTAAGCTGTAGGGGGCTGCCTCGCTTCAGGTTTTGGCGGGTAACTTGCCGCACCCGTAGGGGTCTAGGTTTCATTGCACAGGCTATCCACACGACTAGGGGAACATCGGGTTTCAGTAGCGGCTCTGTGAAACCCAGGGATCCCAGATTATCTGTATTATTCTGTGATGCTTATTACTTTTTTTGTAATGTTGCATATTATCACGCCTGGAGCGATTATTGTATATTGGTATATATACTAGTAGATGTTGTATATGTTTTGCACCCGTGCTAGTCCAGTCCCCGCTCTGTCGTTAGTTAAGTAACCTAACGGGTAAAGACGGGACCTAGTGACGAATGCGGATGGCATATACGTACATTTTATTTTCGTTCTTTTCTGGTGTGATTAACTGATGGGACTGCGTTGATTCTGATCAATGCAAAGGAAAAAAAACCTGTTTGGATGTTGTTGGAACAGTTTTAAAAAGTGTTATTACAAAGACGTTTCCTTTTGTTTTGCACAGTGGTATTCGGTTGGAATATCCTGCACCTCATTCGACGAGGCAAGGGCCGATATCCCTTCACCGGGAGTGACCTCTTAGGAAGAAGTTTGCATCAGGGTAAAAACTTCACTATAGTAGATTACATGTTGCTTTACATCGCGGTATTCAGTTGGAATATCCTGCACCTCATTCCACGAGGAAAGAGCCGAGATCCCTTCACCGGGAGTGACCTCTTTAGCAAAGATTTTCGCTACTATATTTTTATAAAAAGCTATCAAGTTCCTTCAGTGATATCAAGTTCATTACGTTAAAGGTTTTTCGCCAAAAACCAGCCGTAGCCCTCCGTCATTTTTTTTGGGTATTCAGTAGTATTCAAGCTATGCATTTTGGCCAAAGTCAAGGCATAGTGTTTGGTAGCTGCTGGGTATTCATTTGTTGCTGTAAGTGCACGGCGGCGCCCCGGCCGTCGATCCGACGCCGGAATGCGGAAGCGATGTTTTTCTTTAAACTTTTGAACCGGCACCACCACGCACTAAATACCCGGATCGGGCCATTAATCTAGTCCTAGCTAACAAGAGAAAGGATAGAGAGATATACCGAGTGATCCATACGCTCCGGTCTTCTCGTCGTCATCCCGATCTCCCGCGGAATCTCCGGTCTCCATCACGTCGCCGGAAGGGCACCACATCGCCGGCTTCTTTTACGGGCTCCCACCTCTGGTCCGAGGCAACTCGGGCATGAAGTTGGCGAGTCGACGTGCCCAAGGTTTGCTGTAGGTTGACTGTAGAACTTTTTTGTCTCTAGGGGTTGTAGTTGCCATGTATATGGTGGAGGAAAATGAAGTGTAAACTTTGGAGGTGAACCAAAAGAATTTTTGCAAGAAAATATGAGATGAAAATGGCACCCCAAAAATTGTGTCAACCCCCACAAGGGAAATGGCCGGCCACTTTTCATCAAGGGAGAGGAGGAGTGAGCCAAGTCAGGGATAATAATGCAAGGGAATAATGATAATCATGAAGTCAAATGATCACAACCATAATCCAACACTCTAAGAACAAATCAACCCCCATCACCAAAAAGTCATGCCATCATGATACTACAAGACTAGCCATGATGACTAAAGAAAGTCAAGTGATCATAACACAACAATATGCAAAAACAACCCTCCAAAATGCTTATTTGCACAAATGCAAATAAGCCCTCCTCCACCAAACTTCGGCCAATGAAAGATACAAAGAAATATGGCCGAAACGGAAAACAAACTGGCAATTCCAAAAACTGATCCCGTAATAAATTACAGGAAAACCCCGCTACTGTATATACATACCCGCATTTGTATTCCAACCGAAATACAAATGCAATGAGACAAAATCTACACTGTACAATACTAGGATCCGGCTTAAACCAAAGCCTGCTAGTATTATCTGTCCGATCATGATCCGTGCAATACCGTACCTATCTGATCAAACCCTGCCATATCTCCATACGGCCTCTACAGCGTTTCGCCCGAAACTTGAGTAACTGAATGTGGGGGACTCTAAAGACTCGTCAATACTATGGCTGTGGATTTAACCACTAGCACGTCAGAGGTATTAGCCATACGTGACGGGCTACCAGCTATTGACCAAAAGGGACGTCGATGAGCGAACTCATCCTGACACCCTACTGAGCCTGTCAGTGACAATATCCGTACAGTCCGGTCCGTTCGTCTATGAGCATCGCATGGAGGGCCTAGGGGGTTGGTAATAGTCAGACCTCCAAAAGCGGTACAAGTCGTGTCGGAGTGTAGCCCAGAACACCCTGAGATACTACTGGAATACCTACCAGTAAATCTCCTGCCTTGGCCAAGGACTTTGTGTAATGGCTCTCCTAGACACAGCGCGACCTCACCCCCAATACCGGGAGAAACGAACCCCTGCAGATCCGCTCACTGCCTCCATGTGGCTCGGGACTGTACCCAACTAAAACCTGTTTGCACGTCTCCTTTGAGCGTGGTAGGGTAGTAATCAAAGTACAGTGGGAACTCACACGAGACAAATGACGATCCTCAGGTCGATGAACTAACCTGTACACATGTCACCAGGGAACTGCTATCTGACGTCAGGTATAAGACCAACTAGCATGTTCCCGGCGAGTCCTGTCCGGTGTACTCATAACCCAATGAGCACCTGTATACATCTTAGGTGAACCAACTGACACCAGTGGCTTGTGAGACCGGCCACCGCCCCTCGTCGGGGTCTCGACTGTATACACTAGTCTACTCTGGAGTATCGATGCCCTGTCTCGAAACTCCCACGACTAGGGACCTTCTAAGGATGTGCTTATAGACTACCAGCTCTCACGTATATGATCGCCCTCATACTGCTGGCTGTCAAGCAAGAATCCTAGGGGCTCTATCAACGTGTAATAGCGACCTGTCAGGTCACCTAAAGCAGTACACGATGATAAAGATAAACCAGATAACATACTATCATCTTGAGTAAGACTGTCCTACCGGAATAGGTCCTCCCTCAATCATTGCAATCACGTGCCTGTGATCCAATAATTGACTCTGAGGGCACTATCTCCAACAATCTCCCACTTGCACTCAAGGCTAATTATTGCGATGTCGCATACTCACAGCCCGTGTGATACCGAACACCCAACTCCTCTACTAGTCAGTCTCACAAAGCTCGTTTGCGAAACTATTGCGTTCGAGGAATAGCCTCAGTGAGTGGATCCGCCTTGATGTTTCTTTCTATGTCTCTCTATATCTCAAGTTCGCGGAGAAAGCCATCTCCCGAAATAAGCAATACCTGTCTTAGAATGTGTCTGGATGTCTGATGGGACCTAGCTCATAAATGAACTCCAAATCCAAACTTCTTAGACTGTATCGTCAACTGAACTTAATCAGTATCCTGCGCCATGCCTCCCTCAGTATTTCCTTGGACCACCTGTCCAAAATACTGCCCCTCGTCAGAAGGAAAACTATAACTCTGACAACCTCCCTGTCGTCCAGGTCACCATGGAAGCCTGGAATGATAACTGTCTCCCGAATGAGGCTGTCGTTATCATATCCCTAGAACATCCACTTATGTTCTAAAACTGCTTCCGACTGTTTCTCCAGGATTGGATCAATGTCAACTTATTACATCTAGTGCAAAAACAACATCTGGTGTGGTACTTAACATCTCATGATTGACTCAATTGCCTAAGCAAGTGATCTGCCAATCATGTACATCCCTCTCCCCTTTAGTCTGTAAGATACCTTTAGAGAGGGTGACTCCATCACCTGCAGGTACACCACCATGCCAGGAGTCGTCCATTCTAAAGCACCTCTAGAATACCGTCTAAGTACCCTGATTGGGAAACTACCCAAATCTAGATCTAAAACCATAGATCCAGTAACCAGAATGTCTGATATAATGTCCAAGTCCCATGTGGAGAAACCACTGTGTGACGACCAAAGTATAATCGATCGTAGTATAGGAATATCACTTCCTACTCTGTGTATGTCATCCAAATACCATGACATCACACCCTACTACCTTCTCAACAGATCCATCCCCTATTGTGATGAAGTCAAACCTATGACTGTCACATCAGAAATTGATGATCTATCTCCGCTATATCTGCTTTAGTTTATAAATAGACATAAGCCACTTGTCCACCAATGCTTCCGCTGCTCCCACTGACCACGATAACCCTCTGGCAGAGTCATATACACGTATACTTCTAAAACTAGTTTAGAACGACGCTATACACATCCTCCTGCCGGGTGTCACAGTCTGGAACAACAGCAATGGCAAATCTGGGTAAACAAGAACCTCCCTGCCACCGTCCTTGAGGCTACCGGAGTACCTCTCGGGTGCCTGAGGTTACCCACCGTATCTGCGGAGTGGCCAATGGAATGTCAAACCAGATTGAATCTTTAGGTTTTTATCAAATCTTCAGTTATCGTTTGCGGTTCTGGAATCACTTCCAGTTCTACCATACTCCCACTATTGATTTCTGAAAAAATCCATTTTTATTAAAACTGTGGCGAGTCAAGAACAATATCACTATTGATCTTCCAGATGGTAGAAAGTCAACCCTCGTCAGAGCCTGGGTCAACCCACAAACAACCATTACAGAAACATGCCTTGAGTTATCCAGAGTCTGGTTTTAAGCATAAGCCGGACAACTCCCCGTACCTTAACATCGTTAAGATACGAACTGTTCTATATCTAATATAGGAACAGAGGCACTGATTTAATTGAACCAGATTCAAATCATACAGCTGTCTCCAGTGCATGTCAACTAAATGGAGAGAGGCCGATCAGCGTTACTCAACTTAGGAGTGCTTCCAATTATGAGTAATCTGAAAGAGAAGCAAGTTCTTTTAATCATTACTATCAACTGAATACAACACACAAGTATCTACATCTTCGATCACCTTGAAGAATCCCGATACTTGCAACACCTGGTTCTCTACTTTATTCATATACCTATAACTTCTCAAAATTCGGACCTTGTGTTTCCATGAGACACCTGTCTAAAAACTAGAGAAGTCATAAGTAAACCGAATATAGTACGAGGACCAACCCCTCTGTCCTAATAGACGCTGGACAACATACAATACTCTGTACAAGTCCTTTGAGTCTAATAACTCATTCCCTGTGTGTTGTAGGTTGAAAACTGTACTATGGTTATGAAGAATTACATCGCTGTTTAATGCTCCTTACCTAACCATCCACTGATATAGGTAAATGTCATAGACATAATTTCAAAAAGGTATATCTCACTCTATGAAAATAGACGTACAGATATATCAATTTGAAATTGGTTCATAACAACGGATATTCAAAACCAAATATTTGCTGTCCGGCAAACAACCCAGGTGACTTCCTCAAATATCACCAATTACAACGAATTCCGATATAATGAGGATGATCACCTAATTCCCAATAACATACTCCCACTCATCATCTGTAAAACCATACATATGTGAGAATCATACCTGGTAAATACATACCCTGGAGCAAGTGTCTAGTTGGGAAATCAGTTTTCTTTTAACAGTACACAGTGAAACTGAAACATTGAAATGTTTCGATGGGGTATCCTGGTATTCCTAGTAATGCCTCTTTCAGTATCCAGATTCACAACTGTAACCGTATATTTCTTTGCCACCTTTCCAAATCCCTTTATATGTCTTTAGTTATTACCTTCTGTACACCCCTTTAGGCCAAATGGTTTTCTTCCTTCCCTACCGTTCGGCACCAGCCTATGGTTTGGAAGAAGACTATCCAATAAGCATAATGGGTGTACTGTCCTAATCCTAGGAGCACTCGCAATGCGAGAGAAGGTGAGGATAAAAGACAACCGAATAAACCTTATTCCTATTTCTCCTGAACCAGAATCCATCCCCGAACTGGAACAAGTTCCTTTCGAGTTCGTATATAACCATACGATGGATTATCCAATAAACTGTGGATCTTCGTAGTGATACGGATTGTCCTGGAGAAATACAAAGGTGATTTAGGATTGGCGAAGAAATATTTGGTTTGGTCGTGAATAGTAGTCGCAATTTACTTTGCCCTCTTACTAATCCCTTTCTTTGTCTTAACTTAATACCTTCTGTACACCGTTTAGGCTAATTGGTTTTCATCATTCCCCACCGTTCGGCACCAGCCTAAGGTTTGGAAGAAGACTATCCAATAAGCGTAATAGGTGTACTATCTCCTATACCAAGGAGTACTCGCAACCTGAGAGAAGGTAAAAGGAAAAGACAACTGAATAGTCCAATTCGTTTTCTCCAGAACCGGAAACCATCCTCGAATAAATTCCTTCGAGTTCGTATATAACCATACGATGGTTTTGTCCAATGGAAGTGGACGTTCGTAGTAATACGGGGTGTTCTGGAGAAAAGGGTAAAAGTAGGAGTGGCAATGAGGTTTGCAACTCTGACAATCCAAAAGCCAGTGTTTAAGAAGGTTCGGTCAACTTGGTCACTGAGTCATAGTCTAGGGTCGGGTCAATGGTCGCTGCCAAAGAGAGAGAGAAAAGAAACACTCAGCGTGCACTCTAACCTAGATCAGAATGGTTACCAATTTATCTAATCTGGAAACCTCCCACTGTACCGTCAAATTCTCCTCCAAATCTGAAAGAAGAATTAGTCGGGATCACCCGAGGAGTAAACCAACTCATCAGTGGGAATCGGGATCCAACTATCATCGTATGATAACGTGACGGAATCCGCTCACGCTATCACACTCCAGAAGGTATGCGCATATCTGGAAAGTTTCAGTTTCTTTAGAAACCCCCGATGTGATTTTTGCCCCATGCTCTTATGACCTTGACGAAGGTCAACAAATCATAAGTCACATGTCAAGTTCCACCCGTCATTGTCCAGGTTAATTTGAACCCACCCGTACAAGCCCTTGACGAAGGTCAACAAGGCTATAAGACTGTCCCAAACCAACGCATCTATCTATGCAACAGAAAGGCAACAAGCAGCTACCATACACTATGCCTTGACGAAGGTCAACAAACATAGCATGAATACTACGTGCTACCCGTCTGAAACGACGGAGGGCTACGAATGGTTTCTGGCGAAAACCTTTAACGTAATGAACTTGATATCGTTGAAGGAACTGGATAGCTTTTATAAAAATATAGTAACGAAAACCTTTGCTAAAGAGGTCACTCCCGGTGAAGGGATCTCGGCTCTTTCCCCGTAGAATGAGGTGCAGGATATTCCAACTGAATACCATGATGCAAAGCAAAAGTAATCGGCTATAGTGAAGTTATTGCCCTGACGCAAACTTTTGTCCAAGGGGTCACTCCTGGTGAAGGGATCTTGGCCCTTGCCTCGTCGACTAAGGAGCAGGATATTCCAACTAAATACCACTGTGCTAAACAAAAGAGAACGCCCTTGCAATAACAGCTTTTTGAAAAATGTTCCAACAACATCAGATTAGGTTTGTTTTTAACTTGCATTGATCCGAATCAACACAGTCCCATCAATTGATCACACCAATAAAGAACGAAAATAATGACGTACGTATATGCCATCCGCATTCGCCACTGGGTCCCGTCATTACCCGTTAGGTTAGTTAACTAACGACAGAGCGGGGACCAGACTAGCGCGGATGCAAAACATATACAACATCTACTAGTATATATATCAATATATAATATTTCGCTCAAGGCGTGATAAAATGCA
Source organism: Agapanthus africanus (assembly GCA_030015575.1). NCBI lineage: Eukaryota > Viridiplantae > Streptophyta > Magnoliopsida > Asparagales > Amaryllidaceae > Agapanthus > Agapanthus africanus. The sequence continues at coordinate 258,931,470 of CM057350.1, forward strand.
ACATCACAGAAATGTACAGCATCACAGAACAATACAGATATCTGGGATCCCCGGGTTTCACAGAGCCGCTACTGAAACCCGACGTTCCCCTGGTCGTGTGGATAGCCTGTGCAATGAAATCCTAGACGCCTACGGGCGCGGCAAGTTATCCGCCAAAACCTGAAGCGAGGCAGCCCCCTTCAGCAACGTGAATGGACCACCCAGCACTTCAGGGAATCCGGTAACTTGGGCACCCCTCCTGGGTCAACCTGTACCCTCTACGAGTGCGGCAAATAGCATGCCAATTCTAGAGTGAAGCCCCCTCCGTATCAACTCCATGAGATGCAGGCTTTTTGCCCTCTAGAACCCGGCTATCCGTGCACCCCTCCGCGGGGCAATCCTAGTATAGAAAGTAAAATATACATACAACGGGTACATCGACCGCAACCTGGTCGTGCCCCAAAAGAATAATATACAGACAGGCAGTGACGGCAGTCCACATGTCGGACGCTCGCCCCGCAATATCAAATGTACACAATACAACAAAAACTGTACTAACATTGCATCCAGGCTATCCCCACGACCAATCCGCAACATCACAACACAATCACAGAACATCAACGTGAATGTCACGTTCGCAAATCCGTCTAACCGGGCTATAGCAGTTAGACAGGATTTACCGATCAAGTGACATTCACGGTCGCAGATATAATATAAATACTGTGAACTAATGTGTTTAAAATATCCGATCGATCAAATTTTACCAAGTGGGCCCCAAGGATTACTGTAGCACTTAAAGAAATTCTGGGCCCAAAAATAATATTCCAAAACCCCTATTTTCAACCCAGAAGCCCACTGAAGAGATTTGATACATTGATCACTCCTTACTGCCGCGGAACCGCGGCCCCAAGTGGGGTTTGGCCGCGGTTCCGCACTCCCCTTAAGGAATCAATGCATCGAATTTCTCCAGAATTCTTAGATATGTCTGCACATCATTCTGCAACATAGTGAAAAATTTTTGGAGCTCAAAAAATTTTAACAGAGAACTGATGCATGAGAAAAACGCGGTTTTGGAATTTTTGTTCGATCAGAAATGTAAACACGTTAGACAAAACTAGACTAGGTTAATGGCGAGGCTCTGATACCACTGTAAGTGCACGGCGGCGCCCCGGCCATCGATCCGACGCCGGAATACGGAAGCGATGCTTTTCTTTAAACTTTTGAACCGGCACCACCGCGCACTAAATACCTGAATCGGGCCATTAATCTAGTCCTATCTAACAAGAGAAAGGATAGAGAGATATACCGAGTGATCCATACGCTCCGGTCTTCTCGTCGTCATCCCGATCTCCCGCGGAATCTCCGGTCTCCATCACGTCGCCGGAAGGGCACCACATCGCCGGCTTCTTTTACGGGCTCCCACCTCTGGTCCGAGGCAACTCGGGCACGAAGTGTAGGATTCCTAGGCACTCTAGTGAGGTCTCACAAGGCATCAACCATGCCAATTTCAAAAATTATGGTGCCGAGAAACTCTAGTGTACGGATCGTTTGCTAGAAATCTAGGCGAAAAAGCTAACTAGTTAACAATTAACTAAGAGATACGGAAATACAACCTTTGTAGATCCGGTGCTCCACCTCCACGGCTCCGTAACGAGGTCCTCTCCGCTGTCCAAATCAAATCCGGGCTCTAGAGTCGGCTTCGTCGGAGAAAAAGGGAGCTAGGTCGTCGATGTCCATGCCGAAGATGATCTACGTCGAGGCATTGCTAGATCAAGCTCACAACTTCACCAAGTCAAGAAACTTGTGAAGTAAACACACTCTACTACTTGGCAAGAGGTAGAGGATGAAGAAATAGGAAGTGGGTAGACTTTAGTTTTGGATTTCTCACTCTTTTCCAACAATCACCATTGATGGAGCTTGGTTTTCTTCACTTGAAGAATGAAGAAGATGAAGAAGAATATTATGATAAGTTAATTAAAAACCATAGAAAAATCAAAACTTATCATAATGTTAACTAGAGTCAAGTGTAGAGAATGAATCATGGTTAGTGGGAATGGTTAGGGTTAAGGATGAGATAAGAATGGTTGACTTGATCAAAGTTTCATGAAGCTTCAACTAAACTCCAAATTAAGCCACCATTCTTTTCTCCTCTTTTCCAAAATGAATAAACAAATAAATAAATGAATAAATAAAGGAAAAGAAACCCTAACCATTCTTTTAACCATGGTTTAATTCTTTGCACTTAACCAAGTAAACATGTATCATCAAACATGATACAATCAAATGCACAAAATCATATCGCATATGTAATGCGCACACCCGAGTGAGAAAATCCATTTAAAGTGAACCGATACTAGTTAATGCAAAGTAATATATCAAATATATAATTATGCATCAAATCATTAAATCAACACTTGATTCAATGATCCGGTCATGTCGCACACAACCGACTAGTATACAATGTATCGGCTTATCGAATCAACGCTTGAATCGATAACTAGGTTATATCGCATACAACCATTCGATACATTCATCACGAGAATGGAATACGGTATCACATACACGCATTATTCTCGGTCCCGCACATATCTCATATGCGCTCCTATTTCGTTTCGCTTGAGCCAGGAAACCTCTGTGTAGGACTCTAAAGACTCGTCAATACGCCGGCAGCGGATGATGATCATATCAAACACCCACAAGCCGCAAGCGGTCTGCTAAACGTAACGGCCACCCGGGTATTGAGCGATCTGAAGATCGACGAGCAAGCCCGCTCACACTCCAGTGAATCCGACCAGTAACACTACCGTACAGTCTGGTCTGATCGTCTGATATGTCGCATATCTCGCCTAGGGGTGGTAAACGTCAGACCCCAATAGCTCAATAAGTCGTGTCGATATGAGGTCTATAACTTTTCGAGAAACTACTGGTAACACTTACCAGTAAATCTCAGCAACCCTGGCCAGGGATTTCCTGTTATAGCCAATCGAACACAGCGCAACATCAACTCCCTATACCGAGAGAGACGAATCCCCTCCTATCGCTCATTGCCTCCATGTGACTCGGGACTGTATCCAAAAACCACCGTTTTGCACGCCCTCTTGGACGTGGTAAGATGGAAATCAAATTACAGTGGGAACCACACAAGACTCTATGACGATCTCGGGTCAACAGACTACTCTGTACCAGTGTCACCAGAGAACTGCCATCTGACGTGAGCTATAATACCATCTGGGAGTTCTCGGCGAGTCCGTCCAGTGTACCCAGTCTCTACTGAGCACCCGTATATCATCTCTGATGTCAAACACCAATGGATATGGGATCATCCATCGCCCATCTGTATGGGTCGAGAAGGTATACGCTAGTCTACTTTGGTATATCGATACCCCGTCTCGATACACCCTCGACTAGGGACTTTGAAGGATGTACTTATGGACTACCATGTCCCCACTAGTATGATCCGCATCATAGTCCAGGTAGTCAAGCACACATCCTAAGGGCTTTACCAACATGTAACAGAGAGACAATCAGCATACACGTTAAGGTAAAGATCAACCAGATAGCATACTATCATGTCGAGCAAGAAAGTCCTCCCTATATATGTCCCAGCATCCACTACAATATACATCCTATGTACAGTAATGGCCTCTAGGGCATACATATAACTAACAATCTCCCACTTGCACTAGGGCCATCTGATAGCAGTGGTTGTAGTATCTCATACTCAACCATCCCATAAAAGTCTCTCTCTGGGAACAGGCCTTTGTGAGTGGATCCGCTGTGTTGTCCTCTGAGTCTACTCTCCAAACCTCGATCACCCTGGAGATCAATCATCTCCATGATCAAGTGATACTGCCTTAGAATATGTCTGGATCACTGATGGGACGGGCGTTCCTTGGCATGAGCCACAACTCCATTGTCTCACAATGGTAGGAACGTAGTTCATCTCACGAACTAATATACACCCAAACATCCTCTTTGGTAGCATCTTAAGTAGCGATGTATCTAGCCTTTATCGTCTAGTATGTCACGGTATCTAGCTTGGAACTCTTCCAACATACCGTCCCTTTACTGAGGGTAAAGACAATGCCTGTGACTGACATTCAGTCGTCTTTATCACCCTGGAACCCTTCCAGTGATTCTCCTCAGGATCGATTGACACCATCTCACTACATCTAGTGAGTATCCTAACATCCATTTAGATCTATCTCATAAATCCAAAATCCAGGATTTAGTAGGTATCACTTTAATCCTATATGGAGAATCTTTGTGATAAGCGGAGATTGATCGAGCGTAGCATAAGAAACTCCTTTCTTATCAAGAGTATGTCATCCACGTACTCTACGAGAATCGTCACCATACTCCCTACTACCTTTTTGTATATACAAGGTTCATCTACCATTTTGATGATGTCAAACTCTTTGACCGCTTCATCAAAACAGATGTTCCAACTCCGCGATGCCTGCTTTATCCTATAAAGCATCTTGCACACGTTTCCGCTGCTCCCACTGTCTACGAAGCCCTCTGGCTGTGTACTTACAGACGCACTCTTCTAAATCATCATTTAGAAAAGCAGTCATGGCACCCAACCGCCAGATATCGTAGTCATGGTATGTAGCCGTGGCAAGTAGGATCTGGATGGACTTAAGCATAGCTCCTTAGAAAAAGGTTTCCTCATGATCCATACCTGGTCGATGATGAAAAGCTTTAACAAGTCTAGCTTTGAAAGTCTCAACTCTTCCATGTACACCAAGTAATCTTCTCAAGATATACTTGCTCCTGATGGGGATTTAACCCTTCAGATATCGCAACCAAAGTCCATACTTTGTTGGTATATAAGGATTCCATCTCAGATCGATAAACATCCAGCCATTCTTACAGAGTCTTACTCTCGATGGCCAGCTCGAAACTAGTTGGGTCATCATCTCATGATGCAATCCTCGCTCCCACTGTCATAGAGAAACCGAAGTATCTCTCAGGTGGGTGAGGAACCTTACTAGATCGGCGGAGAGGCTGAGGTTCGTTGGAATCTACTGAATCCTTTGGTTCTATCAAATCATCAGCTGCAGTCTGTATAGCTGGAACATTTCCAGTTCTACATAACTTACCTTACCTCGAGATTGTCCGGATTTTGCTTTTAGACATAGGCCGGACAACCCCAAATCTTAACTAACTTAAGACATGGGCTCTTCCCTTTCCATATCATATATGAAGTGGTAGGCAACTGATTTGATTCGAACTCTATTCAATAGGTATGCAACTTCTCAAGTGCATAACACCCAATAGGAAAAAGGTAACTCAGTAGTACTCATCATAGAGCACACCATATCATATAGGGTGTGATTGCTCCGCCCCGATATACCATCGTGCTATGGTGTATACAGAGGAGTAATGCTGAGAGAGAATCTCATTCTCTTTTAGAATAGTCCAGGAATTCCGTGCTCAAGTATTCTCCTCCTTGATCTCATCATAGGACATAATACTTATACCCGTATTGGTTCTCTACTTCTCGCTTATATTCTGTGAATATCTCAAAAGGTTCGGACTTGTGTTTCAACAAGAACATAGATCTGAATCTCGAGAGATTATCAGAGAATGTAATGAAGTACAAAGAACCGGTCTTGGCATGTGTAGACTGGGGACCTACATACATCAACATGTATCATCCCAAGAGTTTACTAACTCTTTCTCTGTTTCCAGTAAACGGAGCTATGGTCATCTTATCTTTGTGACATGACTGGCAAGTTTTACAAGATGTAAATTCAAACTGATTTAAATATGCATCTTCATGTAACTTTAGCGAGTCGGGTCGCATCGATATGACCTAATCTACAATGCCTCAAGTAGGATTCGTTCATTTCTGAACTCTTCCTCTTGTGTGTGTTCCGTATACTAAGAACTGTGGTTTGATTTAGAACATTAATGCTTTTAGATAACGTGCCTGAACCGATCAACTTTTGATATAGGAAATGTTCAAAACATTATCCAACAATACAAAATTTTATCATTTCTTTACTAATAAAGAGACTGATATAATTTTGTATATCAGGTTCGGTATCTAATAACATTCGTTCAGAATCAATGTATCAGTAATACAGGGTGACAGTGACCGACAGACTTGGCTGCAACTCTTGCCCCGTTTTCTGCCTCATGAAACTTATCACCCGTTCTCAGTTCTCTACCTTTCTGTAGCCCTATGTAACAGATTACATATCTGGGATCCTGATCTGGTATCACATACCCAGGACGTAGAGAATACTGAGAAACAGTTCTGTATAATGAACACACCCGAAGATGATGCATCAGCATGCACTCTCTTCGTTTGGGCGGCACGGGAAATCTGGTATTCCCCAATTTCCTGCTCTGTCTTATAACAATTATAAGTTGGAGCGGGACCAACGTTCCCCAGCTCAGTATAACAAGCGGGTTCGGTCAATAATCCGTATTATTATCTTGATTAAGGCGTGATATGGTCGCTACCTGGAGAGAGAGAGAAGAAAACACTCAGCGTGCGCTCTGTCAAGAATAGATTGGTTATTATTTTATCTAATCAGGATGGCTCCCACTGCTTTTTATCAAATCTTCCTTCAAACCCTAAAAGGAAAGACTAGCCGGGATTAATTACACACTACAAGTTCGCCAATCTTTCAGCCAGGCCAGTGTCGGTACTTTGAGGGAGGTCCCCCGTGCTTTCGCACGAACCTAATTAATGTAAACCTCGTTTTCCCAGAGGCGTAACCCCGTTGACACCTTTCTAGACACCTACTTGATCGGCTAATTATAATGTATAAAACTCTCCCAGGAGTAACTCTTACTCGCAGCGGGTATCGGGATCCAACTATCTCATAGAAGGTATACAATCTCATTGCAAATTTCAACACTTGAAATTCCCGATAATATTTTGCCCCTAACGTGCTATAACCTTGACGAAAGCCAACAAACCATAGCCCGCTAGTCAAGTTCAACCCATCATTTCCTGATTGAATTAAACCCACCCGCACGACCCTTGATGAAAGCCAACAAAGCCGCACGACTACCCTAATCCAATAGCATCGTATGCTAGCAGATAAGCAGCATATAGCTACCGCACACTGCACCTTGACGAAAGCCAACAAATGCAGCACGAATACTATATACAACTTATCTGAAATGACGGAGGGCTACGACAGGTTTTTCTGAAAACCTATTGCGTAATGAACTTGATATCGTTGTAGAATCAAATGATTTTAAAATGGAGTGCTTTTGAGGCTTTTCTAGTTTTGCTAAAGGAGTCACTCCCGGTGAAGGGATCGTCGGTCCTTTTCTCGTCGAATGAGGTGCGGGATATATCGTATATATCACTGTGCAAAGCAAAAACTCTTCAAAGCAATCAAAAAACAAACCGAGTGTGTAGCATCTGCCAGTTATTGCTAAAGGAGTCACTCCCGGTGAAGGGATCTCGGTCCTTTCCTCATCGAATAAGGTGCAGGATATATCACATATACCACTGTGCAAAGCAAGAACTGTAGCTACCTGTTTTATTTTGAAATTCGATTCTACAACATCTTAGGTTTCTTTTATTTCATTAATCACATTAATGAAGTCCCATCATTTAATTTACCTAAACATCACAGATAAATACGACGTACACTTATGCCATCCGCATTCGCCTCGATGTCCCCTCGTGCACCGTTAGGTTAGGTAACTAACGGCAGAGCGGGGCAGGGCTAGCACGGGTGTAAAACATAAGTAACGTCTATATAATATATCATATATACTATATATACTGTATCTATCATAGAACATCACATGATCACATCACAGATATCGCAGCAGAAGAATCATATGAAATATTGGATATACTAGGACGTCCGTGTTTTCAATACGAGCCAGTATAAAACACGGATTCCACGGTCGTGATAATTAGCCAAACCCACACCCCTAGACCCCTACGAGAGCGGCAAGCAACCCTACCAATTCTAGAGTTAGGAGACCCGGACTCGACTCCTCGAGTTGGTCTCCCACTGGACTCCAGAACCCGGTCACTTGCGCCCTCCTCCTTGGGTCTATCCTAGTGCGGAAAAGTAAATAATATACAAGAGGTGACTACTTCCGCAACCTGGAAGCGCCCCAATAAAAGAATATTACATACAAGTTTTTACATGAATGAAAATGAAAAACACTCATCTCACATAAAAACCCCCGGCTATTCAAACACGACGATCCAATATAACATATCCAGCAACACATAACATCACATGTCATCAACGTAAGTAAATATGCGCATCCCAATTGTCGTTGACATATAGCAACGAAACCGGCGATATCACATATTACACTTACGGTCACAGAAAAGAAAGTGTAAAACTACAACAGTTGGAATCCGCAACCACCTCAGACATCGCATGCCTGACCAAATGAATTCCTTAGACATCGCATGCCTAACAATTATAAACCCCGCATTTAGTCTCAAACTCGAAAACTCTTTTCAATATCAAGTCGGGCAATTCAACAAGATTCCGACATGCTGATCGAATACTCGTCGCAAACTTTAGTAGGCGGCCGCACCCCCGACGCCGTCGACGAAGTGCACCAAGGCGGAACATCGCTGCCGCGAGCACCCGAACGGATGCTTTCGGCGACGGGGTTCTCCTACAGTCACTTGGTCGGGGCTATGGAGTGAGGCTGTCTATTAAGTTTACCCGGCGAGTATCCGCGTACACTACGTGATTGCGACGGACTTTTGATCACATCAAAATTCCGTGGCAACCGATCAAGTGAGACTAAACTGCTATGTTTATAATATTCATTCAGTTATCTCATAACTTTTTGTGAATTCCAATTATTGTATCCCATTCCAGATAAATAGAAAATGTTAAACTTTCCGATCGAACAATCGAACACCCAAGTTTTCCCGATACAGCTCAATACATGAAATAAGTCTAACAACATTCCGTTCGTGCCTCAGTACCAACGGTCCAGCCGTAGAAGGGTCAAGCCAACGCCTCACATGTGGCATGCCGTACTGCCCCAAACCCGAAGGTTCAAAGGGCAGTTCAAGACGGTCACATAATCGAGTTAAGGTTTGTTGTCTTCTAGAGGGACCATCGCGTTACTTGCACTACTTAGAACGTCGTTAAACTACGGAAAAATCCAACACTTGGAAATTTCCCGACAGGGAAAAAATTGGGTATTTATATCCGGTCGAACTTTTTAACATATTCTAAAATTTATCCGGAAAGTCACATAGACAAAATTTGATACCCCGATCGAAACACCGAATCCCCAAAATAATCCCAGAAAATACAACTCTGGAATAAATTTTAAAAATACCCAGAAAATCCAGAATAAAATAATAGGAGTTACTGTGCAAACAGTGTACGATGACGTCATCATTCCGCCGCTGAACCGCCGCATAAGGCAGGCTTATGCCGCTGATCCGCCGCGGTTTGTACTGTTCATCGAAAAAATTTTGCATCATAATTCTTATTTTTTCCTGCTGAATTTTTTAGAAATTTTTAATTTGAAAAAATCTACGTTTTCTGAAAACGTCCAGAGAGCATTTTCCGGTTGGGGTTTCGGGTCGTTCGGACTTCAAAATCCGTCTAGACTTCGCCTAAGGATCTAGCTAGGCTCTGATACCACTGAAGGGTTCCTAGGCACCCTAATGAGGTCTCACAAGGCATCGATCATGCCAAATTAAAATTTTACGGTGCCGAGAAACCCTAAACTACGGATCGTTTGCTAGAAATCTAGGCGAAAAAGCTAACTAGTTAACAATTAACTAAGAGATACGGAAATACAACCTTTGTAGATCCGGTGCTCCACCTCCACGGCTCCGCAACGAGGTCTTCTCCGCTGTCCAAATCAAATCCGGGCTCTAGAGTCGGCTTCGTCGGAGAAAAAGGGAGCTAGGTCGTCGATGTCCATGCCGAAGATGATCTACGTCGAGGCATCGCTAGATCAAGCTCACAACTTCACCAAGTCAAGAAACTTGTGAAGTAAACACACTCTACTACTTGGCAAGAGGTAGAGGATGAAGAAATAGGAAGTGGGTAGACTTTAGTTTTGTATTTCTCACTCTTTTCCAACAATCACCATTGATGGAGCTTGGTTTTCTTCACTTGAAGAATGAAGAAGATGAAGAAGAATATTATGATAAGTTAATTAAAAACCATAGAAAAATCAAAACTTATCATAATGTTAACTAGAGTCAAGTGTAGAGAATGAATCATGGTTAGTGGGAATGGTTAGGGTTAAGGATGAGATAAGAATGGTTGACTTGATCAAAGTTTCATGAAGCTTCAACTAAACTCCAAATTAAGCCACCATTCTTTTCTCCTCTTTTCCAAAATGAATAAACAAATAAATAAATGAATAAATAAAGGAAAAGAAACCCTAACCATTCTTTTAACCATGGTTTAATTCTTTGCACTTAACCAAGTAAACATGTATCATCAAACATGATACAATCAAATGCACAAAATCATATCGCATATGTAATGCGCACACCCGAGTGAGAAAATCCATTTAAAGTGAACCGATACTAGTTAATGCAAAGTAATATATCAAATATATAATTATGCATCAAATCATTAAATCAACACTTGATTCAATGATCCGGTCATGTCGCACACAACCGACTAGTATACAATGTATCGGCTTATCGAATCAACGCTTGAATCGATAACTAGGTTATATCGCATACAACCATTCGATACATTCATCGCGAGAATGGAATACGGTATCACATACACGCATTATTCTCGGTCCCGCACATATCTCATATGCGCTCCTATTTCGTTTCGCTTGAGCCAGGAAACCTCTGTGTAGGACTCTAAAGACTCGTCAATACGCCGGCAGCGGATGATGATCATATCAAACACCCACAAGCCGCAAGCGGTCTGCTAAACGTAACGGCCACCCGGGTATTGAGCGATCTGAAGATCGACGAGCAAGCCCGCTCACACTCCAGTGAATCCGACCAGTAACACTACCGTACAGTCCGGTCTGATCGTCTGATATGTCGCATATCTCGCCTAGGGGTGGTAAACGTCAGACCCCAATAGCTCAATAAGTCGTGTCGATATGAGGTCTATAACTTTTCGAGAAACTACTGGTAACACTTACCAGTAAATCTCAGCAACCCTGGCCAGGGATTTCCTGTTATAGCCAATCGAACACAGCGCAACATCAACTCCCTATACCGGGAGAGACGAATCCCCTCCTATCGCTCATTGCCTCCATGTGACTCGGGACTGTACCCAAAAACCACCGTTTTGCACGCCCTCTTGGACGTGGTAAGATGGAAATCAAAGCACAGTGGGAACCACACAAGACTCTATGACGATCTCGGGTCAACAGACTACTCTGTACCAGTGTCACCAGAGAACTGCCATCTGACGTGAGGTATAATACCATCTGGGAGTTCTCGGCGAGTCCGTCCAGTGTACCCAGTCTCTACTGAGCACCCGTATATCATCTCTGATGTCAAACACCAATGGATATGGGATCATCCATCGCCCATCTGTATGGGTCGAGAAGGTATACGCTAGTCTACTCTGGTATATCGATGCCCCGTCTCGATACACCCTCGACTAGGGACTTTGAAGGATGTACTTATGGACTACCATGTCCCCACTAGTATGATCCGCATCATAGTCCAGGTAGTCAAGCACACATCCTAAGGGCTTTACCAACATGTAACAGAGAGACAATCAGCATACACGTTAAGGTAAAGATCAACCAGATAGCATACTATCATGTCGAGCAAGAAAGTCCTCCCTATATACGTCCCAGCATCCACTACAATATACATCCTATGTACAGTAATGGCCTCTAGGGCATACATATAACTAACACGAAGTTGGCGAGTCGACATGCCCAAGGTTTGCTGTAGGTTGACTGTAGAACTCTTTTGCCTCTAGGGGTTGTAGTTGCCATGTATATGGTGGAGGAAAATGAAGTGTAAACTTTGGAGGTGAACCAAAAGAATTTTTGCAAGAAAATATGAGATGAAAATGGCACCCCAAAAATTGTGTCAACCCCCACATGGGAAATGGCCGGCCACTTTTCATCAAGGGAGAGGAGGAGTGAGCCAAGTGAGGGATAATAATGCAAGGGAATAATGATAATCATGAAGTCAAATGATCACAACCATAATCCAACACTCCAAGAACAAATCAACTCCCATCACCAAAAAGTCATGCCATCATGATACTACAAGACAAGCTACGATGACTAAAGAAAGTCAAGTGATCATGACACAACAATATGCAAAAACAACCCTCCAAAATGCTTATTTGCACAAATGCAAATAAGCCCTCCTCCACCAAACTTCGGCCAATGAAAGATACAAAGAAATATGGCCGAAACAGAAAACAAACTGGTAACTCCAAAAACTGATCGCGTAATAAATTACAGGAAAACCCCGCTACTGTATATACATACCCGCATTTGTATTCCGACCGAAATACAAATGCAATGAGACAAAATCTACACTGTACAATACTAGGATCCGGCTTAAACCAAAGCCCGCTAGTATTATCTGTCCGATCATGATCCGTGCAATACCGCACCTATCTGATCGAACCCTGCCATATCTCCATACGGCCTCTACAGCGTTTCGCCCGAAACTTGAGTAACTGAATGTGGGGGACTCTAAAGACTCGTCAATACTATGGCTGTGGATTTAACCACTAGCACGTCAGAGGTATTAGCCATACGTGACGGGCTACCGGCTATTGACCAAAAGGGACGTCGATGGGCGAACTCATCCTGACACCCTACTGAGCCTGTCAGTGACAATATCCGTACAGTCCGGTCCGTTCGTCTATGAGCATCGCATGGCGGGCCTAGGGGGTTGGTAAAAGTCAGACCTCCAAAAGCGGTACAAGTCGTGTCGGAGTGTAGCCCAGAACATCCTGAGATACTACTGGAATACCTACCAGTAAATCTCATGCCTTGGCCAAGGACTTTGTGTAATGGCTCTCCTAGACACAGCGCGACCTCACCCCCAATACCGGGAGAGACGAACCCCTGCAGATCCGCTCACTGCCTCCATGTGGCTCGGGACTGTACCCAACAAAAACCTGTTTGCATGTCTCTTTTGAGCGTGGTAGGGTAATAATCAAAGTACAGCGGGAACTCACACGAGACAAATGACGATCCTCAGGTCGATGAACTAACCTGTACACATGTCACCAGGGAACTGCTATCTGACGTCAGGTATAAGCCCAATTAGCATGTTCCCGGCGAGTCCTGTCCGGTATACTCATAACCCAATGAGCACCTGTATACATCTTAGGTGAACCAACTGACACCAGTGGCTTGTGAGACTGGCCACCGTCCCTTGTCGGGGTTTCGACTGTATACACTTGTCTACTCTGGAATATCGATGCCCTGTCTCGAAACTCCCACGACTAGGGACCTTTTAAGGATGTGCTTATAGACTACCAGCTCTCACGTATATGATCGCCCTCATACTGCTGGCAGTCAAGCAAGAATCCTAGGGGCTCTATCAACGTGTAATAGCGACCTGTCAGGTCACCTAAAGCAGTACACGATGATAAAGATAAACCAGATAACATACTATCATCTTGAGTAAGACTGTCCTACCGGAAAAGGTCCTCCCTCAATCATTGCAATCACGTGCCTGTGATCCAATAATTGACTCTGAGGGCACTATCTCCAACAGTTGCATAGATAGATGAGTTAGTTTGGGACAGTCGTTCTGTCGATTGGCCAAAGTCAGGGGCCTGTGCGGGTGGGTTCAAATTGACAAGATAGTGACGGGTAGAACTTGGCATGTGACTTATGACATTTTGACCAAAGCCAAGGTCATAAGAGGATGGGGCAAAAATCATATCGGGAGTTTCTAAAGAAATTGAAACTTGCCAGGCATGCGCATACCTTCTGGAGTGTGATAACGTGGGTGGATTCCGTCACGTTATCATGCGATGAGAGTTGGATCCCGATTCCCACCGATGAGTTGGTTTACTCTTCGGGTGATCCCGATTGATTCTTCTTTTAGGTTTGGAGGAGAATTTGATAATACAGTGGGAGGTTTCCTGATTAGATAAAGTGATAAACATTCTGATCTAGGTTAGAGTGCACGCAGAGTGTTTCTTTTCTCTCTCTCTTTAGCAGCGACCATTGACCGACCCTAGACTATGACTCAGTGACTAAGTTGACCGAACCTTCTTAAAATACTGGCTTTTGGATTGTCCGAGTTGCATAAGTCATTGCCGCTCCTTCTTTTACCCTTTGCATTTCTCAGAATACCCCGTATTACTACGGACATCCACTTCCATTGGATAGATCCATCGTATGGTTATATACGAACTTAGAGGGACTTCTTCGAGGATGGATCCAGGTTCAGGAGAAATAGAATTGGTTTATTCAGTTGTCTTTTATTATCACCTTCTCTCAGGTTGCGAAGGCTCCTTAGTTTAGGAGAGTACACCTATTACGCTTATTGGATAGTCTTCTTCCAAACCATAGGCAGGTGCCGAAAGGTAGGGAACGAAGAAAACCAATTAGCCTAAGTAGGGTGTACAGACGGTAATAACTAAAGACAAAATAAAGGGATTAGAAAGAGGGCAAAGTAAATTGCGACTGTTATCATTCACGACCAAACCGCATACTTCATCGCCACTCCTATTTCACCTTTGCTTTTTTCCCCAGTTCGGGAGAAATAGAATAAGGTATAATTCAGTTGTCTTTTATCATCACCTTCTCTCAAGTTGCGAGTACTCCTTAGTTTAGGAGGGTACACCTATTATGCTTACTGGATAGTCTTCTTCCAAACCATAGGCTGGTGCCGAACGGTAGGGAAGGAAGAAAACCATTTAGCCTAACGATGGTGTACAGAAGGTAATGACCAAAGACAAATAAAGGGATTTGGAGAGATGACAAAGAAATATACGATTATAGTCATGAATTGGATTATGGAAGAGGCATTACTATGAATACCAGGATACCCCTACGAAACATTTTCATGTTTCAGTGCATTGTTAAAGGAAAACTGTTTTCCCGATTAGATACTTACTCCAGGGTATGTATTTACCAGGTTTCATTCTCATATCTGTATGGTTTTACAGATGATGAGTGGGAGTAAGTTATTGGGAATTAGGTGATCATCCTCATTATATCGGAATTCGTTGTAATTGGTGATATTTGAGGAAATCGCCTGGGTACAGTTTTCAACCTACGACGCACAGGTTTTGAGTTATTCAACTCAGCGGAGTTATACAGAGTATTGTATGTTGTCCAGTGTCCATCAGGACAAAGGGGTTGGTCCTCGTACTATGTTCTGTTTACTTGTGACTTCTCTAGTTTTTAGACAAGTGTTTCGTAGAAATGCAAGGTCTAAGTTTTGAGAAGTTGTGGGTATAAGAATAAAGTAGAGAACCAGGTGTCGCAAGTATCGGGATTCTTCAAAGAGATCGAAGATGTAGATTCTTGTGAATGGTATTCAGTTGATAGTAATGATTTTGAGAAACTTGTTTCTCTTTCGGGTTACTCATAATTGGATGCATTCCTAAGTTGAGTAATGCTGATTAGCTTCTCTCCATAAAGTTGATATGCACTGGAGACAGCTGCATAATTAGAATCTGGTTCGAATTAAATCAGTGCCAAAGTTTCTATATTGGATATAGAATGGTTCATATCTTAACGATGTTAAGGTACGGGGAGTTGTCCGGCTTATGCTTAAAACAAGACTCTGGATAACTCAGGGCACGTTTCTGTAATTGTGGGTTGACCCTGGCTATGACGAGGATTGATTTTCTACTATCTGGAAGATCAATAGTGATATTGTTCTTGACTCGCCACAGTTTTAGTAAAATGGATTTTTTCAGAAAACAGTAGTGGGAGTATGGTAGAACTGGAAGTGATTCCAGAACCGCAAACGATTACGGAAAATTTAATAGGACCTACAGATTCAACCAGGTTTGACATTCCATTAGCCACTCCGCAGATATGGTGGGTAACCTCAGACATCCGAGAGGTACTCCGGTAGCCTCAAGGACGGTGATAGGGAGGTTCTTGTTTACCCAGACTTGACACTACTGTTGTTCCAGGGAACTGCTATCTAACGCTAGGTATAATACCAACTAGCAGGGGAGCACTACCTACCGGTGATAGTATTTGGACCCGTCGGTTATCCGGAGGATACCGGCCAGAGTAGCGATATGGATATGAGGGCCGACCAGGGTGT
Source organism: Agapanthus africanus (assembly GCA_030015575.1). NCBI lineage: Eukaryota > Viridiplantae > Streptophyta > Magnoliopsida > Asparagales > Amaryllidaceae > Agapanthus > Agapanthus africanus. The sequence continues at coordinate 258,947,644 of CM057350.1, forward strand.
GCGGCGTCTGAAGGCCGATCTGAGGATGCGGCGCCTGAGATATATGAGGATTTACGTGTCGATGCTGGACACGGGTTTCATGATGTTTTCGAGTGTCGATGTTGGACACTCAGGTTCCATGATTTTGAGGTGTCGTGAGGGACACCCATTGATTTATATCCTTATACTTTCATGCATATGCTTTTATGATATTCACAGACATTGATTATATAGTCGGACGAGATCCACATGCATACATACATTGATTATATGGTTGGACGAGATCCACATGCATACATTCATTGATTATATGGTTGGATTATGTCCACATACATATAGGTATTGATTACATTGTTGGCACTTATGATGACCCGGTCACCCTAGATATCATAGTATTACCTTTATGATATAGTTGACCTAAGAGTCATTGTTTATTCGATTTTTACTTGTCGATGTTTTTATACTCACGAGTTGGCAACTCACCTCTGTTGTGCCACATTTCTTGCAGGTTGACCGCATGGATCAGTAGCGGCATCGCTGACACATAGTTACTTTTGTTGGATATATATGCCCCAGAGGCCTTCATTGTATAGGATGTTAGGGATATGTATGTACATGACAATCTTGCTTGATATGATAGTACGCTATTTGGTTTGTCTTTATCTTAACATATGATCTATTTTACTTTGTATTTATATATACATATTGATAAATCCCATAGGGTGTTTGCCTGACTACCGGCGTTGTGATGGCAGTCATACTTGTGGGAGCTGGATAGTCAATAGGCACATCCTTAGATGTCTCTGGTCGCAGGAGTATCGAGACTGGGCATCGATGCCCCAGAGTAGACTAGTGTATACATATCTAGACCCTGACGAGGGTCGATGGATTGGTCCCGCAGCCATTGGTGATATGCATCTAAGATTGTATACAGATGCTCACTGGGTGTGAGTACACTGGACAGGACTCGCCGAGAACTGACTGGATGGTATTATACCTAACGTCAGATAGCAGTTCTCAGGTGACATGTGTGCAAATAGTCTGTTGACTTAAGGTCGTCATTTGTCTCGTGTGAGTTCCCACTGTGCTTTGATTACTACCCTACCATGGCTCAAAGGAGTCGTGCAAACAGGTTTTAGTTGGGCACAGTCCCGAGCCATGTAGAGACAGTGAGCGACTGTTAGGGATTCGTCTCTCCCGGTTTAGGGAGTTGATATCGCACGATGATCGGTTGGTCATTACCATAAGTCCCTGGCCAGGGCTGATTGAGAATTACTGATGGACTGATCAGTAGATTTTCGAATGGTCTTGAGCCATACCGGCACGACTTGTACGGTTATTAGGGGTCTGACGTTTACCACCTCCCTAGACCATACATGCGATACTCTTAGACGAACAGACCGGACTGCGCGGATATTGTCACGGACAGGCTCAGTAGGAGTTCGGATGGGTTTCCTCATCGGCCTTCTTATCGACATCTACCTGGGGACCGTTACGTACAGCTAGTGCCGCTTGCGGTCTGTGGTTAAACCCACTGCCAGCGTAGTAGTCGAGTCTTTAGAGTCCCACACAGAGAGTTTCCCTGTTCCAGGTAAAACGATATAGAGGTCGTATGGTTTTACGACAAAGGGTTCGGACGCATACGTGTTTAAATGCACGTACGACGTTCGGACAGTTTTTACTAGCCGGCTTTGGTTTAAGCCAGATTCTAGTATTAGGTTATTGGATTTATACAGTCTAAAGTTTTTCCGTGTTTTCACGGATAGGAGGGGCGTTCTCGTAATTTTGCGGGAAGCTTCTAGAAGCATGGTGACTTGAGGGTTTAGGTGGCATTTTCATTAAATGCATTTGTGACTCATTTGTGTGATTCATCCATATCATTAATGCATCATTAATTGGTTAATGACTCATATAGTGAATTACACATATGGAATTAATGAAGCATGATGATTAATCACTTTCATTCATTTATTTGATAAAACATTATGCTTCATATATTCAAGTGAGAAAAAATTTCATTATGATTATTATGTTCACCTTCTCTCTCCTCAAGCTCACTCTCTCTTCAAACCCTAATCCTACCACTCATGTGTTGAGATCAAGGATTAGAATAGACTAATTAATCCATAACCTCACTCTATATCACCTAGGTTCTTTTGATTAGCAACTAAAGAAACTTAGTTACCTCAAGATTAGAGGTGAAGCTTGGAATAAAGGCTCTTCGGTGGATCATCTATCACGTAGAGGAGGCCGAGGAGGAGGTAGTGAACGAAAAGACGAAGGACAAGGTTCACTAGGTATAATCTCTTTTCATAGTAGTTAAGAACTTCTATGTATATGTTAGTTATCGTTTAGTAAAGATTCTTCGGTTAGTCGATGTTTGCATATAGAACAAGATCGTTTTTCATATTTCCGCCTCCCAGCAACTCGTGGGGTGTTGTACACCGACTTACAACTTTCGGGCATTTTGCTTTGGTAGGTGGGACATTTGTATCGTACCCACTCTTTTATTTATATTTCATATTGTATCTAGTCAACTCCATCAAATCAAACTAGTATTTGTATAAGTAATGAGACTTAGCAAGACCTGTAGTTGCGAGACTTGAGCGATGGGTTTTATGTTCGCTTTTGGGGATTCATGTCTTGCTTTACTTTATCTTTTGTGGTGATCTTCGCCATTGGGCGTCGTATACTTATATTTATTCTTTGCATGGTTGTGATCCGCCGTTTGGCGAAGAGCTAGCTCCCGCTTGGGGATACCTTTATATTATCATGTATTGTGGTTTTGGATCAAAAAATACAAAGGAGGTGCTGCCCAAATTTTTAAAAAGACGAAACATGTTTTTCAAACTAGTAAATTTCACTTGCATTATTCATGTTCCTTTTCTATGCATTTAAGAAAACTTGATTTCATTATACCTTTATTTCAAAACTTCACCTCCTTTATTTTCTTAAAAGGTTTAGATTTCTGGATTTCAGCTTACTTGAATTACGTTACGGCTTTAGACGTTGCGTGATTTAAGTGCTGGTCACGAGCTAATATTTTGGGTCGTGACAATAATATTTTATTTTTCTGAAATGTTACAGTCTTCCCCCTTAAATAAATTCGGTTCCCGAATTTAAATTGAAACTCTCCCAAATGCTAAAACATTTCAGCAAAACACTCAAGTCGTCTGGGCTCCGACATCATAAAACACATCTTAGCACAATGCATGCGGATGAAAATGAGTATATAACTCAAAATAAAAACTCCGTCAAGCATCACGCAATCATCAGAGTTATAGTGAAGATACCAATGTCAAAGTTCAATACGAAAACCAACATGATATACACCAAAACTATAACATGTACATAGTACACATCGTTGTAAACTCGTCAAAACATCTGAAACGAAATGCATGCCAACCCTTTTTCAAGTCGTTGTGCGATGCGCGCATCACGGCACAAATAGCGGACGTTTATTGTAAGTAAAATAACTATATATATATATATCCTTTGTTTAACATACACGTCCCGCCATTTTGAAAATAATTTAGAAAGGTTTCCTTTGTAAAATGTTTCGTGCCATCTCGGACACATAGGAAAAATATTGAGACTGTAGCTTTTTTTTGGAAATCTCTTCGGTAACCATCGATGCATGCAAAAACTACCGTTCTCAGAACAGTCCTGCTCGGTTACTAAACCAAATAGTAAATATCATAAAAACGTACCGCTCAAAGGAAATCACACTCAATAGTATATGTAATAATTCCATGTGCGTCTGGTGCGCACAGAAATCGAAATCAATGAATGTGCTATACATGTGCACAGAAACAAAATCTAAGTGCAACGGGTGTGCACGAAAACACCTGTCAAGGACAACGGGTGTACCTGACAACAATATCAGGTGCATCTGATATGCACGAAGAATCCCGATTTAGTGCATCTGGTGTGCACCAAAGTCGCATCAAGCGCGCCAAGTATGAGCAAGAATCCAAATCAAGTGCACAAGATGTACGAAAACAAATATCGAATATCACAATCGAAATCGACGATATACAACATACCTCATTCCAAATCAGGTATATCGTGGTATATAATCTCACAACCACGTGCATCAGCGTGCACAAAATCAAATCAAAGTACTAAAAGTGCATGAAAACTACACCGAAGGCACAAGTCAAATCATATACATACCGTAGGCATGAAATCAAAATCAAACATCTCGAACGACATCAAATCGATGTCAAGTGCAACTGTGATGCACAAAATCTCAATCATGCAAATAAATCGCCCAAAATACCGAAATCCAAAATGACGGACATGTGATATTCGAATCACCAAATCGCAAATCGTAAACACTGTCGTCGATATGTCCTTCCTTTAAAGTCGAGAAGGTGTCGGTGCATCCAAAGCTAGTAGAGCAAGATATCTACTTACCTCCTGTTCATGGTCTGGCGCCTTATGCCCTCAGGCTCTCGTCTCTCACTGCGGATTGCCAGTTACATAACTCCTCGACTCAACGGCCCAATATGGAATGATGACAGAAATATTTCCGCTCTGGCACATCCTCTAAAGATCTCTGGCCAACTATCATGGTCACTCATAATATGTCTCGTCGATGATGCCGAACTCTGGCCTACTAGGTGTGCGTGATACGACCGTTCCTGGGTCCAAATCTTCTCGTGTAGTATTCCAGAAAGATTCTGTTGGGGTCTTTCCCAAATCTCGTTTCTGCCGAACTGCTCGGAAGTTATCACCCTTTGCTAAATCCATTTCTTGTTCTGGAACAGCTGCATACTCATCACAACTTCTTCTAGAAGATATATCCATATTCAATGCCTCTACATGCGTATCACATCTCTGATGTCAACGAAGTGGAACGCCACCTCGTCAAAATCTCGTACGAACTTCTTACTCCACTTTTCTCTAACGTGGACTGATTCGGACTCGTCTCTTCATAGCTGTATGGACTGCACTACAAATGGCTATACTCATATCTAGGGTCTCCCTTCCGAAACTACGAACTCGACAGCTTAATATCTTGTGGTAGGTATCTGGCTAACTACGCCCTCGGAAACTCTTCCAAATCAACGGAGGAATACTCTTCATTCGTCCGCTTCCTATCAACTCTCAACGTGCCTGTGTGAAGTTTTCTATAGCTGAAATCAATCAATCTGATGACCTTGCATCGGGGTATGCAAACGAACCGCATGTCCTAGTCATTCATCCATGGGTGACTAGCAATCTTCTATCATATCCCTAAGTACAAACTCATGCTGCAATAGCTTCAAACATCTGGAGCGATATCTTGTCAGTCGTAGCAACAACTAGCTCATTCATCCACACGCTAAACAATGCCTCAATCCTCAAGAATAGATGATACATTAATGGTCATCACATTTTAGCCGGCCTCTAGCAGTGGCCCAATCCTCTGATGCTAATCTGAACTTTCTAGAAATCTTAGTAAAAGCAATCCATCAAGACGCTTATGTCACGAAGAACACAATAAAATGACATAACTATGCAATCGTGTGTCACCGGAATTACACCGTGGTTAGTCCTCGTCCAAGACGAGCTCATGTTGACCGCAACTCTAGCCGCAACTCTCTCTGCCCGTGCAAATGTGGTAACAAAAACCACCATCCGATATCGATGGGGATATATCAAAGGAACGAATAGAATACGGTGCAAAGAAATGTACATCTTAAGGCTTCTTAAACGGAGTAGCATATCGTAAGTATGCCGCGGAATATACACATGGTACGTCACTCTACTTAAGTCACCTACTCCATCAACCAAAATCACATACGCGACAAAAGTTCGGGTCTAATACCCCCTCGACCAAGTCTAAGTTCCGTAAGGTCAAGCCTAGGGTCCGAATATATATATATATATATGCCCTAGACTCCACATAGTCAAACCTAGACTCGAACCAAGGTTAAATCTAGCGCTCTGATTCCAACTTTGTCACGACCCGAAGGTACGGAACGTGACTGGCACTTAAATTACGAAACGTCTAGAGGCGTAACGTAACCTAAGTAAGCCAAAGCCCAGAAATATAAACCATTTAAAAAAAGAGAGTGAAGGAATACTTATTCAAAAGCTAACATATAAATTCACTTTGAAAGTCGTAGTAATCATTTTTAAAAGCATCAAGTTTTTCCCAAAACTTTCGGCAGAGTTTCCTTTGTAAAAACTGGCCCCAAACGAGTACAAACATGCATATACATAAGTAATGAATAAAGGAATCTCCAAGTAGGAGCTAGCTCTTCGCCAATTGGCGAAAACAACCACGCAAGCCATACAAATATACAACCCCGAAGGCGAGGATCAAAACTCAGAAAAAACCCCAACATCCTCAAGAAAACCAGAGAAGAATCATAATAATACAAGCGCGCGACTCTAAGGTCGAAAGAATAAACAACTGGTTTTCTAAGTCTATCAAATAATACAAGTCTGGTTGATGGAGTTTACTAGATACAACTGAAATAAATAAAAGTACAATGGTGGTCACGATGCAAGTGAACCCACCTACCCAAGCAATCATCCGGAAGGAAGTAGTGTGCCAACGAAGCCGCCATGGAACCTGTACGGCTAAACCTGCAAGAAACTGTGGCACAACGGGGTGAGTTGCCAACTCGTGAGTAGAAAATATCACCGAGAAGAAATTGCATGTATGACTCTCTCCTAGGTCATACAATGAAAATATTCAATACTACAATAAGGGTAACAGTATATCATAAGTGTGATATCAAAATACTCGTGTCTGTGTCAAGAAAAATAATATATCAATGCGTGACATGTACTAATGTACCATCCAACGTGTGTCCAGCAACGACAGACAAATCATGATAAAACTCGAGTGCCCAGCATCAACACTCAAAACATCACGAAGTCCGTGTCCGGCAGCGATACATAATACTCAAATCTTGGGCTCCGTCAGTCCGGATTGGCCCATGAGCTCCGTCAGTCCGGATCGGCCCGTATATCAATCTTTCTCATAACTCCGAACAGTATCCTCTGGATATCCGTCGAGTTTCCATACAATCACCGGTAGGTAGTGCTTCCCTGCCAGGCTCATCGTCATCCCCATAAAATCACTCTCACCCCGGGATACCTCACCGGGTCCACCATGTACTCGCAGACGGTTCCTCCACTTCTCGAATCGGGTCTCGAAAACCAACTCAGAACCGAGAAAACATCATGGTGGACGCTACTCATCATATCAAGGAAAACCGCATCTTTCTCTTTTACAATAATCATAAGTTTATAAAATTCACATGCGGTTTCCCAAATTCAGAAATCTTATGAATGATTCAAAATCTCAAAATCACGAGTCAGCGAACAGTGAATATTGGCATAAAGTCCCAAAACAGTACATAACCAAATTAATATATGAATGCATCGGTATCTAAGTAAGGAATACAATATCTAAACTAGCATATGAAAGAAAGCGTACTGGTACTATGTTGAAACTACCCGCTAGCAAATTATACCAATGAAGTAATGTTTTCTAATGTGTATGTGACATGGAAATTAACGATGATGATGTGTGTGAGCGGGCAAGAAAGTGTACGTGGAGCATATGCATCATCGGTAATGGTGCTAGTGTCCTGACAACAGGGGTTCATAATAACTAAAGAAAACACATTTATAAGCATGCAACGCGATGAGAACAACATGAATATACGGAAAATGATGTAGTAACCGCAACATTGAAGAATATAACTTTCTATATACGAGTCATACAGTTTTTTTGGTGTTTGAAATCGCATGAATCGTGGTTTTAGAAAAATACGGGCTACGGAGTCCTTGAGAAAAGATACGTTTTTTGAAAAATCCGTAGTATCTCTCGGCCCGTCTTTAAAATACTCATGATTTGTTAGTTTTGAAAATAAGTATGACTCGAGCACAGTCGAAAGGGTAAGGAATCCACCTAAAGTCCGAGTCGATATATCTAGTAGTCGGTGATCATGCCTCAATAGCGTCACATACGGTAAAATACATAGTACGACATCCTCGAGTTAAGAGTGCGGATCAATCATTATATCTATACCTCATACGGTAAAATCCATCGTACAGCATCCCAAAATCGGGGTACGGGTCAAATATCACATATACCTCATTATTCATATGGTATCATTATCATAATATCCTGAATTAGGGGTACCGTTCTAAAGTTTAGTACATTCCAATATCATCAAATATATATCCTCACGTGTATGAAAACAGATCGCCCAACGGTCCACTATAATATCATGTCGTATATCATATCACGACCCGATCACATATCACAATCTTACGGCATCATGCCCGATCATATCGACTCATCTCCAAGTATCATATACTGGTCTCATCCACCGTGTATACGTACACACACACACACACACACACACACCCCCCAACGCATCCACACACACACACACACACATATATGTATTTATACATACATACATATAAACATATACACCCAAACATATCACGTATGTGCATGTGTGTGTGTGTCAATCTTTAATCTAGGGTTTCGCGACTAAGAAACTAAACTACAAGCACTTTCTTCTAAAGCCTTTCTTGCTAAGTATTCACATCTCACAATAACACATATGTATATATATCATAAACGCATTATACCCTACGAAATTGCGGGGTTGCTACTCGCCATCCACCCGACTTCCCCCGTAGATATACATCTACTCACCTTGATCCTTACTTTCCGAAGTCGATGCCTCCATGCTCTTCCCCTGTCGTACGACGTCCACATGGGTACCTATAGTTTCAAATACGTTATATCGTAAAAAAAGAAAGAAAACCCAATACGGCACACGAGACACACATAGGTTAGAACCTACGGCCTACATATGCAAGAAGAACCAATAACCCTCGACATCGACGTACAAACGCCAATCGATCGAGATACAACACCAATATCAGAACTTAAGCCATTAAAACCCACAAAATATAAAACAACAACTTAGAAAACTGGTCCCAGATTTTGCTTCGGGTAGTATGAGTCTAAACAAGAAATACAGAGGGTTAGTCTAAGAGATAAGTGAGCTATAGAACCAACCTTATCACCAATAACCACAGATGACCCGGCCAGATTCCCAAAAAATCCGATCTCGCCAGCCCCTATGATGAATTTTGGGTTCGTCTTCTCAGGGTGGTATTCCAGTGTTCAATCTAGGTCAATAGAGTTGCTTGTTTTTCCTGTAAAAGTCTCGGGTCACTCCAGATTTCTTGTAGTCCACAAAATATTCACAAAACTGACATTTGAAATATCTAACTCAAGTTTTAGGGTTTAGTTACTGGTTTGATCTAGGTTTTTAATAGTAAAAGGGGTTGTAGTCACCAATTACACCTCAATTGCACCATCACAACTCAAGAATCCCCTAAACATCATCTTGGAATTTTCCAAGATCACTGAACCTCACTTAATCAATTTTAAACTAAAATAGAAGCTAAAGGAAATCAATTACTACACTAATAGTGAAAGAAATACCTCATTTAGCAACTCAAGAATTTTCTTGAGTTGCCCCAAGTGCTCAAAATCTTAACTTGCATAGTCCACCATACTTGTAGTGAGCTTGTGCATAAATTTTGTGAAGAGGATATAAGGTTTTTGTCACGACCCGAAAATTTAGTTCGTGACCGGCACTTAAATCACGCAACGTCTAAAGGCGTAACGTAATTCAAGTAAGCTGAAGCCCAGAAATCTAAACCTTTTTAAGAAAATAAAAGAGGTGAAGTTTTGAAATAAAGATACGATGAAATCAAATGTTTTCTTAAATGCATAGATAATGGAACATGAAAAATGCAAGTGGATTTTACTAGTTGAAAAACATGTTTCGTCTTTTAAAAATTTGGGCAGCACCTCCCTTGTATATTTTGATCCAAAACCACATATACATGATAATATAAAAGGCATCCCCAAGCGGGAGCTAGCTCTTCGCCAATCTGCGGAATCACAACCACTCAAGTCAGAATATATGTATACGACACCCAACAACGAAGATCAACACAAAAGAATAATGTAAAGAAGCAAGACATCAAATCCCCCAAGCAAACATATAACCCATCGCTCTAAGTCTTGCAACCACAAATCTGTATAAGTCTTACTAATTATACAAATACTAGTTTCTGATTGATGGAGTTGACTAGATACAACAGGAATAATAAATACAAGAGTGGGGACGATCCAATGTGTCCCACCTACCATAGAACATCACCTGAAAGCAAGCTGTGTGCCAGCGATACCGCTACTGATCCATACGGTCAAACCTGCAAGAACTGTGGTACAACGGGGGTGAGTTGCCAACTCATAAATAGAAAACATCAGTAGGTAGAAATCGAATAAAACAACGATTGCTAGGTCAACTATATCATAAAGGTAATACTATGATATCTAGGGTGACCGTATCTGCATATATGCCAACAATATAATCAATGCCTGTATGAAATAAACATCTGAATCACATGCCTATATGCAGGTGGATATCGTCCATGTGTCTATCAATGACACACCAACATCATGGAACCTGAGTGTCCAATATTGACACTCGGAACATCATGAAAGCATATACATGTATATATGAGGACAACAACCAACGTGTGTCCATTAACGACACATTAAAATCATGGAACCTGAGTGTCCAACAATGACACTCGAAATATCATGAAACCTGTGTCCAACATCGACACGTAAATCCTCATATCTCGGGCTCCGGCAGTTCGGATCAGCCCACGGGCTCCGTCAGTCCGGATTAGACCAAATCATCTCACGACTTCGGTCGGTATCCTCCGGATAATCGCCGAGTCCAAATACTATCACCGGTAGGTAGTGCTCCCCTGCCAGGCTCACCGCCTAACTATACGAGTCTTCTTGTCCCGGGATACCTCATCGGGTCCACCATGTACCCGCAGACGGTGCTACCGCTCCTCCAATCGGATTTCACATACCAATCTCAGAACCGAGAAAACTCATAGTGGACGTATCGAAATATTATATCAAGAGAAACCGTGTTTTTAAAACAATACATACTTTCTTTTGAAATATAACCACGGTTCTCAAATCCAGAATCTTATGAAAAGAACATCTCAATGCATATAATCATAAAGCATGATGTATGCAACATAGAACAGAAATGTGAGCATATCAAGTATATCATGCAACATAGTATAGTGATGTGAGCATAACAATTATATCATGCAACATAGAATAATGATGCGAGCATAGCAAGTATATCATGCAATATAGAAGAATGATGTGAGCATAGCAAGTATATCATGCAACATAGCATAATGATGTGAGCATAGCAAGTATATCATGCAATATAGCATAATAATATGAGCATTTCTACTGTGTAAGTGACATAGCAATTATCGATGATGAAGGTGTGTGGGTCGGCAATCTGTGTAAGTGTAACATACGCATCATCAATAATGTAACATTTCAGAAAAATAAAATATTATTCTTGGGAATTTTTATAATTTAATAATATTATATTGAATATTTTAATAAGGCGGTATAATTAAATACCGATAAATTTGGGGAAAAATTTGGAAAATTATAGATATTACAAAAAAGAGGGCGTTTTATTGGATTTAAGCAAATTGTGAAATTTTATGATTTATTATATTCTATTTTAATCCTAATCGTGATTAAATATCGCTAATCGCGCATTAAGTCGGTTTTGTGCACATGACATGCACCATATCATTTTTACACTTGTGTTACATTTTATCATGGCTTTTACTTATATTTCTCTCATGGTTTTATTTTTGAGCGAGAAGAGAGAAGAAAAGAAAAGAAAAAGGAAAATGATAAAATTAGGAGGTATGGACATGAGAGAGAGTGGTGAGGGGGTCAACCTTGGTCATGGCCTTGTTCTCATTCCATCATCTTTATCTTTTCCTTTTCCCTCTCATGCTTGGCTGCTGCCCTCTCTCCCTTTCCTCTCTACCTCCTCACAAATCCATCAAAAATCCATTAAAAGTCCATCTCACTTTCACTAAAAATATGCACAAGTTCACAAGCTTCACTTTGGACCTACAAAGCAAGGATTTTGGACATATGGGGCAACTCAAGAAAATTCTTGAGTTGCCAAGTGAGGTAATTTCTGAACCATTAGCATAGTATTTCCATTGCTTTTACATCCATATTCGATTAGAACTGATTTAGTGTCGTTTAGTGAGGTTTGGAAATTTCTAGTTAGGTTTGGGGAATTCTTGAGTTGTGATGTATAATTGAGGCTTATAATGACCTTAAACCCCTATTGTGATGATATAGTGGACTGAACCTGAGACTTAAACCCCGGAATACGAACTTAGAAAACCCGATATCGGAGAATTATGGATTCTGTGAGGGTATATTGAAATCTGCTAACAACCGGGTGACCTGAAAATTATTTAGCAAATACAGGGGAGTGTGCAGGCAACCTAGGACCCCCCACCGAAACCCTAGCCCCTAATCCCTCACTATGGCCGCAGAAATATTCCCTCTGGCCGCAATTTGCGGCCAGACCTGGTTCTTTTTGCTTTGTGCTTCGTCTGTAGCTCCATCTCCAGTAAACTAGACCCTCCATTTGAGCAAAATTGGCTAATTTCACCTAGGATAAAATTTGGGACTAAATTCATGAGTTACTGTTTTGATTCGGGGTTATATTTTTTGTATTTTGGATTCTGGATTTTAGTATTTGTGTTTTATCTCGATCACTTGACGTTTGTACGACGATATCGAGGGTTATTTGGTGGTTTGGAGGCGTAGTCCTTAGGTTCTAACCTATAGGCTTTTAGCATGTCGTTTTGGTTTTGAATTGGGTTTTAATGCGGCACGATACGTTATGATGTGTAGGTACCCCTGCGAGGACTTCGAGACGACAAGCAAGCGCGTGGTGAAGTCGGCAACGGCAAGCAAAGAGCAAAGTGAGTAGATTATATCTACGGGGGAAGTCGGGTGGATGGCGTATAGCACCCCCGCAGTTCGTAGTGTAGCTTATGTTATGTTATACATTTACATATGTGTTGTGAATTTGGAAGATAGTGTCGTGATTGATTTCTTAGTCGCAAACCATAGAATAGGTTTGCACACACGCACACATACACCCTTGCATGCATTATTATTATTACTTGTGCGTATATGGGGATACGTATATGAAAGGTTTGCCTAGCACCCTATGTAGAGTTTTGAAGCATCACATGTGTCAAAGTTTAAATTTTTATGGTGCTAAACAAGCATGCAAAGGAATCGATCCTAGAAAATTAGGGTTTCGAATTTTCACATCAACATATGAAAGAAATGCTAGGGTTTCGAGACTACAACCTTTGTAGCTCCCTTTCGCTGGACTCTTTGGTCTCTTGGGTGTTGGAAGAAGGTCCTCTTGAAGTCCTCTCACGTCCACGACGATCCACCCGGAGTTCCTCGTCCAAGCTCGCAACTTCGATTATCACGATGAGAAACGAAGAGAACACTCTAAACAAGTTGGCTAAACTTGTGTAGAATGATGTTGTGGTTTAGATTCTCACTTCAAAAACCTTTCTTTATGTGTGTTTTACTCACTAAAAAAAACTAGAGAGCAAATGGTGAAGGAGGATGAAGATGGTAGCTTTCTTTTTACAAGAGTAAAAATGATAACCATAGAAAAGAAATGAAATATATCTTTATATATTTTATTTCTTCTCACTTCAAACCATGGTTAAGTGATGGAGACATTATTTAACTTGAGTTTTAAAACACAAAGAGGAGGATAACTCATGGTTAGTGGTAGGTGAGCTTGGTTAGGTTTAAAGAAGAGTGTAGAAGCTAGCAAGAATTATCCTTTTCTTTAGTATTTTGTTTTAAACACAAAATCAAATAATAATCCATCCAATTATCCAGGGTGTGAGTCTTATATTGCCACCATTTCCATGTGTAAACAACCATGATAGATGGGTGTATGTATGTATGCACATCCATATGTGCATGAAACTAGTAAGAAAGAAAGAAAGAAAAACATACATGCATGCACACATCCATCATCCAAGAAAAGGTTTGAAGTGAGAAAACTAATGGTTAAATGATAAATCAACACTTGATTTATCAATCCGGCCATATCACATATGACCCTACCAAAAGCAAGCCGCCCGATCAATGTACGGTATCATATACGCGCATTTTAATCGGGTCCATGCGCATATCGCATACGCGCACCACAACGTTTCGCCTGGACTAGGTAACTCCTGTGTGGGACTCTAAGACTCGTCAATACGCCGGCAGAGGGTGATGATCATATCAAGCACCCCCAAGCCGCAAGCGGTCAGCTAAACGTAACGGCCACCCGGGTATTGAGCGATCAGAAGAGAACAAGCGAACCTGCTTCAACTCCCGTCGAGCCGATCGGCAACACTTCCCGTACAGTCCGGTCTCCTCGTCTGAAATGTCGCATATCAAGTCTAGGGGTGGTAAACGTCAGACCCCAATAACCGATAAGTCGTGCCGATGTGAGGCTCATAACGGGTCGAGAAACTACTGGTAACACTTACCAGCAAATCTCTGAATCAGCCCTGGCCAGGGACTTCCCTGTTACGGCCAATCGAGCACAGCGCAACATCAACCCCCAATACCGGGAGAGACGAAACCCCTCCTATCCCTCATTGCCTCCATGTGACTCGGGACTGTACCCAAAAACCACCGTTTTGCCCGCCATCATGGACGTGGTAAGGTGGAAATCAAAGCACAGTGGGAATCACACAAGACTCTATGACGATCTCGGGTCTACAGACTAACCTGCACAAGTGTCACCTGAGAACTGCCATCTGACGTAAGGTATGCTACCATCTGGGAGTTCTCGGCGAGTCCGTCCAGTGTACCCAGTCTCTACTGATCACCCGTATACCATCTCTGATGTCAAACACCAATGGATATGGGATCATCCATCGCCCATCTCATGGGTCGAGAAGCGTATACGCTAGTCTACACTGGTATATCGATGCCCCGTCTCGATACACCTACGACTAGGAACCTTGAAGGATGTACTTATGGACTACCATGTCCCCACTAGTATGATCTGCATCATAGTCCAGGTAGTCAAGTACACATCCTAAGGGCTTTACCAACATGTAACCATAAGACAGTATAAAGAGACTAGTATACATGTTAAGATTAAGAGTAACCAGATAGCATACTATCATATCGAGCAAGAAAGTCATCTCTATATATGTCCAAGCATCCAATATAATATACATCATCTGTACAATACTGGCCTCTAGGGCATACATACAACTAACAATCTCCCACTTGCACTAGGGCCGGCTGCTGTAGTATCGCATACCGAGCATCCCGAAGAGTCTCTCAAACTGTATCTGGGGAATGTCCTTCGTGAGTGGATCCGCTGTGTTGTTCTTCGTATCAACCCTCCTGACCTCGATCTCCCGGCGATCAACTATCTCCCGGATCAGGTGATACCGCCTCAGAATATGCCTGGATCGCTGATGGGACCTGGGTTCCTTGGCCAAAGCCACCGCTCCATTGTTATCGCAATACAAAGGTATTGGATGCTCAATGGATGGAACCACTCCAAGTTCAGTAATGAACTTCTTGATCCAGACAGCCTCTTTGGCAGCATCGTTGGCAGCGATGTATTCAGCCTCCATCGTCGAGTCTGCCACGGTTTCCTGCTTGGAACTCTTCCAGCTAACCGCCCCTCCGTAAAGGGTAAAGACAAATCCCGACTGCGACTTAGAGTCGTCCTTATCACTCTGGAAGCTCGAATCGGTAAAGGACTCCACTTAGAGTTCTCCGTTACCATACACCAAGAGCATCTCTTTAGTCCTTCATAAGTACTTGAGAATGCTCTTCACCGCTGTCCAGTGACTCTCTCCAGGATCATCTTGATACCTGCTCACTACACTTAGTGAATATGCTACATCGGGTCTGGTACACAGCATCGCGTACATGATAGAGCCTACAGCTGAAGCATAGGGTATCCCTTGCATGCGAGCTCTCTCCAAATCAGTCTTGGGAGACATCTCTTTGGAGAGAGTGACTCCAGAGATCGTGGGTAAGTTCCCATGCTTGGATTCATCCATACTAAACCTCTTTAGTATGGTGTCAATGTACCTTGATTGGGACAATCCCAATATCCGTTTGGATCTATCTCTATAGATCCTAATTCCCAATATGCAGAAGGCATCACCAAGATCTTTCATCGAGAATCTTTGTGACAAGAAGAGCTTGACCGATTGCAGCATAGGAATGTCATTTCCTATCAAGAGTATGTCGTCCACGTACAATATGAGGAAGACAACCTTACTCTCTGCCACCTTCTTGTAGATACAAGGTTCATCTACGTTTTTGACGAAATCAAACTCTTTGATAACAACGTCAAAGCAGATGTTCCAACTCCGTGATGCTTGCTTTAATCCATAAATGGATTTAAGCAGCTTGCACACCTTCCCGCTGCTCCCACTATCTACGAAGCCCTCTGGCTGAGTCATGTACACGCACTCTTCTAAATCACCGTTTAGAAAGGCAGTCTTAACATCCATTTGCCAGATTTCGTAGTCATGATATGCAGCGATGGCAAGCATGATCCGGATGGATTTAAGCATAGCCACTGGAGAAAAGGTCTCGTCATAGTCCACACCTGGTCTTTGACGAAAACCCTTTGCAACAAGTCTAGCTTTGAAAGTCTCCACTTTTCCATCTACACCAAGTTTTTTCTTGAAGATCCACTTATTCCCAATGGGTTTTACCCCTTCAGGAGCATCTTCCAAAGTCCATACTTTGTTGGTGTACATGGATTCCATCTCGGACCGCATTGCATCCAGCCATTTCACTGGGTCTCTACTCGTGATGGCCTGCTCGAAACTAGTTGGGTCACCATCCTCCATGATGCAATCCTCGCTCCCACCGTCAATGAGAAAACCGTAGTATCTCTCAGGTGGACGAGAAACCCTACTAGATCGGCGGAGAGGCTGGGGTTCGTCGGGTACTACTGAATCTTCTGGTTCTACCAAGTCTTCTGTTATAGTTTGTGTCGCTGGAACCTCTTTCAGTTCTACCTCAATACCACTTGTCTGTTTCATAAGAAAACCCTTTTCTAAGAAAGTGGCATGTCGAGAAACAAACACTTTTTGTTCCTCGGAGTGGTAGAAGATATACCCTCGCGAATGTTTGGGATATCCAACAAACTTACATAGAACAGACCTTGCCTCGAGCTTGTCCGGATTTTGTGTTTTAACATAGGCCGGACAACCCCATATCTGAATAAAATTAAGACATGGTCTCTTACCATTCCATATCTCATATGGAGTGGTAGGCACTGATTTGGTTGGAACTCTATTCAATAGGTATGCAGCTGTCTCCAGTGCATATCCCCAGAAGGAAATAGGTAACTCAGCTGCACTCATCATAGAGCGCACCATATCTAATAGGGTGCGGTTTCTCCGCTCCGATACACCGTTGTGCTGTGGTGTATAAGGAGGAGTAAGCTGAGAGAGAATCCCATTCTCTTTTAGATAATCTCTGAATTCATTGCTTAAGTATTCTCCTCCACGATCAGATCGAAGGATCTTAATACTTTTGCCCATTTGGTTCTCTACTTCGTTTTTATATTCTCTGAATTTCTCAAAAGCTTCAGACTTGTGTTTAATTAGGAACACATATCCGAATCTCGAGAGATCGTCAGTGAATGTAATGAAGTAGGAAGAACCATCCCTTGCATGTGTAGACATGGGACCGCATACATCGTTATGCACCAGTCCCAATAGTTCCGTAACTCTTTCTCCGTGTCCCGTAAACGGAGTTTTGGTCATCTTGCCTTTGAGACATGAATGGCAAGTATCATAAGATGATAATTTGAACGAATTCAAATATCCATCTTTATGTAACTTGGCCAGTCGTGTCGTATTGATATGACCAAGTCTACAATGCCACAAGATGGATTCGTTCATTTCTGAACTTTTCCTCTTGTATGTGTTTTGTATATTGAGGACTGTATTTTTATTTAGAATGAATATGCCATTATGTAACGAGCCTGATGCAATCAACTTTTGATCTAGGAATATGTTCATAACATTATCCTTTACTACAAAATTATATCCTTCTTTACTTAATAAAGAAACTGATATAATGTTGCACATCATGTTCGGTATATAATAGCACTCATTTAGAATCAGAGTATCACCACTTGGTAATACTAGGTGATATTCGCCAACTGCTTTGGCTGCAATACTTGCACCATTCCCTACTTGAACGGAATGATCACCTTTTCCCAGTTCTCTACCTTTCCGTAGCCCATGCAACTGTTTACATATGTGGGATCCTGATCCGGTATCCAATACCCAGGACGTAGGGTGAACTGAAAAACAGTTCTCAATGACAAACACACCTGAAGAAGGTGCATCAACATTCATGTTCTCCGTTTGGGCGGCGTGAGAATCCAGATATTCTCCTGTTTCCTGTTCATTCTTATAACACTTATAAGATAGAACGGGTTCAACGTTCCCCTGCACAGTATAACATGCGGGTTCGGTCAATACATCCATATTATTATCTTGATTAAGGCATGACATGGTCGCTACCTGGAGAGAGAGAGAAGAAAACACTTTAGCGTATGCTCTTGCAAGATCAGATTGGTTATTTTCTTATCTAATCAGGATGGCTCCCACTGGTTTTTATCAAATCCTCCTTCAAACCCTAAAAGGAAATATTAGCCGGGATTAATTACACCCTACAACTTCGCCGATCTTTCTGCCAGGCCAGTGTCGGTACTTTGAGGGAGGTTCCCCGTGCTTTCGCACGGACCTAATTAAAGTAAACCTCATTTTCCCAGAGGCGTAACCCCGTTGACACCTTTCTAGACACCTACTTGATCGGCTAATTGTCCTGTGTAAAACTCTCCCAGGAGTAACAATTACTCGCGGTGGGTATCGGGATCCAACTATCTCATAGAAGGTATGCAATCTTATTGCAAATTTCAACACTTGAAATTCCCGATAATGCTTTTGCTCCTAGCGTCCCATGACCTTGACGGAGGCCAAACTACCCACAGGGCGCTAGTCAAGTTCAACCCGTCATTTCTTGATTGAATTAAACCTACCCGTACGACCCTTGACGGAGGCCAAACTACGCCGTACGAATACCCTAATCCAATCGCATCATATGCTAGCAGATAAGCACTAGTTAGCTACCATACACTACGCTTTGACGGAGGCCAAACTACCGCAGCATGAATACTAAGTTGTACTTATCTGAAATGACGGAGGGCTACGCAGGTTTTTCAGAAAAACCATGAGCGTAATGAACTTGATATCGTTGCAGAATCTAGTGAATTTTGAAATGGAGTGATTTTGAGGCTTTTATTAGTTTTGCTAAAGAGGTCACTCCCGGTGAAGGGATCTCGGCTCTTTCCTCATCGAATAAGGTGCGGGATATATCATATATATCACTGTGTAAAGCAAAACTCCAAAAGCAATCAAAAGCAAACCGAGTGTTGTAGCATCTGCCAGTTTTCGCTAAAGAGGTCACTCCCGGTGAAGGGATCTCGACTCTTTCCTCATCGAATAAGGTACAGGGTATATCATATATACCGCTATGCAAAGCAAAACTGTAGCTACCCTTTTATTTTAAAATTTGATTCTACAACATCTTTTAGGTTTCTTTTCTTTCATTAATCACATTAATGAAGTCCCATCATTTAAGTCACCTAAACATCACAGATAAATACGACGTACACTTATGCCATCCGCATTCGCCTCGATGTCCCCTCGTGCACCGTTAGGTTAGGTAACTAACGGCAGAGCAGGGCAGTGCTAGCGCGGGTGTAAAACATAAGTAACGCCTATATAATATATCATATATACTATATACTGTATCCATCACAGAAAATATCTAATGATCACATCACAGATATCGCAGCAGAAACATAGATATAATGTGGGATATACTAGGACGTCCGTATTTAGTATTTAGCAGAAATAGAAAATACGGATTCCACAGTCGCGATGAATAGCCAAGCCCACACCCTGGACCCCTACGAGAGCGACAAGCGACCATACCAATTCTGGAGTTTAGGAGACCCGGTCTCGACTCCTCGAGATGGTTTCCCACTGAACCCCAGAACCCGATCACCTGTGCTCCCCTCCTTGGGTCCATCCTAATGCGGAAAAGTAAATAATATACAACACTGGTGACACAACCTCAACCCGGAAGTGCCCCAAACAAAAGAATATTACATTACATTTGAATTTACATGAATGGAAATATAAAACTCTCATCTCACATAAAACCCCCCGGCTATTCAATTGCAACAATCCAGCACATCATATCTCAGCAACACATAATATCTCATATCATCAACGTAAGTAAGTATGCATACACCTATTGTCGTCGACATATAGCAACGACAATCGGTAAATACATACTACACTTACGGTCACAGAAAAGAAAGTGTAAAACTGCAATATCTGGAATCCACATTCTCTTTAGACATCGTAAATGCGAAGTATCACATACCTCGTATTTCATGTCTTATAATATGAATTCCACACATTGCATCACATTCCAGATAATTAGACAGTATTAAAGTTTTCGAACGAACGATCAAATACCCAAGATTCCCTAAAGCTCAACACTTGAGCGGAGTTCAAAAACCGGAGTGTGACACAGTAGTAGCGGTCCAGCCGTAGAAGGGTCAAGCCAACGCCTCACATGTGGCACGCCGTACTGCCCCAAACCCTAAGGTTCAAAGAGCAGTTCAAGACGGTTACATAATCGAGTTAAGGTTTGTTGTCTTCTAGAGGGACCACCATAAAACTTGCACGAAGCTCCGAAGGATTTAAACCCCGTGAAAAGTGAGCAAATAATACTCGTTCAAACACTTCACTACTTTCTAATTTACCCGGAAAAAGCACGAAATCAAAATTCCGATCGAATCGACGAGTCCACAACCATCTCCAGAATTTTCAGCACTAAAAACAGATTAAAAATACCCTAAAAAATATACTAGCAGAAGTAAGAATTACAGAATAAAAATTATACTGTGATTGAGGCGTACGGCCGCGGAACCGCGGCCTAAGCAAGCTTAGGCCGCGTTTCCGCGGCATAAATGACTGTTCATCGAAATATTTTTATACCGTAATTCTTAGTTTTACCTGCTGAATTTTGTACATATTTTTAATTCTGAAAATAACCAGATTTTAAAAAAAGTCCAGAGAGCACCCAAAAAGCCGTATTTTCGGTTCGATCGGAGTTTTAACTTCGTAAAATCATCGTCTAATCTTCTAGGTCAGCTCTGATACCAATGAAAGGTTTGCCTAGCACCCTATGTAGAGTTTTGAAGCATCACATGTCTCAAAGTTTAAATTTTTATGGTGCTAAACAAGCATACAAAGGAATCGATCCTAGAAAATTAGGGTTTCGAATTTTCACATCAACATATGAAAGAAATGCTAGGGTTTCGAGACTACAACCTTTGTAGCTCCCTTTCGCTGGACTCTTTGGTCTCTTGGGTGTTGGAAGAAGGTCCTCTTGAAGTCCTCTCACGTCCACGACGATCCACCCGGAGTTCCTCGTCCAAGCTCGCAACTTCGATTATCACGATGAGAAACGAAGAGAACACTCTAAACAAGTTGGCTAAACTTGTGTAGAATGATGTTGTGGTTTAGATTCTCACTTCAAAAACCTTTCTTTATGTGTGTTTTACTCACTAAAAAAAACTAGAGAGCAAATGGTGAAGGAGGATGAAGATGGTAGCTTTCTTTTTACAAGAGTAAAAATGATAACCATAGAAAAGAAATGAAATATATCTTTATATATTTTATTTCTTCTCACTTCAAACCATGGTTAAGTGATGGAGACATTATTTAACTTGAGTTTTAAAACACAATGAGGAGGATAACTCATGGTTAGTGGTAGGTGAGCTTGGTTAGGTTTAAAGAAGAGTGTAGAAGCTAGCAAGAATTATCCTTTTCTTTAGTATTTTGTTTTAAACACAAAATCAAATAATAATCCATCCAATTATCCATGTTGTGAGTCTTATATTGCCACCATTTCTATGTGTAAACAACCATGATAGATGGGTGTACGTATGTATGTATGTATGCACATCCATATGTGCATGAAACTAGTAAGAAAGAAAGAAAGAAAAACATACATGCATGCACACATCCATCATCCAAGAAAAGGTTTTAAGTGAGAAAACTAATGGTTAAATGATAAATAAACACTTGATTTATCGATCCGGCCATATCATATATGACCCTACCAAAAGCAAGCCGCCCGATCAATGTACGGTATCATATACGCGCATTTTAATCGGGTCCATGCGCATATCGCATACGCGCACCACAACGTTTCTCCTGGACTAGGCAACTCCTGTGTAGGACTCTAAGACTCATCAATACGCCAGCAGAGGGTGATGATCATATCAAGCACCCCCAAGCCACAAGCGGTCAGCTAAACGTAACGGCCACTCGGGTATTGAGCGATCAGAAGAGAACAAGCGAACCTGCTTCAACTCCCGTCGAGCCGATCGGCAACACTTCCCGTACAGTCCGGTCTCCTCGTATGATATGTCGCATATCAAGTCTAGGGGTGGTAAACGTCAGACCCCAATAACCGATAAGTCGTGCCGATGTGAGGCTCATAACGGGTCGAGAAACTACTGGTAACACTTACCAGCAAATCTCTGAATCAGCCCTGGCCAGGGACTTCCCTATTACGGCCAATCGAGCACAGCGCAACATCAACCCCCAATACCGGGAGAGACGAAACCCCTCCTATCGCTCATTGCCTCCATGTGACTCGGGACTGTACCCAAAAACCACCGTTTTGCCCGCCCTCATGGACATGGTAAGGTGGAAATCAAAGCACAGTGGGAATCACACAAGACTCTATGACGATCTCGGGTCTACAGACTAACCTGCACAAGTGTCACCTGAGAACTGCCATCTGACGTGAGGTATACTACCATCTTGGAGTTCTCGGCGAGTCCGTCCAATGTACCCAGTCTCCACTGAGCACCCGTATACCATCTCTGATGTCAAACACCAATGGATATGGGATCATCCATCGCCCATCTCATGGGTCGAGAAGCGTATACGCTAGTCTACACTGGTATATCGATGCCCCGCCTCGATACACCTACGACTAGGGACCTTGAAGGATGTACTTATGGACTACCATGTCCCCACTAGTATGATCTGCATCATAGTCCAGGTAGTCAAGTACACATCCTAAGGGCTTTACCAACATGTAACCATAAGACAGTATAAAGAGACTAGTATACATGTTAAGATAAAGAGTAATCAGATAGCATACTATCATATCGAGCAAGAAAGTCATCTCTATATATGTCCAAGCATCCAATATAATATACATCATCTGTACAATACTGCCTCTAGGGCATACATACAACTAACAGTATACACACACACATACATAGGTATGGGACTAGGCATATATATATATATGTGTGTGTACACCTATACATGGATAATGAGGATAGTGGATGACATTTGGAGATGAGCCAATGAGATTGGGCATGATGCCACGAGATCAGTGATATGTTTTGATTCGTATTAGGAGATACGACATGAGATTATAGCGGGCATTTAGGCGTGTTTTCATACACGCATACACACACACACATACACGCATATATATATATATATATATATATATATATATATATGGTATCAGTTGGTATTAGACTTAGATCAGTACCCCAGTTCATGAAATATGATGATAAGGATACCAGATAAATGATGAGATGAATGTGACATTTCGACCCATACCCAAATTTGGGATGTCGTACGACGGATTTACGTATGAGCTATATATTGATGATAGATCCGCACTCTTGACTCGAGGATGTCATATTGTATATTGTATCGTATGCGATACTATTGAGGCGGGATCACCGACTATTATATTTATATATATATCGACTCAGATTTAGGTGGTTTCCCTTACCCTTTCGGTTATACTGTTCGTTTAGTCCTGTAGTACTTATAGATGTTAGACTAGACTCGAGTCATATCCATTTCAAAACTAACGAATCGTAAGTATTTTAAAGAAAGGCCAAGGGATTCTACGGATATTTTCAAAAGACGCATCTTTTCTTAAAAACACTGTAGTCCTTATTTTTCTAAACACCACGATTCGTCTTATTTCAAATGGAAAAACTGTATGACATATATATATTGTTATATTAAACCCATGCTGTCAGGACACCAGCACCATTATCGATGATGCGTATGTTCCACGTACACCTGCTTGCCGGCTCACATACTTCATCATCGATAATTGCCATGTCACTACACAGTAGGATTGTTGCATCAGGATATGACTCCTTGCATGACATACTTGCATACATACATATTGTACACCCATACTTGCATACATACGTATTTGCACGTACATATATGATTCTGGCTTGATTTTGGAGATTTGGGAACCGCAAGATATATTTTAAAACTGGATTCATTTTTAAAGAGCGGTTTTCCCTCGATATGTGCATATTACTGTTTTATGTTGCATGATTTACTGATATGCTTACATTTCTATTATATGTCGCATACATCATGCTTTATGATTATACGCATTGCGATATGTTGTTTCCATGATATTTCAGGATTTGAGAACTGTGGGTATTTCAAAAGAAGGTATGTACTGTCTAAAAAAAACCGGTTTCTCTTGATATGATATTTCATAGCCACCATGAGTTTTATCGGTTCTGATATATATATATACCCCATGCGAGGAGGAGCCGTAGGCCGTGTGCGGGTACATGGTAGGGCCCGGTATGGTACCCCGGGGCAAGAAAGGGATGCTGTGTATACAGACGGTGAGCCTGGCAGAGGGACTACTACCTACCGGTGATTGGTTGGGCCTGGCGGATATCCGGAGGATACCGACCGGAGTCGAGAGATGATATGGGCCGATCCGTACTGACGGAGCCCGTGGACCGATCCGGACTGACGGAGCCCGATATATGAGGATTTACGTGCCAATGCTGGGCACATGTTTTATGATATTTTCGAGTGTCGATGCTGGACACTCAGATTCCATGATTTTGATGTGTCGCGAGGGACACACGTTGATTTATATCCTCATACTTTCATACATATGCTTTTATGACTTTTACATGCATGATGTTGTTATGTCATTGGTTGACACGTGGATGAGATCCATATGCATACAGGCATTGATTACATAGTTGGATAATATCCACATACTTATAGACTTCAAGCTATACTTGACACTGATTTCATTGATGATACATCATATTTATGATATGTTGCTACCTGAGGCACTGACACGAGCACTTGGTATTACACTTATGTATAGATGTTTACCCTTGCCACCTTATCATGCTTCAGACTTTATCATATTGAGGATATATACTACTGATCGTTTTGACCTAGGATTGAGTCATACATACGATTTCTGCTCTGTGATGTTTTCTACTCACTAGTTGGAAACTCACCCCCGTTGCGCCACAGTTTCTTGCAGATTTTGCCGTACAGGTTTCATTGCGGCTTTGCTGGCACACTGCTTCCATTCCGGGTGATTTGCTTTGGTAGGTGGGTTCACTTGCATCGTGACCACCATTGTACTTATTTATTTTCAGTTGTATCTAGTAAAATTCCATCAACCAGACTTGTATATTTATTCAGACTTAGAAAACCAATTGTATATTCTTTCGACCTTAGAGTCGCGCATTGTATTAGTATGGTTTTCTTGATGATTTTGAGTTTCCTTTGAGTTTTGATCCTCGCCCTTCGGCGTTGTATATTTTATTTCTTGCGTGGTTGTGACCATCAATTGACGAAGAGCTAGCTCCCGTTTGGGGATGCCTTTATTCATATTATTCATGTTGTACCCCGTTCGGGGCCAGTATTTACAAAGGAAACTCTGCCGAAATTTCAGAAAAGGTTTGATGTTTTAAAAATGCATAATTCATCTTATGCTATTAAAACCACTTTCTTTTAAACAAGTTTTCCTTTATTTATTATTAAAAATGGTTTTAGATTTCTGGGCTTTTGGCTTACTTGAATTAGATGTGGTCCTATAAACTTCATATGATTCAAGTGCCAGTCACGTGCCATTCCGGGTCTGTTCTCCGCCGAAAAGACGCGACCTGGACGTTGGGACGTCGGGGCCTGAATTCCGAGGGCAGATGCTAATTGGTGCTATCCGTCCACCTCTCCGAAGATGCCAAGTTAATTTATGGCACTGTGTATCGAAGGTTTAAACGGATGTGGCCGATGTAGCAGACTTCGTCAGATTCCCCCTCATTTGAGGGGTTTTTGATTGTGGGGACGCTCTTCCCTACAGGCGCAAGCCCCTACAGTTAATTACGCTACCGCATCGCGGTAACCACTTTCTACTTCTCCAGATGGTCACTTCATGTTATGGGTGTTTGTTTTGTTTTTGGTTGCCCGTGGATTGTATACGGAGACTAATTTATGTTGTCGGCCGTAGGACGTGGATTAGTCCAAATCCGTTTCTTCTTAGATTTGGGTTTGGGGGTTGGGTTTAAGGATACGTTAGTCTCATTTGAGACTAAGATCAACTTAAACGTATGTTAAGGATACATTACTCTAATTTTAGACTAAGATCAACTTAACGGGATCGTTTAGATCCAACAAAAGAGCATTTGGCTCTATTGTTTAGTTTAGGGACATTGCAGTCGATTACCAGTTTAAGGACATGGTGGTCCAATGTTAGTTTAAGGACATCTCGGTCCTATGTTAGTTTAAAGACATCTCGATCAAGGTTAAGGACAACATAGTCCGTGAGTTTAAAGACCTCACAGTCAAGGTTAAGGACATCATAGTCCATGGGTTTAAGGACCCCACAGTACAGGTTAAGGACATCATAGTCCGTAAAATGTATGGTTGTTGGGACCCGTCACCTCGCTGAAGACATTGAAGGATTACAACGACAAATATCAGAGGAGTTCAGAGATGTACCCTTGAACTAATTTTTGTTGGGAAATTTGTAGTCCAATTTGGGACTAAGATTAATTATGAGCACATGGGCTCAGTTAAAAATGAATTGAGGACTTATGGCCAGTCTTGGGCTAAGTCCAATCAAGTTAAAATGTTTAACATTTATTTTGGGCTGTCAAGCATTTGTTTGAGTTCGGTCCTTTTAACAATGCTGAGCATTGATTTAGCTTCTGACAATATTTATCTTTTACCGAATGCTGAGCATTCATCATAGCTCTGGGGCTTATTCAAAGAACAATTTATGTTCTGCCCAAGCGCACAAAAAAGCATGTGGCGTGCTTGGCACAAGCACCAGTCGATGAGCGCAGTGCGCTATGGTTAGAGCGCTAGTGCGCTTGGCGCTTTGCGCTAAGTGAAGAGCGCAGATGTGCTTAGCGTTTTGCGCTAGATGTAGAGCGCTGATGCGCTTAGCGCTAGATGTAGAGCACTGATGCGCTATAATTGAAGCGTTGAGGCGCTTGGCGCTGGTGCCTGTTCCCGCCAAAAATTTCTGCACAAAAGAGCCCAAGATATCAAATGACAGCGATAGTTTAAGGAAATGCGAACCAGTATTTTCCGGGCTGTATTTTGACAAACTTCCGAATGAGAAACAGCTAAATTCTGATGGTATCGAAAGTGTCTCGAAAAATCCGTCGATTTGATATATTATGGGCCTCATAATTCATCCGTGATCAAAAGTTATGAGGCATCACGTGCCTACACGTAATCGGGGGTCACGTGCAGACATGTGATGGGTTCCTAAGCTCTTAATTAATAGAATTAAATTCTAATTAAATAATCGATCAACGGGGTCACGTGCCAACACGTGATGGCCTTTTAAACCCACTAAAAAGAATTAAAAGTATAATAAAATAACAAAGAAAAACCCCAGTGGGGCATCACGTGCTCACACGTGACCAAGGGTCACGTGCTCACACATGATAATTCCTGAGTGCTTTAAAAACAACAGAATTAAATTTTGGATAAAAGCTTAAACAGTGGGGTCACGTGCTCACATGTGATAGGCATCTAAACCTTCTGAACTAATAGAATTAAATTCTAAATTAAGGGAAATCAAAAACCCTAATATTTATTTAGATCTTTCCAAATAAAAAGATTGCGCTCTGTAAAGAGGAGCACCGTTGGATTAAAAATCCAATGGTGATTAAAAATCACCAATTTATGGAAATATTTTATACAAGGAAAGATTTCCTTTAAATTCACCAAAAATAACAAACAGAATATCTTTTGGATTAAAAATCCAATGGTGAATAAAATTCACTGGGTGATCTAAAAGATCATGTTGGTTACAAAATCAATTAAAAATCTTTCAATGAAAGATTCACTAAACAATTTGATTCTTTTCTTTCTCCTATAAATAGGAGCCAAGAGAGAAGAGGGGGATCGATTTTTTTTGGAGAGAGAAACAACAACAGAGAGAAAAAAAGAGAGAGAAGAATTTAATTCTCAAGAGAGAAAAAGAAGATCTTTTCAGAGAAAAGAAACCCTAGGTGAGAAAGGGAAAGAGATCTAAATTCAATAAAACAAAAAGAGAATTTAATTCTCAATTTAAGAGTTTAACTCTTCTGAACAAGAACTTAGTTCTTCCTTTGGTTAAAGATCTGCAGAAGCAGATCTCCCCACAGGTTGAGAATTTAATTCTCATCGGGGAGATTCTGCCATGCAGATCCAAAACTTAGAGGGAGAATTTAAGTTTAAGGAATTTAATTCCCCCAAATTCATAGAAATTTAATTCCTCAAAATGAAACTAGGGTTTAACCCTATATAAGAACTTAATTCTCCAAACTTCACAGGAATTTAATTCCTCCAAATAAAACTAGGGTTTAACCCTACATGAGAATTTAATTCTCCTAAATAAGAATTTAATTCTTCCACATACATTGGAATTTAATTCCTCTAAAACAGAATTAGGTTTTAACCCTACAAAGAATCTAATTCTTAAAATAAGAGACTTAAAGCTCTCCATGCATGTAAAGAACTTGGTTACGTGGTAACACGTGACCCCCATCCTCAATGATCAGAAAAGAAAGAACAAGACTGGGTCACGTGCCCCCATGTGACCCCTAAAACAGATCCCTCAAAATGAGAAAGAAAAACTTGGAGGCAAAGCCTCACGTGCTCCCACGTGACCCTCAAAATAAAGGGAACAAAGCCAAAGGCAGAATCAATTTTGGACGCCCTCACGTGTCCCCACGTGACCACTTAATAAACACTTTAATAATCAATACATGGATACCCATCACGTGCCAATACGTGATGGCCTGAAGACTAAAAGTGTTTAACACTTATTTGCAGATTTGAGGGTAAAATAAAGGAGGTTTGTCCTAATTCTCATGCGCCTCACGTGACCCCACGTGACCACCCCATTTTTAGTGTTTAACACTATTTTGAGCATTTTTTCCCCTGTGTTTAACACTGTTTTAAAGCGCATCACGTGGGAACACGTGATCGCCAAATATCTTCTAGTGTTTAACACTATTTTGAAACCAATCTAGCCCAATTGGCTAAGTCTTCCAGAGGCAAGACTTCCCTTTGAATGAGCCTCAAATATATCCTTGTCTTCCAAGATTGATCATCTCATATGGCATATGAGTGCTCAACACTCAATAAAAGATAAAGGCATGGTCAGAACCCAGACTCGTGTTTAGTATTGCTAAATAATAGGGGGGATAAATCAAGACAAATGTTCAACAGTCCAACAAAGGGCCAACATTTCAAACTTAATTGGATTTAGCCCAAGTTGGCCATAAGTCCTCAATTCATATTTAAATGATCCAATGTGCTCACAATCTAATTAATTGATCTTAGTTTCAAATTGGACTACATATCTCTCAATCAACTTTGGTTCAAGGGTACATCTCTTCACTCCTTTGAGATTTGTCGTTGTAATCCTTCAACGTCTTCAAAAAGGTGACGGGTCCCGATAACAAATCATTCCATGGACTGTGGGGTCCTTAAACTCATGGACTATAATGTCCTTAAACTTTATAGACTATGACGTCTTTAAACTGGACTATGGGGTCCTTAAACCCATGGACTATGATGTCCTTAACCTCGGACTGTGGGGTCCTTAAACCCATCGACTATGATGTCCTTAAACTTTATAGACTATGACGTCTTTAAACTACGGGCTGTGGGGTCCCTAAACCCATGGACTATGATGTCCTTAACCTCGGATTGTGGGGTCCCTTTAAACCCATGGACTATGATGTCCTTAACCTTGGACCGAGATGTCCTTAAACTAACAATGGACCACCATGTCCTTAAACTGGTAATCGACCGCAATGTCCCTAAACTAAACAATAGAGCCCAAATGCTCTTTTGTTAGATCTAAACGATCCCGTTAAGTTGATCTTAGTCTAAAATTAGACTAACGTATCCCTAACAAACGTTTAAGTTGATCTTAGTCTCAAATGAGACTAACATATCCTTAAACCCAACCCCAAACCCAAATCTAAGAAGATATTGATTTGGACTAATCCACACCTTACGGGCGACAACATAAATTAGTCTCCGTATACAATCCATGGGCAACCCAAAACAAAACAAAAACACACGACATGAAGTGACCATCTGGAGAAGAAGAAAGTGGTTATCATGATGCGGTAGCATAATTAACTGCAGGGGCTTACGCCTGCAGGGAAGAGCGTCCCCAAAATCAAAAACCCCTCAATAAGGGGGAATCTGACGAAGTCTGCTACATCGGCCGCATCTGTTTAAACCTTCGATACACGGTGCCATAAATCAATTTGGCATCTTTGGAGAGGTGGACGGATAGCACCAATTAGCATCTGCCCCCAAATTCAGGCAAGACGAACCTACGCGGTCGCGTTTCTGTGTTCGGTGGGGAACAGATTCTGGCACACTCTGTGGGACAGAAGATCAATGGATTCAACCTGCACCATCTGCAACTGCAACTCTCGTTCCGCCTCATCTGGAGGTGTAACATACGGGCCTCAAGCGGCCTCCCTTTTCACAATGCCGTAGAGCAGGTAACGCAGGCTACCACCGGATTGTTCTTCGGGACCATGCTCCCACCAGTGAGCGTTAACATCCCGCTGCCACAAGAAGCACAGAAGAAGTCGGTCTTTGATCGACTTATAGCTACTGCGGCCCCTCTCAACGGGTCGTCCAGCTCCAACGCCTTAGTCTTTGACAGACTGGGCCAAAGCTCAGTTGGGCTCATGAAGAAGTTCGCGATACCAGAAAGGGTTATCCCAAAAAGGATAGCCATCCCTGCTCCCGAAGTCGTCAAGGCGGCTTCTCCTGCAAATGGGACGGTCTTCACAAGACTGACTATTTTAGCTCCTGTTCCCGGTGAAATCATCAAGGTTGCTTCCCCTATTCGGAAGTCTGCCTTCGATAGGTTGGCCATCCCCACTCAACGGACGTCAGTTTTTAATAGGCTGACACCGACAACAACCCTCAGCTAGAACAGGGGGCATGAGGAAGTCACCCCTACAGCTGAACCAACACCATCCGCGCGACATGCTCGCCGTCGTCACTGGCGCCGAGTAAGGAATGCTGGGGGCAACTCTCCGTCTGGATTTACTCCACCAGCTCCAACGGTGGAAATCGATGCTACTGTTCCAACTGGGAACAACTTTGAACTGCTTAGGAGGGTTCGCAAGAACTCTCCGACTGCCGTGCTGAAAAGGTCTCCTCCACCTATGGAGATTACTACAGAAAAGAAGCCGGAGCAGCCCCCTCAACGGCTGTCCTCCAAAATTTATAAAGTTTGGCGACAGGTTCAGGAATCGGTGATTGATCAGGACTACTCTCGCCGGCCAAAGAAGCTTAAAGCTCGACAAGGAGAAAACCATCCTGTCAAGCCACCAAAGGCTGTAGCCGTCTGGGTGCCCGCTGCAGCGGCTCCCTCAATGTCAACCGCTCAAAAGAGAAGGAGGCCGGAGAAAGCCCATGTGACCGTGGCGAATCGCAAAAGTGCTGAATCTAAACGCCCAAGTCTGTGTTGGAGATAGTGCCCTCAGAGTCAATTATTGGATCACAGGCACGTGATTACAATGATTGAGGGAGGACCTATCCCGGTAGGACAGTCTTACTCGAGATGATAGTATGCTATCTGGTTTATCTTTATCATCGTGTACTGCTTTAGGTGACCTGACATGTCGCTATTACACGTTGATAGAGCCCCTAGGATTCTTGCTTGACTACCAGCAGTATGATGGCGATCATATACGTGGGAGCTGGTAGTCTATAAGCACATCCTTAAAAGGTCCCTAGTCGTAGGAGTTTCGAGACAGGGCATCGATACTCCATTAGTAGACTAGTGTATACAGTCGAGACCCCGACGAGGGGCGGTGGCCGGTCTCACAAGCCACTGGTGTCAGTTGGTTCACCTAAGATGTATACAGGTGCTCATTGGGTTATGAGTACACCGGACAGGACTCGCCGGGAACCTGCCAGTTGGTCTTATACCAGATGTCAGATAGCAGTTCCCTGGTGACATGTGTACAGGTTAGTTCATCGACCTGAGATCGTCATTTGTCTCGTGTGAGTTCCCACTGTGCTTTGATTACTACCCTACCACGGCTCAAAGGAGTCGTGCAAACAGGTTTTAGTTGGGTACAGTCCTGAGCCACATGGAGGCAGTGAGCGGATCTGCAGGGGTTCGTCTCTCCCGGTATTGGGGGTGAGGTCGCGCTGTGTCTAGGAGAGCCATTACGCAAAGCCCTCGGCCGAGGCAGGAGATTTACTGGTAGGTATTCCAGTAGTATCTCAGGGCGTTCTGGGCTACACTCCGACACGACTTGTACCGCCTTTTGGGGGTCTGACTTTTACCAACCCCCTAGGCCCGACATGCGATCCTCATAGACGAACGGACCGGACTGTACGGATATTGTCACTGACAGGCTCAGTAGGGTGTCAGGATGAGTTCGCTCATCGACGTCCCTTTTGGTCAATAGCTGGTGGCCCGTCACGTATTGGCTAATACCTCTGACGTGCTAGTGGTTAAATCCACAGCCATAGTATTGACGAGTCTTTAGAGTCCACCACACTTACAGTTACTCAAGCTTTCGGGCGAAACGCTGTAGAGGCCGTATGGAGATATGGCAGGGTCCGATCAGATACGTGCGGTATTGCACGGATCAGGATCGGACAGTTTTGTACTAGTGGCCGTATAGTTATATGGCAGGGTTCGATCTGATACGTGCGGTATTGCACGGATCAGGATCGAACGGATATTACTAGCCGGCTTTGGTTTAAGCCGGTACTAGTTTAGTACAGTGTAGATTTTGTCTCATTGCATTTGTATCCGGTCGGAATACAGATGCGGGTGTGTATGCACAGTATCGGGGTTTTTCCTGTAATTTATTACGGGACCAGTTTTCTGGAGTTGCCAGTTTGCATTCCGTTCCGGCCGGTTTTCCTTTGTTCTTTCCCGGCCGGACTTTACTGATGGAGGGGGTAATTTGCAGTTTTGCAAATTACACTTTGTGGAGGTTTTTCTTGCAAATGTATTTATCATGATAGCATCTTTAGATGCCATTCTTTTCCTTCATCTTTTCATGCTTTATTAAGATTTGAAGTGAGTTGAAAGTTGATAAGAAAGGATTAGAGTTGATGTGAGGTTGTGATGATGAGGTTTAGGATATGGTCACCCTTCATGCTCTCCTACACTCACCTCCCTCTTGTTTGATATATTCATTCCTCCACCTTATTCTTCTCACTTGATGAAAATGGTTGAAAGAAAGAAGAAGAAGAGAGAGTTTTCATTCTTGAGAGTTTCATTTTTCTTGATCTCATTTCATGCTAGAAAAATGCAAGCACCATTTTTCTAGTCTTGATTCCTCCATCATCTTCAAAGGCAACAAACCCCAAATGAGATATACCCTCTACACTACACATTCTACATCATATCTTGAGCATGTCGAGTTGCCGGCTTCATGCCCGAGTTGCCTCGGTATTGAGGCGGGAGCCCGTAAAAGACGCAGGCGATGTGGTGCCCTTCCGGCGAGGAGGCGACGATGTGGAGGCAAGACTTTCCGCGGGAGATCGGGACGATGACGAGAAGACCGGAGGACTCGGATCACTCGGTATACTTCTCTTCCTATCTCTTGATTGCTAGCATTAGGTTAATGGTAAACGATCCGGGTTTTCATTGTCCGCGGTAGCGCCGGTTTCCGAGTAAGGAAAATTTTTGATTCCGCATTTTGGCCTCGAGTACGAGGCCGGGGCGCTGCCGTGGCGCAACATGGTATCAGAGCCACGCCATTAACCTTTCCTAGCCTGTTCTAATGCGTTTTGCTTATCCGATCGACCAAAATTCCAAAAACATCATTTTTGTTCACATCAGTTTTCTGTTGGAATTTTTTGGTGTCTAAAAATTTTTCAGGTTGCAGAAAAATGATGTGCTGGAAAATATAAGCCTACTGTAGAAAAACGATAAAGTGATTCAGTAGTTGGAGCGCGGAACCGCGGCCAAAACCCCCTTGGGGCCGCGGTTCCGCCGCACTATGGTGAGTTCACTTGGTCGTTTTTCTTCAGTTGCTTTCTAGGCTGGAAATAGGGCTTTTGGGATATTAAATTTGGGCCCAGATCTTCTGTGACTTCTACAGTATTACTTGGGGGCCCACTTGTTAATTGTTTGATCGATCGGATATTTTTAAACATATTATTTCACAGTATTTACATTATATCTGCGACCGTGAATGTCACTTGATCGGTAAATCCCGTCTAACTGCTATAGCCCGGTTAGACGGATTTGCGAACGTGACTTTCACGTTGATGTTCTATGTTTATGCTGTGTTGTTGCGGATCGGTCGTGGGGGATAGCCTGGATGCAATGCTAGTACAGTTTTGTTGTATTATGTACATTTGATTTTGCGGGGCGAGCGTCCGACATGTGGACTGCCGTCACTGCCTGTTTGTATTATTCTTTTGGGGCACGGCCTGGTTGCGGTCGATGTACCCGGTGTATGTATATTTTACTTTCTGTACTAGGGTTGCCCCGCGGTGGGGTGCACGGATAGCCGGGTTCTGGAGGGCAACAAGCCCGCATCTCAGGGCATTGAGACAGAGGGGGATTCAGTCTGGAATTGGCGGGCTATTCGCCGCACTCGTAGGGGGTACAGGTTGACCCAGGAGGGGTGCCCAAGTTACCGGATTCCGTAAAGTGCTGGGTGGTCCATTCACGGAGCTGAAGGGGGCTGCCTCGCTTCAGGTTTTGGCGGGTGACTTGCCGCGCCCGTAGGGGTCTAGGATTTCATTGCACAGGCTATCCACACGACCAGGGGAACGTCGGGTTTCAGCAGCGGCTCTGTGAAACCCGGGGCTTCCAGATATCTGTATTGTTCTGTGATGCTACACTTTTCTGTGATGTTGCATTTTCACGCCTTGAGCGAAATACTATATATTGGTATATATATTAGTAGATGTTGTATATGTTTTTCATCCGCGCTAGTCCAGTCCCCGCTCTGCCGTTAGTTAGCTAACCTAACGGGTGATGACGGGACCCAGTGGCGAATGCGGATGGCATATACGTACGTCAGTATATTTTCGTTCTTTTTGGTGTGATCAATTGATGGGAATGCATTGATTCGGATCAATGCAAGATAAACAAACCTAATCTAATGTTGTTGGAACAATTTTTCAAAAAGCTGTTATTGCAAGGACGTTCACTTTTGTTTTGCATCGTGGTATTCATTTGGAATATCCTGCTCCTCAGTCGACGAGGCAAGGGCCGAGATCCCTTCACCGGGAGTGACCCCTTGGACAGAAGTTTGCGTCAGGGCATTAACTTCACTATAGCCGATTACTTTTGCTTTGCATCGTGGTATTCAGTTGGAATATCCTGCACCTCATTCTACGGGGAAAGAGCCGAGATCCCTTCACCGGGAGTGACCTCTTTAGTAAAGGTTTTCGTCACTATATTTTTATAAAAGGCTATGCAGTTCCTTCAACGATATCAAGTTCATTACGTTAAAGGTTTTTCGCCAAAAACCAGTCGTAGCCCTCCGTCATTTCCTACAGGTATTATTTGGTATTCGTGCTGCGTTTGTTGATCTAGTCAAGACGTAGTGTTCGGTAGCTAAGTGGTACTTGTTTGTTGCATAAGTGGGATTGGTTGAGACAGTCGTGCGGCCTTGTTGACCTAGTCAAGGGCACGTGCGGGTGGGTTTAATGCAATCCAGAATAATGACGGGTTGAACTTGACTGGCGGTTTATGGTTTGTTGACCTAGTCAAGGTCATAAACAGCTTGGGGTAAAAAATCACATCGGGAGTTTCAAAAGAACTGAAACTTGCCAGGCATGCGCATACTTTCTGGAGTGTGGTGACTTGAGTGGATTCCGTCAAGTTATCATGCGATGATAGTTGGATCCCGATTTCCACTGATGAGTTGGTTTACTCCTCGGGTGATCCCGACTAATTCTTCTTTCAGGTTTGGAGGAGAATTTGAGGTACAGTGGGAGGTTTCCAGATTAGACAAAGTGATAACCATTCTGATCTAGGTTAGAGTGCACGCTGAGTGTTTCTTTTCTCTCTCTCTTTGGCAGCGACCATTGACTCGACCCTGGACTATGACTCAGTGACCAAGATTGACCGAACCTTCTTAACACTGGCTTTTGGATTGTCAGAGTTGCAGACCTCATTGCCACTCCTACTTTTACCCTTTTCTCCAGGACACCCCGCATTACTGCGAACGTCCACTTCCATTTGACAAAACCATCGTATGGTTATATACGAACTCGAAGGACTTCGAGGATGGTTTCTGGTTCTGGAGAAAACGGATAGGATTATTCAGTTGTCTTTTCCTTTTTACCTTCTCTCAACTTGTGAGTACTCCTTGGTTTAGGAGATAGTACACCTATTACGCAAATTGGATAGTCTTCTTCCAAACCTTAGGCTGGTGCCGAACGGTGGGGAATGAAGAAAACCAATTAGCATAACTATGGTGTGCAGAAGGTATTAAGTTAAGACAAAGCAAGGGATTAGTAAGAGGGCAAAGTAAATTGCGACTGCTATTCACGACCGAACCAAGTGTTTCTTCGCCAATCCTAAATCACCTTTGTATTTCTCCAGGACACTCCGTATCACTACGAAGATCCACAGTTTATTGGATACTCCATCGTATGGTTATATACGAACTCGAAAGGAACTTGTTCCAGTTCGGGGATGGATTCTGGTCCAGGAGAAATATGAATAAGTTTTATTCGGTTGTCTTTTATCTTCACCTTCTCTCGCTTTGCGAGTGCTCCTATGATTAGGACAGTACAACCTTTATGCTTATTGGATAGTCTTCTTCCAAACCATAGGCTGGTGTCGAACGGTAGGGAAGGAAGAAAACCAATTGGCCTAAAGGGGTGTGCAGACGATAATGACTAAAGACATATAAAGGGATTTGGACAGATGGCAAAGAGATATACGGTTACAGTTGTGAATCTGGATAATGGAAGAGGCATTACTAAGAATACCAGGATACCCCGACGAAACATTTCAATGTTTCAGTTTCACCGTGTACTGTTAATGGAAAACTGATTTCCTAGTTAGACACTTACTCCAGGGTATGTATTTACCAGGTATGATTCTCACATCTGTATGGTTTTACAGATGCTGAGTGGGAGTAAGTTATTGGGAATAGGGTGATCATCCTCATTATATCGGGATTCGTTGTAATCGGTGATATTTGAGGAGATCATCTGGGCTGTTTGCCGGTCGGCAAATATTTGGTTTTGAATATCCGCTATTGTGCACCAATTTCAAATTGTTATATCTGTACGTCTATTTTCATAGAGTGAGATATACCTTTTGATATTATGTCGATGACATTTACCTATATCAGTGGATGGTTAGGTAAGGAGCATTAAACAGCGGTGTAATTCTTCTTAACCATAAGTATAGTTTTCAACCTACGACGCACAGTGAAAGAGTTGTTAGACTCAGCGGACTTATACAGAGTATTGTATGTTGTCCAGTGTCCATTAGGACAGAGGGGTTGGTCCTCATACTATATTCTGTTTACTTTTAACTTCTCTAGTTCTTAGACATGTGTTTCGTAGGAACACAGGGTCTAAGTTTTGAGGAGTTATAGGTATTTGAATAGAGTAGAGAACCAGGTGTAGCAAGTATCGGGATTCTTCAAAGTGATCGAAGATGTAGATACTTGTGTATGGTGTTCAGTTGATAGTAATGATAAAGAGAACTTGCTTCTCTTTCAGGTTACTCATAATTGGAAGCATTCCTAAGTTGAGTAACGCTGATCAGCCTCCTTCTATTTAGTTGACATGCACTGGTGACAGCTGCATGATTTGAATCTGGTTAAATTAAATCAGTGCCTCTGTTCCTATATTGGATATAGAACAGTTCATATCTTGACATTGTTAAGGTACGGGGAGTTGTCCAGCTTATGATTAAAACCAGACTCTGGATAACTCAAGGCACGTTTCTGTAATGGCTGTTTGTGGGTTGACCCAGGCTATGACGAGGGTTGATTTTCTACCATCTGGAAGATCAATAGAGATATTGTTCTTGACTCGCCACAGTTTTAAATAAAAATGGATTTTTTTTTCAGAAAACAGTAGTGGGAGTATGGTAGAACTGGAAGTGATTCCAGAACCACAAACGATTACTAAAGATTTCACAGGAACCTAAAGATTCTATAATGTTTGACATTCCATTGGCCACTCCGCAGATATGGTGGGTAAACTCAGGCACTCGAGAGGTACTTCGGTATGCTCAAGGACGGTGGCAGGGAGGTTCTTGTTTACCCAGACTTACCATTGCTGTTGTTCCAGACTGTGAGACCCGGCAGGAGGATGAGTATAGCGTCGATCTAAACTAGCTTTAGAAGTGTACGTCTATATGACTCTGCCAGAGGGTTGTCGTAGTCAGTAGGAGCAGCGGAAGCATTGGTGGACAGTTGGCTTATATCTATTTATAGACTAAAGCAGATATAGCGGAGATAGATCATCTATTTCTGATGCGAAGTCATAGGTTTGACTTCATCAGAATAGGGGATGGATCTGTTAAGAAGGTAGTAGGGTGTGATGTCCTGGTATTTGGATGACATACACAGAGTAGGAAGTGATATTCCTATACTACGATCGGTTATACTTTGGTTGTCACACAGTGGTTTCTCCACAAGGGACTTGGACATTATATCAGACATACTGGTTACTAGATCTATGGTTTTAGATCTAGATTTGGGTGGTTTCCCAATCAGGGTACTTTGACAGCATTCTAAGAGTATTTAGAATAGACGACTCCTAGCATGGTAGTGTACCTGCAGGTAATGGAGTCACCCTCTCTAAAGGTGTCTTATAGACTAAAGTAGAGAGGGATGTGCATGATTGGCAGATCACTTGCTTAGGCAATTGAGTCAATCATGAGATGTCAAGCACCACACCAGATGTTGTTCTTGCACTAGATGCAATAAGTAGATATTGATCCAATCCTGGAGGAACAGTCGGAAGCAGTTTTAGAACATAAGTGAATGTTCTAGGGATATGATAACGGCTGCCTCCTATAGGAGACGGTTATCACTCCAGGCTTCCAAGGTGACATGGACGACAAGGAGGTTGTCAGAGTTATAGTTCTCCCTCTGATGAGGGACAGTATTCTGGACAGGTGATCCAGGAAGATACTGAGGGAGGCATGGCGCAGGATACTGATTAAGTTCAGTTGACGATACAGTCTAAGAAGTTTGGATTTGGAGTTCATTTATGAACTAGGTCCCATCAGACATCCAGACATTCCAAGACAGGTATTGCTCATTTCGGGAGATGGCTTTCTCCGCGAACTTGAGATATAGAGAGACATAGAAAGAAACATCTAGGCGGATCCACTCACTAAGGCTTTTCCTCGAACGCAATAGTTTCGCAAACAGGCTTTGTGCGACTGACTAGTAGAGGAGTTGGGTGTTCGGTATCACACGGGCTGTGAGTATGCGACATCGCAATAATTAGCCTTGAGTGCAAGTGGGAGATTGTTGGAGATAGTGCCCTC
This sequence comes from Agapanthus africanus, assembly GCA_030015575.1. Classification (NCBI taxonomy): domain Eukaryota; kingdom Viridiplantae; phylum Streptophyta; class Magnoliopsida; order Asparagales; family Amaryllidaceae; genus Agapanthus; species Agapanthus africanus. The sequence continues at coordinate 258,987,566 of CM057350.1, forward strand.
AGAGTCAATTATTGGATCACAGGCACGTGATTGCAATGATTGAGGGAGGACCTATCCCGGTAGGACAGTCTTACTCGAGATGATAGTATGCTATCTGGTTTATCTTTATCATCGTGTACTGCTTTAGGTGACCTGACATGTCGCTATTACACGTTGATAGAGCCCCTAGGATTCTTGCTTGACTACCAGCAGTATGATGGCGATCATATACGTGGGAGCTGGTAGTCTATAAGCACATCCTTAAAAGGTCCCTAGTCGTAGGAGTTTCGAGACAGGGCATCGATACTCCATTAGTAGACTAGTGTATACAGTCGAGACCCCGACGAGGGGCGGTGGCCGGTCTCACAAGCCACTGGTGTCAGTTGGTTCACCTAAGATGTATACAGGTGCTCATTGGGTTATGAGTACACCGGACAGGACTCGCCGGGAACCTGCCAGTTGGTCTTATACCAGATGTCAGATAGCAGTTCCCTGGTGACATGTGTACAGGTTAGTTCATCGACCTGAGATCGTCATTTGTCTCGTGTGAGTTCCCACTGTGCTTTGATTACTACCCTACCACGGCTCAAAGGAGTCGTGCAAACAGGTTTTAGTTGGGTACAGTCCCGAGCCACATGGAGGCAGTGAGCGGATCTGCAGGGGTTCGTCTCTCCCGGTATTGGGGGTGAGGTCGCGCTGTGTCTAGGAGAGCCATTACGCAAAGCCCTCGGCCGAGGCAGGAGATTTACTGGTAGGTATTCCAGTAGTATCTCAGGGCGTTCTGGGCTACACTCCGACACGACTTGTACCGCCTTTTGGGGGTCTGACTTTTACCAACCCCCTAGGCCCTACATGCGATCCTCATAGACGAACGGACCGGACTGTACGGATATTGTCACTGACAGGCTCAGTAGGGTGTCAGGATGAGTTCGCTCATCGACGTCCCTTTTGGTCAATAGCTGGTGGCCCGTCACGTATTGGCTAATACCTCTGACGTGCTAGTGGTTAAATCCACAGCCATAGTATTGACGAGTCTTTAGAGTCCACCACACTTACAGTTACTCAAGCTTTCGGGCGAAACGCTGTAGAGGCCGTATGGAGATATGGCAGGGTCCGATCAGATACGTGCGGTATTGCACGGATCAGGATCGGACAGTTTTGTACTAGTGGCCGTATAGTTATATGGCAGGGTTCGATCTGATACGTGCGGTATTGCACGGATCAGGATCGAACGGATATTACTAGCCGGCTTTGGTTTAAGCCGGTACTAGTTTAGTACAGTGTAGATTTTGTCTCATTGCATTTGTATCCGGTCGGAATACAGATGCGGGTGTGTATGCACAGTATCGGGGTTTTTCCTGTAATTTATTACGGGACCAGTTTTCTGGAGTTGCCAGTTTGCATTCCGTTCCGGCCGGTTTTCCTTTGATCTTTCCCGGCCGGACTTTACTGATGGAGGGGGTAATTTGCAGTTTTGCAAATTACACTTTGTGGAGGTTTTTCTTGCAAATGTATTTATCATGATAGCATCTTTAGATGCCATTCTTTTCCTTCATCTTTTCATGCTTTATTAAGATTTGAAGTGAGTTGAAAGTTGATAAGAAAGGATTAGAGTTGATGTGAGGTTGTGATGATGAGGTTTAGGATATGGTCACCCTTCATGCTCTCCTACACTCACCTCCCTCTTGTTTGATATATTCATTCCTCCACCTTATTCTTCTCACTTGATGAAAATGGTTGAAAGAAAGAAGAAGAAGAGAGAGTTTTCATTCTTGAGAGTTTCATTTTTCTTGATCTCATTTTCATGCTAGAAAAATGCAAGCACCATTTTTCTAGTCTTGATTCCTCCATCATCTTCAAAGGCAACAAACCCCAAATGAGATATACCCTCTACACTACACATTCTACAGCATATCTTGAGCATGTCGAGTTGCCGGCTTCATGCCCGAGTTGCCTCGGTATTGAGGCGGGAGCCCGTAAAAGACGCAGGCGATGTGGTGCCCTTCCGGCGAGGAGGCGACGATGTGGAGGCAAGACTTTCCGCGGGAGATCGGGACGATGACGAGAAGACCGGAGGACTCGGATCACTCGTTATACTTCTCTTCCCATCTCTTGATTGCTAGCATTAGGTTAATGGTAAACGATCCGGGTTTTCATTGTCCGCGGTAGCGCCGGTTTCCGAGTAAGGAAAATTTTTGATTCCGCATTTTGGCCTCGAGTACGAGGCCGGGGCGCTGCCGTGGCGCAACAGTCTGGGGGCATGGTAATACATACCGTTTATATGGCTTCCAAAAAAGAAGAAAGCCGTGCTTCTGTGGGTCATCGACCGCTTATCCGATCGATAACGAAGGGTCAGGAACAACAGCTGCAGAAACTTTAGGAGATGTTGACTGCAATGGCCGCACTCACTGGACCAAAAGAAAATCCAGAAACCTCGGAGCAGCGTCGGGAACAAGAAAATGATACCGAGTTCCTCCGAAGAATGCTTGAGAGGAAAGAAAAAGAGGCTGCAGAGCAGGCAACCAATATAAAACGCATGGCCCTTTTGTTCTAAGACATGGCTGGCATGATGTTACAGCCGGAACCTCCAGCTGAAGGCCCCCCGATCATTGTTGAAGATGACAGAGGGGAGACATCAAACCCTCCTCCGGCTCTTTCAGCAGCCAAGGAGGAGACCATCCCCAAGGCCACTCTAGTTGATTACATCGCTCAGCATATACGAGCTCACCAGGAGAATGAGGCGGCTGAGCAGATCGTCAAAACGGGACGACCCTATCCGGGTTGGTATGACCAAATAAGGTACCCGCCAGGATATACGATTCCAAAATTCTACGTATATAAGGGGACAGGGAATCCACATCAGCATGTCGCTCAATTCAGAGCCTTGTGCTGCAACACCGGGGGTGACGATAAACTTCTGCTCCGCCACTTTGTTGGTAGCTTGTCGGAGACAGCATTCGAGTGGTATTCTGAACTTACATATGATCCCGTCAAGACTTTTACAAAGATGGAGCTACTATTCACCCAGCGTTTCGCGAGTGCTAGTGAACGCACCCCAATAACGGCATTGATCAATGCCAGGGTGAAGCCAGGTGAAACGTGGGTGCAATACACAATACGATGGAGAAATCTATGGTCGAAGTGCGAGCAGCGCATCGAAGAAGCACCTGCGGTAGGCATGTTCATGGGTACTCTTGATCCGCAGGCGACCATTTCCCAATTCATGATGTTCTTCAAGCCGACCACCTTCTAGGCCTTGATTGACAAGCTGGCCCAAATGGACCAGATGGGTCATAGGCCTTCCTCTTCAAAGACGGAGCCTTGGAATGAAAAGGGCAAAGGGAAAGCAACCTTCATCGCCAACGCTCAACAACAAACGAGTGGCCCGAGACCGGTTGTTCGCCAAAGCAACAAGCGGCAATCCCTCGATGAGAAGTTGAGAGGTCCTTACTCGTTTCCGCGGGATAAAACAAGGAAACTGTTTGAACTGGCAGTGCGCAATGGGTTCATCACTTTACCAGAGTCGAGACACCTAACACGGCCGAACGACGTCAACGATCCTAATTACTGTCCCTACCACCAAGTATTGGGCCATCCGATCGAAGACTGCTACGTCTTCAAAAATTGGGTTGAAGACCAGTACCAGCAAGGCAAATTCGCGCTATCTGAAAACTGGAAGGTAAATCCGCCACAACAGCACACCCCTAAAAGGGTGGACACGCCGGGGGCATCATGCTCTTTTATAGAGGAAGCTCCATATGAAGTCTTTCTTTCGGAATAAACTAAAAGAATGCTGAAAGATCTTCAAACATGTCCGGTGATCAGGTGGAAAAGCCCGCTAGAGCCGGAGATCATTGAGGGGATGCTGAAACTACGCCCAACATTGGGAGTTAATAGTGATGGTGGACAAAACATTCGGGCCCAGCCGTCAAAGTCTTCAAAGAAAAAGAAGAAGATCAAAAACCCCGCGCAGTTTGATGACAAGCGCACGAATCTACAAAAGCATATTGACGCGCTGGAGGAATATAACCAGAAGGCACGGACCCCAATCACATTGGATGAATTCTGTAAGCATGGTCTTAAGAGTGAAACCGATGACAATGACGAGGGAGATGACTCGTCACAGGAACCAGAATATTATGTGGCAAGTTGCCACATGATCTCTCATTCGTTGCTAAATAACAAAGAAGCTCACTCAGCATCAGAAGATAATGTAGAAGAGCTGGGGGCAGGATCAATGCCAAAATCCTTGGAACCGCCAGACGAGATGATCGACATGCTACTTAACGAAGCCCGTCAGAAGAGCAAAGCTGATCGAGAACGCCAAATGGCCCTGTTCGAAGGGTCCAGGCATCGGCGTCAAGTTGGAGAAGCCGTGATAGGGATGGGTCACAAAACACTCCAACCATATTAAATCACACCCTAAATGGATGTATTCCACATCAGCGTCATGTATCCCGTCATGTGACAAATGCACGTGCATACAGGATAAACAATGGACCGGAAAGTCCGTAAACTAGAAATTCGCCTTAAATATAGAAACCACGGACCGAAATGTCCTTAAACTAACGATGGACCACTATGTCCTAAAACTAGCTATTGACCGAAATGTCGTTAAACTAATGCAAACCCGCGGCGTCCCCAGGCTGACGTAAAAAAAACAACAACAAAACGGTATGTCCATAAGCGAGGTGGGCACGGATGAAAACCCGAAAGGGCTCCGTGAGTAAAAACAGCAGGACTACTGGCGAGTTTTGTGAAAACCCGAAAGGGCGCAATCTCATTAAAAGACACTTGCGAGGTTCTCTCGACCGTGTGAGGAGAAAATACCTGCGTGAGATCCTTACGACTCACAAGGGAGCAACACACTTAGGAATCCTCACGATTTCTAAGGAGAAATTACACTTACGAGATCCTCACGACTCGTAAGGAGAATTCCCCTTTGATGTTAGTGTATATGCCCTAGAGGCCATTACTGTATCATACTAGTATGTATATTACTTGATGGAATCTTGGGATATTCACAGTTGTATAGACAATCTTGCTCAAAATGGTAGTATGCTACTTGGTTTGTCTCTGCTTTAATGTGTACATGTGTTTCTTTTTAGCATATCACCTATACGCATTAGTGGAGCCCTTGGGATCTTTGCTTGATTACCAGCGTTGTGATGGAAGTCACACTAGTGGGGGCTGGGTAATCTACAAGCACATCCTTATAAAAAGGTCCCTAGTCATGGGATTATCGAGACAGGGCATCGATACTCCGGAGTAGACTAGCATATGCTCTTCTCATCCCAGCAGGGGAGACGGTCTGTCCCACAGCCGTCAGTACGTCGTACTTGAGATAGTATGCACGTGCTCGTTAGGTTACGAGTACACTGGACAGGACTCGTTGGCAACTGTTGGTTGGTACTATACCTATCGTCAGTTATCAGTTCCCAGGTGACATGAGTACAGCTTAGTCCGCTGACTTGACACTGTCACTTCGCCTTGAGTGTGTTCCCACTGTACTTTGATTACTACCCTACCATGGCTTAAAGGAGTCGTGCAAACAGGTAGTAGTTGGGTGCAGTCCCGAAGCACTTGGAGGCAGTGACAGTTAGATAGGATTCGTCTCTCCCGGTATTGGGAGTTGATATCGCGCTGTGTCTAGGAGAGCCATTACACATAGTCGTCCCTGGCTAGGGCAAGCGAGATACACTGGTAGGTTTCCAGTGTTATCTCAGGGTGTTCTGGGCTACACTCCGACACGACTTGTACCGCTATTAGGGGACTGACGTTTACTACCCTCCTAGGCCCGCCATGCGATATTCTCAGACGAACAGACCGGACTATACGCAGATTGTCACAGACAGGCTCAGTAGGAGTTCAGATGGGATCGCCTCATCAGTCTTCTTATCGGCATCTACCTGGGGACCGTTACGTACAGCTAGTGCCGCTTGCGGTCTGTGGTTAAATCTACTGCCAGCGTAGTGTCGAGTCTTTAGAGTCCCACACAGAGGGTTATTCACCTTTGGGCAGAACAGAGTAGAGGTCGCATGGTTTTACGACGGGGTTCGTTCACATCCGCGCACTTGTGCACGTTTGGTGTCCGGACAGTCATTACTAGCGGGCTCTGGTTTGAGCCAGATCCTAGTATATGTTTTTGGGTTAGTTTTATCTCATTGTATTCGTGTTCCTCGGAACACGGATGCGGGTGTGTATGCACAGTTGACTGAGGCAGAGGCAGAGGATTCTCATTGGGGTTTTGGAACGGGTGTGTATGCACAGTTGACAGTTGTCTTTTTCCAAACCCTAATGAATATGTGAAATATCAATTAATAATATTAATTAAAGGAAATTGAGTTAAGGTTAGGGTTGTTGACATTTTGACCAATGTTGACTTGTTGACCAAGGTTGAAACTTTGACCATCATTATTTCAAGCAAAGATGCTCTTTGATCTTTGCAAAACTCATTTAATGTGAAATGATAATGGTCTTTTCAACCTACCATCACCTTTTTCCTTTTTGATTAATATTATTAATTTGTTAATTCACATATATTGATATGGTTGCAAAACTCTTATGATTCTCTCATATCATTCTCTCTCATCCTTTGCTCTTTCTCTTCCTCTAGCTCAAGGAAAATCCTTCTCATGAATTGAGAACCATTTCCTTTGAGATAAAACACCAAAACCATTCTCTACTCATCCTAAGGTTGAAGGTCTAGCAAGCCTAATGCTTTAGTTACCTCAAGTTCGAGGAAGGAGCTCAAGGTAGAGACCCTCGGGTGGATCCATCTTCGGCAAGAGAAGGCGACGAGGAGAGAACCATCCGACCACCACAAGGAGTCGAAGAGAAGGAGTTCAAGTTAAGGTATAACCCCCTAACCGAGTAGGTAAAGCTCATGTTAGTTTCTAGTGTGTTGTTTAGCAAAGATCCGGTTTTTATAGTCCATGTTACCCATAACCCTAAAATCGTTTTTCACCGTTTCCGCAACCCCGAAAGAACCGGGAGAGGTAACGTGGACTTACATTTGAGACCCTCACGGCTCATAGGATTCAAAAGCCTTAAGCTACAGGGATCTGAACCTGTTCTTAAGTCATCACAATCTCCAATACTGCCCTACAAGCGGTTCAATATTGACCCTTGTATACAATCCACGAGCATGAATAAACATTTTCCTAACAAAGTCCCACCAGAGACTGGGGATATGCTCACACGGTGAACAACCCTTGTAAGTCCTCTCAATTTATATGGAGAAAACACTCTTGTAAGATCCTTACGATTTATAAGTGTAGGGTTCCTAGGCACTCTCAAGAGGTCTCACAAGGCATCAACCATGCCAATTTCAAAAATTACGGTGCCGAGAAACCCTAATACGGATCGTTGGCTAGAAGTTTAGGCGAAAAAGAAACTAGTTAACAACTTAACTAAATGGTAAACGGAAATACAACCTTTGTAGATCCGGTTCTCCACCACCATGGCTCCGCGATGATGTCTCCTCGCTGTACAAATCGGATCTTGGGCTCTAGCGTCGGCTTCATCGGAGAAAAAGCGGGCTAGGTCATCGACGACCATGCCGAAGATGATCTACGTCGAGGCATCACTAGATCAAGTTCCACCTTCACCAAGCCATGAAAACTTGTGAAGGAAACACCCTATACTACTTGGCAAGAGGTAGAGGATGAAGAAATAGGAAGTGGGTTCACTTTAGAATTGGATTTCTCACTCATTTTCATCAATCACCATTGATGGAATCAAGGTTCTTCATCTTGAAGAAGAAGAAGAAGAAGATGATAATATTATGATAAGTATATCTAAAATGAATAATAAAATCAATACTTATCATATGCTAACCTTAGTTAGGTGTAGAGAATAGACTAGGGTTAAGTGGAATGGTTAGGGTTAAGCATGAGACAAAATGGTCACTAAGTCAAAGCTTCATGAAGCTTCATAATACAAACAAAGTTAGCAACCATTTTTCTCTTTATGCTTTTCATTTTCCATAAAGAATAAATCAATAAATAAATGAATAAGAAAATGAAAGGAAAACCCTAACCATTACACAACCATGGTTTAATCTTTACACATGCTCAAGTTAGCATGTATCATCAAACATGATACAAACTTGTGTACAAAAGTATATCACATATACAATGTGCACAATCCAAGTGAGAAAATCCATTTAAAGTGAACCAATACTAGTTAATGCAAAGTAATATATCAAATATATAATTATGCATTAAATCATTAAATCAACACTTGATTTAATGATCCGGTCATATCGCATATAACCGACTAATATTAACAGTAACAACTTATCGAATCAACACTTGATCCGATAATCCGGCTATATCGCATATAACCGATCAATGTCACAAATCGCGAGAATCGAATACAGTATCACATACTGGTATCATTCTCGGTCCTGCACATATCTCATATGCGCTCCTATTTCGTTTCGCTTGAGCCAGGAAACCTCTGTGTAGGACTCTAAAGACTCGTCAATACCCCGGCAGCAGATGATGATCATATCAATCACCCACAAGCCGCAAGCGGTCTGCTAAACGTAACGGCCACCCGGGTATTGAGCGATGAGAAGATCGACGAGCAAGCCCGCTCACACTCCTGTGAATCCAACCAGTAACACTTACCGTACAGTCCAGTCTGATCGTCTGATATGACGCATACCTCGCCTAGGGGTGGTTAACGTCAGACCCCAATAGCTCGATAAGTCGTGTCGATATGAGGTCTAAAACAGTTTGAGAAACTACAGGTAACACTTACCAGTAATTCTCAACAACCCTGGCCAGGGATTTCCGGTTATAGCCAATCGAACACAGCGCAACATCAACTCCCTATACCGGGAGAGACGAATCCCCTCCTATCGCTCATTGCCTCCATGTGATTCGGAACTGTACCCAAAAACCACCGTTTTGCACGCCCTCTTGGACGTGGTAAGGTGGAAATCAAAGCACAGTAGGAACCACACAAGACTCTATGACGATCTCGGGTCAACAGACTACTCTGTACCAGTGTCACCAGAGAACTGCCATCTGACGTAAGGTATAATACCATCTGGGAGTTCTCGGCGAGTCCGTCCAGTGTACCCAGTCTCCACTGAGCACCCGTATATCATCTTTGATGTCAAACACCAATGGATATGGGATCATCCATCGCCCATCTGTATGGGTCGAGAAGGTATACGCTAGTCTACTCTGGTATATCGATGCCCCGTCTCGATATACCCACGACTAGGGACCTTGAAGGATGTACTTATGGACTACCATGTCCCCACTAGTATGATCCGCATCATAGTCCAGATAGTCAAGTACACATCCTAAGGGCTTTACCAACATGTAACAGAGAGACAATCAGTGTACACGTTAAGGTAAAGAGTAACCAGATAGCATACTATCATGTCGAGCAAGAAAGTCCTCCCTATATATGTCCCAGCATCCACTACAATATACATCCTATGTACAGTAATGGCCTCTAGGGCATACATATAACTAACAATAAGAGACCATACACTTGAGAATCCTCACGATTCTTAAGGAGAAAACGTACTTACGAGATCCTTATGACTCGTAAGGAGAAAAACCTTTATGAGACCCTTACGGCTCATAAAGTCGAAAGCCTTAGTCAACAGGATCCTAACCCTGTTTACTAAGCCACATTTGTTCGACATCGACAGAGGCAAATGATGATTCGCTCCTGGCAATATCCCAGTTGTAGCGATGCTGATGCCTAAATCGGTATCAAATTCCAAGTCCTTTCATGGCAAATGATGATTCGCTCCTGGCAATATTCCAGTCGCAGCGATGCTGATGCTGAGATTGGCACCAGATTCTAAGTTCCACACTCGCGATAAAAAATCAGCGAGCCAAAAATGCATATGAAATAGCCGAAATGATAGGGCAACTTGCAACGAAATCAGCAAGTAAAAATGTATGCATGCAAAATAGCCGAAATGATTGGGCAGCTCGCAATAAAAAGCAGCGAGTAAATAAAAAAAATAGCCGAAATGATTGGGCACCGTGAAAAATAGCCGAAATGATTGGGCAATCACGACTTTCGCGATATAAAAGCTGAAATGATAGAGTATCGCAGAAAAAATTAAAAAAAATGAAAGAATGAAACTTTTTGCCCTGCAGGTGAGGTCATATTGACCCCTGTATATAATCCATGGGCACAAACAAGAAGGGAACCATGTCGTCCCACCACGCTTCGTCGAAGTGAAGCCAAATCTCGACGGTTCATATATCACCTAGAGACAATCTCGACATTCGTCGCAATATTGCAGACACAATATCAACAAACGAAGCAAAGGAAGATCCCTAGCTTCAGGGTCTCGACGTCAACATCAACAACTTAGAGATCACCAACGGCATTTCTGCTCACTCCAACCAGATGCAGATGTGACGTCAACAACTGACCTCAGAGTCGCAACGAAACGGAGCCATGGCAAAGTCCCTAGTTCTAAATCTCAATGGCCATATCTACAGCCTGGAGACCAATAATGGTGTGCCTCCTCATTCCAACAGGACATAGATGTTACACCATCAATCGGAACCATGACAAAGTCCCCAGTTTCAAGACTCTACGGTTCACAGACGACCCAGAGTCATCAAATGACCCCATCTCGGAAACACGTCATCAAATGACCCCGTCTAGGATACATGTCAGCAAATGACCCCGTCGCGGAAACACGTCATCAAATGACTGTTCCCGCCAAAATTTCTACGCAAAGGAGCCCAAGGTATCAAATGGCAGCGATACGCTTAAGGAAATGTGAACCAGTATCTTCCGGGCTGTTTTTTGACAAACTCCCGAATGAGAAATAGATATATTCTGATGGTATCGAAAGCAGCTCGAAAATCCCTTCGATTTGATATATTATGGGCCTCGCAATTCATCCGGGATCAAAAGTTATGAGGCATTACGTGTCCGCACGTAATGGACCTTTAAAAACCCGCTGGAGGAGTTAAAAGATATAATAAAAACTCAGAAAAGACTCCAATGGGGCATCACGTGCTCACACGTGACTATGGGTCACATGCAGACACGTGATGGGCTTTTAAAGCCTCTAAAATAATGAATAGAATTTAATTCTAAAAGTCAGAAATTACCTCAACGAGGTATCACGTGTTTACACGTGACCAATGGTCACGTGTTGACACGTGATGGTTAAAACTGAAATATAAATAAGCGGCTGAGAAAAGAACCCAATTGGGGGTCACGTGCTCACACGTGACCAAAGGTCACGTGCCAGCACGTGACTGGCTTTAAAAGCCTTATAATTTAATAGAATTAAATTCTAAAAGTTCTGAATCTTTCCAAATGAAAAAGAATTATAGGAACCGTTGGATTAAAGATCCAAGGGTGATTAAAAATCACCAATTTATGGAAAAATCTTAAATAAGGAAAGATTCCCCCTAAATCTAACCGAGATAACAAATAGAATATCATTTGGATTTAAAATCAATGGTGAATAAAATTCACTTAACAATCTAAAGGCCCAGATTAATGATGAATGCAAATCAAATCTCTCAACATACAAATCAAATCTCTTAATGAGAAATTTGCTAAACAAATTGATTCTCTGCCTTATCCTATAAATAGGAGCCAAGAAGAGAAGAGAAGGGATCTACTTTTTTGAGAGAAAAACAGAGAGAGGAGAATTTAATTCTCAAGAGGGAAGAAAAGAAAGGAGAATTTAATTCTCAACAAAGAAAACCCTAGGTAAGAAAAGGTAAAAAGATAAACTTCAAACAGAGAATTTAATTCTCAAAATCCAAGAGTTTAACTCTTATACAAAAAGAAATTAGTTCTTCTTCTGGTTGAAGATCTGCACAGAGCACATCTCCCCATAACTTGAGAATTTAATTCTCATCGGGTCGAGATCCTGCCATGCAGATCCTAAACTTAGAAGGGGAATTGAGTTTTGAGAATTAATTCTCCTAAAACAAAACTAGGGTTTAACCCTAATCAAGAATTTAATTCTTTTACATATCTGGGAATTTAATTCCTTTGAAAAGAAATCAGGGTTTTATCCTAAATAAGAATTTAATTCTTTCACAATAGGAATTTAATTCCTCCAAAACAAAAATTAGGGTTTTACCCTAGATAAGAATTTAATTCTTAAAGATAAGCAGACTTAAAAGATCTCTGTGCATGAAAAGAACTAGGGTCACGTCCCCCACGTGACCCCTGAACAGATCCCCCAAAATGAGAAGAGGAAAGCTTTGAGGCAATGCCTCACGTGTTCCCACGTGACCCTCTTTATATATGGAACAAAAGCAAAGGCAGAAACAATTCTGGGCGCTCTCACGTGTTACCACGTGACCCCTAATAAATGTTCTAATAAATCAGGGCATGATTATACATCACGTGCCCACACGTGATGGCTATGAAAATTAAAAGTGTTTAACACTTGTTTGCAGAACAAAATAAAGTGGATCTGGCCCCACTTTTTGATGCCATCACGTACTCCACGTGACTTCCAAAACGCAGAAAGAAAAAGCAAAGGAAATGAAAGCTTTGGGCGCTCTCACGTGTTATCACGTGACCCCTTAGCAAATGTTTTAACAATTGGCGCACAGATCCCCATCACGTGCCAACACGTGATGCTCTAAAATAAAAATAAAAGTGTTTAACACTTGTTCGCAGATTTGAGGATAAACCAAAAGGAGATCTGGCTCCACATTTAGGGCGCCCTCACGTGTCACCACGTGACCCCTAATGAGCATTCTAACAGACCAGAGCGGGGGCCTTCATCACGTGCTCACACGTGATGGCCGCCAGAATTAAAAGAGTTAAACACTGATCTGCAGAATAAAATAAAGAGAAACAGGGCGCTCTCACGTGTCCACACGTGACCCCTCTCTCCTTAGTGTTTAACACTAATCTGAAGACTTTGTCCTCAGTGTTTAACACTGATTTTCTTAGTGTTTAACACTAATTTGGAAAACTCTATTTGCAGTGTTTAACACTGATTTGCTTAGTGTTTAACACTAATTTGAAAACTCTGTTCCCAGTGTTTAACACTGATTATTTTTTAGTGTTTAACACTAACTTGCTAATCTTATTCCCAGTGTTCAACACTGTTGGTCTTTAGTGTTTAACACTAGCTTTAGCCCAATTGGCTAAGTTTCTATAGGCAAAGCCTCTCCTTCAATGGACCAAAAGAGGGCCAATATTTCAAACATAATTGGACTTAGCCCAAACTGGCCATAAGTCCTCAAATCATCTTGAACTGAGCACATCTGCTCTTTCAACCAACTCATTGGTTCAAGGGTACATCTCGGAACTCCTATGATATTTGTCGTTGTAATCCTTCAACGTCTTCAAAGAGGTGACGGGTCCCGACAACCACACATCAACACGGACTGTGGGGTCCTTAAACTTATGGACTTATGCGTCCCTAAACCAAGATACGGACTGTGGGGTCCTTAAACCCGCGGACTTATGCGTCCTTAAACTAACGGACTAATGCGTCCTTAAACACACCCATATGGACTGTGGGGTCCTTAAACCCATGGACTTATGCGTCCTTAAACTACCAATGGACCACTACGTCCCTAAACTGGAAATGGACCACTACGTCCCTAAACTGGAGATGGACCACCATGTCCCTAAACTGGCATTGGACCCCTATGTCCCTAAACTGGAACAATAGAGCCAATTGCTCTTTTGTCGGATCTAAACGATCCCGTTAAGTCGATCTTAGTCCCAAACTGGACTAACGTGTCCTTAACAAACGTTTGAGTTGATCTTAGCCCCAAATATGGCTAACGTATTCTTAAACTTTCAAACAGACTCTAGTCCCAAATCGGACTATAAACCCCCTAATCAACTCTGGCTCAAGGGTACATCTCTGAACTCCTCTGACATCCGTCGTTGTAATCCCTCAACGTCGTCAGAGAGGTGATGGGTCCCGACGGCCATACATTTAATAGACTACTATGTCCCTAAACTGGAACATTAGAGCCTAAATGCTCTTTTGTCGGATCTAAACGATCCCGTTAAGTTGATCTTAGTCTCAAACTGGACTAACGTATCCTTAACAAACGTTTGAGTTGATCTTAGCCTCAAATATGGCTAACGTATCCTCAAACCAAAACCCCAAACGCAAATCTAAGAAAATACGGATTTGGACTAATCCACGTCCTACGGGCGACGACATAACTCAGTCTCCGTATACAATCCACGGGCAACCACAAATAAAACAAAAACACGTGACACGAAGTGACCATCTGGAGAAGGAGAAAGTTGTTACCGCAACGCGGTAGCGTAATTAACTGCAGGGGCTTGCGCCTGCAGGGAAGAGCGTCCCCACAATCAAAACCCCTCGTGCGAGGGGTAATCTGACGAAGTCTGCTACATCGGACGCATCCGTTTAAACCTTCGATACATGGTGCCATAAATCAACTTGGCATCTTCGGAGAGGTAGACGGATAGCACCAATTAGCATCTGCCCCGAACCTCAGGCAAGACAGCCCATGTCTCGGCCGCCGTTCGGAGGGGAACAGATTCTGGCACGCCCGGTGGGACCTTTTCCTCTTTCCACTCCACAGTTCGTGTGTCGTGTTCGCAAACGAATCGCGGTTTGCTGTGGTTGCCTGTGGATTCGAGGTACTAAGATTTGGTGTCTTGCTCCGTGCAGAAAACAGAAGATCAATGGCTTCAAACTGCACTACCTGCAACTGCAACTCTCGCTCGGTCCTTGCTGGAGGAGTGACTTATGGGCCCCAAGCGGCCTCCCTTTTCAAGATGCCAGTGGAGCAGGTAACTCAGGCCACCACTGGATTATTCTTCGGGACCATGCTCCCACCGTTGAGCTTCAATGCCACAATGACGTTGCAAGAAGCCCCAAAGAAGTCGGTCTTTGATCGGCTCACCACTGCCGCGGCCCCTCTCAACGGGTCGCCCAACTTCAATACCTCAGTTTTCAACAGACTGGGCCAGAACGTCTGCAAACCCGCGATACCCGAAGCTGCCATCCCAAAGCGAATAGCTATCCCGGCTCAAGCAGACGAAATTATTGGAAAGGCTCCTCCTTCTAAGAAGTCAGTTTTTATGAGGCTGGCCATTCCGGTTGCTGCTCCAGGCGAGGTCCTCAAAGCTGCTTCCCCTGCTCAGAGGTCTGTCTTTGACAGATTAGACATTGCTTCTCAACGGGCGTCAGTCTTCGATAGGCTAGCACCAATAACAGTCTCTCCTCAAAGCAGGGGGCATGAAGAAGCTTATCCAACAACGGAGGTGATCTCATCCACACGACATGCTCGACGTCGCCACTGGCACCGAGTAAGAAAGGCTAGGGCATCTCTCCGTCTGGACTTACTCCACCCGCTCCAACGGTGGAGACCGATGCTACTGTTTCAATCGGGAACAGCTTTGAATTGCTGAACACGGTGCGCAGAAACTCTCCTACCGCCGTACTAAAAAGATCCCCTCCTCCGGTGGGAAATGTTGCAGGAGCCAAGCCAGAACAGTCCTCTCAACGGCTATCCTCTGAAATTTACAAGGTCTGGCGTCAAGTCCAAGACTCCGCGATGGATCAAGACTATCTCCGCCGACAGAAAAAGATAAAAGTTCGGCAGGAGAAAGACTACTCTGTCAGACCAGAAAAAGCAACAGCTACTCGGGTACCCACTGCGACGGCTCCCTCAACGTCAATCACTCAAAAGAAAAGGAGGCCACAAAAAGCCCCTGTGAATATAGTGAACCGTAAAAGCGCTGAGCCCAAACGCCCCAAGTCTGGGGGCATGGTGGTGCACACCGTATACATGGCTTCCGGAAAGGAGGAAAACCGTGCTTCGACGGGTCACCGACCGCTCACCCGATCAGTGACGAAAGCCCAGGAGCAGCAACAGAAGCTTCAGGAGATGATGACTACAATGGCCGCACTCACCGGGCCAAAAGAAAGCCCGGAGGCATCATCAGAACAGCGTCACGAACAAGAAACCGACAATGACTTCTTACGCAGAGTCCTCGAAAAGAAGGACAAAGAAGCCGCAGAGCAAGCGGCTAACATAAAATAAATGGCGCTCCTCTTCCAAGATATGGTAGGGATGATGTTACAGCCGGACCCTCCAGCTGAAGAACCTCCGATCATTATTGAAGACGATAAAGAGGAGACATCTAATCCTCCGCCGGCTCTTTCTGCAGCCAAGGAGGAGACCATTTCCAAGGCCACACTGGATGACCATATAGCTCAGCAAATACGAGCTCACCAGGCAAATGAAGCGGCTGGGCAAATTGCTAGAACCGGACGACCCTACCCGGGCTGGTATGACCAAATTAGTTACCCGCCAGGATATACGATCCCTAAGTTCCACGTATATAAGGGGACGGGAAATCCGCATCAGCATGTCGCTCAATTCAGGGCCTTATGCGGCAATACTGGAGGCGACGACAAACTGTTGCTTCGCCAATTCGTCGGCAGCTTAGCAGAAACGGCCTTTGAGTGGTATTCGGAGCTACCTAATGACTCTGTCAAAACATTCGCGGAGATGGAGCTACTATTTACACAAAGATTCGCGAGTGCTAGTGAACGCACCCCGATAACAGCACTGATAAATGCCAGGATAAGGCCCGGCGAAACATGGGTCCAATACGCAACACGATGGCGGAACCTATGGTCAAAATGCGAACAACGCATAGAAGAGGCACCTGCGGTAGGCATGTTCGTGGGCACTCTTGATCCGCAAACGACCATCTCCCAATTCATGATGTTCTTCAAGCCGACCACCTTCCAGGCCTTGATTGACAAGCTGGCCCAAATGGACCAGATGGGCCATAGGCCTTCCTCTTCAAAGACGGATCCTCGGCATGAAAAGGGGAAAGGGAAAGCAACCGTCGTCGCCAATACTCAACAACAGCCGAGCCACTTAAAGCCGGTTGTTCGCCAGAACAATGTGCGACCACGCCCATCCCTCGAGGAAAGACTGGGACGTCCTTACTCATTTCCTCAGGATAAAACGAGAAAACTGTTCGAGCTGGCAGTGCGCAACAGACTCATCAATCTGCCGAGTCCAAAACGTCCGTTGCAACCAGGCGATGTCAACGATCCCAATTATTGCCCTTACTACCAAGCGGTAAGCCATCCAATCGAAGATTGCTTCGTCTTTAAGGGATGGATCGAGGATCAGTACCTACAAGGCAAGTTTGCGCTGTCTGAAAAGTGGAAGGTAAACCCACCACAGCCGCACACTCCAAAGAAGACGGACGCACCGGGGGCAAGTTGTCACATGATCTCTCACTCATTGATAGATGATAAAGAGGCTCCTTGCACCGAGAAACCAGGGGCGGGGCCTGAACCAGAACTTCTGTGGCCATCAGACGAGATGATCGATGCCTTCCTGAACGAAGCCCGTCTTAAAAGCAAAGCTGATCGAGAGCGCGAGATGGCCATATTCGAGAAAGCCAAACGCAGGCGACTAGATGAAAGGGTCGAAACACTCCCACCAGATGAAAGTACATCCGCCGCAAATAAAAGCAGGATCAAGACAAGGAAACGATTCGCCAAAGCCATAGCAATGGGGATGAGGCCGCCCTCTTTCAGAAAAAATTCTCCTGGTGGTATACATTTTGATGAAACGGACGTACACCCTAACTTCTGCTTATATCATCAGAAGATCGTACATCCTACTGAAGACTGCAACTCTTTTAAGTGTTGGTGGCAAGGGTATGTCGCTCACGGGCAACACTTCAACAGGACAAAGCGTGAAGCTCGTAGACAGCGAAAAAATATGACAGATGAGCATAAAAGAGCTGCCGGCAATTGTCATAAGGACGAGTCCGGGGGATCACGAGTTCTCACCTTTGGAAGCGATTCTGATGAAGAAGCCGCTCTTAACCCTCTCTTCAAGGAATTCATTTCTAAAACAAAAGAATTGGAGAGTTGCGAGAATGTTCAGCCGTACAATCTCACGCTACCCGGAAAGAATCTCGGACCCGCAAACGACGGAGCAAACGAAATGAGAAAGGAAAAGGAAAAAACGGCCTTTGTTGCCAACACTCAACAACAGCCGAGTAATCCGAGACCGTTTTGTCGTCAAAACAACGAGCCGCGATACTTCAATGAGAAGTTGAAACGTCCTTACTCATTTCCCAAAGATAAAACAAAGAGATTGTTCGAGCTAGCAGTGCGCAGCGGGCTTATCACTCTGCCAGATCCAAAACGTCCATTGCAACCAGGTGACGTTAACAATCCTAACTATTGTCCCTACCACAGATTAATGGGTCACCCACTCGACAATTGCTACGTCTTCAAAAACTGGGTTGAAGACCAATACCAACAGGGCAAGTTCGCGTTACCCGAAAAGTGGAAAGTAAACCCGCCACAACAACATGCTTCGAAAAAGGTGGATATGCCGGGGGCATCATGCTCGTTCATAGGGAAGGCCTCCTAGACCGAAAAGTCAGTAAACTAGAAATTCGCCTCAAATACGGCGACGGTAGACCGAAATGTCGTTAAACTAACGATGGACCACTATGTCCTAAAACTGGCTGCGGATCGAAACGTCCCTAAACTAACGACGGACCGCAATGTCCTAAAACTTGCAAATGACCGAAACGTCGTTAAACTACTATCAACCCACGGCATCCTCAGGCTGGCGTGGTTAAAAAAAAAAAGAAAAAAAAGAAAAAAAACGGTATGTCCATAAGCAAAATGGGCACGGATGAAAACCCGAAAGGGCTCCGTGAGTAAAAACAGCAGGGCTACCGGCGAGTGTTTGTGAAAACCCGAAAGGGCGCAACCTCGTTAGAAAAAAAGAATAAACAAAAACGGTATGTCCATAAGCAAAATGGGCACGGATGAAAACCCGAAAGGGCTCCGTAAGTAAAAACAGCAGGGCTACCGGCGAGTGTTTGTGAAAACCCGAAAGGGCGCAACCTCGTTAAAAGACACTTACAGGATCCTCTCGACCTTGTAAGGAGAAACCACCTGCGTGAGATCCTTACGACTCACAAGGGAGCAACACACTTAGGGATCCTCACGATTCCTAAGAAGAAATTACACTTGCGAGATCCTCACGACTCGTAAGGAGAACTCTCTTATGGGACCCTCACGGCTCATAAGATTTGAAAGTCTTAAGTTACAGAGACCTGAATCTATTCTTAAGCAACCCCCACAACCTCCGATCTTGCCCTACAAGCGGTTCAATACTGACCCTTATATACAATCTATGGGCGCGAATAAACATTTCCCCAGCAAGGTCTCATCCGTGACTAGGGATATGTCCATATGGTGAGCAACCCTTTTAGGTCCTCTCGACCTATAAGGAGAAAACCTTTTTGTAAGATCCTTACGACTTACAAGAGAACATGCACTTAGGAATCCTCACGATTCCCAAGGAGAAAACACACCTACAAGATCCTCACGACTTGTAGGGAGATATACCTTTGTGAGACCCTTACGGCTCATGAAGTCAAAAGCCTTAGTCGACAGGACCCTTAACCCTGTTTACTAAGCCACCTTTGTTCAACATCAACAGAGGCAAATGATGATTCGCTCCTGGCAATATCCCAGTTGCAGCGATGCTGATGCCTAAACCGGTATCAAATTCCAAGCCCTTTCAAGGCAAATGATGATTCGCTCCTGGCAATATCCCAGTTGTAGCGATGCTGATGCCTAAACCAGTATCAAATTCCAAGCCCTTTCAAGGAAAATGATGATTCGCTCCTGGCTATATTCCAGTCGCAGCGATGCTAATGCTGAGATTGGCACCAGATTCCAAGTTCCACACTCGCGAGAAAAAATCAGCGAGCCAAAAAAAAAATGCATACGAAATAGCCGAAATGATGGGGCAACTTGCAAACAAAATCAGCAAGTAAAAATGTATGCATGAAAAATAGCCAAAATGATTGGGCAACTCGCAATAAAAAGCAGCGAGTAAAAAGAAAAATAGCCGAAATGATTGGGCACCGCGAAAAATAGCCGAAAGATTGGGCAATCGCGATTTTCGCGATATAAAAAGCTGAAATGATAGAGCATCGCGGAAAGGATAAAAAAAATGAAAGAATGAAACTTTTTGCCCTACAGGTGAAATCACATCGATCCTTGTATACAATCCAGGGGCACAGATAAAAAGGGAACCATACCTTCCCAACAGGCTCCATCAGAAAGCGGAGCCAAATCTCGACGGTTAGTAGACAACCTAGAGATAATCTCGACATTTATCGCAATATTGCAGACATAATGTCAACAAACGAAGCAAAAAGAAGATCCCGAGCTTCAGGGTCTCGACGTCAACATCGACAACTTAGAGATCACCAACGGCGTTTCTCCTCACTCCAGCCAGATGCAGACGTGACGTCAACAACCGACCTCAGAGTCGCAACGAAACGGAACCATGGCAAAGTCCTTAGTTCCAAATCTCAATGGCCACATCTACAGCCTGGAGACCAATAACGGCGTGCCTCCTCATTCCAGAAAGACAAAGATGTTACACCATCAAGCGGAGCAATGGCAAAATCCCAACTCCGCCTTAGCATTCGTCTCATTACAGCAGACGCAATGTTAACAACGACGTTCTTTCGCAGTCCAGCAGGATGTACATGCAAAGCTAATAAAAGACCCCATGGTCAGCAAAGCGGAGTGATGGCAAAATCCCAGCTCTACCTCAGCACTCGTCTCGTCACAGCGGACACATCATCAAGCAAAGCGGAACAGCGGCAACTCCCAGTTCCATGACTCGATGATGTACTCCCACAGAGAGTCAAATCCCAACTCCGTGAAATGCGGATATAATCAACAAAATTCCTGGTCACGTGGAACACGGATAACGTCACTCTTTGACCCCGTGGAAAACGTCCAGAGCGGATCCTGGTCCTCGCAGAACACGGCAGTGAACCCGTGCGAAGCATCTAGAGCGGAGCCTAGTCCTCGCCTAACGCAGCAGTGAACCCATGTGAAGCATCTAGTGCGAAATTCCTGGTCACGTGGAACGCGGATAACGTCACTCTTTGACCCCGTGGAAAACGTCCAGAGCGGATCCTGGTCCTCGCAGAACACGGCAGTGAACCCGTGCGAAGCATCCAGAGCGGAGCCTAGTCCTCGCCTAACGCGGCAGTGAACCCGTGTGAAGCATCTAGTGCAAAATTCCTGGTCACGTGGAACGCGGATAACGTCATTCTTTGACCCCGTGGAAAACGTCCAGAGCGGATCCTGGTCCTTGCAGAACACGGCAGTGAACCCGTGCGAAGCATCCAGAGTGGAGCCTAGTCCTCGCCTAACGCGGCAGTGAACCCATGTGAAGCATCTAGTGCAAAATTCCTGATCACGTGGAACGCGGATAACGTCACTCTTTGACCCCGTGGAAAATGTCCAGAGTGGATCCTGGTCCTCGCAAAGCACGGCAGTGAACCCGTGTGAAGCATCCAGAGCGGAGCCTAGTCCTCGCCTAACGCGGCAGTGAAACCGTGTGAAGCATCTAGTGCAAAATTCCTGGTCACGTGGAACGCGGATAACGTCACTCTTTGACCCCGTGGAAAACGTCCAGAGCGGATCCTGGTCCTCGCAGAGCACGGCAATGAACCCGTGTGAAGCATCCAGAGCGGAGCCTAGTCCTCGCCTAACACGGCAGTGAACCCGTGTGAAGCATCTAGTGCAAAATTCCTGGTCATGTGGAACGCGGATAACGTCACTCTTTGACCCCGTGAAAACGTCCAGAGCGGATCCTGGTCCTCGCAGAGCACGGCAGTGAACCCGTGTGAAGCATCCAGAGCGGAGCCTAGTCCTCGCCTAACACGGCAATGAAACCGTGTGAAGCATCTAGTGTAAAATTCCTGGTCACGTGGAACGCGGATAACGTCACTCTTTGACCCCGTGGAAAACGTCCAGAGCGGATCCTGGTCCTCGCAGAGCACGGCAGTGAACCCGTACGAAGCATCCAGAGCGGAGCCTAGTCCCCGCCTAACATGGCAGTGAACCCGTGTGAAGCATCTAGAGCAAAATTCCTGGTCACGTGGAACGCGGACAACGTCGCTCTTCGATCCCGTGGGAAACGTCCAGAGCGGATCCTGGTCCTCACACCAACATGGAGTGATCACCACCGCGACATTCGTCTCGATACAGCAGACGCGACACCAGCAAATGAAGCAAAAGGCCAAATTCCTAGCTTCAAGGTCTTGACGGCAAGTCATATAAAGCCTGAAAGACAATCGGAGGTCATCTCACACCAGCGCGGAGTGGTCACCACCTCGACGATCATCTCGATACAGCAGATGAAATGTCACCCCGGCGTTCTTCCCCCAGCAGGATTCGGACGCGACAAAGAAAACGAAGCGAAGGCTAAATTCCTAGCTTCAACGTCTTAACGGCAAGTCATATAAAGCCTGAGAGACAATCGGAGATCATCTCGAACCAATGCGGAGTAATCACCACCTCGACGTTCGTCTCGATACAGCAGACGCAACATCACCAAAAGGAGCCACGGCAAAAACCCTAGTTCCAAATCTCGACGGTTCAACAGCAACCTAGAGACAACCACGACATTCGTCTCGATACAGAGGACGCAATGCCAGCAAACGAAGCAAATGCCAAATTCCTAGCTTCAGGGTCTTAACGGCAAGTCATATAAAGCCTGAAAGACTATCGGAGATCATCCCACACCAGCGCGGAGTGGTTATGACTCATCGGGGCTCTCCAAAATGAGCCTAACCTCAAGTAAAAAGCGGCATGGCAAATTCCTAGCGCTTGCTCTTCCGACGGTCAAACTGCCAAGGAGGATTGCTTGAAGACGTCTTGTCCAGCCCCCGAAAGGATCAGAGACACGGCAGTCGCAGGGCTACTTGAACAGCACGATTGCCTATCGAGGAATACATCAGCTCACGCGACGGTACGACGGCCAAAACCCTAAGTACCACAGACCCTAACGGACTTCTGTCGTAAAGAGCAGAGGTTAACTGTGACGTTAGGATATTCTTGCGAGATCTGCTCGATTCGTTTCGACTCGTGATGAAATTGATGTCTTTGCGAGAACTTCTCGATTCGTCTCGACTCGTGAGATAAAGCCTTAGGCAGTAGGGATTAAAAAACCTGTTTCCTAAGCACTAGGACCTTGCAAGTCGGCTCAAAACGGTCTCTTGCATACCATCCACGGGTCTCACTCTCCAAAGTCGAATCTCGACAAGGAGGGAAACAACCGCTTACGGGTCCTCTCGACTCGTAAGAGGGAAAATTCTCTTATAGTATCCTTACGACTTATGAGAGAAAACACACTTAGGAGTCCTCACGACCCCTAAGGAGAAAATACACCTACGAGATCCTCTCGATCCGTAGGGAGAAAAGTCTTTATGAGACCCTTACGGCTCATAAAATTGAAAAGTCTTAGGTGGCAGATCCTAACCCTGTCTCCTAAGCCATCACTGCCCTGCAAAGAGGTCAAGATGGACCATCTATGAGCCAGACTCGCCAAAGCTACATTCCACTGAAACGGAAAAGCTACTCATGAGCATATAAACTACTTCACGCCAGAGTAAGATATGAAGAGATAGAGGGGTGCGGCTTATGGAGTTAAGGGTTTGGAACTATATCTCTTAAGAGTCGAGATCTGAGTCAATGATAAATGACGACGCTTGTGTCCGCTCGTTATCTTCTCATATCAAGATTCTGAAAATGATACACCAACCTGAAACTGGTCATACGCCATGCATAACTCTGCACTACTTCACCCACGTACATACTTACGTGGGCAAAGTAGTGGAGGGCATTTGTTCCCGCCAAAATTTCTACGCAAAGGAGCCCAAGGTATCAAATGGCAGCGATACGCTTAAGGAAATGTGAACCAGTATCTTCTGGGCTGTTTTTTTGACAAACTCCCGAATGAGAAATAGATAAATTCTGATGGTATCGAAAGCAGCTCGAAAATCCCTTCGATTTGATATATTATGGGCCTCGTAATTCATCCGGGATCAAAAGTTATGAGGCATTACGTGTCCGCACGTAATGGACCTTTAAAAACCCGCTGGAGAAGTTAAAAGATATAATAAAAACTCGGAAAATACCCCAATGGGGCATCACGTGCTCACACGTGACTATGGGTCACATGCAGACACGTGATGGGCTTTTAAAGCCTCTAAAATAATGAATAGAATTTAATTCTAAAAGTCAGAAATTACCTCAACGAGGTATCACGTGTTTACACGTGACCAATGGTCACGTGTTGACACGTGATGGTTAAAACTGAAACATAAATAAGCGGCTGAGAAAAGAACCCAATTGGGGGTCACGTGCTCACACGTGACCAAAGGTCACGTGCCAGCACGTGACTGGCTTTAAAAGCCTTATAATTTAATAGAATTAAATTCTAAAAGTTCTGAATCTTTCCAAATGAAAAAGAATTATAGGAACCGTTGGATTAAAGATCCAAGGGTGATTAAAAATCACCAATTTATGGAAAAATCTTAAACAAGGAAAGATTCCCCCTAAATCTAACCGAGATAACAAATAGAATATCATTTGGATTTAAAATCAATGGTGAATAAAATTCACTTAACAATCTAAAGGCCCAGATTAATGATGAATGCAAATCAAATCTTTCAACATACAAATCAAATCTCTTAATGAGAAATTTGCTAAACAAATTGATTCTCTGCCTTCTCCTATAAATAGGAGCCAAGAAGAGAAGAGAAGGGATCTACTTTTTTGAGAGAAAAACAGAGAGAGGAGAATTTAATTCTCAAGAGGGAAGAAAAGAAAGGAGAATTTAATTCTTAACAAAGAAAACCCTAGGTAAGAAAAGGGAAAAAGATAAACTTCAAACAGAGAATTTAATTCTCAAAATCCAAGAGTTTAACTCTTATACAAAAAGAACTTAGTTCTTCTTCTGGTTGAAGATCTGCACAGAGCACATCTCCCCATAACTTGAGAATTTAATTCTCATCGGGTCGAGATCCTGCCATGCAGATCCTAAACTTAGAAGGGGAATTGAGTTTTGAGAATTAATTCTCCTAAAACAAAACTGGGGTTTAACCCTAATCAAGAATTTAATTCTTTTACATATCTGGGAATTTAATTCCTTTGAAAAGAAATCAAGGTTTTATCCTAAATAAGAATTTAATTCTTTCACAATAGGAATTTAATTCCTCCAAAACAAAAATTAGGGTTTTACCCTAGATAAGAATTTAATTCTTAAAGATAAGCAGACTTAAAAGATCTCTATGCATGAAAAGAACTAGGGTCACGTGCCCCACGTGACCCCTGAACAGATCCCCCAAAATGAGAAGAGGAAAGCTTTGAGGCAATGCATCACGTGTTCCCACGTGACCCTCATTATATATGGAACAAAAGCAAAGGCAGAAACAATTCTGGGCGCTCTCACGTGTTACCACGTGACCCCTAATAAATGTTCTAATAAATCAGGGCATGA
Organism: Agapanthus africanus; assembly: GCA_030015575.1. Classification (NCBI taxonomy): domain Eukaryota; kingdom Viridiplantae; phylum Streptophyta; class Magnoliopsida; order Asparagales; family Amaryllidaceae; genus Agapanthus; species Agapanthus africanus. The sequence goes on from CM057350.1 coordinate 259,012,909, forward strand.
TTATACATTACGTGCCCACACGTGATGGCTATGAAAATTAAAAGTGTTTAACACTTGTTTGCAGAACAAAATAAAGTGGATCTGGCCCCACTTTTTGATGCCATCACGTACTCCACGTGACTTCCAAAACGCAGAAAGAAAAAGCAAAGGAAATGAAAGCTTTGGGCGCTCTCACGTGTTATCACGTGACCCCTTAGCAAATGTTTTAACAATTGGCGCACAGATCCCCATCACGTGCCAACACGTGATGCTCTAAAATAAAAATAAAAGTGTTTAACACTTGTTCGCAGATTTGAGGATAAACCAAAAGGAGATCTGGCTCCACATTTAGGGCGCCCTCACGTGTCACCACGTGACCCCTAATGAGCATTCTAACAGACCAGAGCGGGGGCCTTCATCACGTGCTCACACGTGATGGCCGCCAGAATTAAAAGAGTTAAACACTGATCTGCAGAATAAAATAAAGAGAATCAGGGCGCTCTCACGTGTCTACACGTGACCCCTCTCTCCTTAGTGTTTAACACTAATCTGAAGACTTTGTCCTCAGTGTTTAACACTGATTTTCTTAGTGTTTAACACTAATTTGGAAAACTCTATTTGCAGTGTTTAACACTGATTTGCTTAGTGTTTAACACTAATTTGAAAACTCTGTTCCCAGTGTTTAACACTGATTATTTTTTAGTGTTTAACACTAACTTGCTAATCTTATTCCCAGTGTTCAACACTTTTGGTCTTTAGTGTTTAACACTAGCTTTAGCCCAATTGGCTAAGTTTCTATAGGCAAAGCCTCTCCTTCAATGGACCAAAAGAGGGCCAATATTTCAAACATAATTGGACTTAGCCCAAACTGGCCATAAGTCCTCAAATCATCTTGAACTGAGCACATCTGCTCTTTCAACCAACTCATTGGTTCAAGGGTACATCTCGGAACTCCTCTGATATTTGTCGTTGTAATCCTTCAACGTCTTCAAAGAGGTGACGGTTCCCGACAACCACACATCAACACAGACTGTGGGGTCCTTAAACTCATGGACTTATGCGTCCCTAAACCAAGATACGGAGTGTGGGGTCCTTAAACCCGCGGACTTATGCGTCCTTAAACTAACGGACTAATGCGTCCTTAAACACACCCATATGGACTGTGGGGTCCTTAAACCCATGGACTTATGCGTCCTTAAACTACCAATGGACCACTACGTCCCTAAACTGGAAATGGACCACTACGTCCCTAAACTGGAGATGGACCACCATGTCCCTAAACTGGCATTGGACCCCTATGTCCCTAAACTGGAACAATAGAGCCAATTGCTCTTTTGTCGGATCTAAACGATCCCGTTAAGTCGATCTTAGTCCCAAACTGGACTAACGTGTCCTTAACAAACGTTTGAGTTGATCTTAGCCCCAAATATGGTTAACGTATTCTTAAACTTTCAAACAGACTCTAGTCCCAAATCGGACTATAAACCCCCTAATCAACTCTGGCTCAAGGGTACATCTCTGAACTCCTCTGACATCCGTCGTTGTAATCCCTCAACGTCGTCAGAGAGGTGATGGGTCCCGACGGCCATACATTTAATAGACCACTATGTCCCTAAACTGGAACATTAAAGCCTAAATGCTCTTTTGTCGGATCTAAACGACCCCGTTAAGTTGATCTTAGTCTCAAACTGGACTAACGTATCCTTAACAAACGTTTGAGTTGATCTTAGCCTCAAATATGGCTAACGTATCCTCAAACCAAAACCCCAAACCCAAATCTAAGAAAATACGGATTTGGACTAATCCACGTCCTACGGGCGACGACATAACTCAGTCTCCGTATACAATCCACGGGCAACCACAAATAAAACAAAAACACGCGACACGAAGTGACCATCTGGAGAAGGAGAAAGTTGTTACCGCAACGCGGTAGCGTAATTAACTGCAGGGGCTTGCGCCTGCAGGGAAGAGCGTCCCCACAATCAAAACCCCTCGTGCGAGGGGGAATCTGACGAAGTCTGCTACATCGGACGCATCCGTTTAAACCTTCGATACATGGTGCCATAAATCAACTTGGCATCTTCGGAGAGGTAGACGGATAACACCAATTAGCATCTGCCCCGAACCTCAGGCGAGACAGCCCATGTCTCCCCCGAAGTCGGAACCTCGGAATGACAAGGGTAAAGGAAGAGCAACCTTTGTTGCGAATGCCCAACAGCAACCTAACACCCGCCCCCGTGTTGGTCTTCGGAAGTGATTCAGAAGATGAAGTTAATGCTGTGTTCTCCAATCGGCTGTCAATACAAACACTCCCTGGCGATGACCATAGTTTGCAAATCACCATGGTACCGCGAGAACACTTCAAGGATCTCGACACGCTGCAGGCTAATAATGTGCAGGACATGCGAACATTTTACGTCCCTCCCAGGCGAAGGGGTGAGAAGGTGATCCTATTCTACCGATCCTCAGAGTCGAAAATAGAGAAAGAGATCTGGCATGGCGCGGATGCTACGCTTGACAGGCTCCAACCCATCCGTCTGCCCAGATACTATACAAATGGATTAAAGAAGCTATTGAAGCGCCAAGGAGTACCTTTAGAACAGACCGTTCGGCAGGCGCGGTTCTACAACAGGATTTGGGATGTCCCCGGGACTCAACGCAAGTTGCCCAACGGGAAGATGGAAACACTCGGGCTTGGATACGCAAGAGCCGGAAAACGGGAACGGGCTCACAGCAGCTACGCTATATATACCTTTGATGAAGAGGAGGACGCCCTGTCAGGAGACGCCAACCCCCCACCAAAACTAGACCCCGCGGTTGAAACGCCGAATCCGTCGTTTGAAGAACGAATGGGCAAGCCTATCAGGAAAGTGGGTCAGAAAGCTCGAGAAGACCACAACCGCGAAATGGCCATCTACGAGAAGGCCAGGACGCAACATCTATTTCAACGTGCTGCAAAAGACAAAGACGGTTATCCTCGTCAATCCGCTGTACGAAAGGCCCGACACAGAGATGGAAATAAATCAAGAAGCGGCTCGGGTTTGTCCCTCATGAAGAAGATGAGTCGAGCGTACTCCTTCCCCCGAGACAAGACGGAGAGGTTACTCAACCTCGCTATAAAACATCAAATGATCACGCTTCCAGAGTCTAGACATCCTGAGCAAGCTAGCAAGGCCTCTCATCCGAGTTATTGCTCTTATCACCAAGCCATATGACATCCTACCGAAGACTGCTTCACCTTCAAGAACTGGGTCGAGGACCAGTACCGACGGGGTAGATTCGCTTTATCCGAGGGCTGGAAGGTAACGCCGCCGCAAAAGCATGAGCCTAAGGCCGCAAGAGCAGAACCGGGTCCACCTCAGTCCAGGGAGCGGGTTCGCACTTGTTATACGATTACGATATTAGGAGAAGAGCCCGAGAACGTAGATGACCTTCCCCGGTGCTTTGAGAACAGCGATGATGAGGTGATCTCGGAATTTCCGCCCGCTCCGAGAGAACTGGAAGATGGTATACATACTACTGCAGATAACCTCAAGAAGATTGAGTTGGGATCGGCAGACGACCCGCGACCGACATTTGTCAGCGAGCTGTTATCCGAAGAGAGGGTGGCTGCGTTAAAGGACGTGCTTCTACGGCATAAAGATTGCTTCGCGTGGAACTACTCCGAGATGCCAGGATTAGATCCGGAGATTACTGTGCATAGATTAGCAATATCCCCAGATATCAAGCCAGTCAAGCAGGCGCCAAGGAGGATGCGACTCGAGCTTGAGATAAGCATCAACGCCGAAGTCAAGAAGCTGATCGATTCTGGATTTATCCAAGAAGTCCAATATCCCGACTGGATCGCCAATATCGTCCCGGTAATGAAGAAGAATGGGACGGTACGCATATGCGTGGATTTCAGGGATCTCAATAAAGCCTGTCCGAAGGATGATTTCCCGGTACCAGTGACCGAGCTAATGATAGATAACACGTCCACTCACGAGGTTTTCTCCTTTATGGATGGTTCGTCAGGATACAATCAGATAAAGAAGCATCCCGAAGACCAGAAGCACACCGCTTTCCGCACCCCTTTGGGTATATTTTGCTACAGGGTTATGCCCTTCGGTCTAAAGAACGCTGGCGCTACCTATCAAAGGGCCATGACAAAGATCTTTGATGACCTCATACACGACGTCGTCGAGTGCTATATCGATGACCTCGTAGTAAAGAGCATGTCATACGAAGATCATTTAAAGCATCTGGAGACTGTATTTCGACGCCTTCGGCAATATAATTTGAAAATGAATCCCCTCAAATGCGCGTTTGGAGTCTCCTCGGGCAAATTCCTGGGATTCATCATTCGACACCGAGGTATTGAAATAGATCCGTCAAAGATTAAGGCGATCATGGAAATGCCTCCACCAAGAACCCTCAAGCAGTTGCGGTCTCTCCAAGGGAAGCTCGCATACATCCGGCGATTTATCGCCAATCTTTCAGGCAAATGCCGTCCGTACAGCCACCTGATGAAGAAGGGAACTCCATTCATTTGGCATCACAAATGCCAAGGTGCACTAGACGAGATCAAGCAGTATCTGCAGAACCCTCCAGTGCTGGCCGCGCCGGTCAAGGGAAAACCCCTCATTCTTTATACAACCGCCCTCGAAGGTTCCTTGGGCGCATTATGGGAACAAGAGAATGATCAGGGGAAAGAAAGAGCACTTTACTACTTAAGTCGAGTACTGCTGGGAGCAGAAAGCAACTATTCCCCCATTGAAAATCACTGCCTGGCGTTGATCTTCGCAATAACAAAGCTTAGACATTACGCATTAGCACATGAAGTCCGTCTTATTTCGAAGGTGGACCCTCTCAAATATTTGATGTCGAAAGCCATATTGACGGGGCGGCTCGCTAATTGGGCCCTGCTCTTGATGGAGTTCTCGATAACGTATCAACCTCTTAAGGCAGTGAAAGGCCAGGCCATTGCCGACTTCCTCGCCGAGCACTCGATACCGGCCGATTCTCCTCTGAACTGTGATTTGCCGGACGAGCATGCATTTGATGCGATTAGCGGCGGAAGCGCCCGATGGGAACTCTATTTCGATGGAGCGTCCTCCATAAAGAAACAGAAACGAGGTATCCCAATGATCAAATCAGGGATAGGCCTCATCTTTGCAACTCCACAAGGAGGGATAATGCGCTTCGCCTTCTCCTTAACAGAGCCGAGGACAAACAATGAAGCTGAATACGAAGCTCTGATAGCAGGCCTCGAGATCGCCATCGACATGGGAATTGAAGACCTCCTTATATACGGGGATTCTCAGCTGGTCGTTAGTCAAGTAAATGGTGACTACCAAACGTGCAAGCCAGAGTTGGTGAAGTACGGAGAAAGGGTGCAACAACTATTGACCCAAATTCCCTCCTATACTTTGGAGAACATACCGCGCGCGGAAAACAGCAAAGCAGACGCGTTGGCTAAACTTGCTAAAGAACTGGCTGACGAGAACCTCGATGAAGTCAGAATCGTGGTACAAAGCCGTCGAGTGCTCGCCCCGGCAGAAATATCTCCGGAATCATGCGAAGAAAAGGGAACGACTGAGCAGACGACCCTACAAATAAAAGACCATGAGAAGGCCGAAGACTGGAGGGAAGTCTTCATAGACTACTTTAAATCCCACCGAATGCCCAAAGAGGCGTCCTCAAGACATCAGCTCATGAAACGAGCTTTATCTTTCGCTTTCGTCAACGATATTCTGTACAAGAGATCGTTTGATTCTCTATGGCTGAGATGCTTAGGACCTGACGAAGCAGAAAGAGTCATTCAGGAAGTTCATGACGGACTTTGCGATTCTCACCAAGCAGGCCCAAAGATGAAGTTAAAAATTAAACGGATGGGTTATTACTGGCCCACGATGATCCAGGACTACCTCGAGTATGCGAAGCAATGCCACTCATGCCAGATTCATGGAGACTTCATCCACCAACATCCGAATCCACTGCACCTAACGTTGGCTAGTTGGCCATTCGAAATGTAGGGGACTGACATAGTCGGCCCCATTGAGCCAGCATCATCCCGGGGACACCGTTTTATCCTGGCGACAACTGATTACTTCTCCAAATGGGCAGAAGCAGTACCACTGAGGGAAGTGAAGACGGAGAATATCCTCCATTTCTTCAAGACGCACGCCATCTATCGGTTCGGAACTCCACGGCGGATTATCTCCGATAATGGGCCGGCATACCGAAGCCATAAGATTAGCCGCTTCGCACAGCAGCACAATATAGAATGGAGATATTCTTCGGTTTACAATCCACGAGCTAACGGTCTGGCCGAGGCCTTCAATAAGACCTTGACGAAGATCATAAAAAAGACCATTTCCAGGAATAAGAGAGACTGGCACGAAAGGCTGCAAGAAGCCCTTTGGGCTTATCGAACTACATTCAAGACGGCCACAAACAAAACGCCGTATGCGTTGGTATTTGGGACGGAAGCAGTGCTCCCCCTCGAGATAGAGTTACCCTCTCTATGAGTAGCAGTCCACCACGAGCTGACGAACGAAGAAAATGCTCACCTTCGGCTTGAGGAGCTTGATGCCCTCGATGAAACCCGGCTCATAGCGCAACAACATCTAGAGGCCTACAAAGCAAAGATGACACGCTCGTACGAAAGATTGACCAGGCCGAGGACATTCCGCCAAGGCGAACTCGTACTAGTGGTCAAAAGACCTATGATCCCCAATCGTGCCAAGCGAGGAAAATTTGGGCCAAACTATGAAGGCCCGTACATCATAGACAAGGTCTACCAGGGTGGAGCCTACCTACTCATGGACATGCACGGTGAAAGGCCTTTCAGGCCAATAAACGGCCGCTTCTTGAAGAAATACTATGCTTAATAAGCCGCAGCCTGGGTCAATGATAGATGACGACGACTATGTCCGCTCACTATCTTCCTAGGCTCAGACTTTACAAGCAACAGCCGGCCTTCCCATAACGACGGACCGAAACGTCCTTAAACTAGCGACGGACCGAAACGTCCTTAAACTAACGAAGGACCGAAACGTCCCTAAACTACTACCGCAACATCCTTAGGTTGACGAGATGGATAAAAAAAAAGAAGAAGATAAAAAAAATGATAAAAAAAAAAAGGTATGTCCATAAGCGAAGTGGGCACGGATGAAAACCCGAAAGGGCTCCGTGAGTAAAAACAGCAGGGCTGCCGGCAAGTGTTCGTGAAAACCCGGAAAGGCGCGACCTTGTAAAAAAAAAAGTGAAAAAGAATAAAAAAAAACGGTATGTCCATAAGCAAAATGGGCACGGATGAAAACCCGAAAGGGCTCCGTGAGTAAAAAACAGCAGGACTACCGGCGAGTGTTTGTGAAAACCCGAAAGGGCGCAACCTCGTTAAAAGACACTTGTAAGGTCCTCTCGACCTTGTAAGGAGAAACCACCTGCGTGAGATCCTTACGACTCACAAAGGAGCAGCACACTTAGGGATCCTCACGATTCCTAAGGAGAAAATACACTTACGAGATCCTCACGACCCGTAAGGAGAATTCTCTTATGGGACCCTCACGGCTCATGAGATTTGAAAGTCTTAAGTTACAGAAGCCTGAACCTGTTCTTAAGCAAATCCTCCACAACCTTCGATATTGCCCTACAAGAGGCTCAATACTGACCCTTGTATACAATCCACGGGCACGAATAAACATTTCCCCAGCAAAGTCCAACCCTTGTAGGTCCTCTCGACCCATGAGGAGAAAACCCTCTTGTAGGATCCTTACGACTCACAGAGGAACATACACTTAGGAATCCTCACGATCCCTAAGGAGAAAATACACCTGCAAGATCCTCACGACTTGTAGGGAGAAATACCTTTGTGAGACCCTTACGGCTCATGAAGTTAAAAGCCTTAGTCGACAGGACCTTAACCCTGTTTGCTAAGCCACCTTTGTTCAACATCGACAGAGGCAAATGATGATTCTCTCCTGGAAATATTCCAGTTGCAGCGATGCTGATGCCGAAATCGGTGTCCAAAATCCGAGCTTGCGGCGAAAAAGCTAGCAAGCCATACATGCCTACAAAATAGCCGAAATGATGGGGCAACTCGCAATAAAAAAGCAGCGAGTAGAAAATAAATAAATAGCCGAAATGATTGGGCACCGCGAAAAATAGCCGAAATGATGGGGCAATCGCGACCTTCGCGACATAAAAGCTGAAACGATAGAGCATCGCGGAAAAAGAAATAAAATAAAAATAAAATGTATGCCTTACAGGTGATGTTCCATCACACCCTGTATACAATCCAATGGCATAAACAAAAAGGGAACGTACCTCCCTCCCCCAGGTTTCACCAAAGAAAGAAGCTAAACCTCGACGGGCCACAAGCGACCTAGAGATCATCCCAACACTCGTCTCGTAACGACGGACACAACTTCAAGCTAAGCGGAACAGCGGCAACTCCCAGTTCCATGGCTCGGTGGTATACGTATCGCCAACAGTCAAACCTCCATCCCGTGAAATGCGGATATAATCAGCAAAATTCCTGGTCACGTGGAACGCGGATAATGTCACTCTTTGACCCCGTGGAAAACGTCCAGAGCGGATCCTGGTCCTCGCAGAGCATGGCAGTGAACCCGTGCGAAGCATCCAGAGCGGAGCCTAGTCCTCGCCTAACGCGGCAGTGAACCCATGTGAAGCATCTAGTGCAAAATTCCTGGTCACGTGGAACGCGGATAATGTCACTCTTTGACCCCGTGGAAAACGTCCAGAGCGGATCCTGGTCCTCGCAGAGCATGGCAGTGAACCCGTGCGAAGCATCCAGAGCGGAGCCTAGTCCTCGCCTAACGCGGCAGTGAACCCGTGTGAAGCATCTAGTGCAAAATTCCTGGTCACGTGGAACGCGGATAATGTCACTCTTTGACCCCATGGAAAACGTCCAGAGCGGATCCTGGTCCTCGCAGAGCATGGCAGTGAACCCGTGCGAAGCATCCAGAGCGGAGCCTAGTCCTCGCCTAACGCGGCAGTGAACCCGTGTGAAGCATCTAGTGCAAAATTCCTGGTCACGTGGAACGCGGATAATGTCACTCTTTGACCCCGTGGAAAACGTCCAGAGCGGATCCTGGTCCTCGCAGAGCATGGCAGTGAACCCGTGCGAAGCATCCAGAGCGGAGCCTAGTCCTCGCCTAACGCGGCAGTGAACCCGTGTGAAGCATCTAGTGCAAAATTCCTGGTCACGTGGAACGCGGATAATGTCACTCTTTGACCCCATGGAAAACGTCCAGAGCGGATCCTGGTCCTCGCAGAGCATGGCAGTGAACCCGTGCGAAGCATCCAGAGCGGAGCCTAGTCCTCGCCTAACGCGGCAGTGAACCCGTGTGAAGCATCTAGTGCAAAATTCCTGGTCACGTGGAACGCGGATAATGTCACTTTTTGACCCCGTGGAAAACGTCCAGAGCGGATCCTGGTCCTCGCAGAGCATGGCAGTGAACCCGTGCGAAGCATCCAGAGCGGAGCCTAGTCCTCGCCTAACGCGGCAGTGAACCCGTGTGAAGCATCTAGTGCAAAATTCCTGGTCATGTGGAACGCGGATAATGTCACTCTTTGACCCCGTGGAAAACGTCCAGAGCGGATCCTGGTCCTCGCAGAGTATGGCAGTGACCTGTGCGAAGCATCCAGAGCGGAGCCTTGTCCTCGCCTAACGCGGCAGTGAACCCGTGTGAAGCATCTAGTGCAAAATTCCTGGTCACGTGGAACGCGGATAATGTCACTCTTTGACCCCGTGGAAAACGTCCAGAGCGGATCCTGGTCCTCGCAGAGCATGGCAGTGAACCCGTGCGAAGCATCCAGAGCGGAGCCTAGTCCTCGCCTAACGCGGCAGTGAACCCGTGTGAAGCATCTAGTGCAAAATTCCTGGTCACGTGGAACGCGGATAATGTCACTCTTTGACCCCATGGAAAACGTCCAGAGCGGATCCTGGTCCTCGCAGAGCATGGCAGTGAACCCGTGCGAAGCATCCAGAGCGGAGCCTAGTCCTCGCCTAACGCGGCAGTGAACCCGTGTGAAACATCTAGTGCAAAATTCCTGGTCACGTGGAACGCGGATAATGTCACTCTTTGACCCCGTGGAAAACGTCCAGAGCGGATCCTGGTCCTCGCAGAGCATGGCAGTGAACCCGTGCGAAGCATCCAGAGCGGAGCCTAGTCCTCGCCGAGCACGGCAGTGAACCCGTGTGAAGCATCTAGTGCAAAATTCCTGGTTACGTGGAACGCGGATAATGTCACTCTTTGACCCCGTGAAAAACGTCCAGAGCGGAGCCTGGTCCTCGCCAAGCGCGGCAGTGAACCCGTGTGAAGCATCCAGAGCAAATACCGGACTGTGGAGTCCTTAAAATCCACGGACTATGACGTCGTTAACCTCGACCGTGATGTCTTAAAACTAACGATCAACCACCCCGATTCCCTACAGATTTTGCCTTGGTTTAAGGGTACATCTCTTCACTCCTTTGATGCCCAGCGTTGTAATTCCTCAATGTCTTCAAAGAGGTGACGGGTCCCTGCAACCAAACACCGGACTGTGGAGTCCCTAAATCCACGGACTATGAGGTCCTTAACCTTGACCGTGATGTCTTAAAACTAACAGCGGACTGTGGAGTCCTTAAATCCACGGACTATAAGGTCCTTAACCTTGACCGTGACGTCTTTAAACTACGATACCTTAATAGACCCCTGACTCCGTGAAACATGGATAAGGATGATCACATCCGGCACTTGCAGGCCCTCACGACCTGTAAGGAAGAAAAACTCTCTTGTGAGATCCTTACGACTCTCAAGGGAAAACTCGCTTAAGGATCCTCACGATCTCTAAGAAGAACTTACACCTACGGGATCCTCTCGACCTGTAGGGAGAAAAACTCTTTATGAGACCCTCGTGGCTCGTAAAATGCAAAAGTCTTAGGAAGCAGATCTTAACCCTGAATCCTAAGCCATTGCCGTCCTGCAAGAAGATGAGATAGAATATCCGCAGAATACATTCAATAAAAAGGGGGACACACCATTGAGAAGAAAAATGTATCTTTTATTCATAAACCAAAATGGGTACAAAGTACAATTCATGAAAGAAACAAAAAGAAAATACTCTTATCCATGAGTACGTACAAAAAGGAAGGAAAAGATACAAATGTTTCAAGCCGGCGGGCGATTCAGCAGCTTGGTCAGCTCATCCTGCTTTTGCTGGACCATGGCTTCATGACGCAAGATCTCCAAAAGACGAGCCTCCGCTTAAGCTTGCTGAGCCTGATACGAAGCGAGCCGGGCTTCAAGCTCTTTCTCAATGGCCTTATGAGCCTCGACCCTCTCACAAGTGAACGTGGCAGCTTTATCGAGAGCCACAACCTTATGTTCGCTACGTATCGCTCTATCAGGCCACGTAAGCTCGCTTTCGTAACCACAGCAAACGCGCTCACATCGCCTGATGTGAAAGGCAACAAGAAAAGTTTCCGACATATTTCAAGCATACGTTCGTAATCATATGAGTATTCAAAAAGGGAATAATAATAATAATAGCGTTTGCAATCGCATGAACGTTCATAATACCCAAAATGGTCTGATGCGCAGGAAAGTGATGGTAGCATTTGCAATTAAAGAAAGTTCTCCTGAGAAGAATACAAAGTTTATTTATGCAAGCGGAAACATACATACTAGCACCAAGCCTACACGGAATCTCGGCATAAAGCGTAAAAAAGGAGGGACTAATTTAAAAATGTTCTACGCTAACGGAAAAGGTCACCAAACATGGGATCAACGGCACAAGGGTTAATGAAACAGAGGACAAAATTCTCCATCTCTCTCTCTGCTTTCTCCAGCACGTCAAAGCGACGGTTCTCACGAGGAGTCGCTCCCCATCGATTGGTGCCGTGTTCGTCCGCGAAAGCAGACATAATAGCTCGCCGGGCCTTGATCTGGCTCAGCAGATAAATTGAGCAATCCTTCAAAGCCTGAGTAATCAGGCACGCGTCATGAAAACCCTCGAGCTTTTCTTCTGCCGCGTCGAGCATCGCCAGGGTCATCTCCGCCGGGTGAGGAGGGATGTCGGCAAGCACGGCCTTGAGAATCATCCGGAGCCAGAGAGAACCCATCGGGAGGGGGGACCCCCTACGGATCGAGAGTTCATGCATGGCTGAGTCGCATTCGTTGTCGGTAAGGAGGGGATCCACCAACCGAGCAGCAAAGCGAGGGACCATTTCCTCAATAGGAACCTCCCATGGTTGTCGACGAGCATGAGGGCGATTGCAGGCCATGGCGCTCGTTTGTTTCTCAAGACAAGTTACTCCAAGATAAAAAAATAATAATAATAATAATATAAATCTCTGTGTGAGAGGAAAAGGGAAGCTATAGCCTCATACATAAGGAAATGCATTAAGTGCTGTGCGCGGAAAATCTTGCATGGTGAAACTATTTCCAAGGCCCAAAAAAGGAAAGGCATCGAAAATCAAGGAGATGGAACTATTTCCAAGGCCCTTTTTCTGCGTCTAATATTGTGCGCCGAAAATAGGGCATGAGAAGATTTTGTGAACAGCCACATCAAGGGACCCCACGTGCAGACTACGTGAGGCCTAAACCTGATGTACACTAAAAAAAATGGAGTAGCACCCTGCATATTGAAAGCACCAACAACAACAGTAGCAAAATGATAAAATCCCAGAGAAAAGACATGCAAACATAGAAAGACATAATGACAATTGTCACTCATACTTCAAGAGGTTCATACAAAACACAGAGGACACATTTACAACGGTAAAACTTCAGATGCGGGACATGGGTTGAGAAACTCAAAATTAACTTTATTCAAGATTTTCCAAGCATTTCGAACCTCCCGAGTATGCTTCCTCTCACGATCACAAGCATCGGGGTCCTCATGAATGTCCTCCACCCTCCGATAGGCGGCAAGTATGGCCGACTGCTGGAACATCTGATGCAGGAGATCAATGAGATTATCCCGCCTTCTTTTTGAGATCAAGTGCATCAGATACACCGAGTGTACTTTATCCTCGGCGGCGTCCAATGCCCCAAGGGGCACACCAGCACAGAATAGAGGGAGAGCCTCCCTGATTGCCAGCACGATCAGCCTCAGAAGAGAAGAGCGACGGGGGAGTAGCCGATGGTTGTACTCATCAAAGCGGCTCATAATCTCGGCACATTGAGCATCGGTGAACTCCTGGTTCTGACTGCGGCCCAGTGCACGAATATTCCCATAGGAAATGATCTCGTCAAGACCATACAGATGGGCATCCATGATACCTGAAATAAAGGTCATAAGATTCATTAGAAAACTACCATTTCATTAATTGCAGAAGAACAACCTAGGGCCAAGAGACCTCAGGAAGCCTCCGTGTGAAGAAATCAAGTCCTTCATTGGAATTAAATTCCTTATTAAGAAAAGGGAATTAAATTCCCAGAAACATTTTTGGATGGAATTAAATTCCATGGATTTGAACCGCCATCATCATCTCCCCAAAGATCATCTAAACCCTAAGAAATCTACAGTTGAAAGGTTAAGCGGTTTCATGTTCTTATGGAAAATATGAAGAAAAAAGGGTAAAAACCCTTGTTTTGGATTTTAAATCCAGAGGAATGTGAAGGTCCATCGTTTGTCCAAGGACATTACCTGAGGAAAAAGGATTCTTTTCGAACAGAGTTAAACTCTGAAGATTGTTTCAGGACAGAGAACTAAGCTCTGAAAGCGAGAATTAAATTCTCAAAGAAGAAGTTCTCAGAAGAAGAAGATGAGCAAAGCGAAGGCTCCTATGAAGAGACGGAGGTATTTATAGAAGGTAATGGAAACGTTTCATCTCCCCAGATCCTTAGAGGAATCCAACGGTCACAAGGGGTGACAGCGTTGCACTCACGTGCAGACACGTGAGAACAACGCTGTGGGGGCATTTGTTTCCTGATTTAAAATCAGGAAAGCTTCTGGGAAAAGCTTCAGAAGAGGGTCACGTGCTTACACGTGACTAGCGGTCACGTGTTGGCACGTGACACCTAAGCACATCATCAGGGCAAGTTCAGTTTCCTGACTACGTTGAAGAAAAGGGGCTTCAGAAAGAGTCACGTGCTCCCACGTGACCAGGGTCACGTGGCGACACGTGACATTTAAATGCAAGTGTCAAAGGCAAACCGGTTCCCTGATCAAGTCAAAGAAAAGGCTTCAGAAGAGGTCACGTGCTCCCACGTGACCAGGGTCACGTGTTGGCACGTGACGTTCAAAGCAGCAGACTCGTTCTCCAGTTGAACCAAGGAAAGAGGATCCAGACAAGGGTCACGTGCTCACACGTGACCAGGGGTCACGTGGTGGCACGTGACGGTTAAGCAGCAATCAGAAGACAGAGCGCAAAAGAAAGAGGAAGGATCGTTCCAAGGGGGTCACGTGGTCACACGTGACCGGCTTTCAAAGCCCATTTTGTTAACAGAATTAAATTCTGAAGGAGAATCAAATCTTTCCAAAGGAAAGCGGCTATCTGGAACCAATCGAATTAAAGATTCAGAGGTGGTGAAATATCATCTATCTATGGGAAAATCTCGGGTTTGGAAAGATTTCCCCTTTAAATCTAACCGAAACAACAAAGGAAAAATCCCTGGATTTGAAATCCAATGGTGAATAAAATTCACCTAATAATCCAAAGGTCCAAAACGAATGATGGATGCAAATCAAATCTCTCAATGAAGATTCGTCAAAAAACTAATTGACTCGGCTGCCTCTCCTATAAATAGGAGCCAAGAGACACAAATAGATATATATACAGAGACAGGGAGAGAAAAAGAAAAAGAAGAGAGCTTCGATACTTGGAGAAACTTGGATCTTCTGCAAAAACCCTAGGTAAGAAAGGGAAAAGCTCCGTGAAAGAAGAAAGAGAATTTAATTCTCAACAGAGTTTAACTCTGATATATAAAACAGAAGAACATATTTCTTCTCTCTTTGATAGAGGATCTGCAAAGTGCACATCTCCCCCTGAGGTTGAGAATTTAATTCTCAATGGGTTGAGATCCTGCCATGCAGATCCAAAACATAGAGAGGGAATGCAAGCACGAGAATTTAATTCTCACAGAACTATAGGAATTTAATTCCTTTAAAATAAAATTAGGGCTTGACCCTGTTTCATGGGAATTTAATTCCTTCAGAACAGAGAGAAACAGGGTTTAACCCTAATTAAGAACTTAGTTCTGTTGAAACAACGGGAATTTAATTCCCTTAATCATCATTTAACAGGAAATGGGAATTCAATTCCTTAAAAGCTGTTATTAGGGTTTAACCCTATTCAGTTCTTCACATATACGAGGGATTTAATTCCTACGGAAGATTCAGAGTTCAACTCTACTCCAGAATATGTCTTCAAAAGGAAGTAGGAATTTAATTCCTCTGAAATTTAAAGCTCAAGGAATTTAATTCCTGAAAAAAAGATTAACAGAGCCTCTAAACAAAATACATGAAGGCAGGGTCACATGCCACCACGTGACCCCCCCAAGAGATCTACAGAAAGCCCCTTTGAGGCAGCACCCCGCGTGACCCACGTGACCCTCGGCAGAAGCTCTGATACATAGGCATTTGAATGCCCATCACGTGATGGCACGTGATGCTCTGAAAGACGCGGTAATCTCAGCAGAATAAATGAAGGGAGGGCGCTCTCACGTGCTGCCACGTGACCCCTCTTGCCTTAGTGTTTAACACTAAATTAAAACTCTCGAACCCAGTGTTAAAACACTGTTGGGCCTTAGTGTTCAACACTAATTAAAAAGCTTTATTTGCAGTGTTCAACACTGATCTGTTTTAGTGTTTAACACTAATTTGAAAAGCCTTGTTGCTGGTGTTTAACACCAATTATCTCTTAGTGTTAAACACTAACTTGTCAACCTCATTCCCAGTGTTCAACACTGACTGCTCTGTAGTGTTTAACACTAGGCTTTGGCCCAATTGGCCTAAATGGATAGAGGCAAAGCCTCTCCTGATTGGACTTAGCCCAAGATGGCCATAAGTCCTCAATTTGTGATTAACTGGGCCAATGGGCTCATAACATAATTAATCGGTCTTGATCCCAAATTGGGCCAAGGACTATTTAAGTCATTCCGGTTCTAGGGTACATCTCTTCACTCCTTTGATACTTGGCATTGTAATCCCTCAATGTCTTCAAAGAGGTGACGGGTCCCGACGACCACACATTGATATGGACTGTGGGGTCCTTAAACCCGTGTCTAGTGCAAAATTCCTGGTTACGTGGAACGCGGATAATGTCACTCTTTGACCCCGTAGAAAACGTCCAGAGCGGAGCCTGGTCCTCGCAGAGCACGGCAGTGAACCCGTATGAAGCATCCAGAGCACATACCGGACTGTGGGGTCCTTAAACCCATGGACTACGACGTCCTTAACCTTGACCGAGATGTCTTAAAACTAACAATGGACTGTGGGGTCCTTAAACCCATGGACTACGACGTCCTTAACCTTGACCGAGATGTCTTAAAACTAACAATGGATCGCAATGTCCTTAAACTACCCATGGACCGCAACGTCCTTAAACTACCCATGGACTGCAATGTCTTTAAACTAGAACAATAGAGCCCCGTATGCTCTTTTGTCGGATCTAAACGATCCCGTTTAAGTTGATCTTAGCCTCAAAGATGGCTAACGTATCCTTAAACCTTCAAACAGACTGGACTATGAATCCCCCCAATTAACTCTGGCTCGAGGGTACATCTCTGAACTCCTCTGACACCTGTCGTTGTAATCCTTCAACGTCGTCAGAGAGGTGATGGGTCCCGACGGCCATACATACGATGGACCACTATGTCCCTAAACTGGAACAATAGAGCCCAAACGCTCCTTTGCCGGATCTAAACGATCCCGTTAAGTTGATCTTAGTCACAAAGTTAGACTAACGTATCCTTAACAAATGTTTGAGTCGATCTCAGCCTCGAGTACGGCTGACGTATCCTCAAACCAAACCCCCAAACCCAAATCTAAGATAATACGGATTTGGACTAGTCCACGCCCTACGGGCGACGACATAACTCAGTCTCCGTAAACAATCCACGGGCAACAAAATACAAAACAAACACCCACGACACGAAGTGACCATCTGGAGAAGGAGAAAGTTGTTACCGCAATGCGGTAGCGTAATTAACTGCAGGGGCTTGCGCCTGCAGGGAAGAGCGTCCCCACAATCAAAAACCCCTCAAACGAGGGGGAATCTGACGAAGTCTGCTACATCGGACGCATCCGTCTAAACCTTCGATACCTGGTGCCATAAATCAACTTGGCATCTTCGGAGAGGTGGACGGATAGCACCAATTAGCATCTGCCCCGAATCTCAGGCGAGACATCATGTCGCGCCATCTTTCGGAGGGGAACAATGACCCCGCTGCGAAAACACGTCATCAAATGACCCCGACTCGGAAATACGTTATCCAATGACTCTGCCTCGGAAACAAGTCAATCAACCCCAGGGAAAGTGTCCTTGGCAACCTCCTCGATTAAGGGAAATCAGCGTTCTTGACGAGAGCGTCTCGATTCACGTCGACCCGCAAGGAAATCAGTGTCTTTGCAGGATTACCACGATTCGTCTCAACTCCGAGGAAATCAGCGGCCTTGGCAAAAACCTCGATTCAGGGAAATCATCGTCCTTGACGAGAGCATCTCGATTCATATCGACCCGCAAAGAAATCAGCGTCTCTGCAGGAATACCTCGATTCGTTTCGACTCCGAGGAAATCAGTGTCCTTGGCAAAATCCTCGATTCAGGGAAATCAGCGTCCTTGACGAGAGCACCTCGATTCGCGTCGACCCGCAGAGAAATCGGTATCTTTGCAGGAATACCTCGATTCGTTTCGACTCCAGGGAAATCAGTGTCCTTGACAAAACCTCGATTCAGGGAAATCAGTGTCCTTGACGAGAGCATCTCGATTCGCGTCGACCCGCAGAGAAATCAGTGTCTTTGCAGGAATACCTCGATTCGTCTCAACCCCAGGGAAATCAGTGTCCTTGGCAGAAACCTTGATTCAGGGAAATCAGCGTCCTTGACGAGAGCATCTCGATTCGCGTCGACCTGTAAGGAAATCGGTGTCTTTGCAGGAATACCTCGATTCGTTTCAACTCCGAGGAAATCAGTGTCCTTGGTAAAAACCCCGATCAGGGAAATCAGCTTCCTTGACGAGAGCATCTCGATTCGCATTGACCCACAAGGAAATCAGTGTCTTTGCAGGAATACCTTAATTCGTCTCAACTCCGAGGAAATCAGTGTCCTTGGCAAAAACCTCAATTCAGGGAAATCAGCGTCCTTGGCGAGAGCATCTCAATTCGCGTCGACCCGCAAGGAAATCAGTGTCTTTGCAGGAATACCTCGATTCGTCTCAACTTCGAGGAAATCAGTGTCTTTGGCAAAACCTCAATTCAGAGAAATCAGTATCCTTGACGAGAGCATCTTGATTCGCGTCGACCCGCAAGGAAATCGGTGTCTTTGCAGGAATACCTCGATTCGTCTCAACTCCGAGGAAATCAGTGTCCTTGGCAAAAACCTCGATTCAGGGAAATCAGTGTCCTTGACGAGAGCACCTCGATTCGTATCGACCCGCAGAGAAATCAGCGTCTTTGCAGGAATATCACGATTTATTTCAACTCCGAGGAAATCAGTGTCCTTGGCAAAAACCTCGATTTAGGGAAATCAGCGTCCTTGACGAGAGCATCTCGATTCGCATCGACCCGCAGAGAAATCAGCGTCTTTGCAGGAATACCTCAATTCGTTTCAACTCCGAGGAAATCAGTGTCCTTGGCAAAAACCTTGATTCAGGAAAATCAACGTCCTTAACGAGAGCACCTCGATTCGCGTCGACCCGCAAAGAAATCAGTGTCTTTGCAGGAATACCTCGATTCTTTTCGACTCCAGGGAAATCGGTGTCCTTGACAAAACCTCAATTCGGGGAAATTAGTGTCCCTATGCATAAAGAAAATTTTCTTGTGATATCCTTACGATTCTCAGGAGAAAACGCACTTAGGAGTCCTCATGACTCCTAAGGAGAAAAGACACCTATGAGATCCTCACGACTCGTATGAAGAAAAGCCTTTGTGAGACCCTCACGGCTAATAAAGTTGGAAAGTCTTAGGCAACAGATCCTAACCCTGTTTCCTAAGCTATCGCTACCTTATAAAAAGTTCAAGATGAATTGTTATCTACCATCTATGGGCCATACTTGCCAAAGCTACATGCCACTGAAATGGAGAAGTTACTCATGAGCATATAAACTACTTCACGCCGGAGTAAAACATAAAAAATAGAAAGGTACGGCTCATGGAACTGAGGGTTTGGAACTATATCCCTTAAGAGTCGAGATTTGAGTCAATGATAAATGACGACACTTGTGTCCGCTCGTTATGTTCTTAGATCAAGATTCTGAAAATTATATACCAACCCGAAACTGGTCATATGCTATGAATTATTCTACACTACTTCATCCACGTATATACTTACGTGGGAAAAGTAGTGGGGGGCATTTGTTCCCGCCAAAATTTTTTGCGCAAATGAGCCTAAGGTATCAAATGACAGTGATACGTTTAAGAAAATGCGAACCAGTATTTTCCGAGCTGTATTTTGACAAACTCCCGAATGAGAAATAGCTAAATTCTGATAGTATCGAAAGAGTCTCGAAAAATCCTTCGATTTGATATATTATGGGCCTCATAATTCATTCGGGATCAAAAGTTATGAGGCATCACGTGCCTACACGTGATCGGGGGTCACGTGCAGACACATGATGGATTCCTAAGCTCTTAATTAATAGAATTAAATTCTAATTAAATAATCAATCAATGGGGTCACGTGCCAACACGTGATGTTCCTTTTAAACCCACTAAAAAGAATTAAAAATATAATAAAATAACAAAGAAAAACCCTAATGGGGCATCACGTGCTCACACGTGACCAAGGGTCACGTGTTGACACGTGATAATTCCTGAGTGCTTTAAAAACAACAGAATTAAATTCGGGCTAAAGTCTTAAACAGTAGGGTCACGTGCTCACACGTGATAGGCATCTAAATCTTCTGAACTAATAGAATTAAATTCTAAATTAAGGGAAATAAAAAACCCTAATATTTATTTAGATCTTTCCAAACAAAAAGATTGCGCTCTGTAAAAAAGAGCACCGTTGGATTAAAAATCCAACGGTGATTAAAAATCACCAATTTATAGAAAGGTTTTATACAAGGAAAGATTTTCCTGAAATTCACCAAAAATAACAAACAGAATATCTTTTGGATTAAAAATCCAATGGTGAATAAAATTCACTGAGTGATCTAAAAGATCATGTTGGTTACAAAATCAATTAAAAATCTTTCAATGAAAGATTCACTAAACAATTTAATTCTTTTCTTTCTCCTATAAATAGGAGCCAAGAAAAGAAGAGGGGGATCGATTTTTTTTGGAGAGAGAAACAACAACAGAGAGAAAAAAAGAGAGGAGAATTTAATTCTTAAGAGAGAGAAAAAAGATCTTTTCAGAGAAAAGAAACCCTAGGTGAGAAAGGGAAAGAGATCTAAATTCCATAAAACAAAAAGAGAATTTAATTCTCAATTTAAGAGTTTAACTCTTCTGAACAAACTAGTTCTTCCTTTGGTTGAAGATCTGCAGAAGCAGATCTTCCCACAGGTTGAGAATTTAATTCTCATCGGGGAAATTCTGCCATGCAGATCCAAAACTTAGAAGGAGAATTTAAGTTTAAGGAATTTAATTCCCCCAAATTCATAGAAATTTAATTCCTCAAAATGAAACTAGGGTTTAACCCTATATGAGAACTTAATTCTCCCAAATTCACAGGAATTTAATTCCTCCAAATAAAACTAGGGTTTAACCCTACATGAGAATTTAATTCTCCCAAATAAGAATTTAATTTTTCCACATACATAGGAATTTAATTCCTCTAAAACAGAATTAGGGTTTAACCCTACAAAGAATCTAGTTCTTAAAATAAGAGACATAAAGCTCTCCATGCATGTAAAGAACTTGGTCACGTGGTAACACGTGACCTCCATCCTCAATGATCAGAAAAGAAAGAACAAGACTGGGTCACGTGCCCCCACGTGACCCCTAAAACAGATCCCTCAAAATGAGAAAGAAAAACTTGGAGGCAATGCCTCACGTGCTCCCACGTGACTTTCAAAATAAAGCGAACAAAGCCAAAGACAGAATCAATTTTGGGCGCCCTTACGTATCCCCACGTGACCCCTTAATAAACACTTTAATAATCAATACATGGATACCCATCACGTGCCAACACGTGATGGTCTGAAGACTAAAAGCGTTAAACACTTATTTACAAATTTGAGGGTAAAATAAAGGAGGTTTGTCCCAATTCTCAGGCGCCTCACGTGACCACCCTATTTTTAGTGTTTAACACTATTTTTGAGTATTTTGTCCCCAGTGTTTAACACTTTTTTAAAACGCATCACGTGGGAACACGTGATCGCCAAGTATCTTCTAGTGTTTAACACTATTTTAAAACTAATCTAGCCCAAATTGGCTAAGTCTTCCAGAGGCAAGACTTCCCTTTGAATGAGCCTCAAATATATCCTTGTCTTCCAAGATTGATCATCTCATATGGCATATGAGTGCTCAACACTCAATAAAAGATAAAGGCATGGTCAGAACCCAGACTCATGTTTAGTATTGCTAAATAATGGAGGGGCTGAATCAAGACAAATGTTCAACAGTCCATCAAAGGGCCAACATTTCAAACTTAATTGGACTTAGCCCAAGTTGGCCATAAGTCCTCAATTTAGATTTAAATGAGCCAATGTGCTCACAATCTAATTAATTGATCTTAGTCCCAAATTAGACTACAGATCCCTTAATCAACTTTGGTTCAAGGGTACATCTCTTCACTCCTTTGAGATTTGTCGTTGTAATCCTTCAACGTCTTCAAAGAGGTGACGGGTACCGATAACCAATCATTCCATAGACTGTGGGGTCCTTAAACCCATGGACTATGATGTCCTTAAACTTTATAGACTATGACGTCTTTAAACTACGGACTGTGGGGTCCCTAAACCCATGGACTATGATGTCCTTAATCTCGGACTGTGGTGTCTTTAAACCCATGGACTATGATGTCCTTAAACTTTATAGACTATGACGTCTTTAAACTATGGACTGTGGGGTCCCTAAACCTATGGACTATGATGTCCTTAACCTCGGACTGTGGGGTCCCTTTAATCCCACGGACTATGATGTCCTTAACCTCGGACTGTGGGGTCCCTTTAAAACCACGGACTATGATGTCCTTAACCTTGGACCGAGATGTCCTTAAACTAACAATGGACCACCATGTCCTTAAACTGGTAATCGACCGCAATGTCCCTAAACTAAACAATAGAGCCCAAATGCTCTTTTGTTAGATCTAAACGATCCCGTTAAGTTGACCTTAGTCTAAAATTAGACTAACGTATCCTTAACAAACGTTTAAGTTGATCTTAGTCTCAAATGAGACTAACGTATCCTTAAACCCAACCCCCAAACCCAAATCTAAGAATATATGGATTTGGACTAATCCACAGCCTACGGGCGACAACATAAATTAGTCTCCGTATACAATCCATGGGCAACCCAAAACAAAACAAAAACACACGACATGAAGTGACCATCTGGAGAAGAAGAAAGTGGTTATCATGATGCGGTAGCGTAATTAACTGCAGGGGCTTGCGCCTGCAGGGAAGAGCGTCCCCACAATCAAAAACCCCTCAACGAGGGGGAATCTGACGAAGTCTGCTACATCGGCCGCATCCGTTTAAACCTTCGATACACGGTGCCATAAATCAACTTGGCATCTTCGGAGAGGTGGATGGATAGCACCAATTAGCATCTGCCCCCAAATTCAGGCAAGACGAACCTACGCGGTCGCGTCTCTGTGTTCGGCGGGGAACAGTGCCATATAAAGAGCGCAAAGCGCTTTTAGTAATGCAGCGCACATGTGAGGAGCACGTGGCACGCTTAGCGCTAGCCAATGAGCGCAGTGCGTTGTGTTTGAAGTGCTATTGCTCTGCAGCGCTTTGCGCTAGATGAAGAGCACTAAGGCACTTTTAAATTAGAAGCGCTAAGGCTCTTCTTAGGTTAACTTTGTGCTCTGAAGATTATCTTCTTTTTGATAAGAGACTTTGTCTCAAGATTCTAAGAACAAAGTTCTTAGTCTATAGGAGATATTTCAATCTCTTTTTGATGAAAGGCTTTGCCTTTATGGATCTGTGATCTTAAGAGAACTGAATAAT
Organism: Agapanthus africanus; assembly: GCA_030015575.1. Classification (NCBI taxonomy): domain Eukaryota; kingdom Viridiplantae; phylum Streptophyta; class Magnoliopsida; order Asparagales; family Amaryllidaceae; genus Agapanthus; species Agapanthus africanus. The sequence goes on from CM057350.1 coordinate 259,036,160, forward strand.
TATCCCCCTCTTTATAATGAGATGTTCATGATCTCAGAAAGACAATTTGTCGTATAGATCTATGATCTGTGAAGTAAGTACTTCTTTGTCTTATGATGAGATCTTTTTGATCTCTTTATAAAAGACCTTGGTTTTTGTAGATCTATGATCTTTTAAGAAGATAATTCTTCTTTTTAATTATGAGATGATTTCATCTCTTTGTTCATCACCATTCTTTTTACCTTGAAGAAAAATCTTCTTTTGCCGAGAGCTACATTTTGTTCTTGAGATTTTCTCAAAGTTTATGGGGGGTTCCTCTGTATGAGACTTGAAGTCTTGGGTCCTTTATATAGGGGAGACTGATTTGTTGAATTTGTTAAAGAGATTTATTCTCTAATTGATTTGGGAATTTCCCAACCGTCGGATCTTTGATCCAAGGGCTTCTGGTTTACAGAAGATAATCTTCTTATTATTAATAAGATTGGGAAATCTTTCTAAACAGAATTTAATCTGTATTTTTGGTGATTTTTTTAATCACCATTGGATCATTGATCCAACGATGTTCCAAATTCAGGGCACAATCTTTTCTGTTTGGAAAGATTCAACGGAATTTTATTCTTATTAATTGATGATTTAATCATATCCGTTAGATATTTGATCCAACGGTGAGGAACATTTAGATCCAGCGCAAGCGCTTATGCGCTCTGCCCATGGTGCGCTACTTGGAGCGCAGCGCTCTTAACGCTAGCGCGCACGTACTTTGTACGTGGTGTGCTACTTGGAGCGCAACGCATCTAGCGCTAGCGCCTATGCGCTTTGCACGAGGTGCGCTAGTTGTAGCGCAGCGCTTTTATAAAAACGCAGCTTTAATTCAAATTTTGAATTCTGAACAGAGCTTTGCTCTAATTGGGGAAACAAATGCCCCCCCACCGTTGCACTCACGGGGCCCACACTTGTGTGCAGCAGTGGCAACATCTTGACTCTTGGATCACCCAAGGAACTGAAACGGCGCTTAGTGCCAATAAATAGGACCCTTGGCCCTTGAGATGACTTCTGTTCATCTTCAATCCTTCTTGAAAATTTATTTTCTTCTTCAGATCGCAGCTCTTCTTCTTAAGAATTTTTAAGGACAGAACTTTGTCAGATTAGGTAAAAGATTAAATCTTTTTGAAACATTTTTTAGGGTTTCACCCATTAACAGAGCTTTGCTCTTCATAGATCTTTGATCTAAAAAAAATCCTTTTTAGGGTTTTATTAATAGAGCTTTGCTCTCTTGGAATCACAGATCTAAAAGGATCTTGCTTATGATTTCTTAATCCATTAATGGAGCTTTGCTCCTTTCAGATCATTAGAAGAACTCTTAAGAGTTTGTTCATGGATCTTGAAGATCAAATTGAAATTTTATTTTTGATAGATTATTCCATCATCTTCTCAGAGCAAGGCTCTTCTTGAAGAATTTTATTCGTTTATCATTAGACTTTGACAGATGACTGTCTAGTGAAGAGCGCTGCTCTCAATGGGAGTTTTACTCCTCTGCTCAAGGGATTTCTCATTTAATAAGAATCTCTTGAGGATTTCCTCATTTAATGTCAGCCTCATCCAATGATGAGGCTGTTTTATTAATGATGAACTGTCATCTAGATTTTGTGGGTCCCCTTTGGTTCCTTTTAACTGCATTGCAGTACGGTACGGATTTATAGTACCTTGTAATAGAATTTAATTTATAGCATTGGCGGATGAAAATTCGTTCTTTTCTGCGCAGGCACTATGACTTCTGACACCTCCTTCCCGTTCATTTGCTCAGAAGGCGGATTTCCTGAAGCACCCATAGACCGAGAGGTTTTCGCGCTGATAAAAGACCATGAACCGGAGCACAAGAGTCTTCATCTATGAGGTAAATGGTACGATCAAGTTATCATGGGTCGACAGAGCTTTTCCTTTGCGACACCCTCGGAGCCTATTTCAGCGATCGCTTATGAAGATGCATCTCCGATAAATTACACTGTGGAGGAGGTCAACTGGACTTCAGAAGGTCTCCTTCGGCCTTTTATTGCCGCAGTACCCGTGCAGCCGCCGGTGGTTTTGGATATCCTAGGGCGGCGTATATGTCAGGGCGAGCCACGCCCTTGGGGACAGCCATACAATGTAGGACTAACTCCCCGTCACCCAGCCGGGTATTTGCAGTGGGCTCGGTATATCTTATCGGCGAAGAAATCACAGTTGATGAAGCTCAGATTGTATCCCGCCATTTACGCTTCCTTGTTTCAATATTCCACGCCTCCTACATGGTGGGTCAGGGCTTTTCTGGAGTAGTGGAACATTTCGACCCACACCTTCCTCCTATCAGATCGAGAAGTCTCTATTTCTTTGGAGGAATTTGCAGAGGTCTCGGGTTTACCAATTAGGGGAGAACATTATGAGGAATTGCTTCCCCCAGATGAGTATGTTTTCGCCACCAAATCAGTGGTAATGGATCTTACTCCCGAGAACGCTATTCAACACCAATTTCCGAGTTTGATAAAGGTGTTGAATATCTACGAGAACCTCTTTCTTGCATCCGAAGGTCATGGAGTTAAGTTTACGGCTTTTATCGCCGATTTTCTTCATCCAGAAGTATTGAAGGAAGAAGTCAAGAAATTCGCCAGTCTTGACGACCCCTTCGGCTTAGGTTTGAGCAACCTGCCGGCGGCGGAGGCGGATCAGAAGAGCTTCTTTCTACTCGATACCCCGGTCATCCCTTTTGCCGAGCTTGCGGCTCCTGGGGTTGATGAAGAAACGTTCTTTTTAGGGTTTCTTGGGTTATAGCTGAGTTGGTTTGCGCTTCCCATGCACCCTCGCCATATGAGGCCATCCGTCTTCTATCCTGCGCATCGGATGGTTGCTGGGATACAAGTGGCTGTAGGGATTGCTGGGTTAGCCCATGTGTATCACGGCCTCAGCTTGGCAGCGGATACCACTGAGCCAGGGGTGCAGTCGGTAAATTTCCCGATGCATTATTTCACGTCATGGATCGAGTTGCACGTGTTAGGCATCTTTGGCATTCACAAGAGGCTAAGTTTTTATGACAGGTGCAGGTTCCCTCGGATCATGCGACTGGTCGGCGCCTCTATTGTGACTCCAACGCAACGGGAAGCTAGAGGCTTGCTTCTTTGCCTACGCACGGTTGGAGCTGGCATGTCTTTTACTGATAAAATCTTGACCGTCGGCCTGGACTCGAGGAAGACGGTGCTGCCCTTGTAGGACATATTTAAGGATGGGGTCTCCGTCTTGAAATCTTGGGAGATCCTTCATCTGTACTCTATCCGGCCAGGCTTTCTCGTATTCAAGATGAATGACTCGACTTTATTTATGAGGTATAACCCGCATCGCTTCGCCCAGCAGTTAAGCTATAATCAGGGTGTCCCACTCGAGGCTTTCTTGGCAAAACCGGCTGCCACTGAAGAGGGTACTCGGAGCGCACTACATCATTTTATGCGCCTGAACACAACGTCTAACTTCTTTATCAGCGAATCGAGTTGTGTTCCGCAAGCCCTGAATGTGTATGTGGCGTGGTACCAACATTCGATGGGTGCCGTCATTAGGGAGGAAAAGCGATTGCTGCTTGATCGCAAGGGCGCAGTGCCGGCTGGTGATCGAAATGTTCCTCTGAAGCGAAGGAACATTGTTCATCCTCCCCTGAGAGAGATCACTGCAGTTGAGCCTCCACACGTGCTAAGCCCTACGCGTGGGTTGCCCCCATCCAGCGTGCCTGAAAAAGAGATGGCTGCCGCGTCCCCCGAGTCGGACGTAGGAAAAGAAATTGGGACCCGTCGTCCAAAGACGTCTACCAAACGAAAACTCGTGTTATCGGCCACCGGCGCCCGTCCTCAGAAGAAAAAGAAACAAGAACTTTCTTTGGACACCATATTAGGCTCGACGCCCCCTGCTCCGTCTAGCGAAGGCTTGAGCGAATATAGGACCAATGAGGGTTTATTCGGGACGCTGGATGATACCGACTTGGAGGCTGCAATCGAAGCTTCCAAACAGTCAGCCATCCTCGAAAAGAACTGTCCGCCCTTGCGCAGTCAGGTATTCTTTACCCTTAACTGTCCGCTGTTTAAATATATATATATATTTTTATCGTGCTCTGACTAACGCTTGCTGTTTTAACAGGTGCCTCCACAGAAGAAGCTATTACTGCTTCGCTTAAAACCTTTGGAGAGGAGGAAAGGCTTCGCGTCTCATTGCCAATAGAGGCTTTGCTTGAATGACAGATGATGGATACCGTAATAGTTCCGGAGGTAAAACCTAGCTCTAATGATAATATCCCCTTGGCGATGAACCTGAAGAAGTCTCCTCTCCCTGTCAAAACCGAGAAGCGACCCAAAAAACAAACGGAAAAGGGAAAGAAGCGATCTTCTGCAATCACTAGCTCTGGACCAAAGCGGGGGTAGAAGACCGTTACTAGTCCGCCGGAGGACGGTCTTCTTTTTCCTGGTCCATCTGCCGAGGAAGCCGCACAACTGGCTAAGGCCATAAGATGTCACAGGATGAGTCCGAGAACGTAAGGATCCCGAAGAGGCCTTATCCTGCCGTCATATTTTACGAAGACCCTCCATCGATACGGCGGATATTCATAGGTCCTTTGGAAGAAGGGGACGAGAGAGCCCTTAAGCAGGCTGTCTCAGCCGACCCTGAGAATGCACTTTCATTGTGGACCGATGGCCACGAGTCTACCCTCGAACCTCGGCGGGCATACCTCCTCAGGAAGGAGCGTCGGCTTGAACAAGCCATACGAGAAGCTCCTTTGCGCATTGGTACACTTATATAGCCTTTTGTAGTATTTTGCACTGCATATATATATATATATATATATATATATATATATAGATATATATATATATATATATATCTAGATACATACATACATACATACATACATACATATACATATCCTTATCCTCGTGCAAACTTTGCAGGGACTTCGCTAATGGCAGGGGAGCTGAGTCCAAGTCGCACCCTGACTATGGACTCCGCAAATATCCCCGATGAGGCACTAATCAGTGTGGAGGGGGTTGATGCAATTGTTGTTCCTGCGATGGAGCTTCCCTTGGTGATTCTTACTCCCCGGGTGATTGCTCCTCCGGAAGAGCCATCTTCATTGGTCGCGGATTCAATGGATCTCTCTGGGGACGGCCCAGAGACTGCGGGACAGGTAGTCAAGGCCACCATCCTTCCATTGGAGCCTATAGTGATGGTCACTGCTCCTCCACCGGGAGTTACTATACCGGCCCACATCCCCGATGATATGCCTGGGGGCACGGAGGAGGCCGCCGAAGCTGCTATCCTTCCAACCCAAAGTGGGAGGAGCATTGAAGGTATTGTTCTATCTTTTATTTTAACGATCTCTTCATTATCTGAACTTTTCTGTCTTTTTAGAGCTACGGGAATTGGCGGCGTCCATCGCTGGCCTGTCTCCTAGGAAGTCTTTCCAGCGTCTGCTGGAACTGGCTGCTCCACAGGCGATATCCCCTCAGTGCATCATTCTATCTTCCGGACAAGATTAGCATTGTTCGCTCCTTTCTCGATATTGTTACTTCTTCATATAACAACGTTCATGTCTTCTGTAGTTCTGGAAGCTGATGATGAGGTTGAGGTCCTCGATGGGCCTGGGGATCTTCCAGACTCTTCTTATATAAACGTGGGTAAGTAAAGCTTCGACGCTTTTGCATCTACCCTCTGTTTGCAATCTTCGCTGATCATTTATCAATTTTTAACAGCTCTGCCTACTTTTACCCCATTGGAGACTCGCATTCTCATGCCGTCCGGCCCTTATGCGCTACGTGCATCCGAACGTATGGCCAAGTTAAGCCTTCACTCTTTGTTCGCGTTGATCGAAGACCTTCGTGTTGGTAGCTCACTCACGGCCGAAGAATTTGCTGCTGAGGCCAACGGTTCTCTCCCCTTTCTTGCCACTTATCACAGTGAAGCATTTGTGCAAGTCTGGGTCGAATTCTGTCGTTGAGTGGAGGCTTGCTTGTATCGTCTTGAATGCGCGCGCCTTCCTTCGGAAGTGGTAGCTGCGAAGACAAGATTGCAGGGGCTGATTAAGCGGTACGCTGCTAATACGCTTTCCTATGAAAAGAGGCTCCGCCGAAAGTTCTCAGAGCGGAAGCTGGCTTCAACCGCGCTCAGGGAGCTTCAAGCCGAACTTACAGCTAAGACCAGCCACGCATATAAACTTTGGCAGGAGCTTCAAGCCGTAATCAAGGATGTGGTTGTTGTTGATAAAGCTGTTATCTTTACCCGAACGATGGTTGATGCTCATAAAGCTACTGAGCAGGAGCTTGAAGGCCGGCTTGCCTCGCATCAGGCCCAACAGTCAGAAGCGGAGGCCCGTCTCGCAGCCATAGTCAATTTTGAAGCAGAGGCCCAAGAAAAGAAGGATGAACTGATGAACCTTTTGAATCATCCGCCAGCTTGAAGAATTGTATATTTTTTTATTCTTCTTTTGTACATACTTCTGAATGAGAGTATTTTTGATTCTTTCATAAATTGTACCTTGTATTCATTTTGATTCATGAATAAAAGACATATTTTGCTTCATGATGATGTGTCCCTTTTAGTAAGTGAATTTTGTGGATAATCTATTTTGATTTCCTTGTAGGACAGCGATGGCTTAGGAGTCAGGTTAAGATCTGCCTCCTAAGGCTTTTCAACTTTATGAGCCGTGAGGGTCTCATAAAGAATTTTCTCCTTACAGGTCGAGAGGATCTCGTAGGTGTAATTTCTCCTTAAGAATCGTGAGGATTTCTAAGTGTGTTTTCTCTTGAGAGTCGTAAGGATCTCACAAGAGAGTTTGCTCCCTTACGAGTCGTGAGGACCCGTAAGTGATGGTGAGGTTACCATTATCTGCATTTCACGGAGTCAGGAGTTGCTCTAGCCATTTCCCACGGGGTCAAGATTGACTTTAACCGTGTTTTATGGGACCAGGATTTGCTCTGGATGCTTCCGACAGGGTCAGGATTGACATAGCCGTGTTCTGCGTGACCGGGAATTTGCTCTGGATGCTTCCCACGCGGTCATAGTTGTGTTCTGCGAGGACCAGGCTTTGCACTGGATGCTTCCCACAGGGTCAAGACTGACATAGCCGTGTTCTGCGAGGACCAGGATCCGCTTTGGACGTTTTCCACAGGGTCAGGATTGATATAGGCCGTGTTCCACGTGACCAGGAATTTTCTCTGGATACTTCCCACGGGGTCATAGCCGTGTTCTGCGAGGACCAGGCTCCGCTCTGGACATTTCCCATGGGGACAGGATTGACATAGGCCGTGTTCCACGTGACCAGGAATTTGCTCTGGATGCTTCCCACTGGGTCATAGCCGTGTTCTGCGAGGACCAGGATCCGCTCTGGACATTTTCCACGGGGTCAGGATTGACATAGGCCGTGTTCCACGTGACCAGGAATTTGCTCTGGATGCTTCCCACGGGTTCATAGCCGCATTCTGCGAGGACCAGGATCCGCTCTGGACGTTTTCCACGGGGTCAGGATTGACATAGGCCGTGTTCCACGAAACCAGGAATTTGCTTTGGATGCTTCCTACGGGGTCATAGCCATGTTCTGCGAGGACCAGGCTCCGCTCTGGATGCTTCCCACGGGGTCAGGACTGACATAGCCATGTTCTGCGATGACCAGGATCCGCTCTGGACGTTTTCCACGGGGCCAGGATTGACATAGGCCGTGTTCTACGTGACCAATAATTTGCTCTGGATGCTTCCCACGGGGTCATAGCAGTGTTCTACGAGGACCACGCTCCGCTCTGGACATTTCCCACGGGGTCAGGATTGACATAGGCCGTGTTCCACGTGACCAGGAATTTGCTCTGGATGCTTCCCACGGGTCATAGCTGTGTTCTGCGAGGACTAGGCTCCACTCTGGACATTTTCCACAGGGTCAGGATTGATATAGGCCGTGTTCCACATGACCAGGAATTTGCTCTGGATGCTTTCCATGGGGTCATAGCCGTTTTCTGCGAGGACCAGTCTCCGCTTTGGACGTTTTCCACGGGGTCAGGATTGACATAGGCCGTGTTCCACGTGACCAGGAATTTGCTCTGGATGCTTCCCACAGGGTCATAGCCGTGTTCTATGAGGACCAGGCTCCGCTCTGGATGCTTCCCATGGGGTCAGGACTGACATAGACGTGTTTTGCGAGGACCAGGATCCGCTCTGGACGTTTTCCACGGGGTCAGGATTGACATAGGCCGTGTTCCACGTGACCAGGAATTTTCTCTGGATGCTTCCCACGGGGTCATAGCCGTGTTCTGCGAGGACCAGGCTCCGCTCTGGACGTTTCCCACGGGGTCAGGATTGACATAGGCCGTGTTCAACGTGACCAGGAATTTGCTTTGGATGTTTCCCACGGGGTCATAGCCGTGTTCTGTGAGGACCAGGATCCGCTCTGGACTTTTTCCACGGGGCCTGGATTGACATAGGCCATGTTCCACGTGACCAGGAATTTGCTCTGGATGCTTCCCACGGGGTCATATCCGCATTCTGCGAGAACCAGGATCCGCTCTGGACGTTTTTCACGGGGTCAGGATTGACATAGGCCGTGTTCCACGTGACCAGTTGCTCTGGATGCTTCCCACGGGGTCATAGACGTGTTCTGCGAGGACCAGGCTCCGCTCTGGATGCTTCCCATGGGGTCAGGACTGACATAGCCGTGTTCTGCGAGGACCAGGATCCGCTCTGGACGTTTTCCACGGGGTCAGTATTGACATAGGTCGTGTTCCACGTGACCAGGAATTTGCTCTGGATGCGTCCCACGGGGTCATAGTCGTGTTCTGGGAGGACCAGGCTCCGCTCTAGACGTTTCCCATGGGGTCAGGATTGACATAGGTCGTGTTCCACGTGACCAGGAATTTGCTCTGGATGCTTCCCATGGGGTCATAGCTGTGTTCTGCGAGGACCAGGCTCCGCTCTGGACGTTTTCCATGGGGTCAGGATTGACATAGGCCGTGTTCCACATGACCAGGAATTGTTGATTTTATCCGCATTTCACGGAGTCGGGGGTTTACTCTTGGTTGTCTGTGCACCGCTGAGTCATGGAACTGGGAATTGCCGCGGTTCCGCTTTGATTGCGTCTGGTGTAATGGGACGAATGTTGAGATGATCTCTAGGTTTTCTGTGAACCGTCGAGACTTGGCTCTCCTTCTGATAGAGCCTTATAGGAAGGTATGGTTCTCTCTTTGTTTGCGCCCCTGGATTGTATACAGGGATCGATGTGATTTCTCCTGTAAGGCAACAGGTTTCATTTTATTTATTTTTCTTTCTGCGATGCTCTATCATTTCAGCTTTTATATCGCGAAAGTCGCGATTGCCCAATCATTTCGGCTATTTTATATGCATACATTTTTACTTGCTGATTTGCAAGTTACCCCATCATTTCGGCTATTTCGTATACATTTGCCTTGCTGTGAGTTTGGGATTTGATACCGATTTAGGCATCAGCATCTCTACTACTGGGATATTTCCAGGAACGAATCATCATTTTCCTTTGTCGATGTCGAACAAAGGTGTCTTAGTAAACAGGGTTAGGATCCTGTCGACTAAGGCTTTTAACTTTACGAGCCGTAAAGGTCTTATAAAGGTATTTCTCCCTATGAGTCGTGAGGATTTCGTAGGTGTGTTTTCTTCTTAAGAATCGTGAGGAGTCTTAAGTGTATGGTCTCTTATAAGTCGTAAGGATCTTACAAGAGTATTTTCTCCTTACAAGTCGAGAGGACTTACAAAGGCTGTCCACTGTGTAAACATATCCCTAGTCGCGGGTGGGATTTTGTTAGGGAAATGTTCATTCGCACCCGTGGATTGTATACAAGGGTCAGCATCGAACCGCTTGTAGGGCAATATCGAAGATTGTGATGGCTTAAGAACAGGTTCAGATCCCTGTAGCTTAAGACTTTTGAATCCTATGAGCCGTGAGGGTATCAAAGGGGAATTCTCCTTACGAATCGTGAGGATCTCGTAAGTTTAATTTCTCCTTAGGAATCGTGAGAATTCCTAAGTGTGTTTCTCCTTTGTGAGTCGTAAGGATCTCACGCAGGTGGTTTCTCCTTACAAGGTCGAGAGAACCTTGCAAGTGTCTTTTAACGAGATTGCGGCCTTTTGAGTTTTCACAAAACTCACCGGTAGCTCTGCTGTTTTTACTCACGGAGCCCTTTCGGTTTTCATCTGTGCCCATTTTGCTTATGGACATACAGTTTTCTTCTTTTTTTTGTGTCAGCCTTAGGATGCTGCGGTCCGTAGTAGTTTATCGACGTCTCGGTCAATTGCAAGTTTTAGGACATTGCGGTCCATTGTTAGTTTAAGGACGTTTCGGTCTGTCACCAGTTTTAGGACATAGTGGTCCATTGTTAGTTTAAGGACGTTTCGGTCCGAAAGCCGGCTACTACTCATAGAGTTTGAGCTTAGGAAGATAGCGAGTGGACATAGGTGTTGTCATCTACCGTTGACCTAAGCCGTGACTCGTCAGACGTAGTATTTTTTTTAGGAAGCGGCCGTTTATTGGCCTGAAGGGTCTTTCACCATGCATATCCATGAGCAAGTAAGCCCCACCCTGGTAGACTTTATCTATGATTTACAGGCCTTCATAGTTTGGCTCGAATTTCCCCCGTTTGGTACGATTGGGGATCATAGGTCTCTTGACCACTAGCATGAGTTCTCCTTGGCGGAATGTTCTCGGCCTAGTGAATCTTTCATATGAGCGCGTCATCTTTGCTTTATAAGCTTCGAGATTTTGTTGCACTATGAGCCGGGTTTCATCAAGGGTGTCGAGCTCCTCAAGCCGAAGGTGAGCATTCTCTTTGTCCGTTAGCTCGTAATGAATTGCCACTCGTAGAGAGGGTAACTCTATCTCGAGAGGGAGTACCGCTTCTGTGCCGAATACTAATGCATACGGCGTTGTATTCGTGGCTATTTTGAACGTAGTTCTATACGCCCGGAGAGTTTCATGCAGTCTCTCGTGCCAGTCCCTCTTATTTCGAGACACCGTCTTTTTCACGATCTTTGTCAAAGTCTTGTTGAAAGCCTCAGCTAGACCGTTAGCTCAGGGATTATAGACCGAAGAGTATCTCCAATCTATGTTATGCTGTTGTGCGAAGCGGCTGATCTTGTGGCTTCTATAGGCTGGCCCGTTATCGGAGATAATCCGTCACGGAGTGTTGAACCGATAAATGACGTGTGTCTTAAAGAAATGGAGGATATTCTCCGTCTTCACTTCCTTCAGCTGTACTGCTTCTGCCTATTTGGAGAAGTAATCAGTTGTCGCTAAAATGAATCGATGTCCTCTGGACGATGCTGGTTTGATAGGCCCGATTATGTCAGTTCCCCAAATCTCGGACGTCAAGCTAGCCACCGTTGGGTGTAGCGGATTTGGATGCTGATGGATGAAGTCCCCATGAATTTGGCACGAGTGGCACTGCTTTGCGTATTCCAGGTAGTCTTGGATCATTGTGGGCCAATAGTAGCCCATCCTTTTGATCTTCAACTTTATCTTCGGCCCGACTTGGTGAGAACCGCAGAGTCCGCCGTGAGTTTCTTGGACGACCCTCCTTGCCTCTTCAGGTCCCAGGCATCTTAGCCATAAAGAGTCAAACGATCTCTTATACAGAGTATCATCGACGAATGCAAAAGAAAGAGCTCGTTTCATGAGCTGATGTCTTGATGATACATCTTCAAGTATTCGACGAGATTTGAAGTAGTCTATAAAGACTTCTCTCCAATCCTTAGCCTTTTCCTGGTCTTTTATTTGTAGGGCCGTTTGCTCGGTAGCTCCTTTCTCTTTGGAGGACTCGGGAGATATTTCTGCCGGTGCAAGAATCCGACGGCTTTGCACAACGATCCTTACGTCATCGAGGTTCTCGTCGGCCAGTTCTTTAACGAGCTTGGCTAATGTATCCGCTTTGCTATTTTCCGCACGCGGTATGCTTTCCAGGGTGTATGAGGGAATTTGAGTTAGCAGTTGCTGTACTCTCTCGCCGTACTTTACCAGCTCTGGCTTGCACGTTTGATAGTCGCCGTTTACTTGGCTGACGACCAGCTAGGAGTCTCCGTATATGAGGAGGTTTTCGATTCCCATGTCGACAGCGATCTCAAGACCTGCTATTAAAGCTTCATATTCGGCTTCATTGTTCGTCCTCGGCTCTGTTCAAAAGAAGGCGGAGCGCATTATCCCCCTTTGTGGAGTTATGAAGATGAGGCCTACCCCAGATTTGATTATGGGGGTGCTTTGTTTGCGCTTCTTCATGGAAGATGCCCCATAGAAGTAGAGTTCCCATCGGGTGTCACTCTCTCCTTTCTCACCGTCGATTGGGTTAAATGCGTGCTCGTCTGGCAATTCGCAGTTCAAAGGAGAATCGACAGGTATCGGATGTTCAGCGAGGAAGTCGGCGATGGCCTGGCCTTTCGCTGCTTTGAGGGATCTGTATGTTATCGAGAACTCCATCAAGAGTAGGGCCCATTTAGCGAGCCGTCCCGTTAATATAGCCTTTGCCATCAAATATTTGAGAGGATCCACCTTTGATATGAGATGGACCTCATGTGCCAATGCGTAGTGTCTGAGCTTCGTTATCGTGAAGATCAACGCCAGGCAGTGTTTTCGATGGGGGATTAGTTGCTTTCTGCCCCTAGTAGAACTCGACTCAAGTAGTAGAGGGCTCTCTCTTTCCCCTGGTTGTTTTCTTGTGCCCATAATGTGCCTAGTGAACCCTCAAGGTTGGTTGTGTACAGAATGAGGGGCATTCCTTTGACTGGAGCGGTTAGCACCGGAGGGTTCTGTAGGTATCGCTTAATTTTGTCTAATGCGCTTTGGCACTTGCGATCCCAGACGAACGGGGTTCCCTTCTTCATTAGGTGACTGTAAGGACGACACTTGCCAGAGAGATTGGCTATAAATCATCGGATATATGCGAGCTTTCCTTGGAGAGACCGTAGTTGCTTGAGAGTTCTTGGCGGAGGCATTTCTATGATCGCTTTGATCTTTGACGGGTCTATCTCGATGCCTCGGTGTCGGACGACGAATCCTAGGAACTTGCCCGAAGAAACTCTGAACGCACACTTGAGAGGGTTCATCTTTAAGTTGTATTTCCGAAGACGCTGAAACACGATCTTCAGATGCTCTAGATGTTCCTCGTATGATTTTCTTTTAACTATGAGGTCGTCGATATAGCATTCGACGATTTCATGTATGAGGTCATCGAAGATCTTCGTCATGGTCCTCTGATAGGTGGCACCGGCGTTCTTCAGACCGAAGAGCATCACCTTGTAGCAGAATATGCCCAAAGGAGTCCGAAAAGCGGTATGCTTCTGGTCTTCGGGATGCATCTTTATCTGATTGTATCCTGACGAACCGTCCATGAAGGAGAAAACATTGTGAGTGGACGTATCATCTATCATCAGCTCGGTGACCGGTACTGGAAAGTCATCCTTCGGGCAAGCTTTGTTGAGATCCCGGAAGTCTACGCATATGCGCACCGTCCTATTTTTCTTCACCACTGGGACAATGTTGGGGATCCAATCAGTATACTGAACCTCTTGGATGAAGCCGGAGTTGATTAGCTTCTTGACCTCAGCGTTGATGCTCATCTCAAGTTCGAGCCGCATTCTTCTCGGTGCTTGTTTAATCGGCTTGATGTCCAGAGATATTGCTAATTTGTGCACAGTAATCTCTGGATCTAATCTGAGCATTTCGGAATAGTTCCATGCGAAGCAATCTTTATACTGCATGAGCACGTCTTTGAGCGTAGCCACCCTTTCTTCAGACAAAAGCTCACTAACGAATATCGGCCGCGGGTCACTTGCCGTCCCCAAGTCAATTTTTCTGAGGTTATCTGCAGTAGTATGTATCCCATCTTCCAGCTCTTTTGGCGCCGGTGGAAACTCGGAGATCACCTCTTCATCCTCGTTTTCGAAGCACCAGGGGAGGTCATCCATATCTTCGCATATTTCTTCTCGTGACATCGTTATCGCGTGACAGGTGCGAGATCGCTTCCAAGACCGATGTTAATCTGTATCTACTCTCGTGGCTTTGGGTTCATGCTTCTGCGGCGGGGTTACCCTCTAACTGCTGGATAGAGTGAACCTGTTGATCAGTCGAAAATACTGCATTTTTAACACGGCAATTTCCCTATCTTTTGCATTCATCTAGAGGTGTTCGGTATTCCTATTGCACATATTAGAAAAACACCTGTAAAATACTGAATTACCTGTACTGTATACTAAAACTGGCATTTTTAGGGAAATTGACTGTTTTTCATGGTATCGCATCATCCTTGTATTGCGCAACACTTGTTTCGAAGTCTGTGCAGGAAATTCCAGAAGAAAGGCCAAAGTTGTTAAAATGCTGATAAAAAAAATACGCCAACTCAATGACTTGAGATCTGGAAATAAACTAAAGGGTATTACAAGATTCAGCATATCTGATAATAACCCCAAAGTCAGAGGAAGAATTACCAGAGAAGTTGATGCAGAGAGGGCATTATTGGACCGCGGATCCGCGGTCCAAACCCACTTGGCGCTGCGGATCCGCGGTTGATATGACACGTCATCAGCTGATTTTTACTGCAGAATGTTTCTCTCAAGTCCTACATCTCATCAAGTCACTGCAAGTTCAGGAAATCTCTAGAAACTTCTTCAGTACAGAAAGGGCTCCTTGATCTAAGCTAATGATGTCCTAGCTTCCAAAGCAAGCTTCACCTTAACTACCTTAAAAGCCTAGAACCTTCTCCCTAACCTACTAGCTTAAGGTGGAAGCTAAACTCTAACTAACTAGTTCTAGAGGCTTCTACCTAACTAACTAGCTTACAAGGGAAGCTAACATAATCCAAGCTTCTTAAGGAAGCTAATCATTCTTAAGCCTATAAAAGGGACCCTAGGCTTCACTTGAAAAGGTTGTTGATTGTTGTTGAAAGTTGCTCCACTCTATCATCTCTTCAACCCAACACTTGCCACCTCCAAACCCTAACCTTAATCCAATCAAGAAGCCAAAGTTCAAGATCTTTGAGTTCAATCAAAGCTAGAAGCCTTCAAAGCCTTTAGAAGCGAAGCCGGACTTCATCGGAGTAAGTGATCCAAGCCGATCCGCGACTCAAGAAGCCGATGCAACGCTAGATTCGACGATCTCGTTCCCTTCTTAAATTCTTGTAGTCTTTGAGCAAAGTGTAACAAAATGTTGAATAAATAAAGGTGACGATTCTTTTAATTTGCTTATCTTTCAATTCAAGCATTATGATTCAATTTCGATTCTTGAATGTATTCTTTGTGATGATGCTTGAGTAAAACTCCGCTCGTGGAGGAGTCGAGACGATCGATAGAATGATGATGTTGACGAATCTTTAAACATTTTCTTAAGTCCTATAATGATTGTAAATTCTTGAAAATTGAATGATCGATGATCTAGTTTCGATGCGAAATGCGTTCTTGATTATTTTCGCACGGAACTAGAGATCAACGATCGATCATTTGATTTCCTAGAAGCTATCTTGTGAATGAGATTCATCGAAAGGACAAAGGATAAGATGAGGAAACCCTAATTCTTCGCAAGATCCTTAATCCTTGATAAATCGTCATCGATCTAGCATCAATTCGTTAATGGATAAGAAAAGGTAATTGCTAATCTTCTTCACATCTATGATCTAATCGACTCCTACGAGCTACATTTCAATTCTTGAAACTTTAATCGATTGGAATTCTATCAATTCTTGTTTCTTGATTTATTTTTTAATGCTTTCTTGATTTTTTGATGAGATTTAGATAATTCTTGAAATTCATTGATATAAATCATATAATCAAGTTTTCTTTTCTCTTCTCATTAATTTTCAATTCAAACAAAACAAATACAAACGAATCGCACAATCCCTGTGGACGATCCGCACTTACTAACGCGCTACATTCGACACCGTTATTGATTGCGGTCAAATAATTCTTTGATTGTGATTTTCTACACATTTTCTAAACATACACAACGGAGATTTCATTCAATCAAATGGCGCCGTTGCCGGGGATAGTGCGCTAATTCGTTTGTTTTTTAAATTTGAGTTGAAAAGTTTATTCCATCAATATTTTTAGATCTAAATTCGCACAAACACTAAACGTGTTGTTGTGATTTGTTGCGAGGAAATCTGAAATCTGTGGAGCTGTGGAAAAATTTATTTGAATATTCCAGAGAGCTTATAAGGTGAAAAGAGGCACACTGTAAAATTTTAGTGCAGAGATCTTTCAAACCTGCGGCAGATACGAGGCATTAGGCGCGTATTGCGGCTAAACCGCGGCGCTACAGTAGCGTTACAGTACAAAAATTCTCAGGTGACTCCTCTGCTTTCTTATCTTCTCCCTCATCTGCTCCAATTAACAATTTGCTGCAGGTTTCTTTGCAAAATTCGCAGCGCCGCAAAAAGCAATAAAAATTGTGCGTGTTTTTGATTTTTGGTTGTTTGCATATTAAATACGGAAATTAAGGGGCACGACCAAATCCAGATTAGGTGGGGAGTTCATTACCCTTCCTAAGCCCCAAAAATCACAAACTTGCATCCGCATTACCCTCATTAACTAAAAAAGATCTAGAGATGACTCCAAGGACCGTCGCGCTTACTTAGGACAGAAGAAGGTCGTGGGTAATCCATTGTTTATCCGCGTTTCTTTTGTGGTGTCTAAGGCTAGTGGTTATTAATTAGGCCCACTACATACGTAGTGGAGTACCTTCCCACTTACCTGGCACTTACCTGGCCACAGGGGAGACAAAGAGGCAGTGGAGGATTTATTCTGCGACTTCTCTTTTGGCAGTTAGGAGCGGTCTAGAGTTTTGACCTAGGTAACCATTAGATTTTAGGGTTGCTTGTTGCATTTGTTGTGATTTGCATCATTTTTTTTTTCAAAAATCCGTATATTTTTCAAAACAAACACCACATTCATTCATTTCCCCTAATTATAAGTCACGCTGCCACTTGTACTAACCCTTTTAGTGCAAGATAGGCTGGACACGGGATTCTAGTGCCTGTTTAGTCCGCGTTTCCTTTTATTGACCCCAAAGTCGGTATTTCTACATTTACCTCTTCTTTACCCACCACCACACCCACATCGATGGATCCGTCTCCATCGAACTTCTTTACCACTAATCTGCCGCCGTTCGCAGGTGCGCAGAATCCACCCCGCATCTCTCTCCTAGAGAGGTGCTATCCAACACGAGGTCCTCTTTCGACCTGTCTCTCCATTCCACCAGCCAACGGGGACAATTTTGAAATAAAACCCCAATACATCAACCTTCTACCAAAATATCACGGTCTCGAGTCTGAAGACGCATATGCCTTTATCACCAAATTTGAAAATGTATGCGCAATGATGGGTACCTCACAGCTTTCTGTGGATGCTATGCGTCTTCGTCTTCTCCCCTTCACTTTGTGCGATATAGCCGAGAAGTGGCTGTATAACACAACCGCACATTCCATTTCAAACTGGGGAGAATTCGTCAAAGCATTCCTAAAGAAATTTTACCCCTATCATAAAACAGCTCAAATCCGTAGCGAAATAAATCAATTCACCCAGCTTCCAAATGAACCATTTTCAAAATGTCTTGAACGCTTCAAGGATCTGTTAGTTCAATGTCCACATCACGGAATCCCCAGATAAAATCTGTGTCGAATCATTTATGAGGGCATTAATCCTAACACAAGACAGACCCTTGAATCCATGTATTAAGGCAACTTCATGACCAAAGATGATGGGGAAGCCTGGAAATTTCTAAAAGATTTCGCTGAAAAATCTTTACAGTGCGAGGGTGTGAGTCAATCTTCTAGGGTTGGCAATAACCAATCGGATGTTTCCATAGGAGTTAGAGCTGAAATTTCAGCTATCAATAAGAAACTCGAGACTATGGAAAACAAATTTTTAGCTGCCGCCTTAAATCAAATGTCACTCTCCAAAACTGTATGTGGATGCTGTTCGGATCCATCACATCTCACGGAAGAATGTCCACTAAATTCTCCGTTTCAAGGTCACGAGCATACCAATGCTGCTTTCCAACAAAGACCTAGAAACGATCCATTTTCTTCCACATATAATCAGGGTTGGAGGAATCACCCTAACTTTGCTTGGAACCAATCACATACTCAAAACACGGTTCCAAACCAAAATAATTTCCAAAGGGTCCCTCCACCACAACAGCAACCACTTCCATTGAGTCAGCACCCCTACCAATCACAAAACTTCCAAAATCCGGCCAACACTTTTGCACCACATGAAAACTCTTTGCAATTGACCGGTACAGATAACACCTCTGCACTAGCACAAACCTTGGATATTTTCATGAAACAATCCATCCAAGGGACGGCAAAAATGCAATCTTCCTTCGATAATGTAATGAAGATCATTGTCTCTCAAAATGAGAATATTAAATCGATGGAAGAACAAATTGCACAACTAAAAGCCGAAATGAGTGCGAGAGAAAAAGGGAAACTTCCAGCTCAACCTTTACCCAATCCTGGCTATTCACATCATGTGGATGCAATCACCACGTTGAGATCTAGAAAAGTGCTTGACAATCACGTTGGGGAAGAGATTGATGACACAGAAAAATCTATCAATAACACCTCGGCTGAGACCTTTCCTTCCACTTCTACTTCTAATTCTGACCCCAGTTCTTCTACCCCACCGCCTTCTTGCGAGCCTATTCTTCGTTTTCACAAAGGCTCGACACCTCAGCCCACCTCTTCTACTCCTCCACAGATGATCCCCACTTCTATTCTGGGATCGGTTCCACATACACTTCCTTCTCCTATGATGGACCCAGCACTTATTGCTAAAGCACCTTATCCTAATCGGTTAAGGGCTAACAAATCGAGTCCACATATGGAGAAGATTATGGACATATTTAAGCAAGTTAACATCAACATCCCTCTCCTAGATGCTATACAACAAGTTCCGTCCTATGCGAAAACTCTTAAGAACTTGTGCACTAGAAAGAGGAAGACTCAAGTGCCCAAGAAGATATTCATGGCAAAGACAGTAGACACAGCTTTCCCCCAACAATTACCAAGGAAACGTAAGAACCCTGGCAGTCCTACTATTTCCATTTCTATTGGGGAAAAACACATCAACCGTGCTCTACTAGACCTTGGCGCTAGTGTTAACTTGCTTCCATACTCGGTTTACGAGCACCTAGGTATCGGAGTGTTAAAACCTTCAAGCATAACTCTCCAGATGGCTGACCGATCAATCACCAAACCTAGGGGTGAACTGGAGGATGTGTTAATAAAAATCGAGGAATTTGTATTCCCTGTGGACTTTATTGTAATTGATACACAGCCTGTAGCGAACCCACGGAATCAAATTCCGGTGATTTTAGGTCGCCCCTTTTTGGCCACTTCCAACGCTATCATCAACTGTCGTAATGGTTCTATGACCCTATCCTTCGGGAATAGGTCAATTGAGCTGAACATTTAGAAGTTGGGAAGTGTACCCTCCGAACCTACTGCTCAGGTCTGTTCTGTCGACTTAATGGATGTCGACAGCAGCGAAATTGACGATCCTCATGATACTGATCTTAACTCTTTTCATATGTTGTTGTTTGACCCAACTATGTATCATACACATACGGACTCTTCCACCGAGATGTCCGGGTCGACAACTAACACCGATTATGAACTGCTTTTAGAGTCTGAAGATCACCCCGTGCTTTGCGATGACATTATTTCTCGGGGTATTGATGGGACTTTTGAGGAAATCTTCGCTGATGAACTCGCATTTTTGAATGACACGGGTGTTGAGATGAATCCACATCAAAACAATGAAATTAAACCTCCACCCCTTCTTCTGGACTATAAAAAGAATGCGAGTAATCCATCACATTCACTGCATCATCTCTCCCAAATGAGACGCACACACATTCTATTCCACCACTTACCTTATCCCCACTTCTTCTTCCACCAACCTATGCAATACATTGATAAAATTTTCAAATGGTTGGTGTAAACTTTTGGACTTTGCAAAGCTTGGCATCGACCACTGATTCTTGACCCCCTCATGTGATTTTCAAATATTAACATGGCTTAACTCAAGTTTGGGAGGGGTATAATCTGGCTCTTGAAAAGAAAAATTTTTACTCAAAAATGATGAGCCAAAAATAAGTTTGGGGGAGGATCTTCACTTAAATATTTTGCCCCCACTTATAATTTCCTCCCAGGCTTACATGTTTTTGTAGATATAGCGGTTGGCAACAGTAAGGACACTGTTGAAAACAAGTTTGGGGGAGGTTTGTGCTTATTTTTGCATCATTTGCATATGATTTGCATAAGCACAAAACATTTCTTCATAAAAACTATAAAAAATTTAAAAAAAAAATTCTAAACCTATAAAAATTTAAAAAATTTCAAAATTTCAAAATATTTAATATTTAAAATTTTTGTACATAAATAAGATAATAAAAGATTAAATAGTAAAAAATTACATCCATGAGATTAGAAAAATTTAAGAAAACCAAGAAAATTAGGAGTTATCTTATACGAACTAGTAATAAGTAGTTATGAGCCGTTGTCCCAAGGGTTAGTAAGATGAAGGAAGTCACTAATCTGAGGATAAAAATAAGTCTGAAAAATAGTTTCTATTCTAGAAGCCAAACATTTTGAACGTTGATACCCTGCTATTCGCACTTACACACGTCTTGAAGCCCGGGATAGTAGAGGATACCTTGAAATGCTCTTGTCTAAGAGCCGATGTATGAAGGAAATAAAAAAAATGAAGAAAATATAAAATGGTAAGAAAAATGGACACTGGTTTTGTTATCGCCAAGGCAGCAAAAAAAAAATATAGCGAGGGTGCCTCTTCACCTAGTGTCCTAAGGCCAACTGGTCAGAGAGTCACTGCTAAGCTTTAGGTGGTGCAAGACGAGGAAAATACACCAAATAAGCAAGCACATGAGTAATCGGTCGGTTAGTACCTCAAAAAGTATTAACGGTCACATGAAAGTGTGTGAGCAATCTCATCTAAATATTCATTAATTAAAAAGTACTGAGGCAGATGGGCAAGAGTATGATAGCTTGAATTGAATTCTCTGGGTGTAGGGATGTCTTTACACACACGTAGGGTTATATGATCGATATTTGGAAGAAAGATAGGAATGAAGAATAAGAAGATGTTTTATTGAGGGAGGACGTGATTTCTAACATTTTTTCATGACTATTAAGATAGGGCTCATGACAACCGAAAAGCTAGCTTAGTTGGAAACCCTAATTTTCAAGGCTTTTCTTTTACAATTCTTATCTTTAAATGTAATATTCACGGTCTTCCTTTTATTATTGAATTTTGTGGGTGCAATCTGCTGAAAACCCTCAGGAGACAACACTTCTCCTACTAGGGACACCTAGAGGTTTAAAGACTTGTTGCACGTGCTCAGTGCAATCGTGTTGCTTACGAAAGTGTGCTAGTTAGTTTTTCTGTTTCCTTATTTTCTCCTTCTCTTTTTAATAAAACAGTTCGCTCGAGACGACCGAAAATAAGTTTGGGGGAATTTGATCAGTCGAAAATACTGCATTTTTAACACGGCAATTTCCCTATCTTTTGTATTCATCTAGAGGTGTTCGGTATTCCTATTGCACATATTAGCAAAACACCTGTAAAATACTGAATTACCTGTACTGTATACTAAAACCGGCATTTTTAGGGAAATTACTGTTTTTCATGGCATCGCATCATCCTTGTATTGCGCAACACTTGTTTCGAAGTCTGTGCAGGAAATTCCAGGAGAAAGGCCAAAGTTGTCAAAATGCTGATAAAAAAAAACGCCAACTCAATGACTTGAGATCTGGAAATAAACTAAAGGGTATTACAAGATTCAGCATATCAGATAATAACCCCAAAGTCAGAGGAAGAATTACCAGAGAAGTTGATGCAGAGAGGGCATTATTGGACCGCGGATCCGCGGCCTAAACCCACTTGGCGCCGCGGATCCGCGGTTGATATGACACGTCATCGGCTGATTTTTACAGTAGAATGTTTCTCTCAAGTCCTACATCTCATCAAGTCACTGCAAGTTCAGGAAATCTCCAGAAACTTCTTCAGTACAGAAAGGGCTCCTTGATCTAAGCTAATGATGTCCTAGCTTCCAAAGTAAACGTCCCCTTAACTACCTTAAAAGCCTAGAACCTTCTCCCTAACTTCCTAGCTTAAGGTGGAAGCTAAACCCTCACTAACTAGTTCTAAAGGGTTCTACCTAACTAACTAGCTTACAAGGGAAGCTAACCTAATCCAAGCTTCTTAAGGGAGCTAATCATTCTTAAGCCTATAAAAGGGACCCTAGGCTTCACTTGAAAAGGTTGTTGATTGTTGTTGAAAGTTGCTCCACTCTATCATCTCTTCAACCCAACACTTGCCACCTCCAAACCCTAACCCTAATCCAATCAAGAAGCCAAAGTTCAAGATCTTTGAGTTCAATCAAAGCAAGAAGCCTTCAAAGCCTTTAGAAGCGAAGCCGGACTTCATCGGAGTATGTGATCCAAGCCGATCCGCGACTCAAGGAGCCGATGCAACGCTAGATTCGAAGATCTCGTTCCCTTCTTAAATTCTTGTAGTCTTTGAGCAAAGTGTAACAAATTGTTGAATAAATAAAGGCGACGATTCTTTTAACTTGCTTATCTTTCAATTCAAGCATTATGATTCAATTTCGATTCTTGAATGTATTCTTTGTGGTGATGCTTGAGTAAAACTCCGCTCGTGGAGGAGTCGAGACGATCGATAGAATGATGATGTTGACGAATCTTTAAACATTTTCTTAAGTCCTATAATGATTGTAAATTCTTGAAAATTGAATGATCGATGATCTAGTTTCGATGCGAAATGCGTTCTTGATTATTTTCGCATGGAACTAGAGATCAACGATCGATCATTTGATTTCCTAGAAGCTATCTTGTGAATGAGATTCATCGAAAGGACAAAGGATAAGATGAGGAAACCGTAATTCTTCGCAAGATCCTTAATCCTCGATAAATCATCATCGATTTAGCATCAATTCGTTAATGGATAAGAAAAGGTAATTGCTAATTTTCTTCACATCTATGATCTAATCGACTCCTACGAGCTACATTTCAATTCTTGAAACTTTAATCGATTGGAATTCTATCAATTCTTGTTTCTTGATTTCTTTTTTAATGCTTTCTTGATTTTTTGATGAGATTTAGATAATTCTTGAAATTCATTGATATAAATCATATAATCAAGTTTTCTTTTCTCTTCTCATTAATTTTCAATTCAAACAAAACAAATACGAACGAATCGCACAATCCCTATGGACGATCCGCATTTACTAACGTGCTACATTCGATACCGTTATTGATTGCGGTCAAATAATTCTTTGATTGTGATTTTCTATACATTTTCTAAACATACACAACGGAGACTTCATTCAATCAAATGGCGCCGTTGCCGGGGATAGTGCGCTAATTCGTTTGTTTTTGAAATTTGAGTTGAAAAGTTTATTCCATCAATATTTTTAGATCTAAATTCGCACAAACACTAAACGTGTTGTTGTGATTTGTTGCGAGAAAATCTGGAATCTGTGGAGCCGTGGAAAAATTTATTTGAATATTCCAGAGAGCTTATAAGGTGAAAAGAGGCACACTGTAAAATTTTAGTGCAGAGATCTTTCAAACCTGCGGCGGATACGCGGCATTAGGCGCTTATTGCGGCTAAACCGCGGCGCTACAATAGCGTTACAGTACAAAAATTCTCAGGTGACTCCTCTGCTTTTTTATCTTCTCCCTCATCTGCTCCAATTAACAATTTGCTGCAGGTTTCTTTGCAAAATTCGCAGCGCCGCAAAAAGCAATAAAAATTGTGCATGTTTTTGATTTTTGGTTGTTTGCATACTAAATACGGAAATTAAGGGGAACGACCAAATCCAGATTAGGTGGGGAGTTCATTACTCTTCCTAAGCCCCAAAAATCACAAACTTGCATCCGCATTACCCTCATTAACTAAAAAAGATCTAGAGATGACTCTAAGGACCGCCGCGCTCACTTAGAACAGAAGAAGGCCGTGGGTAATCCATTGTTTATCCGCGTTTCTTTTATGGTGTCTAAGGCAAGTGTGTCTAAGGCTAGTGGTTATTAATTAGGCCCATTACCTACGTAGTGGAGTACCTTCCCACTTACCTGGCACTTACCTGGCCACAGGGGAGACAAAGAGGCAGCGGAGGATTTATCCTGCGACTTGTCTTTTGGTAGTTAGGAGTGGTCTAGAGTTTTGACCTAGGTGACCACTAGATTTTAGGGTTGCTTGTTGCATTTGTTGTGATTTGCATCATTTTTTTTTCAAAAATCCGTATATTTTTCAAAACAAACACCACATTCATTCATTTCCCCTAATTATAAGTCACGCTGCCACTTGTACTAACCCTTTTTAGTGCAAGATAGGCTGGACACGGGATTCTAGTGCCCGTTTAGTCCGCGTTTCCTTTTATCGACCCCAAAGTCGGTATTTCTACATTTACCTCTTCTTTACCCACCACCACACCCACATCGATGGATCCGTTTCCATCGAACTTCTTTACCACTAATCTGCCGCCATCCGCAGGTGCGCAGAATCCACCCCGCATCTCTCTCCAAGAGAGGTGCTATCCAACACGAGGTCCTCTTTCGACCAGTCTCTCCATTCCACCAGCCAACGGGGACAATTTTGAAATAAAACCCCAATACATCAACCTTCTACCAAAATATCACAGTCTCGAGTCTGAAGACGCATATGCCTTTATCACCAAATTTGAAAATGTATGCGCAATGATGGGTACCTCACAGCTTTCTGTGGATGCTATGCGTCTTCGTCTTCTCCCATTCACTTTGTGCGATATAGCTGAGAAGTGGCTGTATAACACAACCGCACATTTCATTTCAAACTGCGGAGAATTCGTCAAAGCATTCCTAAAGAAATTTTACCCCTATCATAAAACAACTCAAGTCCGTAGCGAAATAAATCAATTCACCCAGCTTCCAAATGAACCATTTTCAAAATGTCTTGAACGCTTCAAGGATCTATTAGTTCAATGTCCACATCACGGAATCCCCAGATGAGATCTGTGCCGAATCATTTATGAGGGCATTAATCCTAACACAAGACAGACCCTTGAATCCATGTGTTAAGGCAACTTCATGACCAAAGATGATGGGGAAGCCTGGATATTTTTAGAAGATTTCGCTGAAAAATCTTTACAGTGGGAGGGTGTGAGTCAATCGTCTAGGGTTGGCAATAACCAATCGGATGTTTCCATAGGAGTTAGAGCTGAAATTTCAGCTATCAATAAGAAACTCGAGACTATGGAAAATAAATTTTTAGCTGCCGCCCTAAATCAAATGTCACTCTCCAAAACTGTATGTGGATGCCGTTCGGATCCATCACATCTCACGAAAGAATGTCCACTAAATTCTCCGTTTCAAGGTCATGAGCATGTTAGTTATGTATATGCCCTAGAGGCCATTGTTGTACATATGATGTATATTATAATGGATGCTTGGTTATATATAGAGATGACTTTCTTGCTCGTCATGATAGTATGCTATTTGGTTTCACTTTATCTTAACATGTTGACTTGTATTGGTTTACTGTTTTACTCTCACATGTTGATAAAGCCCTTAGGATTTGTACTCGACTACTGGGACTATGATGAGATCATACTAGTGGGGCCGCGGTAGTCGATGAGTACATCCTATAACTGTTCCTAGTCGAGGGTATATCGAGACAGGGCATCGATACGCCAGAGTAGACTAGCGTATACGCATCTTGACCCATATGATGGGCGATGGATGATCCCATATCCATCGGTGTTAGACATCAGAGATGGTGTACGGGTGCTCAGTGGAGACTGGGTACACTGGACGGACTCGCCGAGAACTCCCAGATGGTGATATACCACACGTCAGATGGCAGTTCTCTGGTGACACTGGTACAGGGTAGTCTGTAGACCCGAGATCGTCATGGAGTCTTGTGTGATTCCCACTGTGCTTTGATTTCCACCTTACCACGTCCAAGAGGGCGTGCAAAACGGTGGCTTTTGGGTACAGTCCCGAATCACATGGAGGCAATGAGCGATAGGAGGGGATTCGTCTATCCCGGTATAGGGAGTTGATGTTGTGCTGTGTTCGATTGGCTATAACTGGAAGTCCCTGGCCAGGGCTGATATAGAGATTTACTGGTAAGTGTTACTAGTAGTTTCTCGACCCGTTATGAGCCATACATCGACACGACTTATCGGTTACTGGGGTCTGACGTATACCACCCCTAGACTTGATATGCGACATATCAGACGAACAGACCGGACTGTACGGGAGTGTTACTGGTTGGATTCACAGGAGAACGCACAGGCTAGCTTGTTGATCTTCTGATCGCTCAATACCTGGGTGGCTGTTACGTTTAGCTGACCGCTTGCAGCTTGTGGGTGTTTGATATGATCATCACCTGCTACCGGCGTATTGACGATTCTTTAGAGTCCTACACAGAGGTTTCTTGGCTCAGGCAAAACGGAGTAGTGGCGCATATGTGATATGCGCAGGAGCGTGAATAATGCGATATGGGATACCGTATTATATTCTCGCGAAATATGGATATGAACCGGGTCATCGGATCAAGTGTTGATTCGATGAATCGGTACATGATATATTAGTCGGTTATATTTGATATAGCCGGATCGTCGGATCAAGTGTTGATTCAATGATTTAATATATAATAATATATATGATATATTATTATATTAACTAATATTGGCTTGCTTTATTATTTCATTTTCTCAGTGGATGATACATTGATATATATGCGATATATGTTAATTGTATTATTTTCTTTTGTTTCAAATATATAATATATATGTGATATATATTATTGTGACATGATATGATTAATTGTTAAACATGTTTAAGGATGATTAATTGAGATTAGGGTTTAATTTGGGTTAGATGTTTCATGCATCTTCTAGAAGGTTTCTTCTTTTGTCATTCTTAAGATATTTTCTTTAACTCAACTAAACCCTAACTCTAGTTATTTCTCTACAAAATCCTAGCCACTCATCCTTGACCATGGTTAATAATCAATCATATAGATTTATTCTATTCATCACAAAAGAAAAAGGATTATTATTATCTTTTCATTATCATCTTCTTGCTTCTTCATGAAAGCTTGCTAGTTTTTCTTAAGTGATGAAAATAAATTGAGAAAATAATTTAAAAAGAAAGCAAAATCACTACTCTCTCATCCTCATCTCATCTTGCCCATGGGATTAGTGTGTTCTACTCTTTTGAGTGAGAAAGCTTGAGTCGAAGCAACTTCAAGGTAGATCATCGGAGATTTGGAATACTTCGAGCTAGCATGGATCGTTCGAGTCGTGGAGCCTCTCATGAGTCCGGGAGATCGTGGATCGCGGCAAAGGGACTTCTACTCGGACCTTGTGAAGTGAAGGAGCGGACTACAAAGGTTGTAATCCCTCACACTTAGATAAAAGTTATCTTATTGCATGTTAAACCCTAATAATCTAGCAATGATCCCGGCTTTGGGTTGTTCGGCACGTCTAAAATTTAATCCGGGCATGTTTGATGCCTTTTGAACCTTCACAAGAGTGCCTAGGAACCCTACAGTGGTATCAGAGCCTAGCTAGAGCATTAGGCGATGTGTTTACGAAGTTAAAACTCCGATCG
Source organism: Agapanthus africanus (assembly GCA_030015575.1). Classification (NCBI taxonomy): domain Eukaryota; kingdom Viridiplantae; phylum Streptophyta; class Magnoliopsida; order Asparagales; family Amaryllidaceae; genus Agapanthus; species Agapanthus africanus. The sequence continues at coordinate 259,063,837 of CM057350.1, forward strand.
AACCCGAAACGACGCAAAATGACCCCTCTCTGGAAATTTTTTAAATTCTGGGATTTTTCTGAATTAAAAATATGTAAAAAAATCAGCAGGGAATTCTAAGAACTACCATAAAATCCGAGCCCCTAAATCCACCAAACGGCGGCGGAAGCGCGGCGCAAGCATGGCTTGCGCGGTGCTTCCGCGGCGAGAAAGTGTGATCATGACACGTGGCTTTGATGGTTATGACCGTAGGTACTTGTTGATGTTTCTGGATATTTTTAACAGTGATTCCAGTATTGTTTAAATCTGGGGTTTATTTGGTAATATTAGATTCGATCGGAATATTTAAGTTCGTATTTCTTTCCGGATATTTAGAAACTGTTAAACTATTTGAACGGATATCATTAACTTACTGTTTTCCGGTACGGCAAATTTTCAAGTGTTGAAATTTATTCGGGTTTAAATCTTTTGGAAAAATTATACAAGTTAAGCGGTGGACCCTCTAGAAGACACAAACCTTAACTCGATTATGTGACCGTCTTGAACTGCCTTTTGAACCTTCGGGTTTGGGGCAGTACGGCGTGCCACATGTGAGGCGTTGGCTTGACCCTTCTACGGCTGGATCACCGGTACTGTGACATATTCTGGGATTATTTGAACCCCGCTCAAGAGTTGAGCAGTTTGGAAAATTTTGGGTGTTTGATTATCTGTTCGAAAAGTTTAATACTGTCGATTTATCTGGAATGTGATACAATATGTGGAATTCATAGAGTTAGGCATGAAATGCGGAGTATGTGATATTTCGGATTTACGATGTCTAAAGTGATTGTGGATTCCAAATATTGTAGTTTTACACTTTCTTTTCTGTGACCGTAAGTGTAATATGTGATATCGCCGGTTTCGTTGCTATATGATTCAACGACAATTGGGATGCGCATATTTACTTACGTTGATGATATGTGATATTATGTGTTGCTGTGATATGTTATATTGGATCGTCGCGTTCTGAATAGCCGGGGGTTTTATGTGAGATGAGGGTTTTTATTTTCATTCATGTAAAATTCATTTGTAATGTAATATTCTTTTATTTGGGGCACTTCCTGGTTGCGGTTGATGTCACCAGTGTATATTATTTACTTTTCCGCATTAGGTGGACCCAAGGAGGGGAGCACAAGTAACCGGGTTCTAGGGTCCAATGGGAGGCCATCTCGAGGAGTCGAGACCGGGTCTTCTAACCCTAAAATTGGCAGTGTTACTTGCCGCTCTCGTAGGGGTCTTGGGATGTGGGTTTGGCTATTCGTCGCGACCGTGGAATCCGTGTTTTATACAGGCTCGTATTGAAAACACGGACGTCCTAGTATATCCAATATTTCATATATGTTCTTCTGCTGCAATGTTCTGTGATGAGATCATATTACTGCCTGAGACGAATGCTTATACTATATATATATGCTGATATATAAATATTACTGCTTTCGTTTCTTCTGTGATGCTTAGGAAGCATAAGCTGATGGGATTTTTATTAATGAGATTAATAAAAGAAAAGAAACCTAAAGATGTTGTAGAATCAAAACTTTATAAAAGGGGTAGCTACAGTTTTGCTTTGCACAGTGATATATACGATATATCCTGCACCTTATTCGATGAGGAATGGACCGAGATCCCTTCACCGGGAGTGACTCCTTTAGCAAAACTGGCAGATGCTACAAAACGCGGTCTGTCTTTTGATTGCTTTTAGTGTTTTGCTTTGCACAGCGGTATATGTGATATATCCTGCACCTTATTCGATGAGGAAAGGGCCGACGATCCCTTCACCGGGAGTGACCCCTTTAGCGAAACTAAGAAAAGCCTCAAAAACACTCCTTTTCAAAACTTCACTCGATTCTACAGCGATATCAAGTTCATTACGCTCAGGGTTTTCTGAAAAACCTGCGTAGCCCTCCGTCATTTCAGATAAATCCCACTCAGTATTCGTGCTGTGTTTGTTGACCTTGTCAAGGCACAGTGTACGGTAGCTAATTAGTGTTTATCTGCTAAAACATAAGATGTGATTGGATTAGGGTATTCGTACGGCCTTGTTGACCTTGTCAAGGGTCATGCGGGTGGGTTTAATTCAATCAGGAAATGACGGGTTAAACTTGACTTGCGATTTATGGTTTGTTGACCTTGTCAAGGTCATAGATCGCTAGGGGCAAAATATTATCGGGAATTTCAAGTGTTGAAATTTGCAATGAGATTGCATACCTCCTATGAGATAGTTGGATCCTGATACCCACTGCGAGTAAGAGTTACTCCTGGGAGAGTTTTACGCAAGACAATTAGCCGATCAAGTAGGTGTCTAGAAAAGTGTTAACGAGGTTACGCCTCTGGGAAAACGAGGTTTACATTAATTAGGTCCGTGCGTGAGCACGGGGAACCTCCCTCAAAGTACCGACATTGATCTGGCTGAAAGATTGACGAAATTGTAGGGTGTAATAAATCCCGGCTAATCTTACCTTTTAAGGTTTTAAGGTAGATTTGATAAAAACAGTGGGAGACATCCTGATTAGATAAGATAATAACCAATCTAATCTTGCAAGAGCATACGCTAAAGTGTTTTCTTCTCTCTCTCTCCAGGTAGCGACCATTTCAGGCCATAATCAAGATAATAATATGGATGTATTGACTGAACCTAATTATTGTACTGAGCAAGGGAACGTTGGACCCGTTCTTTCTTATAAGAGTTATAAGACTGAACAGGAAACAGGAGAATATCTGGATTCTCACGCCGCCCAAAAGAACATGCATGTTGATGCATCTTCTTCGGGTGTGTTAGTTATTGAGAACTGTTTCTCAGTTCACCCTACGTCCTGGGTATTAGATACCGGATCAGGATCCCACATATGTAAACAGTTACATGGGCTACGTAAAGGTAGAGAACTGGGAAAGGGTGATCATTCCGTTCAAGTAGGGAACGGTGCAAGTATTATAGCCAAAGCAGTTGGCGAATATCACCTTATATTACCAAGTCGTAATACACTGATTCTAAATGAGTGCTATTATATACCGAACATGATGTGCAACATTATATCAGTTTCTTTATTGAGTAAAGAGGGATATAATTTTGTAGTACAGGATAATGTTATGAACATATTCCTAGATCAAAAGTTGATTGCATCAGGCTCGTTACATAATGGCATATTCATTCTAAATCAGAGTACAGTCCTGAATATACAAAACACACACAAGAGGAAAAGTTCAGATATGAACGAATCCTTCTTGTGGCATTGTAGACTTGGTCATATCAATGCGACACGACTGGCTAAGTTACATAAGGATGGTTATTTGAATCCGTTCGAATTATCATCTTATGATACTTGCCATTCATGTCTCAAAGGAAAAATGACCAAAACTCCGTTTAGTGGACATGGAGAAAGAATTACTGAACTCTTAGGACTGGTACATAGTGATGTATGCGGTCCCATGTCTACGTATGCCAGGAACGGTTCTTCCTACTTCATTACATTCACTGACGATCTCTCTAGATTCGGACATGTGTTCCTGATGAAACACAAGTCTGAAGCTTTTGAGAAATTCAGAGAATATAAGCACGAAGTAGAGAACCAAACGGGCAAAAGTATTAAGATTCTTCGATCAGATCGAGGAGGTGAATACTTAAGCAATGAGTTCCTAGATTATCTAAAAGAGAATGGGATTCTCTCTCAGCTTACTCCTTCTTATACACCACAGCACAACGGTGTATCGGAGCGGAGGAATCGCACCCTATTAGATATGGTGCGCTCTATGATGAGTACAGCTGAGTTACCTATTTCCTTCTGGGGGTATGCGCTTGAGACAGCAGCATACCTATTGAATCAAGTTCCAACTAAATCTGTACCTACCACACCATATGAGATATGGAGTGGGAAGAGACCGTATCTTAAACGAGTTAAGATATAGGGTTGTCCGGCCTATGTCAAAAGGCAAAATCCGGACAAACTCGAGGCACGGTCAGTTCTTTGCAAGTTTGTAGGATATCCGAAGAATTCTTATGGATATTTTTTCTATCACAGTCAAGAGCAAAAAGTGTTTGTTGCTCAACATGCCACCTTTTTAGAAAAGGAATTTCTTGCAAAAGAGATTAGTGGCTCTGAGGTAGAACTGGAAGAAGTTCCAGCAATACAAACTGCAACTGAAGATTTAGTGGAACCAGAGGATTCAGTAGTACCCGACGAACCCCAGCCTCTCCGCCGATCTAGTAGGGTTTCTCGTCCACCTGAGAGATACTACGGTTTTCTTATTGATGGTGGAAGTGAGGATTGCATCATGCATGATGATGAACCGACTAGTTTCGAGCAGGCCATCACGAGTGGTGACTCTGTGAAATGGCTGGATGCAATGCGATCTGAGATGGAATCCATGTACACCAATAAAGTATGGACTTTGGAAAATGCTCCTGAAGGGGTAAAACCCATTGGGAGCAAGTGGATCTTTAAAAAGAAATTTGGTGTAGATGGAAAAGTTGAGACTTTCAAAGCTAGACTTGTAGCAAAGGGATTTCGTCAACGACCAGGTGTGGATTATGACGAAACCTTTTCTCCAGTGGCTATGCTTAAGTCCATCCGGATCTTACTTGCCATTGCTGCATACCATGACTACGAAATCTGGCAAATGGATGTTAAGACCGCCTTTCTAAACGGTGATTTAGAAGAGTGCGTGTACATGACTCAGCCCGAGGGCTTCGTAGATAGTGGGAGCAGCGGAAAGGTGTGCAAGCTGCTTAAATCCATTTATGGGTTAAAGCAAGCATCGCGGAGTTGGAACATCTGTTTTGATATTGTAGTCAAAGAGTTTGACTTCATCAAAAATATAGATGAACCTTGTATCTATAAGAAGGTAGCAGAGGGTAAGGTTGTCTTCCTCGTATTGTACGTGGATGACATACTCTTGATAGGAAATGATATTCCTATGCTGCAATCAGTCAAGCTCTTCTTATCACAGAGATTCTCAATGAAAGATCTAGGTGATGCCTCCTGCATATTGGGAATCATGATCTATAGAGATAGATCTAAACGGATACTGGGATTGTCCCAATCCAGGTACATTGACACCATATTAAAGAGGTTTAGTATGGAAGAATCCAAGCGTGGGAATCAGCCCACGATCTCTGGACTCACTCTCTCCAAAGAGATGTCTCCCAAGACTGATTTGGAGAGAGCTCGCATGCAAGGGATACCCTATGCTTCGGCAGTAGGCTCTATCATGTATGCGATGCTATGTACCAGACCCGATGTAGCATACTCGCTAAGTGTAGTGAGTCGGTATCAAGCAGATCCTGGAGAGAGTCACTGGACAGCTGTGAAGAACATTCTCAAGTACTTGCGAAGGACTAAGGAGATGTTTTTGGTGTATGGTAACGAAGAACTCCAGGTGGAGTCCTTTACCGATTCCAGCTTCCAAAGTGATAAGGACGACTCTAAGTCGCATTCGGGTTTTGTCTTTACCCTCAATGGAGGGGCGGTATGTTGGAAGAGTTCCAAACAGGATACCGTTGCAGACTCAACGATGGAGGCTGAATACATCGCTGCCAACGATGCTGCCAAAGAAGCTGTCTGGATCAAGAAGTTCATTAGTGAACTTAGTGTGGTTCCATCCATTGAGCATCCAATACCTCTGTATTGCGATAACAATGGAGCTGTGGCTTTGGCCAAGGAACCCAGGTTCCATCAGAAGTCCAGACATATTCTAAGGCGGTATCACCTGATCAGGGAGATAGTTGATCGCCGGGAGATCGAGGTCAGGAAAGTAGATACGAAGGACAACACTGCGGATCCATTCACGAAGGCTATTCCCCAGATACAGTTTGAGAGATTATTCGGGATGCTAGGTATGAGATACTACAGCAGCTGGCCTTAGTGCAAGTGGGAGATTGTTAGTTATGTATATGCCCTAGAGGCCATTGTTGTACATATGATGTATATTATAATGGATGCTTGGTTATATATAGAGATGACTTTCTTGCTCGTCATGATAGTATGCTATTTGGTTTCACTTTATCTTAACATGTTGACTTGTATTGGTTTACTGTTTTACTCTCACATGTTGATAAAGCCCTTAGGATTTGTACTCGACTACTGGGACTATGATGAGATCATACTAGTGGGGCCGCGGTAGTCGATGAGTACATCCTATAACTGTTCCTAGTCGAGGGTATATCGAGACAGGGCATCGATACGCCAGAGTAGACTAGCGTATACGCATCTTGACCCATATGATGGGCGATGGATGATCCCATATCCATCGGTGTTAGACATCAGAGATGGTGTACGGGTGCTCAGTGGAGACTGGGTACACTGGACGGACTCGCCGAGAACTCCCAGATGGTGATATACCACACGTCAGATGGCAGTTCTCTGGTGACACTGGTACAGGGTAGTCTGTAGACCCGAGATCGTCATGGAGTCTTGTGTGATTCCCACTGTGCTTTGATTTCCACCTTACCACGTCCAAGAGGGCGTGCAAAACGGTGGCTTTTGGGTACAGTCCCGAATCACATGGAGGCAATGAGCGATAGGAGGGGATTCGTCTCTCCCGGTATAGGGAGTTGATGTTGTGCTGTGTTCGATTGGCTATAACTGGAAGTCCCTGGCCAGGGCTGATATAGAGATTTACTGGTAAGTGTTACTAGTAGTTTCTCGACCCGTTATGAGCCATACATCGACACGACTTATCGGTTACTGGGGTCTGACGTATACCACCCCTAGACTTGATATGCGACATATCAGACGAACAGACCGGACTGTACGGGAGTGTTACTGGTTGGATTCATAAGAGAACGCACAGGCTAGCTTGTTGATCTTCTGATCGCTCAATACCTGGGTGGCTGTTACGTTTAGCTGACCGCTTGCAGCTTGTGGGTGTTTGATATGATCATCACCTGCTACCGGCGTATTGACGATTCTTTAGAGTCCTACACAGAGGTTTCTTGGCTCAGGCAAAACGGAGTAGTGGCGCATATGTGATATGCGTAGGAGCGTGAATAATGCGATATGGGATACCGTATTATATTCTCGCGAAATATGGATATGAACCGGGTCATCGGATCAAGTGTTGATTCGATGAATCGGTACATGATATATTAGTCGGTTATATTTGATATAGCCGGATCGTCGGATCAAGTGTTGATTCAATGATTTAATATATAATAATATATATGATATATTATTATATTAACTAATTTTGGCTTGCTTTATTATTTCATTTTCTCAGTGGATGATACATTGATATATATGCGATATATGTTAATTGTATTATTTTCTTTTGTTTCAAATATATAATATATATGTGATATATATTATTGTGACATGATATGATTAATTGTTAAACATGTTTAAGGATGATTAATTGAGATTAGGGTTTAATTTGGGTTAGATGTTTCATGCATCTTCTAGAAGGTTTCTTCTTTTGTCATTCTTAAGATATTTTCTTTAACTCAACTAAACCCTAACTCTAGTTATTTCTCTACAAAATCCTAGCCACTCATCCTTGACCAGGGTTAATAATCAATCATATAGATTTATTCTATTCATCACAAAAGAAAAAGGATTATTATTATCTTTTCATTATCATCTTCTTGCTTCTTCATGAAAGCTTGCTAGTTTTTCTTAAGTGATGAAAATAAATTGAGAAAATGATTTAAAAAGAAAGCAAAATCACTACTCTCTCATCCTCATCTCATCTTGCCCATGGGATTAGTGTGTTCTACTCTTTTGAGTGAGAAAGCTTGAGTCGAAGCAACTTCAAGGTAGATCATCGGAGATTTGGAATACTTCGAGCTAGCATGGATCGTTCGAGTCGTGGAGCCTCTCATGAGTCCGGGAGATCGTGGATCGCGGCAAAGGGACTTCTACTCGGAGCTTGTGAAGTGAAGAAGCGGACTACAAAGGTTGTAATCCCTCACACTTAGATAAAAGTTTTCTTATTGCATGTTAAACCCTAATAATCTAGCAATGATCCCGGCTTTGGGTTGTTCGGCACGTCTAAAATTTAATCCGGGCATGTTTGATGCCTTTTGAACCTTCACAAGAGTGCCTAGGAACCCTACAGAGCATACCAATGCTGCTTTCCAACAAAGACCTAGAAACGATCCATTTTCTTCCACATAGAATCAGGGTTGGAGGAATCACCCTAACTTTGCTTGGAACCAATCACATACTCAAAACACGGTTCCAAACCAAAATAATTTCCAAAGGGTCCCTCCACCACAACAGCAACCACTTCCATTGAGTCAGCACCCCTACCAATCACAAAACTTCCAAAATCCGGCCAACACTTTTGCACCACATGAAAACTCTTTGCAATTGACCGGTACAGATAACACCTCTGCACTAGCACAAACCTTAGATACTTTCATGAAACAATCCATCCAAGGGACGACAAAAATGCAATCTTCCTTCGATAATGTAATGAAGATCATTCTCTTTCAAAATGAGAATATTAAATCGATGGAAGAACAAATTGCACAACTATAAGCCGAAATGAGTGCGGGAGAAAAAGGGAAACTTCCAGCTCAACCTTTACCCAATCCTGGCTATTCACATCATGTGGATGCAATCACCACGTTGAGATCTGGAAAAGTGCTTGACAATCACGTTGGGGAAGAGATTGATGACACAGAAAAATCTATCAATAACACCCCGGCTGAGACCTTTCCTTCCACTTCTACTTCTAATTCTGACCCCAGTTCTTCTACCCCACCGCCTTCTTACGAGCCTATTCTTCGTTTTCACAAAGGCTCGACACCTTAGCCCACCTCTTCTACTCTATCACAGACGATCCCCACTTCTATTCTGGGATCGGTTCCACATACACTTCCTTCTCCGATGATGGACCCAGCACTTATTGCTAAAGCACCTTATCCTAATCGGTTAAGGGCTAACAAATCGAGTCCACATATGGAGAAGATTATGGACATATTTAAGCAAGTTAACATCAACATCCCTCTCCTAGATGCTATACAACAAGTTCCGTCCTATGCGAAAACTCTTAAGAACTTGTGCACTAGAAAGAGGAAGACTCAAGTGCCCAAGAAGATATTCATTGCAAAGACAGTAGACACAGCTTTCCCCCAACAATTACCAAGGAAATGTAAGAACCCTGGCTGTCCTACTATTTCCATTTCTATTGGGGAAAAACACATCAACCGTGCTCTACTAGACCTTGGCGCTAGTGTTAACTTGCTTCCATACTCGGTTTACGAGCACCTAGGTATCGGAGTGTTAAAACCTTCAAGCATAACTCTCCAGATGGCTGACCGATCAATCACCAAACCTAGGGGTGAACTGGAGGATGTGTTAATAAAAATCGAGGAATTTGTATTCCCTGTGGACTTTATTGTAATTGATACACAGCCTGTAGCGAACCCACGGAATCAAATTCCGGTGATTTTAGGTCGCCCCTTTTTGGCCACTTCCAACGCTATCATCAACTGTCGTAATGGTTCTATGACCCTATCCTTCGGGAATAGGTCAATTGAGCTGAACATTTAGAAGTTGGGAAGTGTACCCTCCGAACCTACTGCTCAGGTCTGTTCTGTCGACTTAATGGATGTCGACAGCAGCGAAATTGACGTCCTCATGATACTGATCTTAACTCTTTTCATATGTTGTTGTTTGACCCAACTATGTATCATACACATACGGACTCTTTCACCGAGATGTCCGGGTCAACAACTAACACCGATTATGAATTGCTTTTAGAGTCTGAAAATCACCGCGCGCTTTGTGATGACATTATTTCTCGGGGTATTGATGGGACTTTTGAGGAAATCTTCACTGATGAACTCGCATTTTTGAATGACACGGGTGTTGTAATTAATCCATATCAAAACAATGAAATTGAACCTCCACCCCTTCTTCTGGACTGTAAAAAGAATGCGAGTAATCCATCATATTCACTGCATCGTCTCTCCAAAATGAGACGCACACACATTCTATTCCACCACTTTCCTTATCCCCACTTCTTTTTCCACCAACCTGTTAGTTGTATGTATGCCCTAGAGGCCAGTATTGTACAGATGATGTATATTATATTGGATGCTTGGACATATATAGAGATGACTTTCTTGCTCGATATGATAGTATGCTATCTGGTTACTCTTTATCTTAACATGTACACTAGTCTCTTTATACTGTCTTATAGTTACATGTTGGTAAAGCCCTTAGGATGTGTACTTGACTACCTGGACTATGATGCGGATCATACTAGTGGGGACATGGTAGTCCATAAGTACATCCTTCAAGGTCCCTAGTCGTGGGTGTATCGAGACGGGGCATCGATATACCAGTGTAGACTAGCGTATACGCTTCTCGACCCATGTGATGGGCGATGGATGATCCCATATCCATTGGTGTTTGACATCAGAGATGGTGTACGGGTGCCCAGTGGAGACTGGGTACACTGGACGGACTCGCTGAGAACTCCCAGATGGTATTATACCTCACGTCAGATGGCAGTTCTCAGGTGACACTTGTACAGGATAGTCTGTAGACCCAAGATCGTCATAGAGTCTTGTGTGATTCCCACTGTGCTTTGATCTCCACCTTACCATGTCCATGAGGGCGTGCAAAACGGCGGTCTTTGGGCACAGTCCCGAGTCACATGGAGGCAATGAGCGATAGGAGGGGTTTCGTCTCTCCCGGTATTGGGGGTTGATGTTGCGCAGTGCTCGATTGGCCGTAGCAGGGAAGTCCCTGGCCAGGGCTGATCAGAGATTTGCTGGTAAGTGTTACCAGTAGTTTCTCGACCCGTTATGAGCCTCACATCGGCGCGACTTATCGGGTTATTAGGGTCTGACGTTTACCACCCCTAGACTTGATATGCGACATATCAGACGAAGAGACCGGACTGTATGGTAAGTGTTACTGGTCGGATTCGCAGGAGTGTGAGTGGGCTAGCTCGTCGATCTTCTGATCGCTCAATACCCGGGTGGCCGTTACGTTTAGCAGACCGCTTGCGGCTTGTGGGTGCTTGATATGATCATCATCTGCTACCGGCGTATTGACGAGTCTTTAGAGTCCTACACAGAGGTTTCCTGGTTCAAGCGAAACAAAATAGGAGCGCATATGAGATGTGTGCAGGAACGAGAATAATGCGTGTATGTGATACCGCATTTCATTCTCGCGATATATGTTTCGATTGGTTATATTTGATATGACCTAGTTATCGAATCATTGATTCGATAAATCGATACATTGAATACTAGTCGGTTATGTGCAACATGACCGGATCATTGAATCAAATGTTGATTTAATGATTTAATGTATAATTATATATTTGATATATTACTTTGCATTAACTAGTATTGGTTCACTTTAAACGGATTTTTCTCACTTGGTGTGCACATTGTATATGTGATATATTTTGTGTACACTTGTTTGTATCATGATTGATGATGCATAATAACTTGGCTTTGTGTGAAGAATTGAACCATGGTTATGATAAGGGTTAGGGTTTTTGATTATTCACTTAATTATTTATCCATTATTTATTCATTTAATTAGGTGAAAGAAAACAAAAAGGGTTTCTTTTCTTTATGAAGCTTATTGAAGCTTCATGAAACTTTGACCAAAATCATCCCTTTTGTCTTCATCCTTAACCCTAACCACTAATCTAACCTTGGTCAATTCTCTACACATAACCATGGTTTACTTTATGATAAGTATTGATTTTCCTTTTTATTTCAATTACTTATCATAACATTATCATCATCTTCTTCATCTTCTTCTTCTTCTTCAAGCTTGCTACATCAATGGCAACTTGAGTTTTAGTGAGAGAAATCCAAATCTAAAGTGAACCCACCTCCTATTTCTTCATCCTCTACCTCTTGCCAAGTGGTTTTGGGTGTTTTCTTCATAAGTTTCACTTCTTGGTGAAGTCGGAGCTTGAACTAGTGCAACCTCGACGTAGATCGTCTTTGACACGAAGCCGACGACCTTGCTCCCCCGTTTTCCGATGAAGCCGACGAACGAGTCGAGGATTCATGATGGACAGCGAGGGCATGATAATGTGGAGCTAAGGAGATGGAAATCCGGATCTACAAAGGTTGTAGCATCTAACCTATAGTTAAATAGTTAACTAGTTTTCCGTTTCGCCTAAACATCTAGTCTAAGATCCGTAGTCTAGGGTTTCTCGGCACCATATTTTTGTAAAATGGCATGGTTGATGCCTTGTGAGACCTCTAATGTGTGCCTAGGAACCTTATACTGGTATCAGAGCCTAGCTAGAGCCTTAGGCGAAGTCTAGACGGAATTTGAATTCCGAACGAACCCGAAACCCCAATACAAATTGCTCTCTGTACTTTTTCTGAAAACGTGGATTTTTCCACATTAAAAGTTGCCAAAAAATTCAGCAGGGAATATAATGAGTTACTGTGAAACACGTGCTGATAAATCCACAACATAGGCGCGGAACCGCGGCCCCCACTATAGACATCGCGGCAGTTCCGCGGCCACTGTATTGATTTACAGCACGTGGCTTGCACAGTAATTCATGTAGTGTAGTGCTGAGTCTTCTGGAAATTTTTAGTATTCATTCAAGAGTTGAATTTTCTGGGGTTGTTTTGGGGATTCGGTATTTCGATCGGATTATCAAATTTCGTCTTTTGTGTATTTCCGGATAATATTTAGAATATGTTAAAAAGTCCGACCGGATATAAATACCCAATTTTTCCCCTGTCGGGAAATTTCCAAGTGTTGGATTTTTCCGTAGTTTAACGACGTTCTAAGTAGTGCAAGTAACGCGATGGACCCTCTAGAAGACAACAAACCTTAACTCGATTATGTGACCGTCTTGAACTGCCCTTTGAACCTTCGGGTTTGGGGCAGTACGTCGTGCCACATGTGAGGCGTTGGCTTGACCCTTCTACGGCTGGACCGTCGGTACTGAGGCACGAACTGAATGTTGTTAGACTTATTTCATGTGTTGAGCTGTATCGGGAAAACTTGGGTATTCGACTGTTCGATCGGAAAGTTTAACATTTTCTGTTTATCTAGAATGTGATACAATAATTGGAATTCACAAGTAGTTATGAGATAACTGATTGAATGTTATAAATCTAGCAATTTAGTCCCATACGATATTGAAAAGAGTTTTCGATAATGAGACTAAAATGCGGGGTTTGTAACTGTTAGGCATGTGATGTCTAAAGAGGTTGCGGATTCCAATTGTTGTAGTTTTACACTTTGTTTTTTGTGACCGTAAGTGTAGTATGTTCATATCGCCGGTTTCGTTGCTATACGTCAACGACAATTGGGGTATGCATACTTACTTACGTTGATGACATGTGATGTTATGTGTTGCTGGATATGTTATATTGGATCGTCGTGTTTGAATAGCCGGGGTTTTTTATGTGAGATGAGTGTTTTTCATTTTCATTCATGTAAAAACTTGTATGTAATATTCTTTTATTTGGGGCACTTCCAGGTAGCGGAAGTTGTCACCCTTTGTATATTATTTACTTTTCTGCATTAGGATAGACCCAAGGAGGGGAGCATAAGTAACCGGGTTCTGGGGTCCAGTGGGAGACCAACTCGAGGAGTCGAGTCCGGGTCTCCTAACCCTAGAATTGGCAGGGTTGCTTGCCGCTCTCGTAGGGGTCTAGGGGTGTGGGATTGGCTATTCATCACGACCGTGGAATCCGTGTTTTATACTGGCTCGTATTTAAAACACGGACGTCCTAGTATATCCAATATTTCATATGTTTATTCTGCTGCGATATCTGTGTTGTGACTCTGTGATGGATATAGTATATAGTATATATGATATATTATATAGACGTTACTTATGTTTTACACCCGCGCTAGCCCTGCCCTGCTCTGTCGTTAGTTACCTAACCTAACGGTGCACGAGGGGACATCGAGGCGAATGCGGATGGCATAAGTGTATGTCATATCTATCTATGATGTTTAGGTATTTAAATGATGGGACTTCATTAATGTGATTAATGAAAGATAAGAAACCTAAGATGTTGTAGAATCAAATTTTAAAATAAAACAGGTAGCTACAGTTTTTGCTTTGCACAGCGATATATATGATATATCCCGCACCTTATTCGATGAGGAAAGGACCGAGATCCCTTCACCGGGAGTGACTCCTTTAGCAATAACTGGCAGATGCTACACACTCGGTTTGCTTTTGACTGCTTTTGGGTTTTTGCTTTGCACAGCGATATATATGATATATCCCGCACCTCATTCGACGAGGAAAGGACCGAGATCCCTTCGCCGGGAGTGACTCCTTTAGCAAAACTAGAAAAGCCTCAAAATCACTCCATTTCAAAACTTCATTTGATTCTACAACGATATCAAGTTCATTACGCTCATGGTTTTTATGAAAAACATGCGTAGCCCTCCGTCATTTCAGATAAGTATTAGTTAGTATTCGTGCTGCGGTAGTTTGGCCTCCGTCAAGGCGCAGTGTACGGTAGCTAACTAGTGCTTATCTGCTAGCATATGATGCGATTGGATTAGGGTATTCGTACGGCGTTGTTTGGCCTCCGTCAAGGGTCGTGCGGGTGGGTTTAATTCAATCAGGAAATGACGGGTTGAACTTGACTAGCGGACTATGGGTTGTTTGGCCTCCGTCAAGGTCATAGGACTCTAGGGGCAAAACATTATCGGGAATTTCAAGTGTTGAAATTTGCAATGAGATTGCATACCTTCTATGAGATAGTTGGATCCCGATACCCACTGCGAGTAAGAGTTACTCCTGGGAGAGTTTTACACATTACAATTAGCCGATCAAGTAGGTGTCTAGAAAGGTGTTAACGAGGTTACGCCTCTGGGAAAACGAGGTTTACATTAATTAGGTTCGTGCGAAAGCACGGGGGACCTCCCTCAAAGTACCGACACTGGCCTGGCTGAAAGATTGGCGAACTTGTAGTGTGTAATTAATCCCAGCTAGTCTTTCCTTTTAGGGTTTGAAGGAAGATTTGATAAAAAGCAGTGGGAGCCATCCTGATTAGATAAGATAATAACCAATCTGATCTTGCACGAGCATACGCTAAAGTGTTTTCTTCTCTCTCTCTCTAGGTAGCGACCATTTCATGCCTTAATAAAGATAATAATATGGATGTATTGACCGAACCCGCATATTATACTGTGCTGGGGAACGTTGGTTCCGTTCTTTCCTATAAGAGTTATAGGACTGAACAGGATATAGGGGAATACCAGGATTCCTATGCCACCCGAATGAAGAAAGTACATGATGATGCATTTTCTTCGGGTGTGTTCGTTACAGAGAACTGTTTCTCCATTTGCCCTACGTCCTGGGTATTAGATACCGGGTCAGGATCCCATATATGTAATCAGTTACATGGGCTTAGGAAAGGTAGAGAACTTGGAGAAGGTGATAAAGACATTAGAGTTGGAAATGGTGCAATTGTTGCAGCTAAGACTGTCGGGGAATATCACCTTGTATTACCAACAGGTAATACATTGGTTCTGAACGAATGCTATTACATGCCGAACCTGATATGCAACATTATATCGGTTTCTTTGTTGAGTAAAGAGAGATATAATTTTGTATTACAGGACAATGTTATGAACATTTTCCGTAACCAAAAGTTGGTTGGATCAGGCACGTTGTGCAATGGCATTTATGTTCTAAACCAATCAACAGTTCTAAGCATAACAAACACACACAAGAGGAAGAGTTCTGAACTGAACGAATCCTTCTTGTGGCATTGTAGACTGGGTCACATCAATGCGACACGACTGGCTAAGTTGCATAAGGATGGGTATTTGAAACCATTCGAATTTTCATCTTATGACACTTGCCAGTCATGTCTCAAAGGCAAGATGACCAAAACTCCGTTTACGGGACACGGAGAAAGAGTTATTGAACTCTTAGGACTAGTACATAGTGATGTATGCGGTCCAATGTCTACACATGCCAGGGATGGTTCTTCGTACTTCATTACATTCACTGACGATCTCTCTAGATTCGGATATGTGTTCCTGATGAAACACAAATCAGAAGCTTTTGAGAAATTTAGGGAATATAAACAAGAAGTTGAGAACCAAACCGGAAAAAGTATTAAAATCCTACGATCTGATCGAGGAGGTGAATACTTGAGCAATGAATTCCGGGACTTCCTAAAAGAGAATGGGATTCTCTCTCAGCTGACTCCTCCATATACACCACAGCACAACGGTGTATCAGAGCGGAGAAATCGCACCCTATTAGATATGGTGCGCTCTATGATGAGTACAGCTGAGTTACCTATCTCCTTCTGGGGATATGCACTGGAAACTGCTGCATACCTACTGAATAGAGTTCCGACCAAATCAGTGCCTACCACTCCATATGAGATATGGAATGGTAAGAGACCATGTCTTAATTTTATTCAGATATGGGGTTGTCCGGCCTATGTTAAAACACAAAATCCGGACAAGCTCGAGGCAAGGTCTGTTCTATGTAAGTTTGTTGGATATCCCAAACATTCGCGAGGGTATATCTTCTACCACTCCGAGGAACAAAAAGTGTTTGTTTCTCGGCATGCCACTTTCTTAGAAAAAGGTTTTCTTATGAAACAGATAGGTGGCATTGAGGTAGAACTGGAAGAGGTTCCAGCAATACAGACTACAACAGAAGATTTGGTTGAACCAGAGGATTCCGTAGTTCCCGACGAACCCCAGCCTCTCCGCCGATCTAGTAGGGTTCCTCGCCAACCTGAGAGATACTACGGTTTTCTCATGGACGGTGGAAGCGAGGACTGCATCATGGAGGATGATGACCCAACTAGCTTCGAGCAGGCCATCACGAGTAGGGACTCAGTGAAATGGCTGGATGCTATGCGGTCCGAGATGGAATCCATGTACACCAACAAAGTATGGACTTTGGAAGTTGCTACTGAAGGGGTAAAACCCATTGGGAGCAAGTGGATCTTCAAGAAGAAACTTGGTGTAGATGGGAAAGTGGAGACTTTCAAAGCTAGACTTGTAGCAAAGGGTTTTCGTCAAAGACCAGGTGTGGACTATGACGAGACCTTTTCTCCAGTGGCTATGCTTAAATCCATCCGAATCATGCTTGCCATTGCTGCCTTTCATGACTACGAAATCTGGCAAATGGATGTTAAGACCGCCTTTCTAAATGGTGATTTAGAAGAGTGCGTGTACATGACTCAGCCAGAGGGCTTCGTAGACAGTGGGAGCAGCGGGAAGGTGTGCAAGCTGCTTAAATCCATTTATGGATTAAAGCAAGCATCGCGGAGTTGGAACATCTGCTTTGACGTCGTTATCAAAGAGTTTGATTTCGTCAAAAATCCAGATGAACCTTGTATCTACAAGAAGGTGGCAGAGAGTAAGGTTGTCTTCCTCGTATTGTACGTGGACGACATACTCTTGATAGGAAATGATATTCCTATGCTGCAATCGGTCAAGCTCTTCTTATCACAAAGATTCTCGATGAAAGATCTTGGTGATGCCTCTTGCATATTGGGAATTAGGATCTATAGAGATAGATCCAAACGGATTTTGGGATTGTCCCAATCCAGGTACATTGACACCATACTAAAGAGGTTTAGTATGGAAGAGTCCAAGCGTGGGAACTTGCCCACGATCTCTGGAGTCACTCTCTCCAAAGAGATGTCTCCCAAGACTGATTTGGAGAGAGCTCGCATGCAAGGGATACCCTATGCTTCGGCAGTAGGCTCTATCATGTATGCGATGCTATGTACCAGACCCGATGTAGCATACTCACTAAGTGTAGTGAGCAGGTATCAAGCTGATCCTGGAGAGAGTCACTGGACAGCTGTGAAGAGCATTCTCAAGTACTTGCGAAGGACTAGAGATATGTTCTTGGTGTATGGTAACGGAGAGCTCCAAGTGGAGTCCTTTACCGATTCGAGCTTCCAGAGTGATAAGGACGACTCTAAGTCGCAGTCGGGCTTTGTCTTTACCCTTTACGGAGGGGCGGTTAGCTGGAAGAGTTCCAAGCAGGAAACCGTGGCAGACTCGACGATGGAGGCTGAATACATCGCTGCCAACGATGCTGCCAAAGAGGCTGTCTGGATCAAGAAGTTCATTACTGAACTTGGTGTGGTTCCATCCATTGAGCATCCAATACCTTTGTATTGCGATAACAATGGAGCGGTGGCTTTGGCCAAGGAACCCAGGTCCCATCAGCGATCCAGGCATATTCTGAGGCGGTATCACCTGATCCGGGAGATAGTTGATCGCCGGGAGATCGAGGTCAGGAGGGTTGACACGAAGAACAACACCGCGGATCCACTCACGAAGGCCATTCCCCAGATACAGTTTGAGAGACTCTTCGGGATGCTCGGTATGCGATACTACAGCAGCTGGCCCTAGTGCAAGTGGGAGATTGTTAGTTGTATGTATGCCCTAGAGGCCAGTATTGTACAGATGATGTATATTATATTGGATGCTTGGACATATATAGAGATAACTTTCTTGCTCGATATGATAGTATGCTATCTGGTTACTCTTTATCTTAACATGTACACTAGTCTCTTTATACTGTCTTATAGTTACATGTTGGTAAAGCCCTTAGGATGTGTACTTGACTACCTGGACTATGATGCGGATCATACTAGTGGGGACATGGTAGTCCATAAGTACATCCTTCAAGGTCCCTAGTCGTGGGTGTATCGAGACGGGGCATCGATATACCAGTGTAGACTAGCGTATACGCTTCTCGACCCATGTGATGGGCGATGGATGATCCCATATCCATTGGTGTTTGACATCAGAGATGGTGTACGGGTGCTCAGTGGAGACTGGGTACACTGGACGGACTCGCCGAGAACTCCCAGATGGTATTATACCTCACGTCAGATGGCAGTTCTCAGGTGACACTTGTACAGGATAGTCTGTAGACCCAAGATCGTCATAGAGTCTTGTGTGATTCCCACTGTGCTTTGATCTCCACCTTACCACGTCCATGAGGGCGTGCAAAACGGTGGTCTTTGGGCACAGTCCCGAGTCACATGGAGGCAATGAGCGATAGGAGGGGTTTCGTCTCTCCCGGTATTGGGGGTTGATGTTGCGCAGTGCTCGATTGGCCGTAGCAGGGAAGTCCCTGGCCAGGGCTGATCAGAGATTTGCTGGTAAGTGTTACCAGTAGTTTCTCGACCCGTTATGAGCCTCACATCGGCGCGACTTATCGGGTTATTGGGGTCTGACGTTTACCACCCCTAGACTTGATATGCGACATATCAGACGAAGAGACCGGACTGTATGGTAAGTGTTACTGGTCGGATTCGCAGGAGTGTGAGCGGGCTAGCTCGTCGATCTTCTGATCGCTCAATACCCGGGTGGCCGTTACGTTTAGCAGACCGCTTGCGGCTTGTGGGTGCTTGATATGATCATCATCTGCTACCGGCGTATTGACGAGTCTTTAGAGTCCTACACAGAGGTTTCCTGGTTCAAGCGAAACGAAATAGGAGCGCATATGAGATGTGTGCAGGACCGAGAATAATGCGTGTATGTGATACCGCATTTCATTCTCGCGATATATGTTTCAATTGGTTATATTCGCTATGACCTAGTTATCGAATCATTGATTCGATAAATCGATACATTGAATACTAGTCGGTTATGTGCAACATGACCGGATCATTGAATCAAATGTTGATTTAATGATTTAATGTATAATTATATATTTGATATATTACTTTGCATTAACTAGTATTGGTTCACTTTAAATGGATTTTTCTCACTTGGTGTGCACATTGTATATGTGATATATTTTGTGTACACTTGTTTGTATCATGATTGATGATGCATAATAACTTGGCTTTGTGTGAAGAATTGAACCATGGTTATGATAAGGGTTAGGGTTTTTGATTATTCACTTAATTATTTATCCATTATTTATTCATTTAATTAGGTGAAAGAAAACAAAAAGGGTTTCTTTTCTTCATGAAGCTTATTGAAGCTTCATGAAACTTTGACCAAAGTCATCCCTTTTGTCTTCATCCTTAACCCTAACCACTAATCTAACCTTGGTCAATTCTCTACACATAACCATGGTTTACTTTATGATAAGTATTGATTTTCCTTTTTATTTCAATTACTTATCATAACATTATCATCATCTTCTTCATCTTCTTCTTCTTCTTCAAGCTTGCTACATCAATGGCAACTTGAGTTTTAGTGAGAGAAATCCAAATCTAAAGTGAACCCACCTCCTATTTCTTTATCCTCTACCTCTTGCCAAGTGGTTTGGGTGTTTTCTTCACAAGTTTCACTTCTTGGTGAAGTCGGAGCTTGAACTAGTGCAACCTCGACGTAGATCGTCTTTGACACGAAGCCGACGACCTTGCTCGCCCGTTTTCCGATGAAGCCGACGAACGAGTCGAGGATTCATGATGGACAGCGAGGGCATGATAACGTGGAGCTAAGGAGGTGGAAATCCGGATCTACAAAGGTTGTAGCATCTAACCTATAGTTAAATAGTTAACTAGTTTTCCGTTTCGCCTAAACATCTAGTCTAAGATCCGTAGTCTAGGGTTTTTCGGCACCATATTTTTGTAAAATGGCATGGTTGATGCCTTGTGAGACCTCTACTGTGTGCCTAGGAACCTTATACAACCTATGCACTACATTGATAATATTTTCGAATGGTTGGTGTTAATTTTTGGTCTTTGCAAAGCTTGGTATCGACCACTGATTCTTGACCCCCTCATGTGATTTTCAAAGATTAACATGGCTTAACTCAAGTTTGGGGGGGTATAATCTGGCTCTTGAAAAGAAAAATTTTTACTCAAAAATGATGAGCCAAAAATAAGTTTGGGGGAGGATCTTCACTTAAATATTTTGCCCCCACTTATAATTTCCTCCCAGGCTTACAGGTTTTTATAGATATAGCGGTTGGCATCAGTGAGGACACTATTGAAAACAAGTTTAGGGGAGGTTTGTGCTTATTTTTGCATCATTTGCATATCATTTGCATAAGCACAAAACATTTCTTTATAAAAACTATAAAAATTTAAAAAAAAATTCTAAACCTATAAAAATTTAAAATTTTTCAAAATATAAAAATATTTAATATTTAAAATTTTTGTACATAAATAAGATAATAAAAGATTAGATAGTAAAAAATTACATCCATGAGATTAGAAAAATTTAAGAAAACCAAGAAAATTAGAAGTTTTCTTATACGAACTAGTAATAAGTAGTTATGAGCCGTTGTCCCAAGGGTTAGTAAGATGAAGAAAGTCACTAATCTGAGGATAAAAATAATTCTGAAAAATAGTTTCTATTTTGGAAGTCAAACATTTTGAACGTTGATACCCTGCTATTCGCTCTTACACACGTCTTGAAGCCCGGGATAGTAGAGGATACCTTGAAATGCTCTTGTCTAAAAGCCGATGTATGAAGGAAATAAAAAAAATGAAGAAAATATAAAATGGTGAGAAAAATGGACACTGGTTTTGTTATCGCCAAGGCAGCAATAAAAAAAAATAGAGTGAGGGTGCCTCTTCACCTAGTGCCCTAAGGCCAACTGGTCTGGGAGTCACTGCTAAGCCTTAGGTGGTGCAAGACGAGGAAAATACACCAAATAAGCAAGCACATGAGTAATCGGTCGGTTAGTACCTCAAGAAGTATTAACGGTCCCATGAAAGTGTGTGAGCAATCTCATCTAAATATTCATTAATTAAAAAGTACTGAGGCAGATGGGCAAGAGCATAATAGCTTGAATTGAATTCTCTGGGTGTAGGGATGTCTTTACACACACGTAGGGTTATATGATCGATGTTTGGAAGAAAGATAGGAATGAAGAATAAGACGATGTTTTATTGAGGGAGGACGTGATTTCTAACATTTTTTCATGACTATTAAGATAGGGCTCATGACAACCGAAAAGCTAGCTTAGTTGGAAACCCTAATTTTCAAGGCTGTTCTTTTACAATTCTTATCTTTAAATGTAATATTCACGGTCTTCCTTTTATTATTGGATTTTGTGGGTGCAATCTGCTGAAAACCCTCAGGAGACAACACTCCTCCTACTAGGGACACCTAGAGGTTTAAAGGCTTGTTGCACGTGCTCAGTGCAATCGTGTTGCCTACGAAAGTGTGCTAGTTAGTTTTTCTCTTTCCTTATTTTCTCCTTCTCTTTTTAATAAAACAGTTCGCTCGAGACGACCGAAAATATGTTTGGGAGAATTTGATCAGTCGAAAATACTGCAATTTTAACATGGCAATTTCCCTATCTTTTGCATTCATCTAGAGGTGTTCGGTATTCATATTGCACATATTAGCAAAACACCTGTAAAATACTGAATTACCTGTACTGTATAATAAAACCGGCATTTTTAGGGAAATTGACTGTTTTTCATGGCATCGCATCATCCTTGTATTGCGCAACACTTGTTTCGAAGTCTGTACAAGAAATTCCTGGATAAAGGCCAAAGTTGTCAAAATGCTGATAAAAAAAATACGCCAACTCAATGACTTGAGATCTGGAAATAAACTAAAGGGTATTACAAGATTCAGCATATCAGATAATAACCCCAAAGTCAGAGGAAGAATTACCAGAGAAGTTGATGCAGAGAGGGCATTATTGGACCGCGGATCCGCGGCCCAAACCCACTTGGCGCCGCGGATCCGCGGTTGATATGACACGTTATCAGCTGATTTTTACTGCAGAATGTTTCTCTCAAGTCCTACATCTTATCAAGTCACTGTAGGTTCAGAAAATCTACAGAAACTTCTTCAGTACAGAAAGGGCTCCTTGATCTAAGCTAATGATGTCCTAGCTTCCAAAGCAAGGTTCACCTTAACTACCTTAAAAGCCTAGAACCTTCTCCCTAACTTTCTAGCTTAAGGTGGAAGCTAAACCCTAACTAACTAGTTCTAGAGACTTCTACCTAACTAACTAGCTTACAAGGGAAGCTAACCTAATCCAAGCTTCTTAAGGAAGCTAATCATTCTTAAGCCTATAAAAGAGACCCTAGGCTTCACTTGAAAAGGTTGTTGATTGTTGTTGAAAGTTGCTCTACTCTATCATCTCTTCAACCCAACACTTGCCACCTCCAAACCTTAACCCTAATCCAATCAAGAAGCAAAAGTTCAAGATCTTTGAGTTCAATCAAAGCAAGAAGCCTTCAAAGCCTTTAGAAGCGAAGCCGGACTTCATCGGAGCATGTGATCCAAGCCGATCCGCGACTCAAGGAGCCGATGCAACGCTAGATTCGACGATCTCGTTCCCTTCTTAAATTCTTGTAGTCTTTGAGAAAAGTGTAACAAAATGTTGAATAAATAAAGGTGACGATTCTTTTAACTTGCTTATCTTTCAATTCAAGCATTATGATTCAATTTCGATTCTTGAATGTATTCTTTGTGATGATGCTTGAGTAAAACTCCGCTCGTGGAGGAGTCGAGACGATCGATAGAATGATGATGTTGACGAATCTTTAAACATTTTCTTAAGTCCTATAATGATTGTAAATTCTTGAAAATTGAATGATCGATGATCTAGTTTCGATGCGAAATGCGTTCTTGATTATTTTCGCACGGAACTAGAGATCAACGATCGATCATTTAATTTCCTAGAAGCTATCTTGTGAATGAGATTCATCGAAAGGACAAAAGATAAGATGAGGAAACCCTAATTCTTCGCAAGATCCTTAATTCTCGATAAATCGTCATCGATCTAGCATCAATTCGTTAATGGATAAAAAAAGGTAATTGCTGATCTTCTTCACATCTATGATCTAATCGACTCCTACGAGCTACATTTCAATTCTTGAAACTTTAATCGATTGGAATTCTATCAATTCTTGTTTCATGATTTCTTTTTTAATGCTTTCTTGATTTTTTGATGAGATTTAGATAATTCTTGAAATTCATTGATATAAATTATATAATCAAGTTTTCTTTTCTCTTCTCATTAATTTTCAATTCAAACAAAACAAATACGAACGAATCGCACAATCCCTGTGGACGATCCGCACTTACTAACGCGCTACATTAGACACCGTTATTGATTGCGGTCAAATAATTCTTTGATTGTGATTTTCTACACATTTTCTAAACATACACAACGGAGATTTCATTCAATCACCTGCCTTGCTGATACCGGTCTTCTACCCAGTCTTTGAATATGAAGCAGTCTTCTAGAGGATGTCCTATTGCTCGGTGATAGGAGCAATAGTCCGGATGATGAACTTCACCTACTTGCTCGGGGTGATTGGACTCCGGGAGGGTAATCATCTGATATTTTATGGCAAGATCAAGTATCTTCCTTGTCTTGTCTTAGGAAAAAGAATATGCTCGACCCATCTTCTTTATAAGAGACGGCTCCCGGCTGCTCGATTCTCGATCACGTGGCTTCTTGGTCCCGCTTTGTCGCTGTCGAATGCTTTTTCCGTTCTTTGGTTTATTTTTGCCTCTGCGCCGGGTCTTTATAACGGGTTGGCGATGAAGAGCATCGTCATTTTCCGTAGCCTGCTGAAGGAGGCGCTGCGTCTTGGCTTTCTCTTAGATGACCATTTCGCGATTATGGTCGTCTCGAACCTTTTGACCCGCTTCCCTTATAAGCTTGTCCATTTGTTCTTCGAATGACGGGCTTGGCATTTTCATGACAGGAGCTCGTTTTGGTTCAGGGTTAGCATCTTCCCACAGAGCATCTCCTTCTTCATCGAAGTCACGTATGACGTAGCAGCCGCGGAATCGCTCCCGTTTCTTGGATTGAACATATCCAAGTCCGATCGTTTCCATTCTCCCATTGGGCAGTTTTCGCTAAGTTCCAGGGACGTTCCAGATCCTGTTGTAGAACTGGGCTTGTCGAGCAGTCTGTTTGAAGGGTACGCCTTGGCGTCTCAACAGCCTTTTTAATCCGTCAGTGTAGTATCTGGGCAGTCAGATGGGCCGAAGTCTATCAAATGTCGAGTCATCACCATGCCAAATTTCTTTCTCCACTTTGGTTTCCGTGGATTGATAAAAGAGGATCGCCTTTTCATCTCTTCGCCAGGGAGGGACGTATAATGTCTACAGTTCTTCCACACTATAGGCATTAACTGCGTCGAGTTCCTTGTAATGTTCTTGCGGAATCATGGCAATTTGCAAACTTTAATCTTCATCAGCGAAGGCTTGTATCGATGGCCGATCAGAGAATACGGCATTGACCTCATCTTCCGAGTCGCTGCCAAAGACCAGAATAGGGGTGGACGGTCCCAGCTTGTTGCATCGGGGCGGCCCTGAATAAACTATTTCTTCTTCCTCCTCGGTATCGCCCCCGAAGACCGGAATAGTAATGATAGCTTTGTTGTTATCCTCTGGTTTGTGACATCTCTCCGTGTCTTCGAAATCTGGTAGGAAGTACTTGGCATTCTCATATTTGCGGACTTCGTTTACGGAGAATGGGTTTAGTTCCCCTGTCACAGCGTACTCGAGACCATCCTTGAAATACTTCATACACTGATGTTGTGTAGAAGGGATGATGTTGTACTCGTGTAACCAAGTCTGGCCGAGCAAAGTATTGTAGCAAGTCTTGGCGTCATTGACATGAAACTTGATGTCCGTGATGATCAGCCCAAAGCGTAACGTCAATATTACAGACCCAAGCGTCCATGATGATTGGGAGTCAAACCCGGAGATAGTAATCTTATCCCGAGCGAGGTATTGGATGCTCATGCAAATTTCCTTCACCACTCTCATATTGAGGAGGTTAACGGAAGACCCATTGTCAACCAGGATTTTTCCTATCTTGATATCATGATAGTATCCAGAGACATAAAGGGGACGGTTGTGCTCACATGTCCCGAGGAGAAGATCTTCATCGCCGAAAGTGATGTCAGCAGTGTGCACTTCTTCCAACTCATCCTTCATCCTCTCTTCGGCGAGGAAAACTTGAAACTGGTCAGGCTCTTGTAACACTTTGATCAGAGAATCTCTCGCTTCTTTTGATAGCAGAAGGCGTCGAGAATGCATAGCTGTGAGGGTAGCTTCCTCAAGTGTGCTAGAACGTTGTAATCCACCTTGTTTTTCTTGGGTGGGTCCTTGGCTGTCAGATCTTTGACGACTTGATCATCGAGGGCGATATCTTCAGGGAATTTTTCTTTCCCTTTATCTTTCTAATTCGATCCACTGTTAGCAGGTCCAAGATTCTTTTCTGGCAGCGTACGATTGCGCAGCTGAATGTTTTTACAGGTCTTCATTTCTTCCGTATCGGAAATGGGTTCTTTGAAGAGAGGGCCAAGGGCTATTTCTTCATCAGAATCGCTCCCGAATATGAGAACTTGTGATCCTTCATAGTCAACCATATGACAGTTGCTGGTAGTTCTTTTACGCTCCTCGGTCGTATTTCTTTGCTCCCGACGAGTTTTGCATTTCATCTGCTTGAAATGTTGTCGGTGAGCAACATATCCCTGCCACCAGTTTCTAAAAGCGTTGCACTCTTCGGTGGGGTGCGCAATCTTTCGATGATATAAACAGTAGCTAGGATGTATATCCGCTTCATCAGGAGTGTTTCCTTCGGAGGGTGGCAGCTTCATTCCCATTGATATGGCTTTGGCGAACCTCTTCCTCATCTTGAACCTGATTTTGCTGGCCATAGGTATGTCTTTATCTGGTCGGAGTGCTTTAACCCTTTCATCCAGTCGCCGACATTTGGCTTTCTCAAATATGGCCGTTTCGCGCTCTCGATCAGCTTTGCTTTTCAAAAGAGCTTCGTTTAGGAATGCATCAATCATTTGTCTGATGGTCCTAGAAGTTCCGACTCAGGATCTGCCCTCAGTTTCTCTGCATAAGAAGCTTCTTCCTTGTTTATTAACGAGTGGGAGATCACATGGCAGCTTGCCACATAATCTTCAGGCTCATCCGACGAGTCTTCTCCACTGTCATCATCTCCGTCCTCAAAGACGTGACTGAGAAATTCTTGGAGTATGACTGGGGTCCGCGCCTTCTGGTTATATTCTTCCAGCGCGTCAATTTGTTTTTGCAGATCTGTGCGCTTATCACCAGACTTCACGGGCTTCTTGGATTTCTTCTTCTTCGTCTTCGAAGACTTTGACGGCTGAATGTGAGCACTTTGACTATGACCACCAATTTTTGGAGTTGGGCGTGGCTTTAGCATTTCCTCGATGACTTCGGGTTCTAGTGGATTTTTCCACCTGATCGCCGGGCATGTTTGGAGATCTTTCAGCATTCTTTTCATCTTGGCTGAAAGAACGACCTCCCATGGAGCTTCTTCGACAAAAGAGCACGATGCCCCCGGTGTGTCTCCCCTTTTAGGAGCGTGCGGCTGAAGCGGGCTTACTTTCCAGTTCTCGGACAGTGCGAACTTGCCCTGTTGGTATTGATCTTCGATCCAGCCTTTAAAGACGAAGCAATCTTCAATTGGGTGGCATGTCGTTTGATGATAGGGGCAATAATTGGGATTATTAGCCTCACCGGGTTGCAATGGGCATTTCGGATTCGGCAAATTAATGAGCCTATTGCGCATCGCCAGCTCGAATAATCTCCTTATTTTGTCCTGGGGAAACGAGTAAGGGCACTTCATTTTCTCATTATAGAATTGCTGTCTCTCGTCTAGGCGATCAGTTAATTTTGGACCGCTGGGCTGTTGTTGAGCATTGGCGACGAAAGTCGCTTTCCTTTTCCCTTTTTCGTTGTGTGGCTCCGGCTTTGAAGAGGAAGGCCTGTGACCCATCTGGTCCATTTGGGCCAGCTTATCAATCAAGGACTGGAAAGTGGTCGGCTTGAAAAACATCATAAATTGGGATATGGTTGCTTGAGGGTCAAGAGTGCCCACGAACATGCCCACCGCGGGCGCTTCTTCGATGCGCTGCTCGCATTTCGACCATAGATTCCGCCATCGTATTGCGTATTGCACCCAC
Source organism: Agapanthus africanus (assembly GCA_030015575.1). Classification (NCBI taxonomy): domain Eukaryota; kingdom Viridiplantae; phylum Streptophyta; class Magnoliopsida; order Asparagales; family Amaryllidaceae; genus Agapanthus; species Agapanthus africanus. The sequence goes on from CM057350.1 coordinate 259,091,660, forward strand.
GTTTCGCTTGGCTTTACCTTGGCGTTAATCAATGCGGTGATCGGGGTGCGCTCGCTAGCGCTTGCGAATCTCTGTGTAAATAGTAGCTCCATTTCTGCAAAAGTCTTGACGGAGTCATTTGGAAGTTCAGAATACCACTCGAATGCTCTCTCCGACAAGCTACCAACAAACTGGCGGAGCAGAAGTTTATCATCACCCCCGGTGTTTCCGCACAGGCTCTGAATTGAGCAACATGCTAATGTGGATTCCCTGTCCCTTTATATACGTGGAATTTAGGGATCGTATATCCCGGCGGGTACCTTATTTGGTCATACCGGCCTGGATAGGGTCGCCCAGTCTTAATGACCTATCAAGCCGCTTCATTTGCCTGGCGTCACCTGGTATGACCTGTGGTGGTCTGAGTCACCTGGTCCACCGGCATTGTGAAAAGGGAGGCCGCTTGAGGCCCGTAGGTTACACCTCAAGATGAGGCAGAACAGGAGTTGCAGTTGCAGCTAGTACAGGTTGAAGCCATTGATCTTCTGTTTTCTGCATGTATCAAGACACCAAATCTTAGTACCTCGAACCCAAGGGCAACCATATTAAAACCGCGATTCGTTCGCGAACACGACACACGAAGTGTGGAGTGGAAAGAAGGAGAGGTCCCACCGGGCGTGCCAGAATATGTTCTCCACCGAAAAGACGCGACCGGGACGTTGGGACGTCAGGGCATGAATTCCGAAGGCAGATTCTAATTGGTGTTATCCATCCACCTCTCCGAAGATGCCAAGTTGATTTATGGCACCGTGTATCGAAGGTTTAAACGGATGCGGCCGATGTAGCAGACTTCGTCAGATTCCCCCTCATTGAGGGGTTTTTGATTGTGGGGATGCTCTTCCCTGCAGGCGCAAGCCCCTGCAGTTAATTACGCTACCGCATCGCGGTAACCACTTTCTCCTTCTCCAGATGGCCATTTCGTGTCGTAGGTGTTTGTTTTGTTTTTGGTTTCCCGTCGATTGTATACGGAGACTAATTTATGTTGTCGCCCGTAGGACGTGGATTAGTCCAAATCCATATCTTCTTAGATTTGGGTTTGGGGGTTGGGTTTAAGAATACGTTAGTCTTATTTGAGACTAAGATCAACTTAAACGTATGTTAAGGATACATTAGTCTAATTTTAGACTAAGATCAACTTAACGGAATCGTTTAGATCCAACAAAAGAGCATTTGGCTCTATTGTTTAGTTTAGGAACATTGCGGTCGATTACCAGTTTAAGGACATGGTGGTCCAATGTTAGTTTAAGGACATCTCGGTCCGATGTTAGTTTAAAGACATCTCGGTCAAGGTTAAGGACATCAGTGAGTTTAAAGACCTCACAGTCAAGGTTAAGGACATCATAGTCCGTGAGTTTAAAGACCTCAAAGTCAAGGTTAAGGACATCATAGTCTGTGGGTTTAAGGACCCCATAGTCCAGGTTAAGGACATCATACTCCATGGGTTTATGGACCCCACAGTCCAGGTTAAGGACATCATAGTCCGTAAAATGTATGGTTGTCGGGACCCGTCACCTCTCTGAAGACGTTGAAGGATTACAACGACAAATATCAGAGGAGTTCAGAGATGTACCCTTAAACCAATTTTGGTTGGGAAATCTGTAGTCCAATTTGGAACTAAGATTAATTATGAGCACATGGGCTCAGTTAAATCTGAATTGAGGACTTATGGCCAGTCTTGGGCTAAGTCCAATCAAGTTAAAATGTTTAACATTTATTTTGGGTTATCAAGCATTTGTTTGAGTTCGGTCCTTTTAATAATGCTGAGCATTGATTTAGCTTCCGACAATGTTTGTCTTTTACTGAATGCTGAGCATTCATCATAGCTCTGGGGCTTATTCAAAGAACAATTTATGTTCTGCCCAAGCGCACATAAAAGTATGTGGCGCGCTTAGCACTAGTGCCAGTTGATGAGCGCAGTGCGCTATGGTTAGAGCGCTAGTGTTCTTGGCGCTTTGCGCCAGATATGAAGCGCTGATACTCTTAGCGCTTTGCGCTAAGTGAAGAGCGCAGATGCGCTTAGCCCTTTGCGCTAGATATAGAGCGCTGATGCGCTTAGCGCTTTGTGCTAGATGTAGAGCGCTGATGCGCTTTAATTGAAGCGTTGAGGCACTTGGCGCTGGTGCCATATAATGAGCGCAAAGCACTTTTAGTAATGCAGCGTACACGTAAGGAGCATGTGGCGCGCTTAGCGATGAGCGCTAGCCAATGAGCGCAGTGCGCTGTGTTTGAAGTGCTATTGCACTGTAGCGCTTTGCGCTAGATGAAGAGCACTAAGGTACTTTTTAATTAGGAGCGCTAAGGCTTTTCTTACGTTAAATTTGCGCTCTGAAGATTATCTTCTTTTTGATAAGAGACTTTGTCTCAAGATTCTAAGAACAAAGTTCTTAGTTTATAGGAGATATTTCAATCTCTTTTTGATGAAAGGCTTTGCCTTTATGGATCTATGATTCTAAGAGAATTGAATAATTATCCCCCCCTTATAATAAGATGTTCATGATCTCAGAAAGACAATTTGTCTTATAGATCTATGATCTGTGAAGTAAGTACTTCTTTGTCTTATGATGAGATCTTTTTGATCTCTTTATAAAAGACCTTGGTCTTTGTAGATCTATGATCTTTTAAGAAGAGAATTCTTCTTTTTAATTATGAGATGATTTCATCTCTTTGTTCATCACCATTCTTTTTACCTTGAAGAAAAATCTTCTTTTGCCGAGAGCTACTTCTTCTTCTTGAGATTTTCTCAAAGTTTATGAGGGGTTCCTCTGTATGAGACTTGAAGTTTTGGGTCCTTTATATAAGGGGAGACTGATTTGTTGAATCAGTTAAAGAGATTTATTCTCTAATTGATTTAGGAATTTCCCAACCGTCGGATCTTTGATCCAAGGGCTTCTGGTATACATAAGATAATCTTCTTGTTATTAATAAGATTGAGAAATCTTTCTAAACAGAATTTATTCTGTATTTTTGGTGATTTTTTTAATCACCATTGGATCATTGATCCAACGGTATTCCAAATTCAGGGCACAATCTTTTCTGTTTGGAAAGATTCAACGGAATTTTATTCTTGTTAATTGATGATTTAATCATATCCGTTGGATATTTGATCCAACGGTGAGGAACATTTAGTTCCAGCGCTAGCGCTTATGCGCTCTGCCCATGGTGCGCTAGTTGGAGCACAGCGCTCTTAGCGCTAGCGCACATGTGCTTTGTACGTGGTGTGCTACTTGGAGCGCAGCGCGTCTAGCACCAGCGTATATGCGCTTTGCACGGGGTGCGCTAGTTGTAGCATGGCGGTTTTATAAAAGCGCAGCTTTAATTCAAATTTTGAATTCTGAACAGAGTTTTGCTCTAATTGGGGAAACAGGGTCGTAACAAAGTTGGTATCAGAGCACTAGGTTAACCTTGGTTCGAGTCTATGTCTGACTATGCGGAGTCTAGGGCGTTTGTATATATACGGGATCTAGGCTTGACCTTACGGAACTTAGACTCAGTCGAGGGGGTATTATACCCGAACTTTCGTCGTGTAGGTTGACCTTGGTTGATGGAGTAGGTGATTTCAGTAGAGTGATGTACCGTGTGTATGTTCTGTAGGGATCCTAGGCATACTCATGAGGTTCTACAACTGATCAAACATGTCCAATTCAAAAAAATTCTATATGCCAAAGAACCCTAAACTAGATCGTTAACTAGAGGTAAGGCGAAACATGCAAGTAAACAACTTTATTGCTAAGTGAAAGGGACTACAACCTTTGTAGATCCGGTCCTCCACTTCTCTAGCTCTGTGTTGACGTCCCTCCGCTGCGATCATCGGAATCCCGGACTCTAGCGTCGGTTTCATCGGAGAAATGGTCGGGCTAGGTCGTTGACTTCGATGCCGAAGATGATCTACGTCGAGGCAACTCAAGATCAAGCTCCATCTTCACTTGGTCATGAACCTTGTGAAGAAAACACCCTATACAACATGGCAAGTGGTAGAGGATGAAGAAATAGGAAGTGGGTTCACTTTGGATTTGGATTTCTCACTTGGATTCATCACTTGATAATTATCAAGCAAGCTTTCTTTTTCTTCCTCAAAAAGAAGAAGAAGAAGAAGAAAAGAATAGAAAAAGAATTATTGAATAATAATAAATCAAGTGATCTTATCATAATGCAACCATGGGTGAGGCTAACACATGTAGAGAATAAACTAGGATTTAGTTAAATGGTTAGGTTAAGGGATAAAAGCAAAATGGTCACTTTGTCAAAGATGCATAAAGCATCAAGAAGCTTCTTGCATAAAACAAAAGCAACCATTTAGTTTCTTTTTTCTTTTAACCAAAATAAATAAAGTAAATAAAACCCTAACCATTTATCTAAACATGGTGTATAGCATACACACACCCAAGTTTGCATGTATCATCAAACATGATACAATCTAGTGCACAAAAATATATCACATATACTACTTGCGCACATCAAGTGAGAAAATCCATCTTAAGTGAACAAATACTAGTTAATGTAAAGTAATATATCAAATATATAATTATACATTAAATCATTAAATCAACACTTGATTTAATGATCCGGTCATATCGCATATAACCGACTAATATCAAGTGTATCAATGTATCGAATCAACACTTGATTCGGTAACCCGGCTATATCTCATATAACCATCCAATGATACAAATCGTGAGAATAGAATTCAGTATCACCTACTGGTATTATTCTCGGTCCCGCACATATCTCATATGCGCTCCTATTTCGTTTCGCTTGAGCCAGGAAACCTCTGTGTAGAACTCTAAAGACTCGTCAATATGCCGGCAGCAGGTGATGATCATATCAAACACCCACAAGCCGCAAGCGGTCTGCTAAACGTAACGGCCACCCGGGTATTGAGCGATTAGAAGATCAACGAGCAAGCCCACTCACACTCCTGTGAATCCAACCAGTAACACTTACCGCACAGTCCGGTCTGTTCGTCTGATATGTCGCATATCTCGCCTAGGGGTGGTAAACGTCAGACCCCAGTATCTTGATAAGTCATGCCGATGTAAGGTCCATAACAAGCGTGAAACTACTGATAACTCTTACCAGTAAATCACTACAACCCTGGCCAGGGATTTCCAGTTATGGCCAGTCGAGCATAGCGCAACATCAACCCCCAATACCGGGAGAGACGAATCCCCTCCTATCGCTCATTGCCTCCATTTGAATCGGGACTGTACCCAAAAACCACCTATTTGCACGACTCAGTAGTGCCGTGGTAGGGTGGAAATCAAAGCACAGTGGGAGACACACAAGACTCTATGACGATCTCGGGTCAACAGACTAAGCTGTACCAGTGTCACCAGAGAACTGCCATCTGACGTGAGGTATAATACCATCTGGGAGTTCTCGGCGAGTCCGTTCAGTGTACCCAGTCTCCACTGAGCACCCGCATACCATCTTTGATGTCAAACACCAATGGATATGGGATCATCCATTGCCCATCACATGGGTCGAGAAGATATACGCTAGTCTACACTGGAATATCGATGCCCCGTTTCGATATTCCCACGACTAGGAACATTGAAGGATGTACTCATGGACTACCCAGGCCCCACTAGTATGATCTACATCATATTCTTGGAAGTCGAGTACACATCCTAAGGGCTTTATCAATATGCAACAGAGAGACAGAAAGTATACATGTTAAGATAAAGAGCAACCAGATAGCGTACTATCATGTCGAGCAAGAAAGTCCTACCTATATATGTCCCAGCATCCACTACAATATACATCCAATGTACAGTAATGGCCTCTAGGGCATACATATAACTAACATGTTCCGCGGCATACTTACGATACGCTACTCCGCTTAAGAAACCTTAGGATGTACATTTCCTTGCACAGTATTATATTCATTCCTATGATCTATCCTCATCGATATTGGTTATGATTTTGCTGCCACGATTACACAGGCAGAGAGAGCTAAGGCTAGAGTTGCGGTCAGCACGAGCTCGTCATGGACGAGGACTGACCAGGACGTGAATCCAGGGACATACGATTGCATAGAGGCATCGTTTTATTGTGTTTTCATACCAGGAGCGTTTAATGGATTGCTTTTATGAGATTTCTCGGACGTACAGATCAGCACTAGAGGATCAGGCTACTGCTAGAGGCCAGCCAGAATGTGATGACCGTCGATGCACCGATTATTTGACGATTGAGGCACTGTTCAGCGTGCAGACGGATGAGCCAGTTGCTGCTGCGAAAGACGAGATATCTGTTAGTGTATATGCCCTAGAGGCCATTACTGTATCATGCTAGTATGTATATTACTTAATGGAAGCTTGGGATATTCACCTTGTATTGACAATCTTGCTCAATATAGTAGTATGCTACTTGGTTTGTTTCTGCTTTAATGTGTACATGTGTTTATTTTAGCATATCACCTATACACATTAGTGGAGCCCTTAGGATATTTGCTTGATTACTAGCGTTATGATGGCAGTCACACTCGTGGGGGCTGGGTAATCTATAAGCACATCCTTATGCAGGTCCCTAGTCGTAGGACTATCGAGACAGGGCATCGATACTCCGGAGTAGACTAGCGTATGCGCTTCTCATCCCAGTGTGGGAGACGGTCTGTCCCACAGCCGTCAGTACGTCGTACTTGAGATAGTATACGGGTGCTCGTTAGGTTACGAGTACACTGGACAGGACTCGTCGGGAACTGTTGGTTGGTACTATACCTATCGTCAGTTATCAGTTCCCAGGTGACATGAGTACAGCTTAGTCCACTGACTTGACACTGTCACTTCGCCTCGAGTGTGTTCCTACTGTACTTTGATTACTACCCTACCACGGCTCAAAGGAGTCGTGCAAACAGGTAGTTTTTGGGTGCAGTCCCGAAGCACTTGGAGGCAGTGACGGTTAGACAGGATTCGTCTCTCCCGGTATTGGTGGTTGACTTCGCGCTGTGTCTAGGAGAGCCATTACACGAGTAGTCCGTGGCCAGGGCAAGCGAGATATACTGGTAGGTTTCCAGTGCTATCTCAGAGTGTTCTGGGCTTCACTCCGACACGACTTGTACCGCTATTAGGGGACTGACGTTTACCGCCCCCTAAGCCCACCATGCGATGTATCAGATGAACAGACCGGACTGTACGGAGATTGTCACATTCAGACTCAGTAGGAGTTCAGATGGGTTTCACCTTGTCAGTCTTCTTGTCGGCATCTACCTAGGGACCGTTACGTATAGCTAGTGCCGCTTGCAGTCTGTGGTTAAACCCACTGCCAGCGTAGTGTCGAGTCTTTAGAGTCCCACACAGAAAGCTATTCGCCTTAAGGCAAAAGAGTAGAGGTCTCATGGTTTTGCGACAGGTCGCATGGTTTTGCGACAAGGTTCGGTCACATCCGTGCACTTGTGCAAGTTTGGTGTCCGGACAGTTAACACTAGCGGGCTTTGGTTTAAGCCAGATCCTAGTGTACGTTTTGGGATTGGTTTTATCTCGTTTGTATTCGTGTTCCTCGGAACGCGGATGCGGGTGTGTATGCACAATTGACAGAGAGACAGAGGCAGAGGATTCTCATTGGGGTTGTTGACTGTTGACTATTGACTTTTGACTAAACCCTAATGATAATAAGATATATGATTAACAATAATATTAATTAAGTATTATAGTGACATGGTTGTTGAGGGGTTGACTTTGTTGACTTTGTTGACCGGTTGACTAGATTGGACTAGTTGACCATCATCATGACAATGGCTATCATTCCATGGCAAAGTCTTTTGCTTGCTTGTTTATTTATGCAAAATGAGTGCGTGAAATGATATAGCCATTTTGACTTAAACCATCACACAATACTTAATTACTATTTTTGTTATGATGGCTTTGGATTATGAGAGGTTGGATGGCAAAAGACTCTCTCATTCTATCATTTCATTTCTCTCTCTTGCCATCACTTGCTCAAGCTCTCCCTCTTCCTCTTGCTCTCTCTAGTTCAAGGCAAACCATTCTCATGTGTTGAGACTCATTGCCTTAGAGATAAAAAGACACCAAAATAATCCTCTACTCATTCTAGTTCACAAGGCCTAGCAAGCCAAGTGTTCTAGTTTCTTCAAAGTTCGAAGAAAAAGCCAAAGGTAGAAGCTTTCAGGTGGATCCATCTTCGGCGCAAGGAGACGACGAGGTGAGGCCGATCCGTACACCGGAAAGAATGGAAGACGAAGGAGTTCAAGAAAGGTATAGCCCTCTAACCGAGTAGGTAAATCTCTAGTTAGGTTGTTAGTTAGTTGTTTAACAAAGATCCATATTTTGAGTCCATGTTACCACCCTCTTGAAAATCGTTTTTTATCACTTCCGCAACCCCGTAAGAGCCGGGGAAGGGTAGCATGGACTTACAATATCGTCCTAGATGTTGGAGCTATTGCAGTACGAGTTGTACTTGAGATATGATAGAAGGTCGCTAGTCAACCGAGGATGAATGACTAGGACATGTGGTTCGTTCGCTTACCCCGATGCGAGGTCATCAGATTGATTGATTCCAGCTAGAGACGACTTCATGCAGGTACATTGGGAGTCGATAGAGACGATTGAATATCAGAAGCCCATTTTCCAAGTTTAAAGTATTCAGAGACAAATGCAAGTAATGCTATGGACCCTCTAGAAGAATGAAACCCTAACTCGACATAATGACCATGAGAACACTTTGAAACCTTAGGGTTTGCGGCAGTTCAGCGGTGCCATTAATGAGGCTTGGGTTTGCCCTTCTACGGTTGGTCCATAGGTGCTGTGGCATGTACTCGATATTATTAAACTGTACTCAAGATGTTGATCTCTTGGGGGATTATGAGGTTTTGACGAATCGATCGGAAGGTTCGACTTTAATCGGATATCATGTGATGGGATACATTGCTTGGGAAACTCCAGATACGAGTATAGCCGTTGGAGCGCAGTCCATGCAGCCACGAAGAGACGAGTCCGAAGTAGTCGACATTAGAGAAAAGTGGAGTAAGAGGTTCGTACGAGATCTTGATGAGATGACGTTCCACTCCACCGACATCAGAGATGTAATACGCATGCAGAGGCGTTATATATGGATATATCTTCCAGAAAGAGTCGTGATGAGTATGCAGCCATTCCGGAACTAGAAACAGATATAGAAAAGGGTGATAACCTCCGGGCAGTTCGGCAGAAACGAGATTTGAGAGAGACCTTGACAGGACCTTTCTGGAATACCATACGAGAAGATTTGGACCCAGGATCGGTCAAATTACGCACACCCAGCAGGCCAGAGTTCGGCATCGTCAACGAGACATGTTATGAGTGACCGTGATAGTTGGCCAAAGATCTTTAGAGGATGTGCCAGAGCGGGACTGTTTCCGTCGTCATTCCATATTCAATCGTTGAGCCGAGGAGCTATGCACTTAGCAATCTGCAGTGAGAGACGAGAGCCTAAGGGCACCAGACGACAGGCTACGAACAATAGATAGGTAGATATCTTGCTCTTGTAGGGTTACTAGGCACACTTAAGAGGTTCCACAAGGCATCAACCATGACAAACAAAAATTTTCCGGTGCCGAGAAACCCTAATATAGATCGTTAACTAGAAGTAAAGGCGAAAAGCAAGCAAGTAAACAACTTTATTACTAAGTGAAAGGGATTACAACCTTTGTAGATCCAGTCCTCCACTTCTTTAGCTCCATGTTGACGTCCCTCCGCTGCGATCATCGGATCCTGGACTCTAGAGATGGTTTCGTCGGAGAAATGATCGGGCTAGGTCATTGACTTCGAGGCCGAAGATGATCTACGTCGGGGAGACTCAAACTCAAGCTTTTCCTTCACTTTGTCAAAAAATTTATGAAGAGAACACCCTATACTACATGGCAAGTAGTAGAGGATGAAGAAATAGGAAGTGGGTTCACTTTAGAATTGGATTTCTCGCTCTTTTTCTCATGGCACCATTGGAGCTCTCAAGCTTTTGTGAGCTTGATGAAGATGAAGAAGAAGAAAGAATCATATGAATTAAAAGAATAATATGAATACATATCCTTTTAATCATGGCACCATGGTTGAGTTAAGCTCTCATGCTTAACTCATGTAGAGAATTAACCATAGCATAAGGTTAAGGGTTGGGTTAGCTAATATCTTAAACAAATGACAAAGAGAGTTAACTTTGTCAATGTTCATCAAGCTTCATGAAGCTTGATAACTTTGACCAAAGTCACACTCTTTTGTTATTTGTTTAGGAAAATAGTAAACCCTAATCTAACCATGATTTGGTTCAAGTCTCATACACACAACTTGTTTGTATCATCAAGCATGATACAAACATGTACACTTGCATATATCACATATAAACAATGTGCACATTCAAGTGAGAAAATCAATCTTAAGTGAACCAATACTAGTTAATGTAAAGTAATATATCAAATATATAATTATACATTAAATCATTAAATCAACACTTGATTTAACGATCTGGTCATATCGCATATAACCGACTAATATCAATAGTAACAACTTATCGAATCAACACTTGATCCGATAACCCGGCTATATCGCATATAACCGATCAATGTCACAAATCGCGAGAATAGAATTCAGTATCACATACTGGTATTATTCTCGGTCCCGCACATATCTCATATGCGCTCCTATTTCGTTTCGCTTGAGTCAGGAAACCCCTGTGTAGGACTCTAAAGACCAGTCAATACGCCGGCAGCAGGTGATGATCATATCAAACACCCACAAGCCACAAGCGGTCTGCTAAACATAACGGCCACCCGGGTATTGAGCGATCATAAGATCAACGAGCAAGCCCGCTCACACTCCTATGAATCCAACCAGTAACACTCCCGTACAGTCCGATCTGTTCGTCTGATATGTCGCATATCTTGTCTAGGGGTGGTAAACGTCAGACCCCAATAACTCGATAAGTCATGTCGATATGAGGCTCATAACGGGTCGAGAAACTACTGGTAAGACTTACCAGTAAATCCTAAAACAGCCTTGGCCAAGGACTTCCTGTTATAGCCAATCGAGCACAGCGCAACATCAACTCCCTATACCGGGAGAAACGAAACCCCTCCTATCGCTCATTGCCTCCATGTGACTCGGGACTGTACCCAAAAGCCACCTTTTTGCACGCCATCTTGGACGTGGTATGATGGAAATCAAAACACGGTGGGAATCACACAAGACTCTATGACGATCTCGGGTCTACAGACTAACCTGCACCAGTGTCACCAGAGAACTGCGATCTGACGTAAGGTATAATACCATCTGGGAGTTCTCGGCGAGTCCGTCCAGTGTACCCAGTCTCCACTGAGCACCCGTATATCATCTCTGATGTCAAACACCAATGTATATGGGATCATCCATCGCCCATCTATATGGGTCGAGAAGCTACACGCTAGTCTACTCTGGTATATCGATGCCCCGTCTCGATACACCCACGACTAGGGACTTTGATGGATGTACTTATGGACTACCATGTCCCCACTAGTATGATCCGCATCATAGTCCAGGTAGTCAAGTACACATCCTAAGGGCTTTACCAACATGTAACAGAGAGACAATCAGTGTACACGTTAAGGTAAAGAGTAACCAGATAGCATACTATCATATCGAGCAAGAAAGTCATCCCTATATATGTCCAAGCATCCACTACAATATACATCTTATGTATAGTAATGGCCTCTAGGGCATACATATAACTAACAATCTCCCACTTGCACTAGGGCCATCTGATAGCAGTGGTTGTAGTATCTCATACTCAACCATCCCATAAAAGTCTCTCTCTGGGAAAAGGCCTTTCGTGAGTGGATCCGCCGTGTTGTCCTCTGAGTCTTCTCTCCTAACCTCGATCCCCTGGAGATCAACCATCTCCATGATCAGGTGATACTGCCTAAGAATATGTCTGGATCACTGATGGGACGGGCGTTCCTTGGCATAAGCCACAACTCCATTGTCACACAATGGGAGGAACGAAGATCATCTCATGAACTAATATACACCCAGACTTCCTCTTTGGTGGCATCTTAGGTAGCGATGTATCCAGCCTTTATCGTCTAGTATGCCACGGTATCTAGCTTGGAACTCTTCCAACATACCGTCCCTTTACTGAGGGTAAAGACAATGCCTGCGACTGACATTCAGTCGTCCTTATCACCCTGGAACCTTTCCAGTGATTCTCCCTAGGATCTTTTGATACTATCTCACTACAACTAGTGAGTATCCTAACATCCAATTAGATCTATGAGAATCTCATAGATCCAAACTATGGATTTAGGAGGCATCACTTTGATCCTATATGGAGAATCCTTGTGATAAGCGGAGATTGACCGAGCGTAGCATAGGAAACTCCTTCCCTATCAAGAGTATGTCATCTACATACTCTACGAGGATCACCCGTATACTCCTTACTACCTTTTTGTATATACAAGGTTCATCTACCATTTTGATGAAGTCAAACTCTTTGACTACCACATCAAAACAGACGTTCCAACTCCGCGATGCCTGCTTTATCACATAAAACATCTTGCACACGTTTCTGCTGCTCCCACTGTCTACGAAGCCCTCTGACTGTGTACTTATAGACTCTCTCTTCTAAATCTTTATTTAGAAAAGCAGTCATGACACCCAACCGCCAGATATCGTAGTCATGGTATGTAGCCGTGGCAAGTAGGATCTGGATGGACTTAAGCATAGCTATTTAGAAAAGGTTTCATTATAATCCATACCTGGTCAATGATGCAAACCTTTAACAAGTCTAGCTTTAAAAGTCTCAACTTTTCCATCTACACCAAGTAATCTTCTCAAGATATACTTGCTCCTGATGGGGATTTAACCCTTCAGATAAAGCAACCAAAGTCCATACTTTGTTGGTGTATAAGGATTCCATCTCAGATCGATAAGCATCCAGCCATTCTTACAGAGTCCTACTCCTGATGGCCAGCCCGAAACTAGTTGGGTCATCATCTCATGATGCAATCCTCGCTCCCACTGTCATAGAGAAACCGAAGTATCTCTCAAGTGGGTGAGGAAACCTACTAGATCGGCGGAGAGGCTGAGGTTCGTTGGTTTCTATTGAATCCTTTGGTTCTACCAAATCATCAGCTGCAGTTTGTATAGCTGGAACTCTTTCCGGTTCTACCTCATGTCCACAAATTTCTTCATAAGAAATTCCCTTTCACAAAGGCGGCATGCTGAGTAACAAAACATTTTTGTTCCTCGGTTAGGTAGAAGATATTCCCTTGCGTATGCTTGGGATATCCAACAAACTTCTACAGATCTGACTTTGCCTCGAGCTTGTCCGGATTTTGCTTTTAGACATAGGCCGGACAACCCCAAATCTTAACTGACTAAAGAGATGGGCTCTTCCCTTTCCATATCTCATATGAAATGGTAGGCATCTGATTTGATCGGAACCCTATTCAATAGGTATGCAACTTCATAAGTGTATAACTCCCTAAAAGGAAATAGGAAACTCAGTAGTACTCATCATAGAGCACACCATATCACATAGGGTGTTATTGCTCCACCCCGATATACCATCGTGCTATGGTGTATAAGAAGGAGTAATGCTGAGAGAGAATCTTATTCTTAGAATAGTCCAGGAATCCCGTGCTCAAGTATTCTCCTCCCTGATCACATCAACGGACATAATACTTATACCCGTTTTTGGTTCTCTACTTCTAACTTATATTCTATGAATATCTCAAAAGGTTCAGACTTGTGTTTCAACAGGAACATATGTCTGAATCTCGAGAGATCATCAGAGAATGTAATGAAGTATAAAGAACCGGTCTTGGCATGTGTAGACAGGGGACCTACATACATCAACATGTATCATCCCAAGAGTTCACTAACTCTTTCTCTGCTTCCAATAAACAGAGCTGTGGTCATCTTATCTTTGTGACATGACTGGCAAGTTTCACAAGATGTAAATTCAAACTAATTTAAATACGCATCTAAATGTAACTTCAGCCAGTCGGGTCGCATTGATATGACCTAGTCTACAATGCCTCAAGAAGGATTCGTTCATTTCTGAACTATTCCTCTTGTGTGTATTGCGTATACTAAGAACTGTAGTTTGATTTAGAACATTAATGCTTTTAGATAACGTGCCTGAACCGATCAACTCTTGATTTAGGAAATGTTCAAAACATTATCCAGCAATACAAAATTATATCGTTCTTTATCTAAATAAAGAGACTGATATGATTTTGTATATCAGGTTCGGTATCTAATAACATTTGTTCAGAATCAATGTATTCTGGTAATACAGGGTGACAGTGACCAACAGACCTGGCTGCAACACTTGCACTGTTTTCTGTCTCATGAAACTTATCACCCGTCCTCAGTTCTCTACCTTTCTGTAGCCCATGTAACAGATTACATATGCGGGATCCTGATCAGGTATCACATACCCAGGACGTAAAGTATACTGAGAAACAGTTCTATGTAACGAACACACCCGAAGATGATGCATCAACATGCACTTTCTTCGTCTGGGCGGCATGGGAAATCTGGTATACCCCTATTTCCTGCTCTGTCTTATAACAATTATAAGTTGGAGCGGGACCAACGTTCCCCAGCTCAGTATAACAAGCGGGTTCGGTCAATATATCCGTTTTATTATCTTGATTAAGGCGTGACATGGTCGCTACCAGGAGAGAGAGAAGAAAACACTCTGCGTGCGCTCTTACCAGAACAGATTGGTTATTATTTTATCTAATCAGGATGGCTCCCACTGTTTTTATCAAATCTTCCTTCAAACCCTAAAAGGAAAGACTAGCCGGGATTAATTACACGCTACAAGTTCGCCAATCTTTCAGCCAGGCCAGTGTCGGTACTTTGAGGGAGGTTCCCCGTGCTTTCGCACGAACCTAATTAATGTAAACCTCGTTTTCCCAGAGGCGTAACCCCGTTGACACCTTTCTAGACACCTACTTGATCGGCTAATTGTAATGTGTAAAACTCTCCCAGGAGTAACAATTACTCGCAGTGGGTATCAGGATCCAACTATCTTATAGAAGGTATGCAATCTCATTGCACATTTCAACACTTGAAATTCCCGATAATATTTTGCCCCTAGCGTGCTATGAACTTGACGCATGCCAAACAACCTATAGTCCGCTAGTCAAGTTCAACCCGTACATTTCTTGATTGAATTAACCCCACCCGCACGACCCTTGACGCATGCCAAACAACGCCGTACGAATACCCTAATCTAATTACATCGTATGCTAGCAGATAAGCACTAGTTAGCTACCGTACACTACGCCTTGACGCATGCCAAACTACCGCAGCACGAATACTAACTAGTACTTATCTGAAATGACGGAGGGCTACGATAGGTTTTTCTGAAAACCTATTGCGTAATGAACTTGATATCGTTGTAGAATCGAATGATTTTGAAATGGAGTGTTTTTTAGGCGTTTCTAGTTTTGCTAAAGGGGTCACTCCCGGTAAAGGGATCGTCGGCCTTTTCCTCGTCGAATGAGGTGCAGGATATATCATATATATCACTGTGCAAAGCAAAAATTCCAAAAGTAATCAAAAGACAAACCGAGGGTTGTAGCATCTGCCAGTTATTGCTAAAGGGGTCACTCCCGGTGAAGGGATCTCGGCCCTTTCCTTATTGAATAAGATACAGGATGTTCTACAAGGAACACTGCGATGCAAAGCAAGAACCGTAGCTACCAGTTTTTGAAAATTCGATTCCACACCATCTTAGGTTTATTTTCTTTCATTAATCACATTAACGAAGTCCTATTATTTAAATCACCTAAACATCACAGATAAATACGACGTACACTTATGCCATCCGCATTCGCCTCGATGTCCCCTTGTGCACCGTTAGGTTAGGTAACTAACGGCAGAGCGGGGTAGGGCTAGCACGGGTGTAAAACATAAGTAACGCCTATATAATATATCATATATACTATATACTGTATCTATCACAACATATCAAATGATCACATCACAGATATCGCAGCAGAAGAAACAAATGAAATATTGGATATACTAGGACGTCCGTGTTTTCAATACGAGCCTGTATAAAACACGGATTCCACGGTCGCGATGAATAGCCAAACCCACACCCCAAGACCCCTACGAGAGCTGCAAGCAACCCTACCAATTCTAGAGTTAGGAGACCCGGACTCGACTTCTCGAGTTGGTCTCCCACTGGACTCTAGAACCCGGTTACTTGTGCTCTCCTCCTTGGGTCTATCCTAGTGCGGAAAAGTAAATAATATACAGAAGGTGACATCTTCCGCTACCTGGAAGTGCCCCAATAAAAGAATATTACATACAAGTTAATTTTACATGAATGAAAATGAAAAAAACACTCATCTCACATAAAACTCCCGGCTATTCAAAACGCGACGATCCAATATAACATATCCAGCAACACATAACATCACATGTCATCAACGTAAGTAAATGTGCGTATCCCAATTGTCGTTGACATATAGCAACGAAACCGGTGATATCACATATTACACTTACGGTCGCAGAAAAGAAAGTGTAAAACTACAACAGTTGGAATTCACAACCTCCTTATACATCGCATGCTTAATCAAATGAATTCCTTAGACATCACATGCCTAACAATTATAAACCCCGCATTTTAGTCTCATTATCGAAAACACTTTTCAATATCTAGTCGGGCAATTCAACAAGATTCCCGACATTTTGATCGAATGCTCGTCGCAAACTTTAGTAGACAGCCGCACCCCCGGATGCCGTCAACGAAGTGCACTAAGGCGGAACATCGCTACCGCGAGCACCCGAACGGATGCTTTCGGCGACAGGGTTCTCCTACAGTCACTTGGTCGGGGCTATGGGGCATGGCTAACTATTAAGTTTACCGGCGAGTATCCGCGTACGCTACGTGATTGCGACGGACTTTTGATCACATCAAAATTCCGTGGCAACCGATCAAGTGAGGCTAAAGTGCTATGTTTATAACATCTAAATCAGTTATCTCATAACTACTTGTGGATTCCAAATATTGTATCACATTCCAGATAAATAGAAAATGTTAAACTTTCCGATCGAACATTCAAACACCCAAGTTTTCCCGAAACAGCTCAACTCTTGAAATAAGTTCAAAAACATCCATTTCATGCCACAGTACCAATGGTCCAGCCGTAGAAGGGTCAAGCCAACGCCTCACATGTGGCACGCCGTACTGCCCCAAACCCTAAGGTTCAAAGGGTAGTTCAAGACGGTCACATAATCGAGTTAAGGTTTGTTGTCTTCTAGAGGGTCCATCGTATTACATGCACTACTTAGAACATTCTTAAACCACGGAAAGATCCAACACTTGGAAATTTTCCGGCAGGGGAAAAATTGGGTATTTATATCCGGTCGAACTTTTTAACATGTTCTAAATTATCCGGAAAAACACAGACAAAGTTAAAGATTCCGATCGAATCGTCGAATACTCCCAATACAACCCAGAAAACTCAACACTTGAGTATACATTAAAAATTTCCAGAAGATTCAGTAAACTAATAAGGAAGTTACTGTGCAAAAATAAAGTAACAATGTCACTGAACGGCCGCGGAACCGCCGCACGAGCCATGCTCGTGCCGCGTTTCCGATGCGCTTTAATCAAATTAGCAACTCGTTTTGCACAGTAACTCCTAAAAACGCCTGCTGATTTTTCTGCATATTTTTAATTTGGAAAAATCCACATTTTCAGAAAATGTACAGAGAAGGGTTTGAGTTAGGGTTTCGGGGTTTGATCGGATTTCTAACATCGTCTACACTTCGCCTAAAGCTCTAGCTAGGCTCTGATACCACTGTAGGGTTACTAGGCACACTCAAGAGGTTCCACAAGGCATCAACCATGCCAAACAAAAATTTTCCGGTGCCGAGAAACCCTAATATAGATCGTTAACTAGAAGTAAAGGCGAAAAGCAAGCAAGTAAACAACTTTATTGCTAAGTGAAAGGGATTACAACCTTTGTAGATCCTGTCCTCCACTTCTTTAGCTCCGTGTTGACGTCCCTCCACTGCGATCATCGGATCCTGGACTCTAGCGATGGTTTC
The DNA here is from genome assembly GCA_030015575.1 of Agapanthus africanus. Lineage (NCBI taxonomy): Eukaryota > Viridiplantae > Streptophyta > Magnoliopsida > Asparagales > Amaryllidaceae > Agapanthus > Agapanthus africanus. The sequence goes on from CM057350.1 coordinate 259,109,734, forward strand.
GTCGGAGAAATGATCGGGCTAGGTCATTGACTTCGAGGCCGAAAATGATCTACGTCGGGGAGACTCAAACTCAAGCTTTTCCTTCACTTGGTCAAAAACTTTGTGAAGAGAACACCCTATACTAGATGGCAAGTAGTAGAGGATGAAGAAATAGGAAGTGGGTTCACTTTAGAATTGAATTTCTCGCTCTTTTTCTCATGGCACCATTGGAGCTCTCAAGCTTTTGTGAGCTTGATGAAGATGAAGAAAAAGAAAGAATCATATGAATTAAAAGAATAATATGAATACTTATCCTTTTAATCATGGCACCATGGTTGAGTTAAGCCCTCATGCTTAACTCATGCTTAACCGTCCAATGATACAAATCGTGAGAATAGAATTCAGTATCACATACTGGTATTATTCTCGGTCCCGCACATATCTCATATGCGCTCCTATTTCGTTTCGCTTGAGCCAGGAAACCTCTGTGTAGAACTCTAAAGACTCATCAATATGCCGGCAGCAGGTGATGATCATATCAAACACCCACAAGCCGCAAGCGGTCTGCTAAACGTAACGGCCACCCGGGTATTGAGCGATCAGAAGATCAACGAGCAAGCCCGCTCACACTCCTGTGAATCCAACTAGTAACACTACCGTACAGTCCGATCTGTTCGTCTGATATGTCGCATATCTTGTCTAGGGGTGGTAAACGTCAGACCCCAATAACTCGATAAGTCGTGTCGATATGAAGCTCATAACGGGTTGAGAAACTACTGGTAACACTTACCAGTAAATCCCTAAAACAGCCTTGGCCAAGGACTTCCTGTTATAGCCAATCGAGCACAGCGCAACATCAACTCCCTATACCGGGAAAGACGAAACCCCTCCTATCGCTCATTGCCTCCATGTGACTCGGGACTGTACCCAAAAGCCACCTTTTTGCACGTCCTCTTGGATGTGGTATGATGGAAATCAAAGTACGGTGGGAATCACACAAGACTCTATGACGATCTCGGGTCTACAGACTAACCTGCACCAGTGTCACCAGAGAACTGCCATCTGATGTAAGGTATAATACCATCTGGGAGTTCTCGGCGAGTCCGTCCAGTGTACCCAGTCTCCACTGGGCACCCGTATATCATCTCTGATGTCAAACACCAATGGATATGGGATCATCCATCGCCCATCTATATGGGTCGAGAAGCTACACGCTAATCTACTCTGGTATATCGATGCCCCGTCTCGATACACCCACGACTAGGGACTTTGAAGGATGTACTTATGGACTACCATGTCCCCACTAGTATGATCCGCATCATAGTCCAGGTATTCAAGTACACATCCTAAGGGCTTTACCAACATGTAACAGAGAGACAATCAGTGTACACGTTAAGGTAAAGAGTAACCAGATAGCATACTATCATATCGAGCAAGAAAGTCATCCCTATATATGTCCAAGCATCCACTACAATATACATCCTATGTATAGTAATGGCCTCTAGGGCATACATATAACTAATAGCTCTGCTAGCATTGGATGCATCGGCACCTTCTTGACTTTGAAGGAAGGACATATCGACGACAGTATTTATGATTTGAGATTTGGTGATTCGATTATCACGCATCCGTCATTTTTAGATTTCAGTATTTTGGACGAATTGTTTGCATGATTGAGATTTTTGTACACTACGGTTGCACTTGACTTCGATTGATGTCATTCAAGTTATTGATTTTGATTTCATGCCTATGATATGCATATGATTTGACTTGTACTTTCGGTATAGTTTTTATGCACCTTTGATATTGGATTTGATTTTTGAGCACGCTAATGCACATGGTTGTGAGATTATGTACCACGGTATACCTGATTTGGATTTGGATTGAATGTGTCGTATACCGTCAATTTCGATTTTGATATTCGATAATTGTTTTTGTACACTTGATTTGGATTCTTGCGCATGCTTGGGCGCTTGATGTGATTTTGGTGCACACCAGATGCACTAAATCGAGATTCTTCGTGCATATCAGATGCACCTGCTATTGTTGTCAGGCACACCCGTTGCCTTTGATAGGTGTTTCGTGCACACACGTTGCACTTAGATTTTGTTTCTGTGCACATGTATGGCACATTCATGGATTTCAATTTCCATGCGCCCCAGACTCACGTAGCATTCATATGCACATTTTGGGATTGATTTGGTATGGAGCAGTACGTTTTTATGATAATTGCTATTTGTTTTCATACTGAGCAGGACTAGTCAGAGGACAGTACCTGGATATATTTTGCATGCATTGATAGTTATCGAAAGGATTTTCAAAAAGGGAGCTATAGTCTCAATATCTACCTACGTATCTGATATGACACGAAACGTTTAAAAACAAGGAAACCTTTCTAAATTATTTTCAAAAACGGCGGGACGTACATATTAAACAAAGGATAATATAGTTATTTTCTTACAATAGAAGTCCGCCATTGTGCCGCGATACGCGTATCGCACAGCAACATGAAAGGTTTGGCATGCATTTCCTTCAGATGTTTACATGTATAGTTTTGATGTATTATCATGTTAGTTTTCTTACTGGATTTTGACATTGATGTCTTCACCATGTAGGGTTCCTAGGCACACTAATGAGGTCTCACAAGGCATCAAGCATGCCAATTTCAAATTTTACAAGTGCCGAGAAACCCTAATACGGATCGTTAACTAGAATTTTAGGCGAAACATGAAGCTAGTTAGCAGTTTAACTAAGTGAACGGAAATACAACCTTTGTAGATCCGGTTCTCCACCTCCATTGCTCCATGATGAAGTCTCCTCGCTATCCAAATAGAATCCCGGGCTCTAGCGTCGGCTTCATCGGAGAAATGGGCGGGCTAGGTCATCGACTACGATGCCGAAGATGATCTACGTCGAGGCATCACAAGATCAAGCTCCCACTTCACCAAGTCATGAAACTTGTGAAGAAAACACCCTTTACTACTTGGCAAGAGGTAGAGGATGAAGAAATAGGAGGTGGGTTCACTTTAGAATTGGATTTCTCACTCATTTCATCAAATCACCATTGATGGAATCAAGCTTCTTCATCTTGAAGAAGAAGAAGAAGAAAATATTATGATAAGTTCTTTTTAATCCAAAAGAAAAATCAATACTTATCATAATATGAACCATGGTTAGGTGTAGAGAATTGACTAAGGTTAGATGAATGGTTAGGGTTAAGCATGAAGACAAAATGGTTACTTTGGTCAAAGCTTCATGAAGCTTCAACAAGCTTCATGAAAGAAAGAAAGAAACCATTTTGTTTTTCTTTTATCTATTTCTAAAAAATTAATAGATAAATAAATAAGTGAATAAATCAAAACCCTAACCATTATCATAACCATGGTATAAGTCTTTACACAAAGCCAATTTTGCATGTATCATCAAACATGATACAAACAAGTGCACAAAAATATATCACATATACAATGTGCACATCAAGTGAGAAAATCCATTTAAAATGAACCAATACTAGTTAATGCAAAGTAATATATCAAATATATAATTATACATTAAATCATCAAATCAACACTTGATTCAATGATCCGGTCATGTCGCACATAACCGACTAATATCCAATGTATCGGCTTATCGAATCAATCCTTGATTCGATAAATAGGTTATATCGCATACAACCATTCGACACATTCATCGTGAGAATGAAATACGGTATCACATACACGCATTATTCTCGGTCCCGCACATATCTCATATGCGCTCCTATTTCGTTTCGCTAGAGCCAGGAAACCTCTGTGTAGGACTCTAAAGACTCGTCAATACGCCGGCAGCAGGTGATGATCATATCAAACACCCACAAGCCGCAAGCGGTCTGCTAAACGTAACGGCCACCCGGGTATTGAGCGATCAGAAGATCGACGAGCAAGCCCGCTCACACTCCTGTGAATCCAACCGGTAACACTTACCGTACAGTCCGGTCTGATCGTCTGATATGTCGCATATCTCGCCTAGGGGTGGTAAACGTCAGACCCCAATAGCTCGATAAGTCATGCCGACGTGAGGTCCATAACATGTGTGAAACTACTGATAACACTTACCAGTAGATCACTGCAACCCTGGCCAGGGATTTTCTGTTATGGCCAGTCGAGCATAGCGCAACATCAACCCCCAATACCGGGAGAGACGAATCCCCTCCTATCGCTCATTGCCTCCATGTGATTCAGGACTGTACCCAAAAACCACCATTTTGCACGCCCTCTTGGACGTGGTAAGGTGGAAATCAAAGCACAGTGGGAACCACACAAGACTCTATAACGATCTCGGGTCAATAGACTACTCTGTACCAGTGTCACCAGAGAACTGCCATCTGACGTAAGGTATAATACCATCTGGGAGTTCTCGGCGAGTCCGTCCAGTGTACCCAGTCTTCACTGAGCACCCGTATATCATCTCTGATGTCAAACACCAATGGATATGGGATCATCCATCGCCCATCTGTATGGGTCGAGAAGGTATACGCTAGTCTACTCTGGTATATCGATGCCCCGTCTCGATACACCCACGACTAGGGACCTTCAAAGATGTACTTATGGACTACCATGTCCCCACTAGTATGATCCGCATCATAGTCCAGGTAGTCAAGTACACATCCTAAGGGCTTTACCAACATGTAACAGAGAGACAATCAGTGTACACGTTAAGGTAAAGAGTAACCAGGTAGCATACTATCATGTCGAGCGAGAAAGTCCTCCCTATATATGTCCAAGCATCCACTACAATATACATCCTATGTATAGTAATGGCCTCTAGGGCATACATATAACTAACAATCTCCCACTTGCACTAGGGCCATCTGTAGCAGTGGTTGTAGTATCTCATACTCAACCATCCCATAAAAGTCTCTCTCTGGAAATAGGCCTTCGTGAGTGGATCCGCCGTGTTGTTCTCTGAGCCTACTCTCCTAACCTTGATCCCCTGGAGATCAACCATCTCCATGATCAGGTAATACTGCCTTAGAATATGTCTGGATCACTGATGGGACGGACGTTCCTTGACATAAGCCACAACTCCATTGTCACACAATGGGAGGAACAGAGTTCATCTCATGAACAAATATATACACCCAGACAGCCTCTTTGGTAGCATCTTAAGTAGCGATGTATCCAGCCTTAATCGTCTAGTATGCCACGGTATCTAGCTTGGAACTCTTCTAACATACCGTCCCTTCACTGAGGGTAAAGACAATGCCTGTGACTGATATTCAGTCGTTTTTATCACCCTGGAACCCTTCCAGTGATTCTCCTCAGGATCGATTGATACCATCTTACTACTACTAGTGAGATTCCTAGCATTCAATTACATCTATCTCATAGATGATAACTCAGGATTTAGGAGGTATCACTTTGATCCTATATGGAGAATCCTTGTGATAAACAGAGATTGACCGAGCGTAGCATAGGAAACTCCTTCCCTATCAAGAGTATGTCATCCTCGTACTCTACGAGGATCATTACCATACTCCCTACTACCTTCTTGTATATACAAGGTTCATCTACCATTTTGATGAAGTCAAACTCTTTGAATACCACATCAAAATAGATGTTCTAACCCCGCGATGCCTGCTTTATCCTATAAAGCATCTTGCACACGTTTCCGTTGCTCCCACTGTCTACGAAGCCCTCTGGCTGTGTACTTATAGACGCTCTCTTCCAAAACATCATTTAGAAAAGCAGTCATGACACCCAACCACCAGATATCGTAGTCATGGTATGTAGCCGTGGTAAGTAGGATCTGGATGGACTTAAGCATAGATCCTTAGAAAAGGTTTCATTATGATCCATATCTGGTCAATGATGCAAACCTTTAACAAGTCTAGCTTTGAAAGTCTTAACTTTTCCATGTACACCAAGTAATCTTCTCAAGATATACTTGCTCCTGATGGGGATTTAACCCTTCAGATATAGCAACCAAAGTCCATACTTTGTTGGTGTATAAGGATTCCATCTCAGATCGCTAAGCATCCAGCTATTCTTACAGAGTCCCACTCCTGATGGCCAGGTCGAAACTAGTTGGGTCATCATCACATGATGCAATCCTCGCTCCCACTGTCATAGAGAAACCGAAGTATCTCTCAGGTGGGTGAGGAACCCTACTAGATCAGCGAAGAGGTTGAGGTTCGTTGGAAACTATTGAATCCTTTGGTTCTACCAAATCATCAGCTGCAGTTTGTATAGCTGAAACCATTCCAGTTCTACATAACTGATCTTGCCTCGAGCTTGTCCGGATTATGCTTTTAGACATAGCCCGGACAACCCCAAATCTTAACCAACTTAAGATATGGGCTCTTCCCTTTCCATATCACATATGAAGCGGTAGGCTACTGATTTGATTGGAACCCTATTGAATAGGTATGCAGCTTCTCAAGCGCATAACTCCCAAAAAGAAATAAGAAACTCAGTAGTACTTATCATAGAGCACACCATATCATATAGGGTGCATCTGCTCCGCCCCGATACACCTACGTACTGTGGTGTATACGGAGGAGTAATACTGAGAGAGAATCTCATTCTCCTTTAGAATAATCCAGGATTTTCGTGCTCAAGTATTCTCCTTCTTGATCACATCAAAGGACATAATACTTATACCCGTATTTTGGTTCTTTACTTCTAACTTATATTCTGTGAATATCTCAAAAGGTTCGGACTTGTGTTTCAACAGGAACATATGTCTGAATCTTGAGAGATCATCAGAGAACGTAATGAACTATAAAGAACCAGTCTTGGCATGTGTAGACAGGGGACCTTACATACATCAACATGTATCATCCCAAGAGTTTACTAACTCTTTCTCTGTTTCCAGTAAACAGAGCTATGGTCATCGTATCTTTGTGATATGACTGGCAAGTTTCATAAGATGTAAATTCAAACAGATTTAAATATGCATCTAAATGTAACTTCAGCTAGTCAGGTCGCATTGATATGACCTAGTCTACAATGCCTCAAGAAGGATTCGTTCATTTCTGAACTCTTCTTCTTGTGTGTGTTCCGTATACTAAAGAACTGTAGTTTGATTTAGAACATTGATGCTTTTAGATAACGTGCCTGAACCGATCAACTTTTGATATAGGAAATGTTCAAAACATTATCCAACAATACAAAATTTTATCGTTTCTTTACTAATAAAGAGAAAGATATGATTTTGTATATTAGGTTCGGTATCTAATAACATTCGTTCAGAATCAATGTATTGGTAATACAGGGTGACAGTGACCAACAGACTTGGCTGCAACACTTGCCCCGTTTTCTGCCTCATGAAACTTATCACCCGTTCTCAGTTTTTCTACCTTTTTGCAGCCTTATGTAACAGATTACATATCTGGGATCCTGATCCGGTATCATATACCCAGGATGCGGAGGATACTGAGAAACAGTTCTTTGTAATGAACACACCCGAAGATGATGCATCAGCATGCACTCTCTTCGTATAGGCGGCACGGGAATTCTGGTAATCCCTAATTTCCTGCTCTGTCTTATAACAATTATAAGTTGGAGCGGGACCAACGTTCCCCAGCTCAGTATAACAAGCGGGTTCGGTCAATACATCCGTATTATTATCTTGATTAGGGCGTGATATGGTCGCTACCTGGAGAGAGAGAAAAGAAAACACTTAGCGTGCGCTCTTGCAAGAATAGATTGATTATTATTTTATCTAATCAGGATGGCTCCCACTACTTTTTATCAAATCTTCCTTCAAACCCTAAAAGGAAAGACTAGCCGGGATTAATTACACGCTACAAGTTCACCAATCTTTCAGCCAGGCCAGTGTCGGTACTTTTAGGGAGGTCCCCCGTGCTTTCGCACGAACCTAATTAATGTAAACCTCGTTTTCCCAGAGGCGTAACCCCGTTGACACCTTTCTAGACACCTACTTGATCGGCTAATTGTAATGTGTAAAACTCTCCCAGGAGTAACAATTACTCGCAGCGGGTATCGGGATCCAACTATCTCATAGAAGGTATGCAATCTCATTGCAAATTTCAACACTTGAAATTCCCGATAATATTTTTCCCCGAACGATCTATGACCTTGACAAGGTCAACAAACCATAGATCGCAAGTCAAGTTCAACCCGTCATTTCTTGATTGAATCAAACCCACCCGCACGACCCTTGACAAGGTCAACAAGGCCGCACGACTACCCTAACCCAATCTGCATCATATGCATAAGCAGATAAATACTGGTTAGCTACCGCACACTGCGCCTTGACAAGGTCAACAAACGCAGTACGAATACTAAACAGGACTTATCTGAGATGACGGAGGGCTACGACAGGTTTTTCTGAAAACCTATTGCGTAATGAACTTGATATCGTTGTAGAATCAAATGATTTTGAAATGGAGTGTTTTTGATGCTTTTCTAGTTTTGCTAAAGGAGTCACTCCCGGTGAAGGGATCGTCGGTCCTTTCCTCGTCGAATGAGGTGCGGGATATATCATATATATATATATCACTGTGCAAAGCAGAAACTGTAGAAGCTATCAAAAGACAAACCGAGTGTGTAGCATCTGCCAGTTATTGCTAAAGGAGTCACTCCCGGTGAAGGGATCTCGGTCCTTTCCTTATCGAATAAGGTGCAGGATATATCATATATACCGCTGTGCAAAGCAAGAACTGTAGCTACCTGTTTTATTTTGAAATTCAATTCTACAACATCTTTAGGTTTCTTTTACTTTCATTAATCACATTAATGAAGTCCCATCATTTAAGTACCTAAACATCACAGATAAATACGACGTACACTTATGCCATCCGCATTCGCCTCGATGTCCCCTCGTGCACCGTTAGGTTAGGTAACTAACGGCAGAGCAGGGCAGGGCTAGCGCGGGTGTAAAACATAAGTAACATCTATATAATATATCATATATACTATATAAAGTATCCATCACAGAACATCACATGATCACATCACAGATATCGCAGCAGAAGAATCATATGAAACATTGGATATACTAGGACGTCCGTGTTTTCAATATGAGCCAGTATAAAACACGGATTCCACGGTCGCGATGAATAGCCAAACCCACACCCCTAGACCCCTACGAGAGCGGCAAGCAACCCTACCAATTCTAGAGTTAGGAGACCCGGACTCGACTCCTCGAGTTGGTCTCCCACTGGACTCCAGAACCCGGTTACTTGTGCTCCCCTCCTTGGGTCTATCCTAGTGCGGAAAAGTAAATAATATACAAAAGGTGACATCTTCCGCAACCTGGAAGTGCCCCAATAAAAGAATATTATATACAAGTTTTTACATGAATGAAAATGAAAACACTCATCTCACATAAAAACCCCCGGCTATTCGAACACGACGATCCAATATAACATATCCAGCAACACATAACATCACATGTCATCAACGTAAGTAAATATGCGCATCCCAATTGTTGTTGATATATAGCAACGAAACCGGCGATATCACATATTACACTTACGGTCACAGAAAAGAAAGTGTAAAACTACAACAGTTGGAATCCGCAACCTCCATAGACATCGCATGCCTAATCAAATGAATTACTTAGACATCGCATGCCTAACAATTATAAACCCCGCATTTTAGTCTCTTTATCGAAAACTCTTTTCAATATCATGTCGGACAATTCAACAAGATTCCCGACATCCTGATCGAATACTCGTCGCAAACTTTAGTAGGCGGCCGCACCTCCGACGCCGTCGACGAAGTGCACCAAGGCGGAACATCGCTACCGTGAGCACCCAGACGGATGCTTTCGGCGACGGGGTTCTCCTATAGTCACTTGGTCGGGGCTAAGGGGTGTAGCTGTCTATTAAGTTTATCCGGCGAGTATCCGCGTACGCTACGTGATTGCGACGGACTTTTGATCACATCAAAATTCCGTGGCAACCGATCAAGTGAGACTAAAGTGTTATGTTTATAACATTCATTCAGTTATCTCATAACTTCTTGTGAATTCCAATTATTGTATCACATTCCGAATAAGATAGAAAATGTTAAACTTTCCGATCGAACAATCGAACACCCAAGTTTTCCCGAAACGGCTCATCACATGAATTAAGTTCAAAAACATTCACTTCGTGCCTCAGTACCAACGGTCCAGCCGTAGAAGGGTCAAGCCAACGCCTCACATGTGGCACGCCGTACTGCCCCAAACCCGAAGGTTTAAAGGGCAGTTCAAGACAGTCACATAATCGAGTTAAGGTTTGTTGTCTTCTAGAGAGACCATCGCATTACTTGCACTACTTAGAACATCGTTAAACTACAGAAAGATCCAACACTTGGAAATTTCCCGACAGGGGAAATGGTGGGTATTTATATCCGGTCGAACTTTTTAACATATTCTAAAATTTACCCGGAAAAACACATAGACAAAGTTTGATAATCCGATCGAATATACGAACCCCCAATACAACCCAGAAAACTCAACTCTTGAGTAAAAATTAAAAATTCCCAGAAAATACAGCACCCAAATATAGGAATTACTGTGCAAAGACCAACGGGAGAAAAGACAAAATGGCCGCGGAACCGCCGCATTAGCCATGCTAATGCCGCGGTTCCGCCGCGCTTTAAGGGAATCATGGGTACGAGCTTCACAGTAATTCTTACAATTCCCTGCTGAATTTTCTGCATATTTTTAATGTGGAAAAATCCCCGAAATTAAAAAATGTACAGAGAGCATTTTTTGGGTTAGGGTTTTGGTTCGATCGGACTTCTAACTCCGTCTATGCATCGCCTAAGGCTCTAGCTAGGCTCTGATACCACTGTAGGGTTCCTAGGCACACTAATGAGGTCTCACAAGGCATCAAGCATGCCAATTTCAAATTTTACAAGTGCCGAGAAACCCTAATACGGATCGTTAACTAGAATTTTAGGCGAAACATGAAGCTAGTTAACAGTTTAACTAAGTGAACGGAAATACAACCTTTGTAGATCCGGTTCTCCACCTCCATTGCTCCATGATGAAGTCTCCTCACTGTCCAAATAGAATCCCGGGCTCTAGCGTCGGCTTCATCGGAGAAATGGGCGGGCTAGGTCATCGACTACGATGCCGAAGATGATCTACGTCGAGGCATCACAAGATCAAGCTCCCACTTCACCAAGTCATGAAACTTGTGAAGAAAACACGCTTTACTACTTGGCAAGAGGTAGAGGATGAAGAAATAGGAGGTGGGTTCACTTTAGAATTGGATTTCTCACTCATTTCATCAAATCACCATTGATGGAATCAAGCTTCTTCATCTTGAAGAAGAAGAAGAAGAAAATATTATGATAAGTTCTTTTTAATCCAAAAGAAAAATCAATACTTATCATAATATGAACCATGGTTAGGTGTAGAGAATTGACTACGGTTAGATGAATGGTTAGGGTTAAGCATGAAGACAAAATGGTTACTTTGGTCAAAGCTTCATGAAGCTTCAACAAGCTTCATGAAAGAAAGAAAGAAACCATTTTGTTTTTCTTTTATCTATTTCTAAAAAATTAATAGATAAATAAATAAGTGAATAAATCAAAACCCTAACCATTATCATAACCATGGTATAAGTCTTTACACAAAGCCAATTTTGCATGTATCATCAAACATGATACAAACAAGTGCACAAAAATATATCACATATACAATGTGCACATCAAGTGAGAAAATCCATTTAAAATGAACCAATACTAGTTAATGCAAAGTAATATATCAAATATATAATTATACATTAAATCATCAAATCAACACTTGATTCAATGATCCGGTCATGTCGCACATAACCGACTAATATCCAATGTATCGGCTTATCGAATCAATCCTTGATTCGATAAATAGGTTATATCGCATACAACCATTCGACACATTCATCGCGAGAATGAAATACGGTATCACATACACGCATTATTCTCGGTCCCGCACATATCTCATATGCGCTCCTATTTCGTTTCGCTTGAGCCAGGAAACCTCTGTGTAGGACTCTAAAGACTCGTCAATACGCCGGCAGCAGGTGATGATCATATCAAACACCCACAAGCCGCAAGCGGTCTGCTAAACGTAACGGCCACCCGGGTATTGAGCGATCAGAAGATCGACGAGCAAGCCCGCTCACACTCCTGTGAATCCAACCAGTAACACTTACCGTATAGTCCGGTCTGATCGTCTGATATGTCGCATATCTCGCCTAGGGGTGGTAAACGTCAGACCCCAATAGCTCGATAAGTCATGCCGACGTGAGGTCCATAACATGTGTGAAACTACTGATAACACTTACCAGTAGATCACTGCAACCCTGGCCAGGGATTTCCTGTTATGGCCAGTCGAGCATAGCGCAACATCAACCCCCAATACCGGGAGAGACGAATCCCCTCCTATCGCTCATTGCCTCCATGTGATTCGGGACTGTACCCAAAAACCACCGTTTTGCACGCCCTCTTGGACGTGGTAAGGTGGAAATCAAAGCACAGTGGGAACCACACAAGACTCTATGACGATCTCGGGTCAACAGACTACTCTGTACCAGTGTCACCAGAGAACTGCCATCTGACGTAAGGTATAATACCATCTGGGAGTTCTCTGCGAGTCCGTCCAGTGTACCCAGTCTTCACTGAGCACCTGTATATCATCTCTGATGTCAAACACCAATGGATATGGGATCATCAATCGCCCATCTGTATGGGTCGAGAAGGTATACGCTAGTCTACTTTGGTATATCGATGCCCCGTCTCGATACACCCACGACTAGGGACCTTGAAAGATGTATTTATGGACTACCATGTCCCCACTAGTATGATCCGCATCATAGTCCAGGTAGTCAAGTACACATCCTAAGGGCTTTACCAACATGTAACAGAGAGATAATCAGTGTACACGTTAAGGTAAAGAGTAACCAGATAGCATACTATCATGTCGAGCGAGAAAGTCCTCCCTATATATGTCCAAGCATCCACTACAATATACATCCTATGTATAGTAATGGCCTCTAGGGCATACATATAACTAACACACCATGACTCCGATAATTGCGGGATGCTTGACGGAGTTTTGATTTGGAGTTATCTGCTCATTGTTCATGTGCATGCATTGCGCTATGATGCGTTTTATGTATTGATGATTTCGGAGCCCCGACGACTTGGACTTTTTACTGAAATGTTTTAGTATTTGAGGGGTTTAAATTTAAATTCGGGGACCGAATTTTTTTAAGGGGGGAAGATTGTAACATTTCAGAAAAATAAAATATTATTCTTGGGAATTTTTATAATTTAATAATATTATATTGAATATTTTAATAAGGCGGTATAATTAAATACCGATAAATTTGGGGAAAAAATTGGAAAATTATAGAAATTACAAAAAAGAGGGCGTTTTATTGGATTTAAGCAAATTGTGAAATTTTATGATTTATTATATTTTATTTTAATGCTAATCGCGATTAAATATCGCTAATCGCGCATTAAGTCGGTTTTGTGTACATGACATGCACCATATCATTTTTACACCTGTGTTATATTTTATCATGGATTTTCCTTATATTTCTCTCATTGTTTTATTTTTGAGTGAGAAGAGAGAAGAAAAGAAAAGAAAAAGAAAAATGATAAAATAAGGAGGTATGGGTATGAGAGAGAGTGATGAGGGGGTCAACCTTGGTCATGGCCTTGTTCTCATTCCATCATCTTCATCTTTTTCTTTTACCTCTCATGCTTGGCTGCTGCCCTCTCTCCCTTTCCTCTCTACCTCCTCACAAATCCATCAAAAATCCATTAAAAGTCCATCTCACTTTCACTAAAAATGTGCACAAGCTCACAAGCTTCACTTTGGACCTAGAAAGCAAGGATTTTGGACACATGGGGCAACTCAAGAAAATTCTTGAGTTGCCAAGTGAGGTAATTTCTGAACCATTAGCATAGTATTTCCATTGCTTTTACATCCATATTTGATTAGAACCGATTTAGTGTCGTTTAGTGAGATTTGGAAATTTCTAGTTAGGGTTTGGGGAATTCTTGAGTTGTGATGTGTAATTGAGGCTTATAGTGATCTTAGACCCCTGTTGTGATGATATAGTGGACTGAACCTGAGACTTAAACCCTGGAATACAAACTTAGAAAACCCGATATCGGGGAATTGTGGATTCTGTGAGGGTATAATGAAATCTGCTAACACCCGGGTGACCTGAAAATTATTTAGCAAACACAGGGGAGTGTGCAGGAAACCTTGGACCCCTACTGAAACCCTAGCCCCTAATCCCTCACCATGGCTACAGAATATTCCCTCTGGCCGCAATTTGCGTCCAGACCTGGTTCTTTTTGCTTCGTGGTTCGTCAGTAGCTCCATCTCCAGTAAACTAGACCCTCCATATGTGCAAAATTAGCTAATTTCATCTAGATAAAATCTGGGACTAAATTCATGAGTTGCTGTATTGATTCAGGGTTATATTTTTCGTATTTTGGATTCTGGATTTTAGTATTGGTGTTTTACCTCGATCACTTGACGTTTGTACGACGATATCAAGGGTTATTTGGTGGATTTGAAGGCGTAGTCCATAGGTTCTAACCTATAGGCTTTTAGCGTGTCGTTTTGGTTTTGAATTAGGTTTTAATGCGGCACGATACGTTATGATGTGTAGGTACCCCCGCGAGGACTTCGAGACGACAAGAAAGCGCATGGAGACGTCGGCAACGGCGAGCGAAGAGCAAAGTGAATAGATTATATCTATGGGGGAAGTCGGGTGGATGGCGTATAGCACCCCCGCAGTTCATAGTGTAGCTTATGTTATGTTATACATTTACATATGTGTTGTGAATTTGGAAGATAGTGTCGTGATTGATTTCTTAGTCGCGAACCATAGAATAGGTTTGCACACACGCACACATACACCCTTGCATGCATTATTATTATTACTTGTTCGTATATGGGGATACGTATATATATATATACACACACACACATACATACATACATACATACATACACACATAGGTATGGGACTAGGCATATATATATATATATATATATATATATATATATATATATATATATATATATATATGCACACCTATACATGGATAATGAGGATAGTGGATGATATTTGCAGATGAGTCGACGAGATTGGGCATGATGCCACGAGATCGGTGATATGTTTTGATTCGTATTAGGAGATACGGCATGAGATTATAGTGGGCCTTTAGGCGTGTGTTTTCATACACGCATATACATACATATATATATATATATATATATATATATGTATGTATATGGTATCAGTTGGTATTAGACTTAGATCAGTACCCCAGCTCATGAGATATGATGATAAGGGTACCAGATAAATGATGAGATGAATGTGACATTTCGACCCGTACCCAGATTTGGGATGCCGTACGACGGATTTGCGTACAAGCTATATATTGATGATAGATCCACACTCTTGACTCGAGGATATCATATTGTATATTGTATCGTATGTGATATTATTGAAGCGGAATCACCAACTATTATATTTATATATATATATATATATATATATATATATATATATATCGACTCAGATTTAGGTGGTTTCCCTTACCCTTTCGGTTAGACTGTTCGTTTAGTCCTGTAGTACTTATAGATGTTAGACTAGACTCGAGTCATACCTATTTCAAAATTAACGAATCGTAAGTATTTTAAAGACAGACCAAGGGATTCTACGGATATTTTCAGAAGACGCATCTTTTCTTAAAAACACCGTAGCCCTTATTTTTCTAAACACCACGATTCGTCTTATTTCAAATGGCAAAACTGTATGACATATATATATTGTTATATTAAACCTATGCTGTCAGGACACCAGCACCATTATCGATGATGCGTATGTTCCACGTACACCTGCTTGCCGGCTCACACACTTCATTATCGATAATTGCCATGTCACTACACAGTAGGATTGTTGCATCAGGATATGACTCCTTGCATAACATACTTGCATACATACATATTGTACACCCATACTTGCATACATACGTATTTGCACGTACATAAATGATTCTGGCTTGATTTTGGAGATTTGGGAACCGCAAGATATATTTTAAAACTAGATTCATTATTAAAGAGCGGTTTTCCCTCGATATGCGCATATTACTGTTTTATGTTGCATGATTTACTGATATGCTTACATTTCTATTATATGTCGCATACATCATGCTTTATGATTATACGCATTGAGATATGTTATTTTCATGATATTTCTTGATTTGAGAACCGTGGGTATTTCAAAAGAAGGTATGTACTGTCTAAAAAAAACCGGTTTCTCTTGATATGATATTTCAGCAGCCACCATGAGTTTTATCGGTTCTGATATATATATACCCCATATGAGGAGGAGCTGTGGGCCGTGTGCGGGTACATGGTGGGGCCCAGTATGGTACCCCGGGGTAAGAAAAGGGATGCTATGTATACAGACGGTGACCCTGGCAGAGGGACTCCTACCTACCGGTGATTAGTTGGGCCTGGCGGATATCCGAAGGATACCGACCGGAGTCGAGAGATGATATGGGCCGATCCGGACTGACGGAGCCCGTGGACCGATCCGGACTGATGGAGCCCGATATATGAGGATTTACGTGCCGATGCTGGGCACAGGTTTCATGATGTTTTCGAGTGTCGATGCTGGACACTCAGGTTCTATGATTTTGATGTGTCGGGAGGGACACACGTTGATTTATATCCTCATACTTTCATGCATATGCTTTTATGACTTTTGCATGCATGATGTTGTTATGTCTTTGGTTGACACGTGGACGAGATCCACATGCATACAGGCATTGATTGCATAGTTGGATGATATCCACATACTTATAGACTTCATGCTATAGTTGAAACTGATTTCATTGATGATACCTCATATTTATGATATGTTGCTACCTGAGGCACTGACACGAACACTTGGTTTTACACTTATGTATAGAAGTTTACCCTTGCCACCTTATCATGCTTCAGACTTTATCAAATTGAGGATATATACTACTGATCGTTTTGACCTAAGATTGAGTCATACATACGATTTCTGCTCTGTGATGTTTTCTACTCACGATTTGGCAACTCACCCCCGTTGTGCCACAGTTTCTTGCAGGTTTTGCCGTACAGGTTTCATTGCGGCTTTACTGGCACACTGCTTCCATTCCAGGTGATTTGCTTTGGTAGGTGGGTTCACTTGCATCGTGACCACCATTGTACTTATTTATTTTCAGTTGTATCTAGTAAAATTCCATCAACCAGACTTGTATATTTATTCAGACTTAGTAAACCAATTGTATATTCTTTCGACCTTAGAATCGCGCGTTGTATTAGTATGGTTTTCTTGATGATTTTGAGTATCCTTGAGTTTTGATTCTCGCCCTTCGGCGTTGTATATTATATTTCTTGCGTGGTTGTGACCGTCAATTGACGAAGAGCTAGCTCCCGCTTGGGGATGTCTTTATTCATATTATTCATGTTGTACCCCGTTCAGGGCCAGTATTTACAAAGGAAACTCTGCCGAAATTTCAGAAAAGGTTTGATGTTTTAAAAACGCATAATTTGGCTTATGCTATTAAAACCACTTTCTTTTAAACAAGTTTTCCTTTATTTATTATTAAAAATGGTTTTAGATTTCTGGGCTTTTGGCTTACTTGAATTAGATGTGGTCCTATAGACTTCATATGATTCAAGTGCCAGTCACGTGCCATTCTGGGTCGTGACAGATAATTGTGTAGGTGTACTGGCACATGTATATGTAATGCAATGAGAATATCATGAACGTACCATAATGTACATCGTAAGCAAAATGCTATAAGGTATACATATCTATAACATATCCGAGTCGATGAATCTATCAATCGGCAATCCAGACTCATAACATCACGTACGGTAATACATCGTACGGCGGCATCAAACAATCAGGGATTCCATCAACCTATATGACAATGAGGGTACGAACCTAGCGTCTCGTACGATATATCACTCATTATTCTCATAAATATAAATATATCTCAAGTCGTGTCTTGGCAAAAGTATCTATATTCTCATATCGCCTTGCATCTGTATATCAACATATCAAGCCAAGTCATCTTATTTCGTCACATTCTCTTTTCATCACATCAATATCTCACATCTACTGATCTTATATATATATATATATATATATTGTTTTACCGATCTCATATCACATCTATCTCAATCTTATCGTATTCATCTGATAGTTATATGTATGCCCTAGAGGCCATTACTGTACATGCGATGTATATTGTAGTGGATGCTTGGACATATATAGGGAGGACTTTCTTGCTCGACATGATAGTATGCTATCTGGTTGCTCTTTATCTTAACATGTACACTTATTGTCTCTATATTACATGTTGATAAAACCCTTAGGATGAGTACTTGAATACCACGATTATGATGCGGATCATACTAGTGGGGCAATGGTAGTCGGTACGTACATCCTTCAATAGTTCCTAGTCGTGGGAGTATCGAGACAAGGCATCGATACTCCAGAGTAGACTAGCGTATGCGCTTCTTGACCCATATGATGGGTGATGGATGATCCCACATCCATTGGTGTTTGACATCAGAGAAGGTATACGGGTGCTCAGTGGAGACTAGGTACACTGGACAGACTCACCAAGAACTCCTAGATGGTATTATACCTATCGTCAGATAGCAGTTCTCTTGTGACACTGGTACAGGTTAGTCTGTCGACCTGAGATCGTCATAGAGTCTTGTGTGATTCCCACTGTGCTTTGATTTCCACCATACCACGTTCAAGAGATCGTGCAAAAAGGTGGTTCTTGAGTACAGTCCCGAGTCACATGGAGGCAATGAGCGATAGGAGGGGATTCGTCTTTCTCGGTATTGGGAGTTGATATTGCGCTATGCTCGATTGGCCATAACAGGAAATCCCTGGCCAGGGTTGCTGAGATTTACTGGTCAATGTTATCAGTAGTTTCTCGAACCGTTATGGACCTTGCATCGGCATGACTTATCAGGCTATCGGGGTCTGACGTTTTACCACCCCCAGGCTGAGATATGCGACATATTTGACGAAGAGACCGGACTATACGGTAGTGTTACTGATTTGATTCACAGGAGTATGAGCAGGCTCGCTTGTTGATCTTCTGATCGCTCAATACCCGGGTGGCCGTTACGTTTAGCAGACCGCTGTTTCCCCCAATCAGAGCAAAGCTTTGTTCAAATTTTGAAATTTGAAATGAAACAGCGCTTCATAAAAGCGCTCGCGCTCGCAGTGCCAGCGCTAAGAGTCAAAGACTCTGATGCAGCGCTCACGTGCAAAGCATAAGAGCGCCAGCGCTAGCAGCGCCGCCGCTAAGAGTCAAAGACTCTGATGCGGCGCTCACGTGCAAAGCACGAGAGTGCTAGCGCTAAGCGCACTAGCACCAAGAGTCAAATACTCTGATGAAGTGCTCACGTGCAAAGCACGAGAGCGCTAGCGCTGGAACTAAATGTTCCCCACCCTTGGATCAAAGATCCAACAAAGATGACTAAAAATCATCAAATTACCTCTGAAAATTAGAGCACCGTTGGATCAAAGATCCAATGGAGATTAAAAATCACCAAGATACAGAATAAGTTCTGTATGGGAAAATATTTTCCCAATCTTGTTAAAAAAAAGAAGATTGCCTTCTGTAAAACAGAAGCTCTTAGATCAAAGATCCAACGGTGGAAAACATCCCCAAATCAATCAGAGGAAAAATTTCCTTAACTGATTCAACAAATCAGCCTCTCCTATATAAAGGACCGAAGACTTCAAGTCTTGCACAGAGGAACCCCCTCCCCCCCCAAACTTTGAGAAATTTCAAAGAGAAGAGCAAGCTCTCGGAAGAAGAATTTCTTTAAGGTATATAAAACAGAGAGATCAAAGCATCTCATCAAAAGAAGAAGAATTTAATTCTTTTTCTAGATAATAGATCTATAAGACAGAGGTCTTTCACAAAAAGAGATCATAGCTTCTCATCATAAAAAGGAGGGGAGAAGAACTTAGTTCTCTTTAGATCACAGATCTATAAGACAAAGTCTTTCACAAAAAAAACATAAGAGATTGTAACATCTCCTATAAAGATAAGAATCTTGTTCTTAGATCCACGAGACAAAGTCTTTTATAAACGAGAACTTATTCTCAGAGCACAGAATTGATAAAGAGCGCTCTGCGTCCAAATCTGGCGCTCAGCGCCACGTGCTCCTCACGTGTGCGCTATTTCATAAGAAGCGCCTTAGCGCTCCAAATCTAGCGATCAGCGCCAAGCACACCACGTGCTCCTCATGTGTGCGCTACTTCATAAGAAGCGCCTTAGCGCTCCAAATCTGGCGATCAGCACCAAGCGCATCACGTGCTCCTCACGTGTGCGCTATTTCATAAGAAGCACATCAGCGCTCCAAGTATGGCGCTCAGCACCAAGCGCACCACGTGCTCCTCACGTGTGCGCTATTTTGCAAGAAGCGCATTAGCGCTCCAAGTCTGGCATCCAGCGCCAAGCGCACCACGTGCTCCTCACGTGTGCGCCATTTCATAAGAAGCGCATTAGCGTTCCAAGTCTGGCGCTCAGCGCTAAGCGCACCACGTGCTCCTCACGTGGGCGCTGAGGGAACACAAAGTGTTCTTTAAATAAAGCCCCAGAGCCATAAGGAGTGCTGAACACTCAAATTAATGCTCAACATTATTGAACAAAAGAGGCTAAGTCCAAACAAACGTTCAACACCCAAATAAATCTTCAACATTTTAATTGGGTGGGCCGAGCCCAAGTTGGCCATATATCCCTTATTTAGATTAATTGAGCCCATATGCTTACAAATCTTTTTAACCGATCTTAGTCTCAAACTTGACTACAGATCTCCCAACCAATATTGGTTCAAGGGTATATCTCTTCATACCTCTGATACATGTCGTTGTAATTCTTCAACGTCTTCAGAGAGATGGAGGGTCCCTGTTAGTGTATATGCCCTAGAGGCCATTACTGTATCATACTAGTTTGTATATTACTTAATGGAAGCTTGGGATATTCACCTTGTATAAACAATCTTGCTGAATATAGTAGTATGCTACTTGGTTTGTTTCTACTTCAATGTGTACATGTGTTTATTTTAGTATATCACCTATACGCATTAGTGGAGCCCTTAGGATCTTTGCTTGATTACCAGCGTTGTGATGGCAGTCATACTAGTGGGGGCTGGGTAATCTATAAGCACATCCTTATACAGGTCCCTAGTCGCAGGACTATCGAGACAGGGCATCGATACTCCGGAGTAGACTAGCGTATGCGCTTCTCATCCCAGTGTGGGAGATGGTCTGTCCCACAGCCATCAGTACGTCGTACTGGAGATAGTATACGGGTGCTCGTTGGGTTACGAGTACACTGGACAGGACTCGTCGGGAACTGACAGGTTGGTATTATACCTATCGTCAGTTATCAGTTCCCAGGTGACATGAGTATAGCTTAGTCCGCTGACTTGACACTGGAACTTCGCTTCGAGTGTGTTCCCACTGCACTTTGATCACTACCCTACCACGGCTCAAAGGAGTCGTGCAAACAGGAAATGGTTGGGTGCAGTCCCGAAGCACTTGGAGGCAGTGACGGTTAGACAGGATTCGTCTCTCCCGGTATTGGGGGTTGACATCGCGCTGTGTCTAGGAGAGCCATTACACGAGTAGTCCCTGGCCAGGGCAAGCGAGATATACTGGTAGGTTTCCAGTGTTATCTCAGGGTGTTTTGGGCTTCACTCCGACACGACTTGTACCGCTTTTAGGGGACTGACGTTTTACCGCCCCCTAGGCCCGACATGCAATGTATTAGACGAACAGACCGGACTGTACGGAGACTGTCACATTCAGACTCAGTAGGAGTTCAGATGGGGTTCACCTCGTCAGCCTTCTTGTCGGCATCTACCTGGGGACCGTTACGCACAGCTAGTGCCGCTTGCGGTCTGTGGTTAAACCCACTGCCAAGTAGTGTCGAGTATTTAGAGTCCCACACAGAGGGTATTCGCCTCTGGGCAAAACAGAGTAGAGGTCGCATGGCTTTGCGACAGGGTTCGTTCTCATCCGCTCACTTGTGCACGTTTGGAGTCTGGACGGATATTACTGGTAGGCTCTGGTTTGAGCCAGATACTGGTATACGTTTTGGGGTTGATTTTATCTCTTGGTATTCATGTTCCTCGGAACAAGAATACGGGTGTGTATGCACAGTTGATTGAGGCGGAGGAACAGGTTTTTCATTAGGGTTTCGGAACGGGTGCGTATGCACAGTTGACAGTCGTCTTTTTCCAAACCCTAATGGAATTATGATATATCTATTAATAATAGTAATTAAATGAAATTGTGTCATGGTTGATTTTGTTGACTTGTTGACCATGGTTGACTTGTTGACCATGGTTGAATGTTTGACCATCATCATTGCTTTGCAAGGATACTCCTTGATTCTAGCTTACATTCATTTAATGAAGTGATGATAATGGTCATTCCAAATACAACCATCAACTATTTCATTTTGAATTATTATTATTAATTAGATATATCTTTTTCCTTTTGTTATGGTTGCAAAAGGAAAATAAGCTCATTCTATCATAACCATTCTCTCTCCTCACTTGTTCTTCTTCCTCCTCTAGCTCAAGGAGAATCCTTCTCATGAGTTGAGAATCCCTCTCCTTGAGATAAAAACACCCCTTAGACACTCTCTACTCACTCTAGGATCAAAGGTTTAGCAAGCCGAAGATTCTAGTTCTCTCAAAGTTCGAGAAAGAGCCCGAAGGTTGAACTCTCAGGTGGATCCATCTTTGACGGAAGAAGGCAACGAGGAAAGCACCATCAACCTCTACAAAAGTTTGAAGAAGAAGGAGTTCAAGTTAGGTATAACCATCTTTCCGAGTAGCTAACTCTCTTTAGCTTGTTTGCTAGTTTTAGTTTAGGAAAAGATCCCGACTTTGTTAGTCCATGTTGCCCCATGCACCAAAAATTTGATTTTTATACCGTTTCCGCCTCCCCGTAAGAACCGGGGGTCGCAACGTGGACTTACAGTGGTATCAGAGCCTAACTAAACATAAACTAGCTAGGTAGTGAAGTGTAACGAAGTTCGGAACCGAAAAATCCAAAAACCAAACTTTTCAAAAACCCTAGTTTCTGTTAAATTTTTTTCAGGTCAAAACAAAATTTGTCATACACCTAAAATCATCTCAGGGTTTTTTAAAGATAACCACCAAAAACGAGCCAGAGATCTGACCAAACGACCGCGTTTCCGCGGCAATAGCAAGCTATTGCCGCGGATCCGCGGCCGTCTTGTCTCCTCTCTGCCTCGATTTTGGTGCAGTGTATCTCTGGATTGGTTTCAGGATTTTTGAGATATATTATATGTGCCCAGATTTTCCAGAATAGAAATTTGTTTTTGGGGGCCTATAATTCCGTATTTTTTCCGAACTTCACTACACTTTGACTATGTTGGTTTTATCTGTGATGTTTGTATGTATTGAACGTCGGCTAATCGCTATAAGTCGATTAGTCGGGGTTATACATCTCTGTGATCTGTGTTTGATATTGGAATGTGTATATGAATGTGTTGGAATGTCGCGGGTGAATAGCCGGGGCGGATGTGAGATGAGCTTTTGTTTTTCTTTCATTCATTTGTAATATGTAAATTGATGTAATATTATTATTTGTATGGCCGCACAACCGGGTCGGGGTTGTAGCCGTCATTGTATAATTCTTTTTTACTGTTTTTGCTCCTAGGATAGACCCATGGAGGGGTGCACAAACTGCCGGGTACTTGGCGGGTAGTTTGCCGCACCCGTAGGGGTCTTGGGTGGGGTATTGGCTATTCACCGCGACCGTGTAATCCGCTTTTCGTTGCAGGCTCGAACGGATTGCGGATTCCTAGTATATCCAAGGTATTCATCTGTGATCTGTAATGTCTATCATTGCTATATTTATAACTATTTAGGCGTTGCTTATGTTTTACAGCCGCGCTAGCCCAGCCCTCGCTCTGTCGTTAGTTAAGTAACCTAACGGGTGATGACGGGGCCCCGTGGCGAATGCGAATGGCATAAGCGTACGTCATATTTTGGTTGTTTTCTGAAATGGTAGGATTAAATGATGGGACGCATTAAAAGAACTAATGCAAGAATATCACGCATTAAAAGAACTAATGCAAGATAATAAACCAAGCTAAAGTCGTTGGAACACTTTCGAAAAACCACTCGGTTCTTTTCAAAACTAACTTTTAAATGCGGAGCTTGAGCCACTCCTTTTAAAAGCTATCTCGTTCCATCGATTATATCAAGTTCACTACGTTCACGGTTTCGCCAAAACCATTCGTAGCCCTCCATCATTTCAGTTAAATATTCGGTAGTATTCAAGCTATGTATTTTGACCTCACGCCAAGACATAGTGATTGGTAGCTACCGGATATTTATCTGTTGCATAGATAGAATGCGTTGTTTTGGGACAACCGTATCACCATTTTGGCCTACGTCAAGGGTAGGTACGGGTAGGTTCAAATCAACCGGGATAATGATGGGAAGAACTTGACATGTGACTTATGACATTTTGACCTCACGCCAAGGTCATAAGAGCATGGGGCAAAAATCCACATCGGGAGTTTCATAAGTACTGAAACTTGCTAGATTTGCATACCATTTGGAGTGTGGTGATTCTGGTAGGATTCCTTCAGTTTCGTCACGCGATGATATTTGGATCCCGATCCTACTGTGAGTATATGCTACTCCTCGGGAAATTTCTCGCTAAACGATCAATGCTATAAACCTAGTAGGTGCCTAGAAAGGTGTTAGCGGGGCTACGCCCCCAGGGAAAAGAGGTTCTTAAATTAAGGAACTTCGCGAAAGCGTTGGAAAACCTCCCTCGAAGTACCGACACTGGCCTGGCTAAACGGTTAAGCAAGTATTGTGCGGTGGGATTGATCCCGACTAATTCTTCCTTTATGGTTTGAGGAGGGATTCGAGAGACAGTGGGAGCCATCCTGTTTAGACAAATTAAAAACCACTCTAAACTTGCAAGAGCATCATGCTAAAGTGTTTCTTCTCTCCCCCCTGCAGCGACCAAATCGAAATGACTGGACTTAAGTTACTTCTAGATAAAAACATACTGACAGGGCCAAACTACAAAGATTGGCTCAGGAATGTCAAAATGGCAATCACTTACGACAAGCTGGGGTATCTTCTTACCACCAAAGCTCCCCCCGTCCCAGGTCCCACCTCCAGCGTCGCGGATAAGGAAATCCGTAAGACTTGGGAGATTGATTGCACGAAGGCCAGATGCCTCGTGCTTGCCTCTATGGACAACGAACATCAGAGGAGGCACGAGAATATGGACTTGGAATCCATATTTCTTCATACAAAAGAACTGTATGGAGAGCAGTCTAGTATCGCAAGATACGAAGTGTCGAAGAAGTTATTTTCGGCAAAGTTGGCCGTCGGATCATCGGTAGCGGACCACGTGCTTAAGATGATTGGCTACATTGAGGAGCTCGCGGAACTTGGGACCACGTTGGAAAGTGAACTCTATACGGATTTAATTCTCCAGTCCCTTCCATCCACTTACGCCCAGTTTATACTGAACTTCAACTTACAAGAAAAGGAAGTTGAACTTTCAGAACTCCTCAACATGCTGAGGAGCGCAGAGGGCACCCTACAGAAAGGTAGGGAAACACCCGCTTTGTTTGTAGGAGGATCTTCTTCCTCTAGGTCCAAGGCGAAAGCCAAGGGAAAGAGGAAGAAAGCCCCCGCCAAACCAAGAGGCGGTGTTAGTAAAGTGGGTACGAAGGGAAAAGAAATGGCAACAAAGATAGCGGGGAAGCTTGTGGGAAAGGAAGAGTGCTTCTATTGTCATAAGAATGGACACTGGAAGAAAGATTGCAGGGCTTGGAAAGCCAGGACACAGGAACTGAAGCAGGTTGCGGCTTCAGCTTCAGGTGTGTATGTTATTGAAAACTGTCTTTCTATAAACTCTACCTCCTGGGTATTGGATACCGGATCAGGATCTCATATCTGTAATTCTTTGCAGGCGTTGAGAAACCGTAGGTTTTTGAAGGCAGGTGACATGACCCTCAGAGTTGCGAACGGAGCTAGCATGGATGCTAAAGCCGTGGGGGACTATCACCTGGGAATGTCAGATGGACATGTTTTGGTTTTGCGTAATTGCTTTTTTGTACCCAACGCAACTTGTAATATCATTTCTGTATCTTTGGTTTCTAAATAAGGTTATGAATTTGCGTTTGTAAGTAATGTTGTAAACATTCACCTTAATCAAGTTCTGATTGGGTCAGGTACACTGAGCAATGGTATATACGTATTGAACCAACCACAGATTTTCAATGTCCAGAATACACACAAAAGATAGTCTCCAGATATCAATCAGGCTTTCTTGTGGCATTGTAGACTGGGTTACATAAATGAGAGAAGGTTGACTAAGTTACATACAGAAGGATATTTGAATCCGTTTGAATATCAATCGTATGCCACTTGTCAATCCTGTCTCAAAGGAAAGATGACAAAGACTCCGTTCACTGGACACGGAGTAAGAGCAAGCGAGCTCTTGGGACTCGTGCACAGCGACGTGTGCGGTCCAATGTCTACACATGCGCGAAGCGGTTTTTCTTACTTCATTACTTTTACGGATGATTTTTCAAGGTTCGGACATGTCTTCTTAATGAAACATAAATCCGAAGCCTTTGGAAAATTCCAGGAATATAAGAATGAGGTAGAAAAACAAACCGGCAAAAGTATCAAGATTCTAAGATCGGATCGAGGTGGTGAATACTTGAGTGCCGAGTTCCTGGACTACTTAAAAGAGAATGGAATTCTCTCTCAGCTTACTCCTCCATACACTCCGCAACATAACGGTGTATCGGACAGACGGAACCGCACCCTAATGGATATGGTACGGTCCATGATGAGTAACGCTGAGTTACCGCGATCATTCTGGGGGTATGCGCTAGAATCAGCTACGTACCTTTTGAACCGAGTTCCCACTAAGACTGTGCCTACCACACCATATGAGTTATGGAGTGGGAAGAAACCCTATCTTCAATATCTGAAGATCTGGGGATGTCCGGCTTTTGTCAAAAAGCAGCATGCGGACAAACTCGAGGCACGCTCAGTACTGTGCAAGTTTGTGGGATACCCAAAGAACACCAGGGGGTATCTTTTCTACTACGCAGAAGAACAAAAAGTCCTTGTTTCTCGCAATGCCCACTTTCTAGAACACCAATTCTTAGAAAAGGAAATTAGTGGGAGCGCAGTAGAACTGAAAGAAATTCCAGAACCACAGACTATTACTGAAAGCTCAGTGGAACCAGAGGGTTCAAATGAACAGGACATTCCTACGCCGCTCCGCAGGAGTAGTAGGCAGTCTCATCCGCCCGAGAGATACTACGGTTTTCTCATAGACGGGGATAGAGAGGATTGCATCATAGATTATGATGAGCCTACTAGCTTCCAGCAGGCCATTCAGAGCGTTGACTCGGTAAAATGGCTGGATGCAATGCGGACCGAAATGGAGTCCATGTACACCAACAAAGTATGGACGTTGGACATTGCTCCAGACGGGGTAAAACCCGTAAGATGCAAGTGGATCTTCAAAAGGAAGATTGGTGTAGATGGACAGGTTGAGACCTATAAAGCTAGACTTGTAGCAAAGGGTTTCCGTCAAAGACCTGGTTTGGACTATGACGAAACGTTTTCTCCAGTGGCTATGCTGAAATCCATTCGGATCCTTCTTGCCATTGCTGCCTTCCACGATTATGAGATTTGGCAGATGGACGTCAAAACCTCTTTTCTAAATGGAAATTTAGAGGGGTGTGTCTATATGGACCAGCCAGAGGGTTTCATTCAGAGTGGGAGCAGCGGAAAGGTGTGCAAGTTGCTTAAGTCCATCTATGGACTAAAGCAGGCATCGCGGAGTTGGAACATCTGCTTTGATGAGACGGTCAAAGAATTTGGCTTTATCAAAAATCCAGATGAACCATGCATCTATAGTAGATTTGTAGCGAGAACTGTAGTATTCCTCGTTTTATACGTGGATG
Source organism: Agapanthus africanus (assembly GCA_030015575.1). Lineage (NCBI taxonomy): Eukaryota > Viridiplantae > Streptophyta > Magnoliopsida > Asparagales > Amaryllidaceae > Agapanthus > Agapanthus africanus. Next base: position 259,137,762 of record CM057350.1, read on the forward strand.
ACATTCTCTTAATAGGAAATGACATTCCTATGCTACAATCTGTCAAGGGGTTCTTGTCACATAGGTTCTCCATGAAAGACCTGGGTGATGCCTCATACATCCTGGGGATCCGGATCTATCGTGATAGATCCAAGAGGATATTAGGACTTTCTCAGTCCAGATACATCGACACCATACTGAAAAGGTTCAGTATGGAAGATTCCAAGCGCGGTAACCTACCGGCTTGTCACGGGATCACCCTCTCTAAAGAGATGTCCCCCAAGACTGATTTGGAGAGGGATCGCATGTCTATTATACCCTACGCTTCTGCGGTAGGCTCTATAATGTATGCGATGTTGTGTACCAGACCGGATGTAGCTTATGCACTGAGTGTGGTAAGCCGGTATCAGTCAAACCCTGGGGAGAAACACTGGATAGCGGTAAAGAACATTCTCAAGTACCTGAGAAGGACTAAGGAGATGTTCTTGGTGTATGGCGGAAAAGACCTCCAGATCGAGGCCTTTGCTGACTCCAGCTTCCAGAGTGACAAGGATGATTCCAAGTCCATGTCGGGTTTTGTCTTTACCCTCAATGGAGGGGCGGTGTGTTGGAAGAGTTCCAAACAGGAAACCGTTGCATACTCGACTATGGAAGAGGAATACATTGCTGCATCTGATGCCGCAAAAGAAGCTGTCTGGATGATGAAGTTCTTGAAAGAACTTCAGGTGGTTCCGTCCATTGTTGACCCAATACCTCTGTATTGCGACAACAACGGGGCTATAGCTTTAGCGAAGGAACCCAGGTCCCATCAGAGATCCAGGCACATCTTGAGGCGGTATCACCTGATCAGGGAGATCGTGGATCGCAAGGAGATCGAGGTTCGGAGGGTTGCTTCAGAAGAAAACACTGCAGATCCATTCACCAAGGCCATGCCCCAGACTCAGTTCGAGCGGCTGATCGAGATGATAGGTCTTCGATACGCCAGTACATGGCCTTAGTGCAAGTGGGAGATTGTTAGTGTATATGCCCTAGAGGCCATTACTGTATCATACTAGTTTGTATATTACTTAATGGAAGCTTGGGATATTCACCTTGTATAAACAATCTTGCTCAATATAGTAGTATGCTACTTGGTTTGTTTCTACTTCAATGTGTACATGTGTTTATTTTAGTATATCACCTATACGCATTAGTGGAGCCCTTAGGATCTTTGCTTGATTACCAGCGTTGTGATGGCAGTCACACTAGTGGGGGCTGGGTAATCTATAAGCACATCCTTATACAGGTCCCTAGTCGCAGGACTATCGAGACAGGGCATCGATACTCCGGAGTAGACTAGCGTATGCGCTTCTCATCCCAGTGTGGGAGATGGTCTGTCCCACAGCCATCAGTACGTCGTACTGGAGATAGTATACGGGTGCTCGTTGGGTTACGAGTACACTGGACAGGACTCGTCGGGAACTGACAGGTTGGTATTATACCTATCGTCAGTTATCAGTTCCCAGGTGACATGAGTACAGCTTAGTCCGCTGACTTGACACTGGCACTTCGCCTCGAGTGTGTTCCCACTGCACTTTGATCACTACCCTACCACGGCTCAAAGGAGTAGTGCAAACAGGAAATGGTTGGGTGCAGTCCCGAAGCACTTGGAGGCAGTGACGGTTAGACAGGATTCGTCTCTCCCGGTATTGGGGGTTGACATCGCGCTGTGTCTAGGAGAGCCATTACACGAGTAGTCCCTGGCCAGGGCAAGCGAGATATACTGGTAGGCTTCCAGTGTTATCTCAGGGTGTTTTGGGCTTCACTCCGACACGACTTGTACCGTTTTTAGGGGACTGACGTTTTACCGCCCCCTAGGCCCGACATGCGATGTATTAGACGAACAGACCGGACTGTACGGAGACTGTCACATTCAGACTCAGTAGGAGTTCAGATGGGGTTCACCTCGTCAGCCTTCTTGTCGGCATCTACCTGGGGACCGTTACGCACAGCTAGTGCCGCTTGCGGTCTGTGGTTAAACCCACTGCCAGCATAGTGTCGAGTCTTTAGAGTCCCACACAGAGGGTATTCGCCTCTGGGCAAAACAGAGTAGAGGTCGCATGGCTTTGCGACAGGGTTCGTTCTCATCCGCGCACTTGTGCACGTTTGGAGTCCGGACGGATATTACTGGTAGGCTCTGGTTTGAGCCAGATACTGGTATACGTTTTGGGGTTGATTTTATCTCTTGGTATTCATGTTCCTCGGAACAAGAATACGGGTGTGTATGCACAGTTGATTGAGGCGGAGGAACAGGTTTTTCATTAGGGTTTCGGAACGGGTGCGTATGCACAGTTGACAGTCGTCTTTTTCCAAACCCTAATGGAATTATGATATATCTATTAATAATAGTAATTAAATGAAATTGTGTCATGGTTGATTTTGTTGACTTGTTGACCATGGTTGACTTGTTGACCATGGTTGAATGTTTGACCATCATCATTGCTTTGCAAGGATACTCCTTGATTCTAGCTTACATTCATTTAATGAAGTGATGATAATGGTCATTCCAAATACAACCATCAACTATTTCATTTTGAATTATTATTATTAATTAGATATATCTTTTTCCTTTTGTTATGGTTGCAAAAGGAAAATAAGCTCATTCTATCATAACCATTCTCTCTCCTCACTTGTTCTTCTTCCTCCTCTAGTTCAAGGAGAATCCTTCTCATGAGTTGAGAATCCCTCTCCTTGAGATAAAAACACCCCTTAGACACTCTCTACTCACTCTAGGATCAAAGGTTTAGCAAGCCGAAGATTCTAGTTCTCTCAAAGTTCGAGAAAGAGCCTGAAGATTGAACCCTCAGGTGGATCCATCTTTGACGGAAGAAGGCAACGAGGAAAGCACCATCAACCTCTACAAAAGTTTGAAGAAGAAGGAGTTCAAGTTAGGTATAACCATCTTTCCGAGTAGCTAACTCTCTTTAGCTTGTTTGCTAGTTTTAGTTTAGGAAAAGATCTCGACTTTGTTAGTCCATGTTGTCCCATGCGCCAAAAATTTGATTTTTATACCGTTTCCGCCTCCCCGTAAGAACCGGGGGTCGCAACGTGGACTTAGAGTCCCAATAACCAATAACTTTTGGTGCATCCCCAAACGGTTGAACTAAAACTACCTAGACTATGACGTCTTTAAACTGGACTATGATGTCCTTAAACTTTATGGACTATGAGGTCCCTAAACTTATGGACTATGATGTCCTTAAACTATGGACCGCAACGTCCCTAAACTAAACTATATAGACTATGACGTCTTTAAACTATGGACTATGATGTCCTTAAACTTATGGACCGCAATGTCCCTAAACTAAAACAATAGAGCCCAAATGCTCTTTTGTTGGATTTAAATGATCCTGTTAAGTAGATCTTAGTCTAAAATTAGACTAACGTATCCTTAACAAACGTTTAAGTTGATCTTAGTCTCAAATGAGATTAATGATCCTTAAACCCAACCCAAACTCAAATCTAAGAAAATACGGATTTGGACTAATCCATGCTCTACGGGCGACAACATAAATTAGTCTCCGTATACAATCCATGGGCAACCAAAAACAAAACAAACACACAAGACACAAAGTGACCATCTGGAGAAGGAGAAAGTGGTTACAGCGATGCGGTAGCGTAATTACCTGCAGGGGCTTGCGCCTGCAGGGAAGAGCGTCCCCACAATAAAAAAAACCTCAATGAGGGGGAATCTGACGAAGTCTGCTACATCGGCCGCATCCATTTATACCTTCGATACATGGTGTCATAAATCAACTTGGCATCTTCGGAGAGGTGGACGGATAAAACCAAATAGCATCTACCCCCAAATTCAGGCAAGACGTTTGTCTTCCCGATTTTCGACGGCGAACATATTCTGGCACGCCCGGTGGGACCTTTTCCTCTTTCCACTCCACACTTCGTGTGTCGTGTTTCGTGAACGAATCGCTATTTAATGTGGTTGCCCCTGGATTCGAGGTACAAAGATTTGGTGTTTTGCTCCCATGCAGAGAAAATAGCTTCCAACTGCACCAGCTGCAACAATAACTCCCACTTCGTCCTCACCGGAGGAGTGACCTATGGGCCCCAAGTGGCCTCCATCTTCTCCATGCCAGTGGAACAGGTGACTCAGGCCACCACCGGACTATTCTTCGGGACCATGCTCCCGCCGATAAACTTCAACTCCCTTATGCCACCACCAGAGGTTCCAAAGAAGTCGGTCTTCGATCGGCTTACAACTACCACGGCCCCTCTCAACGGGTCGTCCAAGTTCAACGCCTCGATCTTTAATAGACTAGGCCAAAGCTCAAGTGGGCCTGTGAAGAATCCTGCGATACCCGAAGGAGTTATCCCAAAGCGGATAGCTATGCCAGATCCGATAAACGAAGTCATCAAAGGGGCTTCTCCTACTAAGGGATCAGTTTTCACAAGACTATCCGTTCCAACTCCCGTCTCAGGCGAAGTCACCAAGGCTGCCTCCCTTGCCCAAAGGCCAATCTTTGACAGATTGGACGTTTCTTCTCAGTGGACGTCAGTCTTTAATGGGCTAGCACCAACAACAACCCTTCACCAGAACAGGGGGCATGATGAGGCCACCCCCATAACTGAGCCAGTAGCGTCTGCAAAACATGCTCAACGTCGCCACTGGCGCCGAGTAAAGAAAGCTGGGGGCAGTTCCCCTTCTGGATTGACTCCACCAGCTCCGATAATGGAAATTAATGTTGTTGTTCCAACTGGGAACAACTTTGAACCACTCAGGAGGGTGCGCAAGAATTCTCTGACCGCCGTACTAAAAAGATCTCCTCCACCTATGGAGAACTCTATAAAGGCAAAGCCGGAGCAGCCCCCTCAGCAGCTGTCCTCCAAAATTCATAAGGTCTGGCGGAGAGTCCAAGACTCACTAATCGACAAGGACTACTCCCGTCGATCCAAGAAAATGAAAGTTCAATAAGAAGGGGACCATCCCGCCGCCATGCTACGAAACGTATCGTCTGCTCGGGTGCCTATTGTAGCAACCCCCTCAGCTTCAACTGCCCATAAAAAGAGGAGGCCGGAGAAGATCCCTATGCCTGCGACAAACCTCAAAGGTACTGAATCCAAATGCCCCAAGTCTGGGGATATGGTAGTGCATACTGTTTATATGGCTTCCGGAAAAGAGGAAAGCCGTGCTTCTACGGGTCATCGACTGTTCACACAATCAGTGACAAAGGCTCAGGAGCAACAACAGCAAAATCTCTAGGAGATGCTGACAACTATGGCAGCACTCATCGGGCCAAAAGCAAGCCCGGAGACATCGTCGGAGCAGCGCCAAGAACAGGCAACTGATGTCGAATTACTCCGAAGAATGCTCGAGAGGAAAGACAAAGAGGCCACGGAACAAGCGGTCAACATAAAATAAATGGCGTTTTTATTCCAAGATATGGTCGAGATGATGATACAGCCTGATCCTCCAGCTGAAGATCCCCCGATTATCCTTGAAGACGACAGAGGGGAGACATCGAATCCTCTTCCGACTCTAGCAGCAGCCAAAAAGGATACCATCTCCAAATCCGTCCTGGATGACTATATCGCTCAACAGATACGAGCTCATCAGGAGAGTGAAGCGGCCAGCCAAATTGTTAAGACTAGACGACCCAATCCGGGTTGTTACGACCAAATAAAGTACCTGCCGGGGTATACGATCCCTAAATTCCATGTATATAAGGGGACGGGGACTCCACACTAGCACGTTGCTCAATTCAGGGCTCTGTGCGGCAACACCAGAGGTGACGATAAGCTATTGCTTCGCCAATTCGTTGGCAGCTTGTCGGAGACAGCATTTGAGTAGTATTCCGAACTCCCGAATAACTTCGTCAGGACATTTGCAGAAATAGAGCTGCTGTTTACACAGAGATTCGCAAGCTCTAGAGAGCGCACCCCGATCACCGCATTAATTAACGCCAGGGTGAAGCCAGATGAAACATGGGTTCAGTACGCGATACGGTGGCAGAATCTATGGTCGAAGTGCGAACAGCGCATAGAAGAGGCTCCTGCAGTAGGCATGTTCGTGGGTACCCTCGATCCGCAAGCGGCCATATCCCAGTTCATGATGTTTTTCAAGCCGACTACCTTCCAGGCCTTGATTGACAAACTGGCCCAAATGGATCAGATGGGCCATAGACCGTCTTCCTCGAAAATGGAGCCTCGAAATAAAAAGGGGAACGGGAAAGCGACCTTCGCCGCCAATGCTCAACAGCAGCCTATGTTAGTGTATATGCCCTAGAGGCCATTACTGTATCATACTGGTTTGTATATTACTTAATGGATGCTTGGGATATTCACCTTGTATATACAATCTTGCTCAAAATAGTAGTATGCTACTTGGTTTGTTTCTACTTCAATGTGTACATGTGTTTATTTTTGTATATCGCCTATACACATTAGTAGAGCCCTTAGGATCTTTGCTTGATTACCAGCGATGTGATGGCCGTCACACTAGTGGGGCTGGGTAATCTATAAGCACATCCTTATGCAGGTCCCTGGTCGCAGGCCTATCGAGACAGGGCATCGATACTCCGGAGTAGACCAGCGCATGCGCTTCTCATCCCAGTGTGGGAGACGGTCTGTCCCACAGCCGTCAGTACGTCGTACTTGAGATAGTATGCGGGTGCTCGTTAGGTTACGGGTACACTGGACAGGACTCGTCGGGAACTGACTAGTTGGTATTATACCTATCGTCAGTTATCAGTTCCCAGGTGACATGAGTACAGCTTAGTCCGCTGACTTGACACTGTCACTTCGCCTCGAGTGTGTTCCCACTGTACTTTGATCACTACCCTACCACGGATCAAAGGAGTCGTGCAAACAGGTAGTGGTTGGGTGCAGTCCCGAAGCACTTGGAGGCAGTGACGGTTAGACAGGATTCGTCTCTCCCGGTATTGGGGGTTGACATCGCGCTGTGTCTAGGAGAGCCATTACACGAGTAGTCCCTGGCCAGGGCAAACGAGATATACTGGTAGGTTTCCAGTGTTATCTCAGGGTGTTTTGGGCTTCGCTCCGGCACGACTTGTACCGCTATTGGGGGACTGACGTTTACCGCCCCCTAGGCCCGCCATGCGATGTATCAGACGAACAGACCGGACTGTACGGAGAATGTCACACTCAGGCTCAGTAGGAGTTCAGATGGGTTTCGCCTCGTCGGTCTTCTTGTCGGCACTACCTGGGGACCGTTACGCACAGCTAGTGCCGCTTGCGGTCTGTGATTAAACCCACTGCCAGCGTAGTGTCGAGTCTTTAGAGTCCCACACAGAAAGCTTTTCGCCTTTAGGCAAAAGAGTAGAGGTCGCATGGTATTGCGACAGGTCGTATGGTTTTGCGACAGGGTTCGGTCACATCCGTGCACTTGTGCGTGTACAGTGTCCGGACAGTTTACACTAGCGGGCTTTGGTTTAAGCCAGATCCTAGTGTACCTTATGGGATTGGATTTATCCAGTTTGCATTCGTGTTCCTCGGAACGCGGATGCGGGTGTGTATGCACAGTTGACAGGGAGACAGAGGCAGTGGATTCTCATTAGGGTTGTTGACAGTTGACCGTTGACTATTTGACTTTTTGCTCAACCCTAATGAGAATATGATATGTGATTAACTATTATATTAATTAAGTATTATGGTGATATGGTTGTTGACTTTGTTGACTTGTTGAATTTTGTTGACTTGTTGACTTTGTTGACTTGTTGACTTTTGTTGACTTGTTGACCGGTTGACTAGGCTTGACTAGTTGACCATCATGATAACCATAGCCATCATTTCATGGCAAAGACTTTTGTTTGCTTGCTCATTTGTGCAAAATGAGTGCATGAAATGATATGGTTATGGTTGCTTCAACCATCACATAAGACTTTTGTTAGTATGATGAGTTATCATGACTTTGGATTATGAGAGGGTGAAAGACAAAAAGAGAGCCTCATTCTTTCTTGCTCATTCTCTCTCTTGTTCTTGAGCTCTCCTTTTGCTCTCACCCTCTTGCTCTTTTTCCCTCTCTTTAATCTATGGTTCTATTGTCTCATGAGTTAAGAATCAAGAACCATAGATAAAATCCCACACAAAGTATTCTCTACTCATTCTAGTTCACTAGGTTTAGCAAACCAAGTGAACTAGTTTCTTCAAAGAACGAAGAAGGAGCTAAAGGTTGGAGCTTTCAGGTGGATCTATCTTCGGCGTACGGAGACGACGAGAAGAAGCCAATCGGACCACCATCGGAGCTTGAAGACGAAGGAGTTCAAGACAAGCAAGGTATAACCCCCTAACCGAGTAACTAGAAACTCATAGTTAGGTTGTTAGATAGATGTTTAACCAAGATCCGGGTTTTAGGTCCATGTTACCACCTCCGTAAAAATCGTTTTTTACCAAATTCCGCATTCCCGAAAGTACCGGGAGAGGTAGCATGGACTTACAGTGGTATCAGAGACTAGTTAAACTCTATCTAACATGTTAGCAAGTAACTAGAAGATCGATCAAAGAAAAAGTCCCGAAAACAAAACCCCAAAAATTCGAGTTTCTGTCGATTTTTCTACTGTTCAAAAGTTGATTATTTTAACACCTAAAATCGGCTCAGGGTTTTTTATTGCTACTGTAGAAAAATCACCAGGTGATTCCCCTAAACGAGCGCGGAAACGCGGCAATAGCTTGCTATTGCCGCGGTTCCGCGGCCTCCTTGCCCCCTCTCTGGTTTATTTTTGCTACAGTATGCTTCTGGGGTTATTTTGGGAATTTTGGTACATATATTTTCAACCCAGATTTTCCAGAACGAAAATTTTATTTTGGGGTCCCGAAAATCCGTATTTTTGATCGAACTTCTAAAAGACTTTAGCTAACGGGTTTTTCTGTTATGTGATATTTGTATTGAACGTCTACTAATCGCTATATGTCGATTAGTGGGGGTTATACAAATCTGTGATCTGTAATGTTGCTGGAATGTGGATATGAATATGTTGGATTGTCGCGGGTGAATAGCCGGGGGTTGTGAGACGAGAGTTTTCTTTTCTTTCAATTCATGTAAATTTGTAAATTGATGTAATAATTATTTGTATGGCCGCACAACCGGGTCGGGGTTGTAGCCGTCATTGTATAATTTCTTTTTACTGTTTTTGCTCCTAGGATAGACCCATGGAGGGGGTGCACAAACTACCGGGTATGCCGAAGTGTCGAGTGGCCTACTCATAGGAGATGAGGGAGGTTACTACGCTTCGGGTACTTGGCGGGTAGTTTGCCGCACCCGTAGGGGTCTTGGGTGGGGTATTTGGCTATTCACCGTGACCGTGTAATTTGTCTTTCGTTACAGGCTCGTACGAATTACAGATTCCTAGTATATCCAATGTATTCATCTGTGATCTGAAATGTTTATCATTGCAGTATATCTATATATGATATTATTTAGGCGTTGCTTATGTTTTACAGACGCGCTAGCCCAGCCCCCGCTCTGTCGTTAGTTAAGTAACCTAACGGGTAATGACGGGGCCCCGTGGCGAATGCGAATGGCATAAGCGTACGTCATATTTTGGTTGTTTTCTGCAATGGTAGGATTAAATGATGGGACGCATTAAAAGAACTAATGCAAGAATATCACGCATTAAAAGAACTAATGCAAGATAATAAACCAAGTTAAAGTCGTTGGAACACTTTCGAAAAACCACTCGGTTCTTTTCAAAACAAACTTTTAAAATACGGAGTTTGAGCCACTCCATTTAAAAGCTATCTCGTTCCATCGACCAAATCAAGTTCACTACGTTCACGGTTTTGCCAAAACCATCCGTAGCCCTCCATCATTTCAGTTAAATATTCGGTAGTATTCAAGCCATGTATTTTGACCTCACGCCAAGGCATAGTGATTGGTAGCTGCCGGATATTTATCTGTTGCATAGATAGAATGTGTTGGTTTGAGACAGTCGTACTGCCATTTTGGCCTACGTCAAGGGTATATACGGGTGGGTTCAAATTAACCTGGATAATGATGGGACGAACTTGACATGTGACTTATGACATTTTGACCTCACGCCAAGGTCATAAGAGCATGGGGCAAAAATCCACATCGGGAGTTTCATAAGTACTGAAACTTGCTAGATTTGCATACCATTTGGAGTGTGATGATTCTGGTAGGATTCCTTCAGTTTCGTCACGCAATGATATTTGGATCCCGATCCTACTGTGAGTATATGCTACTCCTCGGGAAATTTCACACTAAACGATCAATGCTATAAACCTAGTAGGTGCCTAGAAAGGTGTTAGCGGGGCTACGCCCCCAGGGAAAAGAGGTTCTCTAATTAAGGAACTTCGCGAAAGCGTTGGAAAACCTCCCTCGAAGTACCGACACCGGCCTGGCTGAACGGTTAAGCAAGTATTGTGCGGTGGGATTGATCCCGGCTAATTCTTCCTTTATGGTTTGAGGAGGGATTCGAGAAACAGTGGGAGCCATCCTGTTTAGACAAACTAAAAACCACTCTAAACTTGCAAGAGCATCATGCTGAGTGTTTCTTCTTCTCTCTCCTAATTGCAGCGACCAATCAACATGACTGGACTTAAGTTACTCCTAGATAAAAACAAACTGACAGGGCCAAACTACAAAGATTGGCTCAGGAATGTCAAGATAGCAATCACTTACGACAAGCTGGGGTATCTTCTTACCACCAAAGCTCCCCCTGTCCCTGGTCCAACTTCCAGCGTCACGGATAAGGAAATCCGCAAGACTTGGGAGATTGATAGCGCGAAGGCCAAATGCCTCCTGCTTGCCTCGATGGACAACGAACATCAGAGGAGGCACGAGAATATGGACATAGAATCCATATTGCTTCATACAAAAGAACTGTATGGAGAGCAATCTCGTATCGCAAGATACGAAGCGTCGAAAAAGTTATTTTCGACAAGAATGGCCGTCGGATCATCAGTAGCCGAGCACGTGCTAAAGATGATCGGCTACATTGAGGAGCTCGCGGACCTAGGGATCACATTGGAGAGTGAGCTATATACGGATATAGTTCTCCAGTCCCTTCCTTCCACTTACGCCCAGTTTATACTGAACTTCAACTTACAAGAAAAAGAGGTTGAACTTTCAGAGCTCCTCAACATGCTGAGGAGCGCAGAGGGCACCCTACAGAAAGGTAGGGATACATCCACTTTGTTTGTAGGAGGATCATCTTCTTCTAGGTCCAAGGCGAAAGCCAAGGGAAAGAAGAAGAAGGCCCCCGCCAAACCAAGGGGCGGTGTTAGTAAAGTGGATACGAAGGGAAAAGGTAAAGCAACAAAGATAGCGGGGAAGCTTGTGGATAAGGAAGAATGCTTCTATTGTCATAAGAAAGGACACTGGAAGAATGATTGCAGGGCCTGGAAGGCCAGAACACAGGAATTGAAGCAGGTTGCAGCTTCAGCTTCAGGTGTGTATGTTATTGAAAACTGTCTTTCAATAAACTCTACTTCCTGGGTATTGGATACCAGATCAGGATCTCATATCTGTAATTCTTTGCAGGCGTTGAGAAACCGTAGGGTTTTGAAGGCAGGTGACATGACCCTCAGAGTTGCGAACGGAGCTAGCATGGATGCTAAAGCCGTGGGGGACTATCACCTGGGAATGTCAGATGGACATGTTTTGGTTTTGCGTAATTGCTTTTTTGTACCCAACGCAACTTGTAATATCATTTCTGTATCTTTAGTTTCTAAAGAAGGTTATGAATTTGCGTTTGTAAGTAATGTTGTAAACATTCACCTTAATCAAGTTTTGATTGGGTCAGGTACATTGAGTGATGGTATATACGTATTGAACCAACCACAGATTTTCAATGTCCAGAATACACACAAAAGAAAGTCTCCAGAAATAAATCAAACTTTCTTGTGGCATTGTAGACTGGGTCACATCAATGAGAGAAGGTTGACTAAGTTATATACAGAGGGATATTTGAATGCGTTCGAATATCAATCGTATGCCACTTGTCAATCTTGTCTCAAAGGAAAGATGACAAAGACTCCGTTTACTGGACATGGAGTAAGAGCGAGCGAGCTCTTGGGACTCGTACACAGTGATGTGTGCGGTCCAATGTCTACACATGCGCGAAGCGGCCATTCTTACTTCATTACTTTTACGGATGACTTCTCAAGGTACGGTTATGTCTTCTTAATGAAACATAAGTCCGAAGCCTTTGGAAAATTCCAGGAGTATAAGAATGAAGTAGAGAAACAGACCGGCAAAAGTATTAAGATTCTAAGATCGGATCGAGGTGGAGAATACTTAAGTGCCGAATTCCTGAATTACTTAAAAGAGAATGGTATTCTCTCTCAGCTTACTCCTCCATACACTCCGCAACATAACGTTGTATCGGAGAGACGGAACCGAACCCTATTGGATATGGTTCGGTCCATGATGAGTAACGCTGAGTTACCGCGATCATTCTGGGGATATGCGCTAGAATCAGCAGCATACCTTTTGAACCGAGTTCCGACTAAGACTGTGTCTACCACCCCATATGAAATGTGGAGTGGGAAGAAACCCTATCTTCAATATCTGAAGATCTGGGGATGTCCAGCTTTTGTTAAAAAGCAGCATGCGGACAAACTCGAGGCACGCTCAGTACTGTGCAAGTTTGTGGGATACCCAAAGAACACCAGGGGGTATCTTTTCTACTACGCAGAGGAACAAAAAGTCCTTGTTTCTCGTAATGCCCACTTTCTAGAACACCAGTTCTTGGAAAAGGAAATTAGTGGGAGCGCAGTAGAACTGGAAGAAATTCCAGAACCACAGACTATTACTGAAAGGTTAGTGGAACCAGAGGGTTCAACAGAACAGGACATTCCTACGCCGCTCCGCAGGAGTAGTAGGCAGTCTCATCCGCCCGAGAGATACTACGGTTTCCTCATAGACGGGGATAGAGAGGATTGCATCATAGATTATGATGAGCCTACTAGCTTCCAGCAGGCCGTTCAGAGCGTTGACTCAGTGAAATGGCTGGATGCAATACGGACCGAAATGGAGTCCATGTACACCAACAAGGTATGGACGTTGGACATTGCTCCAGACGGGGTAAAACCCGTAGGATGCAAGTGGATCTTCAAAAGGAAGATTGGTGTAGATGGACAGGTTGAGACCTATAAAGCTAGGCTGGTAGCAAAAGGTTTCCGTCAAAGACCTGGCTTGGACTACGACGAAACCTTTTCTCCAGTAGCCATGCTGAAATCCATTCGGATCCTTCTTGCCATTGCTGCCTTCCACGATTATGAGATCCGGCAAATGGACGTAAAGACAGCTTTTCTAAATGGAAATTTAGAGGAGTGTGTCTATATGGACCAGCCAGAGGGTTTCATTCAGAGTGGGAGCAGTGGAAAGGTGTGCAAGTTGCTTAAGTCCATCTATGGACTAAAGCAGGCATCGCGGAGTTGGAACATCTGCTTTGATGAGACGGTCAAAGAATTTGGCTTTATCAAAAATCCAGATGAACGATGCATCTATAGTAGATTTGTAGCGAGAACTGTAGTATTCCTCGTTTTATACGTGGATGACATTCTCTTAATAGGAAATGACATTCCTATGCTACAATCTGTCAAGGGGTTCTTGTCACACAAGTTCTCCATGAAAGACCTGGGTGATGCCTCATACATTCTGGGTATCCGGATCTACCGTGACAGATCCAAGAGGAAGTTAGGACTTTCTCAGTCCAGGTACATCGACACCGTGCTGAAAAGATTCAGTATGGAAGATTCCAAGCGCGGTAACCTGCCGGCTTGTCACGGGATCACCCTCTCTAAAGAGATGTCTCCCAAGACTGATTTGGAGAGGGATCGCATGTCTATTATACCCTACGCTTCTGCGGTAGGCTCTATAATGTATGCGATGTTGTGTACCAGACCGGATGTAGCTTATGCACTGAGTGTGGTAAGCCGGTATCAGTCAAACCCTGGGGAGAAACACTGGATAGCGGTAAAGAACATTCTCAAGTACCTGAGAAGGACTAAGGAGATGTTCTTGGTGTATGGCGGAAAAGACCTCCAGATCGAGACCTTTGCTGACTCCAGCTTCCAGAGTGACAAGGATGATTCCAAGTCCATGTCGGGTTTTGTCTTTACCCTCAATGGAGGGGCGGTGTGTTGGAAGAGTTCCAAACAAGAAACCGTTGCAGACTCGACGATGGAAGCGGAATACATCGCTGCATCTGATGCCGCAAAAGAAGCTGTCTGCATGAGGAAGTTCTTGAAAGAACTTCAGGTGGTTCCGTCCATTGTTGATCCAATACCTCTGTATTGCGACAACAACGGGGCTATAGCTTTAGCGAAGGAACCCAGGTCCCATCAGAGATCCAGGCACATCTTGAGGCGGTATCACCTGATCAGGGAGATCGTGGATCGCCAGGAGATCGATGTTCGGAGAGTCGCTTCAGAAGATAACACTGCAGATCTATTCACCAAGGCCCTGCCCCAGACTCAGTTCGAGCGGCTGATCGAGATGATAGGTCTTCGATACGCCAGTACATGGCCTTTGTGCAAGTGGGAGATTTTTAGTGTATATGCCCTAGAGGCCATTACTGTATCATACTGGTTTGTATATTACTTAATGGATGCTTGGGATATTCACCTTGTATATACAATCTTGCTCAAAATAGTAGTATGCTACTTGGTTTGTTTCTACTTCAATGTGTACATGTGTTTATTTTTGTATATCGCCTATACACATTAGTAGAGCCCTTAGGATCTTTGCTTGATTACCAGCGATGTGATGGCCGTCACACTAGTGGGGCTGGGTAATCTATAAGCACATCCTTATGCAGGTCCCTGGTCGCAGGACTATCGAGACAGGGCATCGATACTCCGGAGTAGACCAGCGCATGCGCTTCTCATCCCAGTGTGGGAGACGGTCTGTCCTACAGCCGTCAGTACGTCGTACTTGAGATAGTATGCGGGTGCTCGTTAGGTTACGGGTACACTGGACAGGACTCGTCGGGAACTGACTAGTTGGTATTATACCTATCGTCAGTTATCAGTTCCCAGGTGACATGAGTACAGCTTAGTCCGCTGACTTGACACTGTCACTTCGCCTCGAGTGTGTTCCCACTGTACTTTGATCACTACCCTACCACGGCTCAAAGGAGTCGTGCAAACAGGTAGTGGTTGGGTGCAGTCCCGAAGCACTTGGAGGCAGTGACGGTTAGACATGATTCGTCTCTCCCGGTATTGTGGGTTGACATCGCGCTGTGTCTAGGAGAGCCATTACACGAGTAGTCTCTGGCCAGGGCAAACGAGATATACTGGTAGGTTTCCAGTGTTATCTCAGGGTGTTTTGGGCTTCGCTCCGGCACGACTTGTACCGCTATTGGGGGACTGACGTTTACCGCCCCCTAGGCCCGCCATGCGATGTATCAGACGAATAGACCGGACTGTACGGAGAATGTCACACTCAGGCTCAGTAGGAGTTCAGATGGGTTTCTCCTCGTCGGTCTTCTTGTCGGCACTACCTGGGGACCGTTACGCACAGCTAGTGCCGCTTGCGGTCTGTGGTTAAACCCACTGCCAGCGTAGTGTCGAGTCTTTAGAGTCCCACACAGAAAGCTTTTCGCCTTTAGGCAAAAGAGTAGAGGTCGCATGGTATTGCGACAGGTCGCATGGTTTTGCGATAGGGTTCGGTCACATCCGTGCACTTGTGCGCGTACAGTGTCCGGACAGTTTACACTAGCGGGCTTTGGTTTAAGCCAGATCCTAGTGTACCTTATGGGATTGGATTTATCCAGTTTGCATTCGTGTTCCTCGGAACGCGGATGCGGGTGTGTATGCACAGTTGACAGGGAGACAGAGGCAGTGGATTCTCATTAGGGTTGTTGACAGTTGACCGTTGACTATTTGACTTTTTGCTCAACCCTAATGAGAATATGATATGTGATTAACTATTATATTAATTAAGTATTATGGTGATATGGTTGTTGACTTTATTGACTTGTTGACTTTTGTTGACTTGTTGACTTTGTTGACTTGTTGACTTTTGTTGACTTGTTGACCGGTTGACTAGGCTTGACTAGTTGACCATCATGATAACCATAGCCATCATTTCATCGCAAAGACTTTTGTTTGCTTGCTCATTTGTGCAAAATGAGTGCATGAAATGATATGGTTATGGTTGCTTCAACCATCACATAAGACTTTTGTTAGTATGATGAGTTATCATGACTTTGGATTATGAGAGGGTGAAAGACAAAAAGAGAGCCTCATTCTTTCTTGCTCATTCTCTCTCTTGTTCTTGAGCTCTCCTTTTGCTCTCACCCTCTTGCTCTTTTTCCCTCTCTTTAATCTATGGTTCTCTTGTCTCATGAGTTGAGAATCAAGAACCATAGATAAAATCCCACACAAAGTATTCTCTACTCATTCTAGTTCACTAGGTTTAGCAAACCAAGTGAACTAGTTTCTTCAAAGAACGAAGAAGGAGCTAAAGGTTGGAGCTTTCAGGTGGATCTATCTTCGGCGTACGGAGACGACGAGAAGAAGCCAATCGGACCACCATCGGAGCTTGAAGACGAAGGAGTTCAAGACAAGTAAGGTATAACCCCCTAACCGAGTAGCTAGAAACTCATAGTTAGGTTGTTAGATAGATGTTTAACCAAGATCCGGGTTTTAGGTCCATGTTACCACCTCCGTAAAAATCTTTTTTTACCAAATTCCGCATTCCCGAAAGTACCGGGAGAGGTAGCATGGACTTACAGCCTAGTGGTCCAAAACCAGCTGATCACCAAAGTGATAGACAGCGACTCTTCAATGAGAGGCTAAACTGCCCTTATTCGTTTCCTCGGGATAAAACGAAAAGACTGTTCGAGTTGGCGGTGCGCAACAGGCTCATCACCCTACCGGATCCGAAACGCCCACTGCAGCCCGGTGATGTCAACAGTCCCAACTACTGCCCCTACCATCGAATAATGGGCCATCCAATCGAAGATTGCTTTTTCTTCAAAAACTGGATTGAGGACCAGTACCAGCAAGGCAAATTCGCGTTGTCTGAAAACTGGAGGGTAAACCCCCTACAACCACACGCTCCGAAAAAGATGGACACGCCGGGGGCATCATGCTCATTCATAGAGAAAGCTCCATGGGAAGTTGTTCTTTCAATTAAAACTAAAAGAATGTTGAAAGATCTCCAAGCATGTCCGGCGATTAGGTGGAAGAGCCCACTGGAGCCCGAGATTATTGAGGGGATGCTGAAGCCGCGCCCAACGCCAAAAGTTGGTGAAGGTGGAAAAAACATTCAGGCTAAGCCTCCAAAGTCTTTAAAGAAAAAGAAGAAGGCCAAGAGCCCGTTCAACTCGAAGAAAGCCATACAGGTCTATAGAAATACATCGATACACTGGAAGAATATAACCAGAAGGCACGGACTTCAATCACGTTGGATGAATTCTTTAAGCATGTTCTCGAGAATGAACCCGATGACGCCGACGGAGAAGACTCGTCTGATGAACCTGAGAACTATGTGGCGAGCTGCTACATGATCTCTCACTCATCAATAGATGGTGAAGAAGCTCTTGATGCAGAGAAACTGGGGGCAGATCCGAATAGTGACTCCTGGAGCCATCGGACGAATTGATTGACAGACTGCTGAGCAAAACTCTTCAGGAAAGCAAATCTGACCGAGAGCGTGAAACGACCATATATGAAAGGGCCAAGCGTCGGCGTCACGTTGAAGAAGCTCCGGTATTGAGAAGCCATAGAGTACCCCAATCGGATAGAAGCACTTCTGCCGCCAGCAAAAGCAAGTTTAAGACAAGGAAGCAGTTCGCTAAAGCCCTATCGATAGGAATGAAGTTGCCACCTTTCAAAGAAAACAATTCAGAAAATACGTTCCCCGACGAACTAGATGCACATCCAAGCTACTGCTTATACCATCGGAGGATCACACACCCTACCGAGGAGTGCATGGCCTTTAAAAATTGGTGGCAGGGATACATTGCTCATCAGCAGCATTTCAAGCGGATGAAGCGCAAAACACATCGAGAGAAGAGGAGCACGACAGATGAACGCAAAAGAACTGCCGGCGACTGTCACATGGTTGATTCCGGGGGAGATGAAACAAAAACATTGGTGCTCCCTAACTGGATCGCAAGTTCTCACCTTCGGGAGCGATTCTGATGAAGAAATAGCCCCCGGCCCTCTCTTCAAGGAATCCATCTCCGAAACAGAAGAGATGAAGACCTGCGAGAATATTCAGCTGCGCAATCGCACGTTACCCGAAAAGAATCTCGAACCCATAAACAAGGGATCGAACAAAAAAGATAAGGGGAAAGGAGAAGTCCCAGAAGATATCGCCCTCGATGATCGAGTGGTCGAAGAGCTGGCAGCCAAGGACCCGCTAAAGAAAAACAAGGTGGATTACAACGTTTTGGCACACCTGAGGAAGATACCCTCACAGCTAAGCATTCTCGATGCCCATCTGCTATCTAAAGAGGCGAGAGATTCTTTGATCAAGGCACTACAGGAGCCCGAGCAGTTCCAAGCTTTCCTTGCCGAAGAAAAGATGAAAGACGAGCTGGAAGAAGTGCATACCGCTGACATCACCTTCGGCGATGAAGATCTCCGCCTCGGAACATGCGAGCACAACCATCCCTTGTATGTCACCGGATACTGCCATGATATCAAGATAGGAAAGATCTTAGTTGACACTGGGTCCTCTGTCAACCTCCTAAATGTAAGGGTGCTAAAAGAAATCTGAAGGGGGCGTTCAACACCTCGCTCGGGATAAAATCACTATCTCCGGGTTCGACTCCCAGTCATCACGGACGCTTGAGTCTGTGATACTGACGATACGCTTTGGGCTACTCGTCACTGACATCAAGTTCCACGTCATTGACGCCAAGACATTCTACAACGCCTTGCTCGGTAGGCCTTGGTTACACGAGTACAACATCATCCCTTCTACACAACATCAGTGTATGAAGCACTTCAAAGATGGTCTCGAGTATACCATGACAGGGGAGCTGAACCCATTCTCTGTGAATGAAGTCCAAAAGTACGAAGATGCAAAGTATTTCTTACCGGACTTTGAAGACACGGAAAGATTCCATAAGCCGGAGAATAAGCAGAAAGCTATCACCACTATTCCGGTCTTCGGGAGCGATACCGAGGAGGAAGAAGAGATAGTCTATTCGGGGCCGCTCCAATACAACAAGCCCGGACCGCCTACCCCTATGTTGATCTTCGGCAGCGACTCTGAAGATGAGGTCAATGCAGTATTTTCTGTTCGGCCATCAATACAAGCCTTCACTGGCAATGAACGGAGTTTGCAAATCGCCATGGTTCCACAAAAGCATTACAAAGAGCTTGACGCACTTGATACCTATAGTGTGCAAGAACTGTAGACGTTCTACGTCCCTCGTAGGAGAAAAGATGAAAAGGCGATCCTCTTTTATCGATCCGAGGAAACCAAAGTGGAGAAAGAAATCTGGCATGGTGCCGATTCTACGCTTGACAGGCTCCAGCCCATCCGTTTGCCCAGATACTACACAGAAGGATTAAAAAGGCTGTTGAGGCGCTAAGGCATACCCTTCAAACAGACTGCTCGATAAGCTCAGTTCTACAACAGGATCTGGAACGTCCCCAAAACTAAGCGAAAATTGCCCAACGGGAGAACGGAAACGATTTGGCTTGGATATGTTCAATCCAAGAAACGGGAGCGATTCCATGGCTGCTACGTTATACATGACTTCGATGAAGAAGGAGATGCACTGTTAGAAGACACTGCAATTGAACCAAAACGAGATTCTGCCGTAAAAATGCCAAGTCCGTCGTTTGAAGAACAGATGAACAAGCTAGTACGGGAAGTGAGTCAAAAGGTTCGGACAGACCACGGCCGTGAAATGGCCATTTACGAGAAAGCCAGGACGCAACGCCTCCTTCAGCAGGCTACGGAGAATGACGATGCCCTTCGTCGCCAGCCCGTCATACGGAAGACCCTAAGCGGAGGAAAAAAAAACTAAAGAACAGAAAAAAAAACGTTCGACAGCGGCAAAGCGGGTCCAAGAAGCCACGCGATTGAGAATTGAGCAGCCGGGATCCGTCTCTTATAAAGAAGATAGGTCGAGCATATTCTTTTCCCCAAGACAAGACAAAGAAGATATTCGATCTTATCATGAAATATCAAATGATTACGCTCCCAGAGTCCAAACACCCCGAACAAGCAGGTGAGGTCTCTCACCCGGATTATTGCTCCTATCACCGAGCGATAGGACATCCTCTCGAAGACTGCTTCACCTTCAAAAACTGGGTAGAAGACCAGTATCAGCAAGGCAGGTTTGCTCTATCCGGCAGTTGGAGGGTAACCCCACCACAGAAGCATGAACCGAAAGCCACGTATGCAGTGAGAGTAGAACCGGATCAACATCGGTCTTGAAAGCGATCTCGTACCTGTCACGCGATAACGCTGTAAGAAGAAGGAGTACGCGAGGATATTGATGACCTCTCCTGGTGCTTCGAAAATGAGGATGAAGATGAGTTGATCTCAGAGTTTCCATCGGCGCCAAAAGAATTGGAAGATGGAATACATACTACCGCGGACAACCTAAGGAAAATTGGCTTGGGGACGCCAAACGACCCGCGGCCTACGTTCGTCGGTGAGCTGCTATCTAAAGAACAGGTGGCTACGCTAAAAGACGTGCTCATGCAGTATAAAGACAGCTTCGCATGGAACTATTCCAAGATGCCGGGATTAGATCCAGAGATAGTTGTGCATAAACTGGTGATATCACCGGATATCAAGCCAGTCAAACAAGCGCCGAGAAGAAACTTAAAATGAGCATCAACGCCGAGGTCCAGAAGCTAATCGACTCGGGCTTCATCCAAGAGGTTCAGTACCCTGACTGGATAGCCAACATCGTCCCAGTGATGAAGAAAAATGGGACGGTGCGCATCTGCGTAGACTTTCGGGACCTCAACAAAGCATGTCCGAAGGATGACTTTCCCATACAGGTTACGGAGCTGATGATAGATAACACGTCCACTTACGAAGTCTTCTCCTTCATGGACGGCTCATCAGGATACAATCAAATAAAGATGCATCCTGAGGACCAGAAGCATACCGCTTTCCGGACTCCTCTGGGCATATTCTGCTACAAAGTGATGCCTTTCGGTCTGAAGAACACCGGCGCCACCTGTCAGAGGGCCATGACGAAGATTTTTGATGACCTTATACATGAAATCGTCGAATGCTATATCGGCGACCTCATGGTGAAAAGCAAATCGTACGAGGAAAATGGGGAGCATCTGAAAATCGTGTTTCAACGCCTTCGGAAATACAACTTGAAGATGAACCCTCTCAAATGCGCGTTCGGAGTCTCCTCGGGCAAATTCCTAGGATTCATCGTACGACACTGAGGTATCGAGATAGACCTGTCGAAGATCAAGACGATCATGGAAATGCCTTCGCCAAGAACTCTCAAGCAACTGCGGTCTCTCCAAGGAAAGCTCGCATATATCCGACGGTTCATAGCTAACCTCTCCGGAAAATGTCGTCCCTACAGTCATCTAATGAAAAAGGGGAGTCCGTTCGTTTGGGATCGCAAATGCCAAAGCGCACTGGACGAAATCAAGCAATACCTGCAGAATACGCCAGTACTGACCGCGCCAGTCAAGGGAAAGCCTCTCATCCTGTACAAACACGCCCTTGAAGGTTCTTTAGGTGCGCTATGGGCACAGGAGAATGACCAAGGGAAAGAGAGAGCCCTCTACTATTTGACTCGAGTTCTCCTGGGGGCAGAAAACAACTACTCCTCTATCGAAAAGCAATGCCTGGCGTTAATCTTCGCGATAACGAAGCTCCGGCATTATGCTTTGGTGCATGAGGTCCACCTCATATCAAAAGTGGATCCTTTCAAATATTTGATGTCAAGAGCCATACTAACAGGACGGCTCGCTAAATGGGCTCTACTCTTAATGGAGTTCTCGATAACATATCGACCGCTCAAGGCAGTGAAAGGCTAGGCCATCGCCGACTTCCTCGCTGAGCATCCGATACCTGCCGATTCACCCCTAAATTGTGAACTACCGGACGAGCATGCGTTTGACACGATCGATAGGGAGAGAGGAGGGAGTGATACCCGATGGGAACTCTACTTCGACGGGGCATCTTCCATGAAGAAGCGAAAGCACAACTCCCCTATAATCAAATCTAGGGTAGGCCTTATCTTCGTGACTCCACAAGGAGGGATACTACGCTTTTCCTTTTCCTTAACAGAGCCGAGGACAAACAATGAAGCAGAATATGAAGCTTTGACAGCAGGTCTTGAGATCGCTGTCGACATGAGAATCGAAAACCTCCTCATATACGGAAACTCCCAGCTGGTCGTTAGTCAAGTAAATAGTGACTATCAAACGTGCAAACCAGAGTTGGTGAAGTACGGCGAGATAGTACAACAATTGCTGACTCAAATTCCTTCCTACGTTCTGGAAAGCATACCGCGTACGGAAAATTGCAAAGTGGGTGCGTTAGCCAAACTCGCTAAAGAACTGGCTGACGAAAACCTTGATGACATGAGGATCGTTGTGCAAAGCCGCTGGGTTCTTGCATCGGCAGAAATATCTCCGGAGTCGTCCGAAGAAAAGAGAGCGACCAAGCAAACAGTCCTACAAATAAAAGACCAGGAAAACGCTACGGATTGGAGAGAAGTCTTTATAGATTACTTCAAATCCCATCGAACACCTGAAGATGTGTACTCAAGACATCGGATCATTAAACGAGCTCTGTCTTTCGCCTTCGTCAACGATACTCTGTATAAGAGATCGTTCGACTCTCTATGGTTAAGATGCCTAGGACCGGAAGAGGCAAGGAGAGTCGTCAAAAAAACTCACGACGGACTCTGCGGTTCTCACCAAGCTAAGCCAAAGATGAAGCTGAAGATCAAAAGGATGGGCTACTATTGGCCCACGATGATTCAGGATTGCCTTGAATATGCGAAGCAGTGCCTGTAGGGTTCCTAGGCACACACTAGAGGTCTCACAAGGCATCAACCATGCCAATTTCAAAAATTTTCGGTGCCGAGAAACCCTAATACGGATCGTTAACTAGAGTTTAGGCGAAACTACAAGCTACTAAACTACTTTAGTGCTAAGTGAACGGAAATACAACCTTTGTAGATCCGGTCCTCCACCTCCATAGCTCCGTGATGAAGTCCCCTCGCTGCGATCATCGGATCCCGGGTTCTAGCGTCGGCTTCATCGGAGAAATGGGCGGGCTAGGTCGTCGACTTCGATGCCGAAGATGATCTACGTCGAGGCAACTCAAGATCAAGCTCCAACTTCACCAAGTCATGAAACTTGTGAAGAAAACACCCTATACTACTTGGCAAGTGGTAGAGGATGAACAAATAGGAAATGGGTTCACTTTAGAATTGGATTTCTCACTCTTTTCATGAAATCACCATTGAAGGTTGCAAGCTCTCTTCTTCTTGAAGAAGAAGAAGAAGAAGAAAAAGAATATCATAAGTATTTGAAAAATAGGAAATAATATGATACTTATCATATTTGCAACCATAGTTAGGTGTAGAGAATAAACTAAGGTTAGGTTTAATGGTTAGGTTAAGGCTAAGAGACAAAATGGTCAAAGCTTCAAAGCTTCATGAAGTTTCATGAAAGAAACAAAAAACTAGCCACCATTTTATTCTTGCCTTAAAATGAATTAATAAAAATAAATGGATAAGTAAATCAAAACCCTAACCATTAAGATAACCATGGTTTAATCATACACACCCAAGTTGGCATGTATCATCAAACATGATACAATCTTGTGCACAAAAGTATATCACATATACAACTTATGCACTTCAAGTGAGAAAATCCATTTAATGTGAACCAATACTAGTTAATGCTAAGTAATATATCAAATATATATAATTATACATTAAATCATTAAATCAACACTTGATTTAATGATCCGGTCATATCGCATATAACCGACTAGTATCAAGTGTATCAATGTATCGAATCAACACTTGATTCGGTAACCCGGCTATATCACATATAACCTGCCGATGATACAAATCGTGAGAATAGAATACAGTATCACATACTAGTATTATTCTCGGTCCCGCACATATCTCATGTGCGCTCCTATTTCGTTTCGCTTGAGCCAGGAAACCTCTGTGTAGGACTCTAAAGACTCGTCAATACGCCGGTAGCAGGTGATGATCATATCAAACACCCACAAGCCGCAAGCGGTCTGCTAAACGTAACGGCCACCCGGGTATTGAGCGATCAGAAGATCGACGAGCAAGCCCGCTCACACTCCTGTGAATCCAACCAGTAACACTTACCGTACAGTCCGGTATGTTCGTCTGATATGTCGCATATCTCGCCTAGGGGTGCTAAACGTCAGACCCCAATAGCTCGATAAGTCGTGTCAATATGAGGTCTATAACAGTTTGAGAAACTACTGGTAACACTTACCAGTAAATCTCAGCAACCCTGGCCAGGGATTTCCTGTTATAGCCAATCGAACACAGCGCAACATCAACTCCCTATACCGGGAGAGACGAATCCCTACCTATCGCTCATTGCCTCCATGTGATTCGGGACTGTACCCAAAAACCACCGTTTTGCACGCCCTCTTGGACATGGTAAGGTGGAAATCAAAGCACAGTGGGAATTACACAAGACTCTATGACGATCTCGGGTCTACAGACTAACCTGTACCAGTGTCACCAGAGAACTGCCATCTGACGTAAGCTATAATACCATCTGGGAGTTCTCGGCGAGTCCGTCCAGTGTACCCAGTCTCCACTGAGCACTCGTATATCATCTCTGATGTCAAACACCAATGGATAAGGGATCATCCATCGCCCATCTATATGGGTCGAGAAGGTATACGCTAGTCTACACTGGTATATCGATGCCCTGTCTCGATACACCCACGACTAGGGACCTTGAAGGATGTACTTATGGACTACCATGTCCCCACTAGTATGATCCGCATCATAGTCCAGGTAGTCAAGTACACATCCTAAGGGCTTTACCAACATGTAACAGAGAGACAATCAGTGTACATGTTAAGGTAAAGAGCAACCAGATAGCATACTATCATGTCGAGCAAGAAAGTCCTCCCTATATATGTCCAAGCATCCACTACAATATACATCCTATGTATAGTAATGGCCTCTAGGGCATACATATAACTAACAATCTTCCACTTGCACTAGGGCCATCTGATAGCAGTGGTTGCAGTATCTCATACTCAACCATCCCATAAAAGTCTCTCTCTGGGAAAAGGCCTTTGTGAGTGGATCCGCCGTGCTGTCCTCTGAGTCTGCTCTCCTAACCTCGATCTCCTTGGAAATCAACCATCTCCATGATCAGGTGATACTGCCTTAGAATATGTCTGGATCACTGATGGGACAGTCGTTCTTTGGCATAAGCCACAACTCCATTGTCACACAATGGGAGGAACTAAGTTCATCTCATGAACAAATATACATCCAGACTGCCTCTTTGGTAGCATCTTAAGTAGCGATGTCTCCTGCCTTTATCATCTAGAATGCCACGGTATCTAGCTTGGAACTCTTCCAACATACCGTCCCTTCACAGAGGGTAAAGACAATGCCTGTGACTGACATTCAGTCGTTCTTATCACCCTGGAACACTTCCAGTGATTCTCCCCAGGATCGATTGATACCATCTCACTACATCTAGTGAGAGTCCTAACATTCATTTAGATCTATCTCATAGATCCAAAACCCAGGATTTAGTAGGTATCACTTTGATCCTATGTGGAGAATCATTGTGATAAGCGGAGATTGATCGAGCGTAGCATAGGAAACTCCTTCCCTATCAAAAGTATGTCAACCACGTACTCTACGAGGATCGTCACCATACTCCCTACTACCTTTTTGTTTATACAAGGTTCATCTACCATTTTGATGATGTCAAACTCTTTGACTACTACATCAAAACAGACGTTCCAACTCCGCGATGCCTGCTTCATCCTATAAAGCAACTTGTGCATGTTTCCGCTGCTCCCACTATCTACGAAGCCCTCTGGCTGTGTACTTATAGACGCCCTCTTCTAAAACATTATTTAGAAAAGCAGTCATGACACCCAACCACCAGATATCGTAGTCATGGTATCTAGCCGTGGCAAGTAGGATCTGGATGGACTTAAGCATAGCTCCTTAGAAAAGGTTTCATCATAATCCATACCTGGTCAATGATGCAAACCTTTAACAAGTCTAGCTTTGAAAGTCTCAACTTTTCCATCTACACCAAGTAATCTTCTCAAGATACTTGCTCCTGATGGGGATTTAACCCTTCAGATATAGCAACCAAAGTCCATACTTTGTTGGTGTATATGGATTCCATCTCAGATCGCTAAGCATCCAGCCATTCTTACAGAGTCCCTACTCTCGATGGCCTGCTCGAAACTAGTTGGGTCATCATCTCATGATGCAATCCTCGCTCCCACTGTCATAGAGAAACCGAAGTATCTCTCAGGTGGGTGAGAAACCCTACTAGATCGGCGGAGAGGCTGAGGTTCGTTGGTAACTATTGAATACTTTGGTTTTATCAAATCATCTGCTGTAGTTTGTATAGCTGGAACCTTTCCAGTTCGACATTACAGACCTTGCCTCGAGCTTGTCCGGATTTTTCTTTTAGACATAGGCCGGTCAACCCGAAATCTTAACTAGCTTAAGACATGGGCTCTTCCCTTTCCATATCACATATGAAGTGGTAGGCAACTGATTTGATTTGAACCCTATTCAATAGGAAAGCAGCTTCTCAAGTGCATAACTCACAAAAGGAAATAGGTAACTCAGTAGTACTCATCATAGAGCACACCTTATAACATAGGGTGTTATTGCTCCGCCCCGATATACCATCGTGCTATGGTGTATACGGAGGAGTAATGCTGAGAGAGAATCTCATTCTCCTTTAGAAAATTCCAAGAATTCCGTGCTCAAGTATTCTCCTCCTTGATCACATCAAAGGACATAATACTTATACCCGTTTTGGTTCTCTACTTCTAACTTATATTCTGTGAATATCTCAAAAGGTTCGGACTTGTGTTTCAACAGGAACATATGTCTGAATCTAAAGAGATCATCAGAGAATGTAATGAAGTACAAAGAACCGGTCTTGGCATATGTAGACAGGGGACCTACATACATCATCATGTATCAGTCCCAAGAGTTTACTAACTCTTTCTCTGTTTCCAATAAACAGAGCAGAGGTCATTATATCTTTGTGACATGACTCGCAAGTTTCATAAGATGTAAATTCAAACTGATTTAAATATGCATCTACTATGTAACTTAAGCTAGTCGGGTCACATTAATATGACCTAGTCTACAAAACCTCAAGAAGGATTCGTTCATTTCTGAACTCTTCCTCTTGTGTGTGTTTTATATACTAAGAACTGCAGTTTGATTTAGAACATTAATGCTTTTAGATAACGTGCCTGAACCGATCAACTCTTGATATAGGAAATGTTCAAAACATTATCCAACAATACAAAATTATATCCTTTCTTTACTAATAAAGAGACTGATATGATTTTGTATATCAGGTTCGGTATCTAATAACATTCGTTCAGAATCAATGTATTGGTAATACAGGGTGACAGTGACAAACAGACTTGGCTGCAACACTTGCCCCGTTTTCTATCTCATGATACTTATCACCCGTTCTTAGTTCTCTACCTTTCTGTAGCCCTATGTAACAGATTACATATCTGGGATCCTGATCCGGTATCAAATACCCAGGACGCAGAGGATACTGAGAAACAGTTCTGTATAATGAACACACCCGAAGATGATGCATCAGCATGCACTCTCTTCGTTTGGGCGGCACGGGAATTCTGGTAATCCCCAATTTCCTGCTCTGTCTTATAACAATTATAAGTTGGAGCGGGACCAACGTTCCCCAGCTCAGTATAACAAGCGGGTTCGGTCAATAATCCGTATTATTATCTTGATTAAGGCGTGATATGGTCGCTACCTAGAGAGAAAGAAGAAAACACTCTGCGTGCGCTCTTGCAAGAATAGATTGGTTATTATTTTATCTAATCAGGATAGCTCCCACTGTTTTTTATCAAATCTTCCTTCAAACCCTAAAAGGAAAGACTAGCCGGGATTAATTACACGCTACAAGTTTTCCAATCTTTCAGCCAGGCTAGTGTCGGTACTTTGAGGGAGGTCCCCCGTGCTTTCGCACGAACCTAATTAATGTAAACCTCATTTTCCCAGAGGCGTAACCTCGTTAACACCTTTTTAGACACCTACTTGATCGGCTAATTGTAATGTGTAAAACTCTCCCAGGAGTAACTCTTACTCGCAGCGGGTATCGGGATCCAACTATCTCATAGAAGGTATGCCATCTCATTGCAAATTTCATCACTTGAAATTCCCGATAATTTTGCCCCTAGCACCCTATGACCTTGACGGAGATCAACAAACCATAGGCTACTAGTCAAGTTCAACCCGTCATTTCTTGATTGAATCAAACCCACCCGCACGACTCTTGATGGAGGTCAACAAGGTCGTACGACTACCCTAACCCAATCTGCATCATATGCATAAGCAGATAAATACTAGTTAGCTACCTCACACTACGCCCTTGACGGAGGTCAACAAACGTAGCACGAATACTAAGTAGGACTTATCTGAAATGACGGAGGGCTACAACAGGTTTTTCTGAAAACCTATTGCGTAATGAACTTGATATCGTTGTAGAATCAAATGATTTTGAAATGGAGTGTTTTTTAGGCTTTTCTAGTTTTGCTGAAGGGGTCACTCCCGGTGAAGGGATCGTCGGCCCTTTCCTCGTTGAATGAGGTGCGGGATATATCATATATATCACTGTGGAAAGCAGAAACTATAGAAGCAATCAAAAGACAAACCGAGGGTTGTAGCATCTTCCAGTTATTGCTAAAGGGGTCACTCCCGGTGAAGGGATCGTCGGACCTTTCCTCATCGAATAAGATGCAGGATATATCATATATACCGTTGTGCAAAGCAAGAACTGTAGCTACCTATTTTATTTTTGAAATTCGATTCCACAACATCTTAGGTTTCTTTTTCTTTCATTAATCACATTAATGAAGTCCCATCATTTAAGTACCTAAACATCACAGATAAATACGACGTACACTTATGCCATCCGTGTTCGCCTTGATGTCCCCTCGTGCACCGTTAGGTTAGGTGACTAACGGCAGAGCGGGGCAGGGATAACGCGGGTGTAAAACATAAGTAACGTCTATATAATATATCGTATATACTATATACAATATCTATCACAGAACATCACATGATCACATCACAGATATCGCAGCAGAAGAAACATATATGAAATATTGGATATACTAGGACTTCCGTGTTTTAGTACGAGCCAGCATAAAACACGGATTCCACGGTCGCGATGAATAGCCAAACCCACACCCCTAGACCCCTACGAAAGCGGCAAGCAACCCTACCAATTCTGGAGTTAGGAGACCCGGACTCGACTCCTCGAGTTGGTCTCCCACTGGACTCCAGAACCCGGTTACTTGTGCTCCCCTTCTTGGGTCTATCCTAGTGCGGAAAAGTAAATAATATACAAAGGGTGACATCTTCCGCAACCTGGAAGTGCCCCAATAAAAGAATATTACATACAAGTTTTTACATGAATGAAAATGAAAAACACTCATCTCACATAAAAAACTCCGGCTATTCAAACACGACGATCCAATATAACATATCCAGCAACACATAACATCACATGTCATCAACGTAAGTAAATATGCCCATCCCAATTGTCGTTGACATATAGCAACGAAACCGGCGATATCACATATTACACTTACGGTCGCAGAAAAAAAAGTGTAAAACTACAACAGTTGGAATCCGCAACCTCCTTAGACATCACATGCCTAATCAAATGAATTCTTTAGACATCGCACGCCTAACAATTATAAACCCCGCATTTCAGTCTCATTATCGAAAACACTTTTCAATATCAAGTCGGTCAATTCAACAAGATTCCCGACATTTTGATCGAATGCTCGTCGCAAACTTTAGTAGACGGCCGCACCCCCGATGCCGTCGACAAAGTGCACCAAGGCGGAACACCGCTGTCGCGAGCACCCGAACGGATGCTTTCGGCGACGGGGTTCTCCTACAGTCACTTGGTCGGGGCTTTGGGGTGTGGATGTCTATTAAGTTTACCCGGCGAGTATCCGCGTACGCTACGTGATTGCGACGGACTTTTGATCACATCAAAATTCCGTGGCAACCAATCAAGTGAGACTAAACTGCTATGTTTATAACATTCATTCAGTTATCTCATAACTACTTGTGAATTCCAATTATTGTATCATATTCCAGATAAATAGAAAATGTTAAACTTTCCGATCGAACATTCAAACACACAAGTTTTCCCGAAACAAATCAACACATGAAATAGGTTTAAAAAACATCCAGTTCATGCCTCAGTACCAACGGTCCAGCCGTAGAAGGGTCAAGCCAACGCCTCACATGTGGCACGCCATACTGCCCCAAACCCTAAGGTTCAAAGGACAGTTCAAGACGGTCACATAATCGAGTTAAGGTTTGTTGTCTTCTAGAGGGGCCATCGCGTTACTTGCACTACTTAGAACATTCTTAAACTACGGAAAAATCCAACACTTAGAAATTTCCCGGCAGGGGAAAAAGTGGGTATTTATATCCGGTCGAACTTTTTAACAGTTTCTAAAATATCCGGAAAAACATAAACGAAGTTAAATTATCCGATCAAATTAACGAGTCCCTAATAAAACCCAAAAAAAACTCAACAGTTGAGTGGAATTAAAAAATTCCCATAACAAATTGCCAAGAAAGGACCTAAGAATAAATATATGAAATTTCAGGGACTAAGTCCAAATTTTGGCCGCGGAAACGCCGCCAAACCCATGGTTTCGCCGCGGTTCCACGGTCAAATTATTGACTTAGAGGACCGTACTTCATAGTAATTCTTAGATTTTCCTGCTTGTTTTTCTGAGAATTTTTAATTCACAAAAATCCACTGTTTTGAAAAATGTACAGAGAAGGGTTTTGTCGGGGTTTACGGGTTCGATCGGACTTCTAACTTCGTCTACACTTCGCCTAAAGCTCTAGCTAGGCTCTGATACCACTGTAGGGTTCCTAGGCACACACTAGAGGTCTCACAAGGCATCAACCATGCCAATTTCAAAAATTTCCGGTGCCGAGAAACCCTAATACGGATCGTTAACTAGAGTTTAGGCGAAACTACAAGCTACTAAACTACTTTAGTGCTAAGTGAACGGAAATACAACCTTTGTAGATCCGGTCCTCCACCTCCATAGCTCCGTGATGAAGT
Organism: Agapanthus africanus; assembly: GCA_030015575.1. Classification (NCBI taxonomy): domain Eukaryota; kingdom Viridiplantae; phylum Streptophyta; class Magnoliopsida; order Asparagales; family Amaryllidaceae; genus Agapanthus; species Agapanthus africanus. The sequence continues at coordinate 259,169,070 of CM057350.1, forward strand.
CCCCTCACTGCGATCATCGGATCCCGGGCTCTAGCGTCGGCTTCATCGGAGAAATGGGCGGGCTAGGTCGTCGACTTCGATGCCGAAGATGATCTACGTCGAGGCAACTCAAGATCAAGCTCCAACTTCACCAAGTCATGAAACTTGTGAAGAAAACACCCTATACTACTTGGCAAGTGGTAGAGGATGAAGAAATAGGAAGTGGGTTCACTTTAGAATTGAATTTCTCACTCTTTTCATGAAATCACCATTGAAGGTTGCAAGCTCTCTTCTTCTTGAAGAAGAAGAAGAAGAAGAAAAAGAATATCATAAGTATTTGAAAAATAGGAAATAATATGATACTTATCATATTTGCAACCATAGTTAGGTGTAGAGAATAAACTAAGGTTAGGTTTAATGGTTAGGTTAAGGCTAAGAGACAAAATGGTCAAAGCTTCAAAGCTTCATGAAGTTTCATGAAAGAAACAAAAAACTAGCCACCATTTTATTCTTTCCTTAAAATGAATTAATAAAAATAAATAGATAAGTAAATCAAAACCCTAACCATTAAGATAACCATGGTTTAATCACACACACCCAAGTTGGCATGTATCATCAAACATGATACAATCTTGTGCACAAAAGTATATCACATATACAACTTGTGCACTTCAAGTGAGAAAATCCATTTAATGTGAACCAATACTAGTTAATGCTAAGTAATATATCAAATATATATATAATTATACATTAAATCATTAAATCAACACTTGATTTAATGATCCGGTCATATCGCATCTAACCGACTAGTATCAAGTGTATCAATGTATCGAATCAACACTTGATTCGGTAACCCGGCTATATCACATATAACTTGCCGATGATACAAATCGCGAGAATAGAATACAGTATCACATACTGGTATTATTCTCGGTCCCGAACAAATCTCATATGCGCTCCTATTTCGTTTCGCTTGAGCCAGGAAACCTCTGTGTAGGACTCTAAAGACCCGTCAATACGCCGGCAGCAGGTGATGATCATATCAAACACCCACAAGCCGCAAGCGGTCTGCTAAACGTAACGGCCACCCGGGTATTGAGCGATCAGAAGATCGACGAGCAAGCCCGCTCAAACTCCTGTGAATCCAACTAGTAACACTTACCGTACAGTCCGGTATGTTCGTCTGATATGTCGCATATCTCGCCTAGGGGTGGTAAACGTCAGACCCCAATAGCTCGATAAGTCGTGTCGATATGAGGTCTATAACAGTTCGAGAAACTACTGGTAACACTTACCAGTAAATCTCAGCAACCCTGGCCAGGGATTTCCGGTTATAGCCAATCGAACACAGCGCAATATCAACTCCCTATACCGGGAGAGACGAATCCCCTCCTATCGCTCATTGCCTCCATGTGATTCGGGACTGTACCCAAAAACCACCGTTTTGCACGCCCTCTTGGACGTGGTAAGGTGGAAATCAAAGCACAGTGGGAATTACACAAGACTCTATGACGATCTCGGGTCTACAGACTAACCTGTACCAGTGTCACCAGAGAACTGCCATCTGACGTAAAGTATAATACCATCTGGGAGTTCTCGGCGAGTCCGTCCAGTGTACCCAGTCTCCACTGAGCACCCGTATATCATCTCTGATGTCAAGCACCAATGGATATAGGATCATCCATCGCCCATCTATATGGGTCGAGAAGGTATACGCTAGTCTACACTGGTATATCGATGCCCTGTCTCGATACACCCACGACTAGGGACCTTGAAGGATGTACTTATAGACTACCATGTCCCCACTAGTATGATCCGCATCATAGTCCAGGTAGTCAAGTACACATCCTAAGGGCTTTACCAACATGTAACAGAGAGACAATCAGTGTACACGTTAAGGTAAAGAGCAACCAGATAGCATACTATCATGTCGAGCAAGAAAGTCCTCCCTATATATGTCCAAGCATCCACTACAATATACATCCTATGTATAGTAATGGCCTCTAGGGCATACATATAACTAACAGTGCCACCCGTGCCAAATTCACAGGGACTTCATCCACCAGCATCCGAATCTGCTACACCCAACGGTGGCTAGCTGGCCGTTCGAAATGTGGGGAACTGACATAATCGGGCCCATCGAACCAGCATCGTCCAGAGACATCGGTTCATATTGGCGACAACCGATTACTTCTCTAAATGGGTAGAAGCCATACCGCTAAGATAAGTGAAGACGGAGAATATTCTCCATTTTTTCAAGACACACGTCATCTATCGGTTCGGCACTCCGCGACGGATTATCTCCGATAACGGGTCAGCCTAAAGAAGCCACAGAATCAGCCGCTTCGCACAGCAGCATAGCATAGACTGAAGATACTCTTCGGTCTATAATCCCCGAGTTAATGGTCTTGCTGAGGCTTTCAATAAGACCTTGATGAAGATTATAAAGAAGACGGTGTCCAGAAATAAAAAGGACTGGCACGAGAGACTGCATGAAGCTCTCTGGGTGTATCGGACCACGTTCAAAACGGCCACCAATACAGCACTATATGCGTTGGTGTTCGGCACAGAAGCAATACTCCGCTTGGAGATAGAGCTACCTTCTCTGCGAGTGGCGGTTCATTACGAGCTAACAGACGAAGAGAATGCTCATCTTCGACTTGAAGAGCTCCACTCCCTTGATGAAACTCGTTTCACGGCGCAACAAAACCTAGAAGCTTATAAAGCAAGGATGACGCGCTCATACGAGAAATTGATTAGGCCGAGAACATTCCGCCAAGGCGAACTCATACTAGTGGTCAAGAGACCTATGATCCCCAATCGTGTCAAACGAGGGAAATTCGAGCCGAACTATGAGGGCTCGTACATCATAGACAAAGTCTACCAAGGTGGGGCTTACTTTCTCATGGATATGCATGGCGAAAGACCTTTCAGGCCAATAAACGGCCGGTTCCTGAAAAAATACTATGCTTGACGAGTCACGAACCAGGTTAATGATAGATGACGATGCCTATGTCCGCTCGCTATCTTCCTGAGTCCAAACTCTATAAGTAGTAGCCAGCGAAACCTCGCCTCCGAAGCTACGGACCGAGATGTCCTAAAACTAACAACGGACCGAGATGTCCTAAAACTAATGACTGACCGAAAACGTCCTTAAACTACTACAAACCGCAGCATCCAAGGGCTGACGCAAAAAAAAAAACGGTACGTCCGTAAGAGAAATAGGCACGGATGAAAACCCGAAAGGACTTCGTGAGTAAAAACAGCAGGGCGACCGGCGAGTTTGTGAAAACCCGAAAGGGCGCAAACTTGTAAAAGAAATTCATGCACACTTGCAAGGTCCTCTCGACCTTGTAAGGAGAAAATACCTGCATGAGATCCTTACGACTCACAAGGGAGCAACATACTTAGGATCCCTTCGATTCCTAAGGAGAAATTACACTTACGAGATCCTCACGACTCGTAAGGAGAATTCCCCCTATGAGACCCTCACGGCTCATAGGATTCAAAAGCCTTAAACTACAGGGACCTGAACCTGTTCTTAAGCCATCACATTTCCCAAACTGCCCTACAAGTGGTTCAATGTTGACCTTTTGATACAATCCACGGACACAAATAAACGTATCCCCCGCCAAGTTCCATCAATGGCGTGAAATCCCCCTATTTGGTGAACAGACACTTGTAAGTCCTCTCGACTTATAAGGAGAAAATACTCTTATGAGATCCTTATGACTCATAAGAGAGAACACCACTTAGAAGTCCTCACGACTTCTAAGGAGAACATACACTTATGAGATCCTCACGACTCGTAGGGAGAAACACCTTTATGAGACTCTTACGGCTTATGAAGTCAAAAGCCTTAGTCGACAAGATCCTAACTATGTTTGCTAAGCCACCTTTGTTCGAATCGCCAAGGGCAGATGATGATTCGCTCCTGGCAATATCCTACTTGTAGCGATGTTGATGCTTAAATCGGTAACAAATTCCAAGTCCTTTCACGGCAAATGATGATTCGATCTTGGTAATATTCCAGTCGCAGCGGTGCTGATGCTAAGATTGGTATTAGATCCCAAGTTCTATACTCACGGCGAAAAGTCAGCGAGCCATAAATGCATATGAAATAGTCGAAATGATAGGGTAACTTGCAACAATATCAGCAAGTAAAAAATATGCATACAAAAATAGCCGAAATGATTGGGCAACTCGCAATAAAAAGCAGCGAGTAAAAGGAAAAATAGCCGAAAAGATTGGGCACAGCGAAAAAATAGCCGAAATGATTGGGCAATCGCGACTTTCACGATATAAAAGCTGAAATGATAGAGCATCACGGAAAGAAATAAAAAAAATAAAAGAATGAAACTTTTACCCTACAGGTGAGTCCATACTAACCCTTGTATACAATCCATGGGCATAAACAAAAAGGGGACCGCATTTCCCCACCAGACCTTGTCAAAGGGAGAGTCAGATCTCGATGGCAACATTTGAATCCCAGAAGATCAACACAACGTTCCTTTTCAACTCCAGCAGGATGCAGACGTAACGTCAACGACCAACCTCAGGGTCGCAACGAAGCGGATCTATAGCAAAGTCCCTAGTTCCAAATCTCGACGGCCACCTCTACAGCCTAGAGACCAACAACGGCGTTCCTCCTCATTCCAGCAGAATACGGACGCGACACCACCAATCGGAGCCACGGCAAAGTCCCCAGTTCCAAGACTCTACGGTTCACAGACAACCTAGAGTCAGCAAATGACCCTGTCGCGGAAATATGTCAGCAAATGACCCCGTCACGGAAATACGCCATCCAATAACCCCATCGCGGAAATACGTCATCCAATGACCCCGTCGTGGAAACACGTCAGCAAATGACCCCGTCTCGGAAATACGTCATCCAATGACCCCGTCGCGGAAATACGTCATCCAATGACCCTGTTGCGGAAATACGTCATCCAAATGACCCCTCACGGAAATACGTCAGCAAATGACCCCATCTCGGAAATACGTCATCCAATGACCTCGTCTACGTCATCCAATGACCCCGTCTCGAAAATACGTCAGCAAATGACCCCGTTGCGGAAATACGTCAGCAAATGACCCCATCGTGGAAATACGTCATCCAAATGACCCCGTCGCGGAATTACGTCAGCAAATGACCCCGTCTCGAAAATACGTCATCCAATGACCCCGTCGCGGAAATACGTCAGCAAAAGACCCCGTCAGGGAAACACGTCAGCAAATGACCCGTCTCGGAAATACGTCATCCAATGACCTGTCTCGGAAATACGTCATCCAATGACCCCGTCTTGGAAACACGTCAGCAAATGACCCCGTCGCGGAAATACGTCAGCAAATGACCCCGTCACGGAAATACGTCATCCAAATGACCCCGTCGCGGAAATACATCAGCAAATCACCCCGTCTCGGAAATATGTCATCCAATGATCCCATCGCGGAAATACGACAGCAAATGGCCCCGTCGCGGAAATACGTCAGCAAATGACCCCGTCGCGGAAATACGTCAGCAAATGACCCCGTCGCGGAAATACGTGTAGGGTTCCTAGGCACTCTAGAGAGGTCTCCCAAGGCATCGAACATGCCATATTAAAATTTTACGGTGCCTACAAACCCTAAACTACGGATCGTTTGCTAGATGTCTAGGCGAAAAGGAACTAGTTAATACTTAACTATTGGGAATACGGAAATACAACCTTTGTAGATCCGGTCCTCCACCTCCACGGCTCCGCAACGAGGTCGTCTCCGCTGTCCAAATCAAATCCGGGCTCTAGAGTCGGCTTCGTCGGAGAATGGGCAAGCTAGGTCGTCGATGTCCATGCCGAAGATGATCTACGTCGAAGCATCGCAAGATCAAGCTCTCACTTCACCAAGTCATGAAACTTGTGAAGTAAACACACTCTACTACTTGGCAAGAGGTAGAGGATGAAGAAATAGGAGTTGGGTTAACTTTAGAATTGGATTTCTCACTCTAATTCATCAATCACCATTGATGAGGTAAGCTTTCTTCTTCAAGTTCAAGGAAGAAGAAGAAGAAAGATGATATGATAAGTTAATTAGAAAAATGAAAAGAATATGAATACTTATCATATTAGAACCATGGTCAAGTGTAGAGAATTAACTAAGGTTAGTTTAATGGTTAGGGTTTAAGATGAAGACAAGAATGGTTACAAAGTCAAAGCTTCATGAAGTTTCAACTAAACTCCAAAATTAGCAACCATTCTTTTCTTATCTAATCAAAATAGAGAATCAATAAATAAATAAGTAATAAAAAGAAAACCCTAATCATTAGATTAACCATGGCTTAATTCATTACACTTAACTATAGTTAAACATGTATCATCAAACATGATACAATCAAGTGTACAAAAGTATATCACATATACAATGTGCACAAACCAAGTGAGAAAATCCGTTTAAAGTGAACCAATACTAGTTAGTGCAAAGTAACATATCAAATATATAATTATGCATTAAATCATTAAATCATCACTTGATTCAATGATCCGGTCATGTCGCACACAACCGACTAGTATTCAATGTATCGGCTTATCGAATCAACGCTTGAATCGATAACTAGGTTATATCGCATACAACCTTTCCGATACATTCATCGCAAGAATGGAATGCGGTATCACATACACGCATCATTCTCGGTCCCGCACATATCTCATATGCGCTCCTATTTCGTTTCGCTTGAGCCAGGAAACCTCTGTGTAGGACTCTAAAGACTCGTCAATACGCCGGCAGCAGATGATGATCATATCAAGCATCCACAAGCCGCAAGCGGTCTGCTAAACGTAACGGCCACCCGGGTATTGAGCGATCTGAAGATCGACGAGCAAGCCCTCTCACACTCCAGTGAATCCGACCAGTAACACTACCGTACAGTCCGGTCTGATCGTCTGATATGTCACATATCTCGCCTAGGGGTGGTAAACGTCAGACCCCAATAGCTCGATAAGTCGTGTCGATATGAGGTCTATAACTGTTCGAGAAACTACTGGTAACACTTAACAGTAAATCTCAGCAACCCTGGCCAGGGATTTCCTGTTATAGCCAATCGAACACAGCGCAACATCAACCCCCTATACCGGGAGAGACGAATCCCCTCCTATCGCTCATTGCCTCCATGTGACTCGGGACTGTACCCAAAAACCACCGTTTTGCACGCCCTCTTGGACGTGGTAAGATGGAAATCAAAGCACAGTGGGAACCACACAAGACTCTATGACGATCTCGGGTCAACAGACTACTCTGTACCAGTGTCACCAGAGAACTGCCATCTGACGTGAGGTATAATACCATCTGGGAGTTCTCGGCGAGTCCGTCCAGTGTACCCAGTCTCTACTGAGCACCCGTATATCATCTCTGATGTCAAACACCAATGGATATGGGATCATCCATCGCCCATCTGTATGGGTCGAGAAGGTATACGCTAGTCTACTCTGGTATATCGATGCCCCGTCTCGATACACCCACGACTAGGGACTTTGAAGGATGTACTTATGGACTACCATGTCCCCACTAGTATGATCCGCATCATAGTCCAGGTAGTCAAGCACACATCCTAAGGGCTTTACCAACATGTAACAGAGAGACAATCAGCATACACGTTAAGGTAAAGGGTAACCAGATAGCATACTATCATGTCAAGCAAGAAAGTCCTCCCTATATATGTCCCAGCATCCACTACAATATACATCCTATGTACAGTAATGGCCTCTAGGGTATACATATAACCAACAATCTCCCACTTGCACTAGGGCCATCTGTAGCAGTGGTTGCAGTATTTCATACTCAACCATCCCATAAAAGTCTCTCTCTGGGAACAGGCCTTTGTGAGTGGATCCGCTGTGTTTGTCCTCTGAGTCTACTCTCCTAACCTCGATCTCCTTGGAGATCAACCATCTCCATGATCAGGTGATGCTGCCTTAGAATATGTCTGGATCACTGATGGGACGGACGTTCCTTGGCATAAGCCACAACTCCATTGTCTCACAATGGTTGGAACGTAGTTCATCTCATGAACCACTATACACCCAGACTGCCTCTTTGGTCGCATCTTAAGTAGCGATGTATCCTGCCTTTATCGTCTAGTATGCCACGGTATCTAGCTTGGAACCTTTCCAACATACCGTCCCTTTACTGAGGGTAAAGACAAAGCCTGCGACTGACATTCAGTCGTCTTTATCACCCTGGAACCCTTCCAGTGATTCTCCCCAGGATCGATTGATACCATCTCACTACAACTAGTGAGAATCCTAACATCCATTTAAATCTATCTCATAGATCCAAAACCTAGGATTTAGGAGGTATCACTTTGATCCTATATGGAGAATCCTTGTGATAAACGGAGATCGACCGAGCGTAGCATAGGAAACTCTTTCCCTATCAAGAGTATGTCATCCACGTACTCTATGAGGATCGTCACCATACTCCCTACTACCTTTTTGTATATACAAGGTTCATCTACCTTTTTGATGATGTCAAACTCTTTGACTAACTCATCAAAACTGATGTTCCAACTCCGCGATGCCTGCTTTATCCTATAAAGCATCTTGCACACGTTTCCGCTGCTCCCACTGTCTACGAAGCCCTCTGGCTGTGTACTTATAGACGCACTCTTCTAAAACATCATTTAGAAAAGCAGTCATGACACCCAACCACCAGATATCGTAGTCATGGTATGCAGCCGTGACAAGTAGGATCTGGATGGACTTAAGCATAGCTACTTGAAAAAGGTTTCATCATTATCCACGCCTGGTCGATGACGAAAAGCTTTAACAAGTCTAGCTTTGAAAGTCTCAACTTTTCCATTTACACCAAGTAATCTTCTCAAGATATACTTGCTCCTGATGGGGATTTAACCCTTCAGATCTAGCAGCTAAAGTCCATACTTTGCTGATGTATAAGGATTCCATCTCAGATCACTAAGCATCCAGCCATTCTTACAGAGTCTTACTCTCGATGGCCAGCTCGAAACTAGTTGGGTCATCATCTCATGATGTAATCCTCGCTCCCACTGTCATAGAGAAACCGAAGTATCTCTCAGGTGGGTGAGGAACCCTACTAGATCGGCGGAGAGGCTGAGGTTCGTTGGTATCTACTGAATCCCTTGGTTCTATCAAATCATCTGTTGTAGTTTGTATAGCTGGAACCTTTCCAGTTCTACATTACAGTCCTTGCCTCGAGCTTGTCCGGATTTTGTTTTTAGACATAGGCCGGGCAACCCCAAATCTTAACTAACTTAAGATATGGGCTCTTCCCTTTCCATATCACATATGAAGTGGTAGGCAACTGATTTGATTCGAACCCTATTCAATAGGTATGCAGCTTCTCAAGTGCATAACTCCTAAAAAGGAAATAGGTAACTCAGTAGTACTCATCATAGAGCACACCTTATCATATAGGGTGTTATTGCTCCGCCCCGATATACCATCGTGCTATGGTGTATACAGAGGAGTAATGCTGAGAGAGAATCTCATTCTCCTTTAGAATAGTCCAGTATTTCCGTTCTTAAGTATTCTCCTCCTTGATCTCATCAAAGGACATAATACTTATACCCGTATTCTGGTTCTCTACTTCTTGCTTATATTCTGTGAATATCTCAAAAGGTTCGGACTTATGTTTCAACAGGAAGATATGTCTGAATCTAAAGAGATCATCAGAGAACGTAATGAAGTATAAAGAACCGGTCTTGGCATGTGTAGACAGGGGACCTTGCATACATCCTCATGTATCATCCCAAGAGTTTAGTAACTCTTTCTCTGTTTCCAGTAAACGGAGCTATGGTCATCTTATCTTTGTGACATGACTGGCGAGTTTCACAAGATGTAAATTCAAACTAATTTAAATATGCATCTTTATGTAACTCTAGCTAGTCGGGTCACATTGATTTGACCTAGTCTACAATGCCTCAAGAAGAATTCGTTCATTTCTGAACTCTTCCTCTTGTGTGTGTTCCATATACTAAGAACTGTAGTTTGATTTAGAACATCAATGCTTTTAGATAACGTGCCTGATACGATCAACTTTTGATATAGGAAATGTTCAAAACATTATCCAACAATACAAAATTCTATCATTTCTTTACTAATAAAGAGACTGATATGATTTTGTATATCAGGTTCGGTATCTAACAACATTCGTTCAGAATCAATGTATTGATAATACAGGGTGACAGTGACCAACAGACTTGGCTGCAACTCTTGCCCCGTTTTCTGTCTCATGAAACTTATCACCCGTTCTCAGTTTTTCTACTCTTTTGTAGCCCTATGTAACAACTTACATATCTGGGATCCTGATCCGGTATCATATACCCAGGATGCAGAGGATACTGAGAAACAGTTCTTTGTAATGAACACACCCGAAGGAGATGCATCATATGCATTTTCTTCGTTTGGGCGGCATGGGAATTCTGGTAATCCCCAATTTCCTGCTCTGTCTTATAACATTTATAAGTTGGAGCGGGACCAACGTTCCCCAGCTCAGTATAACAAGCGGGTTCGGTTAATATTCCGTATTATTATCTTGATTAAGGCGTGATATGGTCGCTACCTGGAGAGAGAGAGAAAAAAACACTCAGCGTGCGCTCTTGCAAGAATAGATTGGTTATTATTTTATCTAATCAGGATGGCTCCCACTGCTTTTTATCAAATCTTCCTTCAAACCCTAAAAGGAAAGACTAGCCGGGATTAATTACACACTACAAGTTCGCCAATCTTTCAGCCAGGCCAGTGTCGGTACTTTGAGGGAGGTCCCTCGTGCTTTCGCATGAACCTAATTAATGTAAACCTCGTTTTCCCAGAGGCGTAACCTCGTTAACACCTTTCTAGACACCTACTTGATCGGCTAATTGTAATGCGTAAAACTCTCCCAGGAGTAACTCTTACTCGCAGCGGGTATCGGGATCCAACTATCTCATAGAAGGTATGCAATCTCATTGCAAATTTCAACACTTGAAATTCCCGATAATATTTTGCCCCATGCGATCTATGACCTTGACTGAGTCAACAAACCATAGACCGCAAGTAAAGTTCAACCCGTCATTTCTCGATTGAATTAAACCCACCCGCACGACCCTTGACTGAGTCAACAAGGCCGCACGACTACCCTAATCCAATCGCATCATATGCTATGCAGATAAGCAATAATCAGCTACCGCACACTACGCCTTGACTGAGTCAACAAACGCAGCACGAATACTAACTAGTACCTATCTGAAATGACGGAGGGCTACGACAGGTTTTTAAGAAAACCTTTTGCGTAATGAACTTTATATCGTTGTAGAATCAAATGATTTTAAAATGGAGTGCTTTTGAGGCTTTTCTAGTTTTGCTAAAGGAGTCACTCCCTGGTGAAGGGATCGTCGGTCCTTTCCTCGTCGAATGAGGTGCGGGATATATCATATATATCACTATGCAAAGCAAAAACTCATAAAAGCAATCAAAAACAAACCGAGTGTGTAGCATCTGCCAGTTATTGCTAAAGGAGTCACTCCCGGTGAAGGGATCTCGGTCCTTTCCTCATCGAATAAGGTGCAGGATATATCGCATATACCGCTGTGCAAAGCAATAAACTGTAGCTACCTGTTTTATTTGGAAATTCGATTCTACAACATCTTAGGTTTCTTTTATTTTCATTAATCACATTAATGAAGTCCCATCATTTAAATACCTAAACATCACAGATAGATATGACGTACACTTATGCCATCCGCATTCGCCTCGATGTCCCCTCGTGCACCGTTAGGTTAGGTAACTAACGGCAGAGCAGGGCAGGGCTAGCGCGGGTGTAAAACATAAGTAACGTCTATATAATATATCATATATACTATATACTGTATCTATCACAGAACATCACATGATCACATCACAGATATCGCAGCAGAAGAAACATATGAAATATTGGATATACTAGGACGTCCGTGTTTTCAATACGAGCCAGTATAAAACACGGATTCCACGGTTGTGATGAATAGCCAAACCCACACCCCTAGACCCCTACGAGAGCGGCAAGCAACCCTACCAATTCTTGGGTTAGGAGACCCGGACTCGACTCCTCGAGTTGGTCTCCCACTGGACCCCAGAACCCGGTTACTTGTGCTCCCCTCCTTGGGTCTATCCTAGTGCGGAAAAGTAAATAATATACAACAGGTGACAACTCCCGCAACCTGGAAGCGCCCCAATAAAAGAATATTACATACAAGTTTTTACATGAATGAAAATGAAAAACACTCATCTCACATAAAAAAAACCCCGGCTATTCAAACACGACGATCCAATATAACATATCCAGCAACACATAACATCACATGTCATCAACGTAAGTAAATATGTCCATCCCAATTGTCGTTGACATATAGCAACGAAACCGGCGATATCACATATTACACTTACGGTCACAGAAAAGAAAGTGTAAAACTACAACAGTTGGAATCCGCAACCACCTCAGACATCGCATGCCTGACCAAATGAATTACTTAGACATCGCATGCCTAACAATTATAAACCCCGCATTTTAGTCTCAAAATCGAAAACACTTTTCAATATCAAGTCGGGTAATTCAACAAGATTCCCGACATCCTGATCGAATACTCGTCGCAAACTTCAGTAGACGGCCGCACCCCTGATACCGTCGACGAAGTGCACCAAGGCGGAACACCGCTACCGCGAGCACCCGAACGGATGCTTTCGGCGACGGGGTTCTCCTACAGTCACTTGGTCGGGGCTATGGAGTGAGGCTGTCTATTAAGTTTACCCTGCGAGTATCCGCGTACGCTACGTGATTGCGACGGACTTTTGATCACATCAAAATTCCGTGGCAACCGATCAAGCGAGACTAAACTGCTATGTTTATAACATTCATTCAGTTATCACATAACTCATTGTGAATTCCAATTATTGTATCCCATTCCAGATAAATAGAAAATGTTAAACTTTCCGATCGAACATTCTAACACCCAAGTTTTCCCGATACAGATCAACACATGAAACTAGTCTAACAACATTCAGTTCGTACCTCAGTACCAACGGTCCAGCCGTAAAAGGGTCAAGCCAACGCCTCACATGTGGCACGCCGTACTGCCCCAAACCCGAAGGTTCAAAGGACAGTTCAAGACGGTCACATAATCGAGTTAAGGTTTGTGTCTTCTAGAGGGACCATCGCGTTACTTGCACTACTTAGAACGTCGTTAAACTACGGAAAAATCCAACACTTGGAAATTTCCCGACAGGGGAAAAATTGGGTATTTATATCCGGTCGAACTTTTAACATATTCTAAAATTTATCCGAAAAGCCACACAGACAAAATTTGATACCCCGATCGAAACATCGAATCCCCAAATCAACTCAGAAAAATTCAACTCTTGAAAAAATATTAAAAATACCCAGGAAGACCAACATTGGAAACTAGGAGTTACTGTGCAAACTTCGTCTCACAAAACGACAAAACGGCCGCGCTTGCGCCGCACTAGCCATGCTCGTGCCGCGGAAGCGCGGCGCTTTAAGGGAATTAGGGTTACGAATTGCACAGTTACTCTTATATTTTCCTGCATGTTTTTCTGGATATTTTTAATACTGAAAAATCCCTGTTTTTAAAAAATGGACAGAGAGCAATATTGGTTCGGGGTTTCGGGTTCGTTCGGACTTCAATTTCCGTCTGGACTTCGCCTAAGGCTCTAGCTAGGCTCTGATACCACTGTAGGGTTCCTAGGCACTCTAGAGAGGTCTCCCAAGGCATCGAACATGCCATATTAAAATTTTATGGTGCCTACAAACCCTAAACTACGGATCGTTTGCTAGATGTCTAGGCGAAAAGGAACTAGTTAATACTTAACTATTGGGAATACGGAAATACAACCTTTGTAGATCCGGTCCTCCACCTCCACGGCTCCGCAACGAGGTCGTCTCCGCTGTCCAAATCAAATCCGGGCTCTAGAGTCGGCTTCGTCGGAGAATGGGCAAGCTAGGTCGTCGATGTCCATGCCGAAGATGATCTACGTCGAAGCATCGCAAGATCAAGCTCTCACTTCACCAAGTCATGAAACTTGTGAAGTAAACACACTCTACTACTTGGCAAGAGGTAGAGGATGAAGAAATAGGAGTTGGGTTAACTTTAGAATTGGATTTCTCACTCTAATTCATCAATCACCATTGATGAGGTAAGCTTTCTTCTTCAAGTTCAAGGAAGAAGAAGAAGAAAGATGATATGATAAGTTAATTAGAAAAATGAAAAGAATATGAATACTTATCATATTAGAACCATGGTCAAGTGTAGAGAATTAACTAAGGTTAGTTTAATGGTTAGGGTTTAAGATGAAGACAAGAATGGTTACAAAGTCAAAGCTTCATGAAGTTTCAACTAAACTCCAAAATTAGCAACCATTCTTTTCTTATCTAATCAAAATAGAGAATCAATAAATAAATAAGTAATAAAAAGAAAACCCTAATCATTAGATTAACCATGGCTTAATTCATTACACTTAACTATAGTTAAACATGTATCATCAAACATGATACAATCAAGTGTACAAAAGTATATCACATATACAATGTGCACAAACCAAGTGAGAAAATCCGTTTAAAGTGAACCAATACTAGTTAGTGCAAAGTAACATATCAAATATATAATTATGCATTAAATCATTAAATCATCACTTGATTCAATGATCCGGTCATGTCGCACACAACCGACTAGTATTCAATGTATCGGCTTATCGAATCAACGCTTGAATCGATAACTAGGTTATATCGCATACAACCTTTCCGATACATTCATCGCAAGAATGGAATGCGGTATCACATACACGCATCATTCTCGGTCCCGCACATATCTCATATGCGCTCCTATTTCGTTTCGCTTGAGCCAGGAAACCTCTGTGTAGGACTCTAAAGACTCGTCAATACGCCGGCAGCAGATGATGATCATATCAAGCATCCACAAGCCGCAAGCGGTCTGCTAAACGTAACGGCCACCCGGGTATTGAGCGATCTGAAGATCGACGAGCAAGCCCTCTCACACTCCAGTGAATCCGACCAGTAACACTACCGTACAGTCCGGTCTGATCGTCTGATATGTCACATATCTCGCCTAGGGGTGGTAAACGTCAGACCCCAATAGCTCGATAAGTCGTGTCGATATGAGGTCTATAACTGTTCGAGAAACTACTGGTAACACTTAACAGTAAATCTCAGCAACCCTGGCCAGGGATTTCCTGTTATAGCCAATCGAACACAGCGCAACATCAACCCCCTATACCGGGAGAGACGAATCCCCTCCTATCGCTCATTGCCTCCATGTGACTCGGGACTGTACCCAAAAACCACCGTTTTGCACGCCCTCTTGGACGTGGTAAGATGGAAATCAAAGCACAGTGGGAACCACACAAGACTCTATGACGATCTCGGGTCAACAGACTACTCTGTACCAGTGTCACCAGAGAACTGCCATCTGACGTGAGGTATAATACCATCTGGGAGTTCTCGGCGAGTCCGTCCAGTGTACCCAGTCTCTACTGAGCACCCGTATATCATCTCTGATGTCAAACACCAATGGATATGGGATCATCCATCGCCCATCTGTATGGGTCGAGAAGGTATACGCTAGTCTACTCTGGTATATCGATGCCCCGTCTCGATACACCCACGACTAGGGACTTTGAAGGATGTACTTATGGACTACCATGTCCCCACTAGTATGATCCGCATCATAGTCCAGGTAGTCAAGCACACATCCTAAGGGCTTTACCAACATGTAACAGAGAGACAATCAGCATACACGTTAAGGTAAAGGGTAACCAGATAGCATACTATCATGTCAAGCAAGAAAGTCCTCCCTATATATGTCCCAGCATCCACTACAATATACATCCTATGTACAGTAATGGCCTCTAGGGTATACATATAACCAACAATACGTCATCTAATGACCCTGTCACGGAAACACGTCATCTAATAACCCCGTCTCGGAAGTACGTCATCCAATGACCCTGTCTCATAACTACGTCATCCAATGACCCCGACACCGCAGAAAGCGGAGTACGTCAACCCTAACACAGCAGAAAGCGGAGTACGTCAACCCTGACACAGCAGAAAGCGGAGTACTTCAACCCTGACACCGCAGAAAGCGGAGCACGTCAACCCTGACACCGCAGAAAGCGGAGCACGTCAAACCTGACACTGCAGAAAGTGGAGTACGTCAATCCTCACACCGCAAAAAGCGGAGCACGTCAACCCTGACACCGCAGAAAGTGGAGTACGTCAACCACGACATCGCAGAAAGCGGAGTACGTCAAACCTGACACCGCAGAAAGTGGAGTATGTCAATCTTGACACCGCAGAAAGCGGAGCACGTCAACCACGACACCGCAGAAAGCGAAGCAAGTCAACCAATAATCCCTCGGTTCGTCTCGACTCATAGGGGAAAGCCTTAGGCAACGGGGATAAGGACCAGTTTCCTAAGCATTGGGACCCTGCAAGTCAGCCCGAGATGGGTCATTGTATACTATTCACGGGTCACACTCTTCAAAGTCGAATCTCGACAAGGAGGGAAACAACCATTTACGAGTTCTCTCGACTTGTGAAAGGGGAAAATTCTCTTGTGAGATCCTTACGACTCTCGAGAGAAAACGCACTAAGGAATCCTCACGACTCCTAAGGAGAAAATACACCTACGAGATCCTCTCGACTCATAGGGAGAAAAGTCTTTATGAGACCTTCACGACTCATAAAGTTGAAAAGTCTCAGGCGACAGACCTGAACCTGTTTCCTAAGCCATCGCTGCCCTACAAGGAGGTCAAGGTGGACTATCTACGGGCCATATTTGCCAAAGCCACATTCGCTAATGAAATAAAGAAGCTATTTACGGGTCCTCACGATTCGTAAGGAAAATACCCAAGTGAGATCCTTACGACTCACGGAGGCGATGAACACTTAGAAATCCTTATGATTTCTAGGGAGAATTTGCACCTACAAGATCCTTTCGACTTGTAGGGAGAAAAAACCTTCTTGAGACCTTTACGGCTCATGAAGATGGAAAAAGTCTTAGGCTACAAGGACCCTAAACTTGTCTCCTAAGCCATCAATTCTACGGTCACACATTACTTTGCACTACTTCACCCACGTATATGCTTACGTAGGCAAAGTAATGGGGGCATTTGTTCCCGCCAAATTTTTCGGCCAGGAGCTACTTGTTCCCTTATAAAAAGGGGGGAGAGTACTCAAAATTTGGCCTCACGTGTTAAACACGTGGGCGCTCATATGCAAACCATATGGGTGCTGAAAATAAAACAATTAATGGCCAAACAGGCCTCACGTGTAAAACACGTGAGCGCTCATATGCAAAGCATATGGGCGCTGAATAAAATAAACTTAAAGGGCCAAACAGGCCTTACGTGTAAAATACGTGAGCGTTCATATGCAAAGCATATAAGCGCTAAACATAATTCACCAATTTCCAAACAGGCCTCACGTGTAAAACACGTGAGCGCTCATATGCAAAGCATATGAGCGCCGAACATAAACAGGCTAAAACCCACACTAGGGGTCACGTGTTAAACACGAGAGTGCTTTTGCCAATCACATGCAAAGCATGTGAGCACCCTAATTTAAAATGTTCCTATCAAATTCTAGAATTAAATTCTATTTGGGAAATATTTTCTTGATCTTCCTTAAACTAGAAAGATCTTCTCTGTTAAATAGAGGACCTTTGGATCAAAAATCCAATGGTGATCATTTGATAGAATAAAAATCTATCATAGGAAAATATTTTCCTAATCTTATAACATGAATAAAATTCTATGTTAACAAGATATCCATATTAAGAAAATATCTTTCTGATCTTGTTAAACTAAAAAGATTTGATAGAATAAAATTCTAATCTTGTTAAAACTAACAAAATATTCATAGTCTTGTTAAACAAACAAGAAATCTTCTCTGTTAAACAGAGAGCTTTTGGATTAAAAATCCAAAGGTGAATAAAATTCACCGATTGATCTAAAAGATCCTGAAATCAATCATGATCTCTCAATGAGGGATTCCCTTAACAAATTGATTCTTTTTCTTCTTATATAAATAGGAGCAAGGAGAGGAAGAAAACGACACACAGAGGGAGAGGGGAAGAAAAATAGAGAGAGAATTTAATTCTCTAAAGAAGAGGAACCCCTCCCAAAAGCTTCCACAAAAAAGAGAATTTAATTCTTAAACTAAGAGTTTAACTCTTCTCAAAGAACTTAGTTCTTCCTCTGGTTAAAATTTGCAGAAGCAGATCTCCCCACAAGTTGAGAATTTAATTCTTATCGGGGAGATTCTGTCATGCAGATTCAAAACCTAGGGGAAGGAACTGAATCCAAAAGAGTTTAACTCTTACAAAACATATGGGAATTTAATTTCTCTGGGTTTAACCCTTTAAAAAGAATTTAATCCCTGCAAAAAACAAAAGGAGAACTTGATTTCTCAGAACCATAGAAGAACAGCCTGATGATTCATTAACGTTCAAACGCTACGGAACAGATCACGTGTTCCTACGTGAGCCCCCCTGAGGAACAAAAAGGAACAACTGACACCGAGTCACGTGATCCCATGTGACCCCCTAATAGTGCTTAGCACTTTCAAAAGGAAAAGGGGAATAGATCAAAGACAGTTCCCATTATGGGGCGCCTCACGTGATCCCACGTGACCCCTTAATAGTGCTTAGCACTTTCAAAAGAGAAAAGGGAATAAACCCTATTTTTGAGGCACCTCACGTGATCCCACATGACCCCCTAACATTGCTTAGCACTTATAAAAGAATAAGAGAAAAAAGAGGCAGCGCCCAACTCTAAGCGCCTCACGTGCCACACATGAGCGCCCCAACTTTCAGTGTTTAACACTGCTATGGTGCCTTACGTGCCACACGTAAGCATCCCAAATTCCAGTGTTTAACACTGCTTTAAAGCCGCACATGGGAGAACATGAGCGCTGAGCATAGTGTTTAACACTATGAGAGGCCAACATTAGGCAACCCTGGACCAAATCTCCCGAGGCTAATCAATTAAGCCCCTCACACTCAGGGTCCCTTAAACCGATCTCAATCCCAAAGATAGATAATGAGCTCCTAACAGATGGCATCTAAAATTATGTTTAGCCTATCCTCCTCCTTAGTTGGGACATTGGTTCAAGGGTACATCTCTTCACTCCTCTGATACATGTCGTTGTAATTCTTCAACGTCTTCAGAGAGGTGGAGGGTCCCAATAACTAATAAATCATGGCGCACCCCCAAACCGATGAGCCAAAACTCTATGGACTATGATGTTCTTAAACCCAATGGACCGCAACGTCCCTAAACTAAACTCTATGGACTATGATGTCCTTAAATAACAGACTATGATGTCTTTAAACCATACAGACTACGATGTCTTTAAACCTTATGGACTATGAGGTCCTTAAACTCATGGACTACAATGTATTTATACCCGATGGACCGCAACGTCCCTAAACTAAGACGATAGAGCCCAAATACTCTTTCGTTGGATCTAAATGATCCCAAAACCCCGTTGAGTAGATCTTAGTCTAAAATTAGACTAACGTATCCTCAACAAACATTTAATTTGATCTTAACTTCAAAGAGGTTAACGATCCTTAAAATCAAACCAAACCCAAATCTAAGAAAATACGGATTTGGACTAATCCCCGCCCTACGGGTGACAACATAAATTAGTCTCCGTATACAATCCACGGGCAACCACAAATAAAACAAACACACACGATATGAAGTGACCTCCTCGAGCAGGAGAAAGTGGTTACCGTGATGAGATAACGTAATTAACTGTAGGGGCTTGCGCCTGCAGGGAAGAGCGTACCCCCAATCAAAAACCCCTCACAAACGAGGGGAATCTGACGAAGTCTACTACATCGGCCGCATCTGTCCAAACCTCCGATGCATGGTGCTATAAATTAACTTGGCATCTTCGGAGAGGTGGACGGATAAAACCCAAATAGCATCTGCCCAAAAATTCAGGCCAGACGTCCCAACGTCCCGGTCGCGTCTTTCAGCGGTGAACAACCGCTTGCGGCTTGTGGGTGTTTGATATGATCATCACCTACTGCCGACGTATTGACGAGTCTTTAGAGTCCTACACAGAGGTTTCCTGGTTCATGCGAAACGAAGTAGGAGCATATATGTGATATGTGCGGGACCAAGATTAATACGCGTATGTGATACCGCATTCTATTCTCGTGATATATGATATCGGTCGGTTATATGTGATATAGCCGGGTTATCGGATCAAGTGTTGATTCGATAAGATGATACATATGATATTAGTCGGTTGTATGTGATATAGCCGGATTATTAAATTAAGTGTTGATTTAATAATTTAATGTATAATTATATATGTGATATATTAATTTACATTAACTAATATTAGCTCACTTAAACATTTCTTTTTCTCACTTGTATACACTTAGTATATATGTGATATATATTAATGTACATTATTTTGTGTCATGCTAGATGCCACATGCTACATGGGTGTATGAGACTCACACCATGCTTATAATAATGTGAGGTTTTATTTATTTAAAGTAATTCAATATTAGTTGGAAATTGTCATGCTTGGAATCTAGGAGAAGCTTGTAGCATCTTTGACTTAGTCCACTAGTTTTGTTTTACTTGTAGATATTTATTAAGCTAACCATTATTGTTAGCCATGGTTTATTCTCTACATGAGTTAGTGTATAACACTAACTCACCCATGTTTTCTATTCTCACCTCATGAGTTTGCATTCACATCTTCACTTCAACTTCTTCTTCCTCATGGAAAAGCTTTCTAGTTTTTCTCAAAGTGAAGAAATATTGTGAGAAAAATAAATCTAAAGTGAGCCCAATTCCTACTTCATCATCCTCTACTATATTAGCTATTTAGTTTAGGGTGTTTGCTTCACTAATCTACCATTAGTGAATAGGTAGCATGAGCTTGAGTCTTCTCGACGTAGATCATCTTCGGTCTCGAAGATTTCGAGCAAGCTTGTTCATTTTTTCATGTGAACCCTTACTAGAGTTCGGGTGTTCACTGCTTGGAGCGAAGGGACTACTACACGGAGCTTTAGAAGTGAAGGACCGGTCTACAAAGCTTGTATTCCTTATTCACTTTAGATGTAAAGTTGTTTTCATTGTTGTTTCATCTAAATCTCTAGTTAAAATTCTAGGGTTAAGGTTCTTTAGTACGACAAAAATTTTAAAACGGCATGGACGATGCCTCTCGAAACCTTGCTGCCACCTTAGGTAACCCTACATCATCAATCTCATGTCATATCTTATATCATGCTACTATAAATCTCATATATCAATTCGAGACATCCTTATCAATCATATCATCTCATACTTAAACCTTTAATCACATCCATAGGTTCCTAGTATAGGTTTCTCCAACCATATCCTATAAATATTGGTTTCCATTTATAATTTGCGGGGGTGTTATACGCCATCCACACGACTCCCGTAGATATAAATCTACTCACCTGCGGAACTTCTTGTTCAGCCGTAGTCGATGTACTTCGTCGTCTCGGAATCCACGCGAAAATACCTACAATCAATACACAATGGCGATTGCTATTAAAATCAATTCTGAAATCCGATACGGTACACGAATTGCCTATAGGTTAGATCCTATAGCTTACGCATGCAAAAACAACCAAACAACTCTCGTCGTTGACGTACAAACATCCAACGACCAAATACAATATGAAATATCAAAACCAAGAATTCCAATATCGGGAAAACTTAACCAAAACCAACCCAACATGCTCCCAGATTTTAGCTCAGGTTAAAAAGGACTAAACAAGAAAATACAGGGGATAGGTTATATGGTAATTGAGCTATAGGCAAAAGATTAACACCAAACACCTACAGAAATCCGGCAACAATGCCAGAATTGCTGAGCTCGCCGGCCTATGTAGGGAATTGGCATCTCGTGTTTTGGTGGTGGTCTTCTAGGGGTTAATCTAGGTCAGTGATATTGCTAGTTTCCCTCGTAACCATCCCAGGTTGCTCCAGATTCCTTGTAGGCTAACCAAACACCACAAAACCGACACGGAACAAATCCTAAGTTCGTGTAACGGGTTAAAATTTCTGGCCCAGGTCAGGAAAATCAACTCTAAGGTCCTACAAACACTCACTACACCTCAATCTACCACTCACTTGTCCAAACATCCACTAAACTTCAAACTAGAAAATTCTAAGATCACTAATCTACACTAAATCGAACTCTAAACTAAACTAGAAAGTAAAGAAACTAGTTACAAGGTGGGAAGTGAGAATTATACCTCATTTGGAACTCAAGAATTTTCTTAAGTTGCTCAAAGTCTTCAAAATCCAACTCTGAAAGGTCCGATGGGTTTGTAGAGAGATTATGATCATTTTTAGTGAAAGGAGTATAGGGTTTTAGTGAAGGAATTGAGATGATGTATGAGGGTAGAAGTGGGGGAGCTTGAAGATGAAGAAGATGAAGAAGACAAAGGGAGAAATGTGAAGGGGGCAGCCCACTCTCTCTCTCTTTCTTATCCTCACTCTCTCTAATCTCACCCTCTCAATCATTCATGCCATGTCACTCTCTCTTCAATAATTCTCTTTTTCTTTTCTCACAAAAACCACATAATACCACTAAACAAACACAAAGGAAAAAACATGTAACAAAATGTAATATGTCATGGTGCACTAGCCATGATTAATTAAAAAGACGGATTTGGCCTAATCGCGATTAGTAGTGCACTAATCAATTTTTATTTAAACTGCATATAATTAATTATAAAAATGCCAAATCCAATAAATATATTTTTAATAAATAAATCATTTTAATCTCCCATTATTTTCCAAATATTGGTATATAATTATACCATTTTACGAAAATCCCCATTTCACAAATCGACCAGTTTTCGCGAAATATATTATTTTAATATTAAATTCCAAAAATAATATTTTATATTTTCTGAAATGTTACAATCTTCCCCCCTTAAATAAATTCGGTCCCCGAATTTAAATTTAAACCCTCAAATGGTAAAACATTTCAATAATCAGCTCAAATCAACGGGGCTCCGAAATCACGGAAGATATAGAAATACTACAGCACATCGTGTGCGCCTGAAAACGAGTACGAAACTCAAAATCGAACTCCATCAAGCGTCACGCAATCATCGGAGTTATAATGGAGATACAGATCTTGAAATCCACTACTGAAATCCAATATACACTAGTAGAGTACTATAATACGTATATAGTACGCATCCTTGGAAAAATCTCCTAAAACTGAATAAAACACATGAAAAATATTTTCTGAACCGCCGTGTGATGCGTAACTCACAAAACAAGTGACGGACGCTCATTTGTAAAGTAATAAATATACGTTCATATATGTTTTTCTCAAATATACGTTCCGCCCTTTTGAAATATCCCAAAAGGTTTTCCTTTATAAACGTTCGTGTCACTCGCGGTCACGTAGGAAATAGCAAGACTATAGCTCCTTTTTTTTTGAAAGCCTCTTATTAAACTTTTTATGCATGCAGAGTACTCAAGTACTATCCTCAGATCAGTCATGTTCAGCTACTACATAATATAGTGCCCATCATGAAAATAAAGTGCTCAAGAGCAAAATCAGCCTCGAGAGGCGCAACAATCATGTGTGTCTGGTGCGCACGGGAATCAAAGCCAAATACAAGTGCTACGAATGTGCACAAAACCAAAATAAGTGCAACGGGTGTGCACGAAAGCATCTGTCCAGTGCAACGGATGTGCACGACAATAATATCAAGTGCATCTATAGTGCACGAAAATCTCAACCCAGTGCAACTAACCTGCATGAATGAAAATCCCAATCGAGTGCATCTGGTGTACATAAAATCACATCTCATATCATGCGTCCAACATGCGCGAAAATCCAAATCAAGTGCATCCTTCATGCACGAATAAAATCTCAATCAGGTGCACCCGTCATGCATGAATGAAATCTAAATCAAGTGCATCCAATACCAAGCGCCTAATATGCGCAAAAATCCAACCTAAGTGCATCAGGTCCGTATAAAGCATCTAGTGCAGTAGCATGCACGAAAACGAACGTCAAGTGCAAACGTGCACAAAAACATAAATCTGGTGAAACAAATGCATGAAATATAAATTTAGTGCAACAAATGCACAAAATACAAATCGGGTGCAACAAGTGCATGGAAACTCATCAATAACTCAAATGCGTATAAAAACAAAACCGAGTGTACCAAGATGTATAAAATCATAAGCGTGTGCAACTATGTGCACAAAATCCGTCCCAATGCACTGCAAGCACATATAAGCTATACCGAGTGCATACGTAAAAGCAAGTGCATACAACATGCACGAAATCAAATCAACCGTCTGAAATCCATGAAATCATAACCACGTGCAGCCAAGACACAAAATGAATACCAAGTGTAATAGATATGCACAAATCATAAACCAATGTAGCGGTGTATAAACATAAATCAAGTGCAATAACTGTGCATAAAAGAAAACATCCAATAGGTGCAGCCATGGTGCACGAACACATAAATTATGAAAATCAATCGTCAAAACTCAAATCTCAGCGATATAATTGTGATACTCAGATCACAAAACATAAAGCGCAATAAATGACATTGAGGTACACCTCTTTCAATGTCGAAAATATGTCGATGCGCCCAAAATTGACAGAGCAAGAACATCCGCCTGCCTCCTGCTCACGGTCTGGCGTCCTCATTTTCTCTGTGGATTACCAATCCGCAATCCATCGGCTCGTCGGCCCGGTTAGGTGTACTAACGGAAATGATTCCACTCTGACACTCCTCTGGTCATCTCTCGGCCAATTACCATGACCACTCGTAAAGAAATACGTCACTGACGTCGGTCTCTGGCCCTCTGAATACACGCGACATAACAGATCCTCGGTGCAAATCTTATCGCAGCAGTGTCCTGGAAGGAACCTGCTCAAGGTCTCTTCCGATCTCGCCTATGCCGAACTATACGGAGGCTCGTACTCTTATATAATCCTTTCTCGTTTTCTGGACATCTGCGTTCTCAGCACAGCATTTCCTCGGGAACTGGCCGTATCCTAACGCCTCTGTATACATATCCGATCTCTAATCTTAACGGGGAGTAACAACAGCTCGTTAACATCTCGCACGAATCTCTTGTTCCACTCGTCTTATTATCGTCCACTTCGACGTCACGTCATGCTATCTTCGTAGTGCAATTGTTCTCAGCTACCGTCAATCTGGAATCTCTCACACGGACTCGAAATTACGAATTCGGTACCTTCATCACTCTGTAGAAGATATCTAGCTGAACACGTCCTCGGGAACTCGTCCCAACCATCGGAGGAATACTCTATATTCGTCTGCTCTCAATTAACTCACAACGCATCTGGGTGAGGTCCTCTATCCGAAGCTGGTCAACTTACTGATCTCCTATCGGAGTATCCAACGAACAACGTCATCTCTGGATCGATCTACTCTAAATCTGAATAAGATTCTCTACACTGGAAATCTTCAACTCAACTGGGCCTGCGTAGGCACATCAAATCAGATGAATCGTCTCAGTCGCTCAACTCAACTCAAGATAGACTAGCTATCTTCTATCTCATCTCTGCCTGAAAGCTCCAGCGATCTCAGCTCGTAAGCTCTGGAAGCGGCATTCCATCAATCTCAGCAACAGCTGGGTCATCTGTCTGTAAGGTAGACGACATCACAAACTCTGAGGTAGGCTGTACATCAACAGTCCTCTCACAACAAGCAGCCTCTATTAGTGGCCCGATCATCTGGTGCAAAACCGAACACTCGCCTCAAACGAGAGGTCACAACACAAAAACTAAATCGAGACATTCCCATGTCACCAGAAAACACGATGGTCAGTCCTCGTCCATGACGAGCTCGCCCTGACCGCATCACTAGCAGCAGCTCAATCTGTGCTCAAACCATGGTGATAGGAACCTCAAGCACGTATCGATGAAGACAGATCAAAGGGATGAAAAGAATCAACAGATCCTAAAATGGATACATGATCATAAGGAGGAACAGAATCAATGAGAGTATGATCATTAGAACGAATGAAAACATGGATCTCAAGAATATACATCTTAAGGTCACTTAAGCAGAGTATCGTATCGTAAGTATGCCGCGGAACATACGCACAGTACGTCAATCTACTTGAGTTACCTACTCCATCAATCAGGGTCAACCTATGTAACAAAAGTTCGGGTCTAATACCCTCCATGTTCAAGTCTAAGTTCCGTAAGGTCAAACCTAGGTTCCGAAATAGATTACGCCCCAGACTCCGCATAGTCAAACCCAGACTCGAACAAAGGTTAAACCTAACGCCCTGATACCAACTTTGTCACGACCCGAAAATTTAGCTCGTGACCGGCACTTAAATCACGCAACGTCTAAAGGCGTAGCGTAATTCAAGTAAGCCGAAGCCCAGAAATCTAAACCTTTTTAAGAAAATAAAAGAGGTGAAGTTTTGAAATAAAGGTATGATGAAATCAAATGTTTTCTTAAATGAATAGATAATGGAACATGAAAAATGCAAGTGGATTTTACTAGTTGAAAAACATGTTTCGTCTTTTAAAAATTTGGGCAGCGCCTCCCTTGTATATTTTGATCCAAAACCACATATACATGACAATATAAAAGGCATCCCCAAGCGGGAGCTAGCTCTTCGCCAATCGGCGGAATCACAACCACGTAAGTCAGAATATATTTATACGACGCCCAACGACGAAGATTAACACAAAAGAATAATGTAAAGAAGCAAGACATCAAACCCCCCAAGCGAACATATAACCCATCGCTTTAAGTCTCGCAACCACAAGTCTGTCTAAGTCTTACTAATTATACAAATACTAGTTTCTGATTGATGGAGTTGACTAGATACAACAGGAATAATAAATACAAAAGTGGGCACGATCCAATGTATCCAACCTACCATAGAAAATCACCCGAAAGCAAGGTGTGTGCCAGCGTTACCGCTACTGATCTATGCGGTCAAACCTGCAAGAACTGTGGCACAACGAGGGTGAGTTGCCAACTCGTGAGTAGAAAACATTAGCAGGTAAAAATCGAATAAAACAACGATTCCTAGGTCAACTATATCATAAAGGTAATACTATGATATTTAGAGTGACCGTATCTGCATATATGCCAACAATATTATCACTGCCTGTATGCAATAAACATCTAAATAACATGCCTATATGCAGGTGGATATCGTCCACATATCCATCAATGACACAACAACATCATGGAACTTGAGTGTCCAATATCGACACTCGAAACATCATGAAAGCATATGCATGTATATATGAAGATAACAACCAACGTGTGTCCTTCAACGACACATTAAAATCATGGAACCTAAGTGTCCAACAGCGACACTTGAAACATCATGAAACCCATGTCCAATATCGATACGTAAATCCTCATATCTCGGGTTCCGGCAGTCCGGATCGGCCCATGGGCTCCGTCGGTCTGGATCGGCCCAAATCATCTCACGACTCCGGTCAGTATCCTCCGGATAACTTCCGAGTCCAAATACTATCACCGGTAGGTAGTGCTCCCTTGCCAGGCTCACCGCCTAACTATACGAGTCTTCTTGCCCGGGGGTACCTCACCGGGTCCACCATGTACCCGCAGACGGTGCCTACCGCTCCTCGAATCGGGTTTCACATACCAATCACAGAACCGAGAAAACTCATGGTGGACGTTTTGAAATATCATATCAAGAGAAACCGGGTTTTTAAAACAATACATACTTTCTTTTGAAATATAACCACGGTTTTCAAATCCAGAATCTCATGAAAACAGCATCTCAATGCATATAATCGTAAAGCATGATGTATGCAACATAGAACAGAAATGTGAGCATATCAAGTATATCATGCAACATTGTATAGTGATGTAAGCATAGCAAGTATATCATGCAACAAAGTATAGTGATGTGAGCATAGCAAGTATATCATGCAACATAGCATAATGATGTGAGCATAGGAAGTATATCATGCAACATAGCATAATGATGTGAGCATTTCTACTGTGTAAGTGACATAGCAATTATCGATGATGGAGATGTGTGAGACGGCAATCTGTGTTAGTGTAACATACACATCATCGATAATTGTGTAGGTGTACTGGCACATATATATGTAATGCAATGAGAATATCATGAACATACCATAAAGTATATCGTAAGCGAAATGCTATAAGGTATACATACCTATAACATATCCGAGTCGATGAATCAATCAATCGGCCATCCAGGCTCATAACATCACGTACGATAATATATCGTACGGCGGCATCAAACAATCAGGGATTCCATCAACCTATATGACAATGAGGGTACGGACCTAGCGTCTCGTACGGTATATCACTCATTATTCTCATAAATATATATATATATATATATATATATATATATATATATATCTCAAGACTTGTCTTGGCAAAAGTATATATATTCTCATATTGCCTCACATCCATATATCAACATATCAAGCCAAGTCATCGTATTTCGTCACATTCTCTTTTTATCACATCAATATCTCACATCAAGTGATCTTATATATATATATATATTGTTTTACCGATCTCATAACATATCTATTTCAATCTTATCATATTCATCGATCTCATGTCATATCTTATATCATGCTACTATAAATCTAATATATTAATTCGAGACTTCCTTATCAATCATATCATTTCATACTAAAACCTTTAATCACAAGCATAGGTTCCTAGTATAAGTTTCTCAACCATATCCTATATATATTGGTTTCCATTTATAATTTGCGGGGGTGCTATACGCCATCCATCCGACTTCCTCCGTAGATATAAATCTACTCACCTGCGGAACTCCTTGTTCAGCCGTAGTCGATGTGCTTCGTCGTCTCAGAATCCACGCGAAGGTACCTACAATTAATACACAATCACAATTGCTATTAAAATCAATTCCGAAATCCGATACGGCACACGAATTGCCTATAGGTTAGAACCTATAGCCTACGCATGCAAAAACAACCAAACAACTCTCGTCGTTGACGTACAAACATCCAACGACCAAATACAATATCAAAACCAAGAATTCCAATATCGGGAAAACTTAACCAAAACCAACCCAATATGCTCCCAGATTTTAGCTCAGGTTAAAAAGGACTAAACAAGTAAGTACAGGGGATAGGTTATAGGGTAATTGAGCTACAAGCAAAAGATCAACACCAAATACCTACAGAAATCTGGCGACAATGCCAGAATTGCCGAGCTCACCGGCCTAGGTAGGGAATTGGCATCTCGTGTTTTGGTGGTGGTCTTCTAGGGGTTAATCTAGGTCAGTGATATTGCTAGTTTCCCTCGTAACCATCCCAGGTTGCTTCAGATTCCCTGTAGGCCAACCAAACACCACAAAACCGATACAGAACAAATCCTAAGTTCATGTAACGGGTTAAAATCTCTGGCCCAGGTCAGGAAAATCAACTTTAAGGTCCTAAAAACACTCACTACACCTCAATCCACCACTCACTTGTCCAAACATCCACTAAACTTCAAACTAGAAAATTCTAAAATCACTAATTTACACTAAATCGAACTCTAAACTAAACTAGAAAGTAAAGAAACTAGTTACAAGATGGGAAGTGAGAATTATACCTCATTTGGCAACTCAAGAATTTTCTTGAGTTGCTCAAAGTCTTCAAAATCCAACTCTGAAAGGTCCGATGGGTTTGTAGAGAGGTTGTGATCATTTTTAGTGAAGGGAGTATAGGGTTTTAGTGAAGGAATTGAGATGATGTATGAGGGTAGAAGTGGGGGAGCTTGAAGATGAAGAAGATGAATAAGACAAAGGGAGAACTGTGAAGGGGGGCAGCCCACACTCTCTCTCGTTCTTATCCTCACTCTCTTTAATCTCACCCCCTCAATCATTCATGCCATGTTACACTCTCTCTCCAATAATTCTCTTTTTCTTTTCTCACAATAACCACATAATACCACTAAACAAACACAAAGGAAACAACATGTAAAAAATGTAACATGTCATGGTGCACTAGCCATGATTAATTAAAAAGACGGATTTGGCCTAATCGCAATTAGTAGTGCACTAATCAATTTTTATTTAAACTGCATATAATTAATTATAAAAATGCCAAATCCAATAAATATCTTTTTAATAAATAAATCATTTTAATCTCCCATTATTTTCCAAATATTGGTATATAATTATACCATTTTACGAAAATCCCCATTTCGCAAATCGACTAGTTTTCGCGAAATAAATTATTTTAAATATTAAATTCCAAAAATAATATTTTATATTTTCTGAAATGTTACAGTTTTGATGTATATTTGAGGGTGCTGTGAGGAGGTAGAGGAGGTGGAGGGAGAGGGCAGCCATGGAGGGGAATAGGAGAAAAAGAATTGAAGAAAATGAAGTGAAGAAAAAGGAGCCATGGTCAAAAGAGACCCCTCACCCTCTCTCTCTCCTAAGCCTATACTTCATGGTCTCAAATATCTCCAATTTCCTTTCTTTTCTTTTAATTTCAAACCAAAAACAAAAAAGCCAAGTAATAAAAGAAATGAAGCATGGTTTTCAAACAATAAAAGAAATGTAACAAGTATTATGCAATATATCATGTTGCATGTCATGCACATATCCTACTCAATGAAAAATTAGTAAATACTAATCGAGTTTAGTAATAACCCATACACAATTAATTGTTTAACTTCCCAAAACTAATATTTTATTTTTCTGAAATGTTACACTTGCTAACCTATTAGGTGTATAAAAGTGTTAACTAGATTACACCTCTGCGAAAACGAGATTATTTAATTAGGTTCGTACGAAAGCACAGGGGACCTCTCTCAGAGTACCAACATTGGCCTGGCTGAATGGTTAGCGAACTTGTATGGTGTATATGATCCCGACTAGTTTTCCTTTTAGAGTTTGAAGAAGAATTCGAGAAAACAGTGGAAATCATCCTGATTAGATAAAGTGATTAACCAATCTAATCTTTAATAGAGTGCATGCTGAGTGTTTCTTTTCTCTCTCTTTGGTTTGCGACCATGACTTATCTTCAATTAAAACTCATAAACCAACTTAACCGAACTTTCTTACACACTTTGGCTTTTGGATTGTCATAATTCACGACAAAGTCGCATATATCCCTTCCACTCTTAATTTCCTTTTGCATTTCTCCAGAACACTTTATATCACTACAAAGATCTATATTACTTAAGTATGCCATCATATAATTACATACGAACTCGAAGAAACTTGTTTTAGTTTAAGGATGGATTCCGGTTCTGGGGAAATTGAATAGGATTATTCGGTTGTCTTTTCTCTTTACCTTCTCTAAGGTTTCGAGAGCTTCTTATATTGTGAGAGTACACCAGTTACGCTTATTGGATAGTTTTCTTCCAAACCTTAGGCAGGTGTCGAAAGGTAGGGAAAAAGAAAACCAATTAGCCTAAGTATGTTGTACAAAAGGTAAGAAGTAAAAACATATAATGGGATTGGAGTGAGGGTAAGAAAAATTGCAACTACTGTCATGAATCTGGATAGTGGAAGAAGTATTACTAGGAATACCCGGGCACCCCCTCAAAACATTTTCATGTTTCGGTTTTACTGTGCGCTATTAATTGAAAACTACTTTCCCAATTAGATTATGACTCCAGGATATATATTTACCAGACTTGATTCTCACATCTATATGGCGTTACAGATGTTGGGTGGGAGTAGAATATTGGGAATTGGGTGATTATATTCTCAATATCAGAATTCTTTGTAGCTGGTGATATTTGAGGAAGTCACCAGGGTTTTGCCTAACGGCAAATATTTGGTTTTGAAAATCCGTTGTTATGCACCAATTTCAAACCGATATATCTGTACATTTATTTTTTAAAGTGAAATATAACTTTTTGAAACTATGTTTATGAAATTTACCTTTATCGGTTGATGATTAGGTAAGGTGAATTCAATAACGGTGTAATTTTTCTTAACCATAATACAGTTTTCAACCTAAGAAGTACAGGGTTTAAGTTATTAAACTCAAAGGACTTATACAAAAAATTGTATGTTGTCTGATATCCATTAGGACAAGGGGTTGGTACTCGTACTATATTCCGTTTACTTATGACTTCTCTGAATTTAGACACGTATTTCATTGAAATACAATGTCCAAATTTTGAAAAGTTATAGGTATAAGAATAAAGTAGAGAACCATGCGTTGGAAGTATCAAGATTCTTCGAGGTGATCGAAAATATAGATACTTATGCTAGGTATTCTGTCGTAAGTAGTATATTTGAGAACTTGCTTCTCTCTCAGGTTACTTATCCGTGGGTGGGATCCTTGATGAGTAATGGTGCATGGCCTTCTTCTATTTTGTCAATATGCACTGGAAACAGCTGCATGATCTTTGAATCTGGTTTCAATTAAATTAGTGCTTTTGTTCTATATTGGATATAGAATGGATTCATATCTTAACAATGTTAAAGTATATGGAGTTGTTCGGCTTATACTTAAAACCAGAATCCGGATAAACTCAAGATACGCTTCAGTAATGGCAGTTTGTGAAAGTCTACCCTAGCACCGGCAAGGGGTACGAGAGGCATCGAGCAAGCCAAATTCAAATTTTTATGGCGCTAAGCTAGACTATCCAAGATCTTTAGCTAGGTGATTAGGGTTATGGTTTGATATCAACTAAAACCAAAGAAGCGAAAGATGGCTATACCCTCGTAGATCGAGTCCTTCACTTCACATGCTCTGTGTAGTAGGCCCGCGACTCCACTAGGCTCCACTTGAGGCTTTGGACGAGCTTCCTCCGATGACCTTCGTGCCGAAGATGATCCATGCGAAGTCCCTCCAACTCAAGCCACTTCTACACTAAACTCTTTAGCGTAGGAAACACGCTACACTCGATCGCTAGTCAAGTGTAGGATGGTGAAGTAGGGGATGTTAAAAACTCACAAGTTTATGTTCAAGCTTCATGGTTCACATCACATGTGAGGGTTGAAGCTTGAACCATGGGATTGAGGAAGAAGAAGAAGCTAGAGAGCAACCATGAGAGCAATGTAGGGTTCCTAGGCACCCTAATGAGGTCTCACAAGGCATCGAACATGCCAATTTCAAATTTTACGGTGCCTACAAACCCTAAACTACGGATCGTTTGCTAGAAAACTAGGCGAAAAAGCTAACTAGTTAACACTTAACTAAGAGATACGGAAATACAACCTTTGTAGATCCGGTCCTCCACATCCACGGCTCCGAGATGAGGTCGTCTCCGCTGTCCAAATCAAATCCGGGCTCTAGCGTCGACTTCATCGGAGAATAAGCGAGCTAGGTCGTCGATGTCCATGCCGAAGATGATCTACGTCGAGGCATCGCTAAATCAAGCTCCGACTTCACCAAGTCAAGAAACTTGTGAAGGAAACACACTCTACTACTTGGCAAGAGGTAGAGGATGAAGAAATAGGAAGTGGGTAGACTTTAGAATTGGATTTCTCACTCTTTTTCATCAATCACCATTGATGAAGTGGAGGTTTTCTTCTTGTGTTCAAGGAAGAAGAAGAAGAAATGTTATGATAAGTTAATTGATTTTAAAAAGAAAATCAATACTTATCATATATTGAACCATGGTCAAGTGTAGAGATTAATCTAGGGTTAATGGAGTGGTTAGGGTTAAGCATGAGACAAAATGGTAACTTTGGTCAAAGCTTCATGAAGCTTCAACTAGAATACAAACAAAGCCACCATTTTCCTTTATGCTTATCATTTCTCCAAAAAGAATGAATAAATGAATAAAAGGATAATAAGTGAATAAACAAAACCCTAACCACTCTCACAACCATGGTTTAATCTTTACACAAATCCAAGGTAACATGTATCATCAAACATGACACAATGAAGTGCACAAAAGTATATCACATATACAACTTGTGCAATCCAAGTGAGAAAATCCGTTTAAAGTGAACCAATACTAGTTAGTGAAAAGTAATATATCAAATATATAATTATGCATTAAATCATTAAATCAACACTTGATTCAATGATCCGGTCATGTCGCACACAACCGACTAGTATTCAATGTATCGGCTTATCGAATCAATACTTGATTCGATAACTAGGTTATATCGCATACAACCAATCGATACATTTATCACGAAAATGGAATGCGGTATCACATACACGTATTATTCTCGGTCCCGCACATATCTCATATGCGCTCCTATTTCGTTTCGCTTGAGCCAGGAAACCTCTGTGTAGGACTCTAAAGACTCGTCAATACGCCGGCAGTAGATGATGATCATATCAAACATCCACAAGCCGTAAGCGGTCTGCTAAACGTAACGGCCACCCGGGTATTGAGCGATCTGAAGATCGACGAGCAAGCCCGCTCACACTCCAGTGAATCCAACCAGTAACACTACCGTACAGTCCGGTCTGATCGTCTGATATGTCGCATATCTCGCCTAGGGGTGGTAAACGTCAGACCCCAATAGCTCGATAAGTCGTGTCGATATGAGGTCTATAACTGTTCGAGAAACTACTGGTAACACTTACCAGTAAATCTCAGCAACCCTGGCCAGGGATTTCCTGTTATAGCCAATCGAACACAGCACAACATCAACCCCCTATACCGGGAGAGACGAATCCCCTCCTATCGCTCATTGCCTCCATGTGACTCGGGACTGTACCCAAAAACCACCGTTTTGCACGCCCTCTTGGACGTGGTAAGATGGAAATCAAAGCACAGTGGGAACCACACAAGACTCTATGACGATCTCGGGTCAACAGACTACTCTGTACCAGTGTCACCAGAGAACTGCCATCTGACGTGAGGTATAATACCATCTGGGAGTTCTCGGCGAGTCCGTCCAGTGTACCCAGTCTCCACTGAGCACCCGTATATCATCTCTGATGTCAAACACCAATGGATATGGGATCATCCATCGCCCATCTGTATGGGTCGAGAAGGTATACGCTAGTCTACTCTGGTATATCGATGCCCCGTCTCGATACACCCATGACTAGGGACTTTGAAGAATGTACTTATGGACTACCATGTCCCCACTAGTATGATCCGCATCATAGTCCAGGTAGTCAAGTACATATCCTAAGGGCTTTACCAACATGTAACAGAGAGACAATCAGTATACACGTTAAGGTAAAGATCAACCAGATAGCATACTATCATGTCGAGCAAGAAAGTCCTCCCTATATATGTCCCAGCATCCACTACAATATACATCCTCTGTATAGTAATGGCCTCTAGGGCATACATATAACTAACAATCTCCCACTTGCACTAGGGCCATCTGTAGCAGTGGTTGCAGTATCTCATACTCAACCATCCCATAAAAGTCTCTCTCTGGGAAAAGGCCTTTCGTGAGTGGATCCGCTGTGTTGTCCTCTGAGTCTACTCTCCTTACCTCGATCTCCTTTGGAGATCAACCATCTCCATGATCAGGTGATACTGCCTTAGAATATGTCTGGATCACTGATGGGACCGGCGTTCCTTGGCATAAGCCACAACTCCATTGTCACACAATGGGAGGAACGTAGTTCATCTCATGAACCAATATTCACCCAAACAGCCTCTTTGGTAGCATCTTAAGTAGCGATGTATCCTGCCTTTATCGTCTAGTATGTCACGGTATTTAACTTGGAACTCTTCCAACATACCGTCCCTCCACTGAGGGTAAAGACAATGCCTGTGACTGACTTTCAGTCGTCTTTATCACCCTGGAACCCTTCCAGTGATTCTCCCCAGGATCGATTGATACCATCTCACTACATCTAGTGAGAATTCTAATATCCATTTAGATCTATCTCATAGATCCAAAACCCAGGATTTAGTAGGTATCATCTTTATCCTTATGGAGAATCATTGTGATAAGCGGAGATTGATCGAGCGTAGCATAGGAAACTCTTTCCCTATCAAGAGTATGTCATCCACGTACTCTACGAGGATCGTCACCATACTCCCTACTACCTTTTTGTTTATATAAGGTTCATCTACCATTTTGATGATGTCAAACTCTTTGACTAATCCATCAAAACAGACGTTCCAACTCCGCGATGCCTGCTTTATCCTATAAGGCAGCTTGCATACGTTTCCGCTGCTCCCACTGTCTACGAGGCCCTCTGGCTGTGTACTTATAGACGCTCTCTTCCAAATCATCATTTAGAAAAGCAGTCATGACACCCAACCACCAGATATCGTAGTCATGGTATGTAGCCGTGACAAGTAGGATCTGGATGGACTTAAGCATAGATCCTTAGAAAAAGTTTCATCATGATCCACACCTGGTCAATGATGCAAACCTTTAACAAGTCTAGCTTTGAAAGTCTCAACCTTTCCATCTACACCAAGTAATCTTCTCAAGATATACTTGCTCCTGATGGGGATTTAACCCTTCAGATATAGCAACCAAAGTCCATACTTTGTTGGTGTATATGGATTCCATCTCAGATCACTAAGCATCCAGCCATTCTTATAGAGTCTTACTCTCGATGGCCTGCTCGAAGCTAGTTGGGTCATCATCTCAAGATGCAATCCTCGCTCCCACTGTCATAGAGAAACAGAAGTATCTCTCAGGTGGGTGAGGAACCCTACTAAATCGGCGGAGAGGCTGAGGTTCGTTGGAATCTACTGAATCCTTTGGTTGTATCAAATCATCTGCTGTTGTTTGTATAGCTGGAACCTTTCCAGTTGTACATAACAGATCTTGCCTCGAGCTTGTCCGGATTTTGCTTTCAGACATAGGCCGGACAACCCCAAATCTTAACTAACTTAAGACATGGGCTCTTCCCTTTCCATATCACATATGAAGTGGTAGGCAACTGATTTGATTCGAACCCTATTCAATAGATATGCTGCTTCATAAGTGCATAACTCCCAAAAGGAAAAAGGTAACTCAGTATTACTCATCATAGAGCACACCATATCAAATAGGGTGTATCTGCTCCGCCCCGATATACCATCGTGCTATGGTGTATACGGAGGAGTAATTCTGAGAGAGAATCTCATTCTCCTTTAGAATAGTCCAGGATTTCCGTGCTCAAGTATTCTCCTCCTTGATCACATCAAAGGACATAATACTTATACCCGTATTTTGGTTCTCTACTTCTAACTTATATTCTGTGAATATCTCAAAAGGTTCGGACTTGTGTTTCAACAGGAACATAGGTCTGAAACTCGAAAGATCATCAGAGAACGTAATGAAGTATAAAGAACCATTCCTGGCATGTGTAGACAGGAGACCTTACATACATCATCATGTATCAGTCCCAAGAGTTTACTAACTCTTTCTCTGTTTCCAATAAACAGAGCTGTGGTCATTATATCTTTGTGACATGACTCGCAAGTTTCATAAGATGTAAATTCAAACTGATTTAAATATGCATCTATATGTAACTCTAGCTAGTCGGGTCACATTGATCTGACCTAGTCTACAATGCCTTAAGAAGGATTCGTTCATTTCTGAACTCTTCCTCTTATGTGTGTTCCATATACTAAGAACTGTAATTTGATTTAGAACATCAATGCTTTTAGATAACGTACCTGAACCGATCAACTTTTGATATAGGAAATGTTCAAAACATTATCCATCAATACAAAATTATATCCTTTCTTTATTAATAAAGAGACTGATATGATTTTGTATATCAGGTTCGGTATCTAATAACATTCGTTCAGAATCAATGTATTCTGGTAATACAGGGTGACAGTGACCAACAGACTTGGCTGCAACACTTGCGCCGTTTTCTGCCTCATGAAACTTATCACCCGTTCTCAGTTCTCTACCTATCTGTAGCCCTATGTAACAGATTACATATCTGGGATCCTGATCTGGTATCACATACCCAGGACGTAAAGGATACTGAGAAACAATTCTCTGTAATGAACACACCCGAAGATGATGCATCAGCATGTACTCTCTTCGTTTGGGCGACACGGGAAATCTGGTATTCCCCAATTTCCTGCTCTGTCTTATAACATTTATAAGTTGGAGCGGGACCAACGTTCCCCAGCTCAGTATAACAAGCGGGTTCGGTCAATAATCCGTTTTATTATCTTGATTAAGGCGTGATATGGTCGCTACCAGGAGAGAGAGAGAAGAAAACACTCTGCGTGCGCTCTTGCAAGAATAGATTGGTTTTTATTTTATCTAATCAGGATGGCTCCCACTGCTTTTTATCAAATCTTCCTCCAAACCCTAAAAGGAAAGACTAGCCGGGATTAATTACACACTACAAGTTCGCCAATCTTTCAGCCAGGCCAGTGTCGGTACTTTGAGGGAGGTCCCCCGTGCTTTCGCACGAACCTAATTAATGTAAACCTCGTTTTCCCAGAGGCGTAACCCCGTTGACACCTTTCTAGACACCTACTTGATCGGCTAATTGTAATGTATAAAACTCTCCCAGGAGTAAGTCTTACTCGCAGCGGGTATCGGGATCCAACTATCTCATAGAAGGTATGCAATCTCATTGCAAATTTCAACACTTGAAATTCCCGATAATATTTTGCCCCTAGCACCCTATGACCTTGACGGAGGTCAACAAACCATAGGCTACTAGTCAAGTTCAACCCGTCATTTCTTGATCGAATTAAACCCACCCGCACGACCCTTGACGGAGGTCAACAAGGCCGCACGACTATCCTAACTCAATCTGCATCATATGCATAAACAGATAAATACTAGTTAGCTACCGCACACTACGCCTTGACGGAGGTCAACAAGCATAGCACGAATACTAAATAGGACTTATCTGAAATGACGGAGGGCTACGACAGGTTTTTCTGAAAACCTATTGCGTAATGAACTTGATATCGTTGTAAAATCAAATGATTTTAAAAATGGAGTGCTTTTGAGGCTTTTCTAGTTTTGCTAAAGGAGTCACTCCCGGTGAAGGGATCGTCGGTCCTTTCCTCGTCGAATGAGGTGCGGGATATATCATATATATCACTGTGCAAAGCAAAAACTCTTAAAAGCAATCAAAAGACAAACCGAGTGTGTAGCATCTGCCAGTTATTGCTAAAGGAGTCACTCCCGGTGAAGGGATCTCGGTCCTTTCCTCATCGAATAAAGTGCAGGATATATCTCATATACCGCTATGCAAAGCAAGAACTGTAGCTACCTGTTTTATTTTGAAATTCGATTCTACAACATCTTAGGTTTCTTTTTATTTCATTAATCACATTAATGAAGTCCCATCATTTAAGTACCTAAACATCACAGATAAATACGACGTACACTTATGCCATCCGCATTCGCCTCGATGTCCCCTCGTGCACCGTTAGTTAGGTAACTAACGGCAGAGCAGGGCAGGGCTAGCGCGGGTGTAAAACATAATTAACGCCTATATAATATATCATATATACTATATACTGTATCTATCACAGAACATCACATGATCACATCACAGATATCGCAGCAGAAGAATCATATGAAATATTGGATATACTAGGACGTCCGTGTTTTCAATACGAGCCAGTATAAAACACGGATTCCACGGTCGTGATGAATAGCCAAACCCACACCCCAAGACCCCTACGAGAGCGGCAAGCAACCCTACCAATTCTAGAGTTAGGAGACCCGGACTCGACTCCTCGAGTTGGTCTCCCACTGGACTCCAGAACCCGGTTACTTGTGCTCCCCTCCTTGGGTCTATCCTAGTGCGGAAAAGTAAATAATATACAAGAGGTGACAACTTCCGCAACCTGGAAGCGCCCCAATAAAAGAATATTACATACAAGTTTTTACATGAATGAAAATGAAAAACACTCATCTCACATAAAAAACCCCGGTTATTCAAACACGACGATCCAATATAACATATCCAGCAACACATAACATCACATGTCATCAACGTAAGTAAATATGCGCATCCCAATTGTCGTTGACATATAGCAACGAAAACCGGCGATATCACATATTACACTTACGGTCACAGAAAAGAAAGTGTAAAACTACAACAGTTAGAATCCGCAACCACCTCAGACATCGCATGTCTGACCAAATGAATTACTTAGACATCGCATGCCTAACAATTATAAACCCCGCATTTTAGTCTCATTATCGAAAAAACTTTTCAATACCAAGTCGGGCAATTCAACAGGATTCCCGACATTTTGATCGAATGCTCGTCGCAAACTTCAGTAGACGGCTGCACCCCCGATACCGTCGACGATGTGCACCAAGGAGGAACACCGCTACCGCGAGCACCCGAACGGATGCTTTCGGCGACGGGGTTCTCCTACAGTCACTTGGTCGGGGCTATGGAGTGAGGCTGTCTATTAAGTTTACCCGGCGAGTATCCGCGTACGCTACGTGATTGCGACGGACTTTTGATCACATCAAAATTCCGTGGCAACCGATCAAGTGAGACTAAAGTGCTATGTTTATAACATTCATTTAGTTATCACATAACTATTTGTGAATTCCAATTATTGTATCACATTCCAGATAAACAGAAAATGTTAAACTTTCCGATCGAACAGTCGAACACCCAAGTTTTCCCGATACAGATCAACACATGAAACAAGTCTAACAACATTCAGTTCGTGCCTCAGTACCAACGGTCCAGCCGTAGAAGGGTCAAGCCAACGCCTCATATGTGGCACGCCGTACTGCCCCAAACCCGAAGGTTCAAAGGGCAGTTCAAGACGGTCACATAATCGAGTTAAGGTTTGTTGTCTTCTAGAGGGTCCATCGCGTTACTTGCACTACTTAGAACGTCGTTAAACTACGGAAAAATCCAACATTTGGAAATTTCCCGACAAGGGAAAAATTGGGTATTTATATCCGGTCGAACTTTTTAACATATTCTAAAATTTATCCGGAAAGCCACACAGACAAAATTTGATAATCCGATCGAACTCATGAAAACCCAAAACAACCCCTGAAAACTCAACTGTATAATAAATATTAAAATATCGCAGGAAAACCAGCACAGAAATCTGAGAATTACTGTGAAAACCAAAACACACAAAACGACAAAACCGCGGCTGAACCGCCGCGTCGTGCATAGCACGTGCCGCGGTTCCGCAGTGGAAAAGTTGAATTAGGCCCAGGAAATTTATAGTAATTCTAAGAAAACCCTGCTTGATTTTCTGCATATTTTTAATACTGAAAAATCCCTGTTTTTGAAAAAAGGACAGAGAGCATTTTGGGTTTGGGTTTGCGGGTTCGTTCGGGTTTCAAAATCCGTCTAGACTTCGCCTAAGGCTCTAGCTAGTCTCTGATACCACTGTAGGGTTCCTAGGCACCCTAATGAGGTCTCACAAGGCATCGAACATGCCAATTTCAAATTTTACGGTGCTTACAAACCCTAAACTACGGATCGTTTGCTAGAAAACTAGGCGAAAAAGCTAACTAGTTAACACTTAACTAAGAGATACGGAAATACAACCTTTGTAGATCCGGTCCTCCACCTCCACGGCTCCGAGATGAGGTCGTCTCCGCTGTCCAAATCAAATCCGGGCTCTAGCGTCGACTTCATCGGAGAATAAGCGAGCTAGGTCGTCGATGTCCATGCCGAAGATGATCTACGTCGAGGCATCGCTAAATCAAGCTCCGACTTCACCAAGTCAAGAAACTTATGAAGGAAACACACTCTACTACTTGGCAAGAGGTAGAGGATGAAGAAATAGGAAG
The DNA here is from genome assembly GCA_030015575.1 of Agapanthus africanus. Classification (NCBI taxonomy): domain Eukaryota; kingdom Viridiplantae; phylum Streptophyta; class Magnoliopsida; order Asparagales; family Amaryllidaceae; genus Agapanthus; species Agapanthus africanus. The sequence continues at coordinate 259,210,751 of CM057350.1, forward strand.
TGGGTAGACTTTAGAATTGGATTTCTCACTCTTTTTCATCAATCACCATTGATGAAGTGGAGGTTTTCTTCTTGTGTTCAAGGAAGAAGAAGAAGAAATGTTATGATAAGTTAATTGATTTTAAAAAGAAAATCAATACTTATCATATATTGAACCATGGTCAAGTTTAGAGATTAAACTAGGGTTAATGGAGTGGTTAGGGTTAAGCATGAGACAAAATGGTAACTTTGGTCAAAGCTTCATGAAGCTTCAACTAGAATACAAACAAAGCCACCATTTTCCTTTATGCTTATCATTTCTCCAAAAAGAATGAATAAATGAATAAAAGGATAATAAGTGAATAAACAAAACCCTAACCACTCTCACAACCATAGTTTAATCTTTACACAAATCCAAGGTAACATGTATCATCAAACATGACACAATGAAGTGCACAAAAGTATATCACATATACAACTTGTGCAATCCAAGTGAGAAAATCCGTTTAAAGTGAACCAATACTAGTTAGTGCAAAGTAATATATCAAATATATAATTATGCATTAAATCATTAAATCAACACTTGATTCAATGATCCGGTCATGTCGCACACAACCGACTAGTATTCAATGTATCGGCTTATCGAATCAATACTTGATTCGATAACTAGGTTATATCGCATACAACCAATCGATACATTTATCGCGAGAATGGAATGCGGTATCACATACACGTATTATTCTCGGTCCCGCACATATCTCATATGCGCTCCTATTTCGTTTCGCTTGAGCCAGGAAACCTCTGTGTAGGACTCTAAAGACTCGTCAATACGCCGCCAGCAGATGATGATCATATCAAACATCCACAAGCCGCAAGCGGTCTGCTAAACGTAACGGCCACCCGGGTATTGAGCGATCTGAAGATCGACGAGCAAGCCCGCTCACACTCCAGTGAATCCAACCAGTAACACTACCGTACAGTCCGGTCTGATATGTCGCATATCTCGCCTAGGGGTGGTAAACGTCAGACCCCAATAGCTCGATAAGTCGTGTCGATATGAGGTCTATAACTGTTCGAGAAACTACTGGTAACACTTACCAGTAAATCTCAGCAACCCTGGCCAGGGATTTCCTGTTATAGCCAATCGAACACAGCACAACATCAACCCCCTATACCGGGAGAGACGAATCCCCTCCTATCGCTCATTGCCTCCATGTGACTCGGGACTGTACCCAAAAACCACCGTTTTGCACGCCCTCTTGGACGTGGTAAGATGGAAATCAAAGCACAGTGGGAACCACACAAGACTCTATGACGATCTCGGGTCAACAGACTACTCTGTACCAGTGTCACCAGAGAACTGCCATCTGACGTGAGGTATAATACCATCTGGGAGTTCTCGGCGAGTCCGTCCAGTGTACCCAGTCTCCACTGAGCACCCGTATATCATTTCTGATGTTAAACACCAATGGATATGGGATCATCCATCGCCCATCTGTATGGGTCGAGAAGGTATACGCTAGTCTACTCTGGTATATCGATGCCCCGTCTCGATACACCCACGACTAGAGACTTTGAAGGATGTACTTATGGACTACCATGTCCCCACTAGTATGATCCGCATCATAGTCCAGGTAGTCAAGTACATATCCTAAGGGCTTTACCAACATGTAACAGAGAGACAATCAGTATACACGTTAAGGTAAAGATCAACCAGATAGCATACTATCATGTCGAGCAAGAAAGTCCTCCCTATATATGTCCCAGCATCCACTACAATATACATCCTATGTATAGTAATGGCCTCTAGGGCATACATATAACTAACAAGCAACACAAGAAAATGGCTAAGTGTTGAGAATGTGCTTAGAAATGAATGGCAACTCTTGACCCCCTCACTCATTCAAGCATGGAATTAGCAATATAAAATTGTAACCATGCTTGAATAGTGAGTGAAGATGAATAAAATAATATAAAGCCCATGCTTGAAACCATGCTCCTATTTTCCACCCCATTTCTATTTTTCCCAAAAATAGAAATCATGCCATGCTACACACACACACACACACACACACACACACACACACACACACACACATATATATATATATATTAATACATATAAGAAAATATTTAGTGAGCTAATGATATTAGTTAAAATATAATTATATCACATATAATATATATCACATTATTAAATCAACACTTGATTTAATAATCCAATTATATCACATATGACCGACTAATATCATTTATCTGTATATCACATTATCAAATCAACACTTGATTCGACAATCTGGTTATATCACATATAACCCAACCGATAACAGATAACTGCCAGTACGGTATCACATACACGTATTTAATCGGGCCCACACACATATCACATATGTGTCCTACTTCGTTTCGCTTGAACCAGGAAACTTTTGTGTGGGACTCTAAACACTCGTCAATACGCCAGCAGTAGGTGATGATCATATCAATCATGTTACGACCCGAAATTGGCACGTGACGGTCCTAATACTATGCAACGTCTACAGGCGTAACGCAGTAAAAGAAAGCCAAAACCCAGAAATCTAAACCATTAAAAGACAAGAAAAGATAAGAAACATTGTTTAAACTTTTGAAAATCTCAAGTATAAATTCTTTAAGTCCAATTTCCTTTCTTGAAAATTTCGGCAGCACATCTTTTGTAAAAACCAACCCCAAAAATGGGTAAAACATAAATTTAAAGTAAAACATCCCCAACGGGAGCAAATCCACGCCCAACGGCGGAAAACAACCACCACAACAGATATACGACGCCGTAGCGAAAAAATAAAAGACGATAAAAGTAAAACTACATAAAAGACATCCAAGTCATCAAATATACAATATCGTCCTCACATCAAGTCTCTAAGTCATACAAGATAATGGTAGATGGAGAGTACAGGATACAACGAATATACAATAAACAAGTTTGGATAACCGCAAAACCCACCTAAGCAAAACTGCACACTGTGAGCTGAAGCGGTATCCGCTGCAAAAGATGATGTGATAGATGAATAGCCTGTCTCGACTACTCTGGAGAACAACCTGCAAACACTGTGGCACAACGGGGGTGAGTTGCCAACTCGTGCATAGTAAATAACATATACAGGTAATCGCAAGTATGCACGTACAGCGCGAATCTAACATAAGCAACTAATAGCAATATAAGTCATATGTGTGCAATAGTCATGAAAGGTACACTAGCAGGTATCACTAATACATGAAGCAGTAATATGACAATCTGTATGCAACAATCATATAAGGTACTCTATCAGGTATAACTAATACATGAAGCGATGATATGACAATGTATATATGCAACAGTTATGAAAGGTACTCTAGCAGGTACAACTAATACATGAAGCAGTGCATAAACAATAAATACGATGTATGGGATGAAACATGTCATTTCTACGGAATCCTGACATCGTGGTAGGACCAAAGTCCATCAAGACAATCCAAATCCCAATTTCCTCAAATCAGCCCCCAAATTGGCTCCCATATCATGTAAGTCTCACAAATCTTGAATGTATAATATCAAATAAATCTCATATACCCTGTATCCAATATCAAGTGAATCTCATATATCCTGAATCCAATATCAAGTGAATCTCATATATCCAATATCCAGTAAGTATCATATAAAGTGAGTGTCCAACATCGACACCCAAAAATATCATGAAACAATTGTCTAGCATTGACACAAAAATACTCATATCCATACGTTCCTCGAAACGTAAGTGTCCGGTATCGACACCCGTGATCCACGTATCGGTCTTTCTCATATTCATACGTTCCTCGAATCGTAAGTGTCCGGTAACGACACCCGTGATCCACGTATCGGTATATACGTTCCTCGAATCGTAAGTGTCCGGTATCGACACCCGTGATCCATGTATCGGTATAAAACAAAACTCTGAGTAGATGCATACAAATATCAAGTAAAGAATAAGAACACTTGCATAATTTCATGAAACCACAACGATCCTCAAATCCAGAAAACATCAAGTAATGAATAAGTATAAATGCATGAATCAATACATATATATTAGCGTCCCATTCCACTAATATATGTGTATAGGCATATATAACTGCGTCCCATTCCACTGTTATATATACTTAGGAGTAAAAATATCAGAGAACATCATATGAAATCCATGGATGTAATATGCAAACATGAAACAGTAATATGAGCATATAAAGAAAAACCGCTATTTAACTGCAACAAGTTATTAAATATATCATGCGGTTCCTGATTTCTCCGAAATCAGATGCAACATCATATACAGGTGAACATGTAGCTATAACAAGGTAAGCGTAACCATGTCGGTATAGCAAGATATGTGTGTCCATATGTAAGTACGTATGATGTAAAAGTATCTGTAGTAAGGTATGTCTCTATATCTATCCATAATAGCCTCCAGGTATATATATGTATGTATGTATGCCAGATGTACATGTAGCTATATCTCATATGTGTATATACCTATCACTAATGGTACACTACTCTATAGGTATATGGGTAACTAGCATGTAAGCATGTCAGGGCATATGTGTAAGCATGTAGGTATACAGGTATGCTATATGTCATATGCACAATGAAAATAAGGATCATGTCTCAATGTCCCTAAGCAATCCAATATCACATATGTATAGGTGGTGTGCGTGTCATGGCAATTATTGACGGTATGTGTGGCATACAATCAGTGCTCGTGAAACACAAGCCATCAATAATAGTGCAGTGTCATAAGAATACTAGTCTAAGCACAACAATTAACTAAGCAGTAGGGTGTATACGCAATTCTAAATATGAAATAGAATATGCGACAAGTCAAGTCATTTCTAGCCCAGACGCATAACGCCATGCGGGCGATTCCCCTGTAGATGTTAAATCTACTCACCAACGCTCCTGGCTAAGTGAAGCCTACCACCTGTTTTCCCTTCGTCGCAGCGTCCGAAGTCCCCGCCTGCGAACCTAAAATTTCACAAACACATCACATAAGCTAAATATCCTGAAACGACGAAAAGACAACGAAATGCAAGGATAACGCCATGAAAAATGCACTGCGCACTTAGCGCATCTATCGCGCACGACATCGGGCAAAAACACTAACTAGGGTCGCTAAACTGCGAAACACCAAGTCTAGACTCTGATCGTCCCGATTGTGCAACATAACATAAAAAATACGAGGAATATAATAGATATAACCTCGAAACGACTAATCGAACCCACGTCGGAAAAACCCAGAAACCTAGAAAACAACTTATCGCAATATTTCGCACTAGAATCAAGCTAACACAAATCTAGCGCTCACAAACACCTTATAATAGCTTAACTAAGCCATCAAAACCAATTCCTTACTTTTAAACTTGCTTAATTAAGTTTTAGCAAAAACCTAGTAAGCAAAAATCCTTAATTAAACAAAGTAGTAATTAACAATAATTATCATTTTAGCACAAAACTACAAGTTTACCAAAACTAGAATTTACAAACATCACTAATTAGCAAAAATTAATCCATAAAAACCATTTCTAGAATTTTGAAACATGAAATTTAAAGCTTAAATTAACATCTAATTAAGCTAGCATAAAGTATTAAGTAACAATTAGAGATTAGGGTTAGGGTTTTATACTTTCAAGAACACCACTTGAATCAAGAATAAAACCAAACTTTAGCCTCCCAAAATCCTCACCAGAATGAAGATCCAAGCAACTTTTGTGAAGAAGAATGAAGGTTTTGGATTTTATTTGAATTTCTATGAATTAATTTGGATTTTTCATGATTTATTTGAAGCAAAATGAGAAGAAATGAAGCAAAAATGATGAAGGGCAGCAAGGGAATGATTGTGGTCGGCCAAGGAGGAAGATAGGGTTTGTGTGGAGTTGTGTGGAATTTTCTAGAAGGAAAAAATACAATAATTTGCATAATAAAACAAAAAATAGCATTATTCACCATTTTCTTTATAAAAAAATCCATTAATTCCACCAAAAATCAAGATATTTGAAGAGAAGGTTCTAAACATAATTCTAATGATTAGTTTAGCGTAAAAACCCATTTATAGTAATTTACCCGCATAAAAAAATAATTACCACAAATAAAGTGCCCAAATAAAGCATTAAAATAATAATTTAAATAGGGAAAAATTCTATGTGAACCAAAATTTTCCATAGACCCCCAAAACTCGCGCACTAGCTTTATTTTAGCTAAACTAGGTGCCGGAAAGTTTCTACGGACGTTTGATCGAAATCGGGTTAAAACGGAAAATACCGACAATTTTGCCCTAAAACGAAAAAATTCGCAAAACGATTTCTGAAACGTTACAATCTTCCCCCCTTAAAGAAATTCGGTCCCTGAACTAAACTTCATCTATGCGTACCTTCAAGAAGATGAGTACAAAACTCCCAAATATCGCTCGCAGCTTGCCAAGTGATCACCTCACTATACAGCTACGCCAAAGAACCCTCACAGACGGCAAGACCCTTGACCGAGGTTCCTCCACCTGTCGATCCACTATAACTAGCGGCTGCTGGTGAACGAAAGATCGCGTCCAATCTAATTGGTCTGATGCTGAATCATGTGAAAAAGGTCATGAAGGTAATTGCGAAGTATCGACACAAGGAATACGGGGTGAATACTCAAAAATCTGGGCGGAAGTGCCAAATTATAGGCAACGGAACCAACTCGCTTGAGAATCTCAAAAGGACCTACAATCCCGGGATAAGCTTCTCAAAACTCAACACGTCATTTATCGGAAAATCCTATAGGAATACATGATCTCCCACTGCGAACTCAAGTCTGCGACCACTACAGTCGGCATAAGACATCTGTCTGCACTGGACTACTCTCATCCGGACCTGAACCAACTGGATCATCTCCGAAGTCTCTAGACTACCTGGGATCCAAAAATCCTACTTACGCAGAGTCAAAAAAAAATGCGATCGACACGACCTAACAACTAAACTTAAAGGTTGCTAATTGGAGTGCCTCCTGATAACTGCTATCGAAAGAGAACCCTAACAATGGCAAGTGACGATCCCAACTGCCGACAACAATTAGTACGCATGCACAAGCATATCCTCCAGAGTCGGTGTAGCCCGCTCTCACAAAACCATCATCCTGCGAATGGAAAGGCCGAGCTAAAGCTCAACTAGTACCCATGGCTTCCTGAAGCTCCTGCCCAAGACGGCAAGCGAATAGGGTGCCCTATTTGGATACGACCCATGAAGGAACTCCGTGCAACGCACAAGTTAACAAAGGACAACTGAGCAAACTGAGTATAACCGAACAACAAACACCGAATGGAGTCACACCCTGTCTAGACCGGGGTAGACACCACAACAAAATTCGTGGAGATCTGCTCCTATTTCCACTTCGGAACGGTTAATGGTTGCAACTCTCCAGCCGGTCTCAAATGCTCAACCCTAGCACGCAACAAGACAGACACCCTGAAACGAAATCCGAAACTTCACTCTTCACCCCTGACCACCCGTAACTATCTCATAAGTCACGCTATAAATTGGTGGAACTTAAATGAACACCGAAAGTTGACTGATGTGCTTGCTCTAGGATTTCGCGTCTCTGCCCATCAGCAACAGGTACACAAACGCGTCCCTAAACGTAGCACACCTTAGTCACAAATCAAGGACTCCAAATCATTACCCAGCCAAGTATGCTCAAGTATCTCTGATGAACGAGCATCGGCGGGCAGTGCCTCACGAAAGCAATTAAGGAAAAGTGGTCGGGCCCGGACATGAGCAAGCTGTCCCCTCAGTAGAGGCGAACTTAAGCTGTACTCAACGATCGAACAAGAACTGTAAATCTGCAGAAGACTATCTCAACAATCAAAATCCGCTGCAGGAAGATGTACATTAAGCTCTGGTGGTCCGTGAAAATCTGCCACGACTCTCCGGACAAGTAGGGTTTCCAAATCTCCAACGCAAAACCACCGCGGCCATCTCTAGATCATGAGTGGGATATCCTGCTCGAACTTCCTCCAGAAGTAGGGAAGCAAAAGCGATAACTCTATAGTGTCACTTCAGTACACAATCGAGCCCCACTCGCGAAACATCACAGTTAAATAACAAAGTCGCCCGAACCAGAAGCAAAGGAAGAACTGATGCAATTGTTAACCGGGTCTTCAACTGCCGAAAACACCATACGCATGCCTCAGTCCAAAGAAAAGGAACCTCCTTTCTGGTCAGTTCCGTCAACGGTGCAGCGATACACTAGTAATACTGCACGAAACGGCGGTAACGACCTGCTAAGCCCAAAAATCTGCGGAACTCCGTCCGTACACAAGTCTGGGCCAAAGCTGTACGGCCTCGACCTTCCTCGGGACCATACAAAAACCGTCTCCCGTAACTACAAGACCTAGGAGTCAACACAAACAAGCCTGAAGGAACACTCCAAGAATCTAGCAAACTGCTGGGGCTCTCCCAATGTCTGCAAAACAAATCCTCAAGTGCTACTCCAGTCCCTCACGACCCATTGAACAGACCAGAATGTCGTCAATAACACAACAATAACTGGTCGAGAAATGGCCTGAAGAAATCTGGTTCATCATATCTACGAATACTGCTAGGGCATTGGTAAGTCCAACGACACCACCAAAAACACAAAGCCCGTAGCACACACAAGGCAGTCTTCGGAATGTCATCACTCCGAACCCGCAACAATGATGACCTGATCCCAAACAAACTTAGAAAATGTCTCGCGCTCGGGAGCTGATCGAAGAAATCGTCAATGCGAGGTAAAGGATACCTATCCGCACCATAAGTCGGTTAAATTGACGATCAATCGATACACAACCTCAACTGTCGTCCTTCTCCTAACGAACAGAATAGGAGCTCCCCAATGCGAAACACTCAGATGCACAAGCCCCCCAACAAACAACTCTGCAGCTGATCCTTAAGCTCCCTAAGCTTCGCCGGCTCATCTGGAACAACGTCGGAAAACTCTCGCACGAAAGAAATCCGGTCTAACAAACCCACTGTGGCTCCGGTATCACGAATGAACACCAAGAATCCTCGACATCTTCTCCTCAAAAGCCGACTAGCGAAAAAGGCTGAATTCAAGCTGTGTGAGGCGGCACCACTGCCCTCCCATGCACAACAAGAACTGACTCGCCGGGAAAACAAACCCTGACTATTTTCTCACGGCAGTCCAGAGATGCATAGCACATAAGTAACCAGTCCGTGCCCAAGAGAACGTCAAATCCAACATCTCTAGAAGGATCAAAACGAGGACGAATCTCTATCTCCTATCCGATTGGCACATGACTGAATTACGTATCGCGCAACAAAAGAATCGCTGACAGAAGTTAACACATCAAACGGTTGTCTAGCTAACTGACTCTCGTCCCAACCATGGCACAAGTGTGTAAAACAAACAAGTACATCAACAGAACATACGAATTTAGAATACCTGAAAACTCTGCATTGGACGCCAGCGCATCCCGATGAGTAGAAGCAAACTCTCGTGTCTGCCTCCTACCCGCAACTGGATGAAATCCTTCTCTGCCAACCTGTCCCCTCTGAGCGAATCCTCTGCGACCACGACCTCTTTGCACATAAGCCTGACGCGGTGCTAAGGAACAATGTCTGATGAAGTGATGAAGGCTCCCGCATCGAAAACATCCACGCGATGACTGCTGACCCTCCTGGGGATAAGAGCTGAACGACTGTCATCATCCCAAGCCTCTGCTACTCCCGCGATGGTCACAAAATCTGTCTCGACGACTAAGCCTCTGTCTCTGGGCTGGTACACCGGTACGAGTCCTCCACGGTTCTGGAATTCTCAAAGTCTCTAGAATACGTGTCTCGTCAACTCGGGCCGCATCCACTGGTGCTAGGTGACGGAATGTTGCATGCTGATTGCAAGGAACAACTGGGTAACAGGGGTGACAACCTCCTGTCACTGTGCTCGAACGGCCTCAACCAATGAACTCATAGTCTGGCGCATGTCCTGCATCTCTGCCACAAGCCTAGCGATACTATCTGTCAATGGCGGATCCATCAGCTCTTGTGTAACGAGCGTGCCATCCTGGTCAGTCCTCGTCCTACCGGAGTCAATCCTGACCTCGGCCCTCGCTGCATCACTCTGAGTCCCCATAGTCATCGGCGGCAAAGGCTATAAATAGAAATAAGATTCGATATGAACACGGAAATCGAATCACAAGGATATGACATCAAGGAAGGAATTTCAAGCAATTTGTACTTAGGTCACTTTAGGCGGAGTACAGTATCGTGAGTATGCCGCGGACATACACACTACGTTACTCTGCTTAAGCTACCTACTCCATCATACCAAGGTCATCCTATACTCCGAAAGGTAAAAACTAGCGCTCTGATACCATTCTGTAACGACCCACCCCCAGTACAGAGAGTATTGTCCGCTCTGGCCGAAGCCGCACGGTTTTGTCCTTTGGGATGAACTGGACCCGACCAGGGGCCACTTCCCAGGAGGTCACCCATCCCAGGACTTCCCTGGCCCGAGCATGCTTAACTACGGAGTTCTCAAACTCCTGTTGTGCCAGTTCACTTAAAAGGCGCCTCTGTATTGAAGTGTGGTATCATTCCATTTATAGTACAGATCTGTCCTCTTTCGGAATGTAATCCGAAGATTCCCCATTGTTTTATAGTGGGTCCCCATGCTTATCTGGTATAAATGGGCATACCGGATAATACCTGGGATATTACATTCTCCCCCACTTAGAACAATGGTTCGTCATCGAACCACAAACCTACTATTGAGAACCAGCTCTGATACCATTCTTTGTCACGACCCGAAATTGGCACGTGACGGCCCTAATACTACGCAATGTCTACAGGCGTAACGCAGTAAAAGAAAGCCAAAACCCAGAAATCTAAACCATTAAAAGACAAGAAAAAATAAGAAATATTGTTTAAACTTTTGAAAATCTCAAGTATAAATTCTTTAAGTCCAATTTGCTTTCTTGAAAATTTCGGCAGCACCTCCTTTGTAAAAACCAACCCCAAAATGGGTACAACATAAATATAAAGTAAAGTATCTCCAACGGGAGCAAATCCATACCCAATGGCGGAAAACAATCACCACAACAGATATACGACGCCGTAGCGAAGAAATAAAAGACGATAGAAGTAAAACTGCATAAAAGACATCCAAGTCACCAAATATACAATATCGTCCTCACATCAAGTCTCTAAGTCATACAAGATAATGGTAGATGGAGAGTACAGGATACAACGAATATACAATAAACAAGTTTGGATAACCGCAAAACCCACCTGAGCAAAACTGCACACTGTGAGCTGAAGCGGTATCCGCTGCAAAAGATGATGTGATAGATGAATAGCCTGTCTCGACTACTCTGGAGAACAACCTGCAAACACTGTGGTACAACGGGTGTGAGTTGCCAACTCGTGAATAGTAAATAACATATACAGGTAATCGTAAGTATGCACGTACGGCGCGAATCTAACATAAGCAACTAATAGCAATAAAAGTCATATGTGTGCAATAGTCATGAAAGGTACACTAGCAGGTATCACTAACACATGAAGCAGTAATATGACAATCTGTATGCAACAATCATGTAAGGTACTCTATCAGGTACAACTAATACATGAAGCGATGATATGACAATGTATATATGCAACAGTCATGAAAGGTACTCTAGCAGGTACAACTAATACATGAAGCAGTGCATAAACAATAAATGCGAAGTATGGGATGAAACATATCATTTCCACGGAATCCTGACATCGTGGTAGGACCAAAGTCAATCAAGACAATCCAAATCCCAATTTCCTCAAATCAGCCCCCAAATTGGCTCTCATATCATATAAGTCTCACAAATCCTGAATGTATAATATTAAATAACTCTCATATATCCTGTATCCAATATCAAGTGAATCTCATATATCCTGAATCCAATATCAGGTGAATCTCATATATCCAATATCCATTAAGTTTCATATAAAGTGAGTGTCCAACATCGTCACCCAAAATATCAAGAAACAAGTGTCTAGCATTGACACAAAAATACTCATATCCATACGTTCCTCATATCGTAAGTGTCCGGTATCGACACCCGTGATCCACGTATCGGTCTTTCTCATATTCATACGTTTCTCGAATCGTAAGTGTCCGGTATCGACACCTGTGATCCACGTATTGGTATATACGTTCCTCGAATCGTAAGTGTCCGGTATCGACACCCGTGATCCATGTATCGGTATAAAACAAATCTCTGAGTAGATGCATACAAATATCAAGTAAAGAATAAGAACACTTACATAATTTCATGAAACAACCATGATCCTCAAATCCAGAAAACATCAAGTTATGAATAAGTATAAATGCATGAATCAATACACATATATTAGCGTCTCATTCCACTAATATATGTGTATAGGTATATATAACAGCATCCCATTCCACTGTTATATATACTTAGGAGTAAAAATATCAGAGAACATCGTATGAAATCCATGGATGTAATATATGCAAACATGAAACAGTAATATGAGCATATAAAGGAAAACCGCTATTTAACTGCAACAAGTTATTAAATATATCATGCGGTTCCTGATTTCTCCAAAATCAGATGCAACATCATATACAAGTGAACATGTAGCTATAACAAGGTAAGCGTAACCATGTCGGTATAGCAAGATATGTGTGTCCATATGTAAGTACGTATGATGTAAAAGTATCTGCAGTAAGGTATGTCTCTATACCTATCCATAATACCCTCCAGGTATATGCATGTATGTATGCCAAATGTACATGTAGCAATGTCTCATATGTTTATATACCTATCACTAATGGTACACTACCCTATAGGTATATGGGTAACTAGCATGTAAGTATGTCAGGGCATATGTGTAAGCATGTAGGTATACAGGTATGCTATATGTCATATGCACAATGAAAATAAGGATCATGTCTCAATGTCCCTAAGCAATCCAATATCACATATGTATAGGTGTTGTGCGTGTCATGGCAATTATTGACGGTGTGTGTGGCATACAATCAGTGCTCGTGCAACATAACCCGTCAATAACAGTGCAGTGTCCTAAGGATACTAGTCCAAGCACAACAATTAACTAAGCAGTAGGGTGTATACGCAATTCTAAATATGAAATAGAATATGCGACAAGTCAAGTCATTTCTAGCCCAGACGCATAACGCCATGCGGGCGATTTCCCTGTAGATATTAAATCTACTCACCAACGCTCCTGGCTAAGTGAAGCCTACCACCTGTTTTCCCTTTGTCGTAGCGTCCGAAGTCCCCGCCTGCGAACGTAAAATTTCACAAACACATCACATAAGCTAAATATCCTGAAACGATGAAAAGACAACGAAACGCAAGGAAAACGCCCTGAAAAATGCACTGCGCACTTAGCACATCTATCGCGCACGGCATCGGGCAAAAACACTAACTAGGGTCGCTAAACTACGAAACACCAAGTCTAGACTCCGATCGTCCCGATTGCTCAACACAACATAAAAAATACGAGGAATATAATAGATATAACCTCGAAACGACTAATCGAACCTACGTCGGAAAAACCCTGAAACCTAGAAAACAACTTATCGCAATATTTCGCACTAGAATCAAGCTAACACAAATCTAGCGCTCACAAACACCTTATAATAGCTTGACTAAGCTATCAAAACCAATTTCTTATTTTTAAACCTGCTTAGTTAAGTTTTAGCATAAACCTAATAAGCAAAAATCCTTAATTAAACAAAGTAGTAATTAACAATAATTATCATTTTAGCACAAAACTACAAGTTTACCAAAACTAGAATTTACAAACATCACTAATTAGCAAAAATTAATCCACAAAAACCATTTCTAGAATTTTGAAACATGAAATTTAAAGCTTAAATTAACATCTAATTAAGCTAGCATAAAATATTAAGTAACAATTAGAGATTAGGGTTAAGGTTTTATACCTTCAAGAACACCACTTGAATCAAGAATAAAACCAAACTTTAGCCTCCCAAAATCCTCACCAGAATGAAGATCTAAGCAACTTTTGTGAAGAAGAATGAAGGTTTTGGATTTTATTTGAATTTCTATAAATTAATTTAGATTTTTCATGATTTATTTGAAGCAAAATGAGAAGAAATGAAGCAAAAATGATGAAGGGCAGCAAGGGAATGATTATGGTCGGCCAAAGAGGAAGATAGGGTTTGTGTGGAGTTGTGTGGAATTTTCTAGAAGGAAAAAATACAATAATTTGCATAATAAAACAAAAAATAGCATTATTCACCATTTTCTTTAAAAAAATCCATTAATTCCACCAAAAATCAAGATATTTGGAGAGAAAGTTCTAAACATAATTCTAATGATTAGTTTAGCATAAAAACCCATTTGTAGTAATTTACCCGTATAAAAAATAATTACCACAAATAAAGTGCCCAAATAAAATATTAAAATAATAATTTAAATATGGAAAAATTCTATGTGAACCAAAACTTCCCATAGACCCCCAAAACTCACGCAGTTTTATTTTAGCTAAATTAGGTGCCGTCAAGTTTCTACGGACGTTTGATCGAAATCGGGTTAAAACGGAAAATACCGACAATTTTGCCCTAAAATGGAAAAATTCGCAAAACGATTTATGAAACGTTACAAATCACATACAACCCGTCAGCGGTACTAGCTGGACGTAACAGCCACCCGGGTATTGAGCAATATGAAGATCAACAAGCAAGCCTGTCCATACTCTCCATGAAGTCTATCAGTAACACTACCGTACAGTCCGGTCTCTTAGTCTGATATGTCGCATATCATGTCTATAGGTGGTAAACGTCAGTCCTCGGTAACGTGATAAGTTATGCCGATGTCTGGCCTATAACGGTTCGAGAAACTACTGATAACACTTATCAGTAAATCTCGGCAGCAGCCCTGGCCAGGGACTTCCAGTTATAGCCAATCGAGCATAGCGCAACATCAACCCCCAATACTGGGAGAGACGAAACCCCTCCTATCGCTCATTACCTCCATGCGACTCGGGACTGTACCCAAAATCCACCTGTTTGCACGTCTCCTTTGAGCGTGGTAGGGAGGAAATCAAAGCACAGTAGGAGCCACACAAGAATCTATGACGATCTCGGGTTTACAAACTAACATGTACGAGTGTCACCAGAGAACTGCTATCTGACGATAGGTATACTACCACATAGGATTCCTCGGCGAGTCCGTTCGGTGTACCCATTCTACAATGAGCACCTGTGTACAATTTTTGATGTTACACACCGATGGTTGTGGGATCAACCATCGCCCACTAAGGGACAAGAAACGTACACACTAGTCTACTCTGGAATATCGATGCCCTAGTCTCGATATTCTCTCGACTAGGAACTGATTAAAGGATGTACTTTTGGACCACCCTGGCCCCACCAGTATGATCTCATCATAGTCCTGGTAGTCAAGTATATATCCTAAGGGCTTTATCAACATGTAAGAGACAGACAATATAAATACCAGTCTACATGTTAAGACAAAGGTAATCTGATAACATACTATCATATCGAGTAAGAAAGTCCTCTATATATATGTCCAAGCATCCACTATATCATCAATAATGGCCTCTAGGGCATACATATTCCTAACAGTTTATAGGTTATCCCGAGCTTTGATGAGGGTTAACATTTTACCAATTGAAGGATCAATGGTTATAATGTTCTTGACTCGCCACCCGTTTTAGTAAAATGAATTCTTTTCAGAAAACATTAGTGAAAGCATGGTAGAACTAGAAGTGATTCCATAACCACAAACGATTACTAAAAATTTGGTAGAAACTAAGAATTCAATTGGATTCGACAATCCATTAGCCACTCCACAGATTTGGAGAGTAACCTCAGCCACACGAGAGGCACTTCGATTTCCTCCAAGACGGTGATAGGTAGTTTTTGATAACCCAAGCTTGCCACTACTGCTATCCTAAACTATGAGATCTGGCAGGTGGATGAATATACGTCATTCTAAATTTGCTTTAGAAGTGCACGAGTATATGACTCTGCCAAAGGGTTCTTGCAGTCAGGGGGAGCAGCGGAAGCGTGGTGGACCAGTAGCTTATGTCTATTTATAGACTAAAGCAAGTATAGCGGAGATAGATCATCTATTTTTGGTGTGACGGTGATAGAGTTTGACTTCATCAGAACAACAGATCGACCTGATAAGAAGGTAGTAGGGAGTGATGTCCTGGTATTTGGATGACATACTCTGATAGGAAGTGATGTTCCTATACTACGATCGGTTATACTATGGCTGCCACAAAGTGTTTTCTCCACATAGGATCTGGACAAAATATCAAGGATTCTGGTGACTAGATCTATGGTTTTAGATCAAGATTTGGGAAGTGTCCCAATTCAGGTACTTCAACACTATTCTAAAGTGTTTTAGAATGGACGACTCTTGGCGTGGTGGTGTACCCACAGGTGATGGAGTCACCCTCTCTAAAACACTTTAGAATAGTGTCATGTACCTGAATTACATAAGGAGAGGGATTTGCATGATTGACATATCACTTGCTTAGGCAATTGAGTCAATCTTGAGATGTCAAGTACCACACCAGATATTGCTTTTGCACTAGATGCAATAAGCAGATATTAATCCAATCCTGAAGAAACATTGGGAAACAGTTATGAACATAAGAGGATATTCTTGGTATATGGTAACAACAGCCTCCTTTATAGAGGCGGTTATTATTTCAGGCTTCCAAAGTGACCTGGATGACAGAATGACTGTCAGAGTAAAAGTTTACCCTCTTCTGAGGGGAGGTATGTTAAACAGGAGGTCCAAGAGGATACTGAGGAAGGTATGGCGTAGGATACTGATTAAATTCAGTAGAAAATACAGTCTAAGAAGTTTTGTTGGATTTGGAGTTCATTTATGAACTTGGTCCAATCAGATATCCAAACAAATTCTAAGACAGGTATCGCTCATTTCGGGAGATAGTCTTTCTCCACGAAGTTGAGATATAGAGAGATAAAGATAGAAATATTAGAGCGGATCCACTCGCCGAGGCTATTTCTCGAATGTGATTGTCTCGCAAACAAGATTTCTGAAACTGATTAGTAGAAAAGTTGGATGTTTGGTAGCACACGGGCTGTGAGAATGCGACACCGCAATAATTAGTCTTAAGTGCAAGTGGGAGATTATTGGATATAGTGCCATCAAGTCAATTATTGTAATCGCAAGCAAGCAATTATGATGATTGAGGGGGACCGATACAGGTAGAACAGTCTTACTCGAGATGATAGTATGCTATCTGGCTTGATTTTATCATCATGTACATGCATTATGTGGTATTACAGATCACTATTACATGTTGATAGAGCCCATAGGATTCTTGCTTGACTACCAGAATTATAATGGCGATCATATACGTGGGAGCTGGGTGGCCATAAGCACATTCTTAAATGTCCCTAGTCGAGAGAGTATCGAGACCGGGCATCGATACTCCGGAGTAGACTAGTGTATACTTTTCGAGACCCCGACGAGGGGCATTGGCTGGTCTCACAAGCCATTGGTGTCAGTTGGTCAGCTAAGATAGTATACATGTGCTCACTGGAGGTGAGTACACAGGATGGACTCGCCGGGAACAAGTTAGATGTTATTATACCGATTGTCAGATAGCAGTTCTTGTTAGGAATATATATGCCCTAGAGGACATTATTGTATGATCTAATGGATGCTTGGACATATATAGAGAGGACTTTCTTACTCGACATGATAGTATGCTATCTAGTTACCTTTTATCTTAACATGTACACTTGTATTATTATACCGTCTATCTGATACATATTGATAAAGCCCTTAGGATGTTTTCTTGACTACCAGGACAATGATGGGGATTATACCACTGGGACTTGTGTAGTCTACAAGCACATCCTTTAACTGTTCCTAGTCGAGGGAGTATTGAGACAGGGCATCGATATTCCAGAGTAAATTAGTGTGTACGTTTCTTGACCCTGTAGGTGGCGATGGTTGATCTCATAACCATTAGTGTTTGACATCAAAGATTGTACACAGGTGCTCATTAGAGAATGGGTACACCGAACAGGACTCGCCGAGAACTCCTAGATGGTACCATACCTATCGTCAGATAGCAATTCTCTGGTGAGACTGGTACAGGTTAGGCGGTATGTCACGCCCCGCTTCCCAGAGTACACTAAGATAGGCACGTGACAGAGCCAACCATGCTACCTATGGATAGAAAATATCCTTCCACAGTCACATTACGGCTGTAGAGATATCAAGAACAATAATAAACTATCTAGCACATGTCCATAAGCCAGAATAATGAGTCAAGAATAAAATAATGCGGAAGCAAAAAGATCCAATACAAGAATAAACTGGAATGTACGTCCCATAATGCGGGCTCACATCAGGAATGAAAATACCGAAAGGAAAAAATAAACTAACTAATAATAAGTCCTCACTGCTCGGCCTGCTCACTGAAAAACTCATGCTCGGCCATCAGCAAAGATAAAGAATCTGGGCTATGCAAAACATAGACGTCAGTGCGTCGTAATATCGAGCAATAATATAAACAGGGGTAGCAAGACATGCGGGTATGAGTATAAACGGTAAAACAAGTATAACAGTAATATAAAATAAGGACAGTGATGGGTAAGGCATAGGTGATATGCAGTGAGTAATCTAAACTGGTCTATTGGGTTAACCACTCTCAAGTCTTTTGAAATCAATTTGATGAATCATCGATGTAACTCAATAGTATCCCGTGCATGCCCGGGACCACGGTCAAGATTCTCGGGCTAAATCCGAGACGTGCCGCTAGGCAGTAAAAGGTAGTATGTAACGATGAGTGATGTCAGCAGCATCACCCCGGGGCTGGCCTAGTTCGTAAGACTGATCAGTAAAAGTATCGAACTGTCGAGTTACAAGTCAGGTTTCATCATTGATTTCCCCATACCCCCAGGTTATGTGTTCAAGTCAGGTATTGATAAATCTGGAGCTAATGCCAACACAGGATCAAGCAGGTACAGGTTTGTCTGAATAGACAACAGGAAATGTCCGTAGGGACAACATGTCAATGTTGTTGGCATTAGTAACAAGATCAGGTAATAGGTCAAGTTGTGGTACATCAGGTCAAGTCAGGTAGTGTACAGGGATCAAATCAAATCAAGTAGTACACATGTATCAAGTTGTGTCAAATAGTAGTGTAACAAGTCATGTCATGGGTGCACAAGTATCACGTGGGTGCTCATAATCAAACTATAATAAGCATGGGTATACATAAACAAGTATGGGATACCAATATAACAATAAAATGGAATAGTGTGATGTGGTATGCAAATAGGTATAAATTCAAACATATGGATGCACAGTTATCGATTAGGGTTACGTTATAGTTCCAATATTAATTGGGATGCACTTTATTAAACATGGAATGTTAATATCACATTATTATGTCTTAATATGATCTATGGATGCAATTATCTATATTCTAAAAGAGATGGGTGCAAATAGGTATTGGAAACATTATAAAAACTATCAAATGGTAATGTGGGATATACAACTAAGCAATATGTGATATAAACATTGGTATGGATGCATTGTAATGTAATCTACTATGTAACAAGATTATTTTCATGATCTAGATCTAAAATGATGTGCACGGATGCAAACGGAACATCGAAATATTATAAAATGACACATGGGGAACTAGATTTAAACAACAGGCATGGTATGTATTTAAATAAGTATATAATAATTTAAATAGCATGTAGCAAGATTAACTTACCTAGACGGATCAAGAACGGGTGTGTATGGAACGTCTCACGTCGGTGAAAAGTCACGACGCGCGCACGGTAAATGGAACGGTTCCAAACAACGCACAAAGATGATCACATAAGTCAGGTACGTTCGCTGGCTCGTCGGGATCGTCGACGTCACGTCCGGTTTCCGGGGAACTACAAAAGGCAGAGAACATTTTTCTTCAAAGACAACAAGAAGGAAAAGAAAAGAAAGAAAGAAGAAAGAAGGGAAGGAAGAAGGAGTGCAAGGCTCACTGGGTTGTACCATAGACAAGGAACGAGGGGCGACGATGAGATCAGCTCCGGTGATCTTCGCCGGCGGTGAAGTGGCGTGCAAGGGGTGTGCTCGGGCTCTGTTTCTGGAGGAGGAGAGAGAGAGAATGGAGGTGAGGACGAGGAGAGGTTATGATGAGGATAAGGAGGCGGCGAGGTCGGGAAAGGCGTCGTCGAAGGTTTTGGGCGACGGAGAGGTGGAGGCAGGAGGGGGTTAGGGTTCGCAAAGAAAAATATGAGAGGAAGAAGATATAAATAAATAAGGAGAGAGAGAGAATTAAAGAAAGAGAGGAGAGAGAGAGAATCTGAGAGGAGATCGAGAGGAGAGAGAAAGAGAGAAGTAAACAGTAGGGAGAAAAAAATTTGGAGGTTAGTGGAAGAGAGAGAAAGAGATAGCGGGGGGAGAGAGAGAGAGAAAGGAAAGAGAAAAAGGAAGAGAGAGAGATAGCTGGAACTGTTTAGATTTTAAAAATTATTTTAGAAAAATATAATAAAATATATATACAGAGAGAGACAGAAGTTAGTTGTGATTTAAAAAAATATAAAAATATAATTTAGTTAAAAACGTATATTAATAGTAATAAGGAATTAAGGAATATAATATTAGTCCGTTTTGAGATTTTGGCAAATACAAAATTACTCCAAAACACGCCCGGATCGGGTCTAAAAATTCAGATTTTAAATATGAAAAATATATGCGACTTCCAAAATTCAAAACAAATGCTTGGGTAACGAAAATGCATATCCCCAAGAACGGATGCATGTACGTGCGCGTAGCCATCCAAACACGTCCGTTTCATTGAACGGGACAAGAACAAAATGCGCGGATACTACCATGGGGTTAGGGGTATCATGCAGGCTGTGAAATGCAATTTTAAATTATTTTACATGGTCTAAAATGTTATATGGTAAAAGATGCAATGCCAGGTAAAATGCCAGTATGCGGTATACATGAGATGCACGTGTCTATGTAACAAGTCAGGGTAATTTATAAATATGAATCAAACAGGTTCAAGCAAGCAGGTCGGGTCGAATGCAAAAGTAAAATACCATTCGCACCCAAAACCCGTTAAATCAAGAAAATACCACAGATAAGTAAATACGGGAACTGAAAATGGTATAAATGAACTAGGTTGTTACATTATACCCAACTACAAAAAGAATTTCGTCCTCGAAATTCCAAGAACAAGAAAGGATAAACAATCAAGAAATTACAAGAATAGATATGGAAACTTCTGCCGGATTCATCTTCTCGTTCCCAAGTTGATTCTCCATGTGAGCGATTTCCCCAAGAAACAAGTACAAGAGAGATAATCTTGTTCTTAAGAACCTTTTCTTTTCGATCCACAATCGACATCGGTCGCTCCTTAAAGGTTAAATCTTCTCGTACAGTCAACTCCGAATGATCCAGCATGTGTGTTTCATCTCGAACATACTTACGGAGTTGAGATACAT
Organism: Agapanthus africanus; assembly: GCA_030015575.1. Classification (NCBI taxonomy): domain Eukaryota; kingdom Viridiplantae; phylum Streptophyta; class Magnoliopsida; order Asparagales; family Amaryllidaceae; genus Agapanthus; species Agapanthus africanus. The sequence goes on from CM057350.1 coordinate 259,232,273, forward strand.
GAAACACGTCATGAACATTCGCCAAAGATTGCGGTAACGCCAATCGATACGCCACTTCTCCAACACGCTCCAAAATCTCAAAAGGTTCAATGAATCGAGAACTAAGCTTTCCTCGACTTCCGAAACGAATCACCCCTCTAGTCGGTGATATCTTCAAGAATACCAAATCACCAACGGCGAACTCTAGAGGTCTTCTCGATGTATCTGCCCAACTCTCTTGTTAGTCTTGCGCTGCTTTCATATGATTCCGGATAGTGTTAACCTTCTTAACTATTTGCACGATCAAATCCGGTCCCAATAATACTCGTTCTCCAACATCGTCCCAACAAACACGTGAACGACACTAGCAACCATACAATGCTTCAAATGGAGCCATCTGAATAGTCGCCTGAAAACTGTTGTTGTATGAAAACTCCACCAAGTGTAGATGATCCTCTCATGAACCCTTTGAAGTCTAACATGCAAGCTCTTAACATGTCTTCAAGAGTTTGGATCGTTCTCTCGGACTGGCCATCTGTCTGAGGATGATAAGCTGTGCTAAACTTCAATCGAGTCCCCAAACTTTCCTGTAAGCTCCTCCAAAAGTGTGATAAGAAACGGGTGTCACGGTCAGACACGATGCTCACCGGCACTCCGTGCAATCTTACAATCTCCTGCATGTACCGTTCTGTAAAAGCTTCTGTTGATTAACCAAACTCGAAATGGTATGAAATGAGCTGCTTTGGTCAAACGATCAACAATCACCCAAACTGCATTATTGCCTTTTGGACTCCGCGGTAGAGCCGTCATAAAATCCATAGTTATATGTTCCCATTTTCATTAAGGAATCGGAAGTGGTTGCAATAAACCAGCAACCCTTTGATATTCAGCCTTAACTTGCTGACACACCAAGCACTTTGCTACAAAACGGCAATCTCCCGTTTAATGCCTTCCCACCAGAAATGCTGTCGTAGATCTCGGTACATCTTCATGCCTCCTGGATCTACGGGATATGCTGAACTGTGCGCCTCCTTCATCATTTCTTCGCGAGTATCTCCCTTTGGCACGAACCATCTTCATGAATTAACAAGTCCGTTCGAAGACCAGCTTCAACCTGTTCTCGAAACTTCTGCAATCTTGGGTCCTGCGACTGCGCTGCTTTAATATTCTCGATCAACGACGATAGTACTTGCAGCTGCATCAACTGTCCCGAAGAATGCGGTAGCACAACCTCCAAATCGAATCTCCGAAAGTCTTCAATAAGTTCCTTAGTCAACATCTGAATTGCTGGCAACCGACTAAGGGCATCCGGCACAACATTAACTTTCCCCGGATGGTACTTAAGATGAAGATCGTAGTCAGCCATCAGCTCCAACCATCTGCGCTGCCTCATATTAAGCTCCTTCTGTGTGAACACATACTTCAGGCTTTTATGATCGGTGAATACCTCGACCCCTTCGCCTAATAAGTAGTGTCTCCAAATCTTCAATGCGAAAATCACAGCTGCTAGCTCCAAGTCATGAGTTGGGTAATTCTTCTCATTGGTCTTCAACTGTCTTGATGCGTAAGCTATAACCTTCCCATGCTGCATCAAAACACATCCCAATCCTTTTTCCAGATACGTCGCTGTGAATCACCAATCCTCCGGAACCGTCTGGTACGGTCAAAATAGAAGCGGTAATCAACCTCTGCTTCAACGCCTCAAAAGCTGACGCACATTTATTCATCCACACAAATGGTATCTCCTTGCACGTAAGCTTGGTCAAGGGCTCATCCAAACGAGCAAAATTCTCTACGAACCGTCTGTAATACCCGGCAAATCCAAGAAAGCTTCTGATCTCAGCAACGTTCTTCGGAATCAGCCAATCTCGAACTGCTGCAATCTTTTCGGGATCAACGGCGATTCCATCTCCGGACACGACATGCCCTAAAACTTCACTTATTCAAGCCAAAACTCGCACATCCTCCTTGTGCCATCTTTCTTCTTGACTAAAAGAACTGGAGCTTCCCAAGGTGAATCGTTGCTGCGAAACCAACCCCTTCTCAAGTAATTGACTTCTTCCAACTCCACTGGTGCCATTGGATAGTACGCCTTAGAAATTGGCGCTGCACCAGGAACAAGATCGATCACGAACTCCACATCTCGTTTTGGCGGTAAACCCAAGATGTCCTCGAAGATGTCCATGAAATCTCGAACAACAGCTGGCGCTTCTTCCCTATCCACTTCCATAGACGAAAGAACATTATTTGTCGGCCTAGCCCTAAACTCGACTGGCCCGACAGAACTTCTTCCTCCAGTAAAGATAAACTATGGATGTCCGGGAATCTGGAAAATTACTTTCTTTTCCCTACAATCAATGTGAGCGTGGAAAGTGCCGAGAAAATCCATTCCTAAGACGACTTCATAGCCGCCGGTAACAATCACCAAGAAATTTGCAAATAGCTCCCGTCCGCAAACAACATAACAATCCTTACACCCTCTATTAGTTATGATTTTCCCATTCCCAGTGTGTATGTCCCAATAACTGGACAGGGTCGTGCAAGTAATCGAGTGTGTAGTATTAAGCTTGGATGACATAAATCAATGGGATGCACTAGAATTGAATAACGCTAATACGGGAAAATCATGAACAAGTAGGATACCTGAAACAACTTCTCCTGAAGCCTTACCTTCCCCAGCCGTCAGGGTAAAATGCTCGAGCTTGATTGGCTCCCTGAGTTAATTGCTCCTGCTCCTGAAACTGCTTTTGCGGTGGCTCCTGAGTATCTTCCTTCAATCTTAGCTTTGACAGACAAGTATCAATGGTATGATCAGTTGATCCATAAATAAGACAAAGTCTAAGTCTCCTTCGACAATCTCTCTAGAAATGACCCGGTCGTTGGCAGTAATCGCATAACACCCTTCCCTTTTGCTTGGGAAAAACTGGCCTCCGAACATTCTCTTTCTTATGAAGCTTCGACGGACAAGCATTGATGGTATGATCCGCCGATCCACAATTTAAACAGAGTCCACGCTTCCTTCGACGCTCCCTTTGCACATGTCAAGGTAAATGGCAAAAGTCACAAATCACGCTCCTTTTCTGATCAGCAACGACTGTTTTCTTCATTGGTGCTACGCCACGTCGGTTCACCGGAATACCTCTATGTACGGGCGTTTGGTTTGGTGCGAACGCCGGCTTCAGCTCAGTCTGCTGCTTGTGGTCCTCTAGGAAGTCACAAATTACTCCAAGCAAAGTGGCGTCATCCATACGCCTCTAGTACGATTGTAGATTCCTGGCTTCCATGATCCTGCAACCAAAACACCAAAGAGGATTAGTATGCTAAACAAGATTCAAAACTTGCGATGAATGGTGATCATGAATCAAGGATATGAATCAAAACTAGAACTCCAAGTTACTTAAATAGAGTACCGCACTGTAACCATGCTGCAGTTCATAGTTACAATCACATAACTCCACTCAAGTTGCCCAAATTCAAGAGATAAACAATAGGGAACCAAAAGTTTCAAGTCGAGATGCAAAGAAGTTTGCATATCGTCAAGGTAAGGATCAGGAGGGAGTTAAGATTCAAGAATGGCAAGATGGTAAAGTGGCAGGACATGTTCCTAATCTCGAGTATTCCGATTTATGTGTTGGGTCCAATACCCAACTACAAAAGAATCAACCCGATTAACCTAGAACCTATGGCTCTGATACCAAACAAACCCTGTCACGCCCTGCTTCCCAGAGTACGCTAAGATAGGCACGTGACAGAGCCAACCATGCTACCTGTGGATAGTAAATATCTTTCCACAGTCACATTACGGCTGTAGAGATATCAAGAACAATAACAAACTATCTAGCACATGTCCATAAGCCAGAATAACGAGTCAAGAATAAAATAATGCGAAAGCAAAAAGATCCAGTACAAGAATAAACTGGAATGTACGTCCCATAATGTGTGCTCATATCAGGAATGAAAATACCGAAAGGAAAAAATAAACTAACTAATAATAAGTCCTCACTGCTCGGCCTGCTCACTGAAAAACTCCTGCTCGGCCTGCAGCAAAGATAAAGAATCTGAGCCATGCAAAACCCAGACGTCAGTGCGTCGTAATATCAAGCAATAATATAAACAGGGGTAGCAAGATATGCAGGTATGAGTATAAACGGTAAAACAGGTATAACAGTAATATAAAATAAGGACAGTGAAGGGTAAGGCATAGGTGATGTGCAGTGAGTAATCTAAACTGGTCTATTGGGTTAACCACTCTCAAGTCTTTTGAAATCAATTTGATGAATCATCGATGTAACTCAATAGTATCCCGTGCATGCCCGGGACCACGGTCAAGATTCTCAGGCTGAATCCGAGATGTGCCGCTAGGCAGTAAAAAGTAGTATGTAACGATGAGTGATGTCAGCAGCATCACCCCGTGGTTGGCCTAGCCCATAAGACTGATCAGTAATGGTATCGAACCGTCGATTTACAAGTCAGGTTTCATCATTGATTTCCCCATACCCCCGGGTTATGTGTTCAAGTCAGGTATTGATAAATCTGGAGCTAATGCCAACACAGGATCAAGCAAGTACAGTTTGTCTGAATAGACAACAGGAAATGTCCGTAGGGACAACATGTCAAGCTTGTTGGCATTAGTAACAAGATCAGGTAACAGGTCAAGTTGTGGTACATCAGGTCAAGTCAGGCAGTGTACAGGGATCAAATCATATCAAGTAGTACACATGTATCAAGTTGTGTCAAGTAGTAGTGTAACAATCATGTCAGGGGTGCACAAGTATCACGTGGGTGCTCATAATCAAACTATAATAAGCATGGGTACACAAAAACAAGTATGGGATACCAATATAACAATAAAATGGAATAGCATGATGTGGTATGCAAATAGGTATAAATTCAAACATATGGATGCACAGTTATCGATTAGGGTTACGATTATAGTTCCAATATTAATTGGGATGTACTTTATTAAACATGGAATGTTAATATCACATTATTATGTCTTAATATGATCTATGGATGCAATTATCTATATTCTAAAAGAGATGGGTGCAAATAGGTATTGGAAACATTATAAAAACTATCAAATGGTAATGTGGGATATACAACTAAGCAATATGTGATATAAACATTGGTATGGATGCATTGTAATATAATCTACTATGTAACAAGATTATTTTCATGATCTAGATCTAAAATGATGTGCACGGATGCAAACGGATCATCGAAACATTATAAAATGACACATGAGGAACTAGATTTAAACTACAGGCATGGTATGTATTTAAATAAGTATATAATAATTTAAATAGCATGTAGCAAGATTAACTTGCTTAGACGAATCAAGAACGGGTATGTACGAAACGTCTCACGTCGGCGAAAAGTCGCGACGCGCGCACAGTACACGGAACGGTTCCAAACAACGCACAAAGATGATCACACAAGTCAGGTACGTTCGCTGGCTCGTCAGGATCGTCGACGTCATGTCCAGTTTCCGGCGAACTACAAAAGGCAGAGAACATTTTTCTTCAAAGACAACAAGAAGGAAAAGAAAAGAAAGAAAGAAGAAAGAAGGGAAGGAAGAAGGAGTGCAAGGCTCACTGGGTTGTACCGTAGACAAAGAACGAGGGGCGTTGACGAGATCAGCTCCGGTGATCTTCGCCGGCGGTGAAGTGGCATGCATGGGGTGTGCTCGGGCTCTGTTTCTGGAGGAGGAGAGAGAGAGAATGGAGGTGAGGACGAGGAGAGGTTCTGATGAGGATGAGGAGGCGGCGAGGTCGGGAAGGGCGTCGTCGGAGGTTTTGGGCGACGGCGAGGTGGAGGAAGGCGGGGGTTAGGGTTCGCAAAGAAAAAATGAGAGGGAGAAGATATAAATAAATAGGGGGAGAGAGAGAATTAAAGAAAGAGAGGAGAGAGAGAGAGAATCTGAGAGGAGAGAGAGAGAGAATCTAAGAGGTGAGAAAAAGAGAGAAGCGAACAGTAGGAAGAAAGAAATTTGGAGGTTAGTGGAAGAGAGAGAAAGAGATAGTGGGGGGGAGAGAGAGAGAAAGGAAAGAAAGAAAAAGGAAGAGAGAGAGAGAGAGCTGGAACTGTTTAGATTTTAAAAATTATTTTACAAAATATAATAAAATATATATACAGAGAGAGACAGAGAGAGTTAGTTGTGATTTTAAAAAAATATAAAAATATAATTTAGTTAAAAACGTATATTAATAGTTACAAGAAATTAAGGAATATAATATTAGTTCGTTTTGAGATTTTGGCAAATACAAACTTACTCCAAAACACATCCGGGTCGGGCCTAAAAATTTATATTTTAAATATGAAAAATATATGCGACTTCCAAAATTCAAAACAAATGCTCAGGTAATGAAAATGTATACCCCCAAGAACGGATGCACGTATGTGTGCGTAGCCATCCAAACATGTCCGTTTCACTGAACGGGACGAGAACTAGATGCGCGGATGCTACGACGGGGTTAGGGGTATCATGCAGGCTGTGAAATGCAATTTTAAATTATTTTACATGACCTAAAATGTTATATGGTAAAAGATGCAATACCAGGTAAAATTCTAGTATGCGGTATACATGAGATGCACGTGTCTATATAACAAGTCAGGGTAATCTATAAATATGAATCAAACAGGTTCAAACAAGCGGGTCAGGTCGAATGCAAATGTAAAATACCATTCGCACCCAAAATCTGTTAAATCAAGAAAATACCACAGATAAGTAAATACGGGAACTGGAAATGGTATAAATGAACTAGGTTGTTATACTGTAGACCCGAGATCGTCATAGTGTCTTATGTGGTTCCCATTGTGCTTTGATTTCCTCCCTACCACAGCTCAAAGGAGTCGTGCAAACAGGTGGATTTTGGGTACAGTCTCGAGTCACATGGAGGCAATGAGCGATAGGAAGGGTTTCATCTCTCCCGGTATAGGGAGTTGATGTTGCACTATGCTCGATTGGCTATAACAGTAAGTCCCTGGTCAGGGCTGATGAAATTTACTGGTAAGTGTTATCAGTAGTTTCTCGAACCGTTATGAGCCATATATCGGCATGACTTATCATGTTACTGGGGTCTGACGATTTCACCCCTAGACTTGATGTGTGACTTATCATATGAAGAGACCGGACTGTACGGTAAGTGTTACTTATAGGCTTCATGGGAGTTTAGACAAGCTATCTTGTTGATCTTCTATTCGTTCAATACCTGGGTAGCAATTACGTCCAGCTAGTACCGCTGACAGCTTGTGGGTAATTGATGTGATCATTACTTACTGCTGGCGTATTGACGAGTCTTTAGTCCCACACAGAGATTTCCTAGTTCAAGAGAAACGAAGTAGGACACATATGTTGATATGTGCGGGGGCCTGATTAAATACGAGTATGTGATACCGTATTCTAATCTGGCGGTTATTTGATATCAGTTAGGTTATATGTGATATAACCGGATTATTGAATCATGTATTGATTTGATAATGTGATATACAGATAAATGATATTAATCGGTTATATATGATATAACCGGATTATTAAATCAAGTGTTGATTTAATAATTGATATATATTTATATTTGATATAATTATATATTAACTAATATTAAGCTCACTAATTATTTTGTTTTCTTAATATGTGTGTGTGTGTGTGTGTGTGTATTAATATATGTATATATGATATATGTATGTGTGTGTGTGTATTATGAAGCATGGTTGAATTTGTATTTTGAGAAAATAGAAATGAGGTGGAAAATAAGGAGATATTTTGGTCATGGGTGTGAGGCATGGCACATATTATTGTTTATTGGTTTGCTTACACTATTGAAGTATGGTTGATATTTTATTATTGGATAATATTCATACTTCAATAATGCAAGAGATATGAGAGCCATTCTAGACTTGGAGATTTTTTTCTTGAGTTCATTTTGCTTCACTCTCACTAGCTCTCACTATCTTCTTCTTCCTCCACCTCAAAACCATAAACCCTCACATGTGATGTGAACCATATGGATTTAGATCAATCCTAAGTGAGCTTAGAACCCTTACTTCACCATCTTATACTTGATTAGCTCATGAGTTTAGGGTGTTTTCTTCACTAAAGAGAGTTTAGTGAAAAGGTAGCTTGGATTAGAGGAGCTTCGGGTGGATCATCTTTGGCACGAAGGTCATCGCAAGGAAGCTCGTTCATTCTTCAAGTGGAGCCTAGAGGAGTCGTAGGGACTATTACCCGGAGCTTTAGAAGAGAAGACACGGTATACAAAGGTTGTAGTTTCTTTCTCTTAGTGCAAAACTGTTTTATATCATGCTTAAACCCTAATCATCTAGTTTGATCCTTAGTTAGTGCAGCTTAGTGATTAGTGCACGCTTTCCGCGCGTCGTGTTTAGTTCTAAAGTTAACTGCATGCAAGACGACGTCGCGTGTAGCTAGCCGCAATGAGTACGGGTCGTCCACAGGGAGATGGTGCGTTTCACGTTCTTGTTATGACGAGTTAATGCAAGGGTCGGAATTGTTCGATTCTAACCTATGTGTTTGTATATGCAAAGTAAAAGTTCTTAGGAATAGATAGGTTAGTGTAAGTTAGGGAAATCAGTACTCTATCCTTTGTGCCGAGCTTGACCATTGAAGCTAGAGCAATTGGCAACAATGTGGATTAGGGTGCTTAAGCATGGTATTAGTGAAATCTGGCTTATTGACCCTTGTCTGTTCGTTCTTGTCTCTTGACTTTCGCTTTCGGCCAAACCGAACGCAACCGGTCACTGTTAGGGATCACCGATAACTTGGTAGGGTAGGGTGCCTAACGGAGTGCTTGCGTAAGGTTTGGACGGAGTTCAATTGGAAAATATCGGGCAAAGGAAATGAGAAAAGAAAACATTAACTTACAATACCATTCTTTTTCCTAACAACACCATTATTCACAAACCATCAAAACAACAAAAGAAAGAGCAAATGAAATGAAATAAAAGGAATAACACAACATTGCAAGTAAATGGCAAGAAATAAAATTGCAAGTAAGTAAAAGAGATAGGAAAGGAACACTAAGAACCTAAGTGCAAAAATGAAAACTTTATTAAGTCCAAGTGATGATACAAACCATGAGTTCAATAACCAAAACTTAAACTTGCAAGCTCAATGAAGAGGTTGCAAGATCAAGAGAAGGCAAAGAACTCAAGGTGAACTAGCTATGTACAAGAACTAAAACAAAATGGAAAATGAACAAAATGTGTATCCAAGTCTTCAATGTATATCCCTTTCCCATGCTCACTGATCTGGTACTTATAGGCTCAAAATAAGATTAAACAAACAATATAATAAGGATGATGTGACAACAAGGGATGGACAGAAGAAAAATGAGGCTCATTGGACTTGATAAAACCGGCGGCAGCGGACTTTAGAGGGATCTCGCCGGTTTTCTTGATGAGTTTAAGGCTCATGTTGGTTCTGTGATGATGTGTTCTCTCGACAATTCCACTGGTGTTGTTTGATTTGTCTATATGTACCTGGTCTGCATTCAGGGATTTAGAGAGAAACATGTAGATTTACATCACATCATAACTTTTTGCATTTATCATTCGTGTCCCCTATATGTGCCCACTTGCACCATGGCAGTCACCATCTATGTCCAAGTTATCAAAGAGCTAGTGCACACTTGCTATGTGTTGGACCAAAATTGTGTACGCTTTATTTGTTGCAAAAGAACTCTTTGGATATCGATCGGTTTTCTGTTCCGGTTGCAGTGTCGGCTCACAAATGTTATATCCGTGAATTTGAGCATATTTCCAGTGTTTTGTCATGAATACCTGTAATCTGTATTTATTGAGCAGACACGGGTTAATAGTACCGATACTACACAAAATTGATAATGAGTGAGCGGTATTGAAATGCAGTTTTCTGTGATGAACAAATACTCCCAAACTTATCTTTTGCTCGTCCTGAGCAAAACAAAATCCTAACCTCACTTTCGCAGGGAATGAGATTGCACTGAGCTCGTGCAACAAGCCGTTAAACCTCTAGGTGTCCTTAGTAGGAGGAGTGTTGTCTCTTGAGGGTTTTCAGCGGATACTACTCACAAAATTCCATCAAGCTAGTTTTATAAGTTAAAGTCAATTCTACTCCTACAGTTTAGTATCTAGGTTAGAAATTCTATCATCCTAAGTTAGAAATATTCAACCCTTATGTTTCACGCCTCCTATTTATTTAACCTCAGATCCTATACGTTTTTACAGTTTAGAAAGATCTCGGTTTCTCTTGAGTTTTCCTTCTAAAGTGCGGTCTCCAATCAGGGATTTTTATCATCTTTACGGAAAACATAAGTCTTATTCTTTATTCCTATCTTTCCTCCAAACATCGATTGTATACCCCTACGTGTGTGTAAAATTTCACCCTTACACTTAAGAATTCAATTCAAGCTATAATACCCTTGCCCTAATGCCTAATGCTACTTCTTTTCGTTAATGATGGACGGTTTTGCTCACACACCTTTCATGCGACTATTAATGCTTCTTGAGGCACTAACAGCCGATTACTGAATGTGTGAGCTTAAAGCGTAAATAGTAGTTTTCAGGTCTTGACTTTATTTATTTATTTTTTCTTTTCTTTTTTTTGTTTTATTTTTCTTTTTCAAGACCGGATATATTTTTCAATGATACTCTTTTGGTGGTTAGCTTTAAATACCGTTTTTTCTTTTATACTAGGTTTTCAGGCAAGAGTATTTCTAGGTATCCTCTACTATCCCAAGTTTCAAGGTGCGTGTATGTGCAGTTTGTAGGGTATATACTTTCTAAATTTGGACTCAAGAATAGAAACTATTTTTTGGACTTATCATTCAATAAAGCTTTCAATACTTTCCGTTCATCTCGACTTAACTCAAGAACTGAACTCAAGATTACCTACTTCTAAAATAAACTGCAAGGGCATATAATTACCAAGGTAAAACAGAAGGAGGGTTAATTTTAGGGTTTTCAATTTCTAAGCCTAGGATTTAGTTATTTCTAACGTATCAACTAAACTTTTGGAATAAAAATCTAAGTTACCCTATTTGCTAACTTGACGACAAAGTTTTTTATATTTTTGTAAAAATTTTCGATTTTTATAGGTTTTTAAATAAGTATGCAAATGCAAAATATACACATGAATGCGAAGGTAGAAAGCTTACCGAGCACACCCTCAAACTTAAACTTGACAGTGCCCTCACTGTCCGGCTACACCAAGAGGGTCAAAATGTTCGGCGCTCCCCTGTTTGTTTGTTTTTTTATTTTATTTACAAAATAAAAGGCAAACCAAAAATATATACACAAAAAGATCCCCCCAAACTTAAGTGAAACAGTGGTGTCACTGTTTAAGCGTCAATGTTCAGAGTTAGGGGGAGAGATCGGTATTAATCTATACAAGGCCTTACACAGGCCAAAAGTTAGCACCAACTATTCAAAAAATTTATCGCTATAATGTGCAGGTTGGTGAAAGAATGCGGAGAGGAAAGAAATGGAGAATATGCGAGACCATATGGGGATAGAAGTGTAAGTCCACGGTAGCGCCCCGGCCGTCTAACAGACGCCAAATGCGGAACAAAAACTTTTTTAGCTGACGCTATCGCATACTATAACCCGGATCTGCCATTAAAGCTAAACTAACAAACTACAAAGTGGGTAGAAATGTTATACTGAACGATCCGAGTCCTTCGGTCTTCAACCATCATCCCACGCTTTGTTGCGGCTGCTCCGATCTCCTGAATCTCCAGTCTCCTCGTCCAGGTGGCACCACGTCGATGGATCTTTAAACGGGCTCCCGCCTCTGAACCGAGGCAACTCGGTCATCAAGTTTGCTAAAAGAGATTACCAAGATGATGTAGAGAATGAGTAGAACACTTTGTCTTACTTTGTCCGAAGCCATGGACGAACGGTTAATGAAGTTGCCTTTTGGAATTGGGTAATGAAAAATGAGCTTGGAAACTTAGCAAATATTTCATATCATTTACCCAAATGAGAGTGTGTGAAAAAATCAATCAAGAGGGCACCTAATAATAGGCCGGCCACTTCATGAGGTGGAGGGGGGATGAACACAAGCATTAAATGAGAATGAGGAGTCAATAATACACCTTGCATTTTTCATTAATGCAAACATGAATCATTAACCTTAGTCACCATTCATTTAATGCTAACAATGAATCATCAAATCTAGAACCTTCTAGAATCATGACTCACCCAAGAAAAGATAAATCCGTCTTTAACCGAATGTTAAAGACGGGTGATAGAAAACTGAAAACTGGCAACTGTAAGTTCACGTTGCCCACCCCGGTGCTTGCGGGGAGGCGGAAACGTTATGAAAAATCGGATTTTTACAACACTAGGCAACATGGACTATACTAAAGGAGGGATCTTTGCTAAACAAAATTAACTAACAAGCTAAAAGAGTTAGCTACTAGGAAAGGGGGTTATACCTAGGTCTTCAAGTCCTTCTCTTCTTGCTCCTTGGAGTGAAAGAACGGGTTCTCCTTGTCGCCTTCTCTTGCCGAAGAAAGATCCACCCGAGGGCCTCTACCTTTGGCTCCAACTTCAAACTAGAAGTAACTAAGGTTCTTGGTGTGCTAAACCTAGGACCTTAGAAAGAGTAGAGAGTATTTTTGAGGGTTTTATCTCAAGCTCAAAGGGTTCTCAACTCATGAGAGGGGAGAGCTAGAGAGAGAGGAAGAGGAGGAGAGAGAATCAAAATGATAGAATGAGAATTGCTTTACAACCATAACCAAATATATGTGAATTAATCAATTAACAAAATAAATAAAAATGAAAAAGGTGATGGTATGTTGAAATGACCATTATCATTTCACATTAAATGAGTTTTGCAAAGATCAAAGAGCATCTTTGCTAGAAATGATGATAGTCAACTTTTCAACCTTGGTCAACAAGTCAACCTTGGTCAACAAGTCAACAACCCTAACCATAACTCAATTTCATTTAATTAATACTATTAATTGATATTTCACATATTCATTAGGGTTTGGAAAAACAACTGTCAACTGTGCATACACACCCGTTCCAAAACCCTAATGAAAATCCTCTTCCTCTACCTCAGTCAACTGTGCATACACACCCGCATTCGTGTTCCGAGGAACACGAATACAATGAGATAAAACTAACCCCAAAGCATATACTAGAATCTGGCTCAAACCAGAGCCCGCTAGTAATGACTGTCCGGACACCAAACGTGCACAAGTGCGCGGATGTGAACGAACCCTGTCGCAAGACCATGCGACCTCTACTCGGTTTTGCCCAAAGGCGAATAACCCTTTGAGTGGGACTCTAAAGACTCGGCACTACGCTGGCAGTGGGTTTAACCACAGACCGCAAGCGGCACCAGCTGTACGTAACGGTCCCCAGGTAGATGCCGATAAGAAGACGGACGAGGTGAAACCCATCTGAACTCCTACTGAGCCTGAATGTGACAGTCTCCGTACAGTCCGGTCTGTTCATCTAAGAACATCGCATGGCGGGCCTAGGGGGCAGTAAACGTCAGTCCCCTACTAGCGGTACAAGTCGTGTCGGAGTGTAGCCCAGAACACCTGAGATAACACTGGAAACCTACCAGTCTATCTCGCTTGCCCTGGCCAGGGACTTTGTGTAATGGCTCTCCAAGACACAGCGCGATATCAACCCCAATACCGGGAGAGACGAATCCTGTCTAACCGTCACTGCCTCCAAGTACTTCGGGACTGCACCCAAAAGCTACCTGTTTGCACGACTCCTTTGAGCCGTGGTAGGATAGTAATCAAAATACAGTGGGAACACACTCAAGGCGAAGTAACGGTGTCAAGTCAACGGACTAAGCTGTACTCATGTCACCTGGGAACCGATAACTGACGATAGGTATAATACCAACCAACAGTTCCCGACGAGTCCTGTCCAGTATACTCGTAACCCAACGAGCACCCGCATACTATCCCAAGTACGACGTACTGACGGCTATGAGACAGGCCGTCTCCCAAGCTGGGATGAGAAGCGCATACGCTAGTCTACTCCAGAGTATCGATGCCCTGTCTCGATAGTCCTACGACTAGGGACCTGCATAAGGATGTGCTTGTAGATTACCCAGCCCCCACGAGTGTGACTGCCATCACAACGCTGATAATCAAGCAAAGATCCTAAGGGCTCCACTAATGTGTAAAGGAGATATGCTAAAAGAAACACATGCACACATTAAAGAAGAAACAAACCAAGTAGCATACTACTATTTTGAGCAAGATTGTCAATACAAGGTGAATATCCCAAGCTTCCATCAAGTAATATACATACCAGTATGATACAGTAATGGCCTCTAGGGCATATAGACTAACAATCTCCCACTTGCACTAAGGCCATGTACTGGCGTATCGAAGACCTATCATCTCGATCAGCCGCTCGAACTGAGTCTGGGGTAAGGCCTTCGTGAATGGATCAGTAGTGTTATCTTCCATAGCAACTCTCCGAACCTCGATCTCCTGGCGACCCACGATCTCCCTGATCAGGTGATACCGCCTCAAGATGTGCCTGGACTTCTGATGGGACCTGGGTTCCTTCGCTAAAGCTATAGCCCTGTTGTTGTCGCAATACAGATGTACTAGTTCAATAATGGACAGAACCACCTGAAGTTCTGTTAGGAACTTACTTATCCAGACGGCTTCTTTTGCGGCATCTACAGCAGCGATGTATTCCGCTTCCATCATCGAGTCAACAACGGTTTCCTGTTTGGAACTCTTCCAACACACCGCCCCTCCATAGAGGGTAAAGACATAACCCGACATGTGTTAGTGTATATGCCCCAGAGGCCATTACTGTATCATACTAGTTTGTATATTACTTAATGGAAGCTTGGGATATTCACCTTGTATATACAATCTTGCTCAAAATGGTAGTATGCTACTTGGTTTGTTTCTACTTTAATGTGTGCATGTGTTTCTTTTAGCATATTGCTTATACATATTAGTAGAGCCCTTAGGATCTTTGCTTGATTACCAGCGTTGTGATGGCAGTCACACTCGTGGGGCCAGGGTAATCCACAAGCACATCCTTATACAGGTCCCTAGTCGTAGGACTATTGAGACAGGGCATCGATACTCCAGAGTAGACTAGCGTATGTGCTTCTCATCCCAGCAGGGGATACGGTCTATCCCATAGCCGTCAGTACGTCGTACTTGAGATAGTATGCGGGTGCTCGTTAGGTTACGAGTACACTGGACAGGACTCGTCGGGAACTGATTGGTTGGTACTATACCTATCGTCAGTTATCAGTTCCCAGGTGACATGAGTACAGCTTAGTCCGCTGACTTGACACTGTCACTTCGCCTCGAGTGTGTTCCCACTGTACTTTGATTACTACCCTACCACGGCTCAAAAGAGTCGTGCAAACAGGTAGTAGTTGGGTGCAGTCCCGAAGCACTTGGAGGCAGTGACAGTTAGACAGGATTCGTCTCTCCCGGTATTGGGGGTTGACATCGCGCTGTGTCTAGGAAAGCTATTACACAAGTAGTCCCTGGCCAGGGCAAGCGAGATATACTGGTAAGTTTCCAGTGTTATCTCAGGGTTTTCTGGGCTACACTCCGACACGACTTGTACCGCTATTAAGGGACTGACGTTTACCGCCCCTAGGCCCGCCATGCGATGTATCAGACGAACAGATCGGAGTGTACGGAGATTGTCACATTCAGGCTCAGTAGGAGTTCAGATGGGTTTCACCTCGTCCGTCTTCTTATCGGCATCTACCTGGGGGCCGTTACGTACAGCTAGTGCCGCTTGCGGTCTGTGGTTAAACCCACTGCCAGCGTAGTGTCGAGTCTTTAGAGTCCCACACAGAGAGCTATTCGCCTTTAGGCAAAAGAGTAGAGGTTGCATGGTTTTGCGACAGGTCGCATGGTTTTGCGACAGGGTTCGGTCAAATCCGCGCACTTGTGCACGTTTAGTGACCGGGCAGTTATTACTAGCGGGCTTTGGTTTAAGCCAGATCCTAGTATACGTTTTGGGATTGGTTTTATCTCGTTTGTATTCGTGTTCCCCGAAATGCGGATACGGGTGTGTATGCACAGTTGACAGAGACAGAGGCAGAGGATTCTCATTAGGGTTGCTGACTGTTGACTTTTGTCAAACCCTAATGAGATTAAGACATATGATTAACAATAATATTAGTTGAGTATTATAATGACATGGTTAGGGTTGAAAGGTTGACCTAGTTGACTTGTTGACTTTTGTTGACCGGTTGACTAAGTTGGACTTGTTGACCACCATCATGACAATGGCCATCATTTGGTTGCATTGACTTATGCTTGCTTATTTTGTTCACCATTTGCATTTAATGCAAGAAATGATAGTGTCATTTGTCATGATAATAACCTTTACAATATACTCAATTATGATTAGTTGTTATGATGATGATTTTGGATAATGAGAGCAAGGATGGCAAAAGGCTCACTCATTCTCTCATTTCATTTCTTTCTCTTGCCATCACTTGCTCAAGCTCTCCCTCTTCCTCTTGCTCTCTCTAGCTCAAGGCAAACCATTCTCATGTGTTGAGATTCATTGCCTTAGAGATAAAAACACCAAAACAATCCTCTACTCATCCTAGTTCATAAGGCCTAGCAAGCCAAGTGTTCTAGTTTCTTCAAAGTTCGAAGAAGAAGCCAAAGGTAGAAGCTTTCGGGTGGATCCATCTTCGGCGTGAGAAGAAGACGAGGGGAGGCCGGTCCGTACACCACAAGAGTTGAAGACGAAGGAGTTCAAGAAAGGTATAACCCCCTAACCGAGTAGGTAAACAACTCCTAGTTAGGTTGTTAGGTAGATTGTTTAATAAAGATCCGTATTTGTAGTCCATGTTACCACCTCTAGAAAAATCGTTTTTCACCATTTCCGCAACCCCGTAAGTACCGGGAGAGGTAGCATGGAGTTACAGTGGTATCAGAGCCTAGTTAAACACTATCTAACATGTTAGCAATGTAAGTAGAAGTTCGATCAGAGAAAAAGTCACGAAAAACACCCGGAAAATCAAGTTTATGTCGATTCTGTATTCTGTTCAAAAATTGATAAATCATACTCCAAAAATCGACTCGGGCTTTTTAAAAGGCACTCAAGAAATTTGGTCCAGAGAACCGTTCAAAGCGCCGCGGAACCGCGGCGGGAGCACGCTCCTGCCGCGGATCCGCGGCCGAGTTGAGTCTGTCGTGGCTCAAATTTCTTGCAGTGTGTTTCTGGGGGTATTTTGGGATTTTTACAATATGTTTTTTCTGCCCAGGTTTTCCCGAAAAAAAATTTGTTTTTGGGGCTTGAAAATCCGTATTTTTATCGAACTTCTAAAGACTAAGGCTAACGGGTTTATATCTGTGATGTGATATTTATATTGAACGTCTGCTAATCGCTATATGTCGACTAGTGGGGGTTATACAAATCTGTGATCTGTAATGTTGCTGGTATGTGTATATGAATTCATTGGATTATCGCGGGTGAATAGCCGGGGGTTGTGAGACGAGAGTTTTCTTTTCTTTCAATTCATGTAAAATTTGTAAATTGATGTAATATTATTTGTATGGCCGCACAACCGGGTCGGGGTTATAGCCGTCATTGTATAATTTCTTTTTACTGTTTTTGCTCCTAGGATAGACCCATGGTGGGGTGCACAAACTACCGGGTATCTCGAAGTGCCGAGTGGCCTACTCACGTCGTTGAGGGAGGTTGCTCCGCTTCGGATATTTGGCGGGTAGTTTGCCGCACCCGTAGGGGTCTTGGGTGGGGTATTGGCTATTCACCGCGACCGTGTAATCCGCTTTTCGTTACAGGCTCGTATGAATTGCGGGTTCCTAGTATATCCAATGTGTTCATCTGTGATCTGAAATGGCTATCATTGCAATATATCTATATATGATATTATTTAGGCGTTGCTTATGTTTTTCAGCCGCGCTAGCCCAGCCCCCGCTCTGTCGTTAGTTAAGTAATCTAACGGGTAATAACGGGGCCCCGTGGCGAATGCGAATGGCATAAGCGTACGTCATATTTTGGTTGTTTTCTGCAATGGTAGGATTAAATGATGGGACGCATTAAAAGAACTAATGCAAGAAAATAAACCAAGTAAAAGTCGTTGGAAAACTTTCAAAACCACTCGGTTCTTTTCAAAAACCAAATTTTAAATGCGGAGCTTGAGCCACTCCTTTTAAAAGCTATCTCATTCCATCGATTATATCAAGTTCACTACGTTCACGGTTTTGCCAAAACCATTTGTAGCCCTCCGTCGTTTCACATGAATGGTCAATAAGTATTCAAGCTATGTATGTTGGCCAAAGTCAAGGCATAGTGATTGGTACTATTGGGTATTCATGTGCATCATAGATAAATGTGTTGGTTTGGGGCAGTCGTTCTACCATGTTGGCCAAAGTCAAGAGTATGTGCGGGTGGGCTCAAATTAACCTGGAGAATGACGGGTAGAACTTGACATGTGACTTATGATATTTTGGCCAAAGTCAAGGTCATAAGAGCATGGGGCAAAAATCCACATTGGGAGTTTCAAAAGAACTGAAACTTGCTAGCGCTGCATACCATTTGGAGTGTGATGATTCTGGTAGGATTCCTTCAGTTTTGTCACGCGATGATATTTGGATCCCGATCCTACTGTGAGTATATGCTACTCCTCCGAAACTTTCTCACTTAACGATCAATGCTATAAACCAAGTAGGTGTCTAGAAAGGTGTTAGCGGGGCTACGCCCACAGGGAAAAGAGGTTATTTAATTAAGGAACTTCGCGAAAGCGTTGGAAAACCTCCCTCGAAGTACCAACACTGGCATGGCTGAACGGTTAAGCAAGTATTGTACGGTGAGATTGATTCCGACTAATTCTTCCTTTTTGGTTTGAGGAGGAATTCGAGATGCAGTGGGAGCCATCCTGTTTAGACAAACTAAAAACCACTCTAAACTTGCAAGAGCATCATGCTGAGTGTTTCTTCTCTCTCTCCTAATTGCAGCGACCAATCGACATGACTGGACTTAAGTTACTTCTAGATAAAAACATACTGACAGGGCCAAACTACAAAGATTGGCTCAGGAATGTCAAAATGGCAATCACTTACGACAAGCTGGGGTATCTTCTTACCACCAAAGCTCCCCCTGTCCCAGGTCCCACCTCCAGCGTCGCGGATAGGGAAATCCGTAAGACCTGGGAGATCGATTGCGTGAAGGCCAGGTGCCTCGTGCTTGCCTCTATGGACAATGAACATCAGAGGAGGCACGAGAATATGGACCTCGAATCCATATTTGTCCATACAAAAGAATTGTATGGAGAACAATCTCGTATCGCAAGATACGAAGTGTCGAAGAAGCTATTTTCGGCAAGGTTGGCCATCGAATCATCGGTAGCGGAACACGTGCTTAAGATGATTGGCTTCAATGAGGAGCTCGCGGACCTTGGGACCACGTTAGAGAACGAGCTCTATACGGACTTGCTTCTCCAGTCCCTTCCTTCCACTTACGCCCAGTTTATCCTGAACTTCAACTTGCAAGGAAAAGAAGTTGAACTTCCTGAGCTCCTCAACATGCTGAGGAGTGCAGAGGGCACCCTACAGAAAGGTAGGGAAACATCCACTTTGTTTGTAGGAGGATCTTCCTCTTCCAAGTCCAAGGCGAAAGCCAAGGGAAAGAAGAAGAAAGCCCCCGCTAAACTAAGGGGCGGTGTTAGTAAAGT
This sequence comes from Agapanthus africanus, assembly GCA_030015575.1. Classification (NCBI taxonomy): domain Eukaryota; kingdom Viridiplantae; phylum Streptophyta; class Magnoliopsida; order Asparagales; family Amaryllidaceae; genus Agapanthus; species Agapanthus africanus. Next base: position 259,251,930 of record CM057350.1, read on the forward strand.
GGATACGAAGGGAAAATCAAAGGCAACAAAAATAGCGGGGCAGCTTGTGGGAAAGGAAGAATGCTTCTATTGTCATAAGAAGGGACACTGGAAGAAAGATTGCAGGGCTTGGAAGGCCAGAACACAGGATCTGAAGCAAGTTGCGGCTTCAGCTTCAGGTGTGTATGTTATTGAAAACTGTCTTTCAATAAACTCTACTTCCTGGGTATTGGATACCGGATCAGGATCTCATATCTGTAATTCTTTGCAGGCACTGAGAAAGCGTAGGGTTTTGAAGGCAGGTGATATGACCCTCAGAGTTGCAAACGGAACTGGCATGGATGCTGAGTCCGTGGGGGACTATCACCTGGGCTTGTCAGATGGACACGTTTTAGTTTTGCGTAATTGCTATTTTGTACCCAATGCAACTTGTAATATCATTTCTGTATCTTTATTATCTAAAGAAGGTTATGAATTTGCATTTGTAAGTAATGTTGTGAACATTCACCTTAATCAAGTTCTGATTGGGTCAGGTACATTAAGCAATGGTATATACGTATTAAACCAACCACAGATTTTCAATATCCAGAATACACACAAAAGAAAGTCTCCAGAAACTAATCAGGCTTTCTTATGGCATTGTAGACTGGGTCACATCAATGAGAGAAGATTGACTAAGTTACATACAGAAGGATATTTGGATCCATTCCAATATCAATCGTATGCCACTTATCAATCCTGTCTCAAAGGAAAGATGACAAAGACTCCGTTCACTGGACACGGAGTAAGAGCGAGCGAGCTCTTGGGACTCGTACACAGCGACGTGTGCGGTCCAATGTCTACACATGCGCGAAGCGGTTTTTCTTACTTCATAACTTTTACGGATGACTTTTCAAGGTACGGGTATGTCTTCTTAATGAAACATAAATCCGAAGCCTTTGGAAAATTCTAGGAATATAAGAATGAAGTAGAAAAACAAACCGGCAAAAGTATCATGACACTAAGATCTGATCGAGGTGGAGAATACTTGAGTGCCGAGTTCCTGGATTACCTAAAAGAGAATGGTATTCTCTCTCAGCTTACTCCTCCATACACTCCGCAACACAACGGTGTATCGGAGAGACGGAACAGGACCCTATTGGATATGGTACGTTCCATGAGGAGTAACGCTGAGTTACCGCGATCATTCTGGGGATATGCGCTAGAATCAGCAGCATATCTTTTGAACCGAGTTCCAACTAAGACTGTGCCTACCACACCATATCAGATGTGGGGTGGGAAGAAACCCTATCTTAAGCACATTAAGACATAGGGATGTCCGGCTTTTGTCAAAAAGCAGCATGCAGACAAACTCGAGGCACGCTCAGTACTGTGCAAGTTCGTGGGATATCCAAAGAACTCCAAGGGATATTTCTTCTATTGCGAAGAGGAACAAAAGGTTTTTGTTTCTCGTCATGCCTGCTTCTTGGAAACTGAGTTTTTGGAAAACCAGATAAGTGGGAGCACAGTAGAACTGGAAGAAATTCCAGAACCATGAGCTATTACTGAGAGCTTAGTAGAACCAGAGGGTTCAAGAGAACAGGACATTCCTACGCCGCTCCGCAGGAGTAGTAGGCAATCTCATCCGCCCGAGAGATACTACGGTTTTCTCTTAGACAGGGATAGAGAGGACTGCATCATTGATTATAATGAGCCTACTAGCTTCCAGCAGGCCGTTCAGAGCGTTGACTCGGTAAAATTGCTGGATGCAATGCGGACCGAAATGGAGTCCATGTACACCAACAAAGTATGGACGTTGGACATTGCTCCAGATGGGGTAAAACCCGTAGGATGCAAGTGGATCTTCAAAAGGAAGATTGGTGTAGATGGACAGGTTGAGACCTATAAAGCTAGACTTGTTGCAAAGGGTTTTCATCAAAGACCTGGTTTGGACTATGACGAAACCTTTTCTCCAGTGGCTATGCTGAAATCCTTCGGATCCTTCTTGCCATTGCTGCCTTCCACGATTATGAGATTTGGCAGATGGACGTAAAGACCTCTTTTCTAAATGGAAATTTAGAGGAGTGTGTTTATATGGACCAGCCAAAGGGTTTCATTCAGAGTGGGAGCAGCGGAAAGGTGTGCAAGTTGCTTAAGTCCATCTATGGACTAAAGCAGGCATCGCGGAGTTGGAACATCTTCTTTGATGAGACAGTCAAAGAATTTGGCTTTATCAAAAATCCAGATGAACCATGTATCTATAGTAGATTTGTAGCAAGAACCGTTGTATTCCTCGTTTTATACGTGGATGACATTCTCTTGATAGGAAATGACATTCCTATGCTACAATCTGTCAAAGGGTTCTTGTCACACAGGTTCTCCATGAAGGACCTGGGCGATGCCAACTACATTCTGGGGATCCAGATCTATCGTGATAGATCTAAAAGGATGTTGGGACTTTCACAGTCAAGGTACATCGACACCACACTGAAACGATTCAGTATGGAAGATTCCAAGCGCGGTAATCTACCGGCTTGTCACGGAATCACCCTCTCCAAAGAGATGTCTCCCAAGACTGATTTGGAAAGGGCTCGCATGTCATCAATACCCTACGCATCTATGGTAAGCTCTATTATGTATGCGATGTTGTGTACCAGACCAGATGTAGCATATGTTAGTTGTATGTATGCCCTAGAGGCCAGTATTGTACAGATGATGTATATTATATTGGATGCTTGGACATATATAGAGATGACTTTCTTGCTCGATATGATAGTATGCTATCTGGTTGCTCTTTATCTTAACATGTACACTAGTCTCTTTATACTGTCTTATAGTTACATGTTGGTAAAGCCCTTAGGATGTGTACTTGACTACCTGGACTATGATGCAGATCATACTAGTGGGGACATGGTAGTCCATAAGTACATCCTTCAAGGTCCCTAGTCGTGGGTGTATCGAGACGGGGCATCGATATACCAGTGTAGACTAGCGTGTACGCTTCTCGACCCATGTGATGGGCGATGGATGATCCCACATCCATTGGTGTTTGACATCAGAGATGGTATACGGGTGCTCAGTGGAGACTGGGTACACTGTACGGACTCGCCGAGAACTCCCAGATGGTATTATACCTCACGTCAGATGGCAGTTCTCAGGTGACACTTGTACAGGTTAGTCTGTAGACCCGAGATCGTCATAGAGTCTTGTGTGATTCCCACTGTGCTTTGATCTCCACCTTACCACGTCCATGAGGGCGTGCAAAACGGTGGTCTTTGGGTACAGTCCCGAGTCACATGGAGGCAATGAGCGATAGGAGGGGTTTCGTCTCTCCCGGTATTGGGGGTTGATGATGCGCTGTGCTCGATTGGCCGTAACAGGGAAGTCCCTGGCCAGGGCTGATCAGAGATTTGCTGGTAAGTGTTACCAGTAGTTTCTCGACCCGTTACGAGCCTCATATCGGCACGACTTATCGGGTTATTGGGGTCTGACGTTTACCACCCCTAGACTTGATATGCGACATATCAGACGAAGAGACCGGACTGTACGGTAAGTGTTACTGGTCGGATTCGCAAGAGTGTGAGCGGGCTAGCTCGTCGATCTTCTGATCGCTCAATACCCGGGTGGCCGTTACGTTTAGAAGACCTCTTGCGGCTTGTGGGTGCATGATATGATCATCATCTGCTACCGGCGTATTGACGAGTCTTTAGAGTCCTACACAGAGGTTTCCTGGTTCAAGCGAAACGAAATAGGAGCGCATATGAGATATGTGCGGGACCGAGAATAATGCGTGTATGTGATACCGTATTTGATTCTCGCGATTAATGTTTCGAATGGTTGTATGCGATATAACCTAGTTATCGAATCGAAGATCGATTCGATAAGCCGATACATTGAATACTAGTCGGTCGTGTGCGACATGACCGGATCATTGAATCAAGTGTTGATTTAATGATTTAATGTATAATTATATATTTGATATATTACTTTGCATCAACTAGTATTGGTTCACTTTAAACGGATTTTTCTCACTTGATTTACACATTGTATATGTGATATACTTTTGTGCACATATTTGTATCATGTTTGATGATGCATGTTGTCTTGGCTTTGTGTAAAAGAATTGAACCATGGTTATGAGAGTGGTTAGGGTTTATGATTTATTCACTTATTTATTTAATACATTCTTTATTTATTTAAGTGGATAAATCAAAACAAAAATAAAAAAAAAGGGTTTCATTCTTCATGAAGCATGTTGAAGCTTCATGAAGCTTTGACTTTTGATACCTTTTGTCTTCATTCTAAACCCTAACCATCCCCACTAACCATGGTCCATTCTCTACACTTGACCATGGTTAGATTATGATAAGTATTGTGATTATTATTCATTTTACACAACTTATCATAATTCTATCATCATCTCCTTCTTCTTCTTCAAGTGAGAAACCTTGATGCCATCAACGGCAACTTGAGATCTAGTGATAGAAATCCAAATCTAAAGTGAACCCACCTCCTATTTCTTCATCCTCTACCTCTTGCCAAGTGGTTTTGGGTGTTTTCTTCACAAGTTTCACTACTTGTTGAAGTCGGAGCTTGAACTAGTGCAACCTCGACGTAGATCGTCTTTGACACGAAGCCGACGACCTAGCTCGCCCGTTTCTCCGATGAAGCCGACGAATGAGTCGAGGATTCATGATGGACAGCGAGGGCATGACCACGTGGAGCTAAGGAGGTGGAAATCCGGATCTACAAAGGTTGTAGAATCTAACCTTTAGTTAAAATGTTAACTAGTTTACCGTTTCGCCTAAACTTCTAGTACACGATCCGTGTTAGGGTTTCTCGGCACCCATTATTTTTGAAATTGGCATGGTTGATGCCTTGTGAGACTTCATTAGGATGCCTAGGAACCCTACAGCATACGCATTGAGCGTTGTAAGCCGGTATTAGTCGGACCCAGGGGAGAAGCACTGGATAGCGGTGAAGAACATTCTCAAGTACCTGAGAAGGACTAAGGAGATGTTCTTGGTGTATGGCGGAAAAGACCTCCAGATCGAGGCCTTTGCTGACTCCAGCGTCCAAAGTGACAAGGATGATTCCAAGTCCATGTCGGGTTATGTCTTTACCCTCAATGGAGGGGCGGTGTGTTGGAAGAGTTCCAAACAGGAAACCGTTGCTGACTCGACGATGGAAGCGGAATATATCGCCGCTGCAGATGCCGCAAAAGAAGCCGTCTGGATGAGGAAGTTCTTAACGGAACTTCAGATGGTTCCGTCCATTGTTGATCCAATACCTCTGTATTGCGACAACAACGGGGCTATAGCTTTAGCGAAGGAACCCAGGTCCCATCAGAAGTCCAGACACATCTTGAGGCGGTATCACTTGATCAGGGAGATCATGGTTCGCCAGGAGATCGAGGTTCGGAGAGCTGCTACGGAAGATAACACTGCCGATCCACTCACGAAGGCCTTACCCCAGACTCAGTTCGAGCGGCTGATCGAGATGATAGGTCTTCGATACGCTAGTACATGGCCTTAGTGCAAGTGGGAGATTGTTAGTCTATATGCCCTAGAGGCCATTACTGTATCATACTAGTTTGTATATTACTTAATGGAAGCTTGGGATATTCACCTTGTATATACAATCTTGGTCAAAATGGTAGTATGCTACTTGGTTTGTTTCTACTTTAATATGTGCATGTGTTTCTTTTAGCATATTGCTTATACATATTAGTAGAGCCCTTAGGATCTTTGCTTGATTACCAGCGTTGTGATGGCAGTCACACTCGTGGGGTCTGGGTAATCCACAAGCACATCCTTATACAGGTCCCTAGTCGTAGGACTATCGAGACAGGGCATCGATACTCCGGAGTAGACTAGCGTATGCACTTCTCATCCCAGCAGGGGAGACGGTCTGTCCCACAGCCGTCAGTACGTCGTACTTGAGATAGTATGCGGGTGCTCGTTAGGTTACGAGTACACTGGACAGGACTCGTCGGGAACTGATTGGTTGGTACTATACCTATCATCAGTTATCAGTTCCCAGGTGACATGAGTACAGCTTAGTCCGCTGACTTGACACTGTCACTTCGCCTTGAGTGTGTTCCCACTGTACTTTGATTACTACCCTACCACGGCTCAAAGGAGTCGTGAAAACAGGTAGTAGTTGGGTGCAGTCCCGAAGCACTTGGAGGCAGTGACGGTTAGACAGGATTCGTCTCTCCCGGTATTAGGGGTTGACATCGCGCTGTGTCTAGGAGAGCCATTACACAAGTATTCTCTGGCCAGGGCAAGCGAGATATACTGGTAGGTTTCCAATGTTATCTCAGGGTGTTCTGGGCTACACTCCGACACGACTTGTACCGCTATTAGGGGACTGACGTTTACCACCCTCTAGGCCCGCCATGCGATGTATCAGACGAACAGACCGGACTGTACGGAGATTGTCACATTCAGGCTCAGTAGGAGTTCAGATGGGTTTCACCTCGTCCGTCTTCTTATCGGCATTTACCTGGGGACCGTTACGCACAGCTAGTGCCGCTTGCGGTCTGTGGTTAAACCCACTGCCAGCGTAGTGTCGAGTTTTTAGAGTCCCACACAGAGAGCTATTCGCCTTTAGGCAAAAGAGTAGAGGTTGCATGGTTTTGCGACAGGGTTCGGTCAAATCCGCGTACTTGTGCACGTTTAGTGACCGGGCAGTTATTACTAGCGGGCTTTGGTTTAAGCCAGATCCTAGTATACGTTTTGGGATTGGTTTTATCTCGTTTGTATTCGTGTTCCCCGGAACGCGGATACGGGTGTGTATGCACAGTTGACAGAGACAGAGGCAGAGGATTCTCATTAGGGTTGCTGACTGTTGACTTTTGTCAAACCCTAATGAGATTAAGACATATGATTAACAATAATATTAGTTGAGTATTATAGTGACATGGTTAGGGTTGAAAGGTTGACTTAGTTGACTTGTTGACTTTTGTTGACCGGTTGACTAGGTTGGACTTGTTGACCACCATCATGACAATGGCCATCATTTGGTTGCATTGACTTATGCTTGCTTATTTTGTTCACCATTTGCATTTAATGCAAGAAATGATAGTGTCATTTGTCATGATAATAACCTTTACAATATACTCAATTATGATTAGTTGTTATGATGATGATTTTGGATAATGAGAGCAAGGATGGCAAAAGGCTCACTCATTCTCTCATTTCATTTCTCTCTCTTGCCATCACTTGCTCAAGCTCTCCCTCTTCCTCTTGCTCTCTCTAGCTCAAGGCAAACCATTCTCATGTGTTGAGATTCATTGCCTTAGAGATAAAAACACCAAAACAATCCTCTACTCATCCTAATTCACAAGGCCTAGCAAGCCAAGTGTTCTAGTTTCTTCAAAGTTCGAAGAAGAAGCCAAAGGTAGAAGCTTTCGGGTAGATCCATCTTCGGCGTGAGAAGACGACGAGGGGAGGCCGGTTCGTACACCACAAGAGTTGAAGACGAAGGAGTTCAAGAAAGGTATAACCCCCTAACCGAGTAGGTAAACAACTCCTAGTTAGGTTGTTAGGTAGATTGTTTAATAAAGATCCGTATTTGTAGTCCATGTTACCACCTCTAGAAAAATCGTTTTTCACCATTTCCGCAACCCCGTAAGTACCGGGAGAGGTAGCATGGACTTACAACATGGACTTGGAATCATCCTTGTCACTCTGGAAGCTGGAGTCAGCAAAGGCCTCGATCTGGAGGTCTTTTCTGCCATACACCAAGAACATCTCCTTAGTCCTTCTCAGGTACTTGAGAATGTTCTTTACCGCTATCCAGTGTTTCTCCCAAGGGTTTGACTGATACCAGCTTACCACACTCAGTGCATAAGCTACATCTGGTCTGGTACACAACATCGTATACATTATAAACCCTACCGCAGAAGCGTAGGGTATAATAGACATGCGATCCCTTTCCAAATCAGTCTTGGGAGACATCTCTTTGGAGAGGGTGATCCCGTGACAAGCCAGTAGATTACCGTGCTTGGAATCTTCCATACTGAATCTCTTCAGTATGGTGTCGATGTACCTGGACTGTGAGAGTCCTAATATCCTCTTGGATCTGTCACAATAGATCCGGATCCTCAGAATGTATGAGGCATCACCCAGGTCTTTCATGGAGAACCTGTGTGACAAGAACCCTTTGACAGATTGTAGCATAGGAATGTCATTTCCTATCACGAGAATGTCATCCACGTATAATACGAGGAATACAACAGTTCTTGCTACAAATCTACTATAGATGCATGGTTCATCTGGATTTTTGATAAAGCCAAATTCTTTGACCGTCTCATCAAAACAGATGTTCCAACTCCGCGATGCCTGCTTTTGTGCATAGATAGACTTAAGCAACTTGCACACCTTTCCGCTGCTCCCACTCTGAATGAAACCCTCTGGCTGGTCTATATAGACACACTCCTCTAAATTTCCATTCAGAAAAGCGGTCTTTACGTCCATCTGCCAAATCTCATAATCGTGGAAGGCAGCAATGGTAAGAAGGATCCGAATGGATTTTAGCATAGCCACTGGAGAAAAGGTTTCGTCATAGTCCAAGCCAGGTCTTTGATGGAAACCCTTTGCAACAAGTCTAGCTTTATAGGTCTCAACCTGTCCATCTACACCAATCTTCCTTTTGAAGATCCACTTGCATCCTACGAGTTTTACCCCATCTGGAGCAACGTCCAACTTCCATACTTTGTTGGTGTACATGGACTCCATTTCGGTCCGCATTGCATCCAGCCATTTTACCGAGTCAACGCTCTGAATGGCCTGCTGGAAGGTAGTCGGCTCATCACTATCAATGATGCAATCCTCTCTATCCCCGTCTATGAGAAAACCGTAGTATCTCTCAGGCGGATGAGACTGCCTACTACTTCTGCGGAGCGGCGCAGGAATGTCTTGATCTTTCGAACCCCCTGGTTCTACTAAGCTTTCAGCAATAGCTCGTGGTTCTGGAATTTCTTCCAGTTCTATTGCGCTCCCACTTATCTGTTTTTCCAAAAACTGAGTTTCCAAGAAGTGGGCATGACGAGAAACAAAAACCTTTTGTTCCTCTTCGCAATAGAAGAAATATCCCTTGGAGTTCTTTGGATATCCCACAAACTTGCACTATACTGAGCGTGCCTCGAGCTTGTCCGCATGCTGCTTTTTGACAAAAGCTGGGCATCCCCATGTCTTAATATGATGAAGATAGGGTCTCTTCCCACACCACATCTGATATGGTGTAGTAGGCACAGTCTTAGGTCGAACTCGGTTCAAAAGGTATGCAGCTGATTCTAGTGCATATCCCCAGAAAGATCGCGATAACTCAGCGTTACTCATCATGGACCGTACCATATCCAATAGGGTTCGGTTCCGTCTCTCCGATACACCGTTATGTTGCGGAGTGTATGGAGGAGTAAGCTGAGAGAGAATTCCATTCTCTTTTAAGTAATCCAGGAACTCGGCACTCAAGTATTCACCACCTCGATCAGATCTCAGTGTCTTGATACTTTTGCCTGTTTGTTTTTCTACTTCATTCTTATATTCTTGGAATTTTCAAAAGGCTTCAGATTTATGTTTCATTAAGAAGACATAACCGTACCTTGAAAAGTCATCCGTAAAAGTAATGAAGTAAGAATAACCGCTTCGTGCATGCGTAGACATTGGACCGCACACGTCGCTGTGTACGAGTCCCAAGAGCTCGCTCGCTCTCACTCCGTGTCCAGTGAACGGAGTCTTTGTCATCTTTCCTTTGAGACAGGATTGACAAGTTGCATATGATTGATATTCGAACGGATCCAAATATCCTTCTGTATGTAACTTGGTCAACCTTCTCTCATTGATGTGACCCAGTCTACAATGCCATAAGAAAGTCTGATTTGTTTCTGGAGACTTTCTTTTGTGTGTATTCTGGACATTGAAAATCTGTGGTTGGTTTAATACGTATATACCATTGCTTAATGTACCTGACCCAATCAGTACTTGATTAAGGTGAATGTTTACAACATTACTTACAAACGCAAATTCATAACCTTCTTTAGAAATTAAAGATACAGAAATGATATTACAAGTTGCATTGAGTACAAAAAAGCAATTACGTAAAACCAAAACATGTCCATCTGACATTCCCAGGTGATAGTCCCCCACGGCCTCAGCATCCATGCTAGCTCCGTTTGCAACTTTGAAGGTCATGTCACCTGCCTTTAAAAACCTACGCTTTCTCAATGCCTGCAAAGAATTACAGATATGAGATCCTGATCCGGTATCCAATACCTAGGACGTAGAGTTTATTGATAGACAGTTTTCAATAACATACACACCTGAAGCTGAAGCCGAAGCCGCAACCTGCTTCAGATCCTGTGTTCTGGCCTTCCAAGCCCTGCAATCTTTCTTCCAGTGTCCACTCTTGTGACAGTAAAAGCACTCTTCCTTATCCACAAGCTTCCCCGCTACCTTTGTTGCTTTTGCCTTTCCCATCGTATCCACTTTACTAACACCGCCCATTGGTTTGGCAGGGGTTTTCTTCTTCTTTTTCTTGGCTTTCGCCTTGGACCTAGAAGAGGAAGATCCTCCTACAAACAAAGTGGATGTTTCCCTACCTTTCTGTAGGGTGCCCTCCGCACTCCTCAGCAAGTTGAGGAGCTCTGAAAGTTCAACTTCCTTTTCCTGTAAGTTGAAGTTCAGAATGAACTGGGCGTAAGTGGAAGGAAGGGACTGAAGAATCAAGTCCGTATAGAGCTCATTCTCCAACGTGGTCCCAAGGTCCGTGAGCTCCTCTATGTAGCCAATCATCTTAAGCACGTGTTCTGCTACCGATGATCCGACGGCCATTCTCGCCGAAAACAACTTCTTCGACACTTCGTATCTGGCAATACGGGATTGCTCTCCATACAGTTCTTTTGTATGGAGAAATATGGATTCGATGTCCATATTCTCATGCCTCCTCTGATGTTCGTTGTCCATATAGGCAAGCACGAGGCACTTAGCCTTCGCGCGGTCGATTTCCTAGGTCTTACGGATTTCCCTATCCGCGACGCTGGTTTTGGGACCTGAGATAGGGGGAGCTTTAGTGGTAAGAAGATACCCCAACTTGTCATAAGTGATTGCCATTTTGACATTCCTGAGCCAATCTTTGTAGTTTGGCCCTGTCAGTATGTTTTCATATAAAAGTAACTTAAGTCCAGTCATGATAAATAGTCGCTGCAATTAGGAGAGAGAGAAGAAACACTTTAGCATGATGCTCTTGCAAGTTTAGAGTGGTTTTTAATTTGTCTAAACAGGATGGCTCCCACTGTCTCTCGAATCCCTCCTCAAACCATAAAGGAAGAATTAGTCGAGATCAATCTCACTGTACAATACTTGCTTAACCGTTCAGCCAGGCCAGTGTCGGTACTTCGAGGGAGGTTTTCCAACGCTTTCGCGAAGTTCCTTAATTAAATAACCTCTTTTCCCTGTGGGCGTAGCCCCGCTAACACCTTTCTAGACACCTACTTGGTTTATAGCATTGATCGTTAAGTAAGAAAGTTCCGGAGGAGTAGCATATACTCACAGTAGGATCGGGATCCAAATATCATCGCGTGACAAAACTGAAGGAATCCTACCAGAATCATCACACTCCAAATGGTATGCAGCGCTAGCAAGTTTCAGTTCTTTTGAAACTCCCGATGTGGATTTTTGCCCCATGCTCTTATGACCTTGACTTTGGCCAAAATATCATAAGTCACATGTCAAGTTCTACCCGTCATTCTCCCGGTTAATTTGAGCCCACCCGCATATACCCTTGAGTTTGGCCAACATGGTAGAACGACTGCCCCAAACCAACACATTTATCTATACGGCACATGAATACCCAATAGCTACCAATCACTATGCATTGACTTTGGCCAACATACATAGCTTGAATACTTATTGACCATTCATGTAAAATGACGGAGGGCTATGAATGGTTTTGGCGAAACCGTGAACGTAGTGAACTTGATATAATCGATGGAACGAGATAGCTTTCAAAAGGAGTGGTTCAAGCTCCGCATTTAAAAGTTGGTTTTGAAAAGAACCGAGTGGTTTTCAAAGTGTTCCAACGACTTTTACTTGGTTTATTTTTTCTTGCATTAATTCCAATGCGTCCCATCATTTAATCCTACCATTGCAGAAAACAACGAAAATATGACGTACGCTTATGCCATCCGCATTCGCCACGGGGTCCCGTCATCACCCGTTAGGTTACTTAACTAACGACAGAGCGGGGGCTAGACTAGCGCGGATGCAAAACATAAGCAACGCCTAAATAGATATCATATATAGATATATAGCAATGATAGCCATTCCAGATCACAAATGAATACATTGGATATACTAGGAATCCGCATTCTGTTCGAGCCTGTAACGAAAAACGGATTACACGGTCGCGATGAATAGCCAAACCATACCCTAGACCCCTACGGGTGCGGCAAACTACCCGCCAAGTACCCGAAGTGAAGCAACCTCCCTCAACAACGTGAGTAGGCCACTCGGCACTTCGAGATACCCGGTAGTTTGTGCAACCCATCTTGGGTCTATCTTAGGAGCAAAAACAGTAAAAAGAAATTATACAATGACGGCTACAACCCCGACCCGGTTGTGCGGCCATACAAATAATATTACATCAATTTACATATTACAAGAATTGAAAGAATAAGAAAACTCTCATCTCACAACCCCCCGGCTATTCATCCACGACAATCCAACGAATTCATATACACAAACCATCAACATTACAGATCACAGATATGTATAACCCCCACTAATCGACGTATAGTGATTAGCAGACGTTCAATACATATATCACATCACAAATATAACCCATTAGCCAAAGTGTAAAGAAATTCGATCAAAATACGGATTTGTGACCACCTCAAAAACTAACTTGTTCTCTGGAAAATCTGGGTGGAAACAAACTATATTAAAAATCCCAAAACCGCAACAGAAGAACACTGCACCAAACTCGGTCCACGGCCAAGTCAACTCGGTCGCGGATCCGCGGCAAGAAGCATGTTCTTGCCGCGGAACCGCGGCGCTTTGACTGGTTCAGTGGACCGTTTTTGGTGGGTGTCTTAACAAAACCCTGAGCCGATTTTTGAAGTATGATTTATTATTTTTATAGCAGAAATAAAAATCGACAGAAAATTAGGGTTTTAGAAAAATGTTTTGCGACTTTTTCGGATCGAAGTTCTAGATACTTTGCTAATAGTTAGTTTGTGTTTAGCTAGGCTCTGATACCACTGTAAGTCCATGTTGCCCACCCCGGTGCTTGCGGGGAGGCGGAAACGTTATGAAAAATCGGATTTTTACAACACTAGGCAACATGGACTATGCTGAAGGAAGGATCTTTGCTAAACAAAACTAACTAACAAGCTAAAAGAGTTAGCTACTCGGAAAGGGGGTTATACCTAGGTCTTCAAGTCCTTCTCTTCTTGCTCCTTGGAGTAAAAGAACGGGTTCTCCTTGTCGCCTTCACTTGCCGAAGAAAGATCCACCCGAGTGCCTCTACCTTTGGCTCCAACTTCAAACCAGAAGTAACTAAGGTGCTTGGTGTGCTAAACCTAGAATCTTAGAAAGAGTAGAGAGTATTTTTGAGAGTTTTATCTCAAGCTCAAAGGGTTCTCAACTCATGAGAGGGGAGAGCTAGAGAGAGAGGAAGAGGAGGAGAGAGAATCAAAATGATAGAATGAGAATAGTTTTACAACCATAACCAAATATACGTGAATTAATCAATTAACAAAATTAATCAAAATGAAAAAGGTGATGGTATGTTGAAATGACCATTATCATTTCACATTAAATGAGTTTTGCAAAGATCAAAGAGCATCTTTGCTAAAAATGATGATGGTCAACTTTTCAACCTTGGTCAACAAGTCAACCTTGGTCAACAAGTCAACAACCCTAACCATAACTCAATTTCATTTAATTAATACTATTAATTGATATTTCACATATTCATTAGGGTTTGGAAAAACAACTGTCAACTGTGTATACACACCCGTTTCAAAACCCTAATGAAAATCATCTTCCTCTGCCTCAGTCAACTGTGCATACACACCCGCATTCGTGTTCCGAGGAACACGAATACAATGAGATAAAACTAACCCCAAAGCATATACTAGAATCTGGCTCAAACCAGAGCCCGCTAGTAATGACTGTCCGGACACCAAACGTGCACAAGTGCGTGGATGTAAACGAACCCTGTCACAAGACCATGCGACCTCTACTCGGTTTTGCCCAAAGACGAATAACCCTCTGTGTGGGACTCTAAAGACTCGGCACTACGCTGGCAGTGGGTTTAACCACAGACCACAAGCGGCACCAGCTGTACGTAACAGTCCCCAGGTAGATGCCGATAAGAAGACGGACGAGGTGAAATCCATCTGAACTCCTACTGAGCCTGAATGTGACAGTCTCCGTACAGTCCGGTCTGTTCGTCTAAGAACATCACATGGCGGGCCTAGGGGGGCGGTAAACGTCAGTCCCCTACTAGCGGTACAAGTCATATCGGAGTGTAGCCCAGAACACCTGAGATAACACTAAAAACCTACCAGTCTATCTCGCTTGCCCTGGCCAGGGACTTTGTGTAATGGCTCTCCTAGACACAGCGCGATATCAACCCCCAATACCGGGAGAGACGAATCCTGTCTAACCGTTACTGCCTCCAAGTGCTTCGGGACTGCACCCAAAAGCTACCTGTTTACACGACTCCTTTGATCCGTGGTAGGATAGTAATCAAAGTACAGTGGGAACACACTCGAGGCGAAGTGACGGTGTCAAGTCAACGGACTAAGCTGTACTCATGTCACCTGGGAACTGATAACTGTCGATAGGTATAATACCAACCAACAGTTCCCGACGAGTCCTGTCCAGTGTACTCGTAACCCAACGAGCACCCGCATACTATCCCAAGTACGACGTACTGACGGCTGTGGGACAGGCCGTCTCCCAAGCTGGGATGAGAAGCGCATACGCTAGTCTACTCCGGAGTATCGATGCCCTGTCTCGATAGTCCTACGACTAGGGACCTGCATAAGGATGTGCTTGTAGATTACCCAGCCCCCACGAGTGTGACTGCCATCACAACGCTGGTAATCAAGCAAAGATCCTAAGGGCTCCACTAATGTGTAAAGGCGATATGCTAAAAGAAACACATGCACACATTAAAGCAGAAACAAACCAAGTAGCATACTACTATTTTGAGCAAGATTGTCAATACAAGGTGAATATCCCAAGCTTCCATCAAGTAATATACATACTAGTATGATACAGTAATGGCCTCTAGGGCATATACACTAACAGCAACTTCCAAAAGCGATTCCGAAACGAATTTCAGGATAACCCCGTAACAGTATAAACATACCCGCATTTGTATTACGACCGAATACAAATGCAACTGAGACATAGATATTATATTTACATAGTATAATACTCGGATCCGGCTTAAACCAAAGCCTACCAGTATTATCTGCCCGAAATATGACACGTGCGTAAACGCACGTGCATTTTCCGAACCCTGCCATAATACCATACGGCCTCTACAACGTTTCGCCCGAACTTGGGAAACTGTCTGTAGGGGACTCTAACGACTCATTGTCACGCCCCGCTTCCCAGAGTACGCTAAAGTGGGCACGTGACATAGCCAACCATGCTACCTGTGGGTAGGAAGTATCCATCCACAGTCACATTACGGCTGTAGAGATATCAAGAACAAAATAAAACTATCTAAAACATGTCCATAATCCAAGATAACATGAGTCAAGAATAATAAAATACGGAAGCGAAAGATCCAATACAAAATAACTGGAATGTATGTCCCATAATGCGGGCTCACATCAGGAATAAAATGCAGGAAAGAAAAGCTAACTACTGCTGACACTCACAGCTCAGCCTGTCGGCTGAAGTACTCCTGCTCGGACTGCGACAGCGGTACAGAATCTGGGCCATGCAAAACCCAGACGTCAGCATGTCAAGTCATCAAGTAATAACATATAAACAGGGTAACAGGCAATTCGAATATAAACATGAATAAAGCAAGGGTAACAATAATATAAATCAGAGCAGTGCAGTGGGTAAACTAAACTGTTCTATCAGGTTTTCTACTCTCAAGTCTTTGAAACCAAATTGATGAATCATCGATGTAACTCAATAGTATCCCGTACATACCCAGGACCACGGCCCAGATTCTCGGGCTGAAACCGAGACATGCCGCTAGGCACTAAACAGGAATGTGTACAGATGAATGATGTCAGCAGCATCATTCCAAGGATGGCCTAGCCTCTAAAACTGATCAGAACAAGTAGCGAACTGTTGAGTTACAAGTCAGGTTTCACCTTTGATTTCTCCATACCCCCAAGTTATATGTGTATGTCAAGTCAGGTATCCCGTAATCAAGAACTAATGCCAATACAGGATCAGGTAAACAGGTTTGTCTGGATAGACAATAGGAACGGTCCATGAGGACTACATGTCAGGTTTGTTGGCATTAGACTCAAGATCAGGTAACGGGTCAGGTCATGGTACATCAGGTCAAGTCAAGCAGTATGCGGTACCATGTCGGGTAAATCAATATGTATGTAGCAAGTCAGGTCAAGATGTAAACGATATCATGGGTGTGCTCATACTCAGTTACATAATCAAGCATGGTCATCAACAACATAGATTTAAGCAACGAATTAAACAATAAAGAAACATCGATTAATTAGCAGCACAGTTATCAATTGTGTGTCCGAGGTGTTATCAACATTATAAGAATACAATATGACAGTTAGGGCCGTTAAATCATGTTAACCAGTTTAAGAATTTTATGGATGCAATGATATATATATATATAGGTTCCAAGTTTGAAAGATAAAAGATATATAACAATATTGAACACGAAAAATGGGAAATGATCGTACTAAAGTTAAAACTACAGGTTTAGGGTGTCATCAATGTGTATGTAAATATTATTTAGCATGTAGCAAGGGGTACTTGCCTCGACGGGTCGCGAATCGGGAAAACAGAACGTAAAACGTCGGCGGGGAAACTCGCGACGGGCGCACGGGTCACGGAAAGAACCCAAACGACGAACAGTGGAACCACACAGGTCAGGGTATCTCGTTGAATTGTCGAGACACATCGCCGGCACGGCCGGATTCCAGCGAGATACAAAAACAGTGAACAATCAAGACATGCAAACAAGAAAAGAAAAGAAAATAAAGAAGAAGGGAAGGAGGACAGAGAAGGGGGTGCTTACGAGGATCTATGGAGAGATTGTGATTGCCGACCACGTCGACGGAGCTCCGGCGGTCGGCCTACGACGACAGCGACGGGAACTTACAGATCAAGAACCATGAGCAGGGAGAAAGGAGAAGAAAGGAGAAGAGAGAGGGAGCATCACTCACGGAGGAGGTGTGCGTGATGGCCAGGGGCACGGAGACGGGTCGTCTGCAGCGATTTCCGACGGCGCCGACGTGTGCAGGGGTGCGCAGTTTCCTCGTGCATGTGCTCGGGAAGAAAGGGAAAGGAGGAAGGAGGTGCAGTGGGGATGACGAGGGCGAGGAGGCGAGGGGGCCGGCGATGAGGGCGTCGGCATTGGGGCGAAGACGAGGGAGAACGATGGCGGCTAGGGCTTCGCAAGGTTGGGTTCGCTACGTGAAAAGAAAAGAAAAAGGAGGAAGAGAAAATATTTATGGGAGAGAGAGAGAGGGAGAGAGATGCGGGGGGAGAGAGAGAGAGATATACGGGGGGGAGAGAGAGATAGAGACGGGGAGAGAGAGAGAGAGGAGCTGCGAGAGGAGAGAGAGAGAGAGAGGGGAGAGAGATCGAGAGGAGAGAGAAAATATAGGGGGAGAGAGAAAATTGGATTTAGCGAGAGAGAAAAGAGAGAGAGAGAGAGAGAGACGTAGGAAAAAGGTGGGGCCCACGGGGGTTAAAGGAAGGAGGGGATTGGTTGGGATTGAAATTATAAAAGATTTAGGAAAGGAAATATTATATGGGTATTAAAAATATATTCGACGGTTTAAAATATATTAGAAAATTGGGATTTGGCGCAAAGTAAAATTTTTCCAAATTGCGCCCGGGTCGGGTCCAAAAATTTGAAATTGAAATAAGAAAATTTTAGACTGGATCCAAAATTTAAAATGAAGTATTTTACAATCAAAAAGCATACCCCCAAAACGGACACATGCACGTGCGCGTAGCCGTCCAAACTCGCCCGTTTCACTGAACGGGACGAGAACACGATGCACGGACGCTACGACATGGTTAGGGGTGTCAAGCATGCCAAGATGAATATTTTTAATTTTATTTTAGATGCCTTAAATTGTTATATGCAGAAATGAATTGACAGGGTAAAATTTACAATAAGTAACAATCAAGCAAGATAACTGAAATAAAGGCCACACTCCAATCATAAGGCAACAGAAACTAGTAGCATTGGGCTCGGTTGTTACATTATACCCAACTACAAAAAGAATTTCGTCGTCGAAATTCCAAGAATACAAAGATAAACAACAAATAACTACAAGAAAAGATGAGGAAACTTATGCCGGATTTCATCTTCTCGTTCCCAAGTGGACTCTCCATGCGAGCGATTACCTCCAGAAACAAGCACAAGAGGGATCACCTTGTTCTTAAGAACCTTTTCCCTTCGATCCACAATTTCAGCCGGTCGCTCCTCAAAAGTCAAGTCTTCTCGTACCGTCAGCTCCGAATGATCCAATACATGTGTTTCATCACGAACATACTTACTGAGTTGAGATACGTGAAACACATCGTGCACATTCGCCAAGGACTGCGGTAATGCCAAACGATACGCTACCTCACCAACACGCTCCAAGATCTCAAAGGGTCCAACGAATCGAGGACTGAGCTTTCCTCGACTTCCAAAACGAATCACCCCTCTAGTCGGCGATATCTTCAAGAATACCAAATCACCCACGGCGAACTCTAGAGGTCTTCTCGACGTATCCGCCCAACTCTTCTGTCGGTCTTGAGCTTCTTTCATATGACTTCTGATAGTGTTAACTTTCTCAACTGTCTGCACAACCAAATCTGGTCCCAACAATCTTCGTTCACCGACATCGTCCCAACAAACAGGTGAATGGCATTTACGACCATACAAAGCTTCAAATGGAGCCATCTGGATAGTTGCCTGAAAACTGTTGTTGTAAGAAAACTCCACCAAATGTAGATGATCCTCCCAAGAACCCTTGAAATCCAACATGCATGCCCTCAACATATCTTCAAGAGTTTGGATTGTTCTCTCCGACTGACCATCAGTTTGAGGATGATAAGCTATGCTAAACTTCAATCGAGTCCCCAAACTTTCCTGTAAACTCCTCCAGAAGTGTGATAAGAACCGACTGTCCCGATCGGACACGATGCTCACCGGCACTCCATGCAATCTTACAATCTCCTGTATGTACCTCTCCGCCAAAGTCTCTGTTGATTGACCAACCCGAAAAGGGATAAAGTGAGCTGCCTTGGTTAATCGATCAACAATTACCCATACCACATTGTTGCCTTTTGGACTCTGCGTTAAAACCGTCACGAAATCCATGGTTATATGTTCCCACTTCCACTGAAGAATCGGAAGTGGTTGCAATAAACCAGCAACCCTTTGATGTTCAGCCTTAACTTGCTGACACACCAAGCACTTTGCCACAAAGAGAGCAATCTACCGTTTCATGCCTTCCCACCAGAAATGCGGTCGAATATCTCGGTACATCTTTGTGCCACCTGGATGTGTAAGTCCATGCTACCTCTCCCGGTACTTTCGGGAATGCGGAATTTGGTAAAAAACGATTTTTACGGAGGTGGTAACATGGACCTAAAACCCGGATCTTGGTTAAACATCTATCTAGCAACCTAACTACGAGTTTCTAGCTACTCGGTTAGGGGGTTATACCTTGCTTGTCTTGAACTCCTTCGTCTTCAAGCTCCGATGGTGGTCCGCAATGGCTTCTTCTCGTCGTCTCCGTACGCCGAAGATAGATCCACCTGAAAGCTCCAACCTTTAGCTTCTTCTTCGTTCTTTGAAGAAACTAGTTCACTTGGTTTGCCAAACCTAGTGAACTAGAATGAGTAGAGAAGAATTAGAATGGGATTTTATCTATGGTTCTTGATTCTCAACTCATGAGACAAGAGAACCATAGATTAAAGAGAGGGAAAATGAGCAAGAGGGTGAGAGCAAAAGGAGAGCTCAAGAACAAGAGAGAGAGTGAGCAAGAAAGAATGAGGCTCTCTTTTGTCTTTCACCCTCTCATAATCCAAAGTCATGATAACTCATCATGCTAACAAAAGTCTTATGTGATGGTTGAAGCAACCATAACCATATCATTTCATGCACTCATTTTGCACAAATGAGCAAGCAAACAAAAGTCTTTGCCATGAAATGATGGCTATGGTTATCATGATGGTCAACTAGTCAAGCCTAGTCAACCGGTCAACAAGTCAACAAAAATCAACAAGTCAACAAAGTCAACAAGTCAACAAAAGTCAACAAGTCAACAAAGTCAACAACCATATCACCATAATACTTAATTAATATAATAGTTAATCACATATCATATTCTCATTAGGGTTGAGCAAAAAGTCAAATAGTCAACGGTCAACTGTCAACAACCCTAATGAGAATCCACTGCCTCTGTCTCCCTGTCAACTGTGCATACACACCCGCATCCGCGTTCCGAGGAACATGAATGCACACTGGATAAATCCAATCCCAAAAGGTACACTAGGATCTGGCTTAAACCAAAGCCCGCTGGTGTAAACTGTCCGGACACTGTACGCGTACAAGTGCACGGATGTGACCGAACCCTGTCGCAAAACCATGCGACCTGTCGCAATACCATGCGACCTCTACTCTTTTGCCTAAAGGCGAAAAGCTTTCTGTGTGGGACTCTAAAGACTCGACACTACGCTGGCAGTGGGTTTAACCACAGACCGCAAGCGGCACTAGCTGTGCGTAACGGTCCCCAGGTAGTGCCGACAAGAAGACCGACGAGGCGAAACCCATCTGAACTCCTACTGAGCCTGAGTGTGACATTCTCCGTACAGTCCGGTCTGTTCGTCTGATACATTGCATGGCGGGCCTAGGGGGCGGTAAACGTCAGTCCCCCAATAGCGGTACAAGTCGTGCCGGAGCGAAGCCCAAAACACCCTGAGATAACACTGGAAACCTACCAGTATATCTCGTTTTCCCTGGCCAGGGACTACTCGTATAATGACTCTCCTAGACACAGCGCGATGTCAACCCCCAATACCGGGAGAGACGAATCCTGTCTAACCGTCACTGCCTCCAAGTGCTTCGGGACTGCACCCAACCACTACCTGTTTGCACGACTCCTTTGAGCCGTGGTAGGGTAGTGATCAAAGTACAGTGGGAACACACTCGAGGCGAAGTGACAGTGTCAAGTCAGCGGACTAAGCTGTACTCATGTCACCTGGGAACTGATAACTGACGATAGGTATAATACCAACTAGTCAGTTCCCGACGAGTCCTGTCCAGTGTACCCGTAACCTAACGAGCACCCGCATACTATCTCAAGTACGACGTACTGACGGCTGTGGGACAGACCGTCTCCCACACTGGGATGAGAAGCGCATGCGCTGGTCTACTCCGGAGTATCGATGCCCTGTCTCGATAGTCCTGCGACCAGGGACCTGCATAAGGATGTGCTTATAGATTACCCAGCCCCACTAGTGTGACGGCCATCACATCGCTGGTAATCAAGCAAAGATCCTAAGGGCTCTACTAATGTGTATAGGCGATATACAAAAATAAACACATGTACACATTGAAGTAGAAACAAACCAAGTAGCATACTACTATTTTGAGCAAGATTGTATATACAAGGTGAATATCCCAAGCATCCATTAAGTAATATACAAACCAGTATGATACAGTAATGGCCTCTAGGGCATATACACTAACAATCTCCCACTTGCACTAAGGCCATGTACTGGCGTATCGAAGACCTATCATCTCGATCAGCCGCTCGAACTGAGTCTGGGGCAGGGCCTTGGTGAATGGATCTGCAGTGTTATCTTCTGAAGCGACTCTCCGAACCTCGATCTCCTGGCGATCCACGATCTCCCTGATCAGGTGATACCGCCTCAAGATGTGCCTGGATCTCTGATGGGACCTGGGTTCCTTCGCTAAAGCTATAGCCCCGTTGTTGTCGCAATACAGATGTATTGGATCAACAATGGACGGAACCACCTGAAGTTCTTTCAAGAACTTTCTTATCCAGACAGCTTCTTTTGCGACATCAGATGCAGCGATGTATTCCGCTTCCATCGTCGAGTCTGCAACGGTTTCCTGTTTGGAACTCTTCCAACACACCGCCCCTCCATTGAGGGTAAAGACAAAACCCGACATGGACTTGGAATCATCCTTGTCACTCTGGAAGCTGGAGTCAGCAAAGGCCTCGATCTGGAGGTCTTTTCCGCCATACACCAAGAACATCTCCTTAGTCCTTCTCAGGTACTTGAGAATGTTCTTTACCGCTATCCAGTGTTTCTCCCCAGGGTTTGACTGATACCGGCTTACCACACTCAGTGCATAAGCTACATCCTGTCTGGTACACAACATCGCATACATTATAGAGCCTACCGCAGAAGCGTAGGGTATAATAGACATGCGATCCCTCTCCAAATCAGTCTTGGGAGACATCTCTTTAGAGAGGGTGATCCCGTGACAAGCCGGCAGGTTACCGCGCTTGGAATCTTCCATACTGAATCTTTTCAGCACGGTGTCGATGTACCTGGACTGAGAAAGTCCTAATATCCTCTTGGATCTGTCTCGGTAGATCCGGATACCCAGAATGTATGAGGCATCACCCAGGTCTTTCATGGAGAACCTGTGTGACAAGAACCCCTTGACAGATTGTAGCATAGGAATGTCATTTCCTATTAAGAGAATGTCATCCACGTATAAAACGAGGAATACTACAGTTCTCGCTACAAATCTACTATAGATGCATGGTTCATCTGGATTTTTGATAAAGCCAAATTCTTTGACCGTCTCATCAAAGCAGATGTTCCAACTCCGCGATGCCTGCTTTAGTCCATAGATGGACTTAAGCAACTTGCACACCTTTCCGCTGCTCCCACTCTGAATGAAACCCTCTGGCTGGTCCATATAGACACACTCCTCTAAATTTCCATTTAGAAAAGCTGTCTTTACGTCCATTTGCCAGATCTCATAATCGTGGAAAGCAGCAATGGCAAGAAGGATCCGAATGGATTTCAGCATGGCTACTGGAGAAAAGGTTTCGTCGTAGTCCAAGCCAGGTCTTTGACGGAAACCTTTTGCTACCAGCCTAGCTTTATAGGTCTCAACCTGTCCATCTACACCAATCTTCCTTTTGAAGATCCACTTGCATCCTACGGGTTTTACCCCGTCTGGAGCAATGTCCAACGTCCATACCTTGTTGGTGTACATGGACTCCATTTCGGTCCGCATTGCATCCAGCCATTTCACTGAGTCAACGCTCTGAACGGCCTGCTGGAAGCTAGTAGGCTCATCATAATCTATGATGCAATCCTCTCTATCCCCGTCTATGAGAAAACCGTAGTATCTCTCGGGCGGACGAGTCTGCCTACTACTCCTGCGGAGCGGCGTAGGAATGTCCTGTTCTGTTGAACCCTCTGGTTCCACTAAGCTTTCAGTAACAGTCTGTGGTTCTGGAACTTCTTCCAGTTCTATTGTGCTCCCACTTATCTGGGTTTCCAAAAACTCAGTTTCCAAGAAGCGGGCATGCTGAGAAACAAAAACCTTTTGTTCCTCAGCGGAATAGAAAAGATACCCCCTGGAGTTCCTTGGGTATCCCACAAACTTACACTGTACTGAACGTGCCTCAAGCTTGTCCGCATGCTGCTTTTTTACAAAAGCTGGACATCCCCATACCTTAAGATACTTAAGACAGGGTTTCTTCCCAGTCCACATCTCATATGGGGTGGTAGGCACAGTCTTGGTGGGAGCCTTGTTCAAGAGATATGCAGCTGCTTCTAGTGCATATCCCCAGAATGATCGCGGTAACTCAGCATTACTCATCATGGACCGAACCATATCCAATAGGGTTCGGTTCCGTCTCTCCGATACACCGTTATGTTGCGGAGTGTATGGAGGAGTAAGCTGAGAGAGAATACCATTCTCTTTTAAGTAATTCAGGAATTCGGCACTTAAGTATTCTCCACCTCGATCCGATCTTAGAATCTTAATACTTTTGCCGGTCTGTTTCTCTACTTCATTCTTATACTCCTGGAATTTTCCAAAGGCCTCGGACTTATGTTTCATTAAGAAGACATAACCGTACCTTGAGAAGTCATCCGTAAAAGTAATGAAGTAAGAATATCCGCTTCGCGCATGTGTAGACATTGGACCGCACACGTCACTGTGTACGAGTCCCAAGAGCTCGCTCGCTCTTACTCCATGTCCAGTAAACGGAGTCTTTGTCATCTTTCCTTTGAGACAAGATTGATAAGTGGCATACGATTGATATTCGAACGCATTCAAATACCCTTCTGTATGTAACTTCGTCAACCTTCTCTCATTGATGTGACCCAGTCTACAATGCCACAAGAAAGTCTGATTCATTTCCGGAGACTTTCTTTTGTGTGTATTCTGGACATTGAAAATCTGTGGTTGGTTTAATACGTATATACCATTACTCAATGTACCTGACCCAATCAAAACTTGATTAAGGTGAATGTTTACAACATTACTTACAAACGCAAATTCATAACCTTCTTTAGAAACTAAAGATACAGAAATGATATTACAAGTTGCGTTGGGTACAAAAAAGCAATTACGCAAAACCAAAACATGTCCATCTGACATTCCCAGGTGATAGTCCCCCACGGCTTTAGCATCCATGCTAGCTCCATTCGCAACTCTGAGGGTTATGTCACCTGCCTTTAAAACCCTACGGTTTCTCAACGCCTGCAAAGAATTACAGATATGAGATCTTGATCCGGTATCCAATACCCAGGAAGTAGAGTTTATTGAAAGACAGTTTTCAATAACATACACACCTGAAGCTGAAGCTGCAACCTGCTTCAATTCCTGTGTTCTGGCCTTCCAGGCCCTGCAATCATTCTTCCAGTGTCCTTTCTTATGACAATAGAAGCATTCTTCCTTATCCACAAGCTTCCCCGCTATCTTTGTTGCTTTACCTTTTCCCTTCGTATCCACTTTACTAACACCGCCCCTTGGTTTGGCGGGGGCCTTCTTCTTCTTTCCCTTGGCTTTCGCCTTGGACCTAGAAGAAGATGATCCTCCTACAAACAAAGTGGATGTATCCCTACCTTTCTGTAGGGTGCCCTCTGCGCTCCTCAGCATGTTGAGGAGCTCTGAAAGTTCAACCTCTTTTTCTTGTAAGTTGAAGTTCAGTATAAACTGGGCGTAAGCGGAAGGAAGGGACTGGAGAACTATATCCGTATATAGCTCACTCTCCAATGTGATCCCTAGGTCTGCGAGCTCCTCAATGTAGCCGATCATCTTTAGCACGTGCTCGGCTACTGATGATCCGACGGCCATTCTTGTCGAAAATAACTTTTTCGACGCTTCGTATCTTGCGATACGAGATTGCTCTCCATACAGTTCTTTTGTATGAAGCAATATGGATTCCATGTCCATATTCTCGTGCCTCCTCTGATGTTCGTTGTCCATCGAGGCAAGCAGGAGGCATTTGGCCTTCGCGCTATCAATCTCCCAAGTCTTGCGTATTTCCTTATCCGCGACGCTGGAAGTTGGACCAGGGACAGGGGGAGCTTTGGTGGTAAGAAGATACCCCAGCTTGTCGTAAGTGATTGCTATCTTGACATTCCTGAGCCAATCTTTGTAGTTTGGCCCTGTCAGTTTGTTTTTATCTAGGAGTAACTTAAGTCCAGTCATGTTGATTGGTCGCTGCAATTAGGAGAGAGAAGAAGAAACACTCAGCATGATGCTCTTGCAAGTTTAGAGTGGTTTTTAGTTTGTCTAAACAGGATGGCTCCCACTGTTTCTCGAATCCCTCCTCAAACCATAAAGGAAGAATTAGTCAGGATCAATCCCACCGTACAATACTTGCTTAACCGTTCAGCCAGGCCGGTGTCGGTACTTCGAGGGAGGTTTTCCAACGCTTTCGCGAAGTTCCTTAATTAGAGAACCTCTTTTCCCTGGGGGCGTAGCCCCGCTAACACCTTTCTAGGCACCTACTAGGTTTATAGCATTGATCGTTAAGTGAGAAATTTCCCGAGGAGTAGCATATACTCACAGTAGGATCGGGATCCAAATATCATTGCGTGACGAAACTGAAGGAATCCTACCAGAATCATCACACTCCAAATGGTATGCAAATCTAGCAAGTTTCAGTACTTATGAAACTCCCGATGTGGATTTTTGCCCCATGCTCTTATGACCTTGACGAAGGTCAACAAATCATAAGTCACATGTCAAGTTCTGCCCGTCATTATCCAGGTTAATTTGAATCCACCCGTATATACCCTTGACGAAGGTCAACAAGGTAATGCGAATGTCCCAAACCAACGCATCTATCTATGCTACATATGAACACCCAATAGCTACCAATCACTATGCCTTGACGAAGGTCAACAAACACAGCTTGAATACTATTGAATATTCATACGAAACGACGGAGGGCTACGGATGGTTTTGGCAAAACCGTGAACGTAGTGAACTTGATTTGGTCGATGGAATGAGATAGCTTTTAAAAGGAGTGGCTCAAGCTCCGCATTTAAAAGTTTGTTTTGAAAAGAACCGAGTGGTTTTTCGAAAATGTTCCAACGACTTTAACTTGGTTTATTATCTTGCATTAGTTCTTTTAATGCGTGATATTCTTGCATTAGTTCTTTTAATGCATCCCATCATTTAATCCTACCATTGCAGAAAACAACCAAAATATGACGTACGCTTATGCCATTCGCATTCGCCACGGGGCCCCGTCATTACCCGTTAGGTTACTTAACTAACGACAGAGCGAGGGCAGGGCTAGCGCGTCTGTAAAACATAAGCAACGCCTAAATAATATCATATATAGATATACTGCAATGATAAACATTTCAGATCACAGATGAATACATTGGATATACTAGGAATCTGTAATTCGTACGAGCCTGTAACGAAAGACAAATTACACGGTCGCGGTGAATAGCCAAATACCCCACCCAAGACCCCTACGGGTGCGGCAAACTACCCGCCAAGTACCCTAAGCGTAGTAACCTCCCTCATCTCCATGAGTAGGCCACTCGATACTTCGGCATACCCGGTAGTTTGTGCACCCCCTCCATGGGTCTATCCTAGGAGCAAAAACAGTAAAAAGAAATTATACAATGACGGCTACAACCCCGACCCGGTTGTGCGGCCATACAAATAATTATTACATCAATTTACAAATTTACATGAATTGAAAGAAAAGAAAACTCTCGTCTCACAACCCCCGGCTATTCACCCGCGACAATCCAACATATTCATATCCACATTCCAGCAACATTACAGATCACAGATTTGTATAACCCCCACTAATCGACATATAGCGATTAGTAGACGTTCAATACAAATATCACATAACAGAAAAACCCGTTAGCTAAAGTCTTTTAGAAGTTCGATCAAAAATACGGATTTTCGGGACCCCAAAATAAAATTTTCGTTCTGGAAAATCTGGGTTGAAAATATATGTACCAAAATTCCCAAAATAACCCTAGAAGCATACTGTAGCAAAAATAAACCAGAGAGGGGGCAAGGAGGCCGCGGAACCGCGGCAATAGCAAGCTATTGCCGCGTTTCCGCGCTCGTTTAGGGGAATCACCTGGTGATTTTTCTACAGTAGCAATAAAAAACCCTGAGCCGATTTTAGGTGTTAAAATAATCAACTTTTGAACAGTAGAAAAATCGACAGAAACTCGAATTTTTTGGGGTTTTGTTTTCGGGACTTTTTCTTTGATCGATCTTCTAGTTACTTGCTAACATGTTAGATAGAGTTTAACTAGGCTCTGATACCACTGTAAGTCCATGCTACCTCTCCCGGTACTTTCGGGAATGCGGAATTTGGTAAAAAACGATTTTTACGGAGGTGGTAACATGGACCTAAAAACCGGATCTTGGTTAAACATCTATCTAGCAACCTAACTACGAGTTTCTAGCTACTCGGTTAGGGGGTTATACCTTGCTTGTCTTGAACTCCTTCGTCTTCAAGCTCCGATGGTGGTCCGGAATGGCTTCTTCTCGTCGTCTCCGTACGCTGAAGATACATCCACCTGAAAGCTCCAACCTTTAGCTTCTTCTTCGTTCTTTGAAGAAACTAGTTCACTTGGTTTGCCAAACCTAGTGAACTAGAATGAGTAGAAAAGAATTAGAATGGGATTTTATCTATGGTTCTTGATTCTCAACTCATGAGACAAGAGAACCATAGATTAAAGAGAGGGAAAATGAGCAAGCGGGTGAGAGCAAAAGGAGAGCTCAAGAACAAGAGAGAGAGTGAGCAAGAAAGAATGAGGCTCTCTTTTGTCTTTCACCCTCTCATAATCCAAAGTCATGATAACTCATCATACTAACAAAAGTCTTATGTGATGGTTGAAGCAACCATAACCATATCATTTCATGCACTCATTTTGCACAAATGAGCAAGCAAACAAAAGTCTTTGCCATGAAATGATGGCTATGGTTATCATGATGGTCAACTAGTCAAGCCTAGTCAACCGGTCAACAAGTCAACAAAAATCAACAAGTCAACAAAGTCAACAAGTCAACAAAAGTCAACAAGTCAACAAAGTCAACAACCATATCACCATAATACTTAATTAATATAATAGTTAATCACATATCATATTCTCATTAGGGTTGAGCAAAAAGTCAAATAGTCAACGGTCAACTGTCAACAACCCTAATGAGAATCCACTGCCTCTGTCTCCCTATCGACTGTGCATACACACCCGCATCCGCGTTCCGAGGAACACGAATGCACACTGGATAAATCCAATCCCAAAAGGTACACTAGGATCTGGCTTAAACCAAAGCCCGCTAGTGTAAACTGTCCGGACACTGTACGCGCACAAGTGCACGGATGTGACCGAACCCTGTCGCAAAACCATGCGACCTGTCGCAATACCATGCGACCTCTACTCTTTTGCCTAAAGGCGAAAAGCTTTCTGTGTGGGACTCTAAAGACTCGACACTACGCTGGCAGTGGGTTTAACCACAGACCGCAAGCGGCACTAGCTGTGCGTAACGGTCCCCAGGTAGTGCCGACAAGAAGACCGACGAGGCGAAACCCATCTGAACTCCTACTGAGCCTGAGTGTGACATTCTCCGTACAGTCCGGTCTGTTCGTCTGATACATCGCATGGCGGGCCTAGGGGGCGGTAAACGTCAGTCCCCCAATAGCGGTACAAGTCGTGCCGGAGCGAAGCCCAAAACACCCTGAGATAACACTGGAAACCTACCAGTATATCTCGTTTGCCCTGGCCAGGGACTACTCGTGTAATGGCTCTCCTAGATACAGCGCGATGTCAACCCCCAATACCGGGAGAGACGAATCCTGTCTAACCGTCACTGCCTCCAAGTGCTTCGGGACTGCACCCAACCACTACCTGTTTGCACGACTCCTTTGAGCCGTGGTAGGGTAGTGATCAAAGTACAGTGGGAACACACTCGAGGCGAAGTGACAGTGTCAAGTCAGCGGACTAAGCTGTACTCATGTCACCTGGGAACTGATAACTGACGATAGGTATAATACCAACTAGTCAGTTCCCGACGAGTCATGTCCAGTGTACCCGTAACCTAACGAGCACCCGCATACTATCTCAAGTACGACGTACTGACGACTGTGGGGCAGACCGTCTCCCACACTGGGATGAGAAGCGCATGCGCTGGTCTACTCCGGAGTATCGATGCCCTGTCTCGATAGTCCTGCGACCAGGGACCTGCATAAGGATGTGCTTATAGATTACCCAGCCCCACTAGTGTGACGGCCATCACATCGCTGGTAATCAAGCAAAGATACTAAGGGCTCTACTAATGTGTATAGGCGATATACAAAAATAAACACATGTACAAATTGAAGTAGAAACAAACCAAGTAGCATACTACTATTTTGAGCAAGATTGTATATACAAGGTGAATATCCCAAGCATCCATTAAGTAATATACAAACCAGTGTGATACAGTAATGGCCTCTAGGGCATATACACTAACAGGATGTACAGAATAAGCTGAACTGTGTGCTTCTTTCATAAGCTCTTCACGAATATCTCCCTTTGGCACACACAAACGGCTTCCATACCTCAATGAACCAACTTTGTGGATCAATAAATCTGTTCGTAATCTGGCTTCAACCTGTTCTCGAAACTTTTGCAGTCTAGAATCCTGCGATTGCGCTGCTTTAATATTCTCGATCAATGACGAATGTACTTGCAGCTGCATCAACTGTCCCGAAGAATGCGGTAGCACAACCTCCAAGTCAAATCTTCGAAAATCTTCAACGAGCTCCTTCTGCGTAGTTAACACCTGAATTGCTGGTAACCGACTAAGCGCATCCGGCACGACATTAACCTTCCCCGGATGGTACTTAAGATCCAGATCGTAGTCAGCCATCAGCTCCAACCATCTACGTTGTCTCATATTAAGCTCCTTCTGCGTGAACACATACTTCAAGCTCTTATGATCAGTGAAAACTTCGACCCTTTCGCCTAAAAGGTAGTGTCTCCAAATCATTAAAGTGAAAATCACAGCCGCAAGTTCCAAGTCATGAGTTGGGTAATTCTTCTCATGGGTCTTCAACTGTCTCGATGCGTATGCTACAACCTTCCCATGCTGCATCAAAACACATCCCAATCCTTTCCCAGATGCGTCGCTGTGAATCACCAATCCTCCGAAATTGTCTGGCACGGTCAGAATAGGGGCGGTTATCAATTTCTTCTTCAACGTCTCAAAAGCTAACGCACATTTGTCCGTCCATACAAAAGGTACCTCCTTGCGCGTAAGCTTGGTCAACGGCTCCGCCAGACGAGCAAAGTTCTCCACAAATCTTCTGTAATATCCGGCGAGTCCAAGAATGATTCTTATCTCCGCAACATTCTTTGGAATTGGCCAATCACGAACTGCTGCAATCTTTTCGGGATCGACGGCGATTCCATCGCCAGACACAACATGCCCCAAAAACTTTACTTCCTCCAGCCAAAACGCGCACTTACTCATCTTCGCATACAACATCTCTTGTCTCAACGTTTGCAGTGCGATCTTCAAATGTTCAGCATGCTCTTTAAAACTCTTCGAGTAAACCAGAATATCGTTAATGAATACCACAATAAACTGATCCAAGAATGGTGAAAAGATTCGGTTCATCAAGTCCATGAATACTGCCGGCGCATTTGTTACTCCGAAGGGCATCACTAGGTACTCGTAATGTCCATACCGAGTTCGGAACGCCGTCTTGCAAATATCTTCTGCTTTCACTCGGACCTGATGATATCCGGATCGCAAATCCAGCTTCGAGAATACCCTCGCGCCACTAAGCTGCTCGAAAAGTTCGCCAATGCGAGGGATCGGGTACTTGTTCTTAATAGTCACCCGGTTTAATTCTCGATAGTCGATGCACAATCTTCTTGTGCCATCCTTCTTCTTTACTAGAAGAACTGGAGCTCCCCAAGGCGAGTTACTGCTTCGAATCCAACCCTTCTCAAGCAATTCAGCAACCTATTTCTTGACTTCTTCCAACTCAACTGGTGCCATTGGATAATACGCTTTGGATACTGGCGCTGCACCAGGAATAAGATCAATTGCGAACTCCACGTCTCGCTTCGGCGGTAAACCCGATATATCTTCAAACACGTCCATAAAATCGCGAACAACAGCCGGCTCTTCACTTTTATCAACTTCCATTGATGCAAGAATATTGTTTGTCGGCCTAGCCCTAAACTCGACTGGCCCGACAGAACTGCTTCCTCCAGTGAAGCTAAACTCGGGATGTCCGGGAATCTGGAAAATTACTTTCCTTTCCCTACAATCAATGTGAGCGTGGAAAGTGCCAAGAAAATCCATTCCCAAGACGACCTCGTAGCTGCCCGTATCAATCACCAAGAAATCTGCAAAGAGCTCCCGTCCGCACACAACAACTGCACAATCTTTACATTCCCTACTAGCTATGATTTTCCCATTCCCAGTATGTATGTCCCAGAAACTAGACAGGGTCGTGCAGTCAATCGAGTGTGTAGTTATAAACTTGGATGACATAAAACAATGGGATGCACCAGAATCAAATAACGCTAATGCGGGAAAACCATGAACGAGTAGAGTACCTGAAACAACTTCTCCTGACGCCTTAGCTTCTTCAGCTGTCAAGGTCAAAGCTCGAGCCTGATTAGGTCCTTGAGTCAGCTGTTTCTGTCCCTGGAACGGTCTCTGCGGAGGCTTCTGAATATCATCCCTCGTACGAAGCATCGACGGACAAGCACTAACAGCGTGATCTGCCGCTCCACAAACCAAACAGAGTCCCAGTCTCCTTCGACAATCCTTTTGCACGTGGCCAGGTAAATTGCAGTAGTTACAAGTCATGCTCTTTCTTCGATCGACGACAACAGGCTTCTTCATGGGTGCTATACCTCGACGGTCCACTGGAATACCTCTGCGACCATGAGCTCGGTTTGGTACAAATGCTGGCTTCCTTACCGCAACTGCTGTCTGCTGCAAACTCCCCTTCATCCCAGATAAACTCTGCTGCTCTCGGGCTGCCGCAAGTACTTGTGAGAAAGTGGTCAAACCCAGGGAGCCAATCTGCCTTTGGATGTCCACGTCTAAGCTGCGCATGAACCTCCGTGCCCTGTCTGCATCGTTGCCAACTAAAGGTCCAGCGAATCTGCTGAGTCTTGTCCATTCTGCTGCATGCACATCTACGGGTGCTCCATTCTGCTTTAGCCCGATGAACTTCTCTTCCATTTCCTCCCGTGCAGTCCGCGGGAAGAACTTCTCTAGGAAACTCTTCGAAAAATCCACCCACTTGATCGGATTGGGCAAGCGGTTCTCCTCCACATGCCACCATTCTCGGGCGTAGTCCACTAACTGAATGCATACCACATCAACTCTTTTCTCATCTGGAATCTGTGCCGCAATAAGCAAGTTCTCTGTGTCAACTAGCCACTGCTCCGCTGGCAACGGCTCCTCCAAACCAGTAAATGTAGACGGACCCAAACGCCTGAAATCTGCTACGGTCCCTACTCGGTCAACTGGTTTAGCTCCAACATTGTTCACAGACTGCTGAACGATCTGCAAACCTTCCTGAAATGATTCCGCTTGCTGCTGGATCAACTCGGTCTGTTTCTTTTGATTCTCCAGCATTCCCCTTATCACTCCAAGCATGGCGGCTTCGTCCACACGCCTTTGGTACGTCTTCAAATTCTTACCTGCCATATTCCTGAAATCAAAACACCCAACATTAGCATGATGATAGATTCGAAATATAGATCAAGGCTAGAACTCCAATTTACTTAAATAGAGTGCCGCATTGTAACTATGCCGCGGTATCATAGTCACAATTACATAACTCCACCCAAGTCGCCTAAGTCCTAGAGATAACAAGGAATCAGGTTTCGAGTCGATATGCAAAGGAAGTTTGCACATCGTAAAAGATATAACCAGGAAGAGCTTGATTCAAGAACGGTAAACGGCAAGGTGGCAGGACATGTTTCCTAAACACGGGTATTCTGATTCGTGTATTGGGTACAATACCCAACTACAAAAGAATCAACCTGACTAACCTACGCTCTGATACCAAAAGAACCATGTCACGCCCCGCTTCCCAGAGTACGCTAAAGTGGGCACGTGACATAGCCAACCATGCTACCTGTGGGGAGGAAGTATCCATCCACAGTCACATTACGGCTGTAGAGATATCAAGAACAAAATAAAACTATCTAAAACATGTCCATAATCCAAGATAACATGAGTCAAGAATAATAAAATACGGAAGCGAAAGATCCAATACAAAATAACTGGAATGTATGTCCCATAATGCGGGCTCACATCAGGAATAAAATGCAGGAAAGAAAAGCTAACTACTGCTGACACTCACAGCTCAGCCTGTCGGCTGAAGTACTCCTGCTCGGACTGCGACAGCGGTACAGAATCTGGGCCATGCAAAACCCAGACGTCAGCGCGTCAAGTCATCAAGTAATAACATATAAACAGGGTAACAGGCAATGCGAATATAAACATGAATAAAGCAAGGGTAACAATAATATAAATCAGAGCAGTGCAGTGGGTAAACTAAACTGTTCTATCAGGTTTTCTACTCTCAAATCTTTGAAACCAAATTGATGAATCATCGATGTAACTCAATAGTATCCCGTACATACCCGGGACCACGGCCCAGATTCTCGGGCTGAAACCGAGACATGCCGCTAGGCACTAAATAGGAATGTGTACAGATGAATGGTGTCAGAAGCATCATTCCAAGGCTGGCCTAGCCTCTAAAACTGATCAGAACAAGTAGCGAACTGTTGAGTTACAAGTCAGGTTTCACCTTTGATTTCCCCATACCCCCAAGTTATATGTGTATGTCAAGTCAGGTATCCCGTAATCAAGAACTAATGCCAACACAGGATCAGGTAAACAGGTTTGTCTGGATAGACAACAGGAACGGTCCATGAGGACTACATGTCAGGTTTATTGGCATTAGACACAAGATCAGGTAACGGGTCAGGTCATGGTACATCAGGTCAAGTCAAGCAGTATACGGTACCATGTCGGGTCAATCAATATGTATGTAGCAAGTCAGGTCAAGATGTAAACGATATCATGGGTGTGCTCATACCCAGTTACATAATCAAGCATGGTCATCAACAGCATAGATTTAAGCAACGAATTAAACAATAAAGAAGCATCGATTAATTAGCAGCACAGTTATCAATTGTGTGTCTGAGGTGTTATCAACATTATAAGAATACAATATGACAGTTAGGGCCGTTAAATCATGTTAACCGGTTTAAGAATTTTATGGATGCAATGATATATATATATATATATATATATATATATAGGTTTCAAGTTTGAAAAATAAAAGATATATAATAATATTGAACACGAAAAATGGGAAATGATCGTACTAAAGTTAAAACTACAGGTTTAGGGTGTCATCAATGTGTATGTAAATATTATTTAGTATGTAGCAAGGGGTACTTGCCTCGACGGGTCACGAATCGGGAAAACGGAACGTAAAACGTCGGCGGGGAAACTCGCGACGGGCGCACGGGTCACGGAAAGAATCAAAACGACGAACAGTGGAACCACACAGGTCAGGGTATCTCGCTGAATCGTCGAGACACGTCGCCGGCACGGCCGGATTCCGGCGAGATACAAAAACAGTGAACAATCAAGACATGCAAACAAGAAAAGAAAAGAAAATAAAGAAGAAGGGAAGGAGGACAGAGAAGGGGTGCTCACGAGGATCTGTGGGGAGGTTGTGATTGCCGACCACATCGACGGAGCTCCGGCGGTCGGCCTACGACGACAGCGACGGGAACCTACAGATCAAGAACCATGAGCAGGGAGAAAGGAGAAGAAAGGAGAAGAGAGAAGGAGCATCACTCACGGAGGGGGTGTGCGCAATGGCCAGGGGCACAGAGACGGGTCGTCGGCAGCCATTTCTGGCGGCGCCGACGTGTGCAGGGGTGCGCAGTTTCCTCGTGCAGGTGCTCGGGAAGAAAGGGAAAGGGGGAAGGAGGAGCAGTGGGGATGACGAGGGCGAGGAGGAGAGGGGGCCGGCGATGAGGGCGTCGGCGTTGGGGCGAAGACGAGAGAGAACGATGGCGGCTAGGGCTTAGCAAGGTTGGGTTCGCTACGTGAAAAGAAAAAGAAAAAGAAAAAGGAGGAAGAGAAAATATTTATGGGGGAGAGGGGGGGAGAGATGCGGCGGGGGAGAGAGAGAGTGACGGGGAGGGAGGGAGAGGAGTTGCGAGAGGAGAGAGAGAGGAGAGAGATAGAAAGGGGAGAGAGATCGAGAGGAGAGAGAAAATATAGGGGGAGAGAGAAAATTGGATTTAGCGAGAGAGAAAAGAGAGAGAGAGAGACGTAGGAAAAAGGTGGGGCCCACGGGGGTTAAAGGAAGGAGGGGATTGGTTGGGATTGAAATTATAAAAGATTTAGGAAAGGAAATATTATATGGGTATTAAAAATATATTCGACGGTTTAAAATATATTAGAAAAATAGGATTTGGCGCAAAGTAAAATATTTCCAAATTGCGCCCGGGTCGGGTCCAAAAATTTGAAATTGAAATAAGAAAATTTTAGGCGGGATCCAAAATTTAAAATGAAGTATTTTACAATCAAAAAGCATACCCCAAAACGGACACACGCACGTGCGCGTAGTCGTCCAAACTCACCCGTTTCACTGAACGGGAAGAGAACACGATGCACGGACGCTACGACAGGGTTAGGGGTGTCAAGCATGCCAAGACGAAAATTTTTAATTTTATTTTAGATGCCTTAAATTGTTATATGCAGAAATGAATTGACGGGGTAAAATTTACAATAAGTAACAATCAAGCAAGATAACTGAAATAAAGGCCACACTCCATTCATAAGGTAACAGAAACTAGTAGCATTGGGCTCGGTTGTTACACTCATCAATACACTGGCACTGGGTATAACCACTAGCACGTCAGAGGTACCGGCTGTACGTAACGGTTGCCTATGTATTGATTGGAAGGGAAGCTGACGAGCAAACTCATCCAGAAACCCTACTGAGCCTGACAGTGACAATATCCGTACAGTCCGGTCCGTTCGTCTAAAGAGTATCGCATATCGAGTCTAAGGGGTGGATAAAGTCAGACCCCTAATAACGCGATAATTCGTGTTGGTATGAATCCCATCACCTCCTGAGAAACTACTGATCCAAATCAGTAATTCTCCATTACCCCGGCCGAGGATTTTAGGTGATGGCCATCCGTGCACTGTGCGACATCAACCCCCAATATCGGGAGAGACGAATCCCCGACGATCTGCTCACTGCCTCCATGTGGCTCGGGACTGTACCCAACTAAAACCTGTTTGCACGACTCCTTTGAGCCGTGGTAGGGTAGTAATCAAAGCACAGTGGGAACTCACACGAGATAAATGACGATCTCAGGTCGACAAACTAACCTGTACACATGTCACCAGGGAACTGCTATCTGACTGTAGGTATAATACCAACTAGCATGTTCCCGGCGAGTCCGTCCAGTGTACTCATAACCCAATGAGCACCTGTATACTATCTTAGGTGAACAACTAATACCAATGGCTTGTGAGACCAGCCACCGCCCCTCGTCAGGGTCTAGATAAGTATACACCAGTTTACTCTGGAGTATCGATGCCCTGTCTCGATACTCCCACGACTAGGGACATTTAAGGATGTGCTTATAGACCCCCAGCTCCCACGTATATGATCGCCATCACAATGCTGGCAGTCAAGCAAGAATCCTATAGGCTTTATCAATATATGATGATAAAGACAAACCAGATAGCATACTATCATCTCGAGTAAGACTGTTGTATCGGTATAGGTTCTCCCTCAATCATTGCAATCACGTACCTGCGATCCAATAATTTACTTTGAGGGCACTATATCCAAAAATCTCCCACTTGCACTTAAGGCTAATTATTGCGATGTCGCATACTCACAGCCCGTGTGATACCAAACATCCAACTCCTCTACTAATCAGTTTCACAAAGCTCGTTTGTAAAACTATTGTGTTCGAGAAATAGCCTCAGTGAGTGGATCCGCCCTGATGTTTCCTTCTATGTCTCTCTTAATCTCAAGTTCGCGGAGAAAGCCATCTCCCGAATCGATTAATACATGTCTTAGAATATGTCTGGATATCTAATGGGACCTAGTTCATAAATGAACTCTAATTCCAAACTTCTTAGACTGTATTGATAACTGAACCTAATCAGTATCCAGCACCATGCCTCCCATAGTATCCTCTTGGACCACCTGTCCATAATACTGTCCCTCGTCAAAGGGAAAACTATAACTCTAACAATCACTCTATCATCCATGTCACCTTTGAAGCCTGGAATGATAACCGTCTCCCGAAGGAGGCTGCCGTCATCAAATCCGTATAACATGCACTTATGTTCTAAAACTGCTTCCTTATATTTCTTCATGATTAGATTAATATAAACTTATCGCATCTAGTGCATAAAAAACATCTGGTGTGGTACTTGACATCTCACGATTGACTTAATTGCCTAAGCAAGTGATCTGCCAATCATGCACGTCCCTCTCCTTTTTAGTCTGTAAGACACCTTTAGAGAGGGTGACTCCATCACCTGTAGGTACACCACCATGCCAGGAGTCATCTATTCTAAAATACCATTAGAATACTGTCAAAGTATCCAAATTGGGAAACTACCAAATTTTAGATCTAAAACCATAGATCTAGTAACCAGAATATCAGATATTATATCCATATCCTTTGTGGAGAAACAACTGTGTGACGACCAAAGTACAACCGATCGTAGTATAAGAATTTTACTTCCTACTTTGTGTATGTCATCCAAATACCAGGACATCACACCCTACTACCTTCTTAACAGATCCATCTCCTAATCTGATGAAGTCAAACCCATGACTGTCACATCAAAAATAGATGATCTTATCTCCGCTATATTTGCTCAAGCCTATAAATAGACATAAGCTACTTGCCCACTATGCTTCCGCTGCTCCCACTGACTACGACAACCCTCTGGCAGAATAATATATACGTACACTTCTAAAACTAGTTTAGAACGACGCTATACTAAACCTCCTGCCGGGTCCCATAGCCTGGAACAACAGTAGTGTCAAGTCTGGGTAAACAAGAACCTCCCTGTCACCGTCCTTGAGGCTACCGGAGTACCTCTCAGGTGTCTGAGATTACCCACCATATCTGCGGAGTGGCTATTGGAATGTCAAACCTGATTGAATATATAGGTCCTATTAAATTTTCCGTAATCGTTTGTGGTTCTGGAATCACTTCCAGTTCTACCATACTCCCACTACTGTTTTCTGAAAAAATCCATTTTACTAAAACTGTGGCACGTCAAGAACAATATCACTATTGATCTTCCAGATGGTAGAAAATCAACCCTCGTCAAAGCCAGGGTCAACCCACAAACTGCCATTACAGAAACGTGCCTTGAGTTATCCAGTGTCTGGTTTTAAGCATAAGCTGGACAACTCCCCTTACCTTAATATCGTTAAGATATGAAGCATTCTATATCCAATATAGAAACTTTGGCACTTATTTAATTGGAACCATATTCAAATCATGCAAATGTCTCCTAGTGCATATCAACTTAATGGAGAGAGGCTAATCAGCATTACTCAACTTAGGAATCCATCCAATTATGAGTAACCTGAAAGAGAAACAAGTTTCTCAAAACCGTTACTATCAACTAAATACCAATCACAAGAATCTACATCTTCTATCTCTTTGAAGAATTCTGATACTTGCGATATCTAGTTCTCTACTTTATTCTTATACCCACAACTTCTCAAAACTTAGACATTGTATTTCAATGAAACACTTGTATAGAAACTAGAGAAGTTACAAGTAAACAGAACAGAGTACGAGGACTTACCCCTTTGTCCTAATGGACACTGGACAACATATAATACTCTGTATAAGTCCACTGAGTTGAATAACTCAAAACCTGTGCGTCGTAGGTTGAAAACTGTACCCAGGCGATTTCCTCAAATATCACCAATTATAACGAATTCCGATATAATGAGGATGATCACCTAA
Organism: Agapanthus africanus; assembly: GCA_030015575.1. NCBI lineage: Eukaryota > Viridiplantae > Streptophyta > Magnoliopsida > Asparagales > Amaryllidaceae > Agapanthus > Agapanthus africanus. The sequence goes on from CM057350.1 coordinate 259,291,661, forward strand.
TTCCCAATAACTTACTCCCACTCATCATTTGTAAAACCATACAGATGTGAGATCATACTTGGTAAATACATACCCTGGAGTAAGTATCTATTCGGGAAATCAGTTTTCCTTTAACAATGCACTGAAACATGAAAATGTTTCGTAGAGGTATCCTGGTATTCTTAGTAATGCCTCTTCCATAATCCAATTCATGATTATAACCGTATATTTCTTTGCCTTCTCTCCAAATCCCTTTATTTGTCTTTATTCATTAGCTTCTGTACACCATTGTTAGGCTAAGTGGTTTTCTTCCTTCCCTACCGTTCGGCACCAGCCTATGGTTTGAAAGAAGACTATCCAGTAAGCATAATAGGTGTACTCTCCTAATCCTAGGAGTACTCGCAACTTGAGAGAAGGTGATGATAAAAGACAACTGAATAATACCTTATTCTATTAAAGGTGAAATAGGAGTGGCGATGAAGTACGCGGTTTGGTCGTGAATGATAACAGTCGCAATTTACTTTGCCCTCTTTCTAATCCCTTTATTTTGTCTTTAGTTATTACCTTCTGTACACCTTACTTAGGCTAATTGGTTTTCTTCATTCCCTACCTTTTGGCACCTGCCTATGGTTTGGAGTAAGACTATCCAATAAGCGTAATAGGTGTACTCTCCTAAACCAAGGAGCCCTCGCAACCTGAGAGAAGGTGATAATAAAAGACAACTGAATAAACCAATTCTATTTCTCCTGAACCTGGATCCATCCTCGAAGTAGTCCCTCCGAGTTCGTATATAACCATACGATGGATCTATCCAATGGAAGTGGATGTCCGTAGTAATACGGGGTGTTCTGAAAAATACAAAGGGTAAAAGAAGGAGCGGCAATGGCTTATACAACTAAGACAATCCAAAAGCCAATATTTTAAGAAGGTTCGGTGAACTTGATCACTGAGTCATAGTCTAGGGTCGGTCAATGGTCGCTGCCAAAGAGAGAGAGAAAGGAAACACTCTGCGTGCACTCTAACCTAGATCAGAATGGTTATCACTTTATCTAATCAGGAAACCTCCCACTGTACCATCAAATTCTCCCCAAACCTGAAAGAAGAATCAATCGAGATCACCCGAAGAGTAAACCAACTCATCAGTGGGAATCGGGATCCAACTCTCATCGCATGATAACATGACGGTATCCACTCACGTTATCACACTCCAGAAGGTATGCGCATGCCTGGCAAGTTTCAGTTTCTTTAGAAACTCCCGATGTGATTTTTTGCCCTATGCTCTTATGACCTTAACGTAGGCCAACAAATCATAAGTCACATGTCAAGATCTACCCGTCATTGTCCAGGTTAATTTGAAGCACCCATATAAGCCCTTGACGTAGGCCAACAAGGCTATACGTCTGTCCCAAACCAACGCATCTATCTATGCAACAAATGAATACCCCAGCAGCTACCAAACACTATGCCTTGACGTAGGCCAACAAACATAGCTTGAATACTACTGACCATCCATAAGAAATGACGGAGGGCTACGGCTAGTTTTTGGCAAAAAAACCTTTAATGTAATGAACTTGATATCGTTGAAGGAACCTGATAGCTTTTTATAAAAATATAGTGGCGAATACCTTTGCTAAAGAGGTCACTCCCGGTGAAGGGATCTCGACTCTTTCCTCGTCGAATGAGGTGCAGGATATTCTAACTGAATACCGCTATGCAAAGCAACTTGTAATCGACTATAGTGAAGTTATTACCCTGACATAAACTTCTGCCCAAGTGGTCACTCCCGGTGAAGGGATCTTGGCCCTTGCCTCGTCGAATGAGATGCAGGATATTCTAACTAGATACCGCTATGCAAAACAAAAGGAAACGTCTTTGTAATAACACCCTTTTTAAATTTGGTTCCAACAATATTAAATATTGGTTTGTTTTATCCTTGCATTAATAAGAATCAATGCAGTCCCATCAATCAATCACACCAGAAAAGAATGAAAATAAAATATACGTATATGCCATCCGCATTCGTCACTGGGCCCCGTCATCACCCGTTAGGTTACTTAACTAACGATAGAGAGGGGACTGGACTAGCGCGGGTGTAAAACATATACAACATCTAATAGTATATATACTAATATAGAGTAATCGCTCCAGGCGTGATAATATGCAACATCATATAAAAGTAATAAGCATCACAGAACAATACAGATAATCTGGGATCCCCGGGTTTCACAGAGCCGCTACTGAAACCCGACGTTCCCCAGGTCGTGTGGATAGCCTGTGCAATGAAACCTAGACCCCTACGGGTGCGGCAAGTTACCCGCCAAAACCTGAAGCGAGGCAGCCCCCTACAGCACAGTGAATGGACCACCCAGCACTTCAAGGAATCCGGTAATTTGAGCACCCCTCCTTGGGTCAACCTGTACCCCTTACGAGTGCGGCGAATAGTCTGCCAATTCTAGAGTGAAGCCCCTCTGCCTCTCAAAGCCATGAGATACGGACCCGTTGCCCTCCAGAACCCGGCTATCCATGCACTCCGTCGCGGGGTAAACCTAGTACAGAAATAAAAATATGTACAACGAGTACATCGACCTCAGCCCGGTCGTGCCCCAAAAAGAATATTATACAAACAGGCAGTGACGGCAGTCCACATGTTGGACGCTCACCCTGCAATATCAAATGTACAAATAAATCCAAATTGCACTACCATTGCACACTGCTATCCACCATGACAAATTCGCAACATCACAGCATAACACAGAACATCAATGCGAATGTCACGTTCGTAAATCCGTCTAAAAGAACTATAGCAATTAGACGCAATTTACCACTCGAATGACATTCACGGTCGGAGATATAATATAAGTACTGTAAACTAACAAGTTTAAAATTTCGGTCGACAAAACTTCTCGAAGTGGGCCGCACGTACATATGGTGTACAGTAATAAACAATGTGCCCAAAAGAAATATTCCAGAAACCACAATTTACTATGTAGAACACACTGTAGAAATTTGGCTCACTGTTCCTACAAACGCGCGGCGGATCAGCGGCCAAACCCTGGTTTGGGCCACGAATCCGCGGCCGTACTGTGGGATCACGTGACCAAATTTCACCAGTTTGCTTAGAATTGCCTGCATAATTTTTGGTGATGCTAAAAATAATTTTTAGGCCTGATTTAAAATCGACAGAAACTTTGAACAGAAAATTGTAGTTTTGCGAAAATCCGTTCGATTGATATTTTAAACGCGTTAGCACAAGTTAGTAAAGCTTAATGGCGAGGCTCTGATACCACTGTAAATCCATGGTAGCGCCCCGGCCATCTAACAGACGCCATATGCGGAACAAAAACTTTTTTAGCTGGCGCTATCGCATAATATAACCCGGATCTGCCATTAAAACTAAACTAACAAACTACAAAGTGGGTAGAAATGTTATACCGAACGATCCGAGTCCTTCGGTCTTCAACCATCATCCCACGCTTTGTTGCGGCTGTTCGGATCTCCTGAATCTCCAGTCTCCTCGTCCAGGTGGCACCACGTCGACGGATCTTTAAACGGGCTCCCGCCTCTGAACCGAGGCAACTCGGTCATCAAGTTTGCTAAAAGAGATGACCAAGATAATGTAGAGAATGAGTAGAACACTTTGTCTCACTTTGTCCAAAACCATGGACAAATGGTTAATGAAGTTGCCTTTTGGAATCGGGTAATGAAAAATGAGCTTGGAAACTTAGCAAATATTTCTTATCATTTACCCAAATGAGAGTGTGTGAAAAAATCAATCAAGAGGGCACCTAATAATGGGCCGGCCACTTCATGAGGTGGAGGGGGAATGAACACAAGCATTAAATGAGAATGATGAGTCAATAATACACCTTGCATTTTTCATTAATTCATACATGAATCATTAACCTTAGTCACCATTCATTTAATGCTAACAATGAATCATCAAATCTAGAACCTTCTAGAATCATGACTCACCCAAGAAAAGATAAATCCGTCTTTAACCGAATGTTAAAGACGGGTGATAGAAAACTGAAAACTGGCAACTTCCAAAATCGATTCCGAAACGAATTTCAGGATAACCCCGTAACAGTATAAACATACCCGCATTTGAATTACGACCGAATACAAATGCAACTGAGACAAAAATATTATATCTACACAGTATAATACTCGGATCCGGTTTAAACCAAAGCCTACCAGTATTATCTGCCCGAAATATGACACGTGCGTAAACGCACGTGCATTTTTCGAACCCTGCCATAATACCATACGGCCTCTACAACGTTTCGCCCGAACTTGGGAAACTGTCTGTGGGGGACTCTAATAACTCATCAATACACTGGCACTGGGTATAACCACTAGCACGTCAGAGGTACCGGCTGTACGTAACGGTTGCCTATGTATTGATTGGAAGGGAAGCTGACGAGCGAACTCATCCAGAAACCCTACTGAGCCTGACAGTGACAATATCCGTACAGTCCGGTCCGTTCGTCTAAAGAGTATCGCATATCGAGTCTAGGAGGGTGGATAAAGTCAGACCCCTAATAACGCGATAATTCGTGTCGGTATGAAGCCCATCACCTCCTGAGAGACTACTGATCCAAATCAGTAATTCTCCATTACCCCGGCCGAGGATTTCAGGTGATGGCCATCCGTGCACTGTGCGACATCAACCCCCAATACCGGGAGAGACGAATCCCCGACGATCCGCTCACTGCCTCCATATGGCTCGGGACTGTACCCAACTAAAACCTTTTGCACGACTCCTTTGAGCCGTGGTAGGGTAGTAATCAAAGCACAGTGGGAACTCACACGAGACAAATGACGATCTCAGGTCGACAAACTAACCTGTACACATGTCACCAGGGAACTGCTATCTGACTGTAGGTATAATACCAACTAGCATGTTCCCGGCGAGTCCGTCCAGTGTACTCATAACCCAATGAGCACCTGTATACTATCTAAAGTGAACAACTAATACCAATGGCTTGTGAGACCGGACACCGCCCCTTGTCAGGGTCTAGATAAGTATACACCAGTCTACTCTGGAGTATCGATGCCCTGTCTCGATAATCCCACGACTAGGGACATTTAAGGATGTGTTTATAGACCCCTAGCTCCTACGTATGTGATCGCCATCACAATGCTGGCAGTCAAGCAAGAATCATATGGGCTTTATCAATATATGATGATAAAGACAAACCAGATAGCATACTATCATCTCGAGTAAGACTGTTATATCGGTATAGGTCATCCCTCAATCATTGCAATCACGTACCTGCGATCCAATAATTGACTTTGATGGCACTATATCCAACAAGTGGTTTATGGTCCCGGTATATGAGGAGAAGAATGGCGGAGGGGAAAAAGAAATGGAATACGAACTTGAGGGTGGAAATGGAGTGAATAAATTAGTAAAATTTATAATGACCGATGTGTAAAAAGCAATTGTACTAATCTATTAACCTGTCGAAAAATGGGGTCAAATCTCTCAAGATTAGTGAGAAAACATGGGTAGACCGAACTTGGTAAACCAGACACAGGAAATGAAAGTGATACAGTGTCTTGCGAAGTAGGAACGATGGAAAGGATGGAGGGAAGTGATCGAGGAATGGGATCGGTTAAACATTCAGGAGGGTGTACACAGTCAATAAAGGGGATAGGATGAATTGGAAAATCCAACTCATCAAGTAAAACCGGTTCATCCTCAAAAATTAACTCATCCATGCATTTATCATCAATATCTAGACGCATATGAAGTTCGGGAAAACAGTTAATGACTCAGGATGATGTCCACACGGAAGTGAAAGGACATGATGAATTAGTGAGACAAACTCATCCAAACCTGTGGGTTCATCATCCAAAATATTTCCAGCGTCGATATCCTCAATCAAGTGAAAATCAAATTTCTCAGACACCTCATCCAAAGCATGAATTTTAATCAATTGTGGTTCTAGGATGGAGGTGTAGAGGTCAAAGGGTTTGGGTGTGGTTTCACTTGACAAGGTCCCTTCACAATCCGCTAAATCAAACACTACAAAGTCGCACAACTCATTAAATGTTCTTTCTGCAATTGGTGAATCATTTGGGACACTCGATAGACTTTCAAAACCAGAGTTGTGGAATTCAATTTGCAATGGGTAGGTTTGATTTGGAAGGGTGTACTGCTCACTCTCACGACTCAAATCCTCAATCTGTCATATCCGCCTCATCATACATTGGAGAATTTGGAGCTAGTTGGAAACTAGCTGCCGGTTCGTTAGGTTGTATGAGGACGGCCATGGACGCATTCAAATCCATCATCTGTTGGCATGAAGCTACACGAAACTCTTCTAACAACTGTTCAAAACTAGATAAGTGTGGTGAAGGGGATTCAGTAAAACATTCAAAGTTTTCTAGATACGTGAAACACCCAAATGGCTGTTCAGAAGACATGTCTAGTGAGGGTGTAAAAGTCGGGTAGGATTGGTAGGAATTGAATGGTTGGACAGGATTAAGATCAATGTATAATAAGGAGGTGATTGGAATTGTTGATCAAAAGAATTGGACGTGGTGAAAGGAGTAAAAGATCGGCTACGAGATTGTTCAATTCTGTCGGCAATGGACATGGGTCTTAGAGTCGGAACATGACTCTCAAAAGGGGTATCAACGTAAGAGGGGGGTTTGAAACGGTTGATACAGAGTGGATTGCGGAGTCCAGTTGTTTGTCCTAGATGGGTCTATTCGATCTTTCTAAGAAATTTTGGGCATGCAGGGATCTTTCGAAGTTCGACCAAAGCAAGAACCGTAGGAAGTAATGTCTGGTTGTGGGTACCATAGTTCAGAAAGAGTTGGTCTATGCAGTGTACCCATGATATAAAGAGAAGAAAAAGGAGAAAAGGAGAGGGAAAAATGTGAGTTTTTTTATTTTTATTTTTTTTATATGTTAGTTATCAACAAAAGTATGAAATATAGACACAAAAGATAAAGAAGAAAAATAATCACGACACAATACCACACACCTAATCGGTCTAGGGTTCACCTAGGTCAACTAGACCTGCTCAAGAACTTGATTGTTGAAGTAAAACAGTGTCGAGAAACGGGCTCAAGATATACTGATCACGAGGCCAGATAAGTGCAGAGATGAGGGGAGGTTTTGTAACGCTTTCGCAAAGTTCCTTAATTAGATAACCCTTTCTCTTTTGGAGGTTTCGCCGTGAACACTTTCCTAGACACCCCGTGAACGATATACCGTTAAGCGGTATTCTAAACACAGTTAACTTCTCCTAATGAGCGCGAAGTCCTTAAAGGCTTAAAGTCTAGTTTCTTTTAAAATTTGTCCGGGTAAATGTTATACTCAATTTCGTGATTTGTGAGCCACGGAAAAGGTGGTGAAATCCATTACCGTATATTATGGGGTTCGCTTGCCCTTAAGTCCGTATTAATGTATGCAATGCGCAAATCAATGAAAAAGTTATTCAAAGTATTAAATAGCCGTTTTTTTATGTTTAGGCACGGCACTGCAACAAATAGAAATGTGTTGTTCTCAATTTAAATTTATAATATCTCTAAGCTAGGTTCAAATTGAGTTAATCATACTATGGTAATCTGTTGTTCTCAATTTAAAACGGTTGTTCTCGACCAAGGCATCAGATTCATCAATTTAGAACAGTTGTTTTCGACACCAACTATCGCCAAACTTCAACAAAGCTTCTGCTAACCTACAAAAATCTCAAAATCGGCGTTAATAAATTTTAGAGGAAAAATAAATAAATAACTTATGACATTGTTAATCCACATTCTACGCTTTAGAAATCGAGATATAATGGAAATGTGAATTTATGTGCTTATAGATGTGTGATTATGGAAATTGCAACTTTAAAATTTATATGAGGGGAGGGGTAGACTGCACAATATCATCCTCAATTTTGCTCATATAATACGCTACCGACCTACCACCCTCTATTTATCAAGAACCACACATCGCTCCATATTTTGAACGGATGCGTTTTATTTGATTCAGCAAAAACCGCTCATTGTTAAGGGTAGTTCAGAGTAATTTTTCCTTCCTATTTATGATATAGTGAAGCATCACCTTGAGTTCCTTCATGGGAAGCTACTAAACCACAGAAAGTGCATTTGGTTTTCTTTAGAAAGTCATTGCACAATTGATGTCCACAGCCTCATAACATTCTTTACAACCTATAATCAAGTTCGTTTGGTATAGTCCGTATCATGGTAGCACCTTCAACTATATTCTTCTCGCTCTTAACTGGCTCGCTCAAACCAAGATAAACAAATAATTATTAAGAAAAACAAACATGTTGAATCTTTCACATCTTGTTTAATTTTATCTCTTATGCCATTGTTTTATTGTAGTTAAGTTTAGAGAGATTGTTATATATATTTCAATTCAAATATTTGAAAATAAAATGAATAAATCTTGCAGGGTGGAGATGTTATTAAAGTCGTAAGTCATGGATGTGAAAGATGGCGAATTACTGATCCTCGTATTATCGGGCAGCTTCGCACAGCTGATTTTTATGAAGATTCATTACTGTGTTACATCCAACTCGACTATAGCCTCATTGCCTCTCTTGTTGAGCGTTGGAGAAGACTCACACTTTTCATCTTAGATGGAGTGAGACCACTATCACACTCCCGGATGTTGCTATCTTTCTTGGTTTACGGGTGAATGGAGTTGGATTGGTTGGAGGCAAGATTGTGGGTCCGGGAATTAAGTACCCAGGTTAGAATACATATGTAGAGTCTGTTCTCGAACATGTATACTTTTTATTTTCTTTAAATTAAAAGTTGAAGTATATTACAGTCATATTAATTAACGATTAATTGCAAAATTCAGTTACCCGAAGGGTTTAGTAAGGTGAATAAGATCAGTTTAGCCTGGCTCAGAGATACCTTTTTTAATATCCCTGATGAAGCAACTGATGATGTCTTTGAAAGACATGCACGTGTCTACATCTTATACATGATCGGTTCTTGGTTGATGCCGAACCAGTCGGCAACACATGTTCATCCGATATACCTTAGGTTTCTTAGAGACCTCAATGAGTGTAGTCAATATGCTTAGGAAGCAAGAGTACTGACATATCTTTATAAGGAACTAGATAAGGTATGTGCTCCGACGAAAAATAATATTTGTGGTTGCATTACATTACTTTAGGTGCATATTTTTTATGAATTAATTATTTAAAAAAATCATATTGTTGGTTCTTTCTAATATGTATGACATTTTATATATAGATTTGGTCATGAGAGCACATATATATTGGTAGACCGGATGTGATTCATATTGCTGGTGAGGATGCTCTGGAAGGCCTCTCTGTTGTAGGTGGAATGATAAGAAATCATATAAAGCTCCTCGTCGAGTGCTTAAGTTCTATAGAGATGAATTGGACCGAATGAAGGCAACTCGGCTAATCCTTAATTAGGTAATTAATTTATTTGAAAATTTTAATTAACATTATTTCATATTGGTGTATTATACTTTTGTAGTTCATGTGGGCGTCTTATACAGAAAATCGTCTGCAAGGTTTATCCGGCATCTGTATCGAAGGAGATGCGGTTTGGCGAGCTCGATGCCCAATATTATGCATTAATATCGTGGTGATGCACTTACCGGACCGGGTGTTGCGACAGTTTGATAGATCGCAATATATTCCTGAGTCTCCTCCTGTGTAACGATCCTAAAATTCCAACACCACTTTAATCCCTTTTAATCCACTTTAAATCTTTTTTTAAGTCACCATATACCTATATTTCTCTCCCTATAAATACCTAGCTCATTTCCTAGTTCTCCCATTCAAATTATTCTGAAAATTCTCTTCAAAATTCTTCTCAAATATCGTAGCAAAAAAAATCTTCCCAAGCTAATACGTCGAACCTCTCTCAAGTTTTTGTGAAGCCCCTTCTTCCTCTCGTTACTCTACAAGTCACCGAAAGGAAGGCGGAAGATCAAGCTTCCCATATTGTTGCGTTCACGGTCTTGGTTCTTCAAACCGAGGCATTTACTCTTCATTTCGCGCTCGTATGCGTACAAACGGAATTCATAAGTTCCCTCCCATTCTTCTTCTTTTTGAACCTCCTCTATTGCCATATCGTAGAATTGTTCTCATGTGCTCGTAGGTAAGTCTTCCTTGACTTCTATCTTTTGTTCTCCTCTCACCATCCCCACAAATACGGTATTATATACTAATTTTAACCTGAAAATATATATTCATTGCAAACTTGATATGTTCGTTATAATGACACGATACCAAGAAAACATGGATTACCATCTTATCATCTTGCAATCCATATCGCATATAATTTTATATGTATTTAAAATAAAATCGCTATGTTAAATAATATTTAGAATGCAAATAACGAATAAATACCATGAATTTACACATACCCTTTCATCTTTGTCATAACCTATACCTATAGAAATTCATGGGGTAACAACCTACCCCACTCAAATACACTATGGTTTCATAACACGATATTTTAGTTACATATTTTATCTAAAATAATAATTTTCATTAAAATACCATCGCTTTATAAACATGCGTTTTTAATCGCTATTTTTAACACCTTTGCAATTACGCCTCTACAACTCTCGTTAGGGGAGCCATTTATAGATGGTACAGATTATCGCACATTTTTGAGATAGTAGAGTGAGATGTAGAACTCCTCACGGAGAATTCGGTCTCGAAAGGAATAAAAATACGATTTTAAAGAATACGACTTTTAAAACAAACTAAATCGTTGAAAAGTTATATAAGTCATGAATCTGTAATTTCAATGAAAACAAATTATGAAAATTATATTTTTAAATGAAAGAATTAAGTTTTATTAAAATAACATCAAGTTTCCAAAAGTGGTATTTTTCATTAAAATACCATAAACTTTAAAAGTTAGTTTTTTACACTGAAATACCACAAAATATAAAATATGTTTTCATACAAAAAGCTTGACTTTTAAACAACATATTTTTATCAAATGATAATCGTCTTTGAAAAATACACAAATCCTGCCGTCCATGTGCAGCGGTTATCGATATTTTTCAAACTCAAGAATTTCACAAGTTAAATCTATTAATAAGATATTTCTAGAATCTGAATACAAACTTGAACTTGATTTGAACCCGAACCCGAACGCAATCTTGAAACTTGCACACTAGAACTTGAACTTAAATATTCAAACATGACTTGACTTACTGAAACATAAATATAACTTGACATGAATACATGAATCCAACATGAATATCTGAACCCAATATCTATTCTTGAACCGGCTTGACTCGAACCATGAATACAACTTGAAATGAATACATGAACACTTGACACGAATACTTAATCTTAACATGAACTCAATCTTACAACTTAATGTATTCATGGATTTGAGTAAAACCGGCAACTTTAACTGTAATATAGAATACGCGGGGTGTTGGGGTAGTTTAAGTATGAATCCGACGGAATCTCATGAGTCCCATACTTACATCATGAATTTACAAATGAGGGCCCGTGGTTCCTTACCCCTGAATTACAGCCTGCTGTGTTCGAGAACACTCCTGAGATACGTTGACACTCACACTTAAATTCACGTTAGTTAGATTACCTTTTAGTGACCTCTGTAGGACACATTGACAGTACACTTCATGTTCACGATACCTTCATTATACGGCCATGCTATACTTGTTTGCTATGCTCGTGTTACATTTCCATGCTTACATAGTTTCTTTTAACATCGCCATGTTATAATTGTTTCATTCCATCCATACTATATCACATTATATCTTGTATTTCATTTATATACATCACCCATCCTTTTTGGGAACTTATCGAGCGAAAGTTCGCCGATGAGCAATCCACCCACCTTTCTTTCTTTCTTAAAATGTTCGTCAGATAATGTAGAGACTAAGGAGGTGGAACCGACTTCAGAGTACTACTCACAGTTTGAGCACAGGCCGACTACTAGTCCTTCAGCAGTTATTTCTTTTTATTCCAGTATGCCACCGTTTAGGCACCTTCATTGTACTTTTCTTTTAAGCGATCTTGTATCAGTGTAAACTTTGTAAAGTTGGGACTGTAAATATATAAAGTGTTGGATTTTATTATAACTTGTCTATTCTTGTCAAATATTATATAGCTTATTTTACGCATAGCGTATTTTTTGCGAGAAAAGACCTTCTTGATATAAATATGTCGCGGGCCTCGTCACGTTTCCTGCTCCCGTCTTTTGGAAAGCGGGGCATGACAGCCTGTGCCTATGATAGTAGGGAGACTTGCGAGAAAAGGCGGAGATCGATTGGAGGGAGTATCATCATGAATATTTGCTGAGATGGGAAACCAGACTTGGTAATATTGCCTTACAGCAAATAGATGACCTAACCCAGACCAGAACTATAGAAATATACCTACAATAGTATAAGCGTGTCACCGTAAGATATCTTTCTGCTCCTCCTACTGACTTCCCGAATATCCAACAGTACGAACCTAGAGTCCACGTCGAACGAAAAATGGTAAGTTAAATTATCTTTTTTAAATTAAATTAGTTTTTAACTAATCTTTTTATATCTATAATTATATATTATTTTTTTATATAACGACAGGTTCAAGAGTTGCATCATATATAATCATTGATACAAGAGACGTATCCTGCTGATGCTGGTCCAGGCAGTCGGGCTTTATTTTCAACTATAGGCTTACATATCGGCTGGCTATACAGTTCATATCGTATACCCCCACATTTGTTGCCATCGCCAAAGCCGCAGCATGAGCCTGAACCAGAGCCGCAACAGGAGCCGGAGCCACACCATGAGCCGAAACCGAAGCAAGCACACGAGTCCTCGTTTGATCAGTGGTTCGAAACACCGTCCGGTCAGCAGCAGTCCTGGCATAATCAGTGGTATCTACAACTGTATGGTCAAGTTGAACAAGAGCAACAACAAGTGCAATACTGCCCGGAATGGGTACAACAACAACATGAACCCTTTCAACACAGTCAAGTAGAGGCGCAACAGTAGCAGTAGCAGTAGCTTGCGACTTGGGGGGCATGTTTTGCATCCTTCTCACAGTTGTTGGAAGGCCACACATATCCGGAGCCCCAGCTAGAGATAGAGCCTGTCTAAGACGAAGCAGAAGAGCAAGAAGAAGAACAAGCAAAAGAGCAAGAGCTGCGGCCCAAAAAAACCACAAAGATCACACTTTTTTTGTAGCGGAGGATCTTCGCAAGACGTTCTGCCCACAACACCACTGCAGACCCTCATTTTGCCCACATGATCACAACATACACAGGAGGAAGGGGGTCGTCGAGCAAACCCAGAAGGCATAGGCTTTTGGATAGCATTCTCGGACATGGGAGGCATTAGGTGAGGTATCCATTTACCATTAGCTCTATTCTGAAATCATATAATAGCTCACAACAACGGTCTATGTCATGCTATTTTTATATGTATATCCATGTTTAGTCCATGTTTTGTAAAGAATTTGGTTAAAAATAGACAAGGCCTGCTTTCTTTAACTTGAAAAAGAAGAAGGATTAAAAACTTCAAAAAACCACAATTATAGTCAAATATTCCCTGATTCCACATAAACTTTGAAATGTGATATTTCCTGCTTTCTTTAATAGAAATATAATTTGTTTGCAGACTTTTATAATGTTAAATAACAAAAAATTGTGCACGAACTACCTGCCGTATATATGTTATGATGTTAATCTGTATATGAGCAAGAACTGCAGACCTGGCTCTTTGTTTTGCCATCCCGATGTAAATGTAATTCCATATAGTTGGATGTTGGCTACATATAGGGCTCTTTTCTCCGAGGAATACTATAGTTGGATGCTAGTTACATATAAGGCTCTTTGTTTTGCCATCTCGATGGAAATGTAATTCCATATAGTTGTGTTTCAAAGATGGATGTTATTCAGTTTGGTATTGGCGATCCCTGCGTCTCATCTCTTCATCGTGCAGGCGCGCGCGTGTATATTCCCATTTTTTTTGAAACACTACTACAATATGGTGTTGCCCCTACGGATGATGAAATCCGTAGGGGCAGATTTTTCTTGCCCCTACGGACTAAGCCGTAGGGCCAAATGGTTGTCCCTACGGTGCCCGACATTTTAATTTAAAAATATTAAATCTTAATTTGTTGTTTGGCCCTACGGAGCCGCAAACCAATAACCTACGGTTATGTCCGTAGGGGCATCTAAATGGGAATTTAATAAAAAAAGGCACAAAAATGCCCTACGCCTCGATCTCGATCTTTCCTTCTCGTTCCCAAAATTTTCTCTCGTTCCCGCGTCCCCAATTTTCTCTTCGTCGCCACCGCGCGCCCTCCGTTCTCAGCCCGCCACCGCCTTCCGTTCTCGGCCCACCACCGCCCTCGTTCTTCCTCGTCGAGTTCCTCATCGCCGATTGCGTGCGTCGTCAACCGCCAAGCGTCTCCGTCGTCTCCTCCACTGTCTACAGGTAAGTAAATCTCCAATTAAACATAATTGTGATGATGTTAGGGCTAGTGTTCAGGATTCGGGTAGGGATGAGGGTTAAGGTTAGGCATCGGGTTCAGTTTATGTTAGGGTTAGGGTTAGGGTTAGGGATCGGCTGGGGCTGGGGCTGGGGTTGGGGTTTAGCTGGGGCTGGGTCTGGGGTTAGGGTTAGGTTGGGGCTGGGGTTGGGGTTGGGGTGGGGCTGGGCTGGGCTGGGGCTGGGGTTAGGATTAGGTTGGGGTCGGGGTTTGCTGAATTTGGCAAACCTGAGAAGAATTTCCAGCAATTTTAGCCTAGTTTGATTACTATAATTGTTGTTGATCGAGAAAATCTTGGGTCCTTCTAATCAAACATTGTTTGTTACTGTATGTTCAACGAGTACTGATAAAAGAAAAAACCGATTTCAAGTGGAAATTAGGTATGTACAATGTTCTAATATAAAAATTAAGAAATCCCTTTTATTTAAATATAAAGCATATGTTTCATGTTAACAATAGGAGTTTGGCTTCAAGCATGATTAATTATATATGGATCTATATTTATAATTATGAAAAAGAGTATCAACTTAGAACTATCATACAATCATGTTGATCTGCATGGTGATCTGATGAATGTGTCTAAATTTTATATAATCTCCTAGAAATACCTTGATGCCTTGTATCGATAAATTTCAGGTTAATTAGTTAATTAGGCATATGGATTGTTATATTATAGGTGAGCCGAATATCAAGAAATTGTAGAATTATTGGATTTATGAGTTTTGATAAACATTGATTTGATAAAAAAAATGGTAATTTGTAATATCTTAGTTTTTCCCAAGTTAGGGCTTCAAGCCAAGGTTGTTCTCCTCGTCGCCACCGCCGGTTTCGTCGCCACTGCAGTTCTCGTCGCCACCGCGGTTCAGGTCGTCGCCACCGCCGTTCAGGTCGTCGCCCCAGCCCCAGCAGCCGTTCAGGTGAGTAAATTTCGAGGTAAGTTAAAGAATTTATTGGATTATTTTGGGCTTAGGGTTCATGGCGTGCGAGTTGGGGTTGGGCTGGGGTCGCGGTCGCAGTCGGGGTCAGGTTAGGGTTGGGGCAGGGGCTGGGCTCCGGGGTCGGGTTCGGGGTAGGGTTAGGGTCGGGGTCGGGGTCGGGGAAGGGTCAATTTATCAAATTTTTTATTGGGGGTGCGGCTGGGGTTGCGGGCTGGGCTGCGGCTAGGGCTAGGGTTGGGGCTGGGGCTGGGGCTGGGGCTAGGGCTGTGCGTCCTCCAGAGGGCGATCATAGGATCAGTGAAGTGAGGTGGCTGGATATGAGATACGATGGATTTCCATGTGTTCAATGGAATGCTGAGGGTCAGAGTCGGTTATTCATATATCTCCCAAAAAAGAATGAGTTTGTTATCAAAGGTGTATTGACTTCTACATCAAGGAATATCAGTTATATGTCATCCAGTGACTAAGTCTGTTTCTGGCCCAACCATATTTATGAATCGTTTCTTCTTTTTCCTTCTTACGTATATTTACTAGTTCAGACTGTATGCACCTCTGCAATCAAGGCCGAGAACTTGTACATTATAGGTTAATAGACATATGCTATGAAATCACGGTGCATATCAAATTCATGATATGTTATAGTCCCTCATTATTTTTACTGTGGTGAGAAAGCAGTCGCTGGTGGCCACAAGCCATAGAATTGGCAGTTGTCCTACCTACGATAACATCTTACAAATCATCAGTAGACATCTCTGTTATATTAATCTTTTAATGTCTGCATGCATGCATGTTTATTTGCATATTTCCACTTGTTTGTGCCATAGTTTTTGTGTGCATGTGTGCGTGTGTGCCACAGTTATATTTACTTCTACATCAAGGAATATCAGTCGCATGGCGGGATTTAGTCCGGTTTTGGCCTAACCGCATTTATGAATTTGTCTTTTAGATGTTTTCCTGAGTGTCACATCGTTCTCACCCAAGTTTGTAAGCCATGTTCATTATTCTTTCAATTCTTTTAACTTGAATATGCCAGTTATTGTTCCGTTTACTATAAAGTTGCAACAAAGAGTCTCTGTTAGCACTTCCATGCACCCTTTACATGTTTTTATCATATCCACTCCTATCTATCCAGAAAGTCAACATCTTCTGGTATTTGTTTTCAAAAAAAAAAGATAAGAGAGGAAAAGATATTTGTCCGTCTCATATTTGAGCCATACTTTTGATTTTCTTGCAGATTCTGGGTTGATTTTCTGTGATAATTCATAAACATAGTAATATTTGTAATGTTTCTTCTTGTTAGTCTAGCTTTCCTCTTATGAATGCCAACACTGTTTTTGCCCTCCTTTTCTTCGTGGCACATGATATCTTGCACCTCTCCTCTCGAAAACTTATTTTCTCCTTTCCTAATCTATCCGAGGCTTAGCATAATCTAGTTGCGATAAACAATTCCATCTTCTGCTACTATGGTGGCACTGAGAAACTTCCATTTAGAAATGACAGCACGTATTTTGTGGAAGTACTGTACAGAAGTAAAACCACAACGGGCATGACAAATTTGTTGACCAGGTTCCGATTACTGTGTGAAAGTTGTTCGGATGAAATTCCAATTCTGGTGGAATTGAAACCGATAACCGGTTCATATGGTGATTTAGGCTGCTTCAGTGATATTTGTGCCTACATTGATGCCTCAAGCAACGAATCAAATGATGTGGATCACAAACTAATTAAATAAATTTTGAATACCAATCTGGACTGGGATTTGAATACCAATCCTAGTTTGCTACATTTTTTTTATATATAGTAGATGGTGATACTTCTTTAAGTAAAAACAACCCTACACTTAAGCGAAATCATAAATCGAAACACACATATATAGAATACAACTCACATTCCTTGTTCTCTGTTTCAGCATCAATCTTCTGATATGAACTAATGATGGCTTTCACATAGGCTTTTCCCTTTAGAGACTTCTTAGTGTCCAATGGAAAGCATACATCAGATTTGTGCAGGTCGGGTTCTTCTATGACTTTCAAGAGTCTCAACTGATTCTGTAAATTACACCCTAGTTGGGTGATACTTTTACCACTTCTCACTGCAGGTGCGCTCTCGATATTCAAAATGGATATTAGAGAGCGCACCTGCAGTGAGAAGTGGTAAAAGTATCACCCAACTAGGGTGTAATTTACAGAATCAGTTGAGACTCTTGAAAGTCATAGAAGAACCCGACCTGCACAAATCTGATGTATGCTTTCCATTGGACACTAAGAAGTCTCTAAAGGGAAAAGCCTATGTGAAAGCCATCATTAGTTCATATCAGAAGATTGATGCTGTAACAGAGAACGAGGAATGTCATTTTTTTCTTCTTCTGCCACATTACTGTCTTCTCCTTCTGCCACATTACTGTCTTCTCCTTCTTATTATGTGCGCGTGCAAATTCAATGACTATATTGAGAATATGGATTAATAATGGGTAGGAAAAGTATTTCTCAAATGGCTTTTGCGTCTTAAAACCATAAACTACTAAGTAATGGCATACATAATTTTTTTAGTATAAAGGTTGTTATTTTAAGTTTTCCCTTATAGAGATATGATCTAACTGCATCTATAAACTATAAGTGTGCAGAAAATTATGATAAGAAACCATAAGAAAGGGTCGTAGCCATGCATAACCTTGAATCTACATACCAAATCATGCAAAAGCATGCACTTATTGTCACCTTGCCTTGGAATATAAAATATCTTGGAAGACTATAAGCGAGCATTTAAATCTTGATAGCTTTTGACTTCAACATATATTTTTCTCAAGTACCATAAAATATACTTCCTCCGTATAAACCGTTTTCAGGAAGATGGATTAATAATGACAAATTATCCATTGTGGCTCACTAGGTTAGCATTTTCTCTTCTATTGACCATCTTACTAATCTGCTTGGTAAATTTATTCGGAACCGGCTGCGAATCATTAAAAGACATACATAAGAAAGAAAGCTAAAATACAGATATATAGCATACCGATACATCGAAACTTCATAGTTGCGATGGCAATCCAGAGATATTTATTTCTACACACGTGGTGCACGTGCGAATGCGTCAGGCATCATGGACAAATATTTCAGAACATGGAAAGTATTATTCGTATAAAGTAATTAAAACTTTTAAACATCTTGGGTAGATATTTTCTTAGTTGATGCAATCATATCATGAGGACTAAATTTAAGCTATTATACATATGCATATGTATTTTTCTAACCTAATATATCTCACACACACACACACACAGAGAGAGAGAGAACACCAGTTTGGTAGAGAAATCAGCTAGCAGGACCCTGAAGAAATGGAGTCCATAGCATTGCTCATCATCATCATCCGTGATCCCTTTGAAAAAATATTATCAAAGGGATCATGGATGATGATGATGAGCAATACTATGGACTCCATTTTTTCAGATCCTGCTACCTGATTTCTCTACATACCTGGTGTTCTCTCTCTCTCTCTGTGTGTGTGTGTGTGTGTGATATATTAGGTTAGAAAAATACATATGCATATGTATAATAGTTTAAATTTAGTCCTCATGATATGATTGCATCAACTAAGAAAATATCTACCCAAGGTGTTTAAAAGTTTTAATTACTTTATACGAATAATACTTTCCATGTTCTGAAATATTTGTCCATGATGCCTGACGTATTCACACGCGCACCACGTGTGTAGAAATAAATATCTCTGGATTGTCATCGCAACTATGAAGTTTCGATGTATCGGTATGCTATATATCTGTATTTTATCTTTCTTTCTTATGCATGTCTTTTAATGATTCGCAGCCGGTTCCGAATAAATTTACCAAGCAGATTTGTAAGATGGTCAATAGAAGAGAAAATGCTAACCTAGTGAGCCACAATGGATAATTTATCATTATTAATCCATCTTCCTGAAAACGGTTATACGGAGGAAGTATATTTCATGGTACTTGAGAAAAATATATGTTGAAGTCAAAAGCTATCAAGATTTAAATGCTCGCTTATAGTCTTCCAAGATATTTTATATTCCAAGGCAAGGTGACAATAAGTGCATGCTTTTGCATGATTTGGTATGTAGATTCAAGGTTATGCATGGCTACGACCCTTTCTTATGGTTTCTTATCATAATTTTCTGCACACTTATAGTTTATAGATGCAGTTAGATCATATCTCTATAAGGGAAAACTTAAAATAACAACCTTTATACTAAAAAAATTATGTATGCCATTACTTAGTAGTTTATGGTTTTAAGA
This sequence comes from Agapanthus africanus, assembly GCA_030015575.1. Classification (NCBI taxonomy): domain Eukaryota; kingdom Viridiplantae; phylum Streptophyta; class Magnoliopsida; order Asparagales; family Amaryllidaceae; genus Agapanthus; species Agapanthus africanus. The sequence goes on from CM057350.1 coordinate 259,311,352, forward strand.
CGCAAAATCCATTTGAGAAATACTTTTCCTACCCACTATTAATCCATATTCTCAATATAGTCATTGAATTTGCACGCGCATATAATAAGAAGGAGAAGACAGTAATGTGGCAGAAGGAGAAGACAGTAATGTGGCAGAAGAAGAAAAAAATGACATTCCTCGTTCTCTGTTTCAGCATCAATCTTCGGATATGAACTAATGATGGCTTTCACATAGGCTTTTCCCTTTAGAGACTTCTTAGTGTCCAATGGAAAGCATACATCAGATTTGTGCAGGTCGGGTTCTTCTATGACTTTCAAGAGTCTCAACTGATTCTGTAAATTACACCCTAGTTGGGTGATACTTTTACCACTTCTCACTGCAGGTGCGCTCTCTAATATCCATTTTGAATGTAATATTATAAATATCCATGCCTGTTTATGTCAAAATTACTTATATTGTCAATGTTTGATTGTCTAGTTGTTGGTGATGCGTCCATATCAGGGACAGAGGCCACTCCCGTTCCTCCAGGTATGTTTATATATTATATAGGGCATGTATATTGATTTAGAATGCTATATCATAAATATACACACATTCCTTTTGCTCTTAGTCGTCCAACTCATTATCATGGGCTGCTTGATGAGATTAGATTTGCGCCTGATGATCTACAAGAGCTTGTTCACTCCCTGTCATATGTGTAAGCAGCGCTATATGCGAGTTTACCTTGTTAGTATGTATGTACTGAAATTAATTAATATTATTCAAATTTTGATACATGCAGATACCAGAGGAGCACATCTTCTATCTCTGTAGGTAAGGCTTTGAATTTGTTGATTTTGGTATTTCTTGTCAATTTTATAGACCAGTATGTGCTAAATATAATGTTCTGACAGTTGCTAGGGGGAAGGCAGCATTCGAGGCTGCTGACCCCAGTCCTGGACGCCGCACAATGACGGCACCACGGAGGTTGGGAGAGAGGCCGAGGACTGGGCTCTAGCAGGGCCCATATGAGGTTGGACTCCACCCCGGTGGTTACTTCCTCCGTCTCCAGTGAGCGACGTATCCAGCAGGAACTGGAGAGCTTGAAGGCCACCGTTCAGGAGTTGAATGAGATGCTGGTATGTATACTACTTAATAGTAAAATATAATGTCATATTATAGATATCAACATATCCAATATCAGTACATAGCCTGAGCTTATTTGGTTGTAGACTTATGTTTTATTAATCATACATGTACATATCTAATTAAAATAAACTACAGTTTTCCAAACTAGATATCCAAATGGGGTTTCGAAATAACTAGATAATGATAAGAATTCGAATGTGGGTGTAGGAGCTGGTGGTTGAGCAGGCCCAGGCCTCGGGGATCGATTTTACCGGACAGAACGATCCGAGGCTGCTGACCCCAGTTCTGGACGCCGCACACGGAGGGCACCACGGAGGTTGGGAGAGGCCGGGGATTGGGCCCTAGCAGGGCCCATATGAGGTTGGACTCCACCCCGGCGGTTACTTCCTCCGTCTCCAGTGACCGGCATGTCCATCATGAACTGGATAGCTTGAGGGCCAGCGTTCAGGAGTTGAAGGAGATGCTGGTATGTATACTACTTTATAGTAAAATATCATTTCATATTATATACATATCAACATATCCATAATTAGTACGTAGCTTGAGCTTATTTGGTTTTAGACTTAAGTTTGATTAATCATATATACATATGTAATTGAAATAAACAGCGCTTTTCCAAACTAGATATCCAAACAGGATTTCGAAATAACTTAATAATGATATGAATTCGAATAATAAACAGTTCTTACACGCTTCTTACACACGTTATATCCAGACGCGACAGGGTAGATCGGCCGAGCCTCCACACGTATCTCCTTCGGCTGCGGCTCCGCAAGCCACTACATCGGCTGCGGTTCCACAGACAGCTCCTGTAGCTCCACCGCCTACTCAGACTCCCGCAGCCGCGGCTCCGCAAGCGACTACCTAGACGGCGGCTGCGCAGACCAAATCGCCGGCTCCACATGCCGCTCAGACTCCCGCTCGCGACGAATTGCAGAGTTTATTGACCGAGGAGCAGGCGCGCGTTATTCTATCGTTATTCAGAGGTGGAGCTGGACCGAGCTAGGGTAGATTTTTGGTTCTTTTTTTTTGAAACATGTATTTATTTATATCATACACATTGTACTACATTTTGAAACGATATTGATATTGGTTTGTATTTATATCATATTCAGTTTTTGTGTTTCTTTTGTATATTATATATATGCGTGAGATGTGATTATGAATACTGCAATATATGATTTGATTGATGTATATATTATTGTGCACAGGACGGGAAAAAATCAAGCAACCCATTTTTTAAAAAAAATTACAGACAATATGTACCTACGGATTAATCCGTAGGCACACATGTTACCCCTACGGATATGTCCGTAGGGGCAAAATATCAGCAGTAACTGATATTTCCCCCTGATCTCAGTGCCAGGGGGTTGGGAAAGCCCCTACGGATATATCCGTAGGGGCCACTGCTTATCCCCTACGGCGTTATCCGTAGGGGCAAAATATCAGGAATCCTGAATTTGTGCCCCTACGGAAACGTACCTACGCATATATCCGTAGGGGGTAGTACATGCCCCTACGGGCATATCCGTAGGTCCAAGTAATTTATTAAAATAAACCGTAAATAATATAAAATCTTATACCCTACGGCTTAATCCGTAGGGGCAATTGGACCTACACATATATCCGTAGGGGCAAAAATTTAACCGTAGGGGCAAGTTCAGGGCCTCAACTTGCACCTGCGGCCTTTGCACCTACGGGGTATTTTTTCGCCCCTACGTATATATCCATAGGGGCAGTGGGTTGCCCCTATGGATAAATCCGTAGGGGCAACCCTTCTTTGTAGTAGTGAAGAGAAGTTGTTTGATTGAAATGAGCAGACGAGCTTAAGGCAACAATTTTATTTTCATTGAGAATTTAAACCGACAAGTTATAATAGATAGTTCTATTGAATGGCAATGAACCATCAGACCCTATTTTCTTTCTTTTTTTTGTGCATGCATGTGTTTTTTCCTTCTTTTTTTGATGCCATTTCTTACAACAAATGTCTTCGGATAATATACACTTTGCATGGAAAGGCATTTTTCTCGGTTGGAATGCAGCATTTATGTAAACTTATATAATTTTAAATGAAAATTGCAACCGAGCTTACGATTTATGGCACCATACATGCAGGACCAGCAGCAGCTAGCAGCAGCAGCAGCAGTTTTTATTCAAAATTCGGAAGTGGTATTTTGATGTAATATTGTGGCCAAACTTGTTGTTTGAAGAGATGTATATATATGATGACAATCGGATGCCATTTTTATGGGATATTTAGACATTTGAATATTTTTTTGGATGTCGAACTCGTTTGGGATCGATTCGATGATCTTTTATAGATCGATATTGATATTTGCCTATGTTATTCTTCGCCTCGAGCGTCGTATATTAACTATAAGGTTATGACACCGCCGTGTGGGCATTGAGCTAGTTCCCGATTGAGGATGTTTTTATATTATATCATTGTACATACTTTTATTCAAAATTTACAAAGGAGGTGATGCCCAATATTTTAGATATTATAATCTCATTTAAAGGAAATTCAAGTAACTTCTTCACTATTTGATTCAATTAAGTCCCCAACGGTTATAAACGGCTTTATTTTATTCAAAATTCCTTAAAACCAGACATCTGAAGTTCAAAGAAGGCAGACATCTGAAGAAGAAATATTTTGGCTCAAACAAAGCATCAAACGTTTGGAACAAGAGCTGCAGACATCTGGCTATTTGGGGCAAAATGCCAGAGTGAAAACAGACATCTGAAGTTCAAGTGGCAGACGTCTATCCTCAAAGAAAAAAGTCCCCAACGGCTATAAACGACCATATATTTTTTTCAAAATTCCTTAAAAGCATACATCTGAAGTTCAAAGAGGGCAAACGTTTGAAAGAGAAATATTTTGGCTAAAACAAAGCATCAGACGTTTGGAACAAGAGTTGTAGGCTATTTAGGGAAAAAGGCCAGAGCGAAAACAGACGTCTGAAGTTCAAGTAGCAGACGTCTGAAGGTTAAAAACCAGTTTTGAAAACTCATCATCGGAAGTCTGCCCAATAGAACTGCAGACGTCTGGCCATAATACAAAATCTGACATAAGACCTGATATTTGAAAATGAACAGTAGACAGATGTCTGAAGCTCATATAGGCAGACGACTGGTCAAGTACAAAAGGTAGATATTTGAGGTTTTAAGAAAACGAAAACTTTAAACTCGAAAACCCGATATTTGTAAAACTTTTGTGCTATCGTGTGTGAGTGTTTAAGAGCTCTAATTGATATAAACCACAATCGATCGAGTATTTACAAAGATTCTTATGTCGGTATCACATTTCTTCGAAATCTTGAATCTTCGTCGTCTCGACTCGAGCTCTTGAAACTTTGGCGCTTCGCTTGAACTTGCATTGGTCGATTGATCTTCAAATTGGTTTCGACACTTAACACTTCAAATTTGAACACGCCAATCCACTCACTTGCGTCTTAAAGTCAATATTTGATCTGCAAATCTTGAACTTTGACTTTTGACACATAATCTCGGACTTCGACTTCTATAGCTATTCATAGCTTGAATTGGAAATTTTGAGAAGCTCTCATCCGTATCCTCCAATCTCCATTAGATATATCCGTTTAAGCTTAATTTTCCTCCATCCTCCTTTCATAGAGCTTCGTCTCAAGATATTCCATATCCTAAAAAGAAATCTCATAGACCTAGCTCATCATATACAGTATTATGAAATAAACAAGTATGTGAAACATTCATTGTTTTGATATCACAAGCTATGAATAGTATATACATGATATATAGGACACATGTATATACATATTCATATTATGAATATCAAAACTGTAAGTCGATATCGCACATCCCACGCACTTGTGGGGAGGCGGAATTTACAGAAAACGATTTTTTTCATACTATGCAACACCGACTAAACTCCAGGATCTTAACAGAAACCTTAACTAGCTATTCTACTAGGAGATTCTAACTATTATGATAAGTGTTTATACCTCCTTGACTCTAGTCCTTCGGTTCTTCTTCTCCTTCTCTCCTTGAGCTCCTCGAAGATCCGGATCACGCTTGATTGTCGACCTCCTCGTGTCGAAGATGATCCACCCGAGAATCTATACCTCAAGCTCCAACGTCTAAACCGAGGTAACTAAGATACCTAGTTTGCTAAGCTAGATAGCTTAGAAGATATAGAATGTCTAATGGAGTATTTAATTTCAAAGGACCTAATGATTCACAATACATGTGAAGGTTTTAGGTCTTGAGAAAGAAGGAGAGAAAAAATGGAGAGAGAAAGTGAAACTATAAATGAGCTAGGTAAAGGCAAGTGAAGAATGGCTCCTACACCCATCTCACTCAAACATGCAATATTTTCTAATTGAAAATATCAACCATGCTTGAATAGTGAGTCCATAACAATAAAATAAACCATGAGTCATACTTCACTCCATGCCACAAATATCTCCATTTTCCACCTCATTAATCAATTTGCAAAATAGATAAATCCAAATAATGAGGTGTCCCCATCTCCTGTGAAATTACAAGAATGCATCACCGTATATACATACCCGTATTTGTATTCCGAAAAATACGAATACAATGAGATAATAATAATCCAATAATATAATACTAGTATCCGGCTTAAACCAAAGCCTACTAGTATTATCCGCCCGAACAACATCCGTGTAGCCAGTACACGTATGTGATCGGAACCCTGCCGTAAAACCATATGGCCTCTACATTGTTTCGCCCGAAGTAGGAAAACCCTCTGTGTGGGACTCTAAAGACTCGACAGTACGCTGGCAGTGGGTTTAACTACAAGTCCGTCAGCGGTACTAGCTGCACATAACGGCTACCCAGGTATCAGTCGATAAGAAGGCCGATAAGCAAACTCATCCGAACTCCTACTGAGCCTATCTGTGACAATCTCCGTACAGTCTAGTTTGTTTGTCTAAGATACTCGCATATCGGGCCTACGGGGATGGTAACCGGCAGACCCCTAATAGCGCAATAAGTCGTGCCGGGGCATAGCCCAATACACCCTGAGAAACTACTGGAGTACCTACCGGTAAATCTCACTTGCCCTGGCTAGAGACTTTGTGTAATGGCTTTCCAAACACGGCGTGATATCAACCCCCAATACCGGGAGAGACGAATCATATCTAACCTCTACTGCCTCCAAGTGCTTCGGGACTGCACCCAACTACTACTTGTTTGCACGACTCTTTTGAGCCATGATAAGGTAGTAATCTAAACGAATAGTGATGTCAAGTCAACATACTCACCTGTACTCATGCCACCCGGGAACTGCTACCTGACGATTGGTATAATACCAACCAGCAGTTCCCAATGAGTCCGTCCAGTGTAACTCATAACCCAATGAGCACCTGTATACTATCTCCGGTACAACATACCAATGGCTGTGGGACAGACCATCTCCCCTGCTGGGATGAGAAGTGTATACACTAATCTACTCTAGAGTATCGATGCCTCGTCTCGATAATTCTATGACTAGGGACCTGTATAAGGATGTGCTTATAGACTACCCAGCCCCCACTAGTGTGACTGCCATCACAATGCTGGTAGTCAAGCAACTATCCTAAGGGTCCTACCAATATGTATTAGCGATATGCTAAAAGAAACATATACACATATTGAAGTAAAATCAAACCAAATAGCATACTACCTTTTTGAGCAAGACTGTTATAATATCTGTGTATATCCCAAGCTTCCAAAATGTAATATACAAATCAGTACTATACAATAATGGCCTCTAGGGCATATATCACTAACAATCTCCCACTTGAACTAGGGCCATGTATTGGCATATCGCAGACCTATCATCTCGATTAGCCTCTCGAACTGTGTCTGAGGGATAGCCTTTGTGAGTGGATATGCAGTGTTGTTCTCTGTATCTACTCTCCGCACCTCGATCTCCCGGTGATCAACGATCTCCCTAATCAGGTGGTACCGCCTCAAGATATGTATAGACTTCTGATGGGACCTTGGTTCCTTCGCTAAAACTATAGCCCTGTTGTTGTCACAATACAGAGGTATTGTGACAACAATGGACGGAACCATCTGAAGTTTTGTAATAAACTTCTTCATCCAAACTGCTTTCTTCGCGGCGTCACATGCAGCGATATACTCCGCTTCCATCGTCGAGTCAGCAATGGTGTCATGCTTGGAGCTCTTCCAAAAGACCGTCCCTCCATTGAGGGTAAATACATAACCCGATATGGACCTGGAGTCATCCTTGTCACTCTAGAAGATGGAGTCAGCGAAGGCCTCGATCTGGAGGTCTTCACTGCCGTACACCAAGAACAACTCCTTAGTCCTTCTCAGGTACTTGAGAATGTTCTTAACTTTTGTCCAGTACTTCTTCCCTGCGTTTGACTGATACCTGCTTACAATGCTCAGTACGTAAGCTACATCTGGTCTGGTACACAACATCGCATACATTATAGAGCCTACCGCAGAAGCATAGAGTATAATAGTCATGTGATCCCTTTCCAAATCAATCTTGGAAGACATCTCTTTGGAGAGGGTGATTCCGTGACAAGCCGGTAGATTACCGCGCTTTGAATCTTCCATACTAAATCTTTTTAGTATGGTGTCGATGTATCTTGACTCTAAAAGTCCCAATATCCTTTTAGATCTATCACGATAAATCTGGATCCCCAGAATGTAGGAGGCATCACTCAGGTCCTTCATGGAAAACCTTTGTGACAAGAATCGTTTGACTGATTGTAGCATAGGAATGTCATTTCCTATCAGGAGAATGTCATCCACGTACAAGACGAAGAATACCACAGTTCTCACAACAATTTTACTATAAATGCACGGTTCATCTGGATTTTTGATAAAGTCGAATTCCTTGACCGTCTCATCAAAACAGATGTTCTAACTCCGTGATGCCTGCTTTAATCCATAAATGGATTTAAGCAATTTGCACACCCTTCCGCTGCTCCCACTCTCTATGAAACCCTCTGGCTGATCCATATATACACACTCTTCCAAATTTCCATTCAGAAAAGCGGTCTTTACGTCCATCTGCCAAATTTCATAATCGTGGAAGGCAGCAATGGCAAGAAGGATCCGAATGGATTTGAGTATAGCCACTGGAGAAAAAGTTTCATCATAGTCTAAACCAGGTCTTTGACGAAAACCTTTTGCAACAAGTCTAGCCTTATAGGTTTCAACCTGTCCATCTACACCAATCTTCTTTCTGAAGATCCATTTGCAGCCTACAGGTTTTACCTTTTCTGGAGCAATGTCCAAAGTCCATACTTTGTTGGTGTACATGGACTCCATTTCGGTCCGCATTGCATCCAGCCATTTTACCGAGTCTCTGCTCCTAATGGCTTGCTGGAAACTAGTTGGCTCATCATTGTCGATGATGCAATCCTCTCTATCCCCGTCTATGAGAAAACCGTAGTATCTCTCGGACGAATGAGACTGCCTACTAGGCCTGCGAAGTAGCGCGAAGATGTCCGGTTCTTTCGAAACTTCTGGTTCCACCATGCTTTCAATAATAACTTATGGTTCTGGAATTTCTTCAAGTTCTATTGCGCTCCCACTTATTTCTTTTTCAAGAAATTGAGTTTCCAAAAAGTGGGCATGCCGAGAAACAAAGATCTTTTGTTCCTCCACATAATAGAAAAGATAACTCCTAGAGTTCTTTGGGTATCCCACAAACTTATATAGTACCGAGCGTGCCTCGAGTTTTTCCGCATGCTACTTTTTTTACAAAAGCTGGACATTCCCGTATCTTTAGATACTTAAGATAGAGTTTCTTCCCACTCTACATTTCATATGGTGTGGTAGGTGTTCATACCAGAATATTGCATTTAATACTGCCCATTCTTCTGCTCGTTTGTTTATAGGCAGGTTCTCTTAATCCGTGTTTGCTACATATTTACAGGTTACAAATTCTTAGTCCAAAATAAAGCAAATCATACAAAATCTCCACAGCTACGCAAAAATCCAGAACATCTGTCACAAACAGATAAAAGTCGGGTTCCGGTCATCCGTATCCGTCCAGTGCCGCTTACCAGTTCAAGAAACAAGACAAATAACAGTGGTCATTCGTGTCTCGGACAAGCACGAAGCACGATAAGGGCAGCACAAGATTCAATGGGTGCGCGGAGCTCGAGAGAGATAAAGGTCAAATGAATTAAAAGTGAAGCCATTTTGGACTGTTGCAAATCTAAAGAAATCTTAGAAGCAATTTGCAATTTGGGACATGTAGAACAACAAAAGAAAGCAACACAAGAAACCTCACAAAAAATGACAAACCAATCCTTCAAACCCACCGCGGAACCGCGGCCAATGTGGCATTTACGCAGCAGTTCGGCTGCCGAGTTGACTCGGCGTCGGATTATATTTTGGGGTTATTTTGGTCATTGTATTATGGATCAGAATATGTGTCTAGGGTTTCAGATATCTGCCTATAAATACTCCAGTTTTGTGCCCAAGTGAAAATGCTTCTTTTTAGTTAGAATTAGTGTAGTTTAGTTTGTATCTTCTTCTTCTTCATCATCTATTCTCCATGAAAATGTAGTGAGAGCTCTTAAGTGGAAAATCAATGAAGATGAGGGTTTTTATTATCTTGTATCTTTAATTTTCTTGTATTGTAATTTCATTTCTTGTCTTGTAATTTTAATTCCTAGTTTAACTTTTATTTCTTGTTGTTAAGTAGTTGTTATTTCTTGTTCTTTTTTTTCTCTTCTTATCCGTATTTTCAAGCCATGATACTCGACGGAGTCCCTTGCTAAGGAGGGCCCAAGTAGTTAGCGTGCTACCATTTTGTAAAACCATATTTTCCTTTCTTTCTTTGCTTCCTTTTTATTTTTTTTTGTTTTTCATTTACATGTGTGAATAATTCCACACTTGTTAGGGGCTAAGGAATGTTAGTATGAGGGACGGAAAAATCCCTTGTGCTTCTCTTCGCCAAACACCTTGAAACGAACCTAGACCAAACAAACACAACCCCCTCACTTAGGTGCGCTATACGTGACATATAGCCGCGACCTAAGTCGAGAAGTCCTTTGGGCGTACTACAACATAACATGTAGTTGTGACTTAATTGGATACATGGTTGTGGGTGTTTGGCCTATGGTTGGAAATAAGCGCACGTAGCGGAAGGACAAGGGGCACTAGGAATGGATTTAGTGTTGGAAAGCTTGCTTAAACTCGCAAATCCCATTCCTATGTTCTCCTAATCCCCGCAACGTTCGATTATCCCAACATCGTTTTAAGAAAGGCAAAAGAAAAACACAAGACTAATCCTAACTCTACTAACCAACTTTAACCCTAACAAGCTTTCTTGAACATAAATACGATCACTTAGGATAGATTTGAACATACACATATACATTCTTAATTGACTCGTCTAAAACACGAACGGACATACTATCATCTCCCTGCAGACGACCCATGCTCAACCGGTTAGCTGCAAAGCGATACCGTCTTGATTGCGGTAAGTAGAACAAATAAGACAAGGCAGAACGCTTAGTTTCTGCCCGATCAATCAAATGACGCCGTTGCCGGAGAGACGGTAACATATTTTCTTTCTTGTTGTTCGGGTTAATATTCTTTTTGTATATATATATATATATATAATATAAATAAATATAACAAAAACCCTTTTTGTTATTTTTGATATTTTTTGTGTGCAAGTGTGCAGGTTATTTGGAACAAATACAGTAATCATTTAAGAAATCAGAGCATTTTATTTTGGATTAGAGAATAAAGGGAGTGCAGTGACCAAAGACGAAGCCCCAACTCCATAGTTTGACCGCGGAACCGCGGTAAAATCTTGGATTTCGCGGCGGTTCCGCGGTTGTATTGAAGCTTCTGAGCCCCAATTTTTTTCACCCTTTCTCTTTCCTTTTATCTCCTCTGTGAACCCTATTTAACTGTATTTTCTGCAGGTTTATTTGCACATATTGCACTGCCGCCAAATAATTTTTTTTTTTGTTTTAGATTTTGTTTGTTTATACGCTTTGCATATAATAATACGGACATTAAGGGGCTTGAACACCAATTAAGATTGGGTGGGGATTTCACCGTCCTTCCTAAGACCCCAAAAATCACAAAAAGCATACGCATTACCTTCAGTTAATAAAAAATATCTAGACCAAACCTATAAGGGCTTGTCGTGCTCATTTAGGACAAGTGAAGGTTGCAGGAAATCGGTCATTTATCTAAACTTGACTTTGTGGTGTTTAGGCTAGACAAGTGAGGAGGTAAATTTAAAAGGCCCGTCTCACGGTGATTCGTGAGCGGAACCTTCCTTACCTCACTTGTACTTACCTGGCCTCAATTGGCAGTGAAGAGGCGATTCGAAGGTTATCCTGCAACTTGTCGCTTGGAAGTCTAGGAGCGGTCTAGTTAGACTTTGAAGACCCTAGCTCTAGGTGTTGTTTGTGCATATTGTAATTGTGATTGTATTTGTGCTTATATAAAGTTGAGTCCCATAATTCCGTATTCTTTCAAAAGACAAACAAACAATTTCAAAATCTCAAAAAAAAAAATTTAAAACTTATAAAAATTCATCCACTTTCCACCCTGCACTCTTTTCATAACATGGGTACCCCAAAACGACTAACTCTTGCTGAACTTTGGTACCCACAACTAGACATTTCTTCATACGGTTCTTACTTTGGCCAAACTCCAAACGATCCATCCTTGCCCAAAATTTCTTTGAGAGATCGGATAGACGCGTCTAGAACAAACAATTGGACTCCGCAATCCCCTTTGTATCAACCGTTTCAACCTCCCCCTCCTTCTTACATTGATACCCCTTTTGAGAGTCATGTTCGGATTCCAAGATCCATGTCCATTGCCGATAGAATCGAACAATCTCGTAGCCGATCTTTCACTCCTTTCACCACTTTGAATTCTTTTGATCAACGATTTCAATCACCTTCTTATCATAACGTTGATCCTAATCCTGTCCAACCATTCGATTCCTATCAATCATGCCCGAATTTTACACCTTCCCTAGATATTGTTTCTGAACAGCCATTTGGGAGTTTCACATATCCAAACGAGTTTGAATCATTTACTGAAACACCTTCACAACCCATGTCTAGTCTTGAACAGTCGTTGGAAGAATTTCGGGTAGCGTCATGCCAACAGATGATGGATTTGAATGCGTCCATAGCCGCCCTCATACAACCTAACGAACCGGCAGCTAGTTTCCAACTAGCTCCGAATTTTGCAATGTATGATGAGGCGATTGAACAGTTTGAGAATTTCAATAGTGAGAGTGAGCAGTACACCCTTCCAGATCAAACCTACCTGTTGCAAATTGAATTTCACAACTCCGGTTTCGAAATTCTATCGAGTACCCTAAATGAATCACAAATTGAAGATAGAACGTTTGATGAGTTGTGCGACTTTGTAGTGTTTGATTTACCAGATTGTGAAAGGACCTTGTCATGTGAAACCACACCCAGTCCCTTTGACCTCTACACCTCCATCCTAGAACCACAATTGATTGAAATCCATGCTTTTGATGAGGTGTCTGAGAAATTTGATTTTCACTTGATCGAGGATATCGACACTGGGAATATTTTGGATGATGAACCCGCAGTTTTGGATGAGTTTTTCTCACCAATTTATCATGTCCTTTCACTTCCGTGTGGGCATCATCCCGAACCATTAATTGTTTTTCCCGAACTCAATATGCGTCTGGAAATTGTTGATGATGAATGCATGGATGAGCTAAATTTTGAGGAGAATTTTGAGGATAGTATTGAGGATGAAACAGTTTTATTTGATGAGTCGGATTTTCCAATTCATCATGTTCCTTTCATTGACTGTGTACACCTTCCTGAATCTTTAACCGATACCATTCCTTAATCACTTCCCTCCATCCTTTCCATCGTTCCCACTTTGTAAGACACCGTATCACTTTCATTTCCTGTGTCTGGTTTACCAAGTTCAGTCGACCCATGTTTTCTCACGAATCTTGAGAAGTTTAACCCCATTTCTCAACAGGTTGATAGATTAGTACAATCGCTTTTTACACATTGGTCATTACAAATTGTACTAATTTATTCACTCCATTTTCACCCTCAAGTTCGTATTCCATTTCTTTCTCCCTTCCACCATTCTTTTCCTCTACCGAGACCGTACGCCGCTTCCATCCCCATACGGTCTCTCGTATTCTCCATTTCTTTCCTCTCCGCATTCTTTCACCAACCGTTGCATTATCACGATAAATTTTTTGAATGGTTGGTGCTAACTTTTAGCATGTGTAAGGTCTTGTATAGATTGATACTATTCTCTCCCCCCTAACTCTGAACTTTAACGCTTAAACAGTGGCAACACTGTTCCACTTAAGTTTAGGGGGGACCTTTTTGTGTGTATATATTTTGGGTTTGCTTTTGTTTTGTAAAAAAAAAGGAGCACCGACAATTTTGACCCTCTTGGTGTAGCCTGACAGTGAAGGCACTGTCAAGTTTAAGTTTGGGGGTGTGCTCGGTAAGTTTTCTACCTTCGCATTCATGTGTATATTTTGCATTTGCATACTTATTAAAAACCCACAAAAATAAAAAAAAATTCCAAAAATATAAAAACTTTGTTGTCAAGTTAGCCAGTAGGGTAACTTAGATTTTTATTCCGAAAATTTAGTTGATATGTTAGGAATAACTAAATCCTAGGCTTAGGAATTGAGAACCCTAAAAATAACCCTCCTTCTGTTTAACCTTGGTAAATATACGTCCTTGCAGTTTTTTTTTAGAAATAGGTAATCTTGAGTTCAGTTCTTGAGTTAAGTCGAGATGAAGGAAGAGTATTGAAAGCTTTATTGAAGGATAAGTCTGAAAAATAGTTTCTATTCTTGAGTCCAAATTCATAAAGTATATACCCTACAAATCGCACTTACACGCAACTTAAAACTTAGGATAGCAGAAGATACCTAGAAATACTCTTGCCTGAAAACCTAGTATGAAAGAAAAAATGGTATTTAAAGCTAACCACCAAAAGAGCATCATTGAAAAATCCGGTCTTGAAAAAGAAAAATAAAGAAAAAAATAATAAATAAATAAAGTCAAGACCTGTAAACTGCTATTTACGTTTTAAGCTCACACATACAATAATCGGCTGTTAGTGCCTCAATAAGGATTAATAGTCGCATGAAAGGTGTGTGAGCAAAACCGTCCATCATTAATGAAAAGAAATAGTATTAGGTATTAAGGCAAGGGTACTATAGCTTGAATTGAATTCTTGAGTGTATGGGTGAAAATTTACACACACGTGGGGGTATACGATCGATATTTGGAGGAAATATAGGGATGAAAAATAAAACTTATGTTTTCCGTAAAGATGATAAAAATCCTGGATTGGAGACTGCACTTTAGAAGGAAAACTCAAGAGATACCGAGATCTTTCTAAACTGTCAAACGTATAGGATCTGAGGTTGAATAAATAGGAGGCGTGAAACATAAGGGTTGAATATTTCTAACTTAGGATGATAGAGTTTCTAACTTAGATGCTAAACTGTAGGAGTAGAATCGACGTTAACTTATGAAACTAGCTTGACGGGATTTTGTGTGTAGTATCCGCTGAAAACCCTCAGGAGACAACACTCCACCTACTAGGGACACCTAAAGGTCTAACGGCTTGTTGCATGAGCTCAGTGCAATCGCAATCCCTGCGAAAGTGAGCTTAGGACTTTTTGTGAATAATTGGTTTTGCTCGGGACAAGAAAAAGTTAAGTTTGGCGGTATTTGTTCATACCAGAATATTGCATTTAATACTGCCCATTTTTCTGCTCGTTTGTTTATAGGCAGGTGCTCTTAATCCGTGTTTGCTACATATTTATAGATTACAGGTTTCTGGTCCAAAATAACGCAAATCATACAAAATCTCCATAGTTACGCCAAAATCCAGAACATCTGTCACAAACAGATAAAAGCCGGGTTCCAGTCATCCGTATCCATCCAGTGTCGCTTACCAGTTCAAGAGACAAGACAAATAACGATGGTAATTCGTGTCTCGGACAAGCACGAAGCACGAGAGGGGCAGCACAAGATTCAATGGGCGCGTGGAGCTCGAGAGAGATAAAGGTCAAATGAATTAAAAGTGAAGCCATTTTGGACTGTTGCAAATCTGAAGAAATTTTGGAAGCAATTTGCAATTTGGGACATGTAGAACAATAGAAGAAAGCAACACAAGAAACCTCACAAAAAACGACAAACCAATCCCTCAAGCCCACCGCGGAACTGCGGCCAATGTGGCATTTACGCGGCGGTTACACGGCCGAGTTGACTCGGCGTCAGATTATATTTTGGGGTTATTTTGGTCATTATATTATGGATCAGAATATGTGTCTAGGGTTTCAGATATCTGCCTATAAATACTCCAGTTTTGTGCCCAAGTGAAAATGCTTCTTTTTAGTTAGAATTAGTGTAGTTTAGTTTGTATCTTCTTCTTCTTCTTCTTCATCTATTCTCCATGAAAGTGTACTGAGAGCTCTTGAGTGAAAAATCAATGAAGATGAGGGTTTTTATTATCTTGTGTCTTTAATTTTCTTGTATTGTAATTTCATTTCTTGTCCTGTAATTTTAATTCCTAGTTTAACCTTTATTTCTTGTTGTTAAGTAATTGTTATTATTTCTTGTTCTTTTTTTTCTCTACTTATCCGTATTTTCAAGCCATGATACTCGACGGAGTCCCTTGCTAAGGTGAGGGCCCATATAGTTAGCTTGCTACCATTTTGTAAAACTGTATTTTCCTTTCTTTCTTTGCTTCCTTCTTATTTTGTTTTTTTTCCATTTACATGTGTGAATAATTCCACACTTGTTAGGGGCTAAGGAAGGTTAGTATGAGGGGCGGAAAAATCCCTTGTGCTTCTCTTCGCCAAACACCTTGAAACAAACCTAAACCAAACAAACACAACCCCTCACTTAGGCACGCTATATGTGACATATAGCCGCGACCTAAGTCGAGAAGTCCTTTGGGCGCACTACAACGTGACATATAGTTGTGACTTAATTGGATACATAGTTGTGGGTGTTTGGCCTAGGGTTGTTAATAAGCACACGTAGCGGAAGGACAAGAGGCACTGGGAATGGATTTAACGTTGGAAAGCTTGCTTAAACTCGCAAATCCCATTCCTATGTCCTCCTAATCCCCGCTACGTTCGATTATCCCAACATTGTTTTAAGAAAGGCAAAAGAAAAGCACAAGACTAATCCTAACTCTACTAACCAACCTTAACCTTAACAAGCTTACTTGAACATAAATACAATCACTTAGGATAGATTTGAACATACACATATACATTCTTCATTGACTCATCTAAAACATGAACGGACATACTACCATCTCTATACGGACGACCCATGCTCAACCGGCTATCTGCAAAACGACACCGTCTTGATTGCGGTAAGTAGAACAAATAGGACAAGGCAGAACGCATTGCTTCTGCTTGATCAATCAGTAGGCACTGACTTAGTAGGAACCTTGTTCAAAGATATGCAGCTGATTCTAGTGCATAACCCCAGATGGATCGCGGTAACTCGGCGTTACTCATCATGGAACACACCATATCCAATAAAGTTCGGTTCCGCCTTTCCGATATACCGTTGTGTTGAGGTGTGTATGGAGGAGTAAGCTGAGAGATAATTACATTCTCTTTTAAGTAATCCAGGAACTCGTCTCTTAAGTATTCACCACCTCGATCAGATCTAAGTGTCTTGATACTTTTGCCGGTTTGTTTTTCCACTTCATTCTTGTATTCCCGGAATTTCTTAAAGGCTTCAGATTTATGTTTCATCAAGAATACATGTCCGTACCTTGAGAAATCATCCGTAAAAGTAATGAAGTAGGAATAACCACTTCTTGCATGTATAGACATTGGACCACACACATCGCTGTGTATGAGTCCCAAGAGTTCGCTGGCTCTTACTCCTTGTCTAGGGAACGGAGTCTTTGTCATCTTTCCTTTGAGACATAATTGACAAGTTGCATAAGACAGATATTCAAACGGATCCAAATATCCTTCTTTATGTAACTTCGTCAACCGTTTTTTATTGATATGACCCAGTCTACAATGCTATAAGAAAGCTTGATTTAATTCTGGAGACTTTATTTTAAGTGATTTCTGGACGTTGAAAACCTAAGCTTGATTTAATATGTATATACCGTTATCTAGTGTACCTGACCCAGTCAAAGCATGATTAAGGTGGATGTGGACGACATCGCTTACTTTCTTTAGATAGTAAAGATACAGAGATGATATTACATGCCAAACTAGGTACACACAAACAGTTAGGCAAAATCAAAATCTGCCCACTTGTCAATCCTAGGTGATATTCCCCTATGGATACAGCATCCACGCTCATTCCGTTAGCAACCCTGAGAGTCATATCACCAGCCTTGATAACTCTACGGTTTCTCAGAGCCTGCAATGAATTACAAATATGAGATCCCGATCCGGTATCTAATACCCAGGAAGTAGAGTTAATTGAAAGACAGTTTTCAATCATAAACACACCTGAAGCCGAAACCACAACGTGCTTCGAATCCTGGTTTCTGGATTTCCAAGCCCTGCAGTCCTTCTTCGAATGCCCTTTCCCGTGACAATAGAAAAATTCCTCCTTCTCTACTATCAGCCCCGAAACTTTTGCCCTGCCCTTTCCCTCTACCTTACTAACACCGCCTTTCGGCTTGGTGGAGGCCTTCTTCTTCTTCCCCTTAGATTTCGCCTTGAATTTAGAAGAGGAAGATTCCCCAATAAGAAGAGCGGGTGTCTTCCTGGATTTCTGTAGGGTGCCCTCAGCACTCCTCAACATGTTGAGAAGTTCTGGAAGTAAAACTTCCTTCCCTTGAATGTTGAAATTCAAGATAAACTGGGCGTGGGTAAAAGGGAGGGACTGTAGAATTAAGTCAGTATATAACTGATTCTCCAATGTGTTTGTTGGATATGTATGCCCTAGAGGCCATTATTGTATAGTACTAGTTTGTATATTACATTTTGGAAGCTTGGGATATATACACGGATTTATGACAGTCTTGCTCGATATAGTAGTATGCTACTTGGTTTGTATCTATCTTAATATGTGTATATGTTTCTTTTAACATATCACTAATACATATTGATAGAGCCCTTAGGATCTTTGCTTGACAACCAGCGTTGTGATGGCAGTCACACTAGTGGGGGCTGGGTAGTCTACGAGCACATCCTTATATAGGTCCCTAGTCATAGGATTATCGAGACAGGGCATCGATACTCCAGAGTAGACTAGTGTATACGCTTCTCATCCCAGCAGGGGAGATGGTCTGTCCCACAGCAATCAGTACGTCGTACTGGAGATAGTATGCAGGTGCTCATTGGGTTATGAGTTACACTGGACGGACTCATGGGGAACTGCTGGTTGGTAATATACCTATCGTCAGGTAGCATCTCCCAAGTGACATGAGGACAACTTAGTCCGTTGACTTGACACTGCTACTTCACCTCAAGTGTGTTCCCACTGTTCTTAGATTGCTACCCTACCACGGCTCTATTGAGTTGTGCAAACAGGTAGTAGTTGGGTGCAGTCCCAAAGCACTTAGAGGCAGTGGCGGTTAGATAGGATTTGTTTCTCCCGGTATTGGGGGTTGATATCACGCTGTGTTCGGAACGCCATTACACAAAGTTCCTGGCCAGGGCAAGCGAGATTTACTGGTAGGTACTCCAGTAGTTTCTCAAGGTGTTTTGGAATAAACTCCGACACGACTTATACCACTATTAGGGGTCTGATGTTTACCGCCCCTAGGCCCGATATGCAATACTCTTAGAGGAACAGACCGGACTGTACGGAGATTGTCACAGACAGGCTCAGTAGGAGTTTGGATGAGCTTGCTCGTCGACCTTCTTATCGCTGGGTAGCCGTTACACACAGCTAGTGCCGCTGACGTGCTTGTGGTTAAACCCACTGCCAGAGTACTGTTGAGTCTTTAGAGTCCCACACAGAGGGTTTCCCAGCTTCGGGCGAAACGAGTAGAGGTCGTATGGTTTTACGACAGGGTTCGATCACATACGTGTACTTGTGCGCGTGTGGTGTTCGAGCGGACAATACTAGTGGGCTTTAGTTTAAGCCGTATCCTAGTATTTGATTATTGGATTAGCTTCGTCTCATAGTATTCATGTTTCTCGGAACACGGATGCGGGTATGTATATACGGATGAGAGGAGGTATAGAAGGAGACACCTCATTAGGGTTTTGACCATTGACTTGGTTAAAACAAAAATAAGGTGGAGAAAAGAATTTGTTATTTTTTGGTAAATGATAATTATATGGCATGGCTACTTGGGTTGATCTTTTGACTTGGTTTGACTTATTGACCTTAGATATTTTTGTGAGATATTTTTGACTCTAGATATTTTGGTGAGATATTTTCCATGCCATGCTTATGGTCATATAAAAGTTAGCCATTCTATTTTTTAATTATCATTATCACAAATACTTTCTCTTTCCTCAAGCTTGCTCTCTCCTTCTTCCTCTCAAACCCTAGTGTATCATGTGTTGATGATCAAGGGTTAATGAGACTTAGCTACTCTAAATCACACTCTACTCACTCTAGTCTACTTAGATTAGCAAGCTATAAGGAGAGGATCGAAGACCCGAAGGACTTGGTTTCTTTAGGTATACTTTCTATCATAGTAGATATAACCCTTACGTGCTATTTAGGTTTATGGTTAAGATCCGGGTTTTGTGTTATTCTAGTGCCAAGTTTCTAATCGTAGTATAATTTTTGTCGCATTTGGCCACGGAAGTTGGCCGGGGCGCTAGCGTAACCCATCATGGTATCAGAGCCAGCCCATAAACCCTTGACAAGAAAGTTTAAACAATGTTAAAACAACGAAACCGGAATGACTCCGTAACATTGAAACCAAACTGCAGTTTCTGTTGAATTTTTAAAGGCTTCAAAAAAATTTTTAGACAAGTCCAGAGTGATCTTCTGACAAAGAGATGAACACTGAACAAAAACGAGTCAATTCCACCATGTCTAGGCCGGCCACATCCCTCAAAAAACCGACCTCCTTAGTTTTCCCATGGTGAATTGCGTTGTGTTTTGGTCTGTGTTCTTATCCAGTGGAGTTTGGGTTTCAGATGTTGCTAGTTTTTGCCCAAGTTTGATTTTCTGTTGTTTTTCTGTTCGGGACAATTTGGAGTGTTTCGAAGTCGTTTTATTTGACACTGTTTAATAGTTTACAGTATATTCACTTTTATCTGCGACCGTGAATGTCATTTGATCGGTAGACCCGTCTATCTGCTATATGTTCTTTTAGACGGGTTTGCGAACGTGACATTCGCGTTGATGTTTTGTGCTTGTGTTGTGATTGTGGTTGGATAGTCGTGGTGGATAGCATGTAGTGCAATGTTAGTGGTACAGTTTATATTCATTTGTACATTTGTTATTACGGGGCGAGCGTCCGACATGTGGACTGCCATCTTAGCCGGGTTGTATATTATTTTGGGGCACGACCGGGTTGAGGTCGATGTCACCATTTGTACATATTATTTTCTTTTTCTATACTAGGATTACCCCGCGGTGGAATGCACGAATAGCCGGGTTCTAGAAGGCAACAAGCCCACATCTCATGGCGTTGAGATGGAGGGAGCTTCATTCTAGAATTGGCGGGCTATTCGCCGCACTCGTAGGGGGTATAGGATGACCCACGAAGGGGCGCCCAAGTTACCGGATTCCGTGAAGTGCTGGGTGGCCCATTCACTTTGTTGAAGAGGGATGCCTCACTTCTGGGATTGGCGGGTAACTTGCCGCGCTCGTAGGGGTCCAGGTTTTCATTGCACAGGCTATCCACACGACCGGGAACGTCGGGTTTTATTTGCGGCTCAAAATGAAACCCGGGGCTTAAAGATTATCCACCATTCTGTGATGTTGATTATTATCATGCCTGGGATGAATGTTGTATATACTTATATATATACTAGTAGATGTTGTATATGTTTTGCACCCGTGCTAGTCCAGCCCCCGCTCTATCGTTAGTTAAGTAACCTAACGGGTGATGATGGGGCCCAGTGGCGAATGCGGATGGCATATACGTACATCATATTTTCGTTCTTTTCTGGTGTGATAGGTTAATTGATGGGACCGTATTAATTTTGATTAATGCAAGAAAATAAACCTAAAAGATGTTGTTGGAACAAATTTCGAAAAAATACAGTTATATTCTTTCGCTTTGCATAGTGGTATTCGGTCATGAATATCCAGCACCTCATTCTACAAGGCAAGAGCCGAGATCCATTCGCGGGGAGTGACCTCTTGAGCTAAAGTCTATACTATAGATTACTCGGTTTTTCTTCAAAACTAGAAATTTTCAAAAAGGCGGAGCTTAAACCACTCCTTTTTCAAAATTGCTCAGGTTCCTTCAACGATATCAAGTTCATTACGTTAATGGGTTTTTCGCCAAAAACCCGGCCGTAGCCCTCCGTCATTTCCTATAAGTACTGCTTAGTATTCGAGCTACGTATTTTGGTATTGTCAAGACGTAGTGATCGGTAACTGAGTATTGCTTGTTTGCAGTTTTGTTTCCGATTATTTAGGACAGTCGCATAGCTATGTTGGCATTGTCAACGGTTATGCGGGTGGGTCTAAGTTAATCAAGATAATGACGGGCCGAACTTGACTAGAGGCTTATGATATGTTGGCATTATCAAGGTCATAAAGCCGTCAGGGGCAAAAACCACATCGGGAGTTTCAAATATATAGGAAACTTGCAGATTTAGCATATCTTCTGGAGTGTAGTGACTAGAGCGGATTCCATCTAGGTCATCACACAATGATAGTTGGATCCCGATCCCACTGATGAGTTGGATTACTCTCGGGAGATTATTTCACTTAACAATCAATGCTATAAACCAAGTAGGTGTCTAGAATAGTATTAGCGGGGCTACTCCTCAAGGGAAAAGAGGTTACATAATTAAGGAACTTCGCGAAAGCGTTGGAAAACCTCCCTCGAAGTAACTAGCCTGGTTGAAAGGTTAAGCAAGTATTATAACGTGCGATTAATCCTGACTAGTTCTTCTTTTATGGTTTGAAGAAGAATTCGAGAAAACAGTGGGAGACATCCTGATTAGATAAATTAATAATCAATCTAATCTTGCAAGAGCGCACGGTGAGTGTTTCTTTTCTCTCTCTCCAGGTAGCAATCATTTCACGCCCTAATCAAGACAATAAAATGTATCGCTTGACCGATCTGAATTCTTATTCGAGGCTGGGGAACGTCGGTTTGGCTCTAACTTATGATGGAGATCGTAAGTATGAGCAGAGGAAAGAGAATAGTCTGGATTCCAAGAAGACCCCAATGAAGAAGAAGTATACTAATGCATCTACTTCAGGTGTTCTTGTAATTGAGAACTGCTTTTCGGTCAGTCCTACCTCCTGAGTACTAGATACCGGATTAGGATCTTATATCTGTAATTTATTGCAGGGACTGAGAAAAAGTAGGATAGTTGGACCTGGTGATATGTCCCTCAGAGTAGGGAACGGAGCATAAGTTGATGCTGCAGCCATCGGTGAATATCACTTAGTGTTGCCAAATGGCAATACTATAATTTTGAACAATTGCTACTATGTACCTTCCATGGTTTGCAACATAATATCAGTTTCTTTACTGGATAAAGATGGATATAACTTTGTTCTTGATAGAATTATTATGAACATTTACCTTGATAAGGTACTGGTTGCAGAAGGTACACTGTGTAATGGTATCTATGTTCTAAATCAGAATACAGTTCTCAATGTACAAAACACACGCAAGAGGAAGAGTTCAGATACGAACGAATCCTACTTGTGGCATTGTATACTTGGTCATATCGGAGAGAAAAGACTAAGTAAGTTACATAAAGATGGACTTTTGAATACGTTCGAATTTTTATCTTATGAAACTTGTCAGTCCTGTCTCAAGGGAAAGATGACCAAATCCCCGTTCACCGGACACGGAGAAAGAGCAGGAGAGCTCTTAGGACTCATACACAGTGATGTATATGGTCCAATGTCTATACATGCACGGGGTGGGTTCTCCTACTTCATCACATTCACTGACGATCTCTCTAGGTTCGGATATGTGTATCTTATGAAACACAAATCTGAAGCTTTTGAGAAATTCAAAGAATTCAGAAACGAAGTAGAGAACCAGATTGGCAAAAGAATCAAGATCCTCCGATCGGATAAAGGAGGGGAGTACTTGAGCACTGAATTCAGGGAATTTCTAAAAGAGAATGGCATTCTCTTTCAGCTTACTCCTCCGTATACACCACAGCACAACGGTGTATCGGAGCGGAGGAACCATACTCTACTAGACATGGTTCGCTCCATGATGAGTAATGCCGAGTTACCTCTTTCATTCTGGGAATTTGTGCTTGAAACAGCAGCGTACTTGTTGAATCAGGTTTCGTCTAAATCTGTGCCTAAGACTCCATATGAAATATGGAGTGGTAAAAAACCATATCTTGAATGTATTAAGATATGGGGTTGTCCGGCCTATGTAAAGGTAGAAAATCCAGACAAGCTACAGGCACGATCAGTTTTGTGCAAGTTTGTAGGATATCTTAGAAATTCACTAGGATATCTGTTCTACCACACTGAAAGGTGTTCGTTGCTCACCGCGCCACCTTTTTAGAGTGTCAATTTCTTGCAAAAGAAATAAGTAGGAGCACGGTAGAACTGAATGAAATATCAGAACCACAAACTCAAACTGAGGATTTAGTAGAACCAGAAAGTTTAATAGTACCAGACGAACCTCAGCCACTTCGCAGATCTGGTAGGATTTCTCATCCGCCCGAGAGATACTATGGTTTTCTCATAGACGGGGATCGAGAGGATTGCATCTTGGAAGAAGATGATCCTACTAGTTTCAGACATGCCATTATCAGTAGGGACTTTGATAAGTGGCTGGATGATATGCGATCAGAAATGGAGTCCATGTACACCAATAAAGTGTGGACCTTGGATATTGCTCCACCTAGGGTAAAACCCGTTGGATGCAAATGGATCTATAAAAGGAAACTTAGTGTAAATGGGCAGGTGGAAACCTATAAGGCTAGACTCGTTGCAAAAGGTTTTCGTCAAAGACCTGGTGTAGACTATGACGAAACTTTTTCTCCAGTGGCTATGCTCAAATCCATTCAGATCCTACTTGCCATTGCTGCCTTCCATGACTATGAGATCTGGCAAATGGACGTAAAAACGGCTTTTCTAAACAGCAGTTTGGAAGAGTGCGTTTATATGGATCAGCCAAAAGGCTTTGTAGACAGCGGGAGCAGCGAGAAGGTGTGCAAGTTGCTTAAATCCATTTATGGATTAAAGCAGGCATCGCGGAGCTGGAACATCTATTTTGATTAAACAATCAAGAAATTCGACTTCCTCAAGAACGAGGATGAGCCTTGTATTTATAAGAAGATTATAGGATGAACTGTCGTATTCCTAGTCTTGTACGTGGATGACATTCTTTTGATAGGAAATGACATTCCTATGCTACAATCGGTCAAGCTATTCTTGTCACAACGGTTCTCCATGAAAGACCTGGGTGATGCTTCGTGCATTCTGGGGATCAAGATCTACAGAGATAGATCTAAGAGATTACTGGGACTCTCGCAGTCCAGGTATATAGAGACCGTACTAAAGAGATTTAGTATGGAAGATTCCAAGTGCGGTAATATACTCGCATTGCACGGAATCACCCTCTACAAGAAGATGTCTCCCAAGACTGACGAGGAGAGGGTTCGCATGAGCACTATACCCTACGCTTCGGCGGTAGGATCTATAATGTAGGTGATGCTATGTACAAGACCAGATGTAGCTTACGCGCTAAGCGTGGTGAGCCAGTATTAGTAATACCCAGGTGAGAACCACAGGACAGCAGTGAAGAACATTCTTAAGTACCTGAGAAAGACTAAGGAGATGTTCCTGGTTTACAATAATGGAGACCTCAGGGTCGAGTCCTTTACCGATTCAAGCTTCCAGAGTGACAAGGATGACAACAAGCCTGTCTCGGGTTTTGTGTTTACCATCAACGGAGGGGCGGTGTGTTGGAGGAGTTTCAAATAGAACACCGTTGCCGACTCAACGATGGAGGCTGAATACATTGTTGCTAGCGATGCCGCAAAAGAAGCCGTCTGGATGAAGAAGTTCATTACTAAACTTCAGGTGGTTCCATCCATTGTTGATCCAATACCTTTGTATTGCGATAACAATGGGGCTATTGCTTTAGCAAAGGAACCACGGTCCCATCAGAAATCCAGACACATCTTAAGGCAGTATCACCTGATCAGGGAGATCATTGATCGCCAGGAGATCAAGGTACGGAGAGTGGACACTAAAGAGAACACAGCGGATCCATTTACAAAGGCCCTCCCTCAAGCACAGTTCGAGCGACTTTTTGAGGTATTGGGTATGCGGTACGCCAGCAGCTGGCCTTAGTGCAGACGTTGGGTATGCGGTACATCGATTACTGGCCTTTAGTGCAAGTGGAAGATTGCTGGATATGTATGCCCTAGAAGCCATTATTGTATAGTACTAGTTTGTATATTACATTTTGGAAGCTTGGGATATATACACGGATTTATGACAGTCTTACTCGATATAGTAGTATGCTACTTGGTTTGTATCTATCTTAATATGTATATATGTTTCTTTTAACATATCGCTAATACATATTGATAGAGCCCTTAAGATCTTTGCTTGACTACCAGCGTTGTGATGGCAGTCACACTAGTGGGGGCTGGGTAGTCTACAAGCACATCCTTATATAGGTCCCTAGTCATAGGATTATCGAGACAGGACATCGATACTCCAGAATAGACTAGTTTATACGCTTCTCATCCCAGCAGGGGAGATGGTTTGTCCCACGGCCATCAGTACGTCGTACTGGAGATAGTATGCAGGTGCTCATTGGGTTATGAGTTACACTGGACGGACTCGTAGGGAACTGCTGGTTGGTACTATACCTATCGTCAGGTAGCAGTTCCCAGGTGACATGAGTACAGCTTAGTCCATTGACTTGACACTGCTATTTCGCTTCAAGTGTATTCCCACTGTTCTTAGATTGCTACCCTACCACGGCTCTATTGAGTCGTGCAAACAGGTAGTAGTTGGGTGCAGTCCCGAAGCACTTCGAGGCAGTGGTGGTTAGAAAGGATTCGTCTCTCTCGGTATTGGGGGTTGATGTCGCGCTGTGTTCGGAACGCCATTACACAAAGTCCCTGGATAGGGCAAGCGAGATTTACTAGTAGGTACTCCAGTATTTTCTCAGTGTTTTGGACTGTACTCCGACACGACTTATACCACTATTAGGGGTCTGACGTTTACCGCCCCTAGGCCCGATATGCGATACTCTTAGACGAACAGACCGGACTGTACGGAGATTGTCACAGACATGCTCAGTAGGAGTTTGGATGAGCTTGCTCGTAGACCTTCTTATCGACAGATACCTGGGTAGCCATTACACACAGCTAGTGCCGCTGACGTGCTTGTGGTTAAACCCACTGCCAGAGTACTGTCGAGTCTTTAGAGTCCCACACAGAGAGTTTCCCAGCTTCGGGCGAAACGAGTAAAGGTCGTATGGTTTTACGACATGGTTCGATCACATACGTATACTTGTGCGCGTGTGGTGTTCGAGCGGACAATACTAGTAGGCTTTGGTTTAAACCGGATCCTAGTATTTGATTATTGGATTAGCTTCGTCTCATAGTATTCGTGTTTCTCGGAACACGGATGCGGGTATGTATATACGGATGAGAGGAGGTATAGAAGGAGACACCTCATTAGGGTTTTGACCATTGACTTGGTCAAAACAAAAATAAGGTGGAGAAAAGAATTTGTTATTTTTTGGTAAATGATAATTATATGGCATGGCTACTTGGGTTGACCTTTTGACTTAGCTTGACTTGTTGACCTTAGATATTTTTGTGAGATATTTTTGACTCTAGATATTTTGGTGAGATATTTTCCATGCCATGCTTATGGTCATATAAAAGTTAGCCATTCTATTTTTTAATTATCATTATCACAAATACTTTCTCTTTCCTCAAGCTTGCTCTCTCCTTCTTCCTCTCAAACCCTAGTGTATCATGTGTTGATAATTAAGGGTTAATGAGACTTAGATACTGTAAATCATACTCTACTCACTCTAGTCTACTTAGATTAGCAAGCTAAGTATTCTAGTTACCTCAATTAGGAGGTAGGAGCTCTTAGTTGGCACTCTCGGGTGGATCATCGTTGACATAAAGAGGCCGAAATTCAAGCACGATCCATACTTCAATCGAGAAGCTTAAGGAGAGGATCGAAGACCCGAAGGACTTGGTTTCTTTAGGTATACTTTCTATCATAGTAGATATAACCCTTACATGCTAGTTAGGTTTATGGTTAAGATCCAGGTTTTGTGTTATTCTAGCGCCAAGTTTCTAATCGTAGTAAAAATTTTGTTCCGCATTTGGCCACGGAAGTTGGCCGGGGCGCTAGCTTAACCCTTCAGTTGTCCCAAGGTCCGCGAGCTCTTCAATATAGCTAATCATCTTAAGTACGTGGTCCCCTACAGATGACCCGATAACCAACCTCGCCTGAAACAATTTCTTCGAGGTCTCATATCTTGCGATACGAGATTGATCTCCATATTAATCTTTGGTATGGAGGAAGATGGAAGCTAATTCCATCTTCTCGTGCCACCTCTGGTATTCATTATCCATTGAGGCCAACACGAGGCACTTGGCTCTCGCACTGTCTATTTCCCATATCTTACGGATTTCAACATCCACGACGGAATCTGGACCTGAGACGGCGGGGGCTTTGGTAGTAAGGAGGTAGCCCAGTTTGTCATAAGTAATGGCCATCTGGACATTCCTTAGCCAATTTTTATAGTTTGGCCCAGTCAATTTATTATTATCTAGCAGTAACTTAAGCCCGATTATTTTGGTCGCTGCAATTAGGAGAGAGAGAAGAAATACTCAGCATGATACTCTTGCAAGTTTAGATTGGTTATTAGTTTATCTAAACAGGATGGCTCCCACTGTTCCTCGAATCCTCCTTCAAACCATAAAAGAAGAATTAGTCAAGATTAATCTCACCCTACAATTCTTGCTTAACCTTTCGGCCAGGCTAGTATTGGTACTTCGAAGGAGGTTTTCCAACACTTTCGCGAAGTTCCTTAATTACATAACCTCTTTTCCCTGGAGGTGTAGCCCCGCTAACACCGTTCTAGGCACCTACTTGATTTATAGTATTGATTGTTTAGTGAAAAAAAACTCCCGAAGAGTAGTGGATACTCACAGTAGGATCAGGATCCAAATATCATCGTGTGACAACCTTGAAGGAATCCTACCAAAATCATCACACTCCAAATGGTATGCAACACTAGCAAGTTTCATTTTCCTTTGAAACTCCCAATGTGGATTTTTGCCCCAGACGCATATGACCTTGACGAAGGCCAATATATCATAAGACGCAAGTCAAGTTCTACCCGTCATTATCCAGGTTAATTTGAACCCATCCGTACAAACTCTTGACAAAGGCCAAAATAGCTGTACGACTGTCCCTAATCCACGCATCTATCTATGCTACAGATGAATACCCAGCAGCTACCAATCACTATGCCTTGGCGAAGGTCAAAATACATAGCTTGAATACTACGAATACCCATCTGAAATGATGGAGGGCTACGGATGGTTTTGGAAAAACGGTGAACGTAATGAACTTGATATAGTCAAAAGAACCATGATAGCTTTTAAAAGGAGTGTTTTAGGCTTGCATTTAAAAGTTGTTTTCCAAGAAAACCGAGCGGTTTTGAAATTGTTCTAACGATTTAAATTTTGGTTTGTTTTCCTTGCATTAATCAATATTAATGCGGTCACATCATTTAACCCTATCATTGCAGAAAAGAAACGAAAATAGAACGTACGCTTATGCCATCCGCATTCACCACGGAACCCCATCATGCACCATTAGGTTACTTAACTAACGGTAGAGCGGGGGCTGGACTAGCGCGGGTGCAAAACATAAGCAACGTTTATTATATATAATATATATATAGTCATTCATCTCATGCATTAATAAACATTCCAGATCACAAATCACAGATGAATATATTGGATATTCTAGGAATTCCGTGTTTCGTTTTAGCCTAGAACGAAAAACGGATTCCACGGTCGTGATGAATAGCCAAACCCCACCCTAGATCCCTACGGGTGCGGCAAACTACCCGCTAAATTCCTGAAGTGAAGCAACCTCCCTCAATAAAATGAGTAGGCCACTCGGCACTTCAAGAACCCGGTAGTTTGTGCATCCCACCTTGGGTCTATCCTAGGTGCAAGAAAAAGTAAATGAAATAATACAACGGTGGCTACAACCTTAACTCGGATGTGCCACGCTAAAATAATATTACATCAATTTACAAATTTACATGAATGAAAGAAAAGAAAACACTCTTCTCACATCCCCCGGCTATTCATCCACAACGATCCAATACTTCATATATACAAACCATCACAATACATATATGTGCAACTCCCACTAATCGACATATAGCGATTAGCAGACGTTTAGTAACACATATATAAACACAGAAACACCGATTAGCCAAGAACTTAGAATTTTGATCGATGATACTTATCCGTGTTTACCCATGCACAAACCAGTACACAAACAATATGGGTAAAAACCAAATATACCAAAAACCATAATTCCAAGAACTAAAACCAAAAAAAAATTTGGGAGCAACTCGGCCACAACTCAGCGGCGGTTCCACAGCCAAATGACCTATTTGGTGGCGGTTCCACCACAAAGTTGATGAGTTAGGTGATCAGATTTTTTTCTAGGTCGTAGAAATGCCTAAATGTATTTTTAAGGTCTCTAAAATAATTTTTTAAACAGTTTTTAAAAAATCGACAGCAAGCATATCTCGGAAATTTAATTTCGGGTATTTTTTTCGTCGATCAAAATTCTAATCACTTGCTAACAATCTAGTTAAGGTTTAGTAAGCTTTAATACCACTGTAAGTCGATGTCGCACACCTCACGCACTTGTAGGGAGGCAGAATTTACATAAAACAATTTTTTTCATACTATGCAATACCGACTAAACTTCAGGATCTTAACAGAAACTTTAACTAGCTATTCTACTAGGAGGTTCTAACTACTATGATAAGTGTTTATACCTCCTTGACTCTTGTCCTTAGGGTCTTCTTCTCCTCCTCTCCTTGAGCTTCTCGAAGATCCAGATCACGCTTGATCGTCGGCCTCATATCGAAGATGATCCACCCGAGAGTCTATACCTCAAGCTCCAACCTCTAAACCGAGATAACTAAGATACCTTGTTTGCTAAGCTAGGTAGCTTAGAAGATGTAGAGTATTTAATAGAGTATTTAATCTCAAAGGACCTAATGATTCACAACACATATGAAGATTTTAGGTCTTGAGGAAGAAGGAGAGAAAAAATGGAGAGAGAAAGTGAACTACAAATGAGCTAGGGTAAAGGCAAGTGAAGAATGGCTCCTACACTCATCTCACTCAAGCATTCAATATTTTCTAATTGAAAATATTAACCATGCTTAAATAGTGAGTCCATAACAATAAAATAAACCATGAGCCATGCTTCACTCCATACCACAAATATCACCATTTTCCACCTCATTAATCTATTTGCAAAATAGATAAATCCAAATAATGAGGTGTCCCCTTCTAGAAGCATCTCTTATGAAATTATAAGAATGACCTCACCGTATATATATACTCGTATTCTTATTTCGAAAAATATGAATACAATGAGATAATAATAATCCAATAATATAATACTAGGATTCGGCTTAAACCAAAGCATACTAGTATTATCCGTCCAAACAACATCCGTGTAGCCAGTAACGTATGTGATCGGAACCCTACCGTAAAACCATACGGCCTCTACATCGTTTTGCCCGAATTAGGGAAACCCTCTGTGTGGGACTCTAAAGACTCGACAATACGCTGGTAGTGGTTTAAACCATAAGTCCGTCAGCGGTACTAGCTGCATGTAACAGCTACCCAGGTATCTGTCGATAAGAAGGCCAATGAGTAAACTCATCCGAACTCCTAGTGAGCCTATCTGTGACAATCTCCGTACAGTCTGATCTGTTTGTCTAAGATACTCACATATCGGGCCTAGCGGGATGGTAACCGTCAGACCCCTAATAGCGCAATAAGTCGTGCCGGGGTAGAGCCCAACATACCCTGAGAAACTACTGGAGTACCTACCAGTAAATGTCACTCCCCGCTTCCCAGAGTGCCCTAAGATCGGCACGTGACAGAGCCAACCATGCTACATGTGGCTAGGAAATATCCTTCCACAGTCACATTACGGCTGTCTAGAAGATATCAAGAACAGGAAAGTATAGTAAACTATCCAGTATATGTCCATAAGCCAGAATAAACGAGTCAGGAAATAATATGCGGAAGCAATAAATCCAAGTAACAATAACAATCTGGAAAGTACGGAAGTAACTGAACTAACTGGATACTAACTGGTCCTCACTGCTCGGCCTAACGGCATAAATACTCCTGATCAGTCTGCGACAAAGGTAGAAGATCTGGGCCATGCAAAACCCAGACGTAAGTGCGTCATAATATCAAAAATAATATAATCAAGGGGCAGCAGTACATGCAGGCACGAGTATGAACAGTAACAAGTCAACAGGAAGATATAACAGTGAAGTATAACAGTATAGGTGACGTGCAGTGATCAATCTAAACTGTGCTACTGGGTTATCTATTCTAAAGTCTTTGAAATCAATTAATGTAATTCTCATCGTAACCCATCGGTAATTATTCCGTAACGTCCGGAAAAACGACAAACAATAGGTATTCCGTAACACCCGGAAAAACGGCAAACAATAAGATAGCCCTTTGAGTTACGTTCGGTTGCATTCTTAATTTCCCCATACCCCCAAGTTATGTGTTCAAGTCAGGTATTGATAAATCTGAAGCTAATGCCAACACAGGATCAAGCAGGAACAGGTTTGTCTATACAGACAACAGGATATGTCCATCGGGACAACATGTCAGGATTGTCGGCATTAGAAACATGATCAGGTAACATGCCAAGTAGTGATATATCAGGTCATGTCAGGTAGTGTACGCGTATCAAGTCATGTCAGGTAGTGTACATGTATCAAGTCATGTCAAGTAATGCACAGGTATCAAGCGGATGCTCATAATAAAACTGTAA
The DNA here is from genome assembly GCA_030015575.1 of Agapanthus africanus. Taxonomy (NCBI): domain Eukaryota; kingdom Viridiplantae; phylum Streptophyta; class Magnoliopsida; order Asparagales; family Amaryllidaceae; genus Agapanthus; species Agapanthus africanus. Next base: position 259,343,655 of record CM057350.1, read on the forward strand.
CAGGTACGGGTGCACAAATAAAGCATGGATGCACAAATATTTATCAGGGATTACATCATGACTATGTAGGATGCATAAGATCAAGTATGGGATACTAATGTAACAGTAAAATGAAATATTGTGACATGGTATGCAAATAGATATAGAATCAATGGTATGGATGCACAATTATCGACTAGGGTTACACTTATAGTTCAAATATTAAATGAGATGCATATTATCTATCATGGGGTGTTAATGTAACAATAATATGTAATAATGGGATCTGTAGATGCAGCTATATGTATATTAAATGATATGGATGTAAACGGGTATCCGAAAACGGTAAAACTTTTAGTATGGATGTATAATGTGATAAACGGGTAACATTTTACTCATATGGATGCATAATACTATACCTAGCATGTAGCAAGATGAATTAGCATGCGACTAGATATGTAAATAATGATATTGATGTGTACGGACGTCGTATGACAGTAAAATGATAAACTGGTAAATGCGGGATGTACAACTAAACAATATGAAATGTAAATATTCAATGGGGTGCAGTATATTGTAGTCTAGCATGTATCAAGATAAATTTGCATGCACTAGATATGAAATAACTTGCACGGATGCACACGGATATCCGAAAACGGTGAAACATGCAAAAAATGATAATGTGGGATGCATAACTAATCATTATGTGATGTTATTATTCAAATGAATATAGAATATAGTAGTATAGCATGTAGCAAGATTAACTTGCCTCGATGGATCACGTGACGGATACGCACGGTAACGTCCAATGTCGGTAAAAGTCTCGATGCACTCTCGCGCGTACGGAATAGGACCAGGCAATGCACGAATGTGACCACGCAGGTAGGGGACGTCCACAGGGTTACTCGGATCTTCGGCAGCGGCACGGCTCCGGCGATCACCGGGAAACGTGAAAACAAGAAACAAGAAGAGAAGAACAAGAAGAAGAAGAAGAAGAAGAAGAAGAAGAAGAATCAGGGGAGTAAAAGGAGAGGACCGTAGTAAGATGTTCTGGGGTCAGAGGAGGCTACAAAGGGGTGACATCGGCAACGGGTCTCCGGCGATCACCAGAAAAGATCAAGAAAGAGAAAGAAAAGAGAAAAGAAGAAGAAGAAGGAGAAGGAACTAGGGTTTGGTGTTCTGGGTTTAGAAGGGAGGTAAAGCGAGGCAGGGAATATGACGACGACGGGGTACGGTCGTCGAGGAGGACTCCGGCGAGGTAAGAAGTGCAGGTGATGGATTCGGAGAAGGTGGGTGCAAGGGTTTGCAGGGAATTCGTCGGGTGAGTGGATAGAGAGGTGAGGAGGTGGTCGAGAGGGGAGGCCGACGAGGGTGATCGGAGCTCAGTCGAGGGCGCAGGCTAGGTGCAGTCGAAGGCTAGGGTTAGGGTTGCAGGCGCGGGTTGTTCGAGGCTGATGGGTTCGGAGTCGGGGATGGTAGTGCTCAGGGAGATGAGGTGGTGGCGACGAGATGGAGTCGACGAAGTGAGGTCGTCGGGAATGAGGAGACGACGGCGAGGCAAGGCTAGGTCGGGTTGCATGGGTTCTTGCATCGGGGAAAGAGAGAAGGTGGAGGTGTTGTTGGAGTAGGGGAGAAGGTAAGGTGAAGTGGAGAGGGAGACGAGAGAGGTGAGCGACGAGGGTGGAGGCAGCGACGGCGAGCGCGAGGCGAGGGTTAAGGTTTCTCGGAGGCGGAGGCAGGAAGCAGGAAAACAAAAAAAAGAAAAGAAGAAGATGAGAAGAAAGAGGAGAGAGAGAGGCGTGGGGTGAGGTAACGTAGGAGAAAAGGGTTAATATATATATATATATATATAATATTATATATATACAGAGGAGAGAGAGAGAGCGAGAGAGAGATCTGTGTGAGTTAGTGGTTAGGATTTTTAAAAATATAAATATAAAATATAAATATTGTTATAAGTAAAGAGAGGAGATTGCTGTCAACAGTTAGGATAAAAATATTTTAGTTTAAATAAACTTATATAAAACAGTTGAATATCTAAAAGAATTTTACATTATATAGTTTGAGATTTTCTGGCTAATACAAAAGTAGTCCAAAACACGCCCGGGTCGGGTCAAAAATTCAGTTTCAAAATATGAAAAATATATGTGTCGACCAAAACTAAAATTAGATATCCGGGTAACGAAAATGCATGCCCCCAAAAACGGATGCACGTACGTGCGCGTAGCCATCCAAACAAGTCCGATTCACTGAACGGGACAAGAACAAGATGTGTGGATGCTACCACGGGGTTAGGGGTATCATGCAGGCCATGCAATGTATTTTTAAAATATTTTATATGACTTGAAATGTTATATTGTAAAAATGCAAATGCCAGCATGCAGTATTCATGAAAGTGCACAAGTCTACATAACAAGTCAGGATAAATCATAAACATGAATCAAGACAGGTTTCAAGCATGCGGGTCGGGTCGGATGCTAATACAGATGTCAGATATAATATTTGCACCCAAAACACAGTGAATCAGGAAAATACCATAAATAAGGAAATACGTGAACTGGAACTGGTATAAATGAACTAGGGTGTTACATTATACCCAACTACAAAAAGAATTTCGTCCTCGAAATTCCCAAGAGAAGAAAAGATAAATAACCAAGAAACTACAAGAATAAGTGTGGAAACTTCTGTCGAATTTTGTCTTCTCGTTCCCAAGTCGATTCTCCATGCGAGCGATTCCCCCAAGAAACAAGTACGAGAGGGATAACCTTATTCTTAAGGACCTTTCTCTTCGATCAACAATCGACATCGGTCGTTCCTCAAAGGTTAAATCCTCTCTTACAGTCAGCTCCGAATGATTCAGCACGTTTGTTTCATCTCGAACATACTTACGGAGTTGAGATACATGAAACACGTCATGAACATTCGCCAAAGATTGCGGTAACGCCAATCGATAAGCCACTTCTCCAACACGCTCTAAAATCTCAAAAGGCCCCACGAATCGAGGACTAAGCTTTCCTCGACTCCCAAAATGAATCACTCCTCTGGTCAGTGATATCTTCAAGAATACCAGATTACCAACAACGAACTCTAGAGGTCTTCTCGATATATCGGCCAAATTCTTCTGCCGATCCTGTGCTGCCTTCATGTGATTCCGGATAGCATTAACCTTCTTTACGGTTTGCACGATCAAATCCGGTCCCAACAATATTCGTTCTCCAATATCGTCCTAACAAACAGGTGAACGACACTTGCGACCATACAATGCTTCGAATGGAGCCATCTGAACAGTCACCTGAAAGCTATTAGTGTAAGAAAACTCCACCAAGTGTAGATGATCCTCCCATGAACCCTTGAAGTCCAACATGCAAGCTCTCAACATATCTCCAAGAGTTTGGATCGTTCTCTCTAACTGGCCATCTGTCTGAGGATGATAAGTTGTGCTAAACTTCAATCGAGTTCCCAAACTTTCCTGTAAACTCCTCCAGAAGTGCGATAAGAATCGGGTGTCACGATTGGACACGATACTCACAGGTACTCCATGCAATCTCACAATCTCCTATATGTACCGTTCTGCCAACGCTTCCATTGATTGACCAACTCAAAATGGTATGAAATGAGCTGCCTTGGTCAATCGATCAACAATCACCCAAACTGCATTGTTGCCCTTTGGACTCCGCGGTAAAGCTGTCACGAAATCTATGATTATATGTTTCCACTTCCATTGAGGAATCAGAAGTGGTTGCAATAAACCAGCAACCCTTTGATGTTCAGCCTTAACTTGCTGACACACCAAGCACTTCGCTACAAAACGAGCGATCTCCCTTTTTATGCCTTCCCACCAGAAATGTTGTCTTAGATCGCGATACATCTTCTTGCCTCCAGGATGTACGGAATACGCGGAACTGTGTGCCTCCTTCATAACTTCTTCGTGGATATCTCCTTTTGGCACACACAAACGGCTACCATATTGCAATGAACCATCTTCATGAATTAACAAGTCCGTTTGAAGTCCAGCTTCAACCCGTTCTCGAAACTTTTGCAATCTTGGATCATGTGACTGCGCTGCTTTAATACTCTCGATCAACGACGACTGTACTTGCAGCTGCATCAACTGTCCCGAAGAATGCGGTAGCACGATCTCCAACTCGAATCTCTAAAATTCTTCGATAAGCTTCTTCTGTGCAGTCAACATCCGAATTGCTGGCAACCGACTAAGCGCATCCGGCACAACATTAATTTTCCCCGGATGGTACTTAAGATCAAGATCGTAGTCAGCCATCAGCTCTAACCATCTACGCTGCCTCATGTTAAGCTCTTTCTGTGTGAACACATACTTTACGCTTTTGTGATCGGTGAATACTTCGCCCCTTTTGCCCAATAAGTAGTATCTCCAAATCTTCAAAGCGAAAATCACAGCTGCTAGCTACAAATCATGAGTTGGGTAATTCTTCTCATGGATCTTCAACTGTCTCGATGCGTAGGCTATAACCTTCCCATGCTGCATCAAAACACATCCCAAACCTTTCTCAGATGCATCGCTGTGAATTACCAATCCTCCTGAACTGTCTGGCACGGTCAAAATAAGAGCGGTTATCAATCTCTGCTTTAAAGCCTCAAAAGCTTACGCACATTTATCCGTCCATACGAATGGTACTTCCTTACACATAAGCTTGGTCAAAGGCTCTGTCAAACGAGCAAAATTCTCCACGAACCTTCTGTAATATCCAGCAAGTCCAAGAAAACTTCTGATCTCTGCTACGTTCTTCGGAACCGGCCAATCTTGAACTGCTGCAATCTTCTCAGGGTCAACAGCGATTCCATCTCCGGATACAACATGCCCCAAAAACTTCACTTCTTCAAGCCAAAACTCGCACTTGCTCATCTTTGCATACAATATTTCTTGCCTCAATGTCTGTAGTGAGATCTTCAAGCGTTCTGCATGCTCCTCTAGGCTTCTCGAGTAGACCAGAATATCATCGATGAACACCACTATAAACTGGTCCAAGAACGGTGAAAAGATTCGGTTCATCAAGTCCATAAATATCTCCAATGCATTCGTGGCTCCTAATGGCATCACTAAATACTCGTAATGTCCATACCGAGTTTGGAACGCAGTCTTGCAAATATCCTCTGATTTAACTCGGACCTGATGATATCCGGACCGCAAATCCAGCTTCGAGAATACCTCGCGCCACTGAGTTGCTCGAATAATTCACCAATGCGAAGGATCGGGTACTTGTTCTTAATAGTCACCCGGTTCAATTCTCGATAATCGATGCACATTCTCCTTGTGCCATCTTTCTTCTTGACTAGAAGAACTGGAGCTCTCCAAGGTGAATTGCTGCTGCGAATCCAACCCTTCTCAAGCAATTCGGTAACCTGCTTCTTTACTTCTTCCAACTCCACTAGTGCCATTGGATAATACGCCTTTGAAATTGGCGCTGCACCAGGAACAAGATCGATCGCGAACTCCACATCTAATTTTGGCGGTAAACCCGAGATGTCCTCGAACACATCCATGAACTCTCGAACTACAGCCGATGCTTCCTCCTTATCAACTTCCATTGACGAAAGAACGGTGTTTGTCTGCCTAGCCCTAAACTCGAATGGCCCAACAGAACTGCTTCCTCCAGCGAAAACAAACTCCGGATGTCCGGGAATATGGAAAATCACTTTCTTTGCCCTACAATCCATGTGAGCGTGGAAAGTGCCGAGAAAATCCATTCCCAAGACAACATCATAACTGCCGGTATCGATCACCAAGAAATCTGCAAAACATGAACTGGTAAGAAATAAAACTGAGAGAACCAAGGTAATAAAACGACCATGGAACAAGGAAATGAATCAAGACCAAGACTCCAAGTGTCACGACCCGAAAGTACGGAACGTGACCGGCACTTAGATTACGAAGCGTCTAGAGGCGCAACGTAACCTAAGTAAGCCGAAACCCAGAAATCTAAACCATAAAAAGAAGAAGTAAAGGAAAACATGTAGAAAACAAGTTTAAAAGCAACATCCAATTTTCTCAAAAATTTCGGCAGAGTCTCCTTTGTAAGAACTGGCCCCAAACGGGTACAAACAAGAATTATATATATACAAACAATAAAAAGCATCCCCAAACGGGAGCTAGCTCTACGCTAAAATGTGGAAACAACCACATCAATGCACAATAGTATACAACGCCAAAGGGCTCGGCTCAAAACTCAAAAGAAAACAAAACCACCAAATATCATAATAATACAAGCGCGGCCCTAAGATCGAAATAAACAACTGATCCAGTAAACTATCAAGTAATACAAGTTTGGTTGATGGAGCTTTCTAGATACAAATGAAATAATAAAAGTACAATGGCGGTCCAGATACAAGTGAACCAACCTACCGTGCAAATCACTCGGAATGAAATGATGTGCCAGCAAGCTGCCAGGAAAACCTGTACATCGAACCTGTAATAAAATTTGGCACAACGGGGTTGAGTTGCCAACTCGTGAGTAGAAGATATCTGCGAAAAGAAATCGAATGCACGACGCTGTCCTAGGTCATAATAATATACTAATATACTACTAGTCATCAAGTAAAGACGGGATAATAAGCTACGTGTAAGTGCAAATGCTCCGTGCTCGTATCAGTGCCTCATATAGAACTATGTCATATAAATAAGTATGCATGCACCATGAATGTGAAATAACCAATCCTGAAATCTAGATATATCTGTATAAGAAAATCTTTAACTTTTATCATGGTAAAATGTGTATAGAAATCTGAAATATCAACGATGAAATCCATGGAAATCCGTGTCAAGTATCGACTCAAAACATGTAAATCTCAAGTCTCAATGCCTCATAATCTCAATGTCTCATAGTCTCAATATCTCGGGCTCCGTCAGTCCGGATCGGCCCATATCATCAAATCTCACGACAACGGTCGGTATCCTCCGGATATCCGCCGCGCCAGACATCACCGGTAGGTAGTCCTCCCCTGCCAGGCTCATCGTCTACAACTCGATCTTCTTGCCCCGGGGTACCATACCGGGCCCACCATGTACCCGAGACGGTTCATCCACTCCTCGAATCGGGTCTCGAAATCCAACAGAAAACATGAAATCTCATGGTGGACGACACATACATCACAAAAAAAATACATCTTATGTTTTTTAAAAAGAGAGGAGGAGAGAGAGAGAAGTTTTTATATATTCTTGCGGTTTTCCCCAAAAATCCAGAAATCTCATAGAAATCCAAAATCCCAAAATCATGAGTAAGTATATGATAAGTGTCGGCATATGCCACATAATACTGCATGATAATATGAAAATGCGAATGCATGAAATGTCTAAGTAATAAATACCATGTCTATACTAACACCAGAGAGTAATCACAATATTATATCGATCTAACTGTTAGCTGATTGTATCAATAAAAGATAATATGATCTAAAGTGTACGTGACATAGCAATTACCGATGATGATGTGTGTGAGCCGGCAAATACGTGTGCGTAGAATATGCGCATCATCGGTAATGGCGCTGGTGTCCTAACAGGCAAAGTTTTATTCTGATTATAGAAACATATGAATGAACATGCACCATTATGATTACGGTATGAATGTAAAGACGGATGTGTAATAACCACTCATCTGTGATATACAAGTATAACTACAACTATATGACTCGAGCCTAAACTAGTGTCCATCTAACCTCCTAAGGAACTAAACCTAAGAAACTAGTCAATAAGAAATAAGAGTCCACCTAATGTCTGAATCCATATCTCTAATAGTCGGCGATCCAGCCTCAATAGCATCACGTACGTAGTACGGCTTCCTCGAATCAAGAGTACGGATCAATCATCATATCTATGCCTCGTACGGTAAAATCCATCGTACGGCATCCCAATATTGGGGTACGGGTCAAGTATCACCTACGTGTCTCATCATTCGTATAATATCATCATCAACACATGTCAAGATCAAGATGTTATACTGTAATAGCATACATCAATCATATATCATTGCCAGCATAAATATACATCGCTAATTATCCTCAGAAATATCATGTCATATGTATCATATTGTGATTAAGTCACACTTAGATCATATCGTAATCATGTCACACCTATATGATATCGTAATCAAGTTACACATATATATCATATCGAAATCAAGTCACACCTATATGATGTCGTAATTAGGTCATACATATATCATATCAGAATTTCAGGCACAGGTTACGGTCCTGGTTCTATTTAGAGTCCCATAAACTTCAATATCATCACCATCCTTTATTATTGTTCATGTATACAAATCCATTATCTCATTTTCTAATGATCCGCTAATATCATAACATGACTGTATAGCCAAGAATCACGGCATCAGCCCAGTTATATTGTTTCATCCCCGTGTATCATGTCACATCCTTGTATCACATATACGTATTGTGTGTATATATATATACCTACACCTAGTCCTATATATATATACTTATACACGTATACACCACGTCGAGTCTCAGTGTGTGCGTGTATCTACCTGAAACCTATGAATCTCCTCCATGATATTCATCCTCGAGTAAGGTTTTCCTAAATCAATCTAGTCCAACCTAAGGTCACTACTAGGGTTCTACTCACCGAAATTCTAAGGTCACGTCTGGCTTCCTAAAGACAATAAGTACCTATTCCTATTCTACGTTTGCGGGGGTGCTAAACGCCATCCACCCGACTTCCCCCCGTAGATACACATCTACTCACCTGGTCCTTGTCTGCCGAAGACGGTGTCGCCATCCTCTTCTTCATCGCCCGCAGTCCACGTGAGGGGTACCTATACGCAAACACATATAATATCGTAAACTGAATCACGGACAATATCAAAACGACGTACGAAACGCGCATAGGTTATAACCTATGTCCCGCTCATGCAAAAGAACCAAATATCGCTCGATATCGGCGTACAAACGCCGATTGATCGAGATAAGCATCAACAAACAACTCATAGTTATAAAACTCATTACTTATAATATAAAACATGATTTAATTCATCGAAACCCTAAAAATCGATCAAATCGTCCGATTCCGTAAAACCTGAAAACACCAATTTACCGTTTTACTTCAAAACTTGATGTTTAAAAGAAACTAATGGTCATAGTATTCATTAATTAGCATAACTAGACTATATAAACCATCACTATATTTTTAACACCCTAATTTATATTAGTTTGAAAATTCTAGTTTGCAAACTTGCCCGATTTCGATACTTTTAAGGAAAATTGCACAATATCACATCTAAACTGGATTTTGCATGAATTAATGCATTAAACTACAATTCATGATGATAATAATATAATGAAATCATAATTTATATTTTAAACCTCATTTATTTAAGAATTTCCAAAATCTAGTTAGCAAAAATAGTATTTTTATTAGTATTTTTCAATTATCAATAGAAACTAGTAACCAATTTAAGTTTTTCATTCCACTAACAAGTTAATATCCTAATTAAAACCACAATCTAGTGTTACAAATATTAATTGGAATTTTTTCTCACCAATATATACAATATATAGAAATCTAGTTTGCAAAATGGATTAATTTAAACAATTTTGGATAAACAATTTACAATATATCATCCATACAAGATTTTCCACTTCTAAAAATGTTAAACTAGTTATTATAACCCTACTTAATTAATAAAAACCATAACTTAATTTTATAAACCCTAACTTGAATTTTAAAACTTGTAGATAGAAATTATTTATTAAATCAAATTATGCTTAAATGAAACATCTAATAACAATAAATCAAAAGAAGAAGATTTATACCTCCACAACATGAAATTCAAACATGAAAATAAGCCTCCAAAATGAATACTTTCCATCTCCGAAATCCATGTAAAGATGAGCAAAGAATAGAGGGTAGGAATTAATTAGGATTTTGTGGGTTTTTATTGAATTTTTGATGAATTTTGATGATTTTTAATACAAAAATGATGGGAGGGGAATTTTGGAGCTGCCCATAGTGGTGAGGCCGGCCATGAGGTGAGGAAAAGAGAGGAGAGTGAGAAAAGGTGATGAAAAGTGTAGAAGGTTTCACAAAAATATCACACAATTAAGTATTTTCATGAATTTATTTAAAAATTCTTTATTTTCTTCACCCCATTTGACCTAGAATGGTCTAGAACCATTGTAAAATTTTGAAAATAAATTTTGCATGAAACACACTTGATTCTAATATGTAATGGTTCACTTTTGCTAATTAAACCCATTCAAATTTGTAATTTACACTAATTTAGTGTAAAAATAAAGCTTATGTTAATATTTAAAATAATTAATTTAAGAAAAATATTCAATTAAACTAAAAATTTATAAGTGGATAAATAAACACTATTTACTAGTAATAACATAATTAAAATAGGTATTTTTAAATTTATAGTGAAAAATAATTACGGTTTAGTTCTATGAAAACTACGTTTTACTTTACCGAAAATTATAAAATTCACTGAAACGATTTTATTTATTTAATTATTTATTTAATTATTTTTAAAGCGTCACAATCTTCCCCCCTTTAAGAAATTTAGTCCCCGAATTTATATTAAAACTCCCCCCAATTACTAAAACATTCAGCAAAACACTCAAATCGTCGGGGCTCCGTAATCATCAATACATGAAACACGTTTTTAGCACGATACAAGCGCATGAAAAACAAGTACGTAACTCAAAATCAAAACTCTGTCAAACATAACACAATCATCGGAGTTATGGTGAAAATAAAATATCAAAACACAATACGAAAACCAACATAATATACATCAAAACTACAACTTATATATGGTGCGCGTCATAGTAAAACCGTCCAAATATCTGGATAAAGAAGCATGCAAGAACCCCTTTTGAAAATCACCGTGTGATGCACGTGCCACGACATAAGTAGCGGACGTTTATTTTTAAAAAAAATAGCTATATATATATATATATATATATATATATATATATATATATATATATCTCTTTTATTTAACATACACGTCCCGCCTGGTTACCAAATCAATAGTAATGATTATAAAAATATACTGATCAAACTGAAATCAATCCCAATCACATCATAAAAATATCATGTGCATCCGGTGCGCACTGAAATCGAAACCAAATACAGATGCCATGAATTCACACAAAAACAAAACTGAGTGCAACAGGTGTGCACCAAAAACATCTGTCAAGTGCAACGGGCGTGCACGACTCTAATATCAGGTGCATCTAATCTGCACAAAACCACGATTTAGTGCATCTGGTGTGCACAAATCGTATCAGGTGCACCGAATGTGCGCAAGAATCTCAATCAGGTGCACATGGTGCACGAAAACATACACCGAATATCAAAATCGAAATCACAGTACGAAAATGCATGAAAACTAGGTCGAAGCATATGTCAAAATCATGTGTAACCCATATACACGAAATTAAATCAAAATCTCAAAATGTATAAAACCAAATCGAGTGTACTGGGTATGTACAAAACAACATCAATACCACTGATATATGAAACACAAATAGAATGTAATGAAGGTACACATAGGAAATACCGTAGAACAAAGTCCTCAAAATACCAAAATCCAATCAACGGAAATATGAAATTCAAATCACTAAATCACAATCGTAAACACTATCGTCAATGTGCGCCTCTTTCCCCCTTTCCTCCGGTGTCGACTGCTTCGAACTTGTCTATTTATAGGTGTGCTGGCTGCGCTACCAACGGCAATACTCATATCTAAAGTCTCCCACGTAGTCGATCCCTTCACCTGATATCCGGACTATATTAAACTTTTTGATCGATCCATCAAAATCCCATAATTCTCCGGGAGCTCAACACTCAAGTACAGTTTTAAAATATTCGGTACATACCCCAGCATCGATGGTCCAGCCATAGAAGGGCAAACCCAAGCCTCACTAATGGCACCGCGGAATTGCCGTAAACCCTAAGGTTCAAGGGCGTTCTCGTGGTCATTATGTCGAGTTAGGGTTTCATTCTTCTAGAGGGTCCATAGAAATACCTGCATGTTCTTCCGAATACCTTAAACTTGGGAAAATGGGTTTCTGACAATCGTTCGAATCCTTTAACTTCGTCTGGACGGCATGTGAATACCCTTCGTCCGTACGCTAAACAATGCTTCAATCCTTAAGAATAACGATACCCTATTGGTTATCGCATTCGAGCCACAGCTCCCTCTGCCAGTACGCCCGTGGTAACAGAAACCACCCTCCGATATCGATGAAGATAAATCAAATGAACGAATGAAATGCGGTGCAAACAAATGTACATCCTAAGGCTACTTAAGAAGAGTAGCGTATCGTAAGTATGCCGCGGATCATACCCACGGTACGTCACTCTACCTAAGTCGCCTACTCCATCAACCAAAGATCACTCTAGACATATACAAGATTAAACCTAGCGCTCTGATACCAACTTTGTCACGACCCGAAAGTACGGAACGTGACCGGCACTTAGATTACGAAGCGTCTAGAGGCGCAACGTAACCTAAGTAAGCCGAAACCCAGAAATCTAAACCATAAAAAGAAGAAGTAAAGGAAAACATGTAGAAAACAAGTTTAAAAGCAACATCCAATTTTCTCAAAAATTTCGGCAGAGTCTCCTTTGTAAGAACTGGCCCCAAACGGGTACAAACAAGAATTATATATATACAAACAATAAAAAGCATCCCCAAACGGGAGCTAGCTCTACGCCAAAAGGCGGAAACAACCACATCAATGCACAATAGTATACAACGCCAAAGGGCTCGGCTCAAAACTCAAAAGAAAACAAAACCACCAAATATCATAATAATACAAGCGCGGCCCTAAGATCGAAATAAACAACTGATCCAGTAAACTATCAAGTAATACAAGTTTGGTTGATGGAGCTTTCTAGATACAAATGAAATAATAAAAGTACAATGGCGGTCCAGATACAAGTGAACCAACCTACCGTGCAAATCACTCGGAATGAAATGATGTGCCAGCAAGCTGCCAGGAAAACCTGTACATCGAACCTGTAATAAAATTTGGCACAACGGGGGTGAGTTGCCAACTCGTGAGTAGAAGATATCTGCAAAAAGAAATCGAATGCACGACGCTGTCCTAGGTCATAATAATATACTAATATACTACTAGTCATTAAGTAAAGACAGGATAATAAGCTACGTGTAAGTGCAAATGCTCCGTGCTCGTATCAGTGCCTCATATAGAACTATGTCATATGAATGAGTATGAATGCACCATGAATGTGAAATAACCAATCCTGAAATCTAGATATATCTGTATAAGAAATCTTTAACTTTTATCATGGTAAAATGTGTATAGAAATCTGAAATATCAACGATGAAATCCATGGAAATCCGTGTCAAGTATCGATACAAAACATGTTAATCTCAAGTCTCAATACCTCATAATCTCAATGTCTCATAGTCTCAATATCTCGGGCTCCGTCAGTCCGGATCGGCCCATATCATCAAATCTCACGACAACGGTCGGTATCCTCCGGATATCCGCCGCGCCAGACATCACCGGTAGGTAGTCCTCCCCTGCCAGGCTCATCGTCTACAACTCGATCTTCTTGCCCCGGGATACCATACCGGGCCCACCATGTACCCGAGACGGTTCATCCACTCCTCGAATCGGGTCTCGAAATCCAACAGAAAACATGAAATCTCATGGTGGACGACACATACATCACGAGAAAACCGCATCTTATGTTTTTTAAAAAGAGAGGAGGAGAGAGAGAGAAGTTTTTATATATTCTTATGGTTTTCCCCAAAAATCCAGAAATCTCATAGAAATCCAAAATCTCAAAATCATGAGTAAGTATATGATAAGTGTCGGCATATGCCACATAATACTGCATGATAACATGAAAATGCGAATGCATGAAATGTCTAAGTAATAAATACCATGTCTATACTAACACCAGAGAGTAATCACAATATTATATCGATCTAACTGTTAGCTGATTGTATCAATAAAAGATAATATGATCTAAAGTGTACGTGACATAGCAATTACCGATGATGATGTGTGTGAGCCGGCAAATAAGTGTGCGTGGAATATGCGCATCATCGGTAATGGCGCTGGTGTCCTAACAGGCAAAGTTTTATTCTGATTATAGAAACATATGAATGAACATGCACCATTATGATTACGGCATGAATGTAAAGACGGATGTGTAATAACCACTCATCTGTGATATACAAGTATAACTACAACTATATGACTCGAGCCTAAACTAGTGTCCATCTAACCTCCTAAGGAACTAAACCTAAGAAACTAGTCAATAAGAAATAAGAGTCCACCTAAGGTCTGAATCCATATCTCTAATAGTCGGCGATCCAGCCTCAATAGCGTCACGTACGTAGTATGGCTTCCTCGAATCAAGAGTGCGGATCAATCATCATATCTATGCCTCGTACGGTAAAATCCATCGTACGGCATCCCAATATTGGGGTACGGGTCAAGTATCACCTACGTGTCTCATCATTCGTATAATATCATCATCAACACATGTCAAGATCAAGATGCTATACTGTAATCGCATACATCAATCATATATCATTGCCAGTATAAATATACATCGCTAATTATCCTCAGAAATATCATGTCATATGTATCATATTGTGATTAAGTCACACTTAGATCATATCGTAATCATGTCACACCTATATGATATCGTAATCAAGTTACACATATATATCATATCGAAATCAAGTCACACCTATATGATGTCGTAATCAGGTCATACATATATCATATTAGAATTTCAGGCACAGGTTACAGTCCTGGTTCTATTTAGAGTCCCATAAACTTCAATATCATCACCATCCTTTATTATTGTTCATGTATACAAATCCATTATCTCATTTTCTAATGATCCGCTAATATCATAACACGACTGTATAGCCAAGAATCACGGCATCAGCCCAGTTATATTGTTTCATCCCCGTGTATCATGTCACATCCTTGTATCACATATACGTATTGTGTGTATATATATATACCTACACCTAGTCCTATATATATATACACATACACGTATACACCACGTCGAGTCTCAGTGTGTGCGTGTATCTACCTGAAACCTAGGAATCTCCTCCATGATATTCATCCTCGAGTAAGGTCTTCTTAAATCAATCTAGTCCAACCTAAGGTCACTACTAGAGTTCTACTCACCGAAATTCTAAGGTCATGTCTGGCTTCCTAAAGACAATAAGTACCTATTCCTATTCTACGTTTGCGGGGGTGCTAAACGCCATCCACCCGACTTCCCCCCGTAGATACACATCTACTCACCTGGTCCTTGTCTGCCGAAGACGGTGTCGCCATCCTCTTCTTCATCGCCCGCAGTCCACGTGAGGGGTACCTATACGCAAACACATATAATATCGTAAACTGAATCACGGACAACATCAAAACGACGCACGAAACGCGCATAGGTTATAACCTATGTCCCGCTCATGCAAAAGAACCAAATATCGCTCGATATCGGCGTACAAACGCCGATTGATCGAGATAAGCATCAACAAACAACTCATAGTTATAAAACTCATTACTTATAATATAAAACATGATTTAATTCATCGAAACCCTAAAAATCGATCAAATCGTCCGATTCCGTAAAACCTGAAAACACCAATTTACCGTTTTACTTCAAAACTTGATGTTTAAAAGAAACTAATGGTCATAGTATTCATTAATTAGCATAACTAGACTATATAAACCATCACTATATTTTTAACACCCTAATTTATATTAGTTTGAAAATTCTAGTTTGCAAACTTGCCCGATTTCGATACTTTTAAGGAAAATTTCACAATATCACATCTAAACTGGATTTTGCATGAATTAATGCATTAAACTACAATTCATGATGATAATAATATAATGAAATCATAATTTAGATTTTAAACCTCATTTATTTAAGAATTTCCAAAATCTAGTTAGCAAAATTAGTATTTTTATTAGTATTTTTCAATTATCAATAGAAACTAGTAACCAATTTAAGTTTTTCATTCCACTAACAAGTTAATATCCTCATTAAAACCACAATCTAGTGTTATAAACATTAATTGGAATTTTATCTCACCAATATATACAATATATAGAAATCTAGTTTGCAAAATGGATTAATTTAAACAATTTTGGATAAACAATTTACAATATATCATCCATACAAGATTTTCCACTTCTAAAAATGGTAAACTAGTTATTATAACCCTACTTAATTAATAAAAACCATAACTTAATTTTATAAACCCTAACTTGAATTTTAAAACTTGTAGATAGAAATTATTTATTAAATCTAATTATGCTTAAATGAAACATCTAATAACAATAAATCAAAAGAAGAAAATTTATACCTCCACAACATGAAATCGAAAAATGAAAATAAGCCTCCAAAATGAATACTTTCCATCTCCGAAATCCATGTAAAGATGAGCAAAGAATAGAGGGTAGGAATTAATTAGGATTTTGTGGGTTTTTTATTGAATTTTTGATGAATTTTGATGATTTTTAATACAAAAATGATGGGGGGAAAATTTTGGAGCTGCCCATAGTGGTGAGGCCGGCCATGAGATGAGGAAAAGAGAGGAGAGTGAGAAAAGGTGAAGAAAAGTGTAGAAGGTTTCACAAAAATATCACAGAATTAAGTCTTTTCATGAATTTATTTAAAAATTCTATATTTTCTTCACTC
Source organism: Agapanthus africanus (assembly GCA_030015575.1). Taxonomy (NCBI): domain Eukaryota; kingdom Viridiplantae; phylum Streptophyta; class Magnoliopsida; order Asparagales; family Amaryllidaceae; genus Agapanthus; species Agapanthus africanus. The sequence goes on from CM057350.1 coordinate 259,360,348, forward strand.
CATTTGACCTAGAATGGTCTAGAACCATTGTAAAATTTTGAAAATAAATTTTTCATGAAACACACTTGATTCTAATATGTAATGGTTCACTTTTGCTAATTAAACCCATTCAAATTTGTAATTTACACTAATTTAGTGTAAAAATAAAGCTTATGTTAATATTTAAAATAATTAATTTAAGAAAAATATTCAATTAAACTAAAAATTTATAAGTGGATAAATAAACACCATTTACTAGTAATAACATAATTAAAATAGGTATTTTTAAATTTATAGTGAAAAATAATTACGGTTTAGTTCTATGAAAACTACGTTTTACTTTACCGAAAATTATAAAATTCACTGAAACGATTTTATTTATTTAATTATTTATTTAATTATTTTTAAAACTTCACACCAAGTTACTTAAATAGAGTACCGCATTGTAACCATGCTGCAGTTCATGGGTACAATCACATAACTCCGTTCAAGTCACCCAAATCCTAGTATCAGAATCAAAGGAATAGGACGGGAGAAATGTTCTCCACCGGAAGACGCGACCGGGACGTTGGGACGTCGGGGCCTGAATTCCGAGGGCAGATGCTAATTGGTGCTATCCGTCCACCTCTCTGAAGATGCCAAGTTGATTTATGGCACCGTGTATCGAAGGTTCAAATGGATGCGGCCGATGTAACAGACTTCGTCAGATTCCCCCTCGTTTGAGGGGGTTTTGATTGTGGAAACGCTCTTCTCTACAGGCGCAAGCCCCTGTAGTTAATTATGCTACCGCATCACGGTAACCGCTTTCTCTTTCTCCAGATGGCCACTTTGTGTCGTGGGTGTTTGTTTTGTTTTTGGTTGCCCGTGGATTGTATACGGAGACTAATTTATGTTCTCGCCCGTAGGACATGGATTAGTCCAAATCGGTATCTTCTTAGATTTGGGTTTGGGGGTTGGGTTTAAGGATACGTTAGTCTCATTTGAGACTAAGATCAACTTTAACGTTTGTTAAGGATACGTTAGTCTAATTTTAGACTAAGATCAACTTAACGGGATCGTTTAGATCCAACAAGAGAGCACTTGAACTCTATTGTTTAGTTTAGGGACATTGCGGTCGATTACCAGTTTAAGGACATGGTGGTCCAAGGTTAAGGACATCATAGTCCGTGAGTTTAAAGACCTCACAGTCAAGGTTAAGGACATCATAGTCCGTGAGTTTAAAGACCTCACAGTCAAGGTTAAGGACATCATAGTCCGTGAGTTTAAAGACCTCACAGTCAAGGTTAAGGACATCATAGTCCGTGAGTTTAAAGACTTCACAGTCAAGGTTAAGGACATCATAGTCCATGAGTTTAAAGACCCCACAGTCCATGGAATGTTTGGTTATCGGGACCCGTCACCTCTTTGAAGACGTTGAAGGATTACAACGACAAATATCAAAGGAGTGAAGAGATGTACCCTTAAACCTATTTGGGTTGGGAGATCTGTAGTCCAATTTGGGACTAAGATCAAATAATTAGATTATGAGCACATGGGCTCAGTTAAATTTGAATTGAGGACTTATGGCCAGTCTTGGGCTAAGTCGAATCAAGTTAAAATGTTTAACATTTATTTTGGGCTGTTAAGCATTTGTTTGAGCTCGGCCCTTTTAACAATGCTGAGCTTTGATTTAGCTTCTGACAATGTTTGTCTTTTACAGAATGTTGAGCATTCATCATAGCTCTGGGGCTTATTCAAAGAAAAATTTATATTCTGCCCAAGCACATATAAAAGCATGTGGCGCACTTGGCACTAGCGCCAGTCGATGAGCGCAGTGCGCTATGGTTAAAGCGCTAGTGCGCTTGGAGCTTTGCGCCAGATGTGAAGCGCTAATGCGCTTAGCGTTTTGCGCTAAATGAAAAACGCTGATGCGGTTAGCGCTTTGCGCTAAACGAAAAGCGCTGATGCGCTTGGCGCTTGGCGCTTTGCGCTACATGCAGAGCGCTGATGCGCTCCAATTGAAGCATTGAGGCGCTTGGCGCCGGTGCCATATAATAAGCGCAAAGTGCTTTTAATAATGCAGCGCACACGTGAGGAGCACGTGGTGCGCTTAGCGCTGAGCGCTAGCCAATGAGCACAGTGCGCTGTGTTTGAAGTGCTATGGCACAGTAGCGCTTTGCGCTAGATGAAGAGAACTAAGGCACTTTTTAAATTAGGAGCGCTAAGGCTCTTCTTAGGTTAACTTTGCGCTCTGAAGATTATCTTCTTTTTGGTAAGAGACTTTGTCTCAAGATTCTAAGAACAAAGCTCTTAGTTTATAGAAGATATTTCAATCTCTTTTTGATAAAGGCTTTGCCTTTATGGATCTGTGATCCTAAGAGAATTGAATAATTCTCCCCCCCCCCTTTATAATAAGATGTTCATGATCTCAGAAAGACAATTTGTCTTATAGATCTATGATCTGTGGAGTAAGTACTTCTTTGTTTTATGATGAGATCTTTTTGATCTCTTTATAAAAGACCTTGGTCTTTGTAGATCTATGATCTTTTAAGAAGAGAATTCTTCTCTTTAATTATGAAATGATTTCATCTCTTTGTTCATCACCACTCTTTTTACCTTAAAGAAAAAATCTTCTTTTTGCCGAAAGCCACTTCTTCTTCTTGAGATTTTCTCAAAGTTTATGGGGGGTTTCTCTGTATGAGACTTGAAGTCTAGAGGCCTTTATATAGGCCAAGCTAATCAGTTCAATCAGTTAAGGAGATCTTTTCTCCAATTAATTTGGGAATTTCCCTACCGTCGAATCCTTGATCCAAGAGCTTCTGGTTTACAGAAGATAATCTTCTTGTTTTAACAAGATTGAGAAATCTTTCCCTCTTACAGAATTTATTCTGTATTTTAGTGATTTTTAATCACCATTGGATCATTGATCCAACGGTGTTCCAAATTCAGGGCACAATCTTTTCTGTTTGGAAAGATTCAATAGAATTTTATTTTTGTTAATTGATGATTTAATCATGTCCATTGGATATTTGATCCAACGGTGAGGAACATTTAGTTCCAGCGCTAGCGCTTATGCGCTCAGCCCATGGTGCGCTACTTGGAGCGCAGCGTTCTTAGCGCTAGCGCACACGTGCTTTGCACGTGGTGCGCTACTTGGAGCGCAGCGCATTTAGTGCTAGCGCCTATGCGCTTTGCATGGGGTGCGCTAGTGGTAGCGCAACGCTCTTGGCGCTGCATCTAAAGCACTACTTTATTGGAGGTGTCTTTTCACCCTCCTTTTAAGTCAAACTTATATTCCCCAGAATTTTCATTTCCCAGGTCTTGGAAATAGCTCCACTATGCACAAAATTTTCTGTGCCTAATCTTCATAATCTGAAGCAAAGCTTCTTTCTTTTCTCGTCTCCAAAGAACCCTCTCAACTATGACTTGTAACCGCTCACATGCTTATCGAAAACCATGGGAAGTGCCCCTCCAGGACATTGCGCGCTTGGTGGATCCTGCTCTTACGGATGACCAATGCGTCGCAGCGCTGTACGAGCTCTTGACTCGTGTAGGGTCTCCTCTCCCCCCACACTCTATTTGGCTTCGGATGATCCTTACATCCCTGCTTGCTGATATTCCCCCTCCTCCAGCAGAGATGACCTCGGCAATGCTCGATGCGGCTGAGGACAAGATCGAGTGCTTCTTCGAGGCGCATTTGATCACTAAAGCCCTGAGGGATTGCTCTGTCCATTTGCTGAGCCAGATACGGGCTCGTCGGGTTGTTATCTCTACTTTCTTTGGTGAGTGCGGCGCGGATCGATGGGTGGCTACTCCTCGAGAAGATCGCCGTTTTGACACGGTGGAGAAGACAGAGAGGGAACTAGATAATCTCCTTCTTAGCTTTGCAAACCCTTGTCCTTTTGATCCCACGTTTGGCGATCTGTTTATATCGTAATAATAAAAAAATGTCTAATTAAGTATCTTATTATCTGCCAAGTGCTCCTCTTATTTTTAATTCTTTATTATTCCTTTGTCAGGCGCTTATGCGCTGCATAACTTAACTTGTTATAACTAGGTGTAAGTAACGAAGCGCTCTTGGCGGTTAGCGCACTTGGCGCTTAGCGCTCTCGTGCTTTGCACGCGAGCGCCGTTTTAGAGTCTTTGATACTTAATGCTGGCACTCTTCACGAAGCGTCGCTTCATTTCAAATCTCGGAATTTGAACAGAGCTTTGCTCTGATTGAGGAAACAAGAAACAATAGGGAACCAAAAGATTTCAAGCCGAGATGCAAAGTTATTTGCATATCGTCAAGACAAAGGATCAAGAGAAAGATAAGATTCAAGAATCACGAGAACAATGTGGCAGGACATGTTCCTAATTACGGATTTTCTGATTCGAGTATTGGGTCCAATACCCAACTACAAAAGAATCAAACCCGATTAACCTAAATCCTATGGCTCTGATACCAAACAAACCCTGTCACGCCCCGCTTCCCAGAGTGCGCTACGATCGGCACGTGACAGAGCCAACCATGCTACCTGTGGCTAGGAAACATCCTTCCACAGTCATATTACGGCTGTCTAGAAAATATCAAGAACAGGAAAGTATAGTAAACTATCTAGTACATTTCCATAAGCCAGAATAAACGAGTCAGGAAATAATATGCGGAAGCAATAAATCCAAGTAACAATAACAATCTGGAAAGTACGGAAGTAACTGAACTAACTGGATACTAACTGGATCCTCACTGCTCGGCCTGACGGCATAAATACTCCTGATCAGCCTGCGACAAAGGTAGAAGATCTGGACCATGCAAAACCCAGGCGTCAGTGCGCCATAATATCAACAATAATATAATCAAGGGGCAGCAGTACATGCAGGCACGAGTATGAACAGTAACAAGTCAACAGGAAGATATAACAGTGAAGTATAACAGTATAAGTGACGTGCAGTGATCAATCTAAACTGTGCTACTGGGTTATCTATTCTAAAGTCTTCAAAATCAATTAATGCAATTCTCATCGTAACCCATCGGTAATTATTCCGTAACGCCCGGAAAAACGGCAAACAATAGGTATTCCGTAACGTCCGAAAAAACGGCAAACAATAAGATAGCCCTTTGAGTTACGTTCGGTTACATTCTTAATTTCCCCATACCCCCAAGTTATGTGTTCAAGTCAGGTATTGATAAATCTGAAGCTAATGCCAACACAGGATCAAGCAGGAACAGGTTTGTCTATACAGACAACAAGATATGTCTATCGGGACAACATGTCAGGATTGTCGGCATTAGAAACATGATCAGGTAACATGTCAAGTAGTGATATATCAGGTCATGTCAGGTAGTGTATGCGTATCAAGTCATGTCAGGTAATGTACATGTATCAAGTCATGTCAAGTAATGCACAGGTATCAAGCGGATGCTCATAATAAAACTGTAACAGGTACGGGTGCACAAATAAAGCATGGATGCACAAATATTTATCAGGGATTACATCATGACTATGTAGGATGCACAAGATCAAGTATGGGATACTAATGTAACAGTAAAATGAAATATTGTGACATGGTATGCAAATAGATATAGAATCAATGGTATGGATGCACAATTATCGACTAGGGTTACACTTATAGTTCCAATACTAAATGAGATGCACATTATCTATCATGGGGTGTTAATGTAACAATAATATGTAATAATGGGATCTGTAGATGCAGCTATATGTATATTAAATGATATGGATGTAAACGGGTATCCGAAAACGGTAAAACTTTTAGTATGGATGTATAATGTGATAAACGGGTAACATTTTACTCATATGGATGCATAATACTATACCTAGCATGTAGCAAGATGAATTAGCATGCGACTAGATATGTAAATAATGATATTGATGTGTACGGACGTCGTATGACAGTAAAATGATAAACTGGTAAATGCGGGGTGTACAACTAAACAATATGAAATGTAAATATTCAATGGGGTGCAGTATATTGTAGTCTAGCATGTATCAAGATAAATTTGCATGCACTAGATATGAAATAACTTGCACGGATGCACACGGATATCCGAAAACGGTGAAACATGCAAAAATTGATAATGTGGGATGCATAACTAATCATTATGTGATGTTATTATTCAAATGAATATAGAATATAGTAGTATAGCATGTAGCAAGATTAACTTGCCTCGATGGATCACGTGACGGATACGCACGGCAACGTCCAATGTCGGTAAAAGTCTTGATGCACGCTCGCGCGTACGGAACAAGACCAGGCAATGCACGAATGTGACCACGCAGGTAGGGGACGTCCACAGGGTTACTCGGATCTTCGACAGCGGCACGGCTCCTGCGATCACCGGAAAACGCGAAAACAAGAAACATGAAGAGAAGAACAAGAAGAAGAAGAAGAATCAGGGGAGTGAAAAGAGGGGACCGTAGTAAGATGTTCTGGGGTCAGAGGAGGCTGCAAGGGGGTGACATCGGCAACGGGTCTCCGGCGATCACCAGAAAAGATCAAGAAAGAGAAAGAAAAGAGAAAAGAAGAAGGAGAAGGAGAAGGAACTAGGGTTTGGTGTTCTGGGTTCAAAAGGGAGGTGAAGCGAGGCAGGGAATATGACGACGATGGGGTACGGTCGTCGAGGAGGACTCCGGCAAGGTAGGAAGTGCAGGTGATGGATTTGGAGAAGGTGGGTGCAAGGGTTTGCAGGGAATTCGTCGGGTGAGGGGATAGAGAGGTGAGGAGGAGGTCGAGAGGGGAGGCCGACGAGGGTGATCGGAGCTCAGTCGAGGGCGCAGGCGAGGTGTAGTCGAAGGCTAGGGTTAGGGTTGCAGGAGCGGGTTGTTCGAGGCTGATGGGTTCGGAGTCAGGGATGGTAGTGCTCAGGGAGATGAGGTGGTGGCGACGAGATGGAGTCGACGAAGTGAGGTCGTCGGGAATGAGGAGACGACGGCGAGGCGAGGCTAGGTCGGGTTGCAGGGGTTCTCGCGTCGGGGAAAGAGAGAAGGTGGAGGTGGTGTTGGAGTAGGGGAGAAGGTAAGGTGAAGTGGAGAGGGAGACGAGAGAGGTGAGGGACGAGGGTGGAGGCAGCGAGGGCGAGCGCGAGGCGAGGGTTAAGGTTTCTCGGAGGCGGAGGCAGGAAGCAGGAAAACAAAAAAAAGAAAAGAAGAAGATGAGAAGAAAGAGGAGAGAGAGAGGCGTGGGGTGAGGTAAGGTAGGAGAAAAGGGTTAATATATATATAATATTATATATATACAGAGGAGAGAGAGAGCGAGAGAGAGATTTGTGTGAGTTAGTGGTTAGGATTTTTAAAAATATAAATATTGTTACAAGTAAAGAGAGGAGATAGCTGTCAACAGTTAGGATAAAAATATTTTAGTTTAAATAAACTTATATAAAACAGTTGAATATCTAAAAGAATTTTATATTATATAGTTTGAGATTTTCTGGCTAATACAAAAGTAGTCCAAAATACGCCCGGGTCGGGTCAAAAATTCAGTTTCAAAATATGAAAAATATATGTGTCGACCAAAACTAAAATTAGATATCCGGGTAACGAAAATGCATGCCCCCAAGAACGGTTGCACGTACGTGCGTGTAGCCATCCAAACAAGTCCGTTTCACTGAACGGGACAAGAACAAGATTCGCGGATTCTACCACGGGGTTAGGGGTATCATGCAGGCCATGCAATGTATTTTTAAAATAATTTATGTGATTTAAAATGTTATATTGTAAAAATGCAAATGCCAGATAAAATGCCAGCATGCAGTATTCATGAAAGTGCACAAGTCTACATAACAAGTCAGGATAAATCATAAATATGAATCAAGACAGGTTTCAAGCATGCGGGTCGGGTCGGATGCTAATACAGATGTCAGATATAATATTTGCACCCAAAACACAGTAAATCAGGAAACTGGCATAAATAAGGAAATGCGTGAACTGGAACTGGTATAAATGAACTAGGGTGTTACAGTAAATCTCGCTTTCCCTGGCCAAGTACTTTGTGTAATGGCTTTCCGAACACAGCGCGATATCAACCCCCAATACCGGGAGAGACGAATCCTATCTTACTGCTACTGCCTCCAAGTGCTTCGGGACTGCACCCAACTACTACCTGTTTGCATGACTCCTTTGAGCTGTGGTAGGGTAGTAATCTAAGTACAGTGGGAACACACTCGAGACGAATAGTGAAGTCAAGTCAACGGACTAACATGTACTCATGCCACCCGGGAACTGCTACCTGATGATAGGTATAATACCAACCAGTAGTTCCCAACGAGTCCGTCCAGTGTAACTCATAACCCAATGAGCACCTGTATACTATCTCCGGTACAACATACCAATGGCTGTGGGACAGACCATCTCCCTGCTGCGATGAGAAACGTATACACTAGTCTACTCTGAAGTATTGATGCCCCATCTTGATAATCCTATAACTAGGGACCTGTATAAGGATGTGCTTATAGACTATCCAACCCCTACTAGTGTGACTGCCATCACAACGCTGGTAGTCAAGTAAAGATCCTAAGGGCTCTACCAATATGTATTAGCGATATGCTAAAAGAAACATATACACATATTGAGGTAGAATCAAACCAAGTAGCATACTACCATTTTGAGCAAGACTGTTATTATATCTGTGTATATCCTAAGCTTCCAAAATGTAATATACAAACCAGTACTGTACAATAATGGCCTCTAGGGCATATATCACTAACAATCAAAGAACGAATGTGAGTAATATATCGATATCAAAGAATATAACACAAGTAAAGTATGTCGATATTGATATATTTCTCGATATACACAAAATATAGGATATGCAAGCTAAACATTAAGTGTATAAGAGTTTAGTGTCGATAATGTAAAGCAAGATAAGCGAGTGACACTAAAAAACCAGTCATGTTTAAGCTATCATCAAAACAAGACGAGAATGGATAATGAAAATCCATAAGCTATCAATTATCTCCAGCAAACAGTTTAATACATGTGCTAGTAAGAAAATCTTCAAGTATCTAAATTAAGGGTGGTGTGATGAAAAGAGATAGAAATCCCTTTTCCATAAATATCAAAACAAAGCTAACAAGTCTCCATACAAACAAAATCATATTAAATTAAAACTATACAGGTTAACAAAAACTTCAGTAGCTAACAAATAATCACTAATTTTCATTCCCTTGCTTCTTCATGATCTCGAAGGCCTCGGTCCTACTGACAATCCCGGACATCTCGTCCTATAATCACCTTGTTGTTTGCATAAGCCACATCTGTTGTGCCTTTGCTGATGATCAGCATCCATTGTCATTCAATTTCGACGCACCTTTGGTTTTCCTGGTCCTATGTTTTTGTCATATGGTAATATTGTTGGTATTTCTCTATTCCCGGTATAATGATGGTATAGGATGAAATTTAGGATCATATGCACCTTGATAACTACTAACCATATAGTAACGTAAGGAATAATCATTATGTGAAATATGCAAACTGCTCACAGCAACAATTGCGTGGGCACACGGTAAATGTTGTTGCTGGAAAATACCACAAGTGCAAGTCGAGAGTTTTTCATCTCAAAAATTAACTGTATATTGGTTCCCATTATGTCCTATAACTTGAAACTCGATTACTTCAAACCTTTTAGATCTATAAAATTTTGATTTCCGCTCTCTTTTCCGAAATATATCTTCATAGAACGGGGTGCGTGTAGTTTCCATCGCTAAAAACTTTTCCCTTTTTTGCACAAAGTAAGTATTCACTTTGAAAAAGGTTTGAATAATCAATGCATGTATCGGTAAGCCTCTAACACACTTAAGCACACCGTTGAAGCTTTCAGACATATTAGTGGTCATTAGGAGATACCTGCATCCCCTATCGTGTGCTTGCGTCCACATGTGTACTGGATACTCATATAACCATGCTCTCGCCGGTTGACTCATCTTACCAATAGTATCCATGTACATGTCATGAACATTAGGGTCTGAAGCTAGACCGACTTTGTACATAAGTTCATGTAGATCTGGATTTTTAAATTTCCCATCAAAATTCTGTCTGAAGCATCTCAAGCAAAACCTATAGGATGTCGTCAGAAATACAGCTCTCACTGCAGCTAGTATTCTAAGATGTCTATCGAAAATGATGCATAAGTTTATTCTAGCATTAACCGATGGGATACTTTTGATTTGACGAAAAAACCATGTCCAAGACGAAGTATATTTATTCTCAACAATAGAAAACGCCAACGGAAATATACAGTTATTAGCATCAACACCTGTAGCAATCAACATACAACCTCTGTACTTGCAATAAAGATATGTTCCATCCACGCACAATACCGGCCGACAATGTGTGAAACCAGTCGCGCAAGGAGCAAAACACCAGAAAATTCTTTGAAACTTGACACGCCTTTCGGTCTCTATCTCTATGGTTCTTAATTTGTATACGGACCCCGGGTTTGAAGCTTTCATGGCTTCCATAAAATGGACTAGCGGGTTGTATGAGCTTTCTCGGTCTCCACATATCTTGCATAAAACTTTTCTACGAGCATCCCATGCCCTCACATAGGAAATATGAATATTACACTGTCCATTAACATAGAGTCGTATCTCTCGAGGAGTCATCGCCACATCTGTACGGATAAGTGGCATAATAAGTGAGCAAATGTATGATGAAGTGCAATTCCTATGATCTTGTTCTAGAATGGGATTGAAGCAAGTGTGTTTCGGGTTGTATTTCATGACTTTCCAACCTTTGGATCCTTTGTATAAACATGCATACAATCTCCACTTACATTCAGGAGCTTTCATACATATCACGGTATAGTACGTCTTATTTGATTCTTCGGTTTTAAACACAACATTTTTTGCAATAGCCTACGACTTCAATTTACAAATGAGATCTTCTTTTTCCAGAAACGTATCTCCAACAGTTACGCAATCTTCCCTTTCTACACTCGCTTCAGCATTTACTTCTGCCATAGCTAGATCTACTCAACTATCATCTTCCGACAGATCGATGTCGAGATCTTCTAGTTTGACAAAATTATTATTCGCGGCTATGTCATCAATCAATGAAATATTGTAAGTCGATGTTGCTCATTCTACCGTGTTTGTAGAGAGGCGGAATGCACAAAAATCAAATTTTTAGCAAGCAACATCAACTAGCAACCCAAAATCTACCCTATGAAAGACAACAAAGGTTTTAATCTAATATGAAGAGGATTATACCAATAGATTCGTGTCCTCCGATCTTCAAAACTCTTCCTTCTTGTGCTCCTTGAGGTCCTAGATCAAACTTGCTTGGAATCCTTCTCAATCCTAGATGATCCACCCGAAGGAATATGGTTCAATCCCGCACTTCACAAATGAAGTAACTAAACAAACTAGTTTGCTAGTCTAGCTCATTTAGGAGATGTAAAGATTGTTAATAGTATTTATCTATCTCTAAACCCTATGGTTCTCAATATATGAGAAGGATTATGGTTGAGGAAGAAGAAAGGAGAGAGAAGAAGCTAGTGAAAATGAGAGCAAGGTTGTGAAAAAATATCATAACCATTTTAGTTTTGTGAAAATAATTTCACAATTAAAAATGGTTACCATACTTGAATAGTAATACCAAATGAATTGGAAATTCATTTGGTCATCCCTTACACCATCTCATTTGCCACATAACCCTCCACATCTTTTCCAAATAAATGAATAAATGGAAAATGCAAGAATGAGGTATCCTCCTTCTAGAATATATTTTGTATAAATATAAAATACTTTTTAATGTATATACATACCCGTATTCATACTAAAATACGAATACCCTGGAGATAGAATAATACTACTAATATAATACTAGATTAAATCAATATTTGATTTAATAATCCGGCTTAATCGTAAGCCCGCTAGTATTACAACCCATCCGATTAAATTCCGCGCAACTGGTACACGTATTTAATCGGAACCCTGCACGTATAAACATACGGCCTCAACATAATTTCGCCTTATTCAGGGAAACCCTTTGTATGGGACTCTAAAAACTCGACAGTACGCTGGCAGTGGGTTTAACCACAAGCACGTCAGCAGCACTAGCTGTACGTAACGGATACCTAGGTATCTGTCGAAAAGAAGGTCGACGATCAAACTCATCTACACCCCTACCGAGCCTATCCATGACAATATCCTTATAGTCTGGTCTGTTCTTCTGAGAGTATCGCATACCAGGTCTAGGGGTGGTTAACTTCAAACCCCTACTAACTCGATAAGTCGTGCTGATGTGGTCCAAGACCATCCAAGAAACTACTGATCTAACTATCAGTAATTCCCAACTGCCATGGTCAGGGGCTTATGGTGTTGACCAACCGAACATAGCGCGAAATCGACTCCCTATACCGGGAGAGACGAATCCTTAACAATCACTCACCGCCTCCATGTAGCTCGGGACTGTACCCAACTAAAACATGTTTACACGACTCAGTAGAGCCGTGGTAGGGTAGTAATCAGAGCACAGTGAGAAATCACACGAAACAAATGACGATCTCAGGTTGACAGACTATTTGTACTCATGTCACCAAAGAACTGCTATCTGACGATGGGTATAATACCATTTAGCCAATTCTCAACGAGTCCGTCCAGTGTACTCACCCCTAGTGAGCACCTGTATACAATCTTAGGTGAACCATATCAATGGATGTGGGACCAAACACCGCCCCTTGTCAGGGTCTAGAAACGTATACACTAGTCTACTCGATGCTTTGTCTCGATATCCCCACGACTAGGGACATTTAAGGATGTGCTTTTGTTAGTTGTATGTATGCCCTAGAGGCCAGTATTGTACAAATGATGTATATTATATTGGATGCTTGGACATATATAGAGAGGACTTTCTTGCTCGATATGATAGTATGCTATCTGGTTGCTCTTTATCTTAACATGTATACTGGTCTCTTTATACTGTCTGATGGCTACATGTTGATAAAGCCCTTAGGATGTGTACTTGACTACCTGGACTATGATGCGGATCATACTAATGGGGACATGGTAGTCCATAAGTACATCCTTCAAGGTCCCTAGTTGAAGGTGTATCGAGACAGGGCATCGATATACCAGAGTAGACTAGCGTATACGCTTCTCGACCCATGAGATGGGCGATGGATGATCCCATATCCATTGGTGTTTGACATCAGAGATGGTATGCGGGTGCTCAGTGGAGACTGGGTACACTGGACGGACTCGCCGAGAACTCCCAGATGGTATTATACCTTACGTCAGATGGCAGTTCTCTGGTGACACTTGTGCAGGTTAGTCTGTAGACCCGAGATCGTCATAGAGTCTTGTGTGATTCCCACTGTGCTTTGATTTCCACCTTACCATGTCCATGAGGGCGTGCAAAACGGTGGGTTTTGGGTACAGTCCCGAGTCACATGGAGGCAATGAGCGATAGGAGGGGTTTCGTCTCTCCCGGTATTGGGGGTTGATGTTGCGCTGTGCTCGATTGGCCGTAACAGGGAAGTCCCTGGCCAGGGCTGATTAGAGATTTACTGGTAAGTGTTACCAGTAGTTTCTCGACCCGTTATGAGACTCACATCGGCACGACTTATCGGTTATTGGGGTCTGACGTTTACCACCCCTAGACTTGATATGCGACATATCAGACGAGGAGACCGGACTGTACGGGAAGTGTTACCGGCAGGCTTTTACAGGAGTTGGAGCGGGCTTGCTTGCTGATCTTTTGATCGCTCAATACCCGGGTGGCCGTTACGTCCATCTAGTACCGCTGACGGCTTGTGGGTGCTTGATGTGATCATCACCTACGGCCGGCGTATTGACGAGTCTTTAGAGTCCTACACAGAGGTTTTACTGGCTCAGGCAAAACGAAAAAGGAGCGCATATGTGATATGTGCGAGACCGAGAATAAATGCGTGTATGTGATACCGTATTCTATTCTCGCGACTTTTTGTATCGGTCGGTTATATATGATATAGCCGGGTTATCGAATCGAGTGTTGATTCGATAAGTCGATACAATGGATGTTAGCCGGTTATATGAGATATGACCGGATTATTAAGTCAAGTGTTGATTTAATAATTAAGTGTATAATTGTATATTAGATATACTAATTTACACTTGCTAACACTTGTTCACTTTAGGGGTTTTCTCACATGTGAACACTTGTGTGTGTGTGTGTGTGTGTGTGTATGATATATATATTAAAGTGTTTTCTTTTGTCTCATGGTTGATGATACACTAGACTTGGGTGTATGAGACTTACTGAAAGGTTCCTAGGCACCCTAATGAGGTCTCACAAGGCATCAACCATGCCAATATCAAGAAATACGTTGCCGAGAAACCCTAGACTACGGATCGTTAGCTAGATGTCTAGGCGAAACGATAACAAGTTAACACTTAACTAAGAGAATACGGAAATACAACCTTTGTAGATCCGGTGCTCCACCTCCATAGCTCCGCAACGAAGTCCCCTCGCTGTCCAAATGTATTCCTGGGCTCTAATGTCGGCTTCGTCGGAGAAATGGCGAGCTAGGTCGTCGATGTCCATGCCGAAGATGATCTACATCGAGGCATCGCTAGATCAAGCTCTCACTTCACAAAGTCAAAAAACTTGTGAAGAAAACACACTCTACTACTTGGCAAGAGGTAGAGGATGAAGAAATAGGAAGTGGGTAGACTTTAGAATTGGATTTCTCACTTGTTTCATCAATCCACCATTGATGAAGTAAGGTTTTCTTCAAGGAAGAAGATGAAGAAGAAGAAGATTATCATATGATAAGTTAAAAGAAAATAATACTTATCATATTATAAACCATGGTCAAGTGTAGAGAACTAACTAAGGTTATGTGAATGGTTAGGGTTAAAAGAACAAGACAAAATGGTGACTTGGTCAAAGCTTCATGAAGCTTCAAAAAGCTTCATGAAAGAAAAGAAAGAAAACCATTTTGCTTTTTCTTTTTATGCTTTTATTAATATCCAAAATGAATAAACAAATAATAAAATGAAAAAGCAAAACCCTAATCATTAAGGTAACCATGGTTCAATTCTATACACTTAACCAAAGAAGCATGTATCATCAAACATGATACAAACATTTGTACAAAAAGTATATCACATATACAACTTGTACAACGAAGTGAGAAAATCCATTTAAAGTGAACCGATACTAGTTAATGCAAAGTAATATATCAAATATATAATTATGCATTAAATCATTAAATCAACACTTGATTTAATGATCCGGTCATATCGCATATAACCGACTAATATCAACAGTAACAACTTATCGAATCAACACTTGATCCGATAACCCGGCTATATAGCATATAACCGATCAATGTCACAAATCGCGAGAATCGAATACAGTATCACATACTGGTATCATTCTCGGTCCCGCACATATCTCATATGCGCTCCTATTTCGTTTCGCTTGAGCCAGGAAACCTCTGTGTAGGACTCTAAAGACTCGTCAATACGCCGGCAGCGGATGATGATCATATCAAACATCCACAAGCCGCAAGCGGTCTGCTAAACGTAACGGCCACCCGAGTATTGAGCGATCTGAAGATCGATGAGCAAGCCCGCTCACACTCCAGTGAATCCAACCAGTAACACTACCGTACAGTCCGGTCTGATCGTCTGATATGTCGCATATCTTGCCTAAGGGTGGTAAACGTCAGACCTTAATAGCTCGATAAGTCGTGTCGATATAAGGTCTATAACATTTCGAGAAACTACTGGTAACACTTACCAGTAAATCTCAGCAACCCTGGCCAGGGATTTCCTGTTATAGCCAATCGAGCACAGCGCAATATCAACTCCCTATACCGGGAGAGACGAATCCCCTCCTATCGCTCATTGTCTCCATGTGACTCGGGACTGTACCCAAAAACCACCATTTTGCATGCCCTCTTGGACATGGTAAGATAGAAATCAAAGCACAGTGGGAACCACACAAGACTCTATGACGATCTCGGGTCAACAGACTACTCTGTACCAGTGTCACCAGAGAACTGCCATCTGACGTGAGGTATAATACCATCTGGGAGTTCTCGGCGAGTCCGTCCAGTGTACCCAGTCTCTACTGAGCACCCGTATATCATCTGTGATGTCAAACACCAATGGATATGGGATCATCCATCGCCCATCTGTATGGGGCGAGAAGGTACACGCTAGTCTACTCTGGTATATCGATGCCCCGTCTCGATACACCCACGACTAGGGACTTTGAAGGATGTACTTGTGGACTACCATGTCCCCACTAGTATGATCCGCATCATAGTCCAGGTAGTCAAGTACACATCCTAAGGGCTTTACCAACATGTAACAGAGAGACAATCAGTGTCACGTTAAGGTAAAGGTCAACCAGATAGCATACTATCATGTCGAGCAAGAAAGTCCTCCCTATATATGTCCCAGCATCCACTACAATATACATCCAATGTACAGTAATGGCCTCTAGGGCATACATATAACTAACAATCCCCCACTTGCACTAGGGCCATCTGTAGCAGTGGTTGTAGTATCTCATACTCAACCATCCCATAAAAGTCTCTCTCTGGGAATAGGCCTTAGTGGATCCGCCGTGCTGTCCTCTGAGTCTACTCTCCTAACCTCGATCCCTTAGAGATAAACCATCTCCATGATCAGGTGATACTGCCTTAGAATATGTCTGGATCACTGATGGGACCTGCGTTCCTTGGCATAAGCCACAACTCCATTGTCACACAATGGGAGGAACATAGTTCATCTCATGAACCAATATACACCCAAACAGCCTCTTTGGTAGCATCTTAAGTAGCGATGTATCCTGCCTTTATCGTCTAGTATGTCACGGTATCTAGCTTAGAACTCTTCCAACATACCGTCCCTTTACTGAGGGTAAAGACAATGCCTGTGACTGACACTTAATCGTCTTTATCACCCTGGAACACTTCCAGTGATTCTCCCCAGGATCGAATGATACCATCTCACTACAGCTAGTGAGTAGCCTAACATCCATTTAGATCTATCTCATAGATCCAAAGTCCAGGATTTAGTAGGTATCACTTTGATCCTATATGGAGAATCATAGTGATAAGCGGAGATTGATCGAGCGTAGCATAGGAAACTCCTTCCCTATCAAGAGTATGTCATCCACGTACTCTACGAGGATCACCACCATACTCCCTACTACCTTTTTGTTTATACAAGGTTCATCTACCATTTTGATGATGTCAACTTCTTTGACTAATCCATCAAAACAGATGTTCCAACTCCGCGATGCCTGCTTTATCCTATAAAGCATCTTGCACACGTTTCCGCTGCTCCCACTGTCTACGAAGCCCTCTGGCTGTGTACTTATAGACGTACTCTTCTAAAACATCATTTAGAAAAGCAGTCATGACACCCAACCACCAGATATCGTAGTCATGGTATGTAGCCGTGACAAGTAGGATCTGGATGGACTTAAGCATAGTTGCTTGAAAAAGTTTCATCATTATCCACGCTTGGTTGATGACGAAAACCTTTAACAAGTCTAGCTTTGAAAGTCTCAACCTTTCCATATACACCAAGTAATCTTCTCAAGATATACTTGCTCCTGATGGGGATTTAACCCTTCAGATATAGCAACCAAAGTCCATACTTTGTTGGTGTATATGGATTCCATCTCAGATCGCTAAGCATCCAGCCATTCTTACAGAGTCTTACTCCTGATGGCCAGCTCGAAGCTAGTTGGGTCATCATCTCATGATGCAATCCTCGCTCCCACTGTCATAGAGAAACCGAAGTAACTCTCAAGTGGGTGAGGAACCCTACTAGATCGGCGGAGAGGCTGAGGTTCGTTGGAATCTACTGAATCCTTTGGTTCTACCAAATCATCAGCTGCAGTTTGTATGGCTGGAACATTTCCAGTTCTACATTACAGACCTTGCCTCGAGCTTGTCCGGATTTTGCTTTTAGACATAGGCCGGACAACCCCAAATCTTAACTAGCTTAAGACATGGGCTCTTCCCTTTCCATATCTCATATGGAGTGGTAGGCAACTGATTTGATTCGAACCTATTCAATAGGTATGCAGCTTCTCAAGTGCATAACCCCTAAAAGGAAATAGGTAACTCAGTAATACTCATCATAGAGCACACCATATCATATAGGGTGTGATTGCTCCGCCCCGATATACCATCGTGCTATGGTGTATTCGGAGGAGTAATGCCGAGAGAGAATCTCATTCTCGTTTAGAATAGTCCAGGAATTCTATGCACAAGTATTCTCCTCCTTGATCTCATCATAGGACATAATACTTATACCCGTATTGGTTCTCTACTTCTAACTTATATTCTGTGAATATCTCAAAAGGTTCGTACTTGTGTTTCAACAGGAACATATGTCCGAATCTTGAGAGATTATCAGAGAATATAATGAAGTATAAAGAACCAGTCCTGGTATGTATAGACAGGGGACCTACATACATCAACATGTATCATCCCAAGAGTTCACTAACTCTTTCTCTGTTTCCAGTAAACGGAGCTATGGTCATCTTATCTTTGTGACATGACTGGCAAGTTTCAGAAGATGTAAATTCAAACTGATTTAAATATGCATCTAAATGTAACTTCAGCTAGTCTGGTCACATTGATCTGACCTAGTCTACAATACCTCAAGAAGAGTCCGTTCATTTCTGAGCTCTTCCTCTTGTGTGTGTTCCATATACTAAGAACTGTAGTTTGATTTAGAACATCAATGCTTTTAGATAACGTGCCTGAACCGATCAACTTTTGATATAGGAAATGTTCAAAACATTATCCATCAATACAAAATTATATCCTTTCTTTTCTAACAAAGAGAGTGATATGATTTGGTATATCAGGTTCGGTATCTAATAACATTCGTTCAGAATCAATGTATTGGTAATACAGGGTGACAGTGACCGACAGACTTGGCTGCAACTCTTGCCCCGTTTTCTGTCTCATGAAACTTATCACCCGTTCTCAGTTTTTCTACCCTTTTGTAGCCCTATGTAACAGATTACATATCTGGGATCCTGATCCGGTATCATATACCAGGATGCGGAGGATACTGAGAAATAGTTCTGTATAATGAACACACCCGAAGATGATGCATCAGCATGCACTCTCTTCGTTTGGGCGGCACGGGAAATCTGGTATTCCCCAATTTCCTGCTCTGTCTTATAACATTTATAAGTTGGAGCGGGACCAACGTTCCCCAGCTCAGTATAACAAGCGGGTTCGGTCAATAATCCGTTTTATTATCTTGATTAAGACGTAATATGGTTGCTACCAGGAGAGAGAGAGAAGAAAACACTCAGCGTGCGTTCTTGCAAGAATAGATTGGTTATTATTTTATCTAATCAGGATGGCTCCCACTGCTTTTTATCAAATCTTCCTTCAAATCCTAAAAGGAAAGACTAGCCGGGATTAATTACACACTACAAGTTCGTCAATCTTTCAGCCAGGCCAGTGTCGGTACTTTGAGGGAGGTCCCCCGTGCTTTCGCACGAACCTAATTAATGTAAACCTCGTTTTCCCAGAGGCGTAACCTCGTTAACACCTTTCTAGACACCTACTTGATCGGCTAATTGTAATGTATAAAACTCTCCCAGGAGTAACTCTTACTCGCAGCGGGTATCGGGATCCAACTATCTCATAGAAGGTATGCAATCTCATTGCAAATTTCAACACTTGAAATTCCCGATAATATTTTGCCCCTAACGTGCTATGACCTTGACGAAAGCCAACAAACCATAGCCCGCTAGTCAAGTTCAACCCGTACATTTCTTGATCGAATTAAACCCACCCGCACGACCCTTGACGAAAGCCAACAAAGCCGCACGACTACCCTAATCCAATCGCATCGTATGCTAGCAGATAAGCAGCATATAGCTACCGCACACTGCACCTTGACGAAAGCCAACAAATGCAGCACGAATACTATATACAACTTATCTGAAATGACGGAGGGCTACGACAGGTTTTTCTGAAAACCTATTGCGTAATGAACTTGATATCGTTGTAGAATCAAATGATTTTTAAAATGGAGTGTTTTTGAGGCTTTTCTAGTTTTGCTAAAGGAGTCACTCCCGGTGAAGGGATCGTCGGTCCTTTCCTCGTCGAATGAGGTGCGGGATATATCGTATATATCACTGTGCAAAGCAAAAACTCTTAAAAGCAATCAAAAAACAAACCGAGTGTGTAGCATCTGCCAGTTATTGCTAAAGGAGTCACTCCCGGTGAAGGGATCTCGGTCCTTTCCTTATCGAATAAGGTGCAGGATATATCACATATACCTCTGTGCAAAGCAAGAACTGTAGCTACCTGTTTTATTTTGAAATTCGATTCTACAACATCTTAGGTTTCTTTTTATTTCATTAATCACATTAATGAAGTCCCATCATTTAAGTACCTAAACATCACAGATAAATACGACGTACACTTATGCCATCCGCATTCTCCTCGATGTCCCCTCGTGCACCGTTAGGTTAAGTAACTAACGGCAGAGCAGGGCAGGGCTAGCGCGGGTGTAAAACATAAGTAACATCTATATAATATATCATATATACTATATACTGTATCTATCACAGAACATCACATGATCACATCACAGATATCGCAGCAGAAGAAACATATGAAATATTGGATATACTAGGACGTCCGTGTTTTCAATACGAGCCAGTATAAAACACGGATTCCACGGTCGTGATGAATAGCCAAACCCACACCCCTAGACCCCTACGAGAGCGGCAAGCAACCCTACCAATTCTGGAGTTAGGAGACCCGGACTCGACTCCTCGAGTTGGTCTCCCACTGGACTCCAGAACCCGGTTACTTGTGCTCTCCTCCTTGGGTCTATCCTAGTGCGGAAAAGAAAATAATATACAAAAGGTGACAACTTCCGCAACCTGGAAGTGTCCCAATAAAAGAATATTACATACAAGTTTTTACATGAATGAAAATGAAAAACACTCATCTCACATAAAAAACCCCGGCTATTCAAACACGACGATCCAATATAACATATCCAGCAACACATAACATCACATGTCATCAACGTAAGTAAATATGTCCATCCCAATTGTCGTTGACATATAGCAACGAAACCGGCGATATCACATATTACACTTACGGTCACAGAAAAGAAAGTGTAAAACTACAACAGTTGGAATCCGCAACCTGCATAGACATCGCATGCCTAATCATTATAAACCCCGCATTTTAGTCTCAAAATCGAAAACACTTTTCAATATCAAGTCGGGCAATTCAACAAAATTCCCGACATCCTGATCGAATGCTCGTCGCAAACTTCAGTAGACGGCTGCACCCCCGATACCGTCGACGAAGTGCACCAAGGCGGAACACCGCTGCCGGGAGCACCCGAACGGATGCTTTTGGCGACGGGGTTCTCCTACAGTCACTTGGTCGGGGCTATGGGGTGAGGCTGTCTATTAAGTTTACCCGACGAGTATCCGCGCACGCTACGTGATTGCGACGGACTTTTGATCACATCAAAATTCCGTGGCAACCGATCAAGTGAGACTAAACTGCTACGTTTATAATATTCATTCCGTTATCACATAACTTCTTGTGAATTCCAATTATTGTATCCCATTCCGGATAAATAGAAAATGTCAAACTTTCCGATCGAACAATCGAACACCCAAGTTTTCCCGATACAGATCAACACATGAAATATGAGTCTAACAACATTCAGTTCGTGCCTCAGTACCAACGGTCCAGCCGTAGAAGGGTCAAGCCAACGCCTCACATGTGGCACGCCGTACTGCCCCAAACCCGAAGGTTCAAAGGGCAGTTCAAGACGGTCACATAATCGAGTTAAGGTTTGTTGTCTTCTAGAGGGACCATCGCGTTACTTGCACTACTTAGAACGTCGTTAAACTACGAAAAAATCCAACACTTGGAAATTTCCCGACAGGGGAAAAATTGGGTATTTATATCCAGTCGAACTTTTTAACATATTCTAAAAATACCCGGAAAAGCACACCGACAAAAATTAGACAGTCCGATCGAATACACCGAGTCCCCAATACAACCCAGAAAATACAACTCTGGAATAAATATTAAAAACATCCAGAACACACAAGAAACACCAACAGAAACAACTGAAGAAAACACACATCCTGATCATCACAGACGGCCGCGGAACCGCCGCAAAAAGGGGGTAAACGCCGCGGTTCCACGGCCGTACTGTTGAATTAGGTTGTCGTTTTCTCCAGTTTTTCTTAGAATTTCCTGCACATTTCTCTGCATATTTTTAATTCCAAAAAATCCACAATTTACAGAATTGTCCAGAGAGCATTTTTCAAGTCGGGGTTTTGGGTCGATCGGACTTCTAACTCCGTCGGGACTTCGCCTAAGGCTCTAGCTAGGCTCTGATACCACTGAAAGGTTCCTAGGCACCCTAATGAGGTCTCACAAGGCATCAACCATGCCAATATCAAGAAATATGGTGCCGAGAAACCCTAGACTACGGATCGTTAGCTAGATGTCTAGGTGAAACGATAACAAGTTAACACTTAACTAAGAGAATACGGAAATACAACCTTTGTAGATCCGGTGCTCCACCTCCATAGCTCCGCAACGAAGTCCCCTCGCTGTCCAAATGTATTCCCGGGCTCTAACGTCGGCTTCGTCGGAGAAATGGCGAGCTAGGTCGTCGATGTCCATGCCGAAGATGATCTACGTCGAGGCATCGCTAGATCAAGCTCTCACTTCACAAAGTCAAGAAACATGTGAAGAAAACACACTCTACTACTTGGCAAGAGGTAGAGGATGAAGAAATAGGAAGTGGGTAGACTTTAGAATTGGATTTCTCACTTGTTTCATCAATCCACCATTGATGAAGTAAGGTTTTCTTCAAGGAAGAAGATGAAGAAGAAGAAGATTATCATATGATAAGTTAAAAGAAAATAATACTTATCATATTATAAACCATGGTCAAATGTAGAGAACTAACTAAGGTTATGTGAATGGTTAGGGTTAAAAGAACAAGACAAAATGGTGACTTGGTCAAAGCTTCATGAAGCTTCAAAAAGCTTCATGAAAGAAAAGAAAGAAAACCATTTTGCTTTTTCTTTTTATGCTTTTATTAATATCCAAAATGAATAAACAAATAATAAAATGAAAAAGCAAAACCCTAATCATTAAGGTAACCATGGTTCAATTCTATACACTTAACCAAAGAAGCATGTATCATCAAACATGATACAAACATTTGTACAAAAAGTATATCACATATACAACTTGTACAACGAAGTGAGAAAATCCATTTAAAGTGAACCGATACTAGTTAATGCAAAGTAATATATCAAATATATAATTATGCATTAAATCATTAAATCAACACTTGATTTAATGATCCGGTCATATCGCATATAACCGACTAATATCAACAGTAACAACTTATCGAATCAACACTTGATCCGATAACCCGGCTATATCGCATATAACCGATCAATGTCACAAATCGCGAGAATCGAATACAGTATCACATACTGGTATCATTCTCGGTCCCGCACATATCTCATATGCGCTCCTATTTCGTTTCGCTTGAGCCAGGAAACCTCTGTGTAGGACTCTAAAGACTCGTCAATACGCCGGCAGTGGATGATGATCATATCAAACATCCACAAGCCGCAAGCGGTCTGCTAAACGTAACGGCCACCCGGGTATTGAGCGATCTGAAGATCGACGAGCAAGCCCGCTCACACTCCAGTGAATCCAACCAGTAACACTACCGTACAGTCCGGTATGATCGTCTGATATGTCGCATATCTTGCCTAGGGGTGGTAAACGTCAGACCCCAATAGCTCGATAAGTCGTGTCGATATGAGGTCTATAACATTTCGAGAAACTACTGGTAACACTTACCAGTAAATCTCAGCAACCCTGGCCAGGGATTTCCTGTTATAGCCAATCGAGCACAGCGCAACATCAACTCCCTATACCGGGAGAGACGAATCCCCTCCTATCGCTCATTGTCTCCATGTGACTCGGGACTGTACCCAAAAACCACCGTTTTGCACGCCCTCTTGGACGTGGTAAGATGGAAATCAAAGCACAGTGGGAACCACACAAGACTCTATGACGATCTCGGGTCAACAGACTACTCTGTACCAGTGTCACCAGAGAACTGCCATCTGACGTGAGGTATAATACCATCTGGGAGTTCTCGGCGAGTCCGTCCAGTGTACCCAGTCTCTACTGAGCACCCGTATATCATCTGTGATGTCAAACACCAATGGATATGGGATCATCCATCGCCCATCTGTATGGGTTGAGAAGGTACACGCTAGTCTACTCTGGTATATCGATGCCCCGTCTCGATACACCCACGACTAGGGACTTTGAAGGATGTACTTGTGGACTACCATGTCCCCACTAGTATGATCCGCGTCATAGTCCAGGTAGTCAAGTACACATCCTAAGGGCTTTACCAACATGTAACAGAGAGAGAATCAGTGTACACGTTAAGGTAAAGGTCAACCAGATAGCATACTATCATGTCGAGCAAGAAAGTCCTCCCTATATATGTCCCAGCATCCACTACAATATACATCCAATGTACAGTAATGGCCTCTAGGGCATACATATAACTAACACTTACACCATGCTATATATTATGTTGGGTTTTTATATTTTAAGTAATTACAAAATTAAGTGGAGGATTAGATCAATGCATGAAGCTTGTGGAAGCTTGTGGATGCATTGACTAAGTCCACTTGAGTTTGTTTTTACCATAGATATTTCTTAACCCAACCATAAGTGTTAGCTATGGTTATGCCTCTACAAGAGTTAGTATATGATACTCACTCACCATGGTTAGATGGCCCACTTGATCATTATCCCCATCTCTTTCTTTTCTTCTTCTTCTTGATTGTGAAAAGGAAAAAGAAAACTAGGGTTTGATCCAAAGTGAGAAAGAGTATGAGAAATAAAATTCTAAAGAGAACCCACTTCCTATTTCTCCATCCTCTACTGGACTAGCACTTTAGTTTAGGGTGTTTTCTTCACTAATTCTCAAGTTAGTGAAGTAGAAGCTTGAGTTGGCATCCCCTCGACGTAGATCATCTTCGGCCTCGGAGACTTCAAGCAAGGTCGCATCCTTCGCGTCATGAAGCCATGCAAGAGCCCGGGAGAACTTTGATCGCAGCGAAGGGACTTCAACAAGGAGCTAAAGGAGTGAAGGACCGATCTACAAAGGTTGTATTTCGTGTTCCCTTAGAAGTTAAAGTTGTTTACTTGCTTTTGATTCACCTAAACTCTAGTATAAGATCTTGCTTAGGGTTTTTAGGCACATAATTTTTTTAAATGGACATGATCGATGCCTTGTAGAGCCTTGTTAGTGTGCCTAGTAACCCTACAGTGGTATCAGAGCCTAGCTAGAGCATTAGACGACGCGTTAACGAAGTTAAAACTCCGAACGAACCCGAATACGACAAAACGACCCCCTCTCTGGACAATTTTTAAAATCTGGGATTTTTCTGAATTAAAAATATCTAAAAAAATCAGCAGGGTTTTATAAGAATTATTGTGCAAAACGAGGACATGAATCGTACAGTTGACCGTGGTTCCGCGGCAAATCCCTGCTTGTGCCGCGGAACCGCGGCAGTATGGTGACCTTTGGATCCTCTGTTTGCACAGTAATTCTAGATTCTGTGATTGGTATTTTCTGGGTATTTTTAATTTGACTCAAGTGTTGAGTATTCAGGGGTTCATTTTGTAATCGTCGATTCGATCGGAGAATTTAATTTTGTTTTGTTATTCCGGATAATTTAGAAAGTATTAAAATGTTCGAACGGACATCCTTAGCTCAATTTTTCCCGGCACGAAAAACATTCAAGTGTTGAATTTTTCTCGGGTTTAAATCTTTCGGAAATACGTGCATGTGACGCGATGGACCCTCTAGAAGATAACAAACCTTAACTCGATTATGTGACCGTCTTGAACTGCCCTTTGAACCATAGGGTTTGGGGCAGTACGGCGTGCCATATGTGAGGCGTTGGCTTGACCCTTCTACGGCTGGACCGTTGCTACTGTGATGCATTCTGGAATTTTTGAACTCCGCTCAAGTGTTGAGCTATTTAGGAAATCTTGGGTATTTGATTATTCGATCGGAAAGTTTAATACTGTCTATTTATCTAGAATGTGATACAATATGTGGAATTCATACAGTTAGGCATGAAATACGAAATATGTGATATTTCGGATTTACGACGTCTAAAGAGATTGTGGATTCCAAATGTTGTACTTTTACACTTTCTTTTCTGCGACCGTAAGTGTAATATGTGATATCGCCGGTTTCGTTGCTATATGTCAACGACAATTGGGATGCGCATATTTACTTACCTTGATGACATGTGATGTTCTGTGTTGCTGGATATGTTATATTGGATCGTCGCGTTCTGAATAGCCGGGGGGTTTTATGTGAGATGAGAGTTTTTATTTTCATTCATGTAAAATTTAAATGTATGTAATATTCTTTTATTGGGGAACTTCCGGGATGAGGTTGATGCCACCTTTTGTATATTATTTACTTTTCCACACTAGGATAGACCCAAGGAGGGGAGCACAAGTAACCGGGTTCTAGGGTCCAGTGGGAGACCAACTCGAGGAGTCGAGTCCGGGTCTCCTAACCCTAGAATTGGAAGGGTTGCTTGTGTAGGGTTCCTAGACACTCTAGTGAGGTCTCACAAGGCATCAACCATACCAATTTCAAAAATTCTAGGTGCCGAGAGACCCGACTACGGATCGTTTGCTAGAAAACTAGGCGAAAAACAATCTAGTTAACAACTTAACTAATGGGATATCGGAAATACAACCTTTGTAGATCCGGTGCTCCACCTCCTTAGCTCCGCAACGAAGTTGTCTCCGCTGTCCAAAAGGAATCCGGGCTCTAGAGTCGGCTTCGTCGGAGAAAAAGCGAGCTAGGTCGTCGATGTCCATGCCGAAGATGATCTACGTCGAAGCATCGCAAGATCAAGCTCTCACTTCACCAAGTCATGAAACTTGTGAAGAAAACACACTCTACTACTTGGCAAGAGGTAGAGGATGAAGAAATAGGAAGTGGGTTCAATTTAGAATTGGATTTCTCACTCTTTATCATCAATCACCATTGATGACCTAAGCTTTTCTTCTTGAGTTCAAGGAAGAAGAAGAAGAAAAGATATGATAAGTTAATTAAAATTAGAAAAGAAAATGAACACTTATCATAACTATTACCATGGTTAAGTGTAGAGAGAGAACTATAGTTAAGTGGAGTGGTTAGGTTTGAACATGAGACAAAAATGGTGACTTCATGAAAGCTTCATGAAGCTTCATGTACATACAAAGAAAAGCCACCATTTTCTCACTCATTTTCTTTTTCCAAATGAATAACTAAATGAAATAAATGAGTAAGAAAATAATAAACCCTAACCACTCATAAAACCATGGTTCAATCTTTACACAAACCCAAGTTTGCATGCATCATCAAACATGTTACAAGCAAATGCACAAAATCATATCGCATATGCAATGCGCACATCCGAGCGAGAAAATCCATTTAAAGTGAACCGATACTAGTTAATGCAAAGTAATATATCAAATATATAATTATACATTAAATCATTAAATCAACACTTGATTCAATGATCCGGTCATGTCGCACATAACCGACTGGTATCAATAGTAACAACTTATCGAATCAACACTTGATCCGATAACCCGGCTATATCGCATATAACCGATCAATGTCACATCGCGAGAATCGAATACAGTATCACATACTGGTATTATTCTCGGTCCCGCACATATCTCATATGCACTCCTATTTCGTTTCGCTTGAGCCAGGAAACCTCTGTGTAGGACTCTAAAGACTCGTCAATACGCCGGCAGCGGATGATGATCATATCAAACATCCACAAGCCGCAAGCGGTCTGCTAAACGTAACGGCCACCCGGGTATTGAGCGATCTGAAGATCGACGAGCAAGCCCGCTCACACTCCAGTGAATCCAACCAGTAACACTACCGTACAGTCCGGTCTGATCGTCTGATATGTCGCATATCTCGCCTAGGGGTGGTAAACGTCAGACCCCAATAGCTCGATAAGTCGTGTCGATATGAGGTCTATAACTGTTCGAGAAACTACTGGTAACACTTACCAGTAAATCTCAGCAACCCTGGCCAGGGATTTCCTGTTATAGCCAATCGAACACAGCGCAACATCAACTCCCTATACCGGGAGAGTCGAATCCCCTCCTATCGCTCATTGCCTCCATGTGACCCGGGACTGTACCCAAAAACCACCGTTTTGCACGCCCTCTTGGACGTGGTAAGATGGAAATCAAAGCACAGTGGGAACCACACAAGACTCTATGACGATCTCGGGTCAACAGACTACTCTGTACCAGTGTCACCGGAGAACTGCCATCTGACGTGAGGTATAATACCATCTGGGAGTTCTCGGCGAGTCCGTCCAGTGTACCCAGTCTCTACTGAGCACCCGTATATCATCTCTGATGTCAAACACCAATGGATATGGGATCATCCATCGCCCATCTGTATGGGTCGAGAAGGTACACGCTAGTCTACTCTGGTATATCGATGCCCCGTCTCGATACACCCTCGACTAGGGACTTTGAAGGATGTACTTATGGACTACCATGTCCCCACTAGTATGATCCGCATCATAGTCCAGGTAGTCAAGCACACATCCTAAGGGCTTTACCAACATGTAACAGAGAGACAATCAGTATACACGTTAAGGTAAAGTTCAACCAGATAGAATACTATCATGTCGAGCAAGAAAGTCCTCCCTATATATGTCCCAGCATCCACTACAATATACATCCTATGTATAGTAATGGCCTCTAGGGCATACATATAACTAACAATCTCCCACTTGCACTAGGGCCATCTGATAGCAGTGGTTGTAGTATCTCATACTCAACCATCCCATAAAAGTCTCTCTCTGGGAACAGGCCTCTGTGAGTGGATCCGCTGTGTTGTCCTCTGAGTCTACTCTCTTAATCTCGATCTCCCTGGAGATCAACCATCTCCATGATCAGGTGATACTGCCTTAGAATATGTCTGGATCACTGATGGGACCTGCGTTCCTTGGCATAAGCCACAACTCCATTGTCTCATAATGGTTGGAACATAGTTCATCTCATGAACCATTATACATCCAGACTGCCTCTTTGGTAGTATCTTAAGTAGCGATGTATCCTGCCTGTATCATCTAGTATGTCACGGTATCCAGCTTGGAACTCTTCCAACATACCGTCCCTTTACTGAGGGTAAAGACAATGCCTGTGACTGACACTCAGTCGTCTTTATCACCCTGGAACCATTCCAGTGATTCTCCCCAAGATCGATTGATACCATCTCACTACAACTAGTAAGAATCCTAACATCCAATTAGATCTATCTCATAAATCCAAAATCCAGGATTTAGTAGGTATCACTTTGATCCTATGTGGAGAATCATTGTGATAAGCGGAGATTGATCGATCGTAGCATAGGAAACTCCTTCCCTATCAAGAGTATGTCATCCACGTACTTTACGAAGATCGTCACCATACTCCCTACTACCATTTTGTTTATACAAGGTTCATCTACCATTTTGATGATGTCAACTTCTTTGACTAATCCATCAAAACAGATGTTCCAACTCCGCGATGCCTGCTTTATCCTATAAAGCATCTTGCACACGTTTCCGCTACTCCCACTGTCTACGAGGCCCTCTGGCTGTGTACTTATAGACGCACTCTTCTAAATCATCATTTAGAAAAGCAGTCAAGACACCCAACCACCAGAGATCGTAGTCATGGTATGCAGCCGTGGTAAGTAGGATCTGAATGGACTTAAGCATAGCCACTGGAAAAGGTTTCATCATTATCTACGCCTGGTCGATGACGAAAACCCTTAACAAGTCTAGCTTTGAAAGTCTCAACTTTTCCATGTACACCAAGTAATCTTCTCAAGATATACTTGCTCCTGATGGGGATTTAACCCTTCAGATATAGCAACCAAAGTCCATACTTTGTTGGTGTATATGGATTCCATCTCAGATCACTAAGCATCCAGCCATTCTTATAGAGTCTTACTCTCGATGGCCTGCTCGAAGCTAGTTGGGTCATCATCTCATGATGCAATCCTCGCTCCCACTGTCATAGAGAAACAGAAGTATCTCTCAGGTGGGTGAGGAACCCTACTAAATCGGTGGAGAGGCTGAGGTTCGTTGGAATCTACTGAATCCTTTGGTTGTATCAAATCATCTGCTGTTGTTTGTATAGCTGGAACCTTTCCAGTTGTACATAACAGATCTTGCATCGAGCTTGTCCGGATTTTGCTTTCAGACATAGGCCGGACAACCCCAAATCTTAACTAACTTAAGACTTGGGCTCTTCCCTTTCCATATCACATATGAAGTGGTAGGCATTGATTTGATTCGAACCCTATTCAATAGGTATGCAACTTCTCAAGTGCATAACACCCAAAAGGAAAAAGGTAACTCAGTAGTACTCATCATAGAGCACACCTTATCATATAGGGTGTATCTGCTCCATCCCGACATACCATCGTGCAATGGTGTATACGGAGGAGTGATGCTGAGAGAGAATCTCATTCTCCTTTAGAATAATCCAGGAATTCCATGCACAAGTATTCTCCTCCCTGATCTCATCATAGGACATAATACTTATACCCGTATTTTGGTTCTCTACTTCTCGCTTATATTCTGTGAATATCTCAAAAGGCTCGGACTCATGTTTCAACAGGAACATATGTCTGAATCTTGAGAGATTATCAGAGAATGTAATGAAGTACAAAGAACCGGTCTTGGCATGTGTAGACTGGGGACCTACATACATCAACATGTATCATCCCAAGAGTTTACTAACTCTTTCTCTGTTTCCAGTAAACGGAGCTATGGTCATCTTATCTTTGTGACATGACTGGCGAGTTTCACAAGATGTAAATTCAAAATGATTTAAATATGCATCTATATGTAACTCTAGCTAGTCGGGTCACATTGATATGACCTAGTCTACAATGCCTTAAAAAGGATTCGTTCATTTCTGAACTCTTCCTCTTGTGTGTGTTCCATATACTAAGAACTGTAGTTTGATTTAGAACATCACGCTTTTAGATAACGTGCCTGAACCGATCAACTTTTGATATAGGAAATGTTCAAAACATTATCCAACAATACAAAATTATATCCTTTCTTTACTAATAAAGAGACTGATATGATTTTGTATATCTGGTTCGGTATCTAATAACATTCGTTCAGAATCAATGTATTGGTAATACAGGGTGACAGTGACCAACAGACTTAGCTGCAACACTTGCCCCGTTTTCTGCCTCATGAAACTTATCACCCGTTCTCAGTTCTCTACCTATCTGTAGCCCTATGTAACAGATTACATATCTGGGATCCTGATCTGGTATCACATACCCAGGACGTAAAGGATACTGAGAAACAGTTATGTATAATGAACACACCCGAAGATGATGCATCAGCATGCACTCTCTTCGTTTGGGCGGCACGGGAATTCTGGTAATCCCCAATTTCCTGCTCTGTCTTATAACAATTATAAGTTGGAGCAGGACCAACGTTCCCCAGCTCAGTATAACAAGCGGGTTCGGTCAAAATTCCGTATTATTATCTTGATTAAGGCGTGATATGGTCGCTACCTGGAGAGAGAGAGAAGAAAACACTCGGCGTGCGCTCTTGCAAGAATAGATTGGTTATTATTTTATCTAATCAGGATGGCTCCCACTGCTTTTTATCAAATCTTTCTTCAAACCCTAAAAGGAAAGACTAGCCGGGATTAATTACACACTACAAGTTCGCCAATCTTTCAGCCAGGCTAGTGTCGGTACTTTGAGGGAGGTCCCCCGTGCTTTCGCACGAACCTAATTAATGTAAACCTCGTTTTCCCAGAGGCGTAACCTCGTTAACACCTTTCTAGACACCTACTTGATCGGCTAATTGTAATGTATAAAACTCTCCCAGGAGTAACTCTTACTCGCAGCGGGTATCGGGATCCAACTATCTCATAGAAGGTATGCAATCTCATTGTAAATTTCAACACTTGAAATTCCCGATAATATTTTGCCCCTAGCTCGCTATGACCTTGACGCATGCCAAACAACCCATAGTCTGCTAGTCAAGTTCAACCCGTACATTTCTTGATTGAATTAAACCCACCCGCACGACCCTTGACGCATGCCAAACAACGCCGTACGAATACCCTAATCCAATCGCATCATATGCTAACAGATAAGCACTAGTTAGCTACCGTACACTACGCCTTGACGCATGCCAAACAACCGCAGCACGAATACTAACTAGTACTTATCTGAAATGACGGAGGGCTACGACAGGTTTTTCTGAAAACCTATTGCGTAATGAACTTGATATCGTTGTAGAATCAAATGATTTTAAAATGGAGTGCTTTTGAGGCTTTTCTAGTTTTGCTAAAGGAGTCACTCCCGGTGAAGGGATCGTCGGTCCTTTCCTCGTCGAATGAGGTGCGGGATATATCATATATATCACTGTGCAAAGCAGAACTCTTAAAAGCAATCAAAAGACAAACCGAGTGTGTAGCATCTGCCAGTTATTGCTAAAGGAGTCACTCCCGGTGAAGGGATATCGGTCCTTTCCTCATCGAATAAGGTGCAGGATATATCACATATACCTCTGTGCAAAGCAAGAACTGTAGCTACCTGTTTTTATTTTGAAATTCGATTCTACAACATCTTAGGTTTCTTTTGTTTCATTAATCACATTAATGAAGTCCCATCATTTAAGTACCTAAACATCACAGATAAATACGACGTACACTTATGCCATCCGCATTCGCCTCGATGTCCCCTCATGCACCGTTAGGTTAGGTAACTAACGGCAGAGCAGGGCAGGGCTAGCGCGGGTGTAAAACATAAGTAATGTCTATATAATATATCATATATACTATATACTGTATCTATCACAGAACATCACATGATCACATCACAGATATCGCAGCAGAAGAAACATATGAAACATTGGATATACTAGGACGTCCGTGTTTTCAATACGAGCCAGTATAAAACACGGATTCCACGGTCGCGATGAATAGCCAAACCCACACCCCTAGACCCCTACGAGAGCGGCAAGCAACCCTACCAATTCTGGAGTTAGGAGACCCGGACTCGACTCCTCGAGTTGGTCTCCCACTGGACTCCAGAACCCGGTTACTTATGCTCCCCTCCTTGGGTCTATCCTAGTGCGGAAAAGTAAATAATATACAAACGGTGACTACTTCCGTAACCTGGAAGCGCCCCAATAAAAGAATATTACATACAAGTTTTTACATGAATGAAAATGAAAAACACTCATCTCACATAAAAATCCCCGGCTATTCAAACATGACGATCCAATATAACATATCCAGCAACACATAACATCACATGTCATCAACGTAAGTAAATATGCGCATCCCAATTGTCGTTGACATATAGCAACGAAACCGGCGATATCACATATTACACTTACGGTCACAGAAAAGAAAGTGTAAAACTACAACAGTTGGAATCCGCAATCTGCATAGACATCGCATGCCTAATCAAATGAATACCTTAGACATCACATGCCTAACAATTATAAACCCCGCATTTTAGTCTCATTATCGAAAACACTTTTCAATATCGAGTCGGGCAATTCAACAAGATTCCCGACATCCTGATCGAATGCTCGTCGCAAACTTCAGTAGACGGCCGCACCCCCGATACCGTCGACGAAGTGCACCAAGGCGGAACACCGCCACCGCGAGCACCCGAACGGATGCTTTCGGCGACGGGGTTCTCCTACAGTCACTTGGTCGGGGCTATGGAGTGAAGCTGTCTATTAAGTTTACCCGGCGAGTATCCGCGTACGCTACGTGATTGCGACGGACTTTTGATCACATCAAAATTCCGTGGCAACCGATCAAGTGAGACTAAACTGCTATGTTTATAACATTCATTTAGTTATCTCATAACTATTGTGAATTCCAATTATTGTATCCCATTCCAGATAAACAGAAAATGTTAAACTTTCCGATCGAACAATCGAACACCCAAGTTTTCCCGATACAATCCAACACATGAAATAAGTCTAACAACATTCTGTTCGTGCCTCAGTACCAACGGTCCAGCCGTAGAAGGGTCAAGCCAACGCCTCACATGTGGCACGCCGTACTGCCCCAAACCCGAAGGTTCAAAGGGCAGTTCAAGACGGTCACATAATCGAGTTAAGGTTTGTTGTCTTCTAGAGGGACCATCGCGTTACTTGCACTACTTAGAACGTCGTTAAACTACGGAAAAATCCAACACTTGGAAATTTCCCGACAGGGGAAAAATTGGGTATTTATATCCGGTCGAACTTTTTAACATATTCTAAAATTTATCCGGAAAGCCACACAGACAAAATTTGATACTTCGATCGAAACACCGAATCCCCAAAAACACAGCAGAAAAATTCAACTCTTGAATAAATATTAAAAATTCCCAGAAAACTCAGCTCTTAGAACTAGGAATTACTGTGCAAAGGAACAGGGCTGACGTCATCAAGGGGCCGCTGATCCGCCGCAGAAGCCATGCTTCTGCCGCGGATCCGCCGCGAAATTTACTGTTCACCAGAAAATTTTTGCACCGTAATTCTTATTTTTCCCTGCTGAATTTTTTAGCAATTTTTAATTTGGAAAAATCCACGATTTTAGTAAATTTCCAGAGAGCAATTTTGATTTGGGGTTTCGGGTTCGATCGGGTTTCAAATTCCGTCTAGACTTCGCCTAAGGCTCTAGCTAGGCTTTGATACCACTGTAGGGTTCCTAGGCACTCTAGTGAGGTCTCACAAGGCATCAACCATGCCAATTTCAAAAATTCTAGGTGCCGAGAGACCCGACTACGGATCGTTTGCTAGAAAACTAGGCGAAAAACAATCTAGTTAACAACTTAACTAATGGGATATCGGAAATACAACCTTTGTAGATCCGGTGCTCCACCTCCTTAGCTCCGCAACGAAGTCGTCTCCGCTGTCCAAAAGGAATCCGGGCTCTAGAGTCGGCTTCGTCGGAGAAAAAGCGAGCTAGGTCGTCGATGTCCATGCCGAAGATGATCTACGTCGAAGCATCGCAAGATCAAGCTCTCACTTCACCAAGTCATGAAACTTGTGAAGAAAACACACTCTACTACTTGGCAAGAGGTAGAGGATGAAGAAATAGGAAGTGGGTTCAATTTAGAATTGGATTTCTCACTCTTTATCATCAATCACCATTGATGACCTAAGCTTTTCTTCTTGAGTTCAAGGAAGAAGAAGAAGAAAAGATATGATAAGTTAATTAAAATTAGAAAAGAAAATGAACACTTATCATAACTATTACCATGGTTAAGTGTAGAGAGAGAACTATAGTTAAGTGGAGTGGTTAGGTTTGAACATGAGACAAAAATGGTGACTTCATGAAAGCTTCATGAAGCTTCATGTACATACAAAGAAAAGCCACCATTTTCTCACTCATTTTCTTTTTCCAAATGAATAACTAAATGAAATAAATGAGTAAGAAAATAATAAACCCTAACCACTCATAAAACCATGGTTCAATCTTTACACAAACCCAAGTTTGCATGCATCATCAAACATGATACAAGCAAATGCATAAAATCATATCGCATATGCAATGCGCACATCCGAGCGAGAAAATCCATTTAAAGTGAACCGATACTAGTTAATGCAAAGTAATATATCAAATATATAATTATACATTAAATCATTAAATCAACACTTGATTCAATGATCCGGTCATGTCGCACATAACCGACTGGTATCAATAGTAACAACTTATCGAATCAACACTTGATCCGATAACCCGGCTATATCGCATATAACCGATCAATGTCACATCGCGAGAATCGAATACAGTATCACATACTGGTATTATTCTCGGTCCTGCACATATCTCATATGCGCTCATATTTCGTTTCGCTTGAGCCAGGAAACCTCTGTGTAGGACTCTAAAGACTCGTCAATACGCCGGCAGCGGATGATGATCATATCAAACATCCACAAGCCGCAAGCGGTCTGCTAAACGTAACGGCCACCCGGGTATTGAGCGATCTGAAGATCGACGAGCAAGCCCGCTCACACTCCAGTGAATCCAACCAGTAACACTACCGTACAGTCCGGTCTGATCGTCTGATATGTCGCATATCTCGCCTAGGGGTGGTAAACGTCAGACCCCAATAGCTCGATAAGTCGTGTCGATATGAGGTCTATAACTGTTCGAGAAACTACTGGTAACACTTACCAGTAAATCTCAGCAACCCTGGCCAGGGATTTCCTGTTATAGCCAATCGAACACAGCGCAACATCAACTCCCTATACCGGGAGAGACGAATCCCCTCCTATCGCTCATTGCCTCCATGTGACTCGGGACTGTACCCAAAAACCACCGTTTTGCACGCCCTCTTGGACGTGGTAAGATGGAAATCAAAGCACAGTGGGAACCACACAAGACTCTATGACGATCTCGGGTCAACAGACTACTCTGTACCAGTGTCACCGGAAAACTGCCATCTGACGTGAGGTATAATACCATCTGGGAGTTCTCGGCGAGTCCGTCCAGTGTACCCAGTCTCTACTGAGTACCCGTATATCATCTCTGATGTCAAACACCAATGGATATGGGATCATCCATCGCCCATCTGTATGGGTCGAGAAGGTACACGCTAGTCTACTCTGGTATATCGATGCCCCGTCTCGATACACCCTCGACTAGGGACTTTGAAGGATGTACTTATGGACTACCATGTCCCCACTAGTATGATCCGCATCATAGTCCAGGTAGTCAAGCACACATCCTAAGGGCTTTACCAACATGTAACAGAGAGACAATCAGTATACACGTTAAGGTAAAGTTCAACCAGATAGCATACTATCATGTCGAGCAAGAAAGTCCTCCCTATATATGTCCCAGCATCCACTACAATATACATCCTATGTATAGTAATGGCCTCTAGGGCATACATATAACTAACAGCTTGCCGCTCTCGTAGGGGTCTAGGGGTGTGGGTTTGGCTATTCATCGTGACCGTGGAATCCGTGTTTTATAGAGGCTCAAAATAAAATACGGACGTCCTAGTATATCCAATGTTTCATATATTTCTTCTGCTGCGATATCTGTGATGTGATCATTTGATGTCCTGTGATAAATACTGTATATAGTATATATGATATATTATATAGACGTTACTTATGTTTTACACCCGCGCTAGCCCTGCCCTGCTCTGCCGTTAGTTACCTAACCTAACGGTGCATGAGGGGACATCGAGGCGAATACGGATGGCATAAGTGTACGTCGTATTTATCTGTGATATTTAGGTGATTTAAATGATGGGACTTCATTAATGTGATTAATGAAAGAAAAGAAACCTAAAAGATGTTGTAGAATCATTTTTTTTCAAAAAGGGTAGCTACAGTCTTGCTTTGCATAGCGATATATATGATATATCCCGCACCTTATTCGATGAGGAAAGAGCCGAGATCCCTTCACCGGGAGTGACCTCTTTAGCAAAACCGGCAGATGCTAGAACACTCGGTTTGACTTTTGACTGCTTTTGGAGTTTTGCTTTGCATAGTGATGTATATGATATATCCTGCACCTTATTCCATAAGGAAAGAGCCGAGATCCCTTCACCGGGAGTAACCTCTTTAGCAAAACTAATAAAAGCCTCAAAATCACTCCATTTCAAAATTCACATGATTCTACAACGATATCAAGTTCATTACGCAATAGGTTTTCAGAAAAACCTGTCGTAGCCCTCCGTCATTTCAGATAAGAACTGTTTAGTATGCGTGCTGCGTTTGTTGGCCTTTGTCAAGGCGTAGTGTGCGGTGGCTGAATAGTGCTTATCTGCTTATGCATATGATGCAGATTGTTTTGGGGTAGTCGTACGACCTTGTTGGCCTTTGTCAAGGGTCGTGCGGGTGGGTTTGATTCAATCAAGAAATGACAGGTTGAACTTGACTAACATCCTATGATTTGTTGGCCTTTGTCAAGGTCATAGGGGTTAGGGGCAAAATTTTATCGGGAATTTTAAGTGTTGAGATTTGCAATAAGATTGCATACCTTCTATGAGATAGTTGGATCCCGATACCCACTGCGAGTAATTGTTACTCCTGGGAGAGTTTTACACAGGACAATTAGCCGATCAAGTAGGTGTCTAGAAAGGTGTCAACGGGGTTACGCCTCTGGGAAAACGAGGTTTACTTTAATTAGGTCCGTGCAAAAGCACGGGGAACCTCCCTCAAAGTACCGACACTGGCCTGGCTGAAAGATTGGCGAAGTTGTAGGGTGTAATTAATCCCGGCTAGTCTTTCCTTTTAGGGTTTGAAGGAAGATTTGATAAAAACAGTGGGAGCCATCCTGATTAGATAAGATAAATAACCAATCTGATCTTGCAAGAGCATACGCTAAAGTGTTTTCTTCTCTCTCTCTCCAGGTAGCGACCATATCATGCCTTAATAAAGATAATAATATGGATGTATTGACCGAACCCGCATGTTATACTGTGCTGGGGAACGTTGGTTCCGTTCTTTCTTATAAGAGTTATAAGACTGAACAGGATATAGGGGAATACCAGGATTCCCATGCCACCCGCATGAAGAAAGTACATGTTGATGCATTTTCTTCAGGTGTGTTCGTTACAGAGAACTGTTTCTCCATTTCCTCTACGTCCTGGGTATTAGATACCGGGTCAGGATCCCATATATGTAATCAGTTACATGGGCTTAGAAAAGGTAGAGAACTTGGAGAAGGTGATAAAGACATAAGGGTTGGAAATGGTGCAATTGTTGCAGCTAAAAAGGTTGGGGAATATCACCTTGTATTGCCAACTGGTAATACATTGGTTCTAAACGAATGTTATTACATGCCGAACCTGATATGCAACATTATATCGGTTTCTTTACTAAGTAAAGAGGGATATAATTTTGTATTACAGGATAATGTTATGAACATTTTCCTTAACCAAAAGTTGGTTGGATCAGGCACGTTATGCAATGGAATTTATGTTCTAAATCAATCAACAGTTCTGAGCATAACAAACACACACAAGAGGAAGAGTTCAGAACTGAACGAATCCTTCTTGTGGCATTGTAGACTGGTCACATCAATGCGACACGACTAGCTAAGTTGCATAAGGATGGATATTTAAATCCGTTTGAATTTTCATCTTATGATACTTGCCAGTCATGTCTCAAAGGCAAGATGACCAAAACTCCGTTTACGGGACACGGAGAAAGAGTTACCGAACTCTTAGGACTGATACATAGTGATGTATGCGGTCCCATGTCTACACATGCCAGGGATGATTCTTCGTACTTCATTACATTCACTGACGATCTCTCTAGATTCGGATATGTGTTCCTGATGAAACACAAATCAGAAGCTTTTGAGAAATTTAGAGAATATAAACAAGAAGTCGAGAACCAAACCGGGAAAAGTATTAAAATCCTTCGATCTGATCGAGGAGGTGAATACTTGAGCAATGAATTCCTGGACTTCCTAAAAGAGAATGGGATTCTCTCTCAGCTAACTCCTCCATATACACCACAGCACAACGATGTATCGGAACGGAGAAACCGCACCCTATTAGATATGGTGCGCTCTATGATGAGCACAGCTGAGTTACATATTTCCTTCTGGGGGTATGCGCTGGAGACAGCAGCATACCTATTGAATCAAGTTCCATCTAAATCTGTACCTACCACACCATATGAGATATGGAGTGGGAAGAGACCATGTCTTAAACGAGTTAAGATATGGGGTTCTCCGGCCTATGTCAAAAGGCAAAATCCGGACAAACTCGAGGCACGGTCAGTTCTATGCAAGTTTGTGGGATATCCCAAACATTCACATGGATATCTTTTCTACCATACTGAGGAACAAAAAGTGTTTGTTTCTCGACATGCCACCTTTTTAGAAAAGGAATTTCTTGCAAAAGAAATTAGTGGCAGTGAGGTAGAACTGGAAGAAATTCCGGCTACACAAACTCAAACTGAAGATTTAGTGGAACCAGAGGATTCGATAGTTCCCGATAAACCCCGGCCACTCCGCCAATCTAGTAGGGTTCCTCACCCACCTGAGAGATACTACGGTTTTCTCATGGATAGTGGGAGCAAGGATTGCATCATGGTTGATGATGACCCAACTAGCTTCGAGCAGGCCATCACGAGTGGAGACTCAGTGAAATGGCTGGATGCAATGCGGTCCGAGATGGAATCCATGTACACCAACAAAGTATGGACTTTGGAAGATGCTCCTGAAGGGGTAAAACCCATTAGGAGCTAGTGGATCTTCAAGAAAAAACTTGGTGTAGATGGGAAAGTGGAGACTTTCAAAGCTAGACTTGTTGCAAAGGGTTTTCGTCAAAGACCAGGTGTGGACTATGACGAAACCTTTTCTCCAGTGGCTATGCTTAAATCCATCCGGACCATGCTTGCCATCGCTGCATATCATGACTACGAAATCTGGCAAATGGATGTTAAGACCGCCTTTCTAAATGGTGATTTAGAAGAGTGCGTGTACATGACTCAGCCAGAGGGCTTCGTAGATAGTGGGAGCAGCGGGAAGGTGTGCAAGCTGCTTAATTCCATTTATGGATTAAAGCAAGCATCACGGAGTTGGAACATCTGCTTTGACGTCGTTATCAAAGAGTTTAATTTCGTCAAAAACGTAGATGAACCTTGTATCTACAAGAAGGTGGCAGAGAGTAAGGTTGTCTTCCTCGTATTGTACGTGGACGACATACTCTTGATAGGAAATGACATTCCTATGCTGCAATCGGTCAAGCTCTTCTTATCACAAAGATTCTCAATGAAAGATCTTGGTGATGCCTCCTGCATATTGGGAATTAGGATCTATAGAGATAGATCTAAAAGGATTTTGGGATTGTCCCAATCCAGGTACATTGACACCATACTAAAGAGGTTTAGTATAGAAGAGTCCAAACGTGGATTTTTACCCACAATCTCAGGGCTCACTCTCTCCAAAAAGATGTCTCCCAAGACTGATTTGGAGAGAGCTCGCATGCAAGGGATACCCTATGCTTCGGCTGTAGGCTCTATCATGTACGCAATGCTATGTACCAGACCCGATGTAGCATACTCACTAAGTGTAGTGAGTAGGTATCAAGTTGATCCTGGAGAGAGTCACTGGACAGCTGTGAAGAGCATTCTCAAGTACTTACGAAGGACTAAAGAGATGCTCTTGGTGTATGGTAACGGAGAACTCCAAGTGGAGTCCTTTACCGATTCGAGCTTCCAGAGTGATAAGGACGACTCTAAGTCGTGGTCGGGATTTGTCTTTACCCTTTACTGAGGGGCGGTTAGCTGGAAGAGTTCCAAGCAGGAAACCGTGGCAGACTCGACGATGGAGGCTGAATACATCGCTGCCAACGATGCTGCCAAAGAGGCTGTCTGGATCAAGAAGTTCATTACTGAACTTGGAGTGGTTCCATCCATTGAACATCCAATACCTTTGTATTGCGATAACAATGGAGCGGTGGCTTTGGCCAAGGAACCCAGGTCCCATCAGCGATCCAGGCATATTCTGAGGCGGTATCACCTGATCCGGGAGATAGTTGATCGCCGGGAGATCGAGGTCAGGAAGATTGACACAAAGAACAACACAGCGGATCCACTCATGAAGGCCATTCCCCAGATACAGTTTGAGAGACTCTTCGGGATGCTCGGTATGCGATACTACAGCAGCTGGCCCTAGTGCAAGTGGGAGATTGTTAGTTGTATGTATGCCGTAGAGGCCAGTATTGTACAGATGATGTATATTATATTGGATGCTTAGACATATATAGAGAGGACTTTCTTGCTCGATATGATAGTATGCTATCTGGTTGCTCTTTATCTTAACATATATACTGGTCTCTTTATACTGTCTGATGGCTACATGTTGATAAAGCCCTTAGGATGTGTACTTGACTACCTGGACTATGATGCGGATCATACTAGTGGGGACATGGTAGTCCATAAGTACATCCTTCAAGGTCCCTAGTCGAGGGTGTATCGAGACAGGGCATCGATATACCAGAGTAGACTAGCGTATACGCTTCTCGACCCATGAGATGGGCGATGGATGATCCCATATCCATTGGTGTTTGACATCAGAGATGGTATGCGGGTGCTCAGTGAAGACTGGGTACACTGGACGGACTCGCCGAGGACTCCCAGATAGTATTATACCTTACGTCAGATGGCAGTTCTCTGGTGACACTTGTGCAGGTTAGTCTGTAGACCCGAGATCGTCATAGAGTCTTGTGTGATTCCTACTGTGCTTTGATTTCCACCTTACCACGTCCATGAGGGCGTGCAAAACGATGGTTTTTGGGTACAGTCCCGAGTCACATGGAGGCAATGAGCGATAGGAGGGGTTTCGTCTCTCCCGGTATTGGGGGTTGATGTTGCGCTGTGCTCGATTGGCCATAACAGGGAAGTCCCTGGCCAAGGCTGATTAGAGATTTACTGGTAAGTGTTTCCAGTAGTTTCTCGACCCGTTATGAGCCTCACATCGGCACGACTTATCGGTTATTGGGGTCTGACGTTTACCACCCCTAGACTTGATATGCGACATATCAGACGAGGAGACCGGACTGTACGGGAAGTGTTACCGGCAGGCTTTTACAGGAGTTGGAGCGGGCTTGCTTGCTGATCTTCTGATCGCTCAATACCCGGGTGGCCGTCACGTCCAGCTAGTACCGCTGACGGCTTGTGGGTGTTTGATGTGATCATCACCTACGGCCGGCGTATTGACGAGTCTTTAGAGTCCTATACAAAGGTTTTACTGGCTCAGGCAAAACGAAATAGGAGCGCATAGGTGATATGTGCGAGACCGAGAATAAATGCGTGTATGTGATACCGTATTCTATTCTCTTGACTTTTTGTATCGGTCGGTTATATATGATATAGCCGGGTTATCGAATCGAGTGTTGATTCGATAAGTCGATACAATGGATGTTAGCCGGTTATATGAGATATGACCGGATTATTAAGTCAAGTGTTGATTTAATAATTAAGTGTATAATTGTATATTAGATATACTAATTTACACTTGCTAACACTTGTTCACTTTAGGGTTTTTCTCACATGTGAACACTTGTGTGTGTGTGTGTGTCTATATATATATATATATTAAAGTGTTTTCTTTTGTCTCATGGTTGATGATACGCTAGACTTGGGTGTATGAGACTTACACCATGCTATATATTATGTTGGGTTTTTATATTTTAAGTAATTACATAATTAAGTGGAGGATTAGATCAATGCATGAAGCTTATGGAAGCTTGTGGATGCATTGACTAAGTCCACTTGAGTTTGTTTTTACCATAGATATTTCTTAACCCAACCATAAGTGTTAGCTATGGTTTTGCCTCTACAAGAGTTAGTATATGATACTCACTCACCATGGTTAGATGGCTCACTTGATCATTATCCTCATCTCTTTCTTTTCTTCTTCTTCTTGATTGTGAAAAGGAAAAAGAAAACTAGGGTTTGATCCAAAGTGAGAAAGAGTGTGAGAAATAAAATTCTAAAGAGAACCCACTTCCTATTTCTCCATCCTCTACTAAACTAGCACTTTAGTTTAGAGTGTTTGCTTCACTAATTCTCAAGTTAGTGAAGTAG
Source organism: Agapanthus africanus (assembly GCA_030015575.1). NCBI lineage: Eukaryota > Viridiplantae > Streptophyta > Magnoliopsida > Asparagales > Amaryllidaceae > Agapanthus > Agapanthus africanus. The sequence continues at coordinate 259,403,997 of CM057350.1, forward strand.
AAACTTGAGTTGGCATCCCCTCGACGTAGATCATTTTCGGCCTCGGAGACTTCAAGCAAGGTCGCATCCTTCGCGTCGTGAAGCCATGCAAGAGCCCGGGAGAACTTTGATCGCAGCGAAGGGACTTCAATAAGGAGCTAAAGGAGTGAAGGACCGATCTACAAAGGTTGTATTTCGTGTTCCCTTAGAAGTTAAAGTTGTTTACTTGCTTTTGATTCGCCTAAACTCTAGTATAAGATCTTGCTTAGGGTTTTTAGGCACATAAATTTTTTAAACGGACATGATCGATGCCTTGTAGAGCCTTGTTAGTGTGCCTAGTAACCCTACAGCTTATAGATTACCCAGCTCCCACAAGTATGATCACCATCACAACGCTGGTAGTCAAGCAGCAATCTTACGGATCAAACATGTATAAGCTATACGTAATATCTAGTAAAACATATGCACATTTTAAGATAAAGGAAAACCATATAGCATATTATCATTTTGAGCAAGAATATCCTATACATATATATCCCAAGCATCCAATACAATAATGGCCTTCAGGGTATACATATCCAACAAATATTATGTACTTCGTTCAATCCAGAAGCATAAGCCACACTATCTTGACCTTGATGATCTTCATCAGCTTCATCCTTATCACTATCACCTATATCATCACCATAAACATTATCAGTATCAACATAAGGCTCAGATGCAATAATCGATGGTTCGAGTCGGTATATTGTGGATGGGTCATATTAAAAAGAGCGGAATGATGTGGATAGACAAGCTTGGAATGCGTTACTTGAACCGTGTTGGAATGATGCGGACGGAAAAGCTTGGAATCCAGGGGTTTGGGAAAATCTGCATTTAGTATATAAAATTTATTAGCATTTTGGTATTATGAAGAAAATAAATATAATCGCTAATTTTAAAAAAATTACCCTTGAAATGCATAGTTTGTTTCACGAGGGAATGTTGTGGTTGGTAATCCTTGTTGTTTTTCATGTGTGCATGCCATTACAACAAGGGTTTGAAAATCTGCATTTAATATATAAAATATATTAGTATTTTGGTATTATAAAAAAAATAAATCTAAATACTCATTTTAACAAGTTTATGTCACGACCCGGAAAAGGTACGCGACTGACACTTGAATCATATGAAGTCTATAGGACCTCACCTAATTCAAGTAAAACAAAAGCCCAAAAATCTAAACCTTTTTAGGGAAAATAGTGGAGGTGAAGTTTTGAAATAACGGCATAATGAAATCAATATTTTTCTTTTAAACATAAGTTATAGTCTATGAAACTGCAATACTTTATATCTATCTTGAAAACATTTTTCGTCGTTTGAAATTTGGGCAGCACCTCCTTTGTAATTTTTAATCCGAAAACAATACAACAATAATAATAATAGGCATCCCTAAGTGGGAGCTAGCTATTCGCCAATTGGCAGAAACAACCACGCAAAGATATAAATATACAATGCCGAAAGCGAGGATCAAACACAGAAGTAAAGTAAAGAAAACTAAGCATCATCAAGAAAACAAATACAATAATAAATACAAGAGTGTGACTCTAAGGCCGAAAGAATATACAACAGCGTTTTCTAAGTCTACAAATATACATAGTATGGTTGATGGAGCTTTTAACTAGATACAACTGAAATAAAAGTACAAGTACAATGGTGGTCACGATGCAAGTGTATCCCACCTAAAACAATTCAATCACCCGGAAGAAAGCGGTGTGCCAGCAAGGCGCAACGGAACCTGTGCGGTCAAACATGCAAGAAAATTGTGGCACAACGGGGGTGAGTTGCTAACTCGTGAGTAGAAGACATCACCGAGTAGAAACCGAATGTATGACTATCTCCTAGGTCATTCAGTACGATATAATAGTAATAATAACACGATAATATCGAGTAGTAGCAAGGGTAATAATATAAGCATATGAGCAATGTCAAGTACTTATGTCCGTGTCACAAAGTAATTATAAGTCATGTATATTATGTATGAATGCATCATCAAATGGGTGTGTCCAGCATCGATACACAAAATCATGATAAAACCTGAGTGCCTAGTATCGACACTCGAAAATATCATGAAAACCGTGTCCATCAGCGACACATCATCCTCATATATCTCGAGCTCCGTCAGTCCGGATCGGCCCATATCATCTGATCTCAAGATTACGGTCGGTATCCTCCGGATATCCGCCGCGCCAACTATCATCGGTCGGTAGTGCTCCCCTACCGGACTCAACGTCTCTCTATACAGCCTTCTTGCCCCGGGGTACTGCACCGGGTCCACCATATACCCACAGAAGGTGTCTCCTCGCTTCTCGAATCGGGTAATCATATATCATATATGCCCCAGAACCGAGAAATCTCATGGTGAACGTCACACATCATATCAAGGAAAACCGCATTTTTTTAAAAAGGAGCATAATTTTTCAATTTTACATGCGGTTTCCCAAATCCAGAAATCTCATGAAAATCGGAATCCTATAATCATGAGCTGATAATGAACAACGAATATCGGCATAGAGCCCAACTGCAGTACATAACCAGAATGTAGGTATACGAATGCATGTGGCCTCTATGTAAGAAATGCAATATCTAAACTAGCATGTGAGAGCAAGAATACTAACAATATAATTAAACTACCAGCTATCAAGTTATACGAGTGAGATAACAGTTTCTAATATGTACGTAACATGGCAATTACCGATGATGATGTGTGTGAGCCGTCCAGTAAGTGTACGTGCAACATACGTATCATCGGTAATGGTGCATGTGTCCTAGCGGGCGAGATCATAACAGCTAATGAAAACACATGTATATACAAAATGAACATGACAGGAAATAAACAGTAAATGCAACATTATAAGATATATATTTATATACGAGAAATACAGTTATAGTATTGGAAATAGCGCGAATCGTTGTTTTGGAAAAGTAGGAGCTACGGTGTTTTGAGAAAAGAGATATCATTTTGAAAATCCGTAGCGTCCCTCAGATTGTCTTTTGAAATACATACAATTCGTTAGTTTTGGAAATAGGTATGACTCGAGCCTAATCTAACATCTATCTAAGCAACTAAAAGACTAAACTAAGAACCGAGTCGAAAGTAAATAGAAATCGAAAGCGTATACGAGTCGATATATCTAGTAGTCGGCAATCCAGCCTCATAGCATCATGTACGGTAATATCCATCGTACAACATCCTCGAGTCAAGAGTGCGGATCAATCATCATATATATATCTCATACGGTATAATCAGTCGTACGGCATCCTCAAAATCGAGGGTACGGGTCAAATATCATGTATAGATCATATATAGATCACAGTTCATACGGTATCATTCGTCGTACAATATCATACTCAGGGGTACGGATCTAAGGTCACGTATAATCTATTATCTCATCGAATCACATGTTATGTTATGTATGTAATGCCCAACGATCATTTAATATATTGCATCATGTACGATGTCTCATCTCAAATCATATATCATCATCTCTTGATATCATGTTCGATCGTATCGACTCAAAACCATATAACATATCATATCCTCATCTTACACGTATATGTATACTATATATATATATATATCAACACATCCATATATATATACATATATACATATACCCATATATCATTTCAAGTGTGTGTGTGTGCGCGCGACAAAGCAAACCGACGACTCACGACTAAGGGACTAAATCAAGAGTAAACTATCCTACAAGTACGTTTAATCTAACATATAGTCTCCTAGAAACCCTATTTGCTAGGTATCCAAGTCTCGCATAAACATATATATATATATATATATATATATATATATAATAGATATCCTACTCTACGGTTGCGGGAGTGCTATACGCCATCCACCCGACTTCCCCCGTAGATATACATCTACTTACCTTCAATCCTCGCTTGCCGAAGTCGATGACGTCTTGCTCTCCCTTGTCGTCCCAAAGTCCACGCGAAAGTACCTATAGTTTATGTAAGTCAATGCCGCGCACCCCACGTGTCTGCGGGGAGGCGGAATTTTCAGAAAACGATTTTAGAACTTCGCAGCAACGACTTGAATCAACAGGATCTTTATATAAACATTAACTAACATATGAACTTTGAGGTTCTAACTACTATGAAAGAAGTTTATACCTTCGTGAACCAAATCCTTCGTCTTTCGATGTCCTCCTCCTCTTCTTAAGCTCCTAGAAGAGAGTGTATGGATCGCTTGATCGTTAACCTCCTTGGGTCAAAGATGATCCACCCGAGAGTGACTACTTTGAGCTCCTACCTCTAATATGAGGTAACCAAAGAACCTAGTATGCTAATCTAGGTAGCTTAGGTGATGTATAGAGTGATTAGGATTTGTTTAGTCTCTTGACCCTAGGATTCTCAACTCATGAGACAAGTTAGGGTTAGAGGAAGAAGAAGAAAGAGCTTGGAGGAGAGAGAGTGTTTATGATAGAATGAATAAAGAATGGCCCATTTTGATAACTATTAAGCAAAGATGCTTTCCACAAAATATCTAGATATTTTCCACAAAATATCTAGATATTTTCCTTTGCCTCAATAGTAACCCATGACTCACTACATGAGTGTCCAAGTAACCATGCTTCATTAATTATAAAAAAAATACCTCACCCTCTACCTCATTAACCATTTAAAATAAATAGTTATTAAACTAATGAGGTGTCTTCTTCTAGAAGCACTCTTGACAAAATTGCAAGAATACCCCTCACCGTATATACATATCCGTATCTGTATTCCAAACAATACGAATACAAAGAGACAAAATAATCCGATAATCTAATACTAGGATTCGGCTTAAACCAAAGCCCACTAGTATTATCCGTCCGAATCATGATCCGTGCACAAATACACGTATATGACCGAAACCCTGCCGTAAAAACCATACGGCCTCTACATCGTTTCTCTTGAAGCAGAGAAACCCTCTGTGTGGGACTCTAAAGACTCGACAGTACGATGGCAGTGGGTTTAACCATAAGCACGTCAGTGGTACTAGCTGCACGTAACGGCTACCCAGATATCTGTCGAAAAGGAAGGCCGACGAGCGAATTCATCCGAACCCCTACTGAGCATGTCCGTGAAAATATCCATGCAGTCTGGTCTGTTCGTCTGAGAGTATCGCATGTAAGGTCTAGAGGGTGGAAAACATCAGACCCCTAACAACCAAACAAGTCGTGTCAGTGTGGCTCAAGACCATCCGAGAATCTACTGGTCTACCCACCAGTAATTCTCAATCCGTCCTGGCCAGGGACTTATGGTGATGACCAACCGATCACAGCGCGACATCGAATCCCTATACCGGGAGTGACAAATCCCTAACAGTCGCTCACTGCGTCCATATGGCTCGGGACTGTACCCGACTAAAACCTGTTTGCACGACTCAGTAGAGCCGTGGTAGGGTAGTCATCAAAGCACAGTGGGAACTCACACGAGACAAATGACGACCTCAGGTCGACAAACTATCTGCACACATGTCACCAGAGAACTGCTATCTGACGCTACGTATAATACCATCTAGTCAGTCCTCGGCGAGTCCTGTCCGGTGAACTCACACCCAGTGAGTATCTGTATACAATCTTAGGTGCACCTCACCAATGGTTGTGGGACCAACCCATCGCCCCTTGTCAGGGTCTAGATATGTATACACTAGTCTACTCTGGAGTATCGATGCCCAGTCTCGATACTCCGTCGACTAGGGACATTTTAAGGATGTGCCTATCGACTACCCAGCTCCCATAAATATGATTGCCATCACAACGCTGGTAGTCAGGCAAATATCCTACGGGATTTATCAACATGCATACAAGATATGAAATACAAAGCAAAACACATCACATGTTAAGATAAAGATAAACCAAATAGCATACTATCATATCGAGCAAGATTGTCATGTACATACATATCCCTAGCATCCTATACAATGAAGGCCTCTAGGGCATACATATCCGACAGTTTAAACACGTCGTATCGTAAACACGAATCGAATACGATAATCAAAGCGACACACGAAACACACATAGGTTAGAACCTATGGTCTACGCATTTAAGAATAACAACAACTCTCGACGTCGACGTACAAACGTCAAACGACCGAGTCAAAACCTAAACACCAAAACTCGAGTCATTAAAAGTCGTAAAACGAAAACAGAAACTTTTAAAAACATCTCCAGATTTTGCCTCGGGTGAAATTGGGACATTTTTCTTATGTGGAGGGTCTAATTACAGGATATAGGAGCTATGGACCAAGCACGAACCAAATTGACCATACCCAGGCCGCAAATTGCGGCAAATTGGGTTAAATCTGTGGCCAAGGGTTAGGGTTAGGGTCTCGGGTCTCGAGGGTAGCATCTATGTCACCTGCATGTCTCACTGTAATCGCTATATATTTTTCAGGTCCTCCGGGTCATAGCAGATCCCTAAATATCATCATAAATCCCACAAAATCCGATATCAGCAAATCTAAATTTCAAGTCTTGGGGTTTAGTCTCTGGTTTTGTCCATAATACTAACACTACAGGGTTGTGGTCACTAATTACACCTCAATACACCTTTGCAATACAAAATATCCCCTAACCTCATCTTGGAAAATTCTAACATCACTAATCTACACAAGTTAAACTCTAATGCACTATAGTAGGGTAGGAAAGGTAATAACTTAGCTAAAAATGTAGGATTTACCTCATGGAGCAACTTAAGAAAAACCCTAGATGGTCCAAAGTGTTCAAAGCCTCAACTTGATCCTACCATGGGGTTTGTAGTGAGGTAAGGAATACTTTTTGTGAAGGTGGCATGGTGTTTAATGGTGCTTTTGGGGATGTTTGAGGGTGGTAGAGAAGGTGGAGGAAGTGGAGGAGGAGAAGAAGAATGAAGAAGAGAAATGAAGACGTGAGGAAAAAGATAAGGGAATGGTTCAAAGTGCTAGAACCTTCTTACTCTCTCTCTCCCTCTCTCTCACCATGGTCTCATGTCCCCACTCACAAATATCTTTTCATTTTCTTTTCTTTTTCTTTTCTAAATGAAGAATGGTTCAAAAGATGTAACAAGTGTTTTGCAACATGTTTTGTTGCATGTCATGCACATAAACAAGATCAATGCATAATTAGCGACATATTAATCAAGTTTAGCATTAACTTGCATAAAATTAATTATATAATAATTTATAAAATATCCAAATCACATAAATTCTTTCAAAATCAATAATTCATATAACTTTTCCAATTATTCTTCAAACTATAAGTATATAGTCATACTACTTCATTGAAACCAATTTCTATATCTTTATAATATTCATGAAATTTATTATTTATATATTTAAATTCCAAAAATAATATTTTATTTTTCTGAAATGTTACAATCTTCCCCCTTAAATAAATTCGGTCCCCGAATTTAAATTTAAACCCCCCAATTACTTAATATTTCAGCAAAACCATCAAGTCATCGGGACTCCGAAATCATAAATACATAAAACATATCATAGCGCAATGCATGCGCATGAAAACGTGGGTAAAACTCGAAATCAAAACTCCGTCAAGCGCCACGCAATCATCGGAGTTATAACGAAATACAAATGTCAAAATCAATTACGAAAATCAAATATTATATAATTAAGACTATAACATATATATAGTACGCATCGTTGTGAAATCGTTAAAGCAACTGAATAAAAGTGTATGCAAAATCCCTTTCAAATCGCCGTGCGATGCGCAAACCACGGCATAAGTAGCGGACGTTCATTATAAAGAAAATAGTTATATATATACGTATACATATCCTTTGTTTAACATATACGTCCCGCCTTTTGAAAAATGTTTAGAAGGGTTTTCTTTATAAAATTTTGTGTCATCATGGACACATAGGAAAATATGAAGACTATAGCTCTTTTGAAATCCCCTCGCAAATATCGGTGCATGCAAATATTCAGGTACTGTCCTCAGACCAGTCCTGCTCGGTTATTAAACCATATAGTTGTTAGTTGTATGTATGCCCTAGAGTCCAGTATTGTACAGATGATGTATATTATATTGGATGCTTGGACATATATAGAGATGACTTTCTTGCTCGACATGATAGTATGCTATCTGGTTGCTATTTATCTTAACATGTACACTAGTCTCTTTATACTGTCTTATAGTTACATGTTGGTAAAGCCCTTAGGATGTGTACTTGACTACCTGGACTATGATGCAGATCATACTAGTGGGGACATGGTAGTCCATAAGTACCTCCTTCAAGGTCCCTAGTCGTGGGTGTATCGAGACGGGGCATCGATATGCCAGGGTAGACTAGCGTATACGCTTCTCGACCCATGTGATGGGCGATGGATGATCCCATATCCATTGGTGTTTGACATCAGAGATGGTTTACGGGTGCTCAGTGGAGACTGGGTACACTGGACGGACTCGCCGAGAACTCCCAGATGGTATTATACCTCACATCAGATGGCAGTTCTCAGGTGACACTTGTACAGGTTAGTCTGTAGACCCGAGATCGTCATAGAGTCTTGTGTGATTCCCACTGTGCTTTGATCTCCACCTTACCACGTCCATGAGGGCGTGCAAAACGGTGGTCTTTGGGTACAGTCCCGAGTCACATGGAGGCAATGAGCGATAGGAGGGGTTTCGTCTCTCCCGGTATTGGGAGTTGATGTTGCGCTGTGCTCGATTGGCCGTAGCAGGGAAGTCCCTGGCCAGGGCTGATCAGAGATTTGCTGGTAAGTGTTACCAGTAGTTTCTTGACCCGTTACGAGCCTCACATCAGCACGACTTATCGGGTTATTGGGGTCTGACGTATACCACCCCTAGACTTGATATGCGACGTATCAGACGAAGAGACTTGACTGTATGGTAAGTGTTACTGGTCGGATTCGCAGGAGTGTGAGCGGACTAGCTCGTTGATCTTCTGATCGCTCAATACCCGGGTGGCCGTTACGTTTAGCAGACCGCTTGCGGCTTGTGGGTGCTTGATATGATCATCATCTGCTACCGGCGTATTGACGAGTCTTTAGAGTCCTACACAGAGGTTTCCTGGCTCAAGCGAAACGAAATAGGAGCGCATATGAGATATGTGCAGGACCGAGAATAATGCGTGTATGTGATACCGCACTTCATTCTCGCGATATATGTTTCGATTGGTTATATTCGATATGACCTAGTTATCGAATCATTGATTCGATAAATCGATACATTACATACTAGTCGATTGTATGCGATATAACCGGATCATTGAATCAAGTGTTGATTTAATGATTTAATGTATAATTATATATTTGATATATTACTTTGCATTAACTAGTATTGGTTCACTTTAAACGGATTTTTCTCACTTGGATTGCACATTGTATATGTGATATACTTTCGTGCACTTTTCTGTATCATGTTTGATGATACTTGATCATTATGTTAAGTGTATAGAATTAATCCATGGTTAATATGATAATTAGGGTTTTGCATTTTCATTTATTTATTTATTTATTTATTTGAAATAAGTTATGATAAGAATGGTGGCTAAGTTTGTTTTATATTGAAGCTTCATGAAGCTTTGACTTTGCTAACCATCCTTATCTTCATGCTTAACCCTAACCCATCAAAGTGACCATGGTTAATTCTCTACACTTAACCCTAGTTCAAGTTATGATAAGTATTTGATTTATATTTATTTTTAATATAAGACTTATCATAATTCTTTTCTTGAGCTCATCTTCTTCTTCTTCTTCAAGCTTGCTACTCCAATGGCAACTTGAGATAAAGTGAGATAAATCCAATTCTAAAGTGAACCCACCTTCTATTTCTTCACCCTCTACCTCTTGCCAAGTTGTTTTGGGTGTTTACTTCACAAGTTTCACAAGTTTGTGAAGTCGGAGCTTGAGTTTGTGCAACCTCGACGTAGATCGTCTTTGACACAAAGCCGACGAGCTATTCCGCTTGCTTTCCCGATGAAGCCGATGATCGAGTCGAGGATTCATGATGGACAGCGAGGACATGACGTTGCGGAGCCGTGGAGGTGGATATCCGGATCTACAAAGGTTGTATATCCGTATCCTAGTAGTTAAGTGTTAACTAGCTTTCTATTTCGCCTAAACATCTAGTTAAAGATCCGTAGTCTAGGGTTTCTCGGCACTAAAAATTTTAAATTGGCATGTTCGATGCCTTGTGAGACCACTATAGGGTGCCTAGGAACCTTTCACTGGTATCAGAGCCAAGCTAGAGCCTTAGGCGAAGTCCCGACGACGTTTGAAACCCGATCGAACCGAAATCCAAAACCGTAAAATGCTCTCTGGACTTTTTCTAAAAATTCGGATTTTTGTCAATTAAAAATATGTAGAAAATCAAGCAGGGTGTTATTAGAATTACTGTGAAATACGAGGGGCTAATTCGACTTTTCCACCGCGCAAGCGCGGCACATGCTAGGCATGTGCGGCGCTTCCGCGGTAGTTCTGTAGCCTTGTTTAATATTTTCTGCACAGTAACTCTTGAAATATAATGCTATGTTTTATGGGATATTTTTATTGTGACTTTACAGAAGAGTATTTTGGGGTACTATTGGGAATCAGTATTTCGATCGGATTATCAAATTTCGTCTTTTGTGTTTTTCCAGATAACTGTAGAATATGTTAAAGAGTTCGACCGGATATAAATACCCAAGTTTTCCCCTGCCGAATAATTCCAAGTGTTGGACTTTTCTGTGGTTAAAAGACGTTCGAAGTAGTGCAAGTAACGCGATGGTCCCTCTAGAAGACACAAACCTTAACTCGATTATGTGACCGTCTTGAACTGCCCTTTGAACCTTCGGGTTTGGGGCAGTACGGCGTGCCACATGTGAGGCGTTGGCTTGACCCTTCTACGGCTGGACCGTTGGTACTGAGGCATGAAGTGAATGTGTTTGAACCTATTTCATGTGTTGATCGGTGTCGGGAAAACTTGGGTGTTCGATTGTTCGATCGAAAAGTTTAACATTTTCTATTTATCTGGAATGGGATACAATAATTGGAATTCACAAGTAGTTATGTGATAACTAAATGAATGTTATAAATCTAGCAATTTAGTCCCATATGATATTGAAAAGAGTTTTCGATAATGAGACTAAAATGCGGGGTTTGTAACTGTTAGGCATGTGATGTCTAAAGTAGTTGCGGATTCCAATTGTTGTAGTTTTACACTTTCTTTTCTGTGACCGTAAGTGTAGTATGTTCATATCGCCGGTTTCGTTGCTATACGTCAACGACAATTGGGGTATGCATACTTACTTACGTTGATGACATGTGATGTTATGTGTTGCTGGATATGTTATATTGGATCGTCGTATTCGAATAGCCGGGGGTTTTTATGTGAGATGAGTGTTTTTCATTTTCATTCATGTAAAAACTTGTATGTAATATTCTTTTATTCGGGGCACTTCCAGGATGCGGGAGTTGTCACCCTTTGTATATTATTTACTTTTCTGCACTAGGATAGACCCAAGGAGGGGAGCACAAGTAACCGGGTTCTGGGGTCCAGTGGGAGACCAACTCGAGGTGTCGAGTCCAGGTCTCCTAACCCTAGAATTGGCAGGGTTGCTTGCCGCTCTCGTAAGGGTCTAGGGGTGTGGGATTGGCTATTCATCACGACCGTGGAATCCGTGTTTTATACTGGCTCGTATTGAAAACACGGACGTCCTAGTATATCCAATATTTCATATGTTTATTCTGCTGCGATATCTGTGATGTGATTCTCTGATGGATATTGTATATAGTATATATGATATATTATATAGACGTTACTTATGTTTTACACCCGCGCTAGCCCTGCCCTGCTCTGTCGTTAGTTACCTAACCTAACGGTGCACGAGGGGACATCGAGGTGAATGCGGATGGCATAAGTGTACGTCATATCTATCTGTGATGTTTAGGTATTTAAATGATGGGACTTCATTAATGTGATTAATGAAAGATAAGAAACCTAAGATGTTGTAGAATCAGATTTTAAATAAAACAGGTAGCTACAGTTCTTGCTTTGCATAGCGGTATATATGATATACCCCGCACCTCATTCGACGAGGAAAGGACCGAGATCCCTTCATCGGGAGTGACTCCTTTAGCAATAACTGGCAGATGCTACACATTCGGTTTGCTTTTGACTGCTTTTGCGATTTTGCTTTGCATAGCGATATATATGATATATCCCGCACCTCATTCGACGAGGAAAGGACCGAGATCCCTTCACCGGGAGTGACTCCTTTAGCAAAACTAGAAAAGCCTCAAAATCACTCCATTTCAAAACATCATTTGATTCTACAACGATATCAAGTTCATTACGCTCATGGTTTTTATGAAAAACCTGCGTAGCCCTCCGTCATTTCAGATAAGTATTAGTTAGTATTCGTGCTGCGGTAGTTTGGCCTCCGTCAAGGCGCAGTGTACGGTAGCTAACTAGTGCTTATCTGCTAGCATATGATGCGATTGGATTAGGGTATTCGTACGGCGTTGTTTGGCCTCCGTCAAGGGTCGTGCGGGTGGGTTTAATTCAATCAGGAAATGACGGGTTGAACTTGACTAGCGGACTATGGGTTGTTTGGCCTCCGTCAAGGTCATAGGACGCTAGGGGCAAAATATTATCGGGAATTTCAAGTGTTGAAATTTGCAATGAGATTGCATACCTTCTATGAGATAGTTGGATCCCGATACCCGCTGCGAGTAAGAGTTACTCCTGGGAGAGTTTTACACATTGCAATTAGCCGATCAAGTAGGTGTCTAGAAAGGTGTTAACGAGGTTACGCCTCTGGGAAAACGAGGTTTACATTAATTAGGTTCGTGCGAAAGCACGGGGGACCTCCCTCAAAGTACCGACACTGGCCTGGCTGAAAGATTGGCGAACTTGTAGTGTGTAATTAATCCCGGCTAGTCTTTCCTTTTAAGGTTTGGAGGAAGATTTGATAAAAAGCAGTGGGAGCCATCCTGATTAGATAAGATAATAACCAATCTGATCTTGCACGAGCATACGCTAAAGTGTTTTCTTCTCTCTCTCTCCAGGTAGCGACCATTTCATGCCTTAATAAAGATAATAATATGGATGTATTGACCGAACCCGCATGTTATACTGTGCTGGGGAACGTTGGTTTCGTTCTTTCTTATAAGAGTTATAGGAATGAACAGGATATAGGGGAATACCAGGATTCCCATGCCACCCGAATGAAGAAAGTACATGTTGATGCATTTTCTTCGGGTGTGTTCGTTACTGAGAACTGTTTCTCCATTTGCTCTACGTCCTGAGTATTAGATACCGGGTCAGGATCCCATATATGTAATCAGTTACATGGGCTTAGGAAAGGTAGAGAACTTGGAGAAGGTGATAAAGACATTAGAGTTGGAAATGGTGCAATTGTTGCAGCTAAGACTGTCGGGGAATATCACCTTGTATTACCAACTGGTAATACATTGGTTCTGAACGAATGCTATTACATGCCGAACCTGATATGCAACATTATATCGGTTTCTTTATTAAGTAAAGAAGGATATAATTTTGTATTACAAGACAATGTTATGAACATTTTCCATAACCAAAAGTTGGTTGGATCAGGCACGTTGTGCAATGGCATTTATGTTCTAAATCAATCAACAGTTCTGAGCATAACAAACACACACAAGAGGAAGAGTTCTGAACTCAACGAATCCTTCTTGTGGCATTGTAGACTGGGTCACATCAATGCGACACGACTAGCTAAGTTGCATAAGGATGGATATTTAAATCCATTTGAATTTTCATCCTATGACACTTGCCAGTCATGTCTCAAAGGCAAGATGACCAAGACTCCGTTTACGGGACACGGAGAAAGAGTTACCGAACTCTTAGGACTAATACATAGTGATGTATGCGGTCCCATGTCTACACATGCCAGGGATGGTTCTTCATACTTCATTACATTCACTGACGATCTCTCTAGGTTCGGGTATGTGTTCCTGATGAAACACAAATCAGAAGCTTTTGAGAAATTTAGGGAATATAAACAAGAAGTTGAGAACCAAACCGGAAAAAGTATTAAAATCCTTCGATCTGATCGAGGAGGAGAATACTTAAGCAATGAATTCCTGGGCTTCCTAAAAGAGAATGGGATTCTCTCTCAGCTGACTCCTCCATATACACCACAGCACAACGGTGTATCAGAACGGAGGAACCGCACCCTATTAGATATGGTGCGCTCTATGATGAGTACAGCTGAGTTACCTATTTCCTTCTGGGGATATGCACTGGAGACTGCTGCATACCTACTGAATAGAGTTCCGACCAAATCAGTGCCTACCACTCCATATGAGATATGGAATGGCAAGAGACCATGTCTTAACTTTATTCAGATATGGGGTTGTCCGGCCTATGTTAAAACACAAAATCCGGACAAGCTCGAGGCAAGGTCTGTTCTATGTAAGTTTGTTGGATATCCCAAACATTCGCGAGGGTATATCTTCTACCACTCCGAGGAACAAAAAGTGTTTGTTTCTCGACATGCCACTTTCTTAGAAAAAAGTTTTCTTATGAAACAGATAAGTGGCATTGAGGTAGAACTGAAAGAGGTTCCAGCAATACAGACTACAACAGAAGATTTGGTTGAACCAGAGGATTCCGTAGTTCCCGATGAACCCCAGCCTCTCCGCCGATCTAGTAGGGTTTCTCGTCCACCTGAGAGATACTATGGTTTTCTCATTGATGGTGGTAGTGAGGATTGCATCATGGAGGATGATGACCCAACTAGCTTCGAGCAGGCCATCACGAGTGGGGACTCAGTGAAATGGCTGGATGCTATGCGGTCCGAGATGGATTCCATGTACACCAACAAAGTATGGACTTTGGAAGTTGCTCCTGAAGGGGTAAAACCCATTGGGAGCAAGTGGATCTTCAAGAAGAAACTTGGTGTAGATGGGAAAGTGGAGACTTTCAAAGCTAGACTTGTAGCAAAGGGTTTTCGTCAAAGACCAGGTGTGGACTCTGACGAAACCTTTTCTCCAGTGGCTATGCTTAAATCCATCCGAATCATGCTTGCCATTGCTGCCTTTCATGACTACGAAATCTGGCAAATGGATGTTAAGACCGCCTTTCTGAATGGTGATTTAGAAGAGTGCGTGTACATGACTCAGCCAGAGGGCTTCGTAGACAGTGGGAGCAGCGGGAAGGTGTGCAAGCTGCTTAAATCCATTTATGGATTAAAGCAAGCATCGCGGAGTTGGAACATCTGCTTTGACGTCGTTATCAAAGAGTTTGATTTCGTCAAAAATCCAGATGAACCTTGTATCTACAAGAAGGTGGCAGAGAGTAAGGTTGTCTTCCTCGTATTGTACGTGGACGACATACTCTTGATAGGAAATGACATTCCTATGCTGCAATCGGTCAAGCTCTTCTTATCACAAAGATTCTCAATGAAAGATCTTGGTGATGCCTCCTGCATATTGGGGATCAGGATCTATAGAGATAGATCCAAACGGATTTTGGGATTGTCCCAATCCAGGTACATTGACACCATACTAAAGAGGTTTAGTATGGAAGAGTCCAAGCGTGCGAACTTACCCACGATCTCTGGAGTCACTCTCTCCAAAGAGATGTCTCCCAAGACTGATTTGGAGAGAGCTCGCATGCAAGGGATACCCTATGCTTCGGCAGTAGGCTCTATCATGTATGCGATGCTATGTACCAGACCCGATGTAGCATACTCACTAAGTGTAGTGAGCAGGTATCAAGCTGATCCTGGAGAGAGTCACTGGACAGCTGTGAAGAGCATTCTCAAGTACTTGCGAAGGACTAGAGATATGTTCTTGGTGTATGGTAACGGAGAACTCCAAGTGGAGTCCTTTACCGATTCGAGCTTCCAGAGTGATAAGGACGACTCTAAGTCGCAGTCGGGTTTTGTCTTTACCCTTTACGGAGGGGCGGTTAGCTGGAAGAGTTCCAAGCAGGAAACCGTGGCAGACTCGACGATGGAGGCTGAATACATCGCTGCCAACGATGCTGCTAAAGAAGCTGTCTGGGTCAAGAAGTTCATTACTGAACTTGGAGTGGTTCCATCCATTGAGCATCCAATACCTTTGTATTGCGATAACAATGGAGCGGTGGCTTTGGCCAAGGAACCCAGGTCCCATCAGCGATCCAGGCATATTCTGAGGCGGTATCACCTGATCCGGGAGATAGTTGATCGCCGGGAGATCGAGGTCAGGAGAGTTGACACGAAGAACAACACGGCGGATCCACTCACGAAGGCCATTCCCCAGATGCAGTTTGAGAGACTCTTCGGGATGCTCGGTATGAGATACTACAGCAACTGGCCCTAGTGTAAGTGGGAGATTGTTAGTTGTATGTATGCCCTAGAGGCCAGTATTGTACAGATGATGTATATTATATTGGATGCTTGGACATATATAGAGATGACTTTCTTGCTCGACATGATAGTATGCTATCTGGTTGCTATTTATCTTAACATGTACACTAGTCTCTTTATACTGTCTTACAGTTACATGTTGGTAAAGCCCTTAGGATGTGTACTTGACTACCTGGACTATAATGCAGATCATACTAGTGGGGACATGGTAGTCCATAAGTACCTCCTTCAAGGTCCCTAGTCGTGGGTGTATCGAGACGGGGCATCGATATGCCAGTGTAGACTAGCGTATACGCTTCTCGACCCATGTGATGGGCGATGGATGATCCCATATCCATTGGTGTTTGACATCAGAGATAGTTTACGGGTGCTCAGTGGAGACTGGGTACACTGGACGGACTCGCCGAGAACTCCCAGATGGTATTATACCTCACGTCAGATGGCAGTTCTCAGGTGACACTTGTACAGGTTAGTCTGTAGACCCGAGATCGTCATAGAGTCTTGTGTGATTCCCACTGTGCTTTGATCTCCACCTTACCACGTCCATGAGGGCGTGCAAAACGGTGGTCTTTGGGTACAGTCCCGAGTCACATGGAGGCAATGAGCGATAGGAGGGGTTTCGTCTCTCCCGGTATTGGGAGTTGATGTTGCGCTGTGCTCGATTGGCCGTAGCAGGGAAGTCCCTGGCCAGGGCTGATCAGAGATTTGCTGGTAAGTGTTACCAGTAGTTTCTTGACCCGTTACAAGCCTCACGTCAGCACGACTTATCGGGTTATTGGGGTCTGACGTATACCACCCCTAGACTTGATATGCGACGTATCAGACGAAGAGACTTGACTGTATGGTAAGTGTTACTGGTCGGATTCGCAGGAGTGTGAACGGACTAGCTCGTTGATCTTCTGATCGCTCAATACCCGGGTGGCCGTTACGTTTAGCAGACCGCTTGCGGCTTGTGGGTGCTTGATATGATCATCATCTGCTACCGGCGTATTGACGAGTCTTTAGAGTCCTACACAGAGGTTTCCTGGCTCAAGCGAAACGAAATAGGAGCGCATATGAGATATGTGCAGGACCGAGAATAATGCGTGTATGTGATACCGCACTTCATTCTCGTGATATATGTTTCGATTGGTTATATTCGATATGACCTAGTTATCGAATCATTGATTCGATAAATCGATACATTACATACTAGTCGGTTGTATGCGATATAACCGGATCATTGAATCAAGTGTTGATTTAATGATTTAATGTATAATTATATATTTGATATATTACTTTGCATTAACTAGTATTGGTTCACTTTAAACGGATTTTTCTCACTTGGATTGCACATTGTATATGTGATATACTTTCGTGCACTTTTCTGTATCATGTTTGATGATACTTGATCATTATGTTAAGTGTATAGAATTAATCCATGGTTAATATGATAATTAGGGTTTTGCATTTTCATTTATTTATTTATTTATTTATTTGAAATAAGTTATGATAAGAATGGTGGCTAAGTTTGTTTTATATTGAAGCTTCATGAAGCTTTGACTTTGCTAACCATCCTTATCTTCATGCTTAACCCTAACCCATCAAAGTGACCATGGTTAATTCTCTACACTTAACCCTAGTTCAAGTTATGATAAGTATTTGATTTATATTTATTTTTAATATAAGACTTATCATAATTCTTTTCTTGAGCTCATCTTCTTCTTCTTCTTCAAGCTTGCTACTCCAATGGCAACTTGAGATAAAGTGAGATAAATCCAATTCTAAAGTGAACCCACCTCCTATTTCTTCACCCTCTACCTCTTGCCAAGTTGTTTTGGGTGTTTACTTCACAAGTTTCACAAGTTTGTGAAGTCGGAGCTTGAGTTTGTGCAACCTCGACGTAGATCGTCTTTGACACAAAGCCGACGAGCTATTCCGCTTGCTTTCCCGATGAAGCCGATGATCGAGTCGAGGATTCATGATGGACAGCGAGGACATGACGTTGCGGAGCCGTGGAGGTGGATATCCGGATCTACAAAGGTTGTATATCCGTATCCTAGTAGTTAAGTGTTAACTAGCTTTCTATTTCGCCTAAACATCTAGTTAAAGATCCATAGTCTAGGGTTTCTCGGCACTAAAAATTTTAAATTGGCATGTTCGATGCCTTGTGAGACCACTATAGGGTGCCTAGGAACCTTTCAATAGTATATATCATAAAAACATGCGGCTCGAAAGAAGTCAGTCCCAAAAATTTATACAAGGAATGCCACGTGCGTCTGGTGCGCACGGAAATCGAAATCAAATACAGGTGCTACGAATGTGCATAGAAACAAAACTAAGTGCAACAGGTATGCATGAAAACCTCTGTCAAGTGCACCGGTGTGCCTGACAACAATATCATGTGCATCTGATATGCACGAAGAATCTCGATTTTAGCGCATCTGGTATGCACAAAATCCATCTAGTGCGCGAAGTGTGCGCAAGAATATCACTCAGTGCACAGGGTGCACAAAAACATAAATCCAATGCACTATGGTGCATGAAAACGAATCTCGAGTATCAAAATCGAAATCAACGGTATACGACACACACCAAATCAAAATCATGTATATCGCGGTATATAAACTCATAAACATGTGCATCTGCGCGCACAAAACCATATCAAGTACTGAAAGTGCTCGTAAACTATACCGAATGCATAAGTCAAAATCATGTGCATACTATATGCACGAAATCAAATCAAATATCTCGGAGTGCATAAAATAAAATCGAGTGCAAATGGGTATGCGCAAACGAAAATCAGTACAACTGATACATAAAAATGTGAATCAAGTGCAACTGTGGTGCACAAAAATCCCAATCAAGAAACTAAATCATCATAATACCGGAATAAAACGATGAAAAGGTGATATCAGAATCACCCAGGCGCAATTCACAATAACTGCAGTCGAGGTGCCTTTCCTTAAATGTCGAAAGGTGCCGGTGCATCCAAGGCTGGCAGAGCAAGAATATCTACTTGCCTCCTGTCTACGGTCTGATGTCCTATGCTCTTAGATCTTCGTTTCTTCTGTGGATTACCAGTTACATGACTCCTCGGCTCGACAGCCCGATTCAGAGTAATGACGGAAACAATCCCGCTCTGGCGCTTCTCTGAAGATCTCCTAGCCAATTTACATGGCCACTCGTAACGTATCACATCCATGATGGCAGCCTCTGGCCCACTGAGTGTGCGTGATACAATCGATCCTGGTTCAAGCCTTTATCATGAAGTACTCCCGAAAGATCCTGTCTGGGTCTCTTTCCAATCCTGTCTCTACCGGACTGCCCGGAAGTTGGCATTCTTTACTCGAACCGTTTCTTGATCCGGGACAGCTGCATCCTTATCATGACTTTCCTCTAGAAATTTGGCCGTATTCTACGCCTCTGCATATGTATCAAGTCTTTGACATCAACGGGAAGGAATGTCAACTCGTGAAAATCTCGCACGAACTTCTTACTCCGCTTCCCTTCAATATGGACCAATTCGGAATCATCTCTTCGTAGCTGTGTGGACTGCGCTCCAATTGGCTGTACGCATATCTAGAGTCTCTTTCGAAGCTACGAACTCGGCATCTCTAATACCTTGTAGAAGGCATCTGGTCAATTACGTCCTCAGGAACTCGTCCAAATCATCGGAGTGATGCGCTTTCGCTCGTCCTGTCTCGATTGACTCACAATACGTCTGTATGAGATCTCCTTCTAACTGAAGCTAGGCTATTGATGACTTCGCATCGAAGCATCCAAACAAACAAAATGTTCTAGTCACTTATCTAAGGGCGACTATCGATCTTCTATCACATCTCTGTGTATAACTCATGCTGCATTAGCTTCTGAAATCTGGGGGCGATATCTTATCAAACTCAGCAAAAGCTGGCTCATTTATCTGCATGGTAGACAACGCCTCAATCATCTGTAGTAGATAGTTCATCAACAGTCTTCACAATCTGGCTGGCCTCTAGCAATAGCCCGATCATCTAGTGCAGATCTCGATTGTTCGCGTCAACGAGAAAAAAATAGTAAAACAATATATCAACGCGTTCGTGTGTCACTGGAATACATCCTGGTCAGTCCTCGTTCCTGACAAGCTCGCTCTGACCGCATCTCTAGCCGCAGCTCTCTCTTCTCGTGTAGCCATGGTAACAGAAACCATAATCCGATATCGATGAGGATAGATCATAGGAACGAATAGAAAGACAGTGCATAAGAAATGTACATCCTAAGGCTACTTAAGCGAAGTAGCATATCGTAAGTATGCCGCGGAATATACATACGGTAAGTCACTCAACTTAAATCACCTACTCCATCAACCAAGGTGAACCTACGCAACGAAAGTTCGGGTCTAATACCCTCTCGGCCAAGTCTAAGTTCCGTAAGGTCAAGCCTAGGTTCCGAAATATATATACGCCCTAGACTCCGCATAGTCAAACCTAGACTCGAACCAAGGTTAAACTGAACGCTCTGATACCAACTTTGTCACGACCAGGAAAAGGTACGCGACTGGCACTTGAATCATGTGAAGTCTATAGGACCTGTAACAATTCAAAAAAATAAAATATTATTTTTAGAATTTAAATATTAAAATAATATATTTCACGAAAACTGTTTGATTTGTGAATTGGGGTTTTCGTAAAACGGTATAATTAAATACCAATATTTGGAAAATATTTGGAGATTTATATTGTATTATTTAATAAAATGGTATTTATTGGATTTGGGCATTTTATAATTAATTATGTGCAAGTTTAAATTAAACTTGATTAGTGCACTACTAATCACGATTAAGCCAAATCCGTATTTTTAATTAGCAATGGATAGTGCACCATGACATGTTGCATTTTGTTACATGTTGGTTTCATTTGTATTTGAGTTTGGTTTTATATGAGAGAAAAAGAGAAAAGAAAAGAAAAAGAGTGCATGATTATTGAGGAGAGAGAGTAGGGGACAACATGATGAGGCATGTGAGAGTATGAGAGAGAGAAAGGGGGTAAGGCTCCTACACTTGACTTCTTCTTCATTTCATTTCCCACTTCATTCATCAACTCCTTCTTCTCCTCCTCCTTCACCCTCCTCTACCTCCATAAACCATCTCCAAAACCTTACCAAAACACCACTCCACTTTCATAAAAAAAATGCACACAACCTCACTCTACACCCCCATGGTTGAATCAAATTCAGATTTTGAGCACTTGGAGCATCTATGGTTTTTCTTGAGTTGCTTCCAAGAGGTATAACCTTCTTTTCTCATCTTATTAATTGTTTCCTAACCTTCTAGTTTAGTTTAGAACTCGTTTTAGTGTAGATTGTGATCTTAGAAATTTCTAAGTTGATGTTTAGTGGAAGTTCGGACTTGTGGAGTTGTAATTGAGGCGTAGTGAGTGTTTATATGACCTTAGTGATGTTTTACTGGCTAAGACCAGAGACTAGAACCCAAAACACGAAGTTAGAATTTTCCGACATCGGATTTTTGACAGATTGTGGTGATCTATTGGAATCTGGGATGACCTGAGAGACCCATGTTTGGGTCAAAATTTGCACCCCGGTTGACCAGGTCAAGGTCAACCCCAAGTAAGCGGGCCCAAGCCCAAGCAAGTGGGCCCATACCCAAGTCGAGCCCCACGGCTGGCCTCCCCCATGCCGAAATAAAAAATCATGTAAATAATTTTGATGTAATTTTTTATGCATGAATGTAAGCAAAATGGGCACAAAGCCAAATTTTTGTAAAGCCCATGGCTTATGTGCAAAAGAAATGAGCACATGAGTCATGGGATGGGCAAAATGCCATTTTGTAAAGCCCAAGGGGCTATATGTAAATGTGTAAGCCAATATAAGGCGACATAATGATGAATAAAGCATACACTTTTCATTTCTCTAAAAAAGGTTAGGGTTTTTGTGCCTCCTTCTCCTTCGTCAAGGTTCTAAACCTTCTTCTTTTTTTGAATTAAATCAAGAGTTTAACTCTTCATTTTCTAAAACTAAATAGCTTTTCACCACAAAACCCACAAAGAGGAACTCAGATATCCCATCAGATCTCAGAAAGGAAAGATTTTTAAAATCTCATACTTCTTGTTCTTCAAGATCCGGCCAACAGAGGAGGAAGAAGGAGACCCACTTCCAAGAACCCCACTTTGGGGAAGATCCAGGGCTCAAGGGAGAAGCCCCTTTCATCAGCTCCAAAATATCTTAGGAGTTTAACTCCTCAAAATATATATATATATATATATATACATATATATATATATATACATATATATATATATATATATACATACGAAATAATAAATATTTCCTTTCGGGGGCACAGCTCCCAGTGCGGGGACCAAGTCCTCTGGTGCCCAGCGCTCGCGTGCCAAGCACGTGGGGCGCTGGCGCTCTGGCGCCCAGCGCCCGCGTGCCCAGCACATGAGGCGCTAGCGCTCTGGCGCCCGCGTGCCCAGCGCGTGAGGTGCCAGCGCCTGCTTGCTAGGCACCCACGCGTCCTTTGGACGCTATTTTTCTCTGTTTGTTATACACACACACATTCTAACGGGGCGCTGCCCCGCACCCCGCAAGGGGGCTGCTAGCCCATTTGACCCCCAGCCCGCTATCCGGGTAGCGGGACCCCCGTAAAAACTCTGTGGGGCCCCCGATATATCCAAAACCTCTTCAAAACACAACACTGCACATTGAATTCACATGACCTGTTTGACCCGTCAATCGGAGGTTCCCTTGCTCCAAAGGCGAGGGGTAATTAACGGCAGCTTAATCCGCGACTGCCGGAGATTCGGATCCCCACAATCAATAAACCCCAGCCTACCCTAGGCAGGGGGAATCTGTAATGCGCCTGACAAGCGCGCGCACGTTCTCATCTCAATAGGGTGATGAAAAAACACCCTATAGATTCTGGCACGCTCGGTGGGACCAATCTCTCCTCCCATAGTTCGGGTTAAACGTTCATGCGAACTCAATCAATATACATATCTATATTTATACTAAAATAATGCTCTTTCATGCAGGTTTTCAAGCAATCACTTTTCAACAATGTCTCCAAAGATGAACTCAGCTCTCAGCACGGCTCCCATCTCCTACACGATGAAGATGGACGTCAGGACGGTCCTTCCGGCCAGTCTCGGGCGACAGTGGGAGGAGCCGCCGCTACCATTTGGCTCTATTCTGTTTGTGCCAGCTAACGTCGTCCCTGCTCTTCAAGCCCTAGTAATGGATAAACCAGCCTCAAAGGGGAAAAGGTCGAATGTCATGATCGTGAGGGCGCCCCAACCCAAACGCAAGTCAGTGTTTGAACGACTTTCCATGGCCCCAGCTGGGGGCAAGGCCATCAACACCAACAAAGCAACAAGGCATCTCGGGCAAGCTCCAGCGGCGCCCCTGACAACTGCTCGATTGGGTATCTTCTCTAAGCTCCCTATCACTCAGCCTATGGCGGCTTCCCGAAGAGCAAAAGCCTGCCAAGCGCTCAAGGCAGAGAAGCTGAGGCAGAAGCGGCTCAGATACAGAGCCAACAAAAGGTCTAGGGCTCCGGCCATGTTAAAATTTATGAATTTCCAAACCCCGGACCTCTCCGTGAAACCAGCTGCCAGTGATGAAAGGATGGCTGACTGTGTTATCCACACAGTCTACATGGTAGGCGCGCGTCCCAGCGACAACCTTCGCAGCAAGGATGGGGCCATCACATCTCAAATCCAATCTGGTGTGAATGTGGCTGTCACTTCCCAAGACCAGCATCCTCCTGAAGGTAATGAAAATGCTCCAAGTGAAGCTGATAAGCAGAAAGATCCCTCAGTTTATGAGGAGTCGGGCTCAGAAAGCGAAGATGAGCCAACTTTCCATCCTAAGACCGCAGAGCAGCAACTTCTCCAGGAGCTCCAAAAGCAGCTTAGAAACAAAGACAAGGAGATAGCCAAGCTCTACTCAAAAATTAACGACTTGACAAACGTCGTTTTAGAGCTCACGGCCCAACTTGCCTCTTAGCCGCTCAATCAAGCGCATGGTTCTACTCATGAACCGGGAAACGGTGTCCCGAGACAGCCGACGCCTATTCCCTCAAATCCAAAGGTGGGCGGACCGCATGAAAGTCAGTCGCATCCTATCTCGGGAAATATCTTGGCTACCGATGACAACAACCCTCTAACTCAAGATCAAATCATAGATTTGGTTGCCAACAAAGTCAAAACATTGGTAGCCGAAGCCGGAGAGCAAAAAGATGTCAGCAGTAGCGGAAGACCATATCCTGCTCGGTAAGATCTTATGGAGTTTCCCACTGGCTATGTCGTCCCCAAATTTGAAAGGTTCGATGGGACGAGAAATGCGAACCGGCACATTACCTAATTTAAAGCATCATGCGCGAATACTGGGGGCAATGATGCGCTCCTTCTCCGCCAGTTTGTCAATAGCTTGACCGATGTTTCTTTCGATTGGTATGAAAGCATACCGGATGACTCGATCACGACGTTCGCTCAAATAGAATCCATGTTCAAGCAAAGGTTCATGAGTGTCAGCGATAAAATCACCATTGCCGACATCGTAAGGACCGAGCCAAAGAACAATGAAAGCAACATGGATTTTATAGTCCGATGGCGCAATCTCTCTGTCAAATGTGAACCGCCATTGGAGAAAGACCAATCCGTCAGTCTTCTTATTGAAAACCTGAAGGATTGGATGAAACCTTTCCTGTGCACCATAGGCCTTAAAACATTCCAAGAGCTGACCAAGAAGGTCCAAATGTTGGAACGCTCAAAGCCCGAGTCCACTCAGGATCTTCGGTTCACAAACAGACCGAAAACATGGAGGGACGGCAACCGAAAAGGCGAAAGTTCCAACAACACCGATTCTCTTATTTGGCAAAGAGAAGGCAGAGCGAAGGCTAACAACCCCCGAGAGCCAACTTTGGAGGAAAGGAGAAATAAGGTCTACTCTTTCAGAAGAGACAAGGTCCACAAAATATTCAAAGATACTCTGAAGAATGGCCTGCGGCTACCAGAACCAAAAAGGCTAAGGGAAGCGAACATGACTGATCATCCCAACTTTTGCCCATACCACCGAGTGCTGGGACACACTATTGAAGACTGTTGCATCTTCAAGGATTGGGTCGAGAAATAATACAAGGCAGGAGAAATATCATTGTCCCCTGGCGTGTTAAAAAACGGTCAAGCTGCGACCGCCAATTTCATAGAAAAGGAGACCGAAGTCCTTCAGGAACCCGATTCTCTCAGACATCTGCCTTTCTCTGAGAAGAGCGGACTAAGGCAACAAGCTAAGAGCCAGGCGAGCAACATTGCCAATGAAGAAGCAATAGACGGGTACACAACCCATACGGTCTACATGATGGAGCACAGAGGAGCAAGTCCTCCTATGCCTTATAGCCATGACAATGACGTGGTTGTTGCCATCCAACACCGGCTCAATCCAAATGATGAAGAGCCCGCTCAGGCCATTGAGCCAAAGGAACTCGTGGTTCTTGTTGAATCAAGCTCAGGCGGTAAGGATGATCCCGTTGTCGTACCCAGGACTATAGAACAAGTATTATTCCAATGGCTTCAAAAGCAGCTTCAGGACAGGGACAAGAAGATGGCCAAGGTCTATTCAAAAGTCGACGAGCTGGCAAACGTCGTGGCAGATCTCATGACCCAAGTCGCCCGATTGCAATTACAGCAAAATCAAATTTTGGTTCGTGCGCTATGGATTGATATCCGGAAGCAGCCAATCGATACTCCCTCCGGCCCAAGCGGAACACCTTTGCGAAAAACGGCCGCGGTCAACCTCCAGTCCCTCTGATACGTACACTGAATGTGGTAAGAAGATAGTAGGCGAACCAAAGACTGATCATCCTCAGGGTCCAGCATCAGTAAAGGCACCTACTCTAATGGAGAGAAAGAAGAAAGTATACTCCTTCAGGAGGGATGAAGTCCACAAAATATTCGAGGACGCCTTGAACAATGGTCTTCAACTGCCTATTCCAAAGAGGTCACATGAGATGAACATGACAGGCAATCCCATATACTGCCCATATCATAGAATGGTGAGTCATACCATTGAAGACTGCTATGTTTTTAAAGATTGGGTGGAGAACCAATACAAACTTGGGAAAGCCTCACAGTCGTCAGATGTACCGACAAGCCACAGAGCTACGGTCATCAACACATCTCCACCAGGATCAAAGTTCGAGGAGCTGGGATAAGCAAACAACAGACCGCCAAGTCTTTAAACTAGGAATAAACGACCACCACGTCATTAAACTGGAAACAATCGACCTCTAGGTCGTTAAACTGGGAATATAAATAAATAAATAAATAAAAGCCGAAATGATGGGGCAACTCGCAATAAAAATCAGCGAGTAAAATAAATAAGAAAATAAAGCCGAAATGATGGGGCAACCGCGAATAAAAAGCCGAAATGATAAGGCAATCGCGACCTTCGCGATAAGAAAAGTTGAAATGATAGAGAAATCGCGGTAAAAATAATAATAAAAAAAACAAAAAAAAAAGTGGCGAATGATGAGTAGCTCCTGGTACCATATTCTAGTGCAGCGATGCAGACGCCAACCAAATTCTGAATGTCCCAACGGCGAATGATGAGTCGCTCCTGGTACCATGTTCCAGTGCAGCGATGCAGACGCCAAAAAAAATTCAAATTCCTAAAATTCTCCCAGCTCTACGGGTGGTCCCCAAATTGACTACCGTATACAATCCACGGGCTCAAATAATTCTCCTCACACCCATGCCCCACCGCAGTCACCAGTCTAGCGGCCAGTCTCCGCCCTTGGAATTATGCTCCATTTGGGAAGACCCACTCATATGTCATCACGATACATGAGGAGAACAAACTTACGAGATCCTCTCGACTCGTAAGAAAACGCCTTTGTGGGATCCTTAAGACTCACAAAGGAAAAACACACTTGGGAGTCCCAACGACTCCTAAGGAGAATACACCTACGAGATCCTTTCGACTCGTAGGGAGAATACTTTTATGGGACCCTTATGGCTCATAAAATTGAAAAGTCTTAAGTGATAGGGACCTAAACCTGTCTCCTAAGCCATCACTCCTCAACAGGGAAAGGCAAATGATGAATTGCTCCTAGCACCTGTGCTTCAGTGTTAGCAACGCTGATGCCGACCCCTACCCTAAAATTTCAAACTTCCGATCCAATAGACCCCTAAGTATTTAAACTGGGAACAGATGACCTATAAGTCGTTAAATTAGGAACAGATGACCTATAAGTCGTTAAATTAGGAACAGATGACCTCTAAGTCGTTAAACTGGAAACAGATAACCTCTAAGTCGTTAAACTGGAAACAGATGACTGCTAAGTCGTTAAACTGGGCACAATAGACCCCTAAGTCTTTAAAGTAGGAACAAATGACCTCTAAATCGTTAAACTGGAAACAGATGACCCCTAAGTCATTAAACTGGGAACAAGGGAAATCCATTCATGTGTCCTCATGATGCATGAGGAGAGTAAAACTTGCGAGATCCTTATGACTCGTAAGAAAACGCCTTCGTGGGATCCTTACGACTCACAAAGGAAAGACACACTTGGGGGTCCTCACGACTCATAAGGAGAAAATACACCTACGAGATCCTTATGACTCGTAGGGAGAAAATGCTTTTATGGGACCCTTACGGCTCATAAAATTGAAAAGCCTTAGGTGATAGGGATCTAAACCTGTCCCCTAAGCCATCGCTTCCCAATAAGCAAAGGCAAATGATGATTCGCTCCTGGTACCATATTCCAGTATAGCGATGCTGATGCCGACCCAAAAACCAATTCCTAAATCCTCCCAGGGCAAATGATGAGTTGCTCCTGGCATTATTCCAGTGCAACAATGCAGATGCCGACCAAAACCAAAATCCCTAAATCCTTTCGTGGCAAATGATAATTCGCTCCTGGTACCATATTCCAGTATAGCGATGCTAATGTCAACCCAAATCAAATCAAACCAACAACCTCTGCGGCGGAATCATACTTTGTCTCAGAGTGTACCCCGCGTCGAAATCATGCTTCGCCTCGGAATATCCACCTTCCCTGTCGGAATTATGCTTCGCCTGGGAATCATCCTCTACGTCAAAACCAGTGACACTCCTTGCCGGGGAAACATCGACCACAGACACTCCATGTCGGGGACAAGTCAACAAGCGACCTCCTCATTGGAATTATGCTCCATCCTGGAATCAAATCAACCAACGACCTCCCTGTCGGAATTATGCTTCGACTCGGAATCAAGTCAACCAATGACCTCCCCGTCAGAATTAAGCTCCGCCTCGGAATCAAGTCGACTAACAAGATCTGCATCGAAATCATGCTTCGTCTCAGAATGTACCCCGTGTCGAAATCATGCTTCGCCTCGGAGTATCTTCTTTCCCTGTCGGAATTATGCTTCGCCTGGGAATCAACCTCTGCATCGAAATTATGCTTCGGTCAGAATGTCTGCCGCTCGTCGGAATTATTCTTTGACCCCTTGGAATCATGCTCCGCTCTTCGGAATTATGCTCCGATCCCTGGAATCAAGCTCCGCTCTTCGGAATTATGCTCCGATCCCTAGAATCATGCTCTGCTCTTCGAGAATGATGCTCCGATCCCGGAATTATGCTCCAATCCTCGGAATTATGCTCCGGTCCCTGGAATTATGCTCCCGGGATGATGCTCCTTCCCTGGAATGATGTTCCACCTCGAAGTCCAACTTCAAGATCCATCAATTTCATGCACACAACTCATATACGTGGTGTGCATTCATTGATGGGGGGCACTTTGTTGGAGTCGAAATTTGCACCCCAGTTGACCAAGTCAAAATCAAGGTCAACCCTAAGTAAGCGGGCCCATGCCCAAGTCGAGCCCCGCGGCTGGCCTCCCCCATGCTGAAATAAAAAATCATGTAAATAATTTTGATGTAATTTTTTATGCATGGATCTAAGCAAAATGGGCATAAAGCCAAATTTTTGTAAAGCCCATGACTTATGTGCAAAAGAAATGAGCACATGAGGCATGGGATGGACAAAATGCCATTTTGTAAAGCCCAAGGGGCTATATGTAAATGTGTAAGCCTATATAAGGCAAAATAATGATGAATAAAGCATACACTTTTCATTCCTCTCAAAATGGTTAGAGTTTTTGTGCCTCCTTCTCCTTCCTCAAGTTTCTAAACCTTCTTCTTCTTTTGAATTAAATCAAGAGTTTAACTCTTCATTTTCTAAAACTAAATAGTTTTTCACCACAAAACCCACAAAGGGGAACTCAGATCTCCCATCAGATCTCAGAAAGGAAAGATTTTTAAAATCTCATACTTCTTGTTCTTCAAGATCCGGCCAACAGAGGAGGAAGAAGGAGACCCACTTCCAAGAACCCCACTTTGGGGAAGATCCAGGGCTCAAGGGAGAAGCCCCTCTCATCAGCTCCAAAATATCTTAGGAGTTCAACTCCTCAAAATATATATATATATATATATATATATATATATATATATATATATATATATATGAGAATAATGTAGAAAAGAGGCCATAGGAGGGGATTTCCTCCTATGGCGTTCGAAAAAATACAACTTCCACCATTTTTTCCGACGATCGGCATCCATCATCATCATCGTTATCATCTAAGATGTACATACACCAAATTTCATGTGATTTCACCACTTTTTCACCGTTGAATAAGCAATGTAAAAAGTTCTATTGTCGGTAAACCATTAATTTTGCACCAACTAAATCAACGGTGAAAAGGTTGTAGAATCACATGAAATTTCGTGTATCCACATCTTAGATGATGATGATGAAGATGGTGGGTGCCGATCGTCGGGAAAAACTCGGGAGGGGGTATTTTTTCGACGCCATAGGAGGGAATCCCCTCCTATGGCCTCTTCCCTCCATTAATCTCTATATATATATATATATACACACACACACGAAATAATAAATATTTCCTTTCGGGAGCACAGCTCCCAGTGCGAGGACCAAGTCTTCTGGCGCCCGGCGCCCGCATGCCCGGCACGAGGGGCGTTGGCGCTCTGGCGCCCAGCGCCTGCGTGCTCGGCACGAGGGGCGCTAGCTCTCTGGCGCCCAGCGCCCGCGTGCCCGGCACGAGGGGCACTGGCGCTCTGGCGCACAACGCCCGCATGCTAAGTACGCGAGGCGCCAGCGCCCAGCGCCTGTGTGCTAGGAACGCGAGGCGCTCGCACCCACGCGTCCTTTGGACGCTATTTTTCTCTTTTTTTATGCACACACACATTCTAACAGGGCACTGCCCCGTACCCCGCACCCCGCAAGGGGGCTGCTAGCCCCCTTGACCCCCAGCCCACTATCCGGATAGCGGGACCCCCGTAAAAACTCTATGAGGCTCCCGATATATCCAAAACCCCTTCAAAACACAACACTGCACATTGAGTTCGCATGACTTGTTTGACCCGTCAATCGGAGGTTCCCTCGCTCCAAAGGCGAGGGGTAATTAACGGCAGCTTAGTCTGCGGCTGCTGATTTGTATGTCAAAAACTATCTAATACCGCAATCAAGAACGGCGTCGCATGAAGCTAGCCGGTGAGTACGGATCGGTCCACAGGGATGTTGTGAATCTCCTAGTCGCGCTAACGAGTTAATTCCGAAAGGTGTTCGGATTGGTTATTAAATCTAAAAACCTAAATTATTCTATCTACGATTATCTAGATCTATTCTTGCTAGGGTTAGGTTTAGGGATGGTTTGGAAATGCAAGTAAATCTCAACGCTTTCATACCCGTATGAAGATCTATGAGGAGTTATGGTAATTATCAATAAAGGGGATTCGATCCATTCGGGAAGGTGTTCCTTCCTCTAGGTTCTTGTCCTTCCTTTAGAGATCCTTACCCTAACCTCCATGGAAAACATGCGCAACCGGGCCTTTACACTACGGTGTCACCGCTACCTCGAGGGATAGGGTGCCGTAGGGCGCGGTGTGTGCGTGTATGCATGGAGTCCTATTTAAAATGTATTATGGGTAAGAAAGGGATGAGAGATCTCATCTCTCAAAATACTTCCCCAAAGCTAACTCTAAACAAGTTCCTAGGGCATGAAATTAAATCTACCTAGGGCAAAGAATTGAAATCTAAACTAGAGCGAGGAATTAAATCTACTTACAGATGCATTTCTCCAATCATCAATGCAGGGTTGTCAGATCTGAATTTCTGAATTGAAGAGAGGCACCGATGCTCTCCACAAGAAATCTGGAATTCATTATTAAAAGGAGGCATAAAGAATTACAATGATTAGAGTTCCTATTTATAAAGAATAGGAAACCCTAGGGTTACATTTGTTTCGCATGTCCACAATTACACAAATAGCCCTAGAAAGACTTAGTCAGTGCCGCCACAAATTACTATAAAAATTTCAGCTTCTGATTGCTCAAGACCGCCGCGGAACCGCGGCCCGAGGCCTGGTTTGGCCGTAGTTCCGCGGCCAAAAGAAGGAATTGGGCTTCTAATTTTCTTGGGCTGATTTCTAGTGGCTTGGGCTTCTTAGTTCTATATATCTTTTTCCATTTGGGCTTCTAGGTTGGTTCCAGATCTCCAGTGAACAATTTGCAATGGCTTTTTAACCGTTCGCCTTGTAATCTTGGACCTTGCGTTACCTTGTACTTTGTGAATTTTATCTTTGATGTAGGCTTGATCAAGAGTCCTCTGTTTGTTGGTTAAAGTCCATATTTTTATTGTCTTTACATCGTTTGCACTGTTTTCTGTCCAAGAACCTGTAACCTGTAAAATGTAGCAGACATGCGTCAAAAGTACCTGTTTATTTATAAAAAGAATAACAATGGGGAATATAATAATGCAATATTATGGTGTGAACAAATACCCCCAAACTTATCTTTTGCTCATCCTCGAGCAAACTTATTTTTTATTCACTAAAATCCTAACCGCACTTTCGCAGGGAAACGCGATTGCACTGAGCACGTGCAACAAGCCGTTAAACCTCTAGGTGTCCCTAGTAGGAGGAGTGTTGTCTCCTGAGGGTTTTCAGCGGATACTACCCACAAAATCCTATCAATTCGGCCCATTAACTTTTGTTCTCCAATTAGGTTTTCTAACAAGGAATTCTATTATCGTCGACTCGTAAATTATCCACCCATATTCTTCACGCTTCCTCATCATTTAACTTAAGATTATATATGTTCTATATATTTACTTAGCTTTCGGCATTTCTTAAGTTTTCCTTCTAGGGTTCCATCTCCACTTAGGAATTTCTATCAACTCTACTAAAGATACAAGTTCTATTCTTCACTCATTTCTCTCATCTAAACTCCAATCACATATCCCTACGTGTGTGTATAAATTACCCCTACACTTGGAAATTCAAATCAAGCAATCATATCCTTGTCCGTTGTCCAAAGCACTTATTAATTGGTGAATTTAAATGAATTTTGCTTACACATCCTTCATGCGATCGTTAATACTTCTTGAGGTACCAACAACCGATTACAAGATATGTTTGCACTTTTAAAACGTAATTCCTAGTCTTGCAACACCCAAGGCTTTTAGCAGTGACTCCCAAACCAGTTGGTCTAAGGCACTAGGTGATGAAGCACCCTCGCTAAATATTTTTCTATTTTTGCAGCCTTAAGTAATCACAAAAACCAGTGTTCATTTTTTATATTCTTTATTCACATTTTTTTTCTTTTATTTTCTTCGTACTAAGGACTTTAGAAAAGAGCATTTCAAGGTCTCTTCTACTATTCCAAGTTTCAAGGTGCGTGATTGTGCAAATTGTAGGGTATACGTTTTCAGAATCTAGACTTAAGCTAGGAACTATTTTTCAAACTTATACTCTAATAAGAACATCAATACTCTTCCCTTGTTTCAACTTAGCCCAAAAAGTGAACCCAAAATTTGCCTATTTCTAAATAAACTACAAAGACATATACTCTCTACCGTTAAACTTTAAGGAAGGTTATTTTTAGGGTTTTAAATTTACTAAGTCTAAGATCTAGTTGTTCCTAGCCAGTTAACCTATTTTTCAAACTCAAGTCAATTAGCCAAAATTGAATACATTAATTTTTATAATTTTTTTTTGAAATTTTTCAATTTTTATGGGTTTTCAAATAAGTATGCAAATGCAAAAATATGTACAAATGAATGCGAAGGAAGAAGACGTACCGAGCATACCTCCAAACTTGAACTTGACAGTGTCCTCACTGTCATGCTAAACCAAGAGGGTCAAAATATCGGCACTCCCCTGTTTATTTATTTACAATTTTTTTTTAATGTTTTGAGTTTTTTTTTTCTTATAGAAAAAGAAAACAAAAATATATATACATATATACAACAAGGTTCCCCCCAAACTTAAGCTTGGCCTTACACAAGCCAAAGGTTAGCACCAACCATTCAAAAATCTTATCGTGGTAATGTCCAAGTTGGTGAAATAATGGGGTGTAGATGAAAGAAATGAGAAACACGCGAGACCGTGTAGAAAGAAGAATGGTAGAATATGGTCTCGGTGGGGGAGAAGAATGGCGGAAAGGAGAAAGAAGGGTTGCGCGATCTTGAGGGTGTAAATCGAGTGAATAAATTAGCGCAATTTGTGATGACCGATGTGTTAAAAGCGATTGCGCTAACCTATCAACCCGTCGTGCAATGGGGTCAAATCCCTTAAGATTCGCAAGAAAACATGGGTACGCCGAACTTGGTATTTGAGATGAAAGCGTAACGGTCACTTGTACGGTCGGAACAATAGGAAGGACGAAAGGGAGTGATTAAGGGATAGTATCATTCTCACCGTAGTAAACTGTCTCGAACTTGAAAGATTCCATTAATGGTTCGAAACTACTGTAAGCACCCGAGTATGATGGTTCATCTAACTCATCTGAAAATGTAAAAGTCTCAAACTCGGGCGGTGAGTCATCAACATCGTCCGAAAAAGTGAAACACTCATACGTGTTATCGGCTGTGAGAACTGTGTCAGATTCAAAGGAAAATTTTTCAAGCTCACAGTCTTCAAGCGTGGTCGGAACGATGGAAAGGAGGGAGGGTGATATAACAGTCAAAGGTTCAGGAGGACGAATTGGAAAATCAGACACATCAAATAAAAATGGTTCAACCTCAATATGATCCTCAATACTATCCTTATAATTCTCCTCAAGATTCAACTCATCCATGCCATTATCATCAAACTCAAGACGCAGATGAGATTCGGGAGAAACATTTAATAACTCGGGATGATGATTTGAACATAAGATCTCAATTAAATCGACAGGTTCATCATCCGAAATATTCCCGGCGTCTATATCCTCAATCAAGTGAAAATCAATTTTCTTAGACACCTCATCAAAATCATGGATATCTATTGATTTAGATTCTAGATGGGAGGTGTAAAGGTCGAGAGGATTAAGTGTGGTTTCACTCGAAAGGGGTTCTTCACAATTTGGCAAATCAAGCACTACAAAATCACACAACTCATTTTTATTTTGAACTTGTGAATCATTTAGGACATTCGATGGAAAACTGGAGTTGTGGGCTTCAATTGGGTAAGGGTAGGTTTGATTTGGAAATCCTCTCTCATTCTCACTCTGTCCAACCGCCTTCTTATACATTAAAAAATTTGAAGCTAGCGGGAAACTAGCTACCGTTTCACTAGGTTGCATAAGGGCGGCCACGGACGCTTCCACATTCCTAGTCATTTTATTTGTTGCTGCAATATAAGCCTCCAACGACTCTTCCAAACTAGACTTAGGTGGTGAGGGGGTTTCGGTAAAAGTTTCAAAATGGTGTGGATATGCAAAACTCCCAACAGGCTGTGTAGAAGCAGTGTCTAGTGAAGGTGGGAAGGTTGGGTAGGACTGGTAGGAAGTGGGTGATTGGACAGGGGTAGGGTCAACATGTGGATAAAAAGGTGAATAATCGTGCGGATCCCTAGAACTAGATGAGTGGAGAGGGGTGAAAGATCGACTGTGAGGTTGAGCAATATGCTCAGCAATGGACATCGGCTTAGGAGTGACATAAGGACTCGAAAAAGTGGTGTCAACATATGGAGGTGGTAAAAGTTGACTTGGTTGACACAAAGTGGGTTGCATAGTCAAACTGTTTCTCCTAGACGCCTCTATTTGATCTTTCAACGATATTTTTGGCAAGGAGGGATCGTCTTTAAATTGACCGAACAAATTGACATACGACGCAAAATTTGGTTCGGGATACCAAAGTTCGGCAAGTGATTTATTATGTGGGGTACCCATGTTGGAAGGAAGGGTGAAAGAAAGAAAGTTGGGTGGTGGTGCAAGGATTTATTTGCGGCAAAGGTTTGCAAGTTTTCTAATAAAAAATTTCATTTTTCTTTTTATCTTTATTTGGAAAAATTTTGTTGCAAAAAGATTTTCGAGAAAAAATATGCAACAGAAAATTTACTTGCAATCTATTTCTAATTTAAACAAATCGCAAAAATCCTGCACAAGATTGTTATATAGAAGGGAAGATTTTTGTAAGCGCAAGGAATCCTGCAGAAGATTTGACAAAAGATATATGGGGATTTGCAGAGGGAAGAAATAGGAAACAAACCATGCAAAAAATTCGCAATGATGATGCAAGAGGGCCGCGGAAAGGCGGCGGGAGCGCGCTTAGGCCGCGGTTTAGCGGTGGAATGGAGGCTTCAGGGCTCCAAAAAATTTCTGCTGTTCTGTACTTGTAATCCCTCTCTGTTTTGATGTATCCTTTTCTGTTTCGAACTCTGAATTTTTCCATATCCGATTTTGTATATCCTGCAAAATTCAAACAACAAAGTATCCCTTCCAAAAATAACAGATGAAATATTTTTATATTTTTTTATGATTTTTCAGATTTTTATGATTTTTTATTTTATTAAGATTAACCCGAAATTGCAAAAAGGAAATTTCTACGCCATCCCCGGTAACGGCGCCATTTGATTTGTATGTCAAAAACTATCTAATACCGCAATCAAGAACGGCGTCGCATGAAGCTAGCCGGTGAGTACGGGTCGGTCCACAGGGATGTTGTGAATCTCCTAGTCGCGCTAACGAGTTAATTCCGATGGGTGTTCGTATTGGTTATTAAATCTAAAAACCTAAATTATTCTATCTACGGTTATCTAGATCTATTCTTGCTAGGGTTAGTGTCACGACCCGCTTCCCAGAGTACGCAAGATTTGGGCACGTGACATAGCCAACCATGCTACCTGTGGGTAGGAAGTATCCATCCACAGTCACATTACGGTTGTACAGATATCAAGAACAGTAAAATAAACTAAACTAATACATGTCCAAATCCATAATAACAAGAATCAATAAACAATAAGTGCGGAAGCTAATGATCCAATACAATGAATAAACAGTATGTCCCATAATGCGGGCTCACATCTGGAAATGAAATGACATAAATGAACTAAACTCTAAAGAACTCACAGTTCAGCCTGCTGGCTGAAGTACTCCTGCTCGGTCGACGACAAAGGTACGGAATCTGGGCCATGCAAAACCCAGACGTCAGCGCGTCATGATATCAAGTATATAGCATAAACATGGTAATAAACAATGCAAGCATGAACATGAATAAGGCAGTAATAAGAGATAACAAGCAGGGTGAGGTGCAGTGGTGACTAAACTGTCCTATCAGGTTTTCTACTCTATAGTCTTTGAAACCAATTGATGAATCGTCGATGTAACTCAATAGTATCCCGTGCGTGCCCGGGACCACGGTCATGATTCTCGGGGCTGAATCCGAGACGTGCCGCTAAGCAGTAAAAGGTAGTAGGATAGATGAGTGATGTCAGCATCAACACTCCGGAGCTGGCCAAGCCCGTAAGACTGATCAGAACAATGTGTCGAACTGTTGAGTTACAAGTCGGTTTCACCTTTGATTTCCCCATACCCCAAGCTATGTATGTCAGGTCAGGTATTCAGTAGTCAAGGACTAATGCCAACACAAGTCAAGTAAAGGTAGGTATGTCTGGATCGACAGCAGGAATGGTTAGGTTTGTCGGCATTAGGCATGAGATCAGGTAACAGGTCAGGTTACTTTCAACAGGTAGAGTCGATATGTACAGGGTGTTGTGTCCGGTGTATCAGTACATGAGTCAGGTGTATCAAGATTGGTCAATATGTAATGCAATCAGGTATATGATGATAACAGGTATAGTAACAAATAATGAACAGTAGCAGGAAACAGTAAATAGCAATTATTATTCTATGTGAACATAGTGATGTTTGTATTTCATATTAATCCGGTTCACGCACCTTTGAGGTGCAAAAGCCACAAGATAAAACAATATCGATAGTATACATAATGGAGTTTCAAGAATTTGAACTAAGTATAATATTTACCTCATGAGTGGCTTTAACAAATGAAGTGAGGATGATCTAGCAATTTAGGCAAGGATGTGCCAAATTGGTTAATTAGTTAAGGTGTTTGATTAAAAGCATACCGATTAACTACAAGTAGCAACTACAATGGTTTAACATTACGGATGATTGTAATTGTCATCAAGTCGTGTGGTTATAACAGATAACATGATTATTAAGTTTGTAGCATGTTAAAGCAAGTATTCGGATACTTGCCTCGGCGGTTCCGCAAACCGAAACGCGGATGCGGTGTCGGTAGAAACCACGATACGGAAGCACGGGCCACGGATCGAGTCCCGACAGAGGTCAACGGGATCACACGGACCAGGGGACTTCGCTGGAGCGTCGGGTTCGTCAGACGGCACGGTCGGGTTCCGGCAACAACAAAGTAGCAAGTTAGCAACAAAGATACGATTTACACCAAAATACGACCAGCGAAGAAATTGTACCGCGAGGAAGCACAAGGAAACTCACCGCGAAGCGACAGGGTGCAAACACGATGGCTCGACGGCACCGGATCGCCGGCGAGGCGACGGCGGCGGCTGCAGCAGGGGGAAGGATCTCGGGTGTGCAGGGTAGTGGGCTGCGGCGAGTTGGAGAAGGGTGTGGTCGACTCAGGTGGTCGTGGGAGAGGGAGAGATGGTCGGAGGTGGCGTCTACGAGGTCTCCGGCGCGCTTCTCCGGCGAACAGGGAAGTTGCAGGCGAAGGATGAGGGGTTGGCTGCAGGTCGGTGGTCTGGCGAGGGTGGAGGGAAGGCGACGACGAAGATGCGACGAAGAGGAGGAGAGGGAGTCGCGGCGTCGTCGGCGGCTGGAGGCGACGTCGACGACGAGGCCCTGCAGGTTGGAGGCGAGGCCGGGCTGCGCGCAGGTGTGGGCGAGAGGAGGAAGGAGGGAGGAGGAAGGCGCGGCTGACCCGGAGGCGTCGCAGGCGGCGACGGCGAGGTCGCGGTGGCGACGGTGGTGAGGTCGCGGTAGGCTAGGGTTAGGGTTTGTGGGTTTCTCGCGATGGAGAAGGTTGCGTGAAGGCGGCTGCTGCATGCGAGAGAATATATAGAGGAGAGAGAGAGAGATTGGAGAGAGAATGAGAGAGAGAGATTGAGAGAGAGATTGAGGGAGGAGAGAGACAGAGAGAGAGATGGAAAGGAGGGGGCCCACGAGCTCGGTTGTGAGCTCGTGATTGGCTGAGGGTGTGAGTGGAAGTTAGAAGAATACTTAAAAGATTTGAAAAGAGATTTCCAGGGGTTAAACTGTGTAAGGAAATATATACGTATAAATTATAGTTTTAGATATTAAATTGAAACGGGCCCTTTTTGGCGCGAAATGAAACATTTCCAAATCGCGCCCGGGTTGCGCCCAAATGTTCCAAATTCAAATTATAGGATTTTAAGCGGGTTCCAAATTTTGAAAAGAGGGGTTTAGTGATTAAAATGCATGCCCCCAAGTCGGACACTTGCACGCGCGCGTAGTCGCCCAAACTTGCCCGTTTAGCCAAACGGAACGGAATCTCGACACGCGGACGCTACCACGCGACTAGTGGCGACGAGTAGGCTAACATGGACATCTTAAATTTCATTTTCGGAGTTAAAATTTGTTATGTGCCAAAATGACTTAACCGGATAAAATTTAGCAATAAACACCAGAAAATCAGGAAAATTGGAATGAGCAATAAATAACCCTCAACTAGTAATATACATAGTATTATTGGGCTCGGGTGTTACATCATACCCAACTACAAAAAGAATTTCGTCCTCGAAATTCCAAGAATACAAGATAGCTAACTACTGGAAAAGACGAGGGAATTTCTGCCGGATCTCGTCTTCTCGCTCCCAAGTGGATTCTCCATGCGATCGGTTACCCCAAGAAACTAGTACAAGAGGGATAACTTTGTTCTTAAGAACCTTTTCTCTTCGATCCTTGATCTCGACTGGTCGCTCCTCAAAAGTCAGGTCTTCCCGAACGGTCAACTCCGAGTGATCCAAAACATGGGTCTCATCACGAACATACCTCCGTAGTTGAGACACATGAAACACATCATGAACTCCTGCTAATGACGATGGTAACGCCAACCGGTACGATACCTCTCCAACACGCTCCAATATCTCGAAGGGTCCAACGAATCGAGGACTAAGCTTTCCCCGACTTCCAAAGCGAATCACCCCTCTAGTCGGTGATATCTTCAGGAATACCAAATCGCCCACGGCGAACTCTAGAGGTCTTCTTGACGTGTCGGCCCAACTCTTCTGTCTGTCTTGAGCTGCCTTCATATGCTTTCTGATTGTATTCACCTTCTCGACTGTCTGCACCACCAAATCTGGTCCTAGTAACCT
Organism: Agapanthus africanus; assembly: GCA_030015575.1. Taxonomy (NCBI): domain Eukaryota; kingdom Viridiplantae; phylum Streptophyta; class Magnoliopsida; order Asparagales; family Amaryllidaceae; genus Agapanthus; species Agapanthus africanus. The sequence continues at coordinate 259,443,991 of CM057350.1, forward strand.
TCGTTCACCAACATCGTCCCAACAAACAGGTGAACGGCACTTACGACCATACAGCGCCTCAAACGGGGCCAACTGAAAAGTTGCTTGGAAGCTGTTGTTGTACGAAAACTCCACCAGGTGTAGATGATCTTCCCAAGAACCTTTGAAGTCCAACATGCAAGCCCTCAACATATCTTCAAGGGTCTGGATCGTTCTCTCTGATTGTCCATCAGTCTGGGGATGATAAGCTGTGCTGAACTTCAATCGAGTCCCCAAACTTTCTTGTAAACTCCTCCAAAAGTGCGACAAGAACCGAGTGTCCCGATCGGACACGATGCTTACCGGTACTCCATGTAATCTGACAATCTCCTGCATGTACCGTTCTGCCAAGGTCTCTGTCGATTGACCAACCCGAAACGGAATAAAGTGAGCTGCCTTGGTCAACCGATCGACAATCACCCATACTGCATTGTTGCCCTTTGGACTCCGCGGTAAAGCCGTCACGAAATCCATGGTTATATGGTCCCACTTCCATTGAGGAATCGGAAGTGGTTGCAACAAACCAGCAACCCTTTGGTGTTCAGCCTTGACTTGCTGACACACCAAGCACTTAGCCACGAAGCGAGCGATTTCCCGTTTCATACCTTCCCACCAGAAATGCTGTCGAATATCTCGGTACATCTTTGTCCCTCCTGGATGTACAGAGTAAGCTGAACTGTGTGCCTCCTTCATAAGCTCTTCACGCACATCTCCTTTTGGCACACATAGACGGCTACCAGATCTCAACGAACCATCCTCATGGATCAGTAGATCGGTTCGTAGTCCGGCTCCAACCTGCTCTCGAAACTTTTGCAGTCTAGGATCCTGCGATTGCGCCGCTTTAATCTTCTCAACTAAGGACGATTGTACTTGTAACTGCATCAACTGTCCTGTAGCACGCGGTAGCACAACCTCCAAGTCAAATCTCTGAAACTCCTCAATGATCTCCCTCTGTGCAGTCAATAACTGAATTGCTGGTAACCGACTTAGCGCATCTGGCACGACGTTAACTTTTCCCGGATGGTACTTAAGATCAAGGTCGTAGTCGGCCATCAGCTCCAACCATCTGCGTTGCCTCATGTTCAACTCCTTCTGAGTGAACACATATTTCAAACTCTTGTGATCCGTAAAGACTTCAACTCTCTCGCCCAGAAGGTAGTGTCTCCAAATCTTCAAGGCGAAGATCACGGCTGCAAGCTCCAAGTCGTGAGTCGGATAATTCTGCTCATGAGTCTTCAGCTGTCTCGATGCGTAAGCGACGACTTTCCCATTCTGCATCAAAACACATCCCAATCCCTTTCCAGATGCGTCGCTGTGAATTACCAGTCCTCCTGAATCATCCGGTACGGTTAGGATAGGAGCGGTTATCAACTTCTGCTTCAACGTCTCGAAGGCCAATGCACATCCACCTGTCCAAACAAACGGTACCTCCTTACGCGTAAGCTTGGTTAACGGCTCAGCTAGACGAGCGAAGTTCTCCACAAATCTTCGGTAGTAACCGGCGAGTCCAAGAAAACTTCTTATCTCTGCAACATTCTTTGGAACAAGCCAATCTCGAACTGCTGCAATCTTCTCGGGATCAACGGCGATTCCATCGCCCGACACGACATGCCCCAGAAACTTCACTCCTTCCAACCAGAAATTTGCACTTACTCACTTCGCGAATAATTTCTCCTGTCTCAGCGTCGGCAGTGCGATCCTTCTTCTTCACTAAGAGAACTGGAGTTCCCCACGGTGAGTTGCTGCTTCGAATCCATCCCTTCTCGAGTAATTCACTCACTTGTTTCTTAACTCCCTCTAACATTACTGGTGCCATTGGATAGTCAGTTTTTGATACTGGCGTTGCACCAAGAGTAAGGTCAAACGCAAACTCCACATCTCGCTTCGTTGGTAAGCCCGAAATGTCTTCAAACACTTCCATGCTGTCGCGGACGACTGCCGGCTTTTCATCACTCTCCACTACCATAGCCACAATAACACTGTTCGTCGGCCTAGCCCTAAACTCGACTGGCCCGACAGAACTTCTTTCTCCAATGAAAGTAAACTTAGGATGTCCGGGAATCTGGAAATTACCCTCCTTGCCCTACATCCAATGTGGGCGTGGAAAGTGCCAAGAAAATCCATCCCCAAGACAACCTCGTAGCTGCTCGTATCTATCACCAAGAAGTCTGCAAAAAGCTCCCGTCCGCAAACGACAACTGTACGATCTCTACTATCCTTACTAGCTATAATTTTCCCATTCCCAGTGTGTATGTCCCATAAACTAGACAGGGTCGTGCAGTTGATCGAGTGTGTAGTTATAAATTTGGATGACATAAACAATGGGATGCTCCGAAATTAAGTAATGCCAAAGCGGGAAAACCATGAACGAGTAAATTACCTGAAACCAATTCTCCCGATGCCTTAGCTTCTTCCGTTGTCAACACGAACGCTCGAGCCTGCTGTGGTCCTTGAGTAAGCGGTTCCGGTCCTTGGAACGGTCCTTGCGGAGGCTTCTGAGTATCATCCTTTGTGCGAGGCTTCGACGGACAAGCATCAACGGTGTGATCTGCCGCTCCACATCTAAAACAAAGTCCCAGCCTCAAACGACACTCCCTTCGCACATGTCCGGGTTTATGGCAGTAACTACAGATCACGCTCCCCTTCCGATCACCCATACTGGTTTTCTTCATTGGTGCTACGTTGTGCCTGTTCACTGGAATACGTCTACGTACGGACGTGGGGCCCATTGTAAATGCTGGTTCCAGCTCGAGTTGTTCCTTTAGTTTCTCCATCAATCCCCTTATCACTCTTTGCCTGGCGGCTAAGACCGCATGCCCTGGTTCCATCTCCAAATTCTGATCGGCCATATCCCTGGAAATCAAAGTACCCAACGTTAGCATGATGATAGTTTTCGAGTATAGATCAAGGCTAGAACTCCAAGATACTTAAATAGAGTGCAGCATTGTAGCTATGCCGCGGTATCATAGCCGCAATTACATAACTCCACCCAAGTCGCCTAAGTCCTAGAGATAACAAGAAGTTAGGTTTTCGAGTTAACAATGCAAAGTAAGTTTGCATGTCGACATGATCTGGAAGAATGATTCAAGAACGGTAAAACGGTCAAGATGGCAGGACATGTTTCCTAATCACGGGTATTATGATTTGTGTATCGGGTGCGATACCCAACTACAAAGAATCAACCCAACTAACCTATGGCTCTGATACCATAAAACCATGTCACGACCCGCTTCCCAGAGTACGCAAGATTTGGGCACGTGACATAGCCAACCATGCTACCTGTGGGTAGGAAGTATCCATCCACAGTCACATTACGGTTGTACAGATATCAAGAACAGTAAAATAAACTAAACTAATACATGTCCAAATCCATAATAACAAGAATCAATAAACAATAAGTGCGGAAGCTAATGATCCAATACAATGAATAAACAGTATGTCCCATAATGCGGGCTCACATCTGGAAATGAAATGACATAAATGAACTAAACTCTAAAGAACTCACAGTTCAGCCTGCTGGCTGAAGTACTCCTGCTCGGTCGACGACAAAGGTACGGAATCTGGGCCATGCAAAACCCAGACGTCAGCGCGTCATGATATCAAGTATATAGCATAAACATGGTAATAAACAATGCAAGCATGAACATGAATAAGGCAGTAATAAGAGATAACAAGCAGGGTGAGGTGCAGTGGTGACTAAACTGTCCTATCAGGTTTTCTACTCTATAGTCTTTGAAACCAATTGATGAATCGTCGATGTAACTCAATAGTATCCCGTGCGTGCCCGGGACCACGGTCATGATTCTCGGGGCTGAATCCGAGACGTGCCGCTAAGCAGTAAAAGGTAGTAGGATAGATGAGTGATGTCAGCATCAACACTCCGGAGCTGGCCAAGCCCGTAAGACTGATCAGAACAATGTGTCGAACTGTTGAGTTACAAGTCGGTTTCACCTTTGATTTCCCCATACCCCCAAGCTATGTATGTCAGGTCAGGTATTCAGTAGTCAAGGACTAATGCCAACACAAGTCAAGTAAAGGTAGGTATGTCTGGATCGACAGCAGGAATGGTTAGGTTTGTCGGCATTAGGCATGAGATCAGGTAACAGGTCAGGTTACTTTCAACAGGTAGAGTCGATATGTACAGGGTGTTGTGTCCGGTGTATCAGTACATGAGTCAGGTGTATCAAGATTGGTCAATATGTAATGCAATCAGGTATATGATGATAACAGGTATAGTAACAAATAATGAACAGTAGCAGGAAACAGTAAATAGCAATTATTATTCTATGTGAACATAGTGATGTTTGTATTTCATATTAATCCGGTTCACGCACCTTTGAGGTGCAAAAGCCACAAGATAAAACAATATCGATAGTATACATAATGGAGTTTCAAGAATTTGAACTAAGTATAACATTTACCTCATGAGTGGCTTTAACAAATGAAGTGAGGATGATCTAGCAATTTAGGCAAGGATGTGCCAAATTGGTTAATTAGTTAAGGTGTTTGATTAAAAGCATACCGATTAACTACAAGTAGCAACTACAATGGTTTAACATTACGGATGATTGTAATTGTCATCAAGTCGTGTGGTTATAACAGATAACATGATTATTAAGTTTGTAGCATGTTAAAGCAAGTATTCGGATACTTGCCTCGGCGGTTCCGCAAACCGAAACGCGGATGCGGTGTCGGTAGAAACCACGATACGGAAGCACGGGCCACGGATCGAGTCCCGACAGAGGTCAACGGGATCACACGGACCAGGGGACTTCGCTGGAGCGTCGGGTTCGTCAGACGGCACGGTCGGGTTCCGGCAACAACAAAGTAGCAAGTTAGCAACAAAGATACGATTTACACCAAAATACGACCAGCGAAGAAATTGTACCGCGAGGAAGCACAAGGAAACTCACCGCGAAGCGACAGGGTGCAAACACGATGGCTCGACGGCACCGGATCGCCGGCGAGGCGACGGCGGCGGCTGCAGCAGGGGGAAGGATCTCGGGTGTGCAGGGTAGTGGGCTGCGGCGAGTTGGAGAAGGGTGTGGTCGACTCAGGTGGTCGTGGGAGAGGGAGAGATGGTCGGAGGTGGCGTCTACGAGGTCTCCGGCGCGCTTCTCCGGCGAACAGGGAAGTTGCAGGCGAAGGATGAGGGGTTGGCTGCAGGTCGGTGGTCTGGCGAGGGTGGAGGGAAGGCGACGACGAAGATGCGACGAAGAGGAGGAGAGGGAGTCGCGGCGTCGTCGGCGGCTGGAGGCGACGTCGACGACGAGGCCCTGCAGGTTGGAGGCGAGGCCGGGCTGCGCGCAGGTGTGGGCGAGAGGAGGAAGGAGGGAGGAGGAAGGCGCGGCTGACCCGGAGGCGTCGCAGGCGGCGACGGCGAGGTCGCGGTGGCGACGGTGGTGAGGTCGCGGTAGGCTAGGGTTAGGGTTTGTGGGTTTCTCGCGATGGAAAAGGTTGCGTGAAGGCGGCTGCTGCATGCGAGAGAATATATAGAGGAGAGAGAGAGAGATTGGAGAGAGAATGAGAGAGAGAGATTGAGAGAGAGATTGAGGGAGGAGAGAGACAGAGAGAGAGATGGAAAGGAGGGGGCCCACGAGCTCGGTTGTGAGCTCGTGATTGGCTGAGGGTGTGAGTGGAAGTTAGAAGAATACTTAAAAGATTTGAAAAGAGATTTCCAGGGGTTAAACTGTGTAAGGAAATATATACGTATAAATTATAGTTTTAGATATTAAATTGAAACGGGCCCTTTTTGGCGCGAAATGAAACATTTCCAAATCGCACCCGGGTTGCGTCCAAATGTTCCAAATTCAAATTATAGGATTTTAAGCGGGTTCCAAATTTTGAAAAGAGGGGTTTAGTGATTAAAATGCATGCCCCCAAGTCGGACACTTGCACGCGCGCGTAGTCGCCCAAACTTGCCCGTTTAGCCAAACGGAACGGAATCTCGACACGCGGACGCTACCACGCGACTAGTGGCGACGAGTAGGCTAACATGGACATCTTAAATTTCATTTTCGGAGTTAAAATTTGTTATGTGCCAAAATGACTTAACCGGATAAAATTTAGCAATAAACACCAGAAAATCAGGAAAATTGGAATGAGCAATAAATAACCCTCAACTAGTAATATACATAGTATTATTGGGCTCGGGTGTTACAGTTAGGTTTAGGGATGGTTTGGAAATGCAAGTAAATCTCAACGCTTTCATACCCGTATGAAGATCTATGAGGAGTTATGGTAATTATCAATAAAGGGGATTAGATCCATTCGGGAAAGTGTTCCTTCCTCTAGGTTCTTGTCCTTCCTTTAGAGATCCTTACCCTAACCTCCATGGAAAACGCGCGCAACCGAGCCTTTACACTACGGTGTCACCGCTACCTCGAGGGATAGGGTGCCGTAGGGCGCGGTGTGTGCGTGTATGCATGGAGTCCTATTTAAAATGTATTATGGGTAAGAAAGGGATGAGAGATCTCAGAACTAGATGAATAGTCGTGTGGATCCCTAGAACTAGATGAGTGGAGAGGGGTGAAAGATCGGCTGCGAGATTGAGCAATATGCTCAGCAATGGACATCGGCTTAGGAGTGACAGAAGGACTTGAAGAAGTGGTATCAACATATGTAGGTGGTAAAGGTTGACTTGGTTGACACAAAGTGGGTTGAAAAGTCAAACTGTTTCTCCTAGACGCCTCTATTTGATCTTTCAAAGATATTTTAGGCATGGAGGGATCGTTTTTAAATTGACCGAACAAATTGACGTACGACGCAAAATTAGGTTCGGGATACCAAAGTTCGGCCTGTCACGCGGGTGAGTATTCCCGCCTGTCACGCGGGTGACCCGGGTTCGATCCCCGGCAACGGCGCCATTTGATTTAGAGAGGTTTTGTCGATCAAAAATATTTACCGCAATCAAGAACGGCGTCACTTTGCAGCTAGCCGGTGAATACGGGTCGGTCCACAGGGATTTTGTGAATTTCCTAATCGCTCAAACGAGTTAATTCCGGTGGGTGTTCGTATGATTATTAAATCTTAAAACTAACTTAATCTAGATCTAAGTCTTGCTAGGGTTAGGTCTAGGTTAAGTTTGGAAAGTCTATAAATCTCACCGCTTTCTATACCCATATGAAGATCTAATTAGGTGTTATGGTAAATATTAATAAAAGGGATTAGGATGATTGGGAAGATTGTTCTTCCTCTAGATCCTTGTCCTTCCTTTCTTAATTTTTACCCTAACCTCCATGGAAAACCTTAAAATCCGGGCCTTTAGACTACGGTATCACCGCTACCTCGTGGGTAGAATGCCGTAGGGAGCGGGATAAGAAGGTATGCATGGAGTTCTATGAAAATATATGACGGGCAAGAAAGGGGATGAGAGATCTTCGTCTCTCAAACCTTCCCCAGATCTAACCCTAACAAGCGAGGAGACTACTCACTCATTAGGGAATTTAAAAACATTTATCTAGGGCAGAGAATGAAAATTACCTACGGCAAGAATTGGAATCTAAACTAGAGCAAGGAATTAAATCTACTTACAGATGCTCTCTCCAATCATAAACGCAGGGTTGTCAGATCTGAATTCATGAATTGAAAAGAAACACCGATGCCCTCCATAAAGAATTCTGAATTTATTATTAAAAGGAGGCATAGAAAAAATTACAATCTTTAGAGTTCTATTTATAGGAAATAGAAACCCTAGGTTACATTTTGATCCGCATGTCTAAAATTACAAATATACCCTCAGAAAACTTTTCAGCGCCGCACCAAACTTTTGATAAAAAAATATTTTTATTTTGTCTTCTTCTGGCCGCGGAACCGCGGCAATGGTGGGCTTGGGCCGCGGTTCCACGGCCCTTTGACAAGATTGGTTGATCAATTTTTTATGGGCTTCTTCAGGGTTCTTTGGGCTTCTGGTTCTTGGGTTTATTTTATCAATTGAGCTTCTGGTTCTCTTCCAGATTTCCAGTGAACATTGTAGTGGACTTCTACCCGTTCGCTTTGAGTCGATGTCTTAAATCTTGCTTTGTGAATTGTTCCTTATGTAGGATTGATCAAGATTCTCTGTTTGTTGGCCAAAGTCTCACTTTTACGTCGTCTTTTCATCGTTTTCACTGTTTCCTGTCCAAGAACCTGTAACCTGTAACATGTAGCAGACATGCGTCAAAAGTACCTGTTTATTTATAAAAAGAATAAGAATAGGGAATATAATAATGCAATATTATGGTGTGAACAGCTGCCGGAGATTCGGATCCCCACAATCAATAAACCCCAACCTACCCTAGGCAGGAGGAATCTGTAATGCGCCTGACAAGCGTGCGCATGTTTCCATCTCAATGGGGTGACGAAAAAACACCCTACAACCTATAAAATAAATTCCCATGACAAAGAGACGAGAAGGCAACCTTGATGCAACCCCTGAAACCCGAGACCCAAACCCCTTTGCATAGCCGCAGATTTATTCCTTGTGGCCGCAATTTGCGGCCACATTGGGGAATCTGGTGTTGATTCTTGGTCCATGGTTTTTTTATCTGATATCTAGACCAATCTTATATGCAGAATGTCTTGATTTGACCTAGGATAGAATCTGGGAGTGATTTCCTTTGTCGCTGATTTCGTGTTTTCCGATTTCTGAACATGGATTTTGGTATTTGATATTGTATTTCGTCGTTGGAAGTTTTTACGTCAACGACGAGGGTTATTTGGTTGTTTTTGCATGCGTAGGCTATAGGTTCTAACCTATGAGCACTTCGTGTGCCGTATCGGTTTTTCGGACTTGATTTTAATAGCATTACGATGTGTTTTGATTGTAGGTACCTTCGCGTGGACTTCCGAGACGATGAAGCACATCGACTTTGACTAAGCGAGGAGTTTAGTAGGTGAGTAGATTTATATCTACGGAGGAAGTCGGGTGGATGGCGTATAGCACCCCCGCAACTTGATGAATGACCGATATATAAGTTATAGTTTAGAGAAACCTATGAATGAATTTAAGGATTTGATCAAAAAAGTGAGTATGAGACGATATGATTAATGCAAGATGACGTGAATTGAGATATCAATATGATGGTAGAAGATGATATGAGCAGATACGATGGATATGAGGATGTGAGGTGGTATAGATGCACAAATACACGTGCCAAGTTATATAATGAGATTAATATAACGATGACATGAGATTGATGATATATATATAAATGGATGAGAATCAAGGATGATATGTTGTACAAAACCTTAGATCCGTATCTTTGTTGATGAATATGACGATAGGATCCCTATTCTGTTTGATGTCACCATATGATGGATTACCGTACGCGATAAGTTATACCAGATGATTGATCCACGCTCGTGATTTGATGATATTCGAGGATATTGCCACATCTGATGCTATGAGGCTGGATCGCCGACGTAAACATTTCACCTGAACCATACTTATTTCCAAAACCGACGAATCGTATGCACTTTTAAATGGAAACCTCAAGGGATGTTACGGATTTTCCAAATGGTGTCCTTTTCTCAAAAACACCGTAACCCCACTTTCAAAACTACGATTCGTATCATTTTAACTTACCGTATGGCTCATGCGTAATTATGTACCTAATTGTCGTTTATGTTTATGTTGGATTATCTCTCGTGAGATACGTGTTATGTTTCTGGTATTTACCGTTGTATGATATCATCTGCTAGTATACCTACACTATTACCGATGATGCGCATGTTACACTTACACAGATTTGCCGGTTCACACATCCATTATCGGTAATTGCTATGCCACTTGCACAATAGAATTGTTATATCACGATATTATTCTTAACTGTAAAGTACATTCATTGTTCAGCACTATCATAGGACATGCTTGCATGATATACTTGACATGCTCATATTACTGTTCTATGTTGCATACATCATACTTTATGGTTACATGCATTGAGATGCTGGTTTCATGAGATCTCTGGATTTGGTAACCGTGGTTATATTTCAAAGGAAATTGTGTATTGTTTTAAAAATGCGGTTTTCCCTTGATATGATAATTGTGTCCACCATGAGTTTTCTCGGTTCTGAGCTTTTTCGAGTACCCGATTCGAGGAGGTGGACGAACCGTCTGCGGGTACATGGTTGACCCAGTAAGGTACCCCGGGGCAAGAAGATCATGGGGATGACGATGAGCCTGGCAAGAGGGAGCACTACCTACCGGTGATAGTTTGGACCCGGCGGATTATCCGGAGGATACCGACCGAAGTCGTGAGATTGATATAAGGGCCGATCTGAGGATGCGGCGCCTGGATATATGAGGATTTACGTGTCGATACTGGACACGGGTTTCATGATGTTTTCAAGTGTCAATTTTGGACACTCAGGTTTCCATGATATTGATATGTCGTTGATAGACACACGTGGATGATATCTACATGCATACAGGCATATGATTTCAGATGTTTGTTTTTACATGTCAATGGCATTGACTCTTTTGTTGACATATATGCATACATGGTCACCCTAGATATCATAATATTACCTTCATGATATAGTATGACCTAGGAATCGTTGTTTTATTCGATTTCTACCTGTTGATGTTTTCTACTCACGAGTTAGAAACTCACCCCCGTTGTGCCACAGTTTTCTTGCAGGTTCGACCGTATGGATCAGTAGCGGTATCGCTGGCACACAGTTCCTTCATGGTGTTTGCTTCGGTAGGTAGGACACACATTGGATCGTGACCACCCTTTTACTTTTATATTCTATTGTATCTAGATAAACTCCATCAAATCAGAAACTAGATTTTTGTATATTGGTAGACCTAGACAGACTTGTGTTGTGAGACTTAGAGCGATGGGTGTATGTTCGCTTCTTTTGAGGTTTTTGATGTCTTGTTTATTTATTGTTCTTTCTGTGTTTGATCTTCGTTGTAGTGCTGTTAGTTATGTATATGCCCTAGAGGCCATTATTGTACATATGATGTATATTGTAGTGGATGCTTGGATATATAGAGATGACTTTCTTGCTCGACATGATAGTATGCTATCTGGTTTCACTTTGTCTAAACATATTGACTTGTATTGGGTTATTGTCTTACTCTCACATATTGATAAAGCCCATAGAATATGTACTTGACTCTTAGGATTATGATGCAGATCATACTGGTGGAGCCAGGGTGGTCCAAAAGTACATCCTATAATAGTTCCTAGTCGAGGGTGTATCGAGACAGGGCATCAAGACTCCAATGTAGACTAGCGTATAAGCATCTTTACCCATATGATGGGCGATGGATGATCCCACATCCATTGGTGTTTGACATAAAAGATGGTGTACGGGTGCTCAGTGAAGACTGGGTACACTGAACGGACTCGCTGAGAACTCCTAGATGGTATTATACCTATCGTCAGATAGCGGATCTCTGGTTACACTGGTACAGGTTAGTCTGTAGACCCGAGATCGTCATAGAGTCTTGTGTGATTCCCACTGTGCTTGATTTCCACCTTACCACATTCATGAGAACGTGCAAAATGGTGGCTTTTGGGTACAGTCCCGAATCACATGGAGGCAATGAGCGATAGGAAGGGTTTCGTCTCTCCCGGTATTGGGAGTTGATGTTGCGCTGTGTTCGATTGGCTATAACTGGAAGTCCCTGGCCAGGGCTGATATGGAGACCTACTGGTAAGTGTTATCAGTAGTTTCTCGACCTGTTATGAGCCTCACATCGACACGACTTATCGGTTGCTGGGGTCTGAAGTTTACCACCCCTAGACTGGATATGCGACATATCAGATGAGGAGACCAGACTGTACGGTAGTGTTACTGATTGGATTCGCAGGAGTATGTACAGGCTTGCTTGTTGATCTTCTGATCGCTCAATACCCGGGTGGCCGTTACGTTTAGCTGACCGCTTGTTGCTTGTGGGTGTTTGATATGATCATCACCTACTGCCGGGGTATTGACGAGTCTTTAGAGTCCTACACAGAGGTTTCCTGGCTCAGGAGAAACGAAGTAGGAGCACATATATGATATGTGCGGGACCGAGATTGATACGAGTATGTGATACCATATTCTATTCTCACGATATGTGATATCGGCCGGTTTTATGTGATATAACCGGGTCATCGGATCAAGTGTTGATTCGATGAAATGATACATTTTGTATTGGTTGGTTATATGAGATATAGCCGGATTATTAAATCAAGTATTGATTTAATAATTTAATGTATAATTATATATTTGATATATGAAATTACATTAACTAATATATGCTCACTTAAGTATTTCATTTTCTCACATTTGGATAAATTTAACATATATGTGATATATGTTTAATGTATTCTTTTCTTTTGTTAAAAAATTATATATATATATATATATATATATATGATATGTATAATTGTGACATGCTAGGTTATACATTCAACTTGTGTATATGAGACTTACACCATGCTATTGTGATAAATGTTTAGTTTATATTTATTTTAGCAAATTCAAAATTGTGGAGAATTAGTGATGAGCTTGGATGAAGCTTGTAGAACATTGACTAAGTCAACTAATTTTGTTTTGGCTAAGATATTTATTAACCTAACCCTAATCCCTTTGACCATGGTCTATTCTCTACAAGGGTTTATGTTATGGTTTTATTTATCTTTTTAAGTAATTCACAAATGATATGGAATTAGTCATGGTTGAGCTTCATGGAAGCTAGTAGAAACATTGACTAAAGTCCACCTCTTTTGTTTTTACTTAAAATATTTCTTAACCTAACCTTTGTTAGTTGTATGTATGCCCTAGAGGCCATTATTGTACATGAGATGTATATTATAGTGGATGCTGGCACATATATAGGGAGGACTTTCTTGCTCGACATGATAGTATGCAATCTGGTTACTCTTTATCTTAACATGTACACTTACTGTCTCTCTGTTACATGTTGATAAAGCCCTTAGGATGTGTACTTGACTTCCAGGATTATGATGCAGATCATACTAATGGGGCCTGGGTAGTCCATGAGTTCATCCTTCAAACTTCCTAGTCGTGGGAATATCGAGACGGGGCATCGATATTCCAGAGTAGACTAGCGTATATCTTCTCGACCCATGTGATGGGCGATGGATGATCCCATATCCATTGGTGTTTGACATCAGAGATGGAATACACGTGCTCAGTAGAGACTGGGTACACTGAACAGACTCGCCGAGAACTCCTAGACGGTATTATACCTCACGTCAGATAGCAGTTCTCTGGTGACACTGGTACAGGTTAGTCTGTCGACCCGAGATCGTCATAGAGTCTTGTGTGTCTCCCACTGTGCTTTGATTTTTACCTTACCACGGCTCTACTGAGTCGTGCAAACAGGTGGTTTTTGGGTACAGTCCCGAGTCACATGGAGGCAATGAGCGATAGGAGGGGATTCGTCTCTCCCGGTATTGGGGGTTGATGTTGCGCAATGCTCGATTGTCCATAACTGGAAATCCCTGGCCAGGGTGGATGTGATTTACTGGTAAGTGTTATCAGTAGTTTCACGCCCGTTATGGACCTTACATCGGCATGACTTATCAAACTATTGGTGTCTGACGTTTACCACCCCTAGGCGAGATATGCGACATATCAGACAAAGAGACCGGACTGTATGGAAGTGTTACTGATTGGATTCGCAGGAGTATGAGCAGGCTTGCTTGTTGATCTTCTGATCGCTCAATACCCGGGTGGCCATTACGTTTAGCATGCCTTTTGCGGCTTGTGAGTGTTTGATATGATCATCACCTATTGTCGGCGTATTGACAGGTCTTTAGAGTCCTACACAGAGGTTTCTTGGCTCAAGCGACATATGTGATATGTGCGGGACCGAGATTAATACGCATATGTGATACCGTATTCTATTCTCGCGATTTGTGTCATTGGTCGGTTATATATGATATAGCAGGGTTATCGGATCAAGTGTTGATTCGATAAAATGATACACATGATATTAGTCGGTTATATGTGATATAGCCGGATTATTAAATCAAGTGTTGATTTAATAATTTAATGTATAATTATATATTTGATATATTAATTTACATTAACTAGTTTTAGCTCACTTAAGATTTCTTTTCTCACTTGATTGTGCATTAGTATATATGTGATATATATTAGTGTACATTATTTTGTGCCATGCTAGATGCCACATGCAACATGGGTGTATGAGACTTACACCATGGTTATGATAATCCTAAGGTTTTATTTATCTTGGTAATTCATAAATTAGTGGTAATTAGTCACATGGTTAAAGCTTGTTGAAGCTTGTGGAACCTTTGACCAAGTCCACTCATTTTGTTTTACTTGAAGATATTTATTAACCAAACCATTATCTTAAACCATGGTTTAGTCTCTACAATGGTTAATATGTGATATTAACTCACCCATGGTTGCTATTCTCACATGATGAGTTTTCATTCTTTACTTGCTTCATTTTTCATGGTTGCTTTCTTGACCTCCTTCTTCAAGCTTTCTAGCTCCATAAAACATGAAGAAATATTGTGAGAAAAATAAATCTAAAGTGAGCCCATTTCCTACTTCATCATCCTCTACTACTTTCCATTTAGTTTAGGGTGTTCTCTTCACAAAGTTCATCACCTAGTAAAGAGATATCTTTGGTTTGAGTCTCCTCGACGTAGATCATCTTCGGCCTCGAAAACTTCGAGCAAGTTTGTTCATTTCTCCAAGGGAACCCATACTAGAGTTCGGGAGATCACTACTTGGAGTGAAGGGACTACTACACGGAGCTTTAGAAGTGAAGAACCGGTCTACAAAGGTTGTATTCCTTATTCACATTCTATGTAATGTTGTTTGCATTCTAGTTTAGCTCCTAAAACTATAGTTAGATACTAGGTTGGGTTGTTTGGCACACTAGAAATTTATGAAATTGGAATGCTTGATGCTTTGTGAAACCTTGTGGTTGTGCCAAAGAACCCTACAATGGTATCAGAGCCTTGCTAGAGCATTAGAAGTTGTCTAGGCGAAGTTAAAAGTTCAAACGAACTCCGAAAACCCGATATTGCCCACTTTCTGGAAATTTTTCAAGATGTTGGAATATTTCACATTAAAAATATTCAGAAAAATATGCAGGTAAAACTATGGACCCTCTAGAAAAACAACACCCTAACTCGACAACATGACTGCGGAACCGCGGCCAAACCATGGGTTTGGCGGCGGTTCCGCGGCGCCATGTGTGAGGCTTGGGCCGAGCCTTCTACGGTTGGTTCGTAGCTACTAGGCATGTTTCTGGGTATTTTTAATACTGCTCAAGTGTTGAGTCTTCTGGGAAATTTTGGGAATTCGTTGATTCGGTCGAAAGGTTTAACATCGTCTATCTATCTGTGATTGTGATACAATACTTGGAATCCACAATATTTGAATTTTATAAATCTAGCAATTTAGTATCATTTGATCAGTCGCCACGGGATTTTAATGTGATCAAAAGTCCGTCGCAATCACGTATTGTACGCGGATACTCGCCGGGCAACCTTACTAGATAGCCACACCCCATAGCCCCGACAAAGTGACTGTAGGAGAACTCCGTTGCCAAAAGCATCCGTCCGGGTGCTCGCGGCTGCGATGTTCCGCCTTAGTGCACTTCGTCGACGGCATCGGGGGGTGTGGCCGTCTACTAAAGTTCCGACGAGCATTCGATCAAATTGTCGGGAATCTTGTTGAATTGCCCGACTTGAAATTTAAAAGTGTTTTCAATATCGAGACTAAAATGCGGGGTTTATAATTGTTAGGCATGCGATATCTAAGGAATTAATTTGGTTGGGCATGAAATCCAAAGTATGTGATACATTGGGTTTATGATGTCTAAAATGGTGGCGGATTCCAATTGTTGTAGTTTTCACTTTCTTTTATACGACCGTAAGTGTAATATGTGGTGTATTGTCGGTTTCGTTGCTATATGTCAACGACAATTGGGATACGTATATTTACTTACGTTGATGACATGTGATGTTATGTGTTGCTGTGATATGTAATATTGGATCGTCGCGTTTTGAATAGCCGGGGGTTTTATGTGAGATGAGAGTTTTTATTTTCATTCATGTAAAAAACTTGTATGTAATATTCTTTTATTGGGGCACTTCCGGGTTGAGGAAGATGTCACTGTTGTTGTATATTATTTTCTTTTCCGTATTAGGATAGACCCAAGGAGGGGAGCACAAGTAACCGGGTTCTAAAGTCCAGTGGGAGACCATCTCAAGGCGTCAAGTCCGGGTCTCCTAACTTTAGAATTGGTAGGGTTGCTTGCCGCTCTCGTAGGGGTCTAGGGATGTGGGTTTGGCTATTCATCACGACCGTGGAATCCGTGTTTTATACAGGCTTAATATAAATTCCGGAAATCTTAGTATATCCAATATTTCATATGATATTTTCTGCTGCGATATCTGTGATGTGATCATTTGATATGATGAGATTGATATTGTATTTAATATATATGATATATTATAGATGTTGCTTATGTTTTTCACCCGCGCTAGCCCTGCCCCGCTCTGCCGTTAGTTACCTAACCTAACGGTGCATGACGGAACTTCGTGGCGAATGCGGATGGCACAAGCGCACGTTGTATTTATCTGTGATGTTTAGGTAAATTAAATGATGGGACATTCATTAATGAGATTAATGAAAGAAAATAAACCTAATGATGTTGTGGAATCGAATTTTCAAAAACAAGTAGCTCTAGTTCTTGCTTTGCATAGCGGTATTCCTTGTAGAATATCCAGCACCATATTCGATAAGGAATGAGCCGAGATCCTTTCACTGGGAGTGACCTCTTTAGCCATAACTGGCAGATGCTGCAACACTCGGTTTTGTATTTTGATTGTTTTTTCTAGTTTTTGCTTTGCATAGTGGTATTGTGAATATCCTGCACCTCATTCGACTTTAGGGTTCCTAGGCACTCTAAAGAGGTCTCACAAGGCATCAACCATGCCAATTTCAAATTTTACGGTGCCGAGAAACCCTAATACAGATCGTTGACTAGAAATTTAGGCGAAAAACGAATCTAGTTAACACTTTAACTAAAGGAGAAAGACTACAACCTTTGTAGATCCGGTTCTCCACTTCCTTAGCTCCACGTAGGTGTCCTCTCGCTGTCCATCTCGAATCCCGAACTCATGCGTCGGCTTGATCGGAGAAATGGGCGGACTAGGTCGTCGGCTTCGTGCCGAAGATGATCTACGTCGAGGCATCACAAGTTCAAGCTCCGACTTCACAAAGTTGTGAAACTTGTGAAGAAAACACCCAAAACAACTTGGAAAGAGGTAGAGGGTGAAGAAATAGGAGGTGGGTTCACTTTAGAATTGGATTTCTCACTTTAGATCTCAAGTTGCCATTGATGGCATCAAGTTTTCTATCTTGAAGAAGAAGATGAAGAAAAAGAAAGAATATGATAAGTGTTGAATTAAAATGAAAAATAATTCAATACTTATCATAAGCTAACCATAGTTGAGTGTAGAGAATAGACCATGGTTACTTGGATGGGTTAGGGTTAAGCATGAAGACAAGAATGGTTAAGAAGTCAAAGCTTCATGAAGCTTCAACTAAAAACAAACATAGCCACCATTCTTATCTAAATCTTTTCCAAATAAATAAATGAACAAATAAATGAATGAATGAATATGCAAAACCCTAATTATCAAATTAACCATGGTTTTATTCTATACACTTAACTAAAGTATCAAGTATCATCAAACATGATACAAATATGTGCACAAAAGTATATCACATATACTTCTTGCACATCAAGTGAGAAAATCCATATAAAGTGAACTAATACTAGCTAATGCAAAGTAATATATCAAATATATAATTATACATTAAATCATTAAATCAACACTTGACTTAACGATCCGGTCATATCGCATATAACCGACTAGTATCCTATGTATCGGCTTATCGAATCAATCGTTGATTCGATATCTAGGTTATAACGAATATAACCATTCGATACATTCATCGCGAGAATGGAATACGGTATCACATACACGCATTATTCTCGGTCCTGCACATATCTCATATGCGCTCCTATTTCGTTTCGCTTGAGCCAGGAAACCTCTTTGTAGGACTCTAAAGACTCGTCAATACGCCGGTAGTAGATGATGATCATATCAAGCATCCACAAGCCGCAAGCGGTCTGCTAAACGTAACGGCCATCCGGATATTGAGCGATCAGAAGATCGACGAGCTAGTCCGCTCATACTCCTGTGAATCCAACCAGTAACACTTACCGTACAGTCCGGTCTGTTCGTCTAATATGTCGCATATCAAGTCTAGGGGTGGTAAACGTCAGACCCTAATAACCGATAAGTCATGCCGATGTGAGGCTCATAACGGGTCGAGAAACTACTGGTAACACTTACTAGCAAATCTCTGATCAGCCCTAGCCAGGGACTTCCCTGTTACGGCCAATCGAGCACAGCGCAACATCAACCCCCAATACCGGGAGAGACGAAACCCCTCCTATCGCTCATTGCCTCCATGTGACTCGGGAAAGTACCCAAAGACCACGTTTTGCATGCCCTCATGGACGTGGTAAGGTGGAGATCAAAGCACAGTGGGAATCACACAAGACTCTATGACGATCTCGGGTCTACAGACTAACCTGTACAAGTGTCACCTGAGAACTGCCATCTGACGTGAGGTATAATACCATCTGGGAGTTCTCGGCGAGTCCGTCCAGTGTACCCATTCTCCACTGAGCACCCGTATACCATCTCTGATGTCAAACACCAATGGATATGGGATCATCCATCGCCCATCTCATGGGTCGAGAAGCGTATACGCTAGTCTACACTGGTATATCGATGCCCTGTCTCGATACACCCACGACTAGGGACCTTGAAGGATGTACTTATAGACTACCATGTCCCCACTAATATGATCTGCATCATAGTCCAGGTAGTCAAGTACACATCCTAAGGGCTTTACCAACATGTAACTATAAGACAGTTTAAAGAGACAAGTGTACATGTTAAGATAAAGAGTAAACAGATAGCATACTATCATATCGAGCAAGAAAGTCATCTCTATATATGTCCAAGCATCCAATATAATATACATCATCTGTACAATACTGGCCTCTAGGGCATACATACAACTAACATCGACGAGGAAAGAGCCGAGATCCTTTCACCGGGAGTGACCTCTTTAGTGAAACTAGAAAAATCCTCAAAAACACTCCATTTAAAATCATTTGATTCTGCAATGATATCAAGTTCAAAGCGTTAAAGGTTTTCTTAAAAACTATCCGCAACCCTCCGTCATTTTAGGAAGTAGAGTACTTAGTATTCATGCTGTGTTTGTTGACCATAGTTAAGGCACAGTGTACGGTAGCTAAGTGATGTTTTCCTACACAGCATATGATGCGATTAATTAGGACAGTCATGTGACTTTGTTGACCATAGTTAAGGGTCATGTGGGTGGGTCTAATTAATCATGAAATGACGGGTAAAACTTGACTAGTGCTTGTGATTTGTTGACCATAGTTAAGGTTATGAGCCACTAGGGGTAAAAACCATTATCGGGAGTTTCAAGTGTTGAAATTTGCAATGAGATTGCATACCTTCTATGAGATAGTTGGATCCTGATACCCACTACGAGTAATTGTTACTCCTGGGAGAGTTTTGCACTTTACAATTAGCCGATCAAGTAGGTGTCTAGAAAGGTGTCAACGGGGTTAAGCCCCTGGGAAAACGAGATTTATTTTAATTAGGTCCGTGCGAAAGCACGGGGAACCTCCCTCAAAGTACCGGCACTGGCCTGGCTAAAAGTTGGCGAACTTGTAGGGTGTAATTAATCCCGGCTAGTCTATCCTTTTAAGGTTTGAAGGAAGATTTGATAAAAACAGTGGCAGCCATCCTGATTAGATAAAATGTATAACCAATCTAATCTTGCAAGAGCGCACGCAGAGTGTTTTCTTCTCTCTCTCTCCAGGTAGCGACCATGTCACGCCTTAATCAAGATAATAATATGGATGTATTGACCGAACCTGCTTGTTATACTGAGCTTGGGGAACGTTTGTCCCGCTCTACCTTATAATTGTTATAGGACCGAGCAGGAAACAGGGGAATACCAGGATTCCCATGCCACCCAAACGAAGAAAGTGCATATTGATGCATCTACTTCGGGTGTATTCGTTACCGAGAACTATTTATCAGTTTCCTCTACGTCCTAGGTATTTGATACCGGATCAGGATCTCGTATATGTAATATGTTACATGGCTACAGATAGGTAGAGAACTGAGAATGGGTGATAAAAATTTCAAGAGTTGGAAACGGTGCAATTGTTGCAGTCAAGATGTTGGCAGTTATCACCCTGTATTACCAAATACATTGATTCTGAACGATTGTTACTAGATACCGAACCTGATATACAACATCATATCAGTCTCTTTATTATGTAAAGAAGGATATAATTTTGTATAGTTGGATAATGTTTTGAACATTTCTTATATCAAGAGTTGATCGGTTCAGGCACGTTATCTAAAAGCATGTACGTTCTAAATCAAACTACAGTTCTCAACGTAAAGAACATACACAAGAGGATAAGTTCAGAAATGAACGAATCCTTCTTGTGGCATTGTAGACTAGGTCATATCAATGCGACCCGATTAGCTAAGTTACATTAAGATGCATATTTAAATAATTTTGAATTTACATCTTGTGAAACTTGCCAGTCATGTCACAAAAATAAGATGACCATAGCTCCGTTTACTTCAAACAGAGAAAGAGTTAGTGAACTCTCAGGACTGATACATAATGATGTATGTGGTCCCCTGTCTACACATGACAAGACTGGTTCTTTGTACTTCATTACATTCACTGATAATCTCTTAAGATTTAGACATATGTTCCTGTTGAAACGCGAGTCTGAAGCTTTTTGAGAAATTCAAAGAATATAAGTTAGAAGTAGAGAACCAAAATTGGGTATAAGTATTTAAGTCCTTTGATGAGATCAGAGAGGAGAATACTTGAGCACGGAGATCCTGGACTATTCTAAAGGAGAATGAGATTCTCTCTCAACATTACTCCTCCGTATAAACCACAGCACAACAGTGTATCGGGGTGGGACAATCGCACCCTATTTGATATAGTGCGCTCGATGATGAGTATTGTTGAATTACCTATTTTCTTTTTAGGAGTTATGTACTTGAGAAGCTGCATATCTATCCAATCAAATCAGTGCCTACCACTCCATATGAGATATGGTATGGGAAGAGCCCATGTCTTAAGCAAGTTAAGATTTGGGGTTGTCCGGCCATGTTTAAAAGCAAAATCCGGACAAGCTCGAGGTAAGGTCGGTTCTGTGGAAGTTTGTTGGATATCCCAAGCAATTGTAAGGGAATATCTTAAACTGCAGCTGATGATTTGGTAGAACCAGAGAATTCAATAGTTCCCAACGAACCTCAGCCGCTCGGCCGATCTGGTAAGGTTCCTCATCCGCATGAGAGATACTTCGGTTTCTCGATGATAGTGGGAGTGAGGATTGCATCATGAGATGATGACCCAACTAGTTTGAGCAGGCCATCAAGAGTGGGGACTCTGTAAGAATGGCTAGATGCTAAGCGATCTGAGATGGAATCCATATACACCAACAAAGTATGGACTTTGGATGCTATATCTGAAGGGTTAAATCCCCATCAGGAGTAAGTATATCTTGAGAAGATTACTTGATGTAGATGGAAAAGTTAAGACTTTCAAAACTAAACTTATTGTAAAAGATTCTCGTCATCGACCAGGTGTGGTTTATGATGAAACCTTTTCTGCAGTAGCTATGCTTAAGTCCATCCGGATCCTACTTGCCTGTCACGACCCGAAACGGCACGTGACTGGCACTTGAATCAAATGAAGTCTATAGGACTCTATCTAATTCAAGTAAGCCAAAAATCCCAGAAATCTAAACCATTTAAAAGAAGAAAGAAGGAAAAGTTTAGTTTTAAAGCAAGTAGCTTAACAACATGAGCCGAAGTATGCATTTTTAAAATATCAAGTCTTTTCTGAAAATTTCGGCAGAGTTTCCATTGTAAATACTGGCCCTAAAAAGGGTACAACATGCATAATATGAATAAAGGCATCCCCAAGTGGAAGCTAGCTCTTCGTCAATTGACGGTCACAACCACGCAAGCAATATAATATACAACGCTAAGGGCGAGGATCAAATCTCAAAAGGAAACTCAAAATATCAAGAAAACCCATAATAATACAACGCGCGACTCTAAGGTCGAAAAAATAAACAATTGGTTTTCTAAGTCTAAAATAAATATACAAGTCTGGTTGATGGAGTTTCTAGATACAACTGAAATAAATAAAGTACAATGGTGGTTACGATGCGAGTGAACCCACCTACCAAAGCAAACACCCAAAAAGGAGCAGTGTACCAGCAAAACCGCAACGAACCTGTACGGCAAAACCTGCAAGAAACTGTGGCACAACGGGGATGAGTTGCCAACTCGTGAGTAGAAAACATCACCGAGCAGAAATCGTATGTATGACTCAATCCTAGGTCAATACGATCAGTAATATATATCCTCAATATGATAAAGTCTGAAGCATGATAAGGTGGCAAGGGTAAACATCTATACATAAGTATAATACCAAGTGCTCGTGTCAGTGCCTCAGGTAGCAACATATCATAAATATGAGGTATGAGTGCAATATAATGAAAACAGAATACATCATGAATGTGAAACTGTTTTCTTAGTTTAGTAAGATTTCTGTATGTATAAAACGAGGTATCATCAATGAAATCAACAGGGAATCAGTGTCTAGCATCGACATAAAACATATATATATCAAAATCCCAATAAATCAATATCTCAGGCTCCGGCAATCCAGACTGGCATGTATCCTCGAATCTCAATATCTAGAGCTTCGACTATCCAGACTGACCCATATCATCAAATCTCAAAACCTCAGGCTCCGGCTATCCGGAATGGCCTGTACTCCGATCGGTATCCTCCAGATATACGTCGAGTCACAATAAAATCACTGGTCAGTAGTGCTCCCCCTGTCACAGGCTCAACGCCATCATCTGCGACCTTCTCGCCCTAGGGTACAGCACCGGGTCCACCATGCACCCACAGACGGTTCCTCCTCCTCCTCGAATCGGGTGTATGATATCGCTCAAGAACCGAGAAAACTTATGGTGGACATATCTCAAATCATATCATGAGAAAACCGCATTTTCTATCTTTTAAAAAGATGATAAGTTTATAAAATCTTTGCGGTTTCTCTAAATCCAGAAATCTCATGGAAATCCGAAATCATAAATCACGATGTAAATAAATAATGAATGCTAGGCTCCGGCAATCCGGACTGGCCCAAACTATCGCATGGCAAATAAATATATGAATAACATGCATGAGATAACACAGTAAATAATGCAATATCTAATCTAGCACACTAATAATATATCGGAACTATCAACTAACAAGCGATATCAATGAATCAATATTCTCTAAAGTGTGCGTGACATGGCAATTACCGATGATGATGTGTGTGAGCCGGCAAGTAAGTGTTCGTAGACATACGCATCATCGGTAATGGTGCTGGTGTCCTGACAGCATGATTTCATAATAACAATAAAAGTACATTTAAACATGCAATGCGATGCGAACAGCAGAATAAATAGCAAATGAATAGTAAATGCAGCAATAATATGCGGAACATGA
Organism: Agapanthus africanus; assembly: GCA_030015575.1. Lineage (NCBI taxonomy): Eukaryota > Viridiplantae > Streptophyta > Magnoliopsida > Asparagales > Amaryllidaceae > Agapanthus > Agapanthus africanus. The sequence continues at coordinate 259,467,681 of CM057350.1, forward strand.
ATAACGACGCAACAATAAAGAATTTACATTACTATATATGTATCATACCGTTTTGCCATTTGAAATAATACGAATCGTGGTGTTTTGAAAATAGGGTTACGGTGTTTTTAAGAAAAGGTATATCCTTTGAAATATCCGTAGAATCTCTTGGCCTGTCTTTAAAATACTCATGATTCGTTGGTTTTTAAATAGGTATGAATCGAGTCTAGTCTAACATCTACAAGTAAACTACAGCACTAAACCAACAGACTAATCGAAAGGGTAAGGAGATCCACCTAAATCTGAGTCGATCTATATATATAATAGTCGGTGATCTCGCCTCAATAGTATCGCGTACGATACAATATATATTGTTAGTGTATATGCCCTAGAGGCCATTACTGTATCATACTAGTATGTATATTACTTGATGGAAGCTTGGGATATTCACCTTGTATTGACAATCTTGCTCAAAATAGTAGTATGCTACTTGGTTTGTTTCTGCTTTAATGTGTGCATGTGTTTCTTTTAGCATATCGCCTTTACACATTAGTGGAGCCCTTAGGATCTTTGCTTGATTACCAGCGTTGTGATGGCAGTCACACTCGTGAGGGCTGGGTAATCTACAAGCACATCCTTATGCAGGTCCCTAGTCGTAGGACTATCGAGACAGGGCATCGATACTCCAGAGTAGACTAGCATATGCGCTTCTCATCCCAGCTTGGGAGACGGCCTGTCCCACAGCCGTCAGTATGTCGTACTTGGAATAGTATGCGGGTGCTCATTGGGTTACGAGTACACTGGACAGGACTCGTCGGGAACTGTTGGTTGGTATTATACCTATCGTCAGTTATCAGTTCCCAGGTGACATGAGTACAGCTTAGTCCGTTGACTTGACACTGTCACTTCGCCTCGAGTGTGTTCCCACTGTACTTTGATTACTACCCTACCACGGCTCAAAGGAGTCGTGCAAACAGGTAGTTTTTGGGTGCAGTCCCGAAGCACTTGGAGACAGGGACGGTTAGACAGGATTCGTCTCTCCCGGTATTGGGGGTTGATATCGCGCTGTGTCTAGGAGAGCCATTACACAAAGTCATTGGCCAGGGCAAGCGAGATAGACTGGTAGGTTTCCAGTGTTATCTCAGGTGTTCTGGGCTACACTCCGACACGACTTGTACCGCTAGTAGGGGACTGACGTTTACCGCCCCCCTAGGCCCGCCATGCGATGTTCTTAGACGAACAGACCGAACTGTACGGAGACTGTCACATTCAGGCTCAGTAGGAGTTCAGATGGGTTTCACCTCGTCCGTCTTCTTATCGGCATCTACCTGGGGACCGTTACGTACAGCTAGTGTCGCTTGCGGTCTGTGGTTAAACCCACTGCCAGCGTAGTGCCGAGTTTTTAGAGTCCCACACAGAGAGTTATTCGCCTTTGGGCAAAACCGAGTAGAGGTCGCATGGTCTTGCAACAGGGTTTGTTCACATCCACGCACTTGTGCACGTTTGGTGTCCGGACAGTCATTACTAGCGGGCTCTGGTTTGAGCCAGATTCTAGTATATGCTTTGGGGTTAGTTTTATCTCATTGTATTCGTGTTCCTCGGAACACGAATGCGGGTGTGTATACAAAGTTGACTGAGGCAGAGGAAGAGGATTTTCATTAGGATTTTGGAACGGGTGTGTATGCACAGTTGACAGTTGTTTTTCCAAACCCTAATGAATATGTGAAATACCAATTAATAGTATTAATTAAATGAAATTGAGTTATGGTTAGGGTTGTTGACTTGTTGACCAAGGTTGACTTGTTGACCAAGATTGAAAAGTTGTCCATCATCATTTCAAGCAAAGATGCTCTTTGATCTTTGCAAAACTCATTTAATGTGAAATGATAATGGTCATTTCAACATACCATCACCTTTTTCATTTTGATTAATTTTGTTAATTGATTAATTCACAAATATTTGGTTATGGTTGTAAAACTATTCTCATTCTATCACTTTGATTCTCTCTCCTCCTCTTCCTCTCTCTCTAGCTCTCCCCTCTCATGAGTTGAGAACCTTTTGAGCTTGAGATAAAACCCTCAAAAAATACTCTCTACTCTTTCTAAGATCCTAGGTTTGGCACACCAAGCACCTTAGTTACTTCTAGTTTGAAGTTGGAGCCAAAGGTAGAGGCCCTCGGGTGGATCTTTCTTCGGCAAGAGAAGGCGACAAGGAGAACCCGTTCTTTCACTCCAAGGAGCAAGAAGAGAAGGACTTGAAGACCTAGGTATAACCCCCTTTCTGAGTAGCTAACTCTTTTAGCTTGTTAGTTAGTTTTGTTTAGCAAAGATCCCTCCTTTAGCATAGTCCATGTTGCCTAGTGTTGTAAAAAATCCGATTTTTCATAACGTTTCCGCCTCCCCGCAAGCACCGGGGTGGGCAACGTGGACTTACAATGGTATCAGAGCCTAGCTAAACACAAACTAACTAGTTAGCAAAGTATCTAGAACTTCGATCGGAAAAAATAGCAAAACATTTTTCTAAAACCCTAAGTTTCTGTCGATTTTTATTTCTGCTCTAAAAATAATAAATCATACTTCAAAAATCGGCTCAGGGTTTTGTTAAGACACCTACCAAAAACGGTCCACTGAACCAGTCAAAGCGCCGCGGTTCCACGACAAGAACATGCTTCTTGCCGCGGATCCGCGGCCGAGTTGACTCAGCCGTGGACCGAATTTGGTGCAGTGTTCTTCTGTTGAGGTTTTGGGATTTTTAATATAGTTTGTTTCCACCCAGATTTTCCAGAGAACAAATTAGTTTTTGAGGTGGTCACAAATCCGTATTTTGATCGAATTTCTTTACACTTTGGCTAATGGGTTATATCTGTGATGTGATATATGTATTGAACGTCTGCTAATCGCTATACGTCGATTAGTGGGGGTTATACATATCTGTGATCTTTAATGTTGATGGTTTGTGTATATGAATTCGTTGGATTGCCGCGGATGAATAGCCGGGGGGTTGTGAGATGAGAGTTTTCTTATTCATTCAATTCTTGTAATATGTAAATTGATGTAATATTATTTGTATGGCCGCACAACCGGGTCGGGGTTGTAGCCGTCATTGTATAATTTCTTTTTACTGTTTTTGCTCCTAGGATAAACCCAAGGTGGGGTGCACAAACTACCGGGTATCTCAAAGTGCCGAGTGGCCTACTCATGTTGTTGAGGGAGGTTGCTTCACTTCGGGTACTTGGCGGGTAGTTTGCCGCACCCGTAGGGATCTAGGGTAGGGTATGGCTATTCATCGCGACCGTGTAATCCGTTTTTCGTTACAGGCTCGAACGGAATGCGGATTCCTAGTATATCCAATGTATTCATCTGTGATCTGGAATGGCTATCATTGCTATATATCTATATATGATATCTATTTAGGCGTTGCTTATGTTTTGCATCCGCGCTAGTCCAGCCCCCGCTCTGTCGTTAATTAAGTAACCTAACGGGTGATGACGGGACCCCGTGGCGAATGCGGATAGCATAAGCGTACGTCATATTTTCGTTGTTTTCTGCAATGGTAGGATTAAATGATGGGACGCATTGGAATTAATGCAAGAAAAAATAAACCAAGTAAAAGTCGTTGGAACACTTTGAAAACCACTCGGTTCTTTTCAAAACCAACTTTTAAATGCGGAGCTTGAACCACTCCTTTTGAAAGCTATCTCGTTCCATCGATTATATCAAGTTCACTACGTTCACGGTTTCGCCAAAACCATTCGTAGCCCTCTGTCGTTTCACATGAATGGTCAATAAGTATTCAAGCTATGTATGTTGGTCAAAGTCAAGGCATAGTGATTGGTAGCTATTGGGTATTCATGTGCAGCATAGATAGATGTGTTGGTTTGGGGCAGTCGTTCTACCATGTTGGCCAAAGTCAAGGGTATGTGCGGGTGGGCTCAAATTAACCTGGAGAATGATGGGTAGAACTTAACATGTGACTTATGATATTTTGGCCAAAGTCAAGGTCATAAGAGCATCGGGAGTTTCAAAAGAACTGAAACTTGCTAGCGCTGCATACCATTTGGAGTGTGATGATTCTGGTAGGATTCCTTCAGTTTTGTCACACGATGATATTTGGATCCCGATCCTACTATGAGTATATGCTACTCCTCGGAAAATTTCTCACTTAACGATCAATGCTATAAACCTAGTAGGTGTCTAGAAAGGTGTTAGCGGGGCTACGCCCCCAAGGAAAAGAGGTTACTTAATTAAGGAACTTCGCGAAAGCGTTGGAAAACCTCCCTCGAAATACCGACACTGGCCTGGCTGAACGGTTAAGCAAGTATTGTACGGTGAGATTGATCCCGACTAATTCTTCCTTTATGGTTTGAAGAGGGATTCGAGAGACAGTGGGAGCCATCCAATTTAGACAAATTAAAAACCACTCTAAACTTGCAAGAGCATCATGCTAAAGTGTTTCTTTTCTCTCTCCTAATTGCAGCGACCAAATTTCATGACTGGACTTAAGTTACTTCTAGATAAAAACATACTGACAGGGCCAAACTATAAAGATTGGCTCAGGAATGTCAAAATGGCAATCACTTATGACAAGTTGGGGTATCTTCTTACCACCAAAGCTCCCCCTGTCCCAGGTCCCAAAACCAGCGTCGCGGATAGGGAAATCCGTAAGACCTGGGAAATCGACTGCGCGAAGGCCAAGTGCCTCGTGCTTGCCTCTATGGACAATGAACATCAGAGGAGGCACGAGAATATGGACCTCGAATCCATATTTCTCCATACAAAAGAACTGTATGGAGAGCAATCTCGTATCGCCGGATACGAAGTGTCGAAGAAGTTGTTTTCGGCAAGATTGGCCATCGGATCATCGGTAGCGGAACACGTGCTTAAAATGATTGGCTACATAGAGGAGCTCGCGGACCTTGGGACCACGTTGGAGAATGAGCTCTATACGGACTTGATTCTTCAGTCACTTTCTTCCACTTACGCCCAGTTCATCCTGAACTTCAACTTACAGGAAAAGGAAGTTGAACTTTCAGAGCTCCTCAACATGCTGAGGAGTGCGGAGGGCACCCTACAGAAAGGTAGGGAAACATCCACTTTGTTTGTAGGAGGATCTTCCTCTTCTAGGTCCAAGGCAAAAGCTAAGGAAAAGAAGAAGAAAACCCCCGCCAAACCAAGGGGCGGTGTTAGTAAAGTGGATACGAAGGGAAAGGCAAAAGCAACAAAGATAGCGGGGAAGCTTGTGGATAAGGAAGAGTGCTTTTACTGTCACAAGAGTGGACACTGGAAAAAAGATTGCAGGGCTTGGAAGGCCAGAACACAGGATCTGAAGCAGGTTGCGGCTTCAGCTTCAGGTGTGTATGTTATTGAAAACTGTCTATCAATAAACTCTACGTCCTGGGTATTGGATACCGGATCAGGATCTCATATCTGTAATTCTTTACAGGCATTGAGAAAGCGTAGGTTTTTGAAGGCAGGTGACATGACCCTCAAAGTTGCAAACGGAGCTAGCATGGATGCTGAGGCCGTGGGGGACTATCACCTGGGAATGTCAGATGGACATGTTTTGGTTTTACGTAATTGCTTTTTTGTACCCAATGCAACTTGCAATATCATTTCTGTATCTTTAATTTCTAAAGAAGGTTATGAATTTGCGTTTGTAAGTAATGTTGTAAACATTCACCTTAATCAAGTACTGATTGGGTCAGGTACATTAAGCAATGGTATATACGTATTAAACCAACCACAGATTTTCAATGTCCAGAATACACACAAAAGAAAGTCTCCGGAAACAAATCAGACTTTCTTATGGCATTGTAGAGTGGGTCACATCAATGAGAGAAGGTTGACCAAGTTACATACAGAAGGATATTTGGATCCGTTCGAATATCAATCATATGCAACTTGTCAATCCTATCTCAAAGGAAAGATGACAAAGACTCCGTTCACTGGACACGGAGTGAGAGCGAGCGAGCTCTTGGGACTCGTACACAGCGACGTGTGCGGTCCAATGTCTACGCATGCACGAAGCGGTTATTCTTACTTCATTACTTTTACGGATGACTTTTCAAGGTACAGTTATGTCTTCTTAATGAAACATAAATCCGAAGCCTTTGGAAAATTCCAGGAATATAAGAATGAAGTAGAAAAACAAACAGGCAAAAGTATCAAGACACTGAGATCTGATCAAGGTGGTGAATACTTGAGTGCCGAGTTCCTGGATTACTTAAAAGAGAATGGAATTCTCTCTCAGCTTACTCCTCCATACACTCCGCAACATAACGGTGTATCGGAGAGACGGAACCGAACCCTATTGGATATGGTACGGTCCATGATGAGTAACGCTGAGTTATCGCGATCATTCTGGGGATATGTACTAGAATCAGCTGCATACCTTTTGAACCGAGTTCCAACTAAGACTGTGCCTACTACACCATATCAGATGTGGTGTGGGAAGAGACCCTATCTTAATCATATTAAGACATGGGGATGTCCAGCTTTTGTCAAAAAGCAGCATGCGGACAAGCTCGAGGCACGCTCAGTACAGTGCAAGTTTGTGGGATATCCAAAGAACTCCAAGGGATATTTCTTCTATTGCGAAGAGGAACAAAAGGTTTTTGTTTCTCGTCATGCCCACTTCTTGGAAACTCAGTTTTTGGAAAAACAGATAAGTGGGAGCGCAATAGAACTAGAAAAAATTCCAAAACCACGAGCTATTACTGAAAGCTTAGTAGAACCAGAGGGTTCGAAAGATCAAGACATTCCTGCATCGCTCCGCAGAAGTAGTAGGCAGTCTCATCCGCCCGAGAGATACTATGGTTTTCTCATATACGGGGATAGAGAGGATTGCATCATTGATAATGATGAGCCGACTAACTTCCAGCATGCCATTCAGAGCGTTGACTCGGTAAAATGGCTGGATGCAATGTGGACCGAAATGGAGTCCATGTACACCAACAAAGTATGGAAGTTGGACGTTGCTCCTGTTAGTTATATGTATGCCCTAGAGGCCATTACTGTACATAGGATGTATATTGTAGTGGATGCTGGGACATATATAGGGAGGACTTTCTTGCTCGACATGATAGTATGCTATCTGGTTGAACTTTACCTTAACGTGTACACTGATTGTCTCCCTGTTACATGTTGGTAAAGCCCTTAGGAAATGTACTTGACTACCTCGACTATGATGCGGATCATACTAGTGGGGACATGGTAGTCTATAAGTACATCCTTCAAAGTCCCTAGTCGAGGGTGTATCGAGACGGGGCATCGATATACCAGAGTAGACTAGCGTGTACCTTCTCGACCCATACAGATGGGCGATGGATGATCCCATATCCATTGGTGTTTGACATCAGAGATGATATACGGGTGCTCAGTAGAGACTGGGTACACTGGACGGACTCGCCGAGAACTCCCAGATGGTATTATACCTCACGTCAGATGGCAGTTCTCTGGTGACACTGGTACAGAGTAGTCTGTTGACCCGAGATCGTCATAGAGTCTTGTGTGGTTCCCACTGTGCTTTGATTTCCATCTTACCACGTCCAAGAGGGCGTGCAAAACGGTGGTTTTTGGGTACAGTCCCGAGTCACATGGAGGCAATGAGCGATAGGAGGGGATTCGTCTCTCCCGGTATAGGGGGTTGATGTTGCGCTGTGTTCGATTGGCTATAACAGGAAATCCCTGGCCAGGGTTGCTGAGATTTACTGGTAAGTGTTACCAGTAGTTTCTCGAAGTGTTATAGACCTCATATCGACACGACTTATCGAGCTATTGGGGTCTGACGTATACCACCCCTAGGCAAGATATGCGACATATCAGACGATCAGACCGGACTGTACGGTAGTGTTACTGGTTGGATTCACTGGAGTGTGAGCGGGCTTGCTCGTCGATCTTCAGATCGCTCAATACCCGGGTGGCCGTTACTGTAAGGTTAGTATAGCACCCTATTAAGTGTTTTGAAGCATCAAATGACCCAAAGTTATAATTTTTAAGGTGCTAAACTAACATGCAAGTGGATCGATCCTAGAAAATTAGGGTTATTTAACTTTTAGCTAGAAAAGATTAGGGTTTGAAGGCTACAACCTTTGTAGCTCCCCTTTGCTAGACTCCTTGGTGTCTTGGGTGTTGAGTCGAGGTCCTCTCGATGTTCCCTTGCGTCCACGACGATCCACCACGGAGCACTCCGTCCAAGCTCGCAATTTCGACAAACCGAAAAGAACACTCTAAACAAAGCGGCTAAGCTTGTGTAGAATGATGTTGTGGTTGGGTTTCTCATTTCAAAAACCTTTCTTTTGTTGTATTTCACTCACTAGAAAAGACTAGAGAAGAAATGATGAAGGAAGATGAAGATGGTGGCTAATATTATCAAGAGATAAAAAAGATAACCCTTGAGTTAAAAAGAGAAAGAAATATATATCACTATATATATTTATTTTCTTCTTGACTCCAACCATGATTAAATGATGGATAGTTAGTTTAACTTGGGTTTAGAATGATAAAGAGAAGGATAACCATAGTTTAGTGGTAGTTGAGATAGGTTAGGTCAATGGAAGAATGTGGAAGCATGAATGATTATCCTCTCTTTTTCATTTTCTTTTTAAACCCAAAATGAAATAATTATCCATTGTTTAATCTATGGTGTGAGGCTTATATTGCCACCATTTCCATATATAATCAACCATGATGGTTTGATGTATGTATGTGTACATGTATGCACATCTACATGTGCATGAAACTAGAAAAGAAGAAAGAAACGCATGCATGCATGCATACATCCATCAAACCCTAGAAAGGTTTTAAGTGAGAAAACTAATGGTTAAATGATAAATCAACACTTGATTTATCAATCCGGTCATATCTCATATGACCCCACCAAAAGCAGTTCACCCGATCAATGTTCGGTATCATATACGCTCATTTCAATCGGGTGCATGCGTATATCACATATGCGCACCACAACGTTTCTCCTGGACTGGGTAACTCCTCTGTGGGACTCTAAGACTCGTCAATACGCCGGCAGAGGGTAATGATCATATCAAGTACCCTCAAGCCGCAAGCGGTCAGCTAAACGTAACGGCCACCCGGGTATTGAGCGATCAGAAGACAACAAGCGAACCTGCTACAACTCCCGTCGAGCCATCCGGCAACACTACCGTACAGTCCGGTCTCTTCGTCAGATATGCTGCATATCGAGCCTAGGGATGGTCACGTCGACCCCAATAACTCAATAAGTCGTGTCGGTGAATGGTCTATAACAGATCGAGAAACTACTGATAACACTTATCAGCAAATCTTAGCAGCCCTGGCCAGGGACTTGCTGTTATAACCAGTCGAGCACAGCACAGCATCAACTCCCAATACCGGGAGAGACGAAACCCCTCCTATCGCTCATTGCCTTCGTGTGTCTCGGGACTGTACCCAACGGCCACCTGTTTGCACGACTCAGTAGAGCCGTGGTAGGGTGGCAATCAAAGTACAGTGGGAGAACACACAAGACTCCATGACGATCTCGGGTCTACAGACTAACCTGTACCAGTGTCACCTGAGAACTGCTATCCGACAATAGATATTATTCCATATAGGAGTTCTCGGTGAGTCCGTCCAGTGTACCCAGTCAGCACTGAGCACCCGTATATGATCTTGATGTCAAACATCGATGAATGTGGGAACATCCATCGCCCATCACATGGGTCTAGTATCATATACGCTAGTCTACTCTGGTATATCGATGCCCCGTCTCGATATACCTACGACTAGGGACGTTCCAGGATATGCTTATAGACTACAGATGTCCCACTAGTATGATCTCCATCATAATCAGAGTAGTCAAGCCGATATCCTCAGGGCTTTATCAGCATGTATGAATGAATAAAAGCATGATCAAATCAACATGTCAGATAAAGAAGAACCAGATAGCATACTATCATGTCGAGCAAGAATGCAAACTGAATATATATACATGTATAGATACATCAACTATCACATAACGGCCTTTAGGACATACATATATCCAACAATCTCCCACTTGCACTAAGGCCAGTTATTGGCGTATCTCATACCCAACATCTCAAAAAGTCGCTCATGCTGCGGCTGAGGGAGAGCCTTGGTGAATGGATCCGCGGTGTTGTTCTTTGTGTCTACTCTCTTAATCTCGATCTCGCGGCGATCTACAATCTTCCGGATCAAATGAAAGCGCCTCAGGATATGTCTGGACCGCTGATGGGATCTGGGCTCCTTGGCTAACGCTATTGCCCCATTATTGTCACAATACAAAGGTATTGGATCAATAATGGTTGGAACTACTCCTAGCTCCGAGACGAACTTCTTCATCCAGACGGCTTCCTTGGCGGCATCATTTGCAGCAATGTACTCAGCTTCCATCGTAGAGTCTGCAACGGTATCTTGTTTGGAACTCTTCCAACTTACCGCCCCTCCATTGAGGGTAAATACAAACCCTGAGATAGATTTGCTGTCATCCTTATCGCTCTGGAAGCTCGAATCGGTAAAAGCCTCCATTTGGAGATCTTTATTACCATACACCAAGAACAATTCTTTAGTCCTTCGTAAGTACTTAAGAATGTTCTTCACAGCTGTCCAGTGGTTCTCCCCTGGGTTGGATTGATACCTGCTTACAACTCTAAGTGCATAAGCTACATCTGGGCGTGTACATAACATCGCATACATTATAGATCCTACTGCCGAAGCATAAGGTATAATGCTCATGCGAGCTCTCTCTTCATCGGTCTTTGGACAAAAATCCTTGGAGATAGTGACTCCATGGCATGCGGGTAAGGCACCCCGCTTGGAGTCTTCCATACTAAACCTCTTTAGGATGGTGTTGATGTACCTGGTCTGGGACAGTCCCAATAACTTTTTGGATCTATCCCTATAGATCCTAATGCCCAGGATGTATGTGGCATCACCCAGGTCCTTCATGGAGAACCTCAGTGATAAGAATGATTTGACCGACTGTAGCATAGGAATATCATTTCCTATCAGAAGAATGTCATCAACGTACAATACGAGGAATGTGACAGCTCTTCCTACAGCCTTCCTATAAACACAAGGTTCATCTGGATTTTTAATGAAATCAAACTCTTTGATAACATCATCGAAACAGATGTTCCAACTCCGAGATGCCTGCTTTAACCCATATATGGATTTAAGCAATCTACATGCTTTCTCGCTGCTCCCACTGTCAATGAAGCCCTCTGGCTGATCCATATAAACGCATTCTTCTAAATCTCCATTTAGAAATGCTGTTTTAACGTCCATCTGCCAGATTTCATAGTCGTAGTGAGAAGCAATAGCAAGTAGGATCCGAATGGATTTAAGCATGGCTACGGGTGAAAAAATTTCGTCATAGTCCAGACCTGGTCTTTGACGAAAACCTTTTGCCACAAGTCTTGCCTTATAGGTCTCTACCTGCCCATCCACACCAATCTTTCTTTTAAAGATCCATTTGCACCCTACAGGTTTTACCCCAGGGGGTACAACGTCCAAAGTCTATACTTTGTTGGTGTACATAGACTCCATTTCGGATCTCATGGCATCCAGCCACTTCACAGAGTCACCACTCGTGATAGCTTGCTGAAAACTGGTAGGATCATCATCTTCCATGATACAGTCTTCTCTGTCACCATCAATGAGGAAACCGTAGTACCTCTCCGGTGGGCGAGAAGTCCAACCAGACCTACGGAGTGGCCGAGGTTCTTCAGTTTCTGCTGCAACAGTCGGTTCAACCAAATCGTCATTTGTAGTTTGTGTCTCTAGAACCTCTTCTAGATCCACCACTTTGCCATCATCTTTATCTGTAAAAAACTCTTTTTCCAAGAATGTGGCATGTTGAGAAACAAACACTTTTTGTTCCTCTTTGTGGTAGAACAGATATCCATAAGAATTCTTTGGATATCCTACAAAGTTACACATGACTGACCGTGTCTCGAGTTTGTCCGGATTCTGCTTTTTAACACAGGCCGGGCAACCCCAAATCTTAATTCTCTTAAGAGATGGTCTCTTCCCATGCCATATCTCATATGGCGTGGTAGACACGGCTTTGGTTGGAACCCTGTTTAGTAGAAACGCTGCAGTCTCCAATGCATGCCCCCAAAACGAGACTGGTAACTCAGTGTCACTCATCATGGACCGGACCATATCTAATAGGGTCCTATTCCGTCGTTCTGACACACCGTTGTGCTGTGGTGTGTAAGGAGGAGTGAGCTGAGAGAGAATCCCATTCTCTTTTAGGAAGTTTGCAAATTCTGTACTGAGATACTCTCCACCTCGATCTGATCGAAGCATCTTAATACTCAAGCCAGTTTGTTTTTCTACTTCTTGTTTATATTCAATGAATTTCTCGAAAGCGTCGGACTTGTGCTTTAATAAAAATACATGACCGAATCTTGAGAAATCATCAGTGAATGTAATGAAGTATGAAAAACCGCCTCTAGCCTGTGTAGACATTGGCCCACATACATCACTATGTATGAGGCCAAGGAGCTGAGTAGCTCTTTCTCCGTGTCCGGTAAACGGAGTTTTGGTCATTTTACCCTTGATACAAGACTGGCAAGTCGCATAAGATTTATATTCAAAAGGATTTAAATATCCATCTTTGTGTAACTTGTTTAGTCTTGTTTCGTTAATATGACCAAGTCTACAGTGCCAAAGAAAAGCTTCATTTAATTCTGAAAGTTTTCTTTTATTAGTGTGTTGTATACTGAAAACTGTATGTTGATTCAGGACATATATTCCGTTATTAAGTGTACCATACCCAACCAACATTTGATTCAGGTGAATGTTCATAACATTGTTTTGCAATACAAAATTATACCCTTCATTGTCCAACAAAGAAACGGATATTATATTACATAGCATATCAGGTACAAAATAACATGGATTCAAAATCAAAATACATCCAGACGGTAACCCCAAGTGATACTCTCCCACTGCGACTGTATGTACATTGGAACCATTTCCAACGCGGAGAGTATGGTCACCTGTCTTCAAAACCTTGCTATTTCTCAGCCCCTGCATAGAATTGCAAATGTGAGAACTTGAACCGGTATCCTATACCCAGGAAGCAGAGTTTATAGAAAAACGGTTTTCAGTCACAAACGCACCTGAAGCAGAAGCATCACCATGCTTCTTCTTGAGACTTAGGTACTCCGTGCAATTGCGCTTCCAATGTCCTGTCTTGTGGCAATGAAAACACTCGCCTTTCCCTGGGTCTCCAGCCGTGGACTTTCCCTTTCCCTTCACCTTTTTGACTCCGCCCTTAGGATTAGTGGGTTTCTTCTTTTTCTTTCCCTTGGCCTTAGCTTTTGGGCGAGAAGAAGAAGACTGTCCAATGGTCATAACGGGAGTCTTTGCTGACTTCATAGTGCTTTCTGCACTCCTTAACATATTAAGGAGTTCAGGGAGGTCCTTCTCCATGCCATGCATGTTGAAGTTCACTATGAACTGAGCAAAGGTGGAGGGGAGGGACTGCAGAATAATATCTATATATTGCTCATTGTCCATTGTCCATCCAAGGTCCTCAAGCTCTTCTATAAGAGCTATCATCTTCAAAACATGGTCCGCTACTGGTGTGCCAGGGGCCATCCGCATGTGAAACAGTTTCCTTGATGCTTCGTATCGTAATACGCGGGACTGCTCCCCATACAACTCCTTTGTATGGAGCAGTATCCCGTGAATGTCCATGTCCTCATGCTGCTTTTGATGTGTGTTATCCATCGATGCAAGCGCGAGGCATGTGGCCGTAGCACAGTCAGCGTCCCATGTCTTGCGGACTTCTATGTCCGCAACTGAGGATTTTGGGCCTGGGACGGGCGGGGCTGAAGCCGTGAGGACATATGATACTTTATCATAAGTCAAGGCAATCTTCAGATTCCTTAGCCAGTCTTTATAGTTGGTCCCGTTCAGTTTGTTTTTATCTAGTAGAAGCTTAAGTCCAGTCATTGGTATCTGCCATTAAGAGAGAGAAAAGAATACACTCAGCGAAAGCTCTTGCACAGATTAGATTGGTTTATTATCTTGTCTAATCGATATTTCCCACTGCTTTTTATCGAGTTTTTCTTTCAAACCTTAAAAAGAAAAACTAGCCAGGATTAATTATAGTCTACAACTTCGCTAACCGTTCAGCCGGGCCAGTGTCGGTACTTTGAGGGAGGTTTCCCGTGCTTTCGCACGGACCTAATTAGAGTAAACCTCGTTTTCCCAGAGGCGGAGCCCCGTTAACACCTTTCTAGACACCTAATGAGTTAGCTAATTGTAAACTGTAAAACTCTCCTAGGAGCAACTATTGCTCACAGTGGGATCGGGATCCAACCATCATATGGTAGGTATGCAATCTCATTGCAAATTTCAACACTTGAAATTCCCGATGTGGTTTTTACCCCTAATACTCGTGACCTTGGCTAAGGTCAACAAATCACGAGCACTAGTCAAGCTCAACCCGTCATTTCTTGATTAATTAGACCCGTTCACATGACCCTTGGCTAAGGTCAACAAAGTCATATGCCCGTCCTAATCAATCTGCATCATATGCATTTGTAGGAAGACATCACTTAGCTACCGTACACTACGCCTTGGCTAAGGTCAACAAACGTAGCACGAATACTAAGTACTCTACTTCCTAAAATGACGGAGGGTTGCGGATGATTTTTAAGAAAATCTTTAACGCTTTGAGCTTGATATCGTTGTAGAATCAAAAGGTTTTCAAAAGGAGTGGCTTAAGCTCCGCAGTTTTGAAATATACCTTTTTCATAAATAGCCGAGTAGTTTTTAAATCCGATTCTACAACATCTTTTAGGTTTATTTTCTTTACATTAATCACATTAATGTAATCCCATCATTTAAGTCCTTAAGCCAATCACAGAAAAGAAACGAAAATAACACGTACGCTTATGCCATCCGCATTCGCCGCAATGTTCCGTTATGCACCGTTAGGTTACTTAACTAACGGCATACCGGGACGGGACTAGCGCGGGTGTAAAACATAAGCAACGTCTACTATATATCATATATATAATATGTCATTCGTCTCAGATATCACAGAACACAGGCAGCAGAAATATAGATATAACGTGGGATATACTAGGACGTCCGTATTTAGTATTTAGCCAGAATAGAAAATACGGATTCCACAGTCGCGATGAATAGCCAAGCCCACACCCTGGACCCCTACGAGAGCGGCAAGTGACCCTACCAATCCTGGAGTTTAGGAGACCCGGTCTCGACTCCTCGAGATGGCCTCCCACTGAACCCCAGAACCCGGTCACCTGTGCTCTCCTCCTTGGGTCCATCCTAATGCGGAAAAGTAAATAATATACAACACTGGTGACACAACCGCAACCTGGAAGTGCCCCAAATAAAAGAATATTACATTACATTTGAATTTACATGAATGAAAATACAAAACTCTCATCTCACAAAAAAAACCCGGCTATTCGATCGCGACAATCCTGCACATCATATCTCAGCAACACAAAATATCACATATCATCAACGTAAGTAAGTATGCGTACCCCGATTGTCGTTGATGTATAGCAACGAAACCGGCGATATCTAACATACTACACTTACGGTCACAGAAAAGAAAGTGTAAAACTACAATATTTGGAATCCAGATTCTCTTTAGACATCATAAATGCGAAATATCACATATTTCGTATTTAATGCCCACACTATATGAATTCCACATATTGTATCACATTCCAGACAAACAGACAGTATTAAAGTTTTCGAACGAACAATCAAGCACCCAAGATTCACTAAAGCTCAACACTTGAGCAGGGTTCAAAAGATCCGGAGTGTGACACAGTAGCGGCGGTCCAGCCGTAGAAGGGTCAAGCCAACGCCTCACATGTGGCACGCCGTACTGCCCCAAACCCTAGGGTTCAAAGGGCAGTTCGAGACGGTCACATAATCGAGTTAAGGTTTGTTGTCTTCTAGAGGGACCACCGCAAAAAGACTTGCACGTATTTCCAAACTATTTAAACCCCGTGAATATTGAGTAAATGATATTCGTTCAAACACTTCAATACTTTCTAGTTTACCCGAAAAAGCTACGAAATGAAAGTCCCGATCGAATCGATGAATCCAAAAACATCTCCAGAATTTTTCAAAACTTTATTCAGTTTAAAAATACCCAAAAAATTATACATGCAGAAAATAGAATTACTGTAGAAACAGTATACCCTAATTCATATGTACGGCCGCGGAACAGCGGCCTAAGCAAGATTAGGCCGCGTTTCCACGGCTATAACTACTGTTCATGGGATTATTTTTCTGCCGTAATTCTTATATTTTCCTGCTATGATTTTTACATATTTTTAATTCTGCAAAATGTCAAGTTTTAGAAAATTTCCAGAGAGCATCAAAAAATACGGTATTTTTGTCCGATCGGGGTTTTCACTTCGTCAAAACGTCGCCTAATGTTCTAGGTCGGCTCTGATACCAATGTAAGGTTAGTATAGCACCCTATTAAGTGTTTTGAAGCATCAAATGACCCAAAGTTATAATTTTTAAGGTGCTAAACTAACATGCAAGTGGATCGATCCTAGAAAATTAGGGTTATTTAACTTTTAGCTAGAAAAGATTAGGGTTTGAAGGCTATAACCTTTGTAGCTCCCCTTTGCTAGACTCCTTGGTGTCTTGGGTGTTGAGTCGAGGTCCTCTCGATGTTCCCTTACGTCCACGACGATCCACCACGGAGCACTCCGTCCAAGCTCGCAATTTCGACAAACCGAAAAGAACACTCTAAACAAAGCGGCTAAGCTTGTGTAGAATGATGTTGTGGTTGGGTTTCTCACTTCAAAAACCTTTCTTTTTTTGTATTTCACTCACTAGAAAAGACTAGAGAAGAAATGATGAAGGAAGATGAAGATGGTGGCTAATATTATCAAGAGATAAAAAAGATAACCCTTGAGTTAAAAAGAGAAAGAAATATATATCACTATATATATTTATTTTCTTCTTGACTCCAACCATGATTAAATGATGGATAGTTAGTTTAACTTGGGTTTAGAATGATAAAGAGAAGGATAACCATAGTTTAGTGGTAGTTGAGATAGGTTAGGTCAATGGAAGAATGTGGAAGCATGAATGATTATCCTCTCTTTTTCATTTTCTTTTTAAACCCAAAATGAAATAATTATCCATTGTTTAATCTATGGTGTGAGGCTTATATTGCCACCATTTCCATATATAATCAACCATGATGGTTTGATGTATGTATGTGTACATGTATGCACATCTACATGTGCATGAAACTAGAAAAGAAGAAAGAAACGCATGCATGCATGCATACATCCATCAAACCCTAGAAAGGTTTTAAGTGAGAAAACTAATGGTTAAATGATAAATCAACACTTGATTTATCAATCCGGTCATATCTCATATGACCCCACCAAAAGCAGTTCACCCGATCAATGTTCGGTATCATATACGCTCATTTCAATCGGGTGCATGCGCATATCACATATGCGCACCACAACGTTTCGCCTGGACTGGGTAACTCCTCTGTGGGACTCTAAGACTCGTCAATACGCCGGCAGAGGGTAATGATCATATCAAGTACCCTCAAGCCGCAAGCGGTCAGCTAAACGTAACGGCCACCCGGGTATTGAGCGATCAGAAGACAACAAGCGAACCTGCTACAACTCCCGTCGAGCCATCCGGCAACACTACCGTACAGTCCGGTCTCTTCGTCAGATATGCTGCATATCGAGCCTAGGGATGGTCACGTCGACCCCAATAACTCAATAAGTCGTGTCGGTGAATGGTCTATAACAGATCGAGAAACTACTGATAACACTTATCAGCAAATCTCAGCAGCCCTGGCCAGGGACTTGCTGTTATAACCAGTCGAGCACAGCACAGCATCAACTCCCAATACCGGGAGAGACAAAACCCCTCCTATCGCTCATTGCCTTCGTGTGTCTCGGGACTGTACCCAACGGCCACCTGTTTGCACGACTCAGTAGAGCCGTGGTAGGGTGGCAATCAAAGTACAGTGGGAGAACACACAAGACTCCATGACGATCTCGGGTCTACAGACTAACCTGTACCAGTGTCACCTGAGAACTGCTATCCGACGATAGATATTATTCCATATAGGAGTTCTCGGTGAGTCCGTCCAGTGTACCCAGTCAGCACTGAGCACCCGTATATGATCTTGATGTCAAACATCGATGAATGTGGGAACATCCATCGCCCATCACATGGGTCTAGTATCATATACGCTAGTCTACTCTGGTATATCGATGCCCCGTCTCGATATACCTACGACTAGGGACGTTCCAGGATATGCTTATAGACTACAGATGTCCCACTAGTATGATCTCCATCATAATCAGAGTAGTCAAGCCGATATCCTCAGGGCTTTATCAGCATGTATGAATGAATAAAAGCATGATCAAATCAACATGTCAGATAAAGAAGAACCAGATAGCATACTATCATGTCGAGCAAGAATGCAAACTGAATATATATACATGTATAGATACATCAACTATCACATAACGGCCTTTAGGGCATACATATATCCAACAGTTACGTTTAGCAGACCGCTTGCGGCTTGTGGATGCTTGATATGATCATCATCTGCTGCCGGCGTATTGACGAGTCTTTAGAGTCCTACACAGAGGTTTCCTGGCTCAAGCGAAACGAAATAGGAGCGCATATGAGATATGTGCGGGACCGAGAATGATACCAGTATGTGATACTGTATTCGATTCTCGCGATATGTGACATTGATCGGTTATATGCGATATAGCCGGGTTATCGGATCAAGTGTTGATTCGATAAGTTGTTACTGTTGATATTAGTCGGTTATATGCGATATGACCGGATCATTAAATCAAGTGTTGATTTAATGATTTAATGCATAATTATATATTTGATATATTACTTTGCATTAACTAGTATCGGTTCACTTTAAATGGATTTTCTCACTCGGGTGTGCACATTTCATATGCGATATGATTTGTGCACTTGCTTGTATCATGTTTGATGATGCATGCTTTTTGGTTAAGTATAAAGAATTAAACCAAGGTTAAGTTGTTGATTAGGGTTTTACTTATTCATTTATCTTATTTATTTATTCATTTTGAATAAATTGGAAGATAAATGAATGGTGGCTACTTTTGTTTTTAGTTGAAGTTTCATGAAGCTTTGACTTGTTGACCTTTTGTTCTCATCCTTAACCCTAACCATTCAACCCAACCTTAGTAAATTCTCTACACTTAACTAAGGTTAAGATTATGATAAGTATTCTTTTATTTTTTCTATTTTCAATTAACTTATCATATTCTTCATCTTCTTCTTCTTCTTCACTTCAAGAAAAAGCTTCACAAGCTTTAATGGCAAAGTGAGAATTAGAGTGAGAAATCCAATTCTAAAGTTTACCCACTTCCTATTTCTTCATCCTCTACCTCTTTCCAAGTAGTAGAGTGTGTTTCCTTCACAAGTTTTCATGGCTTGGTGATGGTGGAGCTTGATCTAGCGATGCCTCGACGTAGATCATCTTCGGCATGGACATCGACGACCTAGCTCGCTTATTCTCCGATGAAGTAGACGCTAGAGCCCGGATTCCTTTTGGACAGCGGAGAGGACCTCATCTCGGAGCCGTGGAGGTGGAGGACCGGATCTACAAAGGTTGTATTTCCGTATCTCTTAGTTAATTGTTAACTAGTTATCTTTTCGCCTAAACTTCTAGCAAACGATCCGTAGTCGGGTTTCTCGGCACCGTTAAAATTTTAAATTGGCATGATCGATGCCTTGTGAGACCTCACTAGTGTGCCTAGGAACCCTACAGTGGTATCAGAGCCTAGCTAGAGCCTTAGGCGAAGTTTAGACGGAATTTGAAACCTGATCGAACCGAAACCCTACCCGGAATATGCTCTCTGGACTTTTTCCGAAAATGCGGATTTTTGTGTATTAAAAATGCCTAAAAAATTCAATAAATAATTATAAGAATTACTGTGCAAATTCAGGCGAATGATTCATTAAACGCAGCGCGGATCCGCGGCCTTACAGGAGGCTGAGGCGGCGGATCCGCGGCCCGTTTGTCGTTTTGTGCATCACATTCTGCACAGTAATTCTTATATATTATTTCTGGTGTTTCTGGGAATTTTTAATATTTTTTTCCAGAGTTGAATTTTCTGGGTTGATTTGAGGATTCGGTGTTTCGATCGAGGTATCAAATTTTGTCTATTTGGCTTTCCGGATAAATTTTAGAATATGTTAAAAAGTTCGAACGGATATAAATACCCAATTTTTCCCCTGTCGGGAAATTTCCAAGTGTTGGATTTTCCGTAGTTTAACGACGTTCTAAGTAGTGCAAGTAACACGATGGACCCTCTAGAAGACAACAAACCTTAACTCGATTATGTGACCGTCTTGAACTGCCCTTTGAACCTTCGGGTTTGGGGCAGTACGGCGTGCCACATGTGAGGCGTTGGCTTGACCCTTCTACGGCTGGACCATCGGTACTGAGGCACGAACTGAATATTGTTAGACTTATTTCATGTGTTGATCTTTATTGGGAAAACTTGGGTGTTCGAATGTTCAATCGGAAAGTTTAACATTTTCTGTTTATCCGGAACGTGATACAACAATTGGAATTCACAATAAGTTATGAGATAACTGAATGAATGTTATAAACATAGCAGTTTAGTCTCACTTGATCGGTTGCCACGGAATTTTGATGTGATCAAAAGTCCGTCGCAATCACGTAGCGTACGTGGATACTCGCCGGGTAAACTTAATAGACAGCCTCGCTCCATAGCCCCGACCAAGTGACTGTAGGAGAACCCCATCGCCGAAAGCATCCGTCCGGGTGCTCGCGGTAGCGGTGTTCCGCCTTGGTGCACTTCGTCGACGGTATCGGGGGTGCGGCCGTCTACTAAAGTTTGCGACGAGCATTCGATCAGGATGTCGGGAATCTTGTTGAATTGCCCGACTTGATATTGAAAAGTGTTTTCGATAATGAGACTAAAATGCGGGGTTTATAATTGTTAGGCATGCGATGTCTAAGTAATTCATTTGGTCAGGCATGCGATGTCTGAGGTGATTGCGGATTCCAACTGTTGTAGTTTTACACTTTCTTTTCTGTGACCGTAAGTGTAATATGTGATATCGCCGGTTTCGTTGCTATATGTCAACGACAATTGGGATGGACATATTTACTTACGTTGATGACATGTGATGTTATGTGTTGCTGGATATGTTATATTGGATCGTCGTGTTCGAATAGCCGGGGGGTTTTATGTGAGATGAGTGTTTTTCATTTTCATTCATGTAAAAACTTGTATGTAATATTCTTTTATTGGGGCACTTCCAGGTTGCGGAAGTTGTCACCCTTTGTATATTATTTACTTTTCCGCACTAGGATAGACCCAAGGAGGGGAGCACAAGTAACCGGGTTCTGGAGTCCAGTGGGAGACCAACTCGAGGAGTCGAGTCCGGGTCTCCTAACTCTAGAATTGGTAGGGTTGCTTGCCGCTCTTGTAGGGGTCTAGGGGTGTGGGTTTGGCTATTCATCACGACCGTGGAATCCGTGTTTTATACTGGCTCGTATTGAAAACACGGACGTCCTAGTATATCCAATATTTCATATGATTCTTCTGCTGCGATATCTGTGATGTGATCATGTGATGTTCTCTGATAGATACAGTATATAGTATATATGATATATTATATAGACGTTACTTATGTTTTACACCCGCGCTAGTGTTACGACCCGCAGGGTACGGAACGTGACTGGCACTTAAGTTTACAAAACGTCTAAAGACGTCCGTAAAATAAGTAAGCCAAAGCCCAGAAAACAAAACCAATTAAGCAAAAGAGTGAAGAAAACCCAATCATTTGAAAGCAAGTTATCAAATAAGTCATGCAAAACCCCTTTTTAAAAACAATACCAATTTTTCCCGAAAATTTCGGCAGAGTCTCCTTTGTAAATACTGACCCCCAAAAATGGGTACAACAAAATATATACCTGAATCCAACAAAATAGGGCATCCCCAAGCGGCAGCTAGCTCTTCGCCATAAGGCGGTCACAAATCCCACGCAATGTAAATGACAGCAAGCATAGATATCATAAGGAAGCATGAGAAAAGTAGCATGTCGGCTCAAGTGAGCTCGACCCCAAAATACAGCATAAAATCCACAAACCTCACAGTCTCATCTCTAGGTCAATATACAATAATCTGGTAGAAACAGTAGATGGAGTGTACTAGATACAAAGAATATACAAGGTGGTACAAAAATAATAACATAACCCACCTATGAGCAAATCTCGAACTCAGGCAAAACAGGCAAAAGAACAAGTGCGCCCGCCGCTACTGAACTGACGGAGCGGACCTGCAAAAGACTGTGGCACAACGGGGGTGAGTTGCCAACTCGTGAGTAATAAATAACATCTGCAAAGGCTATCGTATGCATGCACACAAGCATCCTAGCATCTAAAATACAGGTATGACTGGATGCACTAGCAGGTGTGTATATCATATCAGTGTGCTAATATGTATGCAACATGAATATCTGAGGTCTCAATATGTATATATAAGAAATATTTATTCTCTTTTTGTTTTTGAAACTCTTTTAGAATGCCAGCATAATGTCAGTGAATCGACGAAAATCGGTGTCCAGCAACGACACCCAAAAGCTGTCTCAAATCTCATAAATGTATCTCTGGCCTCAGCCGTCCGGCTGACCCATCTCAAATATCAATATCTCATCATCTAGCGGCCACGGTCGGTATCCTCTGGATATCCGCCGTCCCAAACAGTCACCGGTAGGTAATCCATCCCCTGCCAGGCTCAACGTCATCACCACATTCCTCTTGCCCCGGGGTACCTTACCGGGCCCACCATGTACCCGTGCCGGTTCCTCCACTCCTCGACACGGATTTCCAAATCCACAGCAAACTCATGGTGGACGACACTTACATCACTAGAAAACCGCAATTTTACATATTTTTTAAAAATATAATAAGTTTAGAAATTTTGCGGTTTTCCCCCGAAATCCAGCAATATCATAAAATCTCAAGAAATCCTCATAAGTGCATATGATATCAATAATTAAGTTGCGATGTGTGATCAATGGATTAAGCATGAACAATTAATATGATGAAGTACATGCACATGAATAGCAATACTACGGTTTCATTTTTAAGGAATTAAAGGCAACAGTACCAGTTTAAGTATCGATTAGTAAAAGGTTTCAATTTAAAAGTTATCTAGTGTGGTGGCATGGCAATTACCAGGGTGTGTGTGTAAACATGAATAGTGCTCGTGCTGCATATAAAAACCTGGTAATAGTGCATGTGTCCTACAATTGAGTTTGCGTATATGGGTATAACATATTGATCTAATTGCAGCAATTATCATGCCAGTAATATTATTCTAATGTCACAAGTGGTTATCCAGTTTACTATTTTTCAGTTTACTAAATCTATCGGGCGACTTGCGCCATCCAAACGATCGTCCCCCGTAGATGTTAAATCTACTCACCGGGATCCCTGGCTAGCTGTGTCCAATCACCGCTTTTCCCTTTCGCGCCGCGTCTGACGTCTCCGCGACCGAACCTGGAATTTACATCAATACCAAATATAAGGTTACATATCAAAGAACGACGCAAAACCCCAACGAAACTACTAAAGTTCGCTAGCTAGGTACAACGTGCACAAAGTGCGCGGAACACACGCGAAAATCGCAAAAACTGCCAAAAACGCCGATCTGGGTCGCCCGGCGAAACTAAAACCCGACTACCCAAAAAACCGCACTCACGCATCCTAAAAGTCGTAGGACAAGCCATTACAATCATCAAGATATCAAAAATAATTCATCACATAACTTTTATAAAAATCTAGTAAGCATTTGCATTCCAAAATCGGTGCAAAAATCGCCGATTTGCGACAAAACGACTATAATAAAGCATAATTACCCAAGCACACTACAAGCAATCTACAAACACTAATTACAACACAATAGCCATGATCCAAAACCTATATTCCACAACCAAACCCTTTCTTGATTTTTATAAATAGCAATTGCAAATCAAAATCCATACTTGAAAAACTTAATTAACACTAATTTCAAACCCAATTAGCAAGTTCACCCCTTAGATTTAGGTTAGCAAAATACTAGCTAACAAATTAGGTTTAATCAATTAAATAATGCTTTCTAAAACTTAATCAACTCACTAATCATGTTTCACAAACCAATTCCATACAAAAACCCTCTCTTGAAAATCCTAAAAAGCAATTTCACACTTCTAAATTTAATCGAATTAGCATAATTGAAAACTACATCAACAAGATAACTATATGGATTAGTTAATTAACCACTAGATTAACTATAAAACAACCTAATTAAGTATTATGGCTTCAAAACCCTAGCTAAAATTTTCAAGCAAAACCTAAGAAACTAGATTAAACTACACTAAATTAACACTAAACCATCTAACATAAGAACTTAAACAAAAGAATTTAACATGATAGAAATTATACCTCTTGATCTATGGATCAAGCAAGAAAATTTTGCTCCAATTGATGGCCTCAAGCACCAAGATCCAAGCAAGAATGGTTAAGGAAAGGATAGCATAAGGATTTTGTGTTGAAAAAGAGAAGGATTTTAGGATTTTTGATGTGGTTTTTGAAGAACTTTGAAGAAAAATGAAAAGAAAAGAGTTGAAGAAAGAGGGTGCAGGTTTTCGGCCAGCAAGGGGAATGGGGGAGGGTGTGGGCAAGTGGGGAAGGTCATGGGTCAAGTCCACAAAGTCAAATGCACCTTACTTTATTCATTTTAATTAAAATAAATCCAAAAAACCCCTTAAATCAACTCAAGAAAGCAACTAAAGAAAAGAGATCAGAATTTTCTGGACTTGGTCAGGGTTGGACTGTCCTAGGGCTGAGGGAAAAGAGAGAGGGGTTTTACAAAAGAAATTTTATGCAAAAAGGCCCCCTACAACTCAAAAATTGCAAGTTTTAACTCAAAATTCAATAAATTCGTTTCATAACATAAAAATTTGTTAAAAATCAAAATAAATTACTAAAAATTCATGTTATCACTAGATTATAATTATCATAATTTTAGAGATTAAAATTAGCCCGGAAAAATTTGTATTTATCGCTTATTTAATGTATTTTCTTACCGGCTTAAAATAATATTAAAAAAATGAAAAATAGGGAAAAATTTTTAAATGACCAAAATTTCATAAATAACTTATTAGCTACTAAAAACAAGCAATTACCTATCCATTTTAGGTATAATTAGCCCTAAACTGCAAAATATCGAGAAAGACGGTTTTCGGAAAAATACCGAATTTTCACCGAATTTCAAGAAAACACCAAAACGACTTTTCAAGACGCTACAGCTAGCCCTGCCCTGCTCTGCCGTTAGTTACCTAACCTAACGGTGCACGAGGGGACATCGAGGCGAATGCGGATGGCATAAGTGTACGTCGTATTTATCTGTGATGCTTAGGTAATTAAATGATGGGACTTCATTAATGTGATTAATGAAATAAAAGAAACCTAAGATCTTGTAGAATCGAATTTCAAAATAAAACAGGTAGCTACAGTTCTTGCTTTGCACAGAGGTATATGTGATATATCCTGCACCTTATTCGATAAGGAAAGGACCGAGATCCCTTCACCGGGAGTGACTCCTTTAGCAATAACTGGCAGATGCTACAACCTTCGGTTTGTCTTTTGATTGCTTTTAAGTGTTTTTGCTTTGCACAGTGATATATATGATATATCCCGCACCTCATTCGACGAGGAAAGGACCGACGATCCCTTCACCGGGAGTGACTCCTTTAGCAAAACTGGAAAAGCCTCAAAAACACTCCATTTCAAAATTCATTCGATCCTACAACGATATCAAGTTCATTACGCAATAGGTTTTCAGAAAAACCTGTCGTAGCCCTCCGTCATTTCAGATAAGTACTGGTTAGTATTCGTGCTACGTTTGTTGACTATGTTAAGGCGTACTGTGCGGTAGCTAATTAGTGCTTATCTGCATAAGCATATGATGCGATTGGATTAGGGTAGTCGTGCGACTTTGTTGACTATGTTAAGGGTCGTGCGGGTGGGTTTAATTCAATCGGGAAATGACGGGTTGAACTTGACTAGCACTTGTGATTTGTTGACTATGTTAAGGTCATATAGCTGCTAGGGGCAAAATATTATCGGGAATTTCAAGTGTTGAAATTTGCAATGAGATTGCATACCTTCTATGAGATAGTTGGATCCCGATACCCGCTGCGAGTAAGTGTTACTCCTGGGAGAGTTTTATACATTACAATTAGCCGATCAAGTAGGTGTCTAGAAAGGTGTCAATGGGGTTACACCTCTGGGAAAACGAGGTTTACATTAATTAGGTTCGTGCGAAAGCACGGGGGACCTCCCTCAAAGTACCGACACTGGCCTGGCTGAAAGATTGGCGAACTTGTAGTGTGTAATTAATCCCGGCTAGTCTTTCCTTTTAGGGTTTGAAGGAAGATTTGATAAAAAGCAGTGGGAGCCATCCTGATTAGATAAAATAATAACCAATCTATTCTTGAAAGAGCGCACGCTGAGTGTTTTCTTCTCTCTCTCTCCAGGTAGCGACCATATCATGCCTTAATCAAGATAATAATACGGAATATTGACCGAACCCGCTTGTTATACTGAGCTGGGGAACGTTGGTCCCGCTCCAACTTATAATTGTTATAAGACAGAGCAGGAAATTGGGGAATACCAGATTTCCCGTGCCGCCCAAACGAAGAGAGTGCATGCTGATGCATCATCTTCGGGTGTGTTCATTTTGTAGAACTGTTTCTCAGTAACCTTTACGTCCTGGGTATGTGATACCAGATCAGGATTCCAGATATGTAATCTGTTACATAGGGCTACAGATAGGTAGAGAACTGAGAACGGGTGATAAGTTTCATGAGACAGAAAACGGGGCAAGTGTTGCAGCCAAGTCTGTTGGTCACTGTCACCCTGTATTCCAAATACATTGATTCTGAACGAATGTTATTAGATACCGAACCTGATATACAAAATCATATATGTCTCTTTATTAGTAAAGAAACGGTAAAATTTTGTATTGTTGGATAATGTTTTGAACATTTCCTATATCAAAAGTTGATCGGTTCAGGCACGTTATCTAAAAGCATTAATGTTCTAAATCAAACTACAGTTCTTAGTATACGGAACACACACAAGAGGAAGAGTTCAGAAATGAACGAATCCTTCTTGAGGTATTGTAGACTAGGTCAGATCAATGTGACCCGACTAGCTGGAGTTACATAAAGATGCATATTTAAATTAGTTTGAATTTACATCTTGTGAAACTCGCCAGTCATGTCACAAAGATAAAATGGCCATAGCTCCGTTTACTGGAAACAGAGAAAGAGTTAGTGAACTCTTAGGATGATACATGTTGATGTATGTAGGTCCTCTGTCTACAAATGCCAAGACTGGTTCCTTGTACTTCATTACATTCTCTGATGATCTTTCGAGATTCAGACCTATGTTCCTGTTGAAACATGAGTCCGAACCTTTTGAGATATTCACAGAATATAATTTAGAAGTAGAGAACTAATACGGGTATAAGTATTATGTCCTTTGATGTGATCAAGGAGGAGAATACTTGAGCACGGAATTCCTGGATTATTCTAAAGGAGAATGAGATTCTCTCTCAGCATTACTCCTCCGTATACACCATGGCACGATGGTATATCGGGATGGAGCAATAACACCCTATATGATAAGGTGTGCTCTATGATGAGTACTACTGAGTTACCTATTTCCTTTTGGGAGTTATGCACTTGAGAAGCTGCATACCTATTGAATAGGGTTCGAATCAAATCAGATGCCTACCACTTCATATGTGATATGGAAAGGGAAGAGCCCATATCTTAAGTTGGTTAAGATTTGGGGTTGTCTGGCCTATGTCTAAAGGCAAAATCCGGACAAGCTCGAGGAAAGGACTGTTATGTAGAACTAGAAGTGTTCCAGCTATACAAACTGCAGCTGATGATTTGAAAGAACCAAAGGATTCAATAGTTACCAATGAACCTCAGCCTCTCCGCCGATCTAGTATGGTTCCTCACCCACCTGAGAGATACTTCATTTTCTCTATGACAGTGGGAGCGAGGATTGCATCATGAGATGATGACCCAACTAGCTTCGAGCAGGCCATCGAGAGTAAGACTCTGTAAGAATGGCTGGATGTTTAGCGATCTGAGATGGAATCCTTATACACCAACAAAGTATGGACTTTGGTTGCTATATCTGAAGGGTTAAATCCCCATCAGGAGCAAGTATATCTTGAGAAGATTACTTGGTGTAGATGGAAAAGTTGAGACTTTCAAAGCTAGACTTGTTAAAGGTTTGCATAATTGACCAGATATGGATCATAATGAAACCTTTTTCTAAGGATCTATGCTTAAGTCCATCCAGATCCTACTTGTCACAGCTACATACCATGACTACGATATCTGGTGGTTGGGTGTCATGACTGCTTTTCTAAACGATGTTTTGGAAGAGAGCGTCTATAAGTACACAGCCAGAGGGCTTCGTAGACAGTGGGAGCAGCGGAAACGTGTGCAAGATGCTTTATAGGATAAAGCAGGCATCGCGGAGTTGGAACATCTGTTTTGATGGATTAGTCAATTTGTTTGACATCATCAAAATGGTAGATGAACCTTGTATATACAAAAAGGTAGTAGGGAGTATGGTGGTGATCCTTGTAGAGCACGTGGATGATATACTCTGGATAGGGAAGGAGTTTCTTATGCTACGCTCGATCAATCTCCGCTTATCACAAAGATTCTCCGTGTAGGATCAAAGTGATACCTACTAAATCCTGGGGTTTTGGATCTATGAGATAAATCTAAATGGATGTTAGAATTCTCACTAGATGTAGTGAGATGGTATCAATAGATCCTGGGGAGAATCACTGGAAGGGTTCCAGGGTGATAAAGACGACTGAATGTCAGTCGCAGGCATTGTCTTTACCCTCAGTAAAGGGACGGTATGTTGGAAGAGTTCCAAGCTAGATACCGTGGCATACTAGACGATAAAGGCAGGATACATCGCTACTTAAGATGCTACCGAAGAGGCTGTTTGGGTGTATATTGGTTCATGAGATGAACTACGTTCCTACCATTGTGAGACAATGGAGTTGTGGCTTATGCCAAGGAACGCCGATCCCATCAGTGATCCAGACATATTCTAAGGCGGTATCACTTGATCATGGAGATGGTTGATCTCCAGGGAGATCGAGGTTAGGAGAGTAGACTCAGAGGATAACATAGCGGATCCACTCACAAAGGCCTGTTCCCAGAGAGAGACTTTTATGGGATGGTTGAGTATGAGATACTGCAACCACTGCTACAGATGGCCCTAGTGCAAGTGGGAGATTGTTAGTTATATGTATGCCCTAGAGGCCATTACTGTACATAGGATGTATATTGTAGTGGATGCTGGGACATATATAGGGAGGACTTTCTTGCTCGACATAATAGTATGCTATCTGGTTGAACTTTACCTTAACGTGTACACTGATTGTTTCCCTGTTACATGTTGGTAAAGCCCTTAGGATATGTACTTGACTACCTGGACTATGATGCGGATCATACTAGTGGGGACATGGTAGTCTATAAGTACATCCTTCAAAGTCCCTAGTCGAGGGTGTATCGAGACGGGGCATCGATATACCAGAGTAGACTAGCGTGTACCTTCTCGACCCATACAGATGGGCGATGGATGATCCCATATCCATTGGTGTTTGACATCAGAGATGATATACGGGTGCTCAGTAGAGACTGGGTACACTGGACGGACTCGCCGAGAACTCCCAGATGGTATTATACCTCACGTCAGATGGCAGTTCTCTGGTGACACTGGTACAGAGTAGTCTGTTGACCCGAGATCGTCATAGAGTCTTGTGTGGTTCCCACTGTGCTTTGATTTCCATCTTACCACGTCCAAGAGGGCGTGCAAAACGGTGGTTTTTGGGTACATTCCCGAGTCACATGGAGGCAATGAGCGATAGGAGGGGATTCGTCTCTCCCGGTATAGGGGGTTGATGTTGCGCTGTGTTCGATTGGCTATAACAGGAAATCCCTGGCCAGGGTTGCTGAGATTTACTGGTAAGTGTTACCAGTAGTTTCTCGAAGTGTTATAGACCTCATATCGACACGACTTATCGAGCTATTGGGGTCTGACGTATACCACCCCTAGGCAAGATATACGACATATCAGACGATCAGACCGGACTGTACGGTAGTGTTACTGGTTGGATTCACTGGAGTGTGAGCGGGCTTGCTCGTCGATCTTCAGATCGCTCAATACCCGGGTGGCCGTTACGTTTAGCAGACCGCTTGCGGCTTGTGGATGCTTGATATGATCATCATCTGCTGCCGGCGTATTGACGAGTCTTTAGAGTCCTACACAGAGGTTTCCTGGCTCAAGCGAAACGAAATAGGAGCGCATATGAGATATGTGCGGGACCGAGAATGATACTAGTATGTGATACTGTATTCGATTCTCGCGATATGTGACATTGATCGGTTATATGCGATATAGCCGGGTTATCGGATCAAGTGTTGATTCGATAAGTTGTTACTGTTGATATTAGTCGGTTATATGCGATATGACCGGATCATTAAATCAAGTGTTGATTTAATGATTTAATGCATAATTATATATTTGATATATTACTTTGCATTAACTAGTATCGGTTCACTTTAAATGGATTTTCTCACTCGGGTGTGTACATTTCATATGCGATATGATTTGTGCACTTGCTTGTATCATGTTTGATGATGCATGCTTTTTGGTTAAGTATAAAGAATTAAACCAAGGTTAAGTTGTTGATTAGGGTTTTACTTATTCATTTATCTTATTTATTTATTCATTTTGAATAAATTGGAAGATATATGAATGGTGGCTACTTTTGTTTTTAGTTGAAGTTTCATGAAGCTTTGACTTGTTGACCTTTTGTTCTCATCCTTAACCCTAACCATTCAACCCAACCTTAGTCAATTCTCTACACTTAACTAAGGCTAAGATTATGATAAGTATTCTTTTATTTTTTCTATTTTCAATTAACTTATCATATTCTTCATCTTCTTCTTCTTCTTCACTTCAAGAAAAAGCTTCACAAGCTTTAATGGCAAAGTGAGAATTAGAGTGAGAAATCCAATTCTAAAGTTTACCCACTTCCTATTTCTTCATCCTCTACCTCTTGCCAAGTAGTAGAGTGTGTTTCCTTCACAAGTTTTCATGGCTTGGTGATGGTGGAGCTTGATCTAGCGATGCCTCGACGTAGATCATCTTCGGCATGGACATCGACGACCTAGCTCGCTTATTCTCCGATGAAGTCGACGCTAGAGCCCGGATTCCTTTTGGACAGCGGAGAGGACCTCATCTCGGAGCCGTGGAGGTGGAGGACCGGATCTACAAAGGTTGTATGTCACGACCCGAAAGAGCACGTGACTGGCCCTTGAACCATATGAAGTCTATAGGACCCCATCTGATCCAAGTAAGCCAAAAGCCCAGCAATCTAAAACCATTTAAAGAGTAAATAAGGAAAAACTGTTTTTGAAAAGTAAGGAAATCATGTTTGGAAATCAAAGTTTTTAAATAACTAAGCCGAATATGCATTTTTTTAAAATGTGTAACCTTTCCTGAAAATTTCGGCAGAGTTTCCTTTGTAAAAACTGGCCCCGAACGGGGTACAACAAGAATAATATATATGAAATGATAAAAGGCATCCCCAAGCGGGAGCTAGCTCTTCGTCCATCGACGGTCACAACCACGCAAGCAATAATAATATACAACGCCAAAGGGCGAGGATCAAAACCCAAAAAAAAAGAAACTCAAAACAGCCAGAAAACCGTAATACTACTAGCGCGACTCTAAGGTCGAAATAAAACAACACTGTTTTCTAAGTCTGAAACAATATACAAGTTTTGGTTGATGGAAATTCTAGATACAATAAATGATACATGAGCAATGGCGGTTCTGATACAAAAGAACCCACCTAACCAAGCAAGTCACCCATAAGGAAGCAGTGTGCCAGAAATGCCGCTATGGAATCTGTACGGCAAACCTGCAAGAACTGGGGCACAACGGGGGTGAGTTGCCAACTCGTGAATAGAAAAATATCTACAAGCAGAGATTGAATACACGACCCATCCTAGGTCAAAACGATCAGATATAAATAAACCTCAATATGAATAAAGCTGAAGCATGCTAAACTGGCAATGTAATCTCTACATGAGTGTAATGCCAAGTGCTCGTGCTAGTGCCTCAGGTAATAGCATGTCATGAATATGAGGTATGATCAATGTAATCAAATCTGCACACACGTGGATCCCGTCCACTCGTCACCCAATGACAACAATCCATCATGCAAGTAAATATCATGAAACCTGTGCATGGAAATATGAGGATATAACCCACCCGTGTCCCTCGCGACACGTCAAAATCATGGAACCGGAGTGCCCAGCATCGGCACTCGAAAACATCATGAAAACTGTGCCCAGCATCGGCACATAAATCCTCATATATCGGGCTCCGTCAGTCCGGATCGGCCCGCGGGCTCTGTCTGCGGTATCGGCCCTCGGCCCTGGCAGGACGCCCAAATCTATCCATCGACTCTGGTCAGTATCCTCCGGATAACCGCCAGGTCCAACCAATCACCGGTAGGTACTCGCCCGCCTCCAGGCTCAATCGGCAAAGCTCATCAATCATCTTGCCGAGGGGAACCATACCGGGTCCACCATGTACCCGCAATCGGCTCATCCACTCCTCGATTCGGGTTTCACATGTCGCTCTCAGCACCGAGAAAACACATGGTGGACGCACTGAAATATCATATCAAGGGTAACCGGGTTTTTAAAGCAATGACATATTCTATTTTGAAACACTCTCGGTTCCCAAATCCAGAAATATCATAGAAACAACATATCTCAATGCGTATAATCAAAAGCATGAAGTATGCGACATGTAAAGAAAGGTATGCATATCATCATGTCATGCAAGGATCATTTACTGAATGCAATAGTACTACAGTGTAGTAACATGGCAATTATCGATGATGAGTGTGAGCCGGCAACAAGTGTACGTGGAACATATGCATCATCGATAATGGTGCTGGTGTCCTAGCAGCATGACTGAAATATAACCACAGTACAAGCGATGCAATGCAAATAGCATGAATATGCGGAATCGAATAATCAACGCAAAAGTAAAGAATCTACACCAATCTGTACAAGTCATGCAGGGGTGCCATTTGAAATAAGACGAATCAGGGCTTTTGGAAAAACAAGGGCTACGGTGTTTTAAGAAAAGATACATCATTTGAAAATATCCGTATGACCCTTCTGCCTATCTTTAAAATATCCCCGATTCGTTAGTTTGAAATAGGTATGACTCGGTCCAGTCTAATGTCTACTAAGTAATCTAGACAGGAGGGGTAAGAAACCACCTAATCTGAGTCAATATATATAGATATGATAGTCGGTGATCCCGCCTCAATAACATATCGTAAGATATCCTCGAGTCATGAGTGCGGATCTATCATCAATATCGGCTCGTACGGTAGATCGTAGTACGGCATCCCAATAGCTGGGTAGGGGTCAATATCACAGTACCTCATCGCATATCAGGTATCACTATCATCAGATCGCATAATCTGGGGTACTACTCTAAGTCTAGTACAAATCGATACCATCTATAAAAATATGAATGCGGGTAAAGCACATGTCCAAAGGCCCGCTAAAACTATCATATCGCACCTCGAAGACAAGCTATGTCACATCGCCGATCCCACGGCCTCACATCAAGTATCATCTCAAACCACGTATCATCCTCAAATCCCGTATATAAACACATAGTCCCATACCCATGTGTAGATATACGCACCATCATATGCACTCTAATAAATGAAAGAATGAATGCAAGTATGTGTGTAAATGTATGTGTGAGTGCAACCACTACTCTAGGGTTCGCACTATACTAAACCAATATATTCTTATCATCAAAATATCATTATCACCATCAATAACCCTAAACAACACATAATAAATATTCGTGTGTATACGTATTCGTATACATCACCACGGACTGCGGGGGTGCTATACGCCATCCACCCGACTTCTCCCCGTAGATATAAATCTACTCACCTTGCTTCTCGTGTGCCAAAGCCGATGTCGCTATCTTCACCTCCTTTGCCTCAACATCACGCGGGGTACCTACAAGTATATCACAATGCTAAAGCACATGAAAATCACATCGGAAACCAAAATAGCACACGCTACCCGCATAGGTAAAAACCTATCGACTCGCATGTAAACACAATCAAAATCCACTTGTCGTTGACGTCCAAACGCCACCCGACAGGAATGAATCACCAAATACCAAAATCCATGCTAAAACAAGTCCCAAATTATACACCAACATAGGAAAATCAACCCAGATTTCACCCTAGATGGAATCAGTCAAAACTAGACATACTCAGGGTCAAAACTAGAGGAAATGGGGGCATACACAGAAAACGAGGCAATTCCTTAAAATACCTTATTTTAGAATTTTCCATAATTTTTCCCCATTTATCTGTATTTAATTATACCAGAATATTAAAATATTCATTAAAATAATATTAAATTATAAAATTTCCCAAAAATCATATTTTATTATTTTGAAGACGTTACAATCTACCCCCCTTAAAGAAATTCGGTCCCCGAATTTAAATTTAAACCCCCAAATACTAAAATATTTCAATACAAATTCCAAGTCATCGGGGCTCCGAAATCATCTATACATAAAACATCATAGCGCAATGCATGCGCATGAGTACTGAGCAGATAACTCAAAAGCAACACTCCATCAAGCATCCGCAATCATCGGAGTCATGGTAACGACACAATGTCAAATCCAATACAAAATCAATATGATATGGACCAAGACTATACATGTAGACACCCAATCTATACATGTAATTAGCTGATGCAACTGTATGCCAAATCTTTTTAAGTCGCTGTGCGATGCGCGTAACACTGCACAGTGGCGGACGTTTCTCATAAGAAAATAACTATATATGTGTATATATATCCTTTGTTTAATAAGCACGTTCCACCATTTTGAAAATAATCAGAAGGGTTTCCTTGTTTTTAAAACGTTTTGTGTCATATCGGACACGTAGGTATATACTGAGACTATAGCTCGCTTTTCGGAAATCCCTTCGATAACTATCGATGCATGCAAAAAATATCCAGGCACTGTCCACTGACTAGTCCTGCTCAGTATGAAAGCAAATATCCCACATCATAAAAATGTACTGCTCCAAAAGGAATAAATTCCAAAAATGCACATAACACCACCCTGTGCGTCTGACGCGCACGGAAATCAAAATCCATATATGCGCTAAACATGTGCACAAAACAACATCTAGGTGCAACGGGTGTGCACGAAGCATCTGTCATAGGCAACATGTGTGCCTGACAGCCAAAACAGGTACATCTGACATGCACGAAGAATCTCGATTTAGTGCATCTGGTGTGCCCCAAAATCGTATCTCAAAACATGCGCCCAACATGCGCGAAAATCCAAATCGGTGCATCCATCATGCACGAATGAAAATCTAGACCCTGCGCACTCAATATGCACGGAATCACAAAATCCAATAGCAACGTCGAATATGCGTAAGTCCAGTCAAAAGCACGGAGTGCAAGAATCCACATCAATATCACAATCAAAATCGACATACCGAAAGGCATCAAATCGAAGTCAGGTGCAATCGTAATGCACAAAATATAAATCCGGTGCAACAAAGGCACGAAATATAAATCTGATGTGATAAACGCAAGAAACATAAAACTGGTGCGACAAATGCACGAAGTATAGAACTGGTGCATCCCATGCACAAATATCAAGCAATAACTCAAATGCGTAAGCAGCAACACTAAGTGTACCCAGATATAAAGAAAATCATAAACGTGCGCAACTGCGTGCACAAAACACATATCGATGCACTACAAGTACATATAAGCTATACCGAGTGCAAAATCAAAACACTAAAATTACATGAAACTCTGCTGGAAGCGTAAATCAAATCACCAGCATAAAATAGGCATGAAATCGCAATCAACAGCTCAAGAGTAATAACTATGTACAAGGTATAAATACCCAGTAGGTGCAACCATGGTGCACAAAATCAAATATCATGAAACTCAGTCATCAAGACTAAATCATGCGAATAGATCGCCGAAAATACCGAAATCCAAAGCAACGGATACGTGATAATCAAATCACAAAATCACAAATCATAATTACCGTCATCGGTATACCCTCCTTCAGGGTCGAGAAGGTACCGGTACATCCGATGCTAGCGGCGCAAGATATCTACTTGCCTCTTGCTCGCGGCTGGCGGCCTCTGCCTCTGGTTCCTGATCTTTCCTGTAGATTACCAACTCGCAATCCATCGGCTCATCGGCCCGGTCAGGTGTGCTGACAGGAACGATTCCGTTCTTGCACTTCCCTGGTCATCTCTCGGTCAATCCTCACGACCGCTCGTAAAGCAGCACATCTCTGGCGCCGACCTCGGGTCCTCTGAATGCATATCACACATCTGATCCTGGGTGTAACTCTTATTGCAGCAGTGTACTGGAAGGAATCCTACTCAAGGTCTCTTCTGATCTTGCCTAAGCCAAACTGTAAGGAGGCTGGTACTCTGGCGTAATCTTTTCTCGCTCTCTGGACCTCTGCGTCCTTAGTACAACATCTCCTCGGAAGCTGGTCGCATCTCTGCGCCTCTGTATGCATGTCCGGCCTTTAATCTTAACGGGGTGTAGTAACAGCTCGTCTGCCTCTCGCACGAACTTCTTGTCCCGCTTGTCTGTATCATCGACCATTCGACGTCGCGTCTTTATCTGCACACTGCAATGTCCTCGGCTACGGTCCACCCGAAGTCTCTAACACGGACTCGAAATCACGAACTCAGTATCTTCATCACTCAGTAGAAGATATCTAGCCGAACACGTCCTCAGCGTGCATATCGCATCTCTGATGTCAGCGGAGTGGAACGTCATCTCGTCGAAATCTCGTGCAAACTCTTTACTCCACCTTGCTCCACTATCGACTGATTCGGACTCATCTCATCATGGCTACACAGACTGCGCTCCGACGGCTATGCTCGTATCTGGAGTCTCCCAAGCAGTGTCCCATCACATGATATCCAAATGATGTCGAATCATCCGATCGACTCGTCAGAACCTCACAATCCCCCAAGAGCTCAACATCTCGGGTACAGTTTAATAGTATCGAGTACATGCCACAGCGTCGGTGGTCCAGCCGTAGAAGGGCAAACCCAAGCCTCACTAATGGCGCCGAGGAACTGCCGCAAACCCTAAGGTTCAAAGGCTTTCACACGGTCATTAAGTCGAGTTAGGGTTTCATTCTTCTAGAGGGTCCATAGAATCACCTGCATGTCTTTCCGTATACTTTAAACTTGGAAAATGGGTTCCTGACCTTCGATCGTCTCAATCGACTCTCAACGAATCTGCGTGAAGTCGCCTCTAGCTGGAATCAATCTATCTGATGACCTCGCATCGGGGTAAGCGAACGAACCACATGTCCTAGTCATTAATCCTCGGTGACTAGCGACTCACTATCACATCTCTAAGAATATGCTCATGCTGCAGTAGCTCCAATCATCTGAGCGATATCTCATCACTCGCAGCAACAACTGGCTCATTCGTCGGTACGCTAAGCAGCGCCTCAACCATCATGAATAAGTGATACATCAACGGTCATCACATCCTGGCTGGCCTCTATCAGTGGCTCAATCCTCTGGTACCGTCCGGTACATCCTAGAAATCTCACAGCAGCGATCTGTCAAACGCCCATAGTGCGGAAACACAAAATACGAAGCCTCAATGCAACCGTATGTCTCTGGAATCACGCCCCGGTCAGTCCTCGTCCGCGACGAGCTCATGCTGACAACTCGAGCCGTAGCTCACTCTGCCCGTGCAATCGCGGCAGTAAAACCATAACCAGTATCGATGAAGATAGATCATAGGAAGGAATATGACACAATGCAAGGAAATGTACAACCTAAGGTTTCTTAAGCGGAGTGGCGTGTCGTAAGTATGCCGCGGAACATACCCACGGTACGTCACTCTACTTTAGTCACCTATTCCATCAACCAAGGGTCATCCTACACGACGAAAGTTCGGGTCTAATACCCCCTCGACCAAGTCTAAGTTCCGTAAGGTCAAGCCTAAGTTCCTTATATAGATAACGCCCTAGGCTCCACATAGTCAAACTTAGACTCGAACCAAGGTCAACCTAGCGCTCTGATACCAACTTTGTCACGACCCGAAAGAGCACGTGACTGGCCCTTGAACCATATGAAGTCTATAGGACCCCATCTGATCCAAGTAAGCCAAAAGCCCAGCAATCTAAAACCATTTAAAGAGTAAATAAGGAAAAACTGTTTTTGAAAAGTAAGGAAATCATGTTTGGAAATCAAAGTTTTTAAATAACTAAGCCGAATATGCATTTTTTTAAAATGTGTAACCTTTCCTGAAAATTTCGACAGAGTTTCCTTTGTAAAAACTGGCCCCGAACGGGGTACAACAAGAATAATATATATGAAATGATAAAAGGCATCCCCAAGCGGGAGCTAGCTCTTCGTCCATCGACGGTCACAACCACGCAAGAAATAATAATATACAACGCCAAAGGGCGAGGATCAAAACCCAAAAAAAAAGAAACTCAAAACAGCCAGAAAACCGTAATACTACTAGCGCGACTCTAAGGTCGAAATAAAACAACACTGTTTTCTAAGTCTGAAACAATATACAAGTTTTGGTTGATGGAAATTCTAGATACAATAAATGATACATGAGCAATGGCGGTTCTGATACAAAAGAACCCACCTAACCAAGCAAGTCACCCATAAGGAAGCAGTGTGCCAGAAATGCCGCTATGGAATCTGTACGGCAAACCTGCAAGAACTGGGGCACAACGGGGGTGAGTTGCCAACTCGTGAATAGAAAAATATCTACAAGCAGAGATTGAATACACGACCCATCCTAGGTCAAAACGATCAGATATAAATAAACCTCAATATGAATAAAGCTGAAGCATGCTAAACTGGCAATGTAATCTCTACATGAGTGTAATGCCAAGTGCTCGTGCTAGTGCCTCAGGTAATAGCATGTCATGAATATGAGGTATGATCAATGTAATCAAATCTGCACACATGTGGATCCCGTCCACTCGTCACCCAATGACAACAATCCATCATGCAAGTAAATATCATGAAACCTGTGCATGGAAATATGAGGATATAACCCACCCGTGTCCCTCGCGACACGTCAAAATCATGGAACCGGAGTGCCCAGCATCGGCACTCGAAAACATCATGAAAACTGTGCCCAGCATCGGCACATAAATCCTCATATATCGGGCTCCGTCAGTCCGGATCGGCCCGCAGGCTCTGTCTGCGGTATCGGCCCTCGGCCCCGGCAGGACGCCCAAATCTATCCATCGACTCTGGTCAGTATCCTCCGGATAACCGTCAGGTCCAACCAATCACCGGTAGGTACTCGCCCGCCTCCAGGCTCAATCGGCAAAGCTCATCGATCATCTTGCCGAGGGGAACCATACCGGGTCCACCATGTACCCGCAATCGGCTCATCCACTCCTCGATTCGGGTTTCACATGTCGCTCTCAGCACCGAAAAAACACATGGTGGACGCACTGAAATATCATATCAAGGGTAACCGGGTTTTTAAAGCAATGACATATTCTATTTTGAAACACTCTCGGTTCCCAAATCCAGAAATATCATAGAAACAACATATCTCAATGCGTATAATCAAAAGCATGAAGTATGCGACATGTAAAGAAAGGTATGCATATCATCATGTCATGCAAGGATCATATACTGAATGCAATAATACTACAGTGTAGTAACATGGCAATTATCGATGATGAGTGTGTGAGCCGGCAACAAGTGTACGTGGAACATATGCATCATCGATAATGGTGCTGGTGTCCTAGCAGCATGACTGAAATATAACCACAGTACAAGCGATGCAATGCAAATAGCATGAATATGCGGAATCGAATAATCAACGCAAAAGTAAAGAATCTACACCAATCTGTACAAGTCATGCAGGGGTGCCATTTGAAATAAGACGAATCAGGGCTTTTGGAAAAACAAGGGCTACGGTGTTTTAAGAAAAGATACATCATTTGAAAATATCCGTATGACCCTTCTGCCTATCTTTAAAATATCCCCGATTCGTTAGTTTGAAATAGGTATGACTCGGTCCAGTCTAATGTCTACTAAGTAATCTAGACAGGAGGGGTAAGAAACCACCTAATCTGAGTCAATATATATAGATATGATAGTCGGTGATCCCGCCTCAATAACATATCGTAAGATATCCTCGAGTCATGAGTGCGGATCTATCATCAATATCGGCTCGTACGGTAGATCGTAGTACGGCATCCCAATAGCTGGGTAGGGGTCAATATCACAGTACCTCATCACATATCAGGTATCACTATCATCAGATCGCATAATCTGGGGTACTACTCTAAGTCTAGTACAAATCGATACCATCTATAAAAATATGAATGCGGGTAAAGCACATGTCCAAAGGCCCGCTAAAACTATCATATCGCACCTCGAAGACAAGCTATGTCACATCGCCGATCCCACGGCCTCACATCAAGTATCATCTCAAACCACGTATCATCCTCAAATCCCGTATATAAACACATAGTCCCATACCCATGTGTAGATATACGCACCATCATATGCACTCTAATAAATGAAAGAATGAATGCAAGTATGTGTGTAAATGTATGTGTGAGTGCAACCACTACTCTAGGGTTCGCACTTTACTAAACTAATATATTCTTATCATCAAAATATCATTATCACCATCAATAACCCTAAACAACACATAATAAATATTCGTGTGTATACGTATTCGTATACATCACCACGGACTGCGGGGGTGCTATACGCCATTCACCCGACTTCTCCCCGTAGATATAAATCTACTCACCTTGCTTCTCGTGTGCCAAAGCCGATGTCGCTATCTTCACCTCCTTTGCCTCAACATCACGCGGGGTACCTACAAGTATATCACAATACTAAAGCACATGAAAATCACATAGGAAACCAAAATAGCACACGCTACCCGCATAGGTAAAAACCTATCGACTCGCATGTAAACACAATCAAAATCCACTTGTCGTTGACGTCCAAACGCCACCCGACAGGAATGAATCACCAAATACCAAAATCCATGCTAAAACAAGTCCCAAATTATACACCAACATAGGAAAATCAACCCAGATTTCACCCTAGATTGAATCAGTCAAAACTAGACATACTCAGGGTCAAAACTAGAGGAAATGGGGGCATGCACAGAAAACGAGGCAATTCCTTAAAATACCTTATTTTAGAATTTTCCATAATTTTTCCCCATTTATCTGTATTTAATTATACCAGAATATTAAAATATTCATTAAAATAATATTAAATTATAAAATTTCCCAAAAATCATATTTTATTATTTTGAAGACGTTACATTGTATTTCCGTATCTCTTAGTTAATTGTTAACTAGTTATCTTTTCGCCTAAACTTCTAGCAAACGATCCGTAGTCGGGTTTCTCGGCACCGTTAAAATTTTAAATTGGCATGATCGATGCCTTGTGAGACCTCACTAGTGTGCCTAGGAACCCTACAGCTCCAAGATGGGGTAAAACCCGTAGGATGCAAGTGGATCTTCAAAAGGAAGATTGGTGTAGATGGACAGGTTGAGACCTATAAAGCTAGACTTGTTGCAAAGGGTTTCCGTCAAAGACCTGGCTTGGACTATGACGAAACCTTTTCTCCAGTGGCTATGCTAAAATCCATTCGGATCCTTCTTGCCGTTGCTGCCTTCCACGATTATGAGATTTGGCAGATGGACGTAAAGACCGCTTTTCTGAATGGAAATTTAGAGGAGTGTGTCTATATGAACCAGCCAGAGGGTTTCATTCAGAGTGAGAGCAGCGGAAAGGTGTGCAAGTTGCTTAAGTCCATCTATGGACTAAAGCAGGCATCGCGGAGTTGGAACATCGGTTTTGATGAGACGGTCAAAGAATTTGGCTTTATCAAAAATCCAGATGAACCATGCATCTATAGTAGATTTGTAGAAAGAACTGTTGTATTCCTCGTATTATACGTGGATGACATTCTCTTGATAGGAAATGACATTCCTATGCTACAATCTGTCAAAGGGTTCTTGTCACATAGATTCTCCATGAAAGACCTGAGTGATGCCTCATACATTCTGGGGATCCGGATCTATCGTGACAGATCCAAGAGGATATTAGGACTCTCACAGTCCAGGTACATCGACACCATACTGAAGAGATTCGGTATGGAAGATTCCAAGCGCGGTAATCTACCGGCTTGTCACGGGACCACCCTCTCCAAAGAGATGTATCCCAAGACTGGTTTGGAAAGGGATCGCATATCTATTATACCCTACTCTTCTGCGGTAGGCTCTATAATGTATGCGATGTTGTGTACCAGACCAGATGTAGTTTATGCACTGAGTGTGGTAAGCCGGTATCAGTCAAACCCTAGGGAGAAACACTGGATAGCGGTAAAGAACATTCTCAAGTACCTGAGAAGGACTAAGGAGATGTTCTTGGTGTATGGCGAAAAAGTCCTCCAGATCGAGGCCTTTGCTGACTCCAGCTTCCAGAGTGACAAGGATGATTCCAAGTCCATGTCGGGTTATGTCTTTACCCTCTATGGAGAGGCGGTGTGTTGGAAGAGTTCCAAACAGGAAACCGTTGCTGACTCGACGATGGAAGCGGAATACATCGCTGCTGCAGATGCCGTAAAAGAAGCCGTCTGGATAAGGAAGTTCCTGACAGAACTTCAGGTGGTTCCATCCATTGTTGATCCAGTACCTCTGTATTGCGACAACAACGGGGCTATAGCTTTAGCGAAGGAACCCAGGTCCCATCAGAAGTCCAAGCACATCTTGAGGCGGTATCACCTGATCAGGGAGATCGTGGGTCGCCAGGAGATCGAGGTTCGGAGACTTGCTATGGAAGATAACACTGCTGATCCATTCATGAAGGCCTTACCCCAGACTCAGTTCGAGCGGCTGATCGAGATGATAGGTCTTCGATACGCCAGTACATGGCCTTAGTGCAAGTGGGAGATTGTTAGTGTATATGCCCTAGAGGCCATTACTGTATCATACTAGTATGTATATTACTTGATGGAAGCTTGGGATATTCACCTTGTATTGACA
Organism: Agapanthus africanus; assembly: GCA_030015575.1. Classification (NCBI taxonomy): domain Eukaryota; kingdom Viridiplantae; phylum Streptophyta; class Magnoliopsida; order Asparagales; family Amaryllidaceae; genus Agapanthus; species Agapanthus africanus. The sequence goes on from CM057350.1 coordinate 259,511,013, forward strand.
ATCTTGCTCAAAATAGTAGTATGCTACTTGGTTTGTTTCTGCTTTAATGTGTGCATGTGTTTCTTTTAGCATATCGCCTTTACACATTACTGGAGCTCTTAGGATCTTTGCTTGATTACCAGCGTTGTGATGGCAGTCACACTCGTGGGGGCTGGGTAATCTACAAGCACATCCTTATGCAGGTCCCTAGTCGTAAGACTATCGAGACAGGGCATCGATACTCCGGAGTAGACTAGCGTATGCGCTTCTCATCCCAGCTTGGAAGACGGCCTGTCCCACAGCCGTCAGTACGTCGTACTTGGAATAGTATGCGGGTGCTCGTTGGGTTACGAGTACACTGGACAGGACTCGTCGGGAACTGCTAGTTGGTATTATACCTATCGTCAGTTATCAGTTCCCAGGTGACATGAGTACAGCTTAGTCCGTTGACTTGACACTGTCACTTCGCCTCGAGTGTGTTCCCACTGTACTTTGATTACTACCCTACCACGGCTCAAAGGAGTCGTGCAAACAGGTAGTTTTTGGGTGCAGTCCTGAAGCACTTGGAGGCAGTGACGGTTAGACAGGATTCGTCTCTCCCGGTATTGGGGGTTGATATCGCGCTGTGTCTAGGAAAGCCATTACACAAAGTCCCTGGCCAGGGCAAGCGAGATAGACTGGTAGGTTTCCAGTGTTATCTCAGGTGTTATGGGCTACACTCCGACACGACTTGTACCGCTAGTAGGGGACTGACAATTACCGCCCCCCTAGGCCCGCCATGCGATGTTCTTAGACGAACAGACCGGACTGTACGGAGACTGTCACATTCAGGCTCAGTAGGAGTTCAGATGGGTTTCACCTCGTCCGTCTTCTTATCGGCATCTACCTGGGGACCGTTACATACAGCTAGTGCCGCTTGCGGTCTGTGGTTAAACCCACTGCCAGCGTAGTGCCGAGTTTTTAGAGTCCCACACAGAGAGTTATTCGCCTTTGGGCAAAACCGAGTAGAGGTCGCATGGTCTTGCGACAGGGTTCGTTCACATCCACGCATTTGTGCACGTTTGGTGTCCGGACAGTCATTACTAGCGGGCTCTGGTTTGAGTCAGATTCTAGTATATGCTTTGGGGTTAGTTTTATCTCATTGTATTCGTGTTCCTCGGAACACGAATGCGGGTGTGTATGCACAGTTGACTGAGGCAGAGGAAGAGGATTTTCATTAGGGTTTTGGAACGGGTGTGTATGCACAGTTGACAGTTGTTTTTCCAAACCCTAATGAATATGTGAAATATCAATTAATAGTATTAATTAAATGAAATTGAGTTATGGTTAGGGTTGTTGACTTGTTGACCAAGGTTGAAAAGTTGACCATCATCATTTCAAGCAAAGATGCTCTTTGATCTTTGCAAAACTCATTTAATGTGAAATGATAATGGTCATTTCAACATACCATCACCTTTTTCATTTTGATTAATTTTGTTAATTGATTAATTCACATATATTTGGTTATGGTTGTAAAACTATTCTCATTCTATCATTTTGATTCTCTCTCCTCCTCTTCCACTCTCTCTAGCTCTCCCCTCTCATGAGTTGAGAACCCTTTGAGCTTGAGATAAAACCCTCAAAAAATACTCTCTACTCTTTCTAAGGTCCTAGGTTTGGCACACCAAGCACCTTAGTTACTTCTAGTTTGAAGTTGGAGCCAAAGGTAGAGTCCCTCGGATGGATCTTTCTTCGGCAAGAGAAGGCGACAAGGAGAACCCGTTCTTTCACTCCAAGGAGAAAGAAGAGAAGGACTTGAAGACCTATGTATAACCCCCTTTCCGAGTAGCTAACTCTTTTAGCTTGTTAGTTTGTTTTGTTTAGCAAAGATCCCTCCTTTAACATAGTCCATGTTGCCTAGTGTTGTAAAAAATCCGATTTTTCATAACATTTCCGCCTCCCCGCAAGCACCGGGGTGGGCAACGTGGACTTACATATATATCATATGACATCCTCGAGTCAAGAGTGCGGATCTATCATCAATATAGCTCATACGGTAAATCTATCGTACGGCATCCCCAAATCTGCGTACGGGTCAATATCACATTTATCTTATTATTTAACTGGTATCCTTATCCTCATATATCATGAGCTGGTTACTGACCTGCGTCTAGTACATTCTGATACCATCAATAAAATGTATGTACGTGTGTCTTAAAACACATCGTCTAAAGATCCGCTATAATAGCATGTCGTATCTCAAAATACGAACCAAAACACATCACCGATCTCATGGCATCATGCCCAAACACATCGACTCATCTCCAAATACCATATACTATCCTCATTATCCATGTATATGTATACGTGTGTATATATATATATATATATATATATATATATATATATACACACACACATAGTCCCAGACCTATGTGTATGTATATATATACATATCCTCATATACGTACAAGAAATAAAATGTATGCGTGTATGTGTGCGTGTATGCAAATCACTACTCTAGGGTTCGCGACTAAGAAATTAACTAATGACACTATCATCCAAGTCTTCTAAAGCAATTCTAGCTAAGTATACACATCTTATAATACCATATAAGTATATATTTATGTATAACCTAACGCGTTCGCGTTCTATACTACGAACTGCGGGGGTGCTATACGCCGTCCACCCGACTTCCCCTGTAGATATATATCTACTCACCTTGATCCTCGCTTGCTGGAGTCGATGACGCCATGCTCTCCTCGTCGTCTCGAAATCCATGTGGGGGTACCAACATGTCATAACATAACGTGTCGCATTAACATCCAATTCAAAACCTAAACGACACGCTAAAAGCCTATAGGTTAGAACCTACGGACTACGCATGCAAGAATAAGCAAAAAACCTCTCGACGATTGACTTATAAACGTGAATCGACCAATAAAAACATGAATATCAAAACTTCAATTCAAAAACGTCACGAAATACAAGGCAGCAACTCATGAAAATGGTCCAAGATTTTACTCTAGCTGAAATTAGTCAATTTTGCACATGGGAGGGGTCTATTTTACTGGAGATAAAACCCTGGACCAAACACGAAGCCCTAAGTCCCTGCTCTGGCCGCAAATTGCGGCCAGAATGGAAAGAACTGTGGCCATAGGAGGGAATTGGGGTCCTGGGTTTTGGGTATAGGTTCTAGGTTGCCTGCTTGTGTCTCTGTATTTGCTAAATATATTTCAGGTGTCCCGGGTGATAGCAGATACCAATATATCCTCATAGAATCCACAAAATCCGATATCGGGGATTTCTAAGTTCGCTAATTGAGGTTCTAGTCTCTGGTTTAGTCCAGTATACAATTACCACAGGGTTTGCAAGGCCTCTACTAAGCTCAATTACACTTTCTTAATTCAAAATTCCACAAAACCCAAACTTAGAAATTTCAAAGTTCACTAAACCTCGATAAAAAAACTTCTAAACATACATAGGTGCTAAAGTGAATGAAACACTACACTAATGGTGTAAGAATTACCATATTTGGCAACTCAAGAATTTTCTTGAGTTGCTCCAAGTGCTCAAAATCAAATTTTGCTTGGTTCCCCATGCTTGTAGTGAGCTTGTCCATGTTTTTAACAAAAGGGATGAAGTGTTTTGATGGGGTTTTAGGGTTGTAGTGAGGTAGTGAAGTGGTGGAGAGAGGAGGGCGGCCAAGTGAGAGGAGGGAGGGAAAATGAAGGAGGAAATAATGGAGGGAAAAATGAGCCATGGATCATGGAGACCCCTCACCTCTCTCTCTCTTCTCTCTCTCTCTTGCCCATGCTTTATTGTTTATTCTTTTTCTATTTTCTTCTCTTATCTTTTCTTTTTTTATCATTTAAAAGCCATGCATGAACAAAATGAGGAAAAACCATGGTAGGAAAAATGCAACAAATGTGAAAAATGGCTTGGTGCATGTCACATGCACAAAACAAGCTTAATGCACGATTAGTGATATTTAATCGCGATTAGTATTAAAATGGAATATAATTAATCATAAGAATTATAATTTGCTTAAATCATATAAAACATCCTCATTTCAGTAATTTCTATAATTTTCCAAATATTTCCTAATTTATCGGTATTTAATTATACCGCACTAATAAAATATTCATAATATTTATTATTTAATTTTATAAATTCCTAAAAATAATATTTTATTTTTCTGAAATGTTACAGTCTTCCCCCCTTAAAAAAATTCGGTCCCCGAATTTAAATTTAAACCCCTCAAATACTAAAACATTTCAGTAAAATGATCAAGTCGTCGAGGCTCCGAAATCATAACTACATAAAACGCATCATAGCGCGATGCATGCGCATGAAAAACGAGCATGTAAACCAAAATCAAAACTCCGTCAAGCATCACGCAATCATCGGAGTTATGGTGAAGACACAAATGTCCAAGTCCAATATGAAAACCAACATGATATACTCAAGACTAAAACATGTGCATAGTACGCATCGTGGTAAACTCGTCAAAACATCTGAAGAAACGCATGCCAAACCCTTTTCAAGTCGCTGTGCGACGCGCATATCGCTGCACAGTGGCGGACGTTTATTGTAAGAAAATAACTATATGTATATATACCATTTGTTTAACATACACGTCACGCCGTTTTGAAAAATAATTTAGAAGAGTTTCCTTTGTTAAATGTCTCATGTCATCTCGGACACGTAGGTAAATACTGAGACTATAGCTCCTTTTTGAAAATCCCTTCGGTAACTATCAATGCATGCAAAAATATATTCAGGTACTGTTCTCGGACTAGTCCTGCTCAGCTACTATATCAAATAGTAAATATCATAAAACATGCAGCTCAAAGGAAATCAATCCCAAAATGCATAAATGAATGCCACGTGCGTCTGGTGCGCACGGAAATCGAAATCAATATATGTACTATACATGTGCAGAGAAATAGACTCTAAGTGCAATGGGTGTGCACGAAAACACCTGTCAAAGGCAACATGTGTGCCTGACAACAATATCAGGTGCATCTGATATGCACAAAGAATCTCGATTTAGTGCATCTGGTGTGCACCAAAATCGCATCAAGCGCGTCAAGTCTGCGCAAAATCCAACTCAAGTGCACAAGGTGCACGAAAACAAATATCGAGTTTTACAATCGAAAACGACGGTATACAACACATCTCAATCCAAATCCAAATCAGGTATACCTTGGTATATAATCTCCCAACCATGTGCATCAGCGTGCACAAAATCGAATCACAAATGCTGAAAGTGCATGAAAACTATGCTGAAACCATAAATCAAATCACCTGCATACCATAGGCATGAAATCAAAATCAACATCTCGAATGACATCAAATCGAAGTCAAGTGCAACTGTGGTGCACAAAATCTCAATCATGCAAATAAGTCGCCCAAAATACCGAAATCAAAGATGGCGGAAATAGTCCCGCTCTAGCACATCCTCTAAAGATCTCTGGCCAACTGTCATGGTCACTCATAACATATCTCGTCGACGATGCCGAACTCTGGCCTGCTGGGTATGCGTAATATGACCGATCCTGGGTCCAAGTCTTCTCGTATAGTATTCCAGAAAGGTTCTGTCGAAGTCCCCCAAATATCATTTCTGCCAAACTGCCCGGAAGTTATCAACTTTTACTAAATCTATTTCTTATCCCGGAACGGCTGCATACTCATCGCGGCTCCTTCTGAAAGATATATCCATATACAACGCCTCTGCATGCTTATCACATCTCTGATGTTAGCAGAGTGGAACGTCATCTCATCAAGATCTCGTACGAACCTCTTACTCCATTTTTCTCTAATGTCGACTGATTCGGACTCGTCTCTTCGTGGTTGCATGGACTGCGCTCCCGCGGCTATACTCGTATCTGGAGTCTCCCAAGCAATGTATCCCATCATATGATATCCGAATGACGTCGAACCTTTCGATCGATTTGTCAAAGTTCCATAATCCCCCAAGAGCTCAACATCTTGGGTACAGTTTAATAGTATTCTAGTACATGCCACAGTACCTATGGACCAGCCGTAGAAGGGCAAACCCAAGCCTCATTAATGGCACCGCGGAACTGCTGCAAACCCTAAGCTTTCAAAGCGTTCTCATGGTCATTATATCGAGTTAGGGTTTCATTCTTCTGGAGGGTCCACGGAATTACTTGCATCTTTCTTCGAATACTTTAAACTTGGAAAAATGGGTTTCTGACTTTCGATCATCTTCTATCGACTCTCAACGTACCAGCGTGAAGTTGTCTCTAGCTGGAATCAATCAATCTGATGACCTCGCATCGGGATAGGCAACGAATCACATGTCCTAGTCATTCCTCCTTGGGTGACTGGCGATCTTCTATCATATCTCTATGTACAACTCGTGCGGTAATAGCTTCAAACATCTGGGCGACACCTCGTCAGTCGCAGCAGTAACTAAATCGCAGCAGTAACTAAATCATTCGTCCGCACGCTGAACAGTGCCTCAATCATCAAAATAATCGGTGCATTGACGGTCATCACATGCTGGCTGGCCTCTAGCAGTGGCCCAATCCTCTGGTGCTGATCTGCACGTCCCAGAAATTTATAAAAGCGATCCATCAAACGCTCATGGCGCGAAAACACAATAAAACGACGCATCTATGCAAATCGTATGTCCCTAGAATCACACCCTGGTCAGTCCTCGTCCGTGACGAGCTCGTGCTGACGCAACTCTAGCCGTATCTCTCTCTGCCCGTGTAATCGTGGCAGCAAAAACCATAAACCAATATCGATGAGGATAGATCATAGGAATGAATATAATGTTGTGCAAGGAAAAGTACATCCTAAGGCTTCATAAGCGGAGTAGCGTATCGTAAGTATGCCACGGAACATACAAACGGTACGTCACTCTCCTTAAGTCACCTACTCCATCAACCAAGGTCAATCTACGCGACGAAAGTTCGGGTCTAATACCCTCTCGACTAAGTCTAAGTTTCGTAAGGTCAAGCCTAGATTCCGTATATATACAAACGCCCTAGGCTCCGCATAGTCAAACATAGACTCGAACCAAGATTAACCTAGTGCTCTGATACCAACTTTGTCACGACCCGAAATGGCACATGACTGGCACTTGAATCATATGAAGTCTATAGGAATCCATCTAATTCAAGTAAGCCAAAAATCCCAGAAATCTAAACCATTTAAAAGAAGAAAGAAGGAAAAGTTTAGCTTTAAAGTAAGTAGCTTAACAACATGAGCTGAAGTATACATTTTTAAACCATCAAGTCTTTTCTGAAAATTTCGGCAGAGTTTCCTTTGTAAATACTGGCCCCAAAAGGGGTACAATATGCATAATATGAATAAAGGCATCCTAAGCGGGAGCTAGCTCTTCGTCAATTGAGGGTCACAACCACGCAAGCAATATAATAAACAATGCCAATGGAGAGGATCAAAACTCTAAAGGAAACTCAAAACATCAAGAAAACCCATAATAATACAACGCGCGACTCTAAGGTCGAAAGAATAAACAACTGGTTTCCTAAGTCTGAAATAAATATACAAGTCTGGTTGATGGAGTTTCTAGATACAACTGAAATAAATAAAGTACAACGGCGGTCACGATTCGAGTGAACCCACCTACCAAAGCAAACACCCAAAAAGGAGCAGTGTACCAGCAAAGCCGCAACGAACCTGTACGGCAAAACCTGCAAGAAATTGTGGCACAACGGGGGTGAGTTGCCAACTCGTGAGTAGAAAACATCACCGAGTAGAAATCGTATGTATGACTCAATCCTAGGTCAATACGATCAATAATATATATCCTCAATATGATAAAGTCCGAAGCATGATAAGGTGGCAAGGGTAAACATCTATACATAAGTGTAATACCAAGTGCTCGTGTCAGTGCCTCAGGTAGCAATATATCATAAGTATGAGGTATGAGTGCAATATAATGAAAACAGAATGCATCATGAATGTGAAACTGTTTTTTTAGTTTAGTAAGATTTCTGTATGTATAAAATGAGGTATCATCAATGAAATCAACAGGGAATCAGTGTCTAGCATCGACACAAAACATATATATATCCAAATCCTAATAAATCAATATCTAAGGCTCCGGCAATCCGGACTGGCCTGTATCCTCGAATCTCAATATCTAGGGCTTCGACTATCCGGACTGGCCCATATCATCAAATCTCAAAACCTCAGGCTCCGGCTATCCGAACTGGCCTGTACTCCGATCGGTATCCTCCGGATATCCGTCGAGTCACAATAAAATCACCGGTCAGTAGTGCTCCCCTGTCACAGGCTCAACGTCATCATCTGCGACCTTCTCACCCCGGGGTACCGCACCGGGTCCACCATGCACCCACAGACGGTTCCTTCTCCTCGAATCGGGTGTATGATATCGCTCAAGAACCGAGAAAACTCACGGTGGACATATCTCAAATCATATCATGAGAAAACCGTATTTTCTATCTTTTAAAAAGTTGATAAGTTTATAAAATCTTTGCGGTTTCTCTAAATCCAGAAATCTCATGGAAATCTGAAATCATGAATCAGGATGTAAATAAATAATGAATACTGGGCTCCGGCAATCCGGACTGGCCCAAACTATCGCATGGCAAATAAATATATGAATAACATGCATGAGATAACACAGTAAATAATGCAATATCTAATCTAGCACACTAATAATATATCGGAACTATCAGCTAACAAGCGATATCAATGAATCAATATTCTCTAAAGTGTGCGTGACATGGTAATTACCGATGATGATGTGTGTGAGCCGGCAAGTAAGTGTTCGTAGACATACGCATCATCAGTAATGGTGCTGGTGTCTTGACAGCATGGTTTCATAATAATAATAAAAGTACATTTAAACATGCGATGCGATGCGAACAGCGGAATAAATGGCAAATGAATAGTAAATGCAGCAATAATATGCGGAACATGAATAATGTCGCAACAATAAAGAATCTACATTATTATATATGTATCATACCGTTTTGCCATTTGAAATAATACGAATCGTGGTGTTTTGAAAATAGGGCTACGGTGTTTTTAAGAAAAGGTACGTCCTTTGAAATATCCGTAGAATCCCTTGGCCTGTCTTTAAAATACTCACGATTCGTTGGTTTTTAAATAGGTATAACTCGAGTCTAGTCAAACATCTACAAGTAAACTACAGGACTAAACTAACAGACTAATCGAAAGGGTAAAGAAATCCACCTAAATATGAGTCGATCTATATATATAATAGTCGGTGATCTTGCCTCAATAGTATCGCGTACGATACAATATATATATCATATAACATCCTCGAGTCAAGAGTGTGGATCTATCATCAATATAACTTGTACGGTAAATCCATCATACGGCATCCCCAAATCTGAGTACGGGTCAATATCAAATGCATCTCATTATTCAACTGGTATCCTTATCCTCATATATCATGAGCTGGGTACTGACCTACGTCTAGTACATACTGATACCATCAATAAAATATATGTATGTGTGTCTGAAAACACATCGTCTAAAGATCCGCTATAATATCATGTCGTATCTCAAAATACGAACCAAAACACATTACCGATCTCATGGCATCATGCCCAAACACATCGACTCATCTCCAAATACCATATACTATCCTCATTATCCATGTATATGTATACGTGTGTGTGTGTGTGTGTGTGTGTGTGTGTGTGTATATACATAGTCCCAGACCTATGTGTATGTATATATATACATATCCCCATATACGTACAAGAAATAAAATGTATGCGTGTATGTATGCGTGTATGCAAATCACTACTCTAGGGTTCGCGACTAAGAAATTAACTAACGACACTATCATCCAAGTCTTCTAAAGCAATTCTAGCTAAGTATACACATCTTATAATACCATATAAGTATATATTTATATATAACCTAACGCGTTCGCGTTCTATACTACGAACTGCGGGGGTGTTATAGGCCGTCCACCCGACTTCCCCCGTAGATATATATCTACTCACCTTGATCCTCGCTTGCTGGAGTCGATGACACCACGCTCTCCTCGTCGTCTCAAAATCCACGTGGGGGTACCTACATGTCATAACATATCGTGTCACATTAACATCCAATTCAAAACCAAAACGACACGCTAAAAGCCTATAGGTTAGAACATACGGACTACGCATGCAAGAATAACCAACAACTCTCGACGATTGACGTATAAACATGAATCGACCGATAAAAACATGAATATCAAAACTTTAATTCAAAAATGTCACGAAATACAAGGCAGCAACTCATGAAAATGGTCTCAGATTTTACCCTAGCTGAAATTAGTCAATTTTGCACATGGGAGGGGTCTATTTTACTGGAGATAAAACCCTGGACCAAACACGAAGCCCTAAGTCCCTGCTTTGGCCGCAAATTGCGGCCAGAATGGATAAAACTATGGCCATGGGAGGGAATTGGGGTCTTGGGTTTTGGGTATAGGTTCTAGGTTGCCTGCTTGTGTCTCTGTATTTACTAAATATATTTCAGGTGTCCCGGGTGATAGCAGATACCAATATATCCTCACAGAATCCATAAAATCCGATATCGGGGATTTCTAAGTTCGCTAATTGGGGTTCTAGTCTCTGGTTTAGTCCAGTATGCAATCACCACAGGGTTTGCAAGGCCTCTACTAATCTCAATTACACTTTCTTAATTCAAAATTCCACAAAACCCTAACTTGGAAATTTCAAAGTTCACTAAACCTCGATAAAAAACTTCTAAACATACATAGGTGCTAAAGTGAATGAAACACTACACAAATAGTGTAAGAATTACCTCATTTGGCAACTCAAGAATTTTCTTAAGTTGCCCCAAGTGCTCAAAATCAAATTTTTCTTGGTTTCCCATGCTTGTAGTGAGCTTGTGCATGTTTTTAACAGAAGGGATGAAGTGTTTTGATGGGGTTTTGGGGTTGTAGTGAGGTGGTGAAGTGGTGGAGAGAGGAGGGAGGGAAAATAGAGGAAATAATGGAGGGAACAATGAGCCATGGATCATGGAGACCCCTCACCTCTCTCTCTCTTCTCTCTCTCTTGCCCATGCTTTATTGTTTATTCTTTTTCTTTTCTTTTTCTATTTTCTTCTCTTATCTTTTCTTTTCTTATCATTTAAAAGCCATGCATGAACAAAATGAGGAAAAACAATGGTAGGAAAAATGCAACAAATATGAAAAATGACTTGGTGCATGTCACATGCACAAAACAAGCTTAATGCACGATTAGTGATATTTAATCGCGATTAGCATTAAAATGGAATATAATTAATCATAAGAATTACAATTTGCTTAAATCATATAAAACACTCTCATTTCAGTAATTTCTATAATTTTCCAAATATTTCCCAATTTATCGGTATTTAATTATATCGCACTAATAAAATATTAATAATATTTATTATTTAATTTTATAAATTCCCAAAAATAATATTTTATATTTCTGAAATTTTACATTGCCATTGCTACATACCGTGACTACGATATCTAGCGGATGGGTGTCATGACTGTTTTTCTAAATAGTGATTTAGAAGAGAGCGTCTATAAGTACACAGCCAAGGGCTTCGTAGACAGTGGGAGCAGCGGAAACGTTTGCAAGTTGCTTTATGCGTTAAAGCAGGCATCGCGGAGTTGGAACATCTGTTTTGATGTGATAGTCAAAGAGTTTGACTTCATCAAAACGGTGGATGAACCTTGTGTATACAAAAAGGTAGTAGAAAGTAAGATGGTCTTCCTCGTATTGTACGTGGATGCCATACTCTTGAAAGGAAAGGAGTTTCCTATGCTACACTCGGTCAATCTCCTCTTATCACATTGGTTCTCCATGTAGGATCTAGGTGATACCTCCTAAATCCTGGTTTTTTATCTATGTGATAGATCTAAATGGATGTTAGGATTCTCACTAGATGTAGTGAGAGGGTATCAATCGATCCTGAGGAGAATCACTGGATAGCTTCCAGGGTGGTAAGGAAGACTGAATGTCAGTTACAGGCATTGTCTTTACCCTCAGTAGAAGGACGGTATGTTGGAAAAGTTCCAAGCTATATACCGGGGCAAACTAAACGATAAAGGCTGGATATATCGCTCTCAAGGATACTACCAAAGAGGCATTCTGGGTGTATATTTGTTCATAAAATGAACAAGGTTCCTACCATTATGTGACAATGGAGATGTAGCTTAGACCTAGGAACCCTGATCCCATCAATGACCCAGACATATTCAAAGGCAGTATCACCTGATCATGGAGATGGTTGATCTCCAAGAGATCGAGGTTAGGAGAGTAGACTCGGAGGTTAACACGGCGGATCCACTCACTGAGGCCTTTCCTGCAAGAGACTTTTATAGGACATTGGGTATGCTATACTACAACAACTGGCCTTAGTGCAAGTGGGAGATTGTTAGTTATATGTATGCCCTAGAGGCCATTATTGTACATGAGATGTATATTATAGTGGATGCTGGGACATATATAGGGAGGACTTTCTTGCTCGACATGATAGTATGCTATCTGGTTGCTCTTTATCTTAACATGTACACTTATTGTCTCTTTGTTACATGTTGATAAAGCCCTTAGGATGTGTACTTGACTTCCAGGATTATGATGCAGATCATACTAGTGGGGCCTGGGTAATCCATGAGTTCATCTTTCAAAGTTCCTAGTCATGGGAATATCGAGACGGGGCATCGATATTCTAGAGTAGACTAGCGTATATCTTCTCGGCCCATGTGATGGGCGATGGATGATCCCATATCGATTAGTGTTTGACATCAGAGATGGAATACGGGTGCTCAGTGGAGACTGGGTACACTGAACGGACTCACCGAGAACTCCTAGACGATATTATACCTCACGTCAGATAGCAGTTCTCTGGTGACACTAGTACAGGTTAATCTGTCGACCCGAGATTGTCATAGAGTCTTGTGTGTCTCCCACTGTGCTTTGATTTCTACCCTACCACGGCTCTACTGAGTCATGCAAACAAGTGGTTTTTGGGTACAGTCCCGAGTCACATGGAGGCAATGAGCTATAGGAGGGGATTCGTCTCTCTCGGTATTGGGGGTTGATGTTGCGCTATACTCGATTGGCCATAACGGGAAATCCCTGGCCAGGGTAGATGTGATTTACTGGTAAGTGTTATCAGTAGTTTCACGCCCGTTATGGACCTTACATCGGCATGACTTATCAAGCTATTGGGGTCTGACGTTTACCACCCCTAGGCGAGATATGTGACATATCAGACGAAGAGACCGGACTATACGGAAGTGTTACTGATTGGATTCGCAGGAGTATGAGCAGGCTTGCTTGTTGATCTTCTGATTGCTCAATACCCGAATGGCCGTTACGTTTAGCGCGCCTCTTGCGGCTTGTGGGTGTTTGATATGATCATCACCTACTGCCGGCGTATTGACGAGTCTTTAGAGTCCTACACAGAGGTTTCCTGGCTCAAGCGAAGCGAAGTAGGGGCACATATGTGATATGTGCGGGACCGAGATTAATACGCGTAGGTGATACCGTATTCTATTCTCGTGATTTGTGTCATTGGTCGGTTATATGTGATATAGCCGGGTTATCGGATCAAATGTTGATTCGATAAAATGATACACATGATATTAGTCGGTTATATGTGATATAGCCGGATTATTAAATCAAGTGTTGATTTAATAATCTAATGTATAATTATATATTTGATATATTAATTTACATTAATTAGTATTAGCTCACTTAAGATTTCTTTTCTCACTTGATTGTGCATTAGTATATATGTGATATATATTAGTGTACATTATTTTGTGTCATGCTAGATACCACATGCAACATGGGTGTATGAGACTTACACCATGGTTATGATAATCCTAAGGTTTTATTTATCTTGGTAATTCACAAATTAGTGGTAATTAGTCACATGGTTAAAGCTTGTTGAAGCTTGTGGAACCTTTGACCAAGTCCACTCATTTTGTTTTACTTGAAGATATTTATTAACCAAACCATTATCTTAAACCATGGTTTAGTCTCTACATTGGTTAATATGTGATATTAACTCACCCATGGTTGCTATTCTCACATGATGAGTTTTCATTCTTTACTTGCTTCATTTTTCATTTTTGCTTTCTTCACCTCCTTCTTCAAGCTTTCTAGCTCCATGAAACATGAAGAAATATTGTGAGAAAAATAAATCTAAAGTGAGCCCATTTCCTACTTCATCATCCTCTACTACTTGCCATTTAGTTTCGGGTGTTCTCTTCACAAAGTTCATCACTTAGTGAAGAGATAGCTTGGGTTTGAGTCTCCTCGACGTAGATCATCTTCGGTCTCGAAGACTTCGAGCAAGTTTGTTCATTTCTCCAAGGGAACCTATACTAGAGTTCGGGAGATCACTATTTGGAGCGAAGGGACTACTACACGGAGCTTTAGAAGTGAAGGACCGGTCTACAAAGGTTGTATTCCTTGTTCACTTTCTATGTAAAGTTGTTTACATTCTAGTTTAGCTCCTAAAACTCTAGTTAGATCCTAGGTTAGGTTGTTTGGCACACTAGAAATTTATGAAATTGGCTTGCTTGATGCTTTTTGGAACCTTGTGGTTGTGCCAAAGAACCCTACAACCTTAACCCTTACTCATGGTTTATTCTCTACATGAGTTAGCCATGAAATATACTAACTCACCATGGTTGCATTTCTAACCCAAGCTCATAATTCATTCATCACTTGTTCATCTTCTTCTTCCTCACAAAAAGCTTGCTAGATTTTTTCATGTGATGAAATAAAGTGAGAAAAAGAAAACAAAAGAGAGCAAAATTCCTACTTCATCATTCTCTTCTATACTAGCCATATAGTTTAGTGTGTTGGCTTCACTAATTTCATATTAATGAAGAGATAGCTTGAGTTCGTGTTTCCTCGAAATAGATCATCTTGGATTTTGAAGATTACAAGCAAGCATGCACCATACGCCTTGTGGAGCTTCTCAAGAGTCTAGGAGTTCTAGGATCACAGCGAAGGGACCACTACTTGGAGCTTATGAAGTGAAGGAGCGGACTACAAAGGTTGTAATCTCTTATCACTTAGTAGTAAAGTTGTTTGCTTTATGTTTCTAACCCTAATTCTCTAGTAAAGATCCTTGCTTAGGTTGTTTGGCACATGAAAATTTTAAATATGGCATGTTTGATGCCTTGTAGAACATTGTTCTAGTGCCTAAGAACCTTACAGTGGTATCAGATCCTAGCTAGAGCATTAGGCGTTACGTAGGCGAAATTAAAAGTCCGAACGAACTCCGAATAACCAAATTTTCCCACTTTCCGGAAAAAAAATTCAAAAGTTGAAATTTTTCATATTAAAAATATTCAGAAAATCATGTAGGTAATTCTATGGACCCTCTTGAAGAACAAGTCCCTAACTCGCTTTAGTGATCGCGGAACCGCGGTCAAAACATAGTTTTGGCGGCTGTTCCGCGGCGCCACTAAGGAGGCCAGGGATGGCACTTCAACGGTTAGTCTATTGGTACTAGAGCATGCTTCTGGGAATTTTTAATAGTGCTTAAGGGTTAAGCTCTCTGGGAATTTTAGGAATTCGTTGATTCGATCGAATTATTTAACGTCGTCTAGCTTTCTGAAATGTGATACAATATGTGGAATTCATATAGTTAGGCATGAAATCCGTAATATATGATATTTCGGGTTTATGATGTCTAAGGTTATTATGGATTCCAAATATTGTAGTTTGACATTTTCTTTTCTGAGACCGTAAGTGTAATATGCGAAGTATCGCCAGTTTCGTTGCTATATGTCAACGACAATTGGGATACGCATATTTACTTACGTTGATGACATGTGATGCTATGTGTTGCTGTGATATGTTATATTGGATCGTCATTTTTTGAATAGCCGGGGGTTTTATGTGAGATGAGAGTTTTTCATTTTCATTCATGTAAAATTCATTGTATGTAATATTCTTTTATTGGGGCACTTCCGAGTTGAGGATGATGTCACCATTGTATATTATTTACTTTTCCGCATTAGGATAGACCTAAGGTGGGGAGCACAAGTAACCGGGTTCTAGGGTCCAGTGGGAGGCCATCTCGAGGAGTAGAGACCGGGTCTCCTAACCCTAGAATTGGGAGGGTAACTTGCCGCTGTCGTAGGGGTCTAGGGATGTGGGTTTGGCCATTCATCGCGACCGTGGAATCCGTGTTTTATACAAGCTCAAAATAAAACATGGACCTCCTAGTATATCCAATATTTCATATGTTATCTTCTGCTGCTGATATTATGTGATGTGATCATTTTACATGAGTGAGACGAATGCTTTATTATTGTATATATATGATATATAATAAACGTTGCTTATGTTTTGCTCCCGCGCTAGTCCCGCCTTGGTATGCCGTTAGTTAAGTAACCTAACGGTGCATAACGGGACACTGTGGCGAATGTGGATGGCATAAGCGTACATTGTATTTACATTTCTTCTGTGATGCTTAGGAAGCATAAATGATGGGACGTCATTAATAAGATTAATGAGATTAATGAAAGATAAAGAAACATAAAAGATGTTGTAGAATCAAGTTTATAAAAAATGGTAGCTCTAGATTTTGCTTTGCATAGCGGTATTCCTTGCAGAATATCCAGCACCTTATTCGATAAGGAAAGAGCCGAGATCCCTTCACCGGGAGTGACCTCTTTAGCGAAACTAAAAGATGCTACAACTCACTCGGTTTTGTTTTTGATTGCTTCTATAGTTCTTGCTTTGCATAGCGGTATTCCTTGCAGAATATCCAGCACCTTATTCGATAAGGAAAGAGCCGAGATCCCTTCATCGGGAGTGACCTCTTTAGCAAAACTAGTAAAAGCCTCAAAAACACTTCTTTTTCAAAATCACTTGTTTCTACAACGATATCATGTTCATTACGCAAAAGGTTTTCTGAAAAACCTACGTAGCCCTCCGTCATTTCAGATAAGTACTACTTAGTATTCTTGCTACGTTTGTTGGCCTGCGTCAAGGCGTAGTGTGCGGAAGCTAACTAGTGCTTATCTGCAACATAAGATGAGATTGGATTAGGGTAGTCATGCGACTTTGTTGGTCTGCGTCAAAGGTCGTGCGGGTGGGTTTAATTCAATCAGGAAATGACGGGTTGAACTTGACTAGCGGACTATGATTTTTGGCCTGCGTCAAGGTCATAGCACGCTAAGGGCAAAAGCATTATCGGGAATTTCAAGTGTTGAAATTTGTAATGAGATTGCATACCTTCTATGAGATGGTTGGATCCCGATACCCACTGCGAGTAAGAGTTATTCCTGGAAGAGTTTTACACATCACAATTAGCCAATCAAGTAGGTGTCTAGAAAGGTGTTAACGGGGTTATTCCTATGGGAAAACGAGGTTTATTTTAATTAGGTCCGTGAGAAAGCATGGGGAACCTCCCTCAAAGTACCAACACTGGCCTGGCCGAAAGATTGACGAACTTGTAAGGTGTAATTAATCCCGGCTAGTCTTATCTTTTACGGTTTGAAGGAAGATTTGATGAAAACGGTGGGAGCCATCCTGATTATATAAGATAATAACAATCTAATCTTGCAAGAGCATAAGCTAAAGTGTTTTCTTCTCTCTCTCTCGGTAGCGACCATGTCAGGCCTTAATCAAGATAATGATATGGATGTATTGACCGAACCCACTTATTATACTGAGCAGGGGAACGTTGATTCCGTTCTTTCTTATAATTGTTATAAGACAGAGCAGAGAATAGGGACATATCCAGATTCTCATGCCGCCCAAACGAAGAATAAGCATGATGATGCATCTTCTTCAGGTGTGTTAGTTATCGAGAACTGTTTCTCAGTTCACTCTACGTCCTGGGTATTAGATACCGGATCAGGATCCCACATATGTAATATGTTACATGGGCTAAGGAAAGGTAGAGAACTGGAAGAGGGTAATCATTCCATAAGAGTAGGGAATGGTGCAAATGTTGCAGCCAAAGCAGTTGGCGAATATCACCTTGTGTTACCAAATGGTAATACATTGATTCTGAACGAATGCTATTACATTCCGACACTGATATGCAATCTTATATCAGTTTCTTTATTAAGTAAAGAAGGATATAATTTTGTAGCAGGATAATGTTATGAACATCTTCCTGAATCAAAAGTTGATTGGATCAGGCTCGTTAAATAATGGCATATACGTTCTAAATCAAACTACAGGGTATCAGAGCGTTAGGTTTTAACCTTGGTTCAAGTTTAGGCTTGACCTTACGGAACTTAGACTTGACTGAGGGGGTATTAGACCCGAACTTTCGTCGCATAGGTTGACCTTGGTTGATGGAGTAGGTAGCTTGAGTAGAGTGACGTACCGTATGTATGTTCCGCGGCATACTTATGACACGCTGCTCCACTTAAGTGACCTTAGGATGTATATTTCTTGAGATCCGTGATTTTATTTGTTTGTATAATCATACTCCCCTTGATTTCATTCTTTCATATGGTCATATATCCATTTCGGACCAGTCGATTCCTTTCGTCTCTTGATCTATCTTCATCGATACCTGCTTGAGGTTCCTGTCACCAGGGTATTGAGCGCAGAGAGAGCTGCTGCTAGAATTGCGGTCAGAGCGAGCTCGTCATGGACGAGGGCTGACCATGATGTTTTCTGGTGACATAGGGACGTATCGGTGTAGTGTTTGTGTTGAGATCTCTCATTTGAGGTAAGTGTTCGGATTTGCACCGGATGATCGGGCTATTGATAGAGGCCGTCTAATTGAGAGGACTATTGATGTACAGCCTACCCCAGATGTCGCGATGTTGTCTACCGTGCAGACAGATGACCCAGCTGTTTCTGAAATTGATGGGATGTTGCCTTCAGAGTTTATGAGATGAAACCGCTGGAGCTTTCAGACAGAAAAGTGACAGAAGATCGCTAGTCCATCTTGAATAGAGCGACTGAGATGATTCGTCTGATCTGATGCGCCGACGCAGGCGCAGTTAAGTTGAAGAATTCCAGTTTGGACAATTTTACTCAGATCTAGACTAAATCAATCAAGAGAGAACATTGTTCGTTGGATGCTCCAATGTAAGATCGGTAAGTTGACCAGTTTCGGATAGAAGGACCTCACCCAGATGCGTTATGAGTTGATCGAGAACGGATGAATGAACCGTATTCCTCCGATAATTTGGACGAGTTCCCGAGGACGTAATCAACTAAATATCTTCCACAGAATGGTGAAGATACCCAAGTTCGGATTTCGAGTCTGTGTGAGAGACTCCGGATTGAATGTAGCCGAGAACGACTTGTCGTATGCAGACAGCAAGACGTGATTTCGATGTGGACAATAATGAAGACAGGTGGAACAAGAGGTTCGTGCAAGATATTAACGAGCTGTTGTTACTCCCCGTTGATACCTGAGGACGGATATGTATGAAGAGGTGTTGGATAGGGCCAAATTCCAGAGGAAAGCCGTGCTGAGGATGCAGCAGTCCGGAAATGAGAAAAGATTTAAGAAAAGAGTACCAACTTTCATATAGTTCGGCATGGATGAGATCGGAAGAGACCTAAGCAGGTTCTTTCCAGGTCTCCGTAGCGATAAGGATTTGCACCCAGGATCAGTTGCATCGCACTTATTCAGATGGCTAGATGCTGCCGTCTGTGACGTGCTGCTTTACGAGTGGTCATGTTAATTGGCCAAGAGATGATCAGAGGAGTGCCAGAGTGGAACTGTTCCATCATTATACCCAACCGGGCCAACGAGCAGAAAGATGATGAGATTGGTAATCCACAGAGAAAATAAGGACCCAAAGACAGAGAACGCCAGACCGTGAGCAGGAGGCAAGCGGATGTTCTTGCTCTGCCAGCTTTGGGTGAACCGACATTCTTCGACATTGAAGGAGGTGTACCTCAATGTCATTTATTGCGTTTTGTGATCCGAGTATCACACTGTTATCGCTTGGACTTGGAGTTTCGATGATTGGGTTTCGTGATATTTGTTTTCGTGCACCATGGCTGCACCTACTGGATTCATTTGTGCATAGTTATTGCACTTGATTTATGTTTTATACACCGTTACATTGGTTTACGATTGTGCATATCTGTTGCACTTGATGTCTATTTTGTGCCTTGGCTGCACATAATTATGATCTTATGTATTTCATACAATCGATTTGATTTCATGCATGTTGTATGCACTTGACTTGATTATGCACTCGGTATAGGTCACATGTGCTTGCAGTGCATTGATACGTTTTTTGTGCACACAGTTGCACACGTTTATGATTTTATACACCTTGGCATGCTCGGTGTTGTTTTTGTGCGCTTTTTGTGCATTGACGAGTTTTCGAGCACTTAGCGCACCTGATATTTATTTTCGTGCATTTGTTGCACCAGGTTGATGTTTTCGTGAACCGTGCGCACTTGACATTTTTTATTGTGCACACTGCAGTACTAGATGTTTTGTGCGAACCTGACGCACTCGATTTAGATTTTCGTGCACACTGGATGCGTGTGATGTGATTTTGTGCACACCAGATGCACTTAAGATTTTCTTTCATGCATATTAGTTGCACTTGATTGAGATTTTCGTGCACTCTAGATGCACTTGATGTTGTAGTCGTGCACACCCGCTGCACTTGACAGATACTTTCATGCACACCCATTGCACTTGGTTTTCCTTTTGTGCACATTTGTAGCACTTGTATTGGTCTTAGTTTTCCGTGCGCACTAGTCGCACGTGATATTGGATACGCTTTTTGAGGCTGATTTTTACTCTTGAACATCATATTTTCATGATGGGTACTATATTATATAGTATCCGAGCATGACTGATTTGAGAATAGTACCTGAGTACTTTTGCATGCATAAAAGTTTACCAGAGGTTTTCAAAAGGAGCTATAGTCTCGCTATTTCCTACGTGTCCAGGAGTGACACGAACTTTTATAAGGAGAACCTTCTGAGATATTTCAAAAAAGCGGAACGTATATTTTGAGCAAAACATGTATGAAAATATATTTACTACTTTACAAATGAGCGTTCGCCACTTGTACCGTGAATTACGCATCACACGGCGATTCGGAAGAGATTTTGCATGTGTTTTATTCAGTTTTTAAAGGATTTTACAAGGATGCGTACTATATACGTATTATGATTTTGACTATAGCATATCTGATTTCAGCAGTGGATTTCGAGATTTGCATCTCCTTTATAACTCCAGTGATTGCGTGACGCTTGATGGAGTTCGATTTTGAGTTTCGCAATCATTTTCATGCGCACTCGATGCGCTGTGATATTTTTAAGTATTCCGTGATTTCAGAGCCTCGTTGATTTAAAATGATTATTATAATGTTTTAGTATTTAGGGGTTTAAATTTAAATTCGGAGACCGAATTTATTTAAGGGAGGAAGATTGTAACATTTCAGAAAAATAAAATATTATTTTTAGAATTTAAATATTAAAATAATATATTTCACGAAAACTGTTCGATTTGCGAATTGGGGTTTTCGTAAAATGGTATAATTAAATACCAATATTTGGAAAATATTTGGAGATTTATATTGTATTATTTAATAGAACGGTATTTATTGGATTTGGGCATTTTATAATTAACTATGTGCAAGTTTAAATTAAACTTGATTAGTGCACTACTAATCACGATTAAGCCAAATCCGTATTTTTAATTAGTCATGGCTAGTGCACCATGACATGTTTCATTTTTTTACATGTTGGTTTCATTTGTATTTGTAATTGGTTTTATATGAGAGAAAAAAAGAAAAATAAAAAGAGAGCATGATGATTGAGGAGAGAGAGTAGGAGACAAAATGATGAGGCATGGGCATGTGAGAGTATGAGAGAGAGAGGGCGTAAGGATCCTACACTTGACTTCTTCTTCATTTCATTTCCCACTTCCTTCATTCTTCAACTCCTTCTTCTCCTCATCCTTCACCCTCCTCTACCTCTATAAACCATCTCCAAAACCTTACCAAAAAACCACTCCACCTTCATAAAAAAATGCACACAACCTCACTCTACACCCCATGGCTGAATCAAATTCGGATTTTGAGCACTTAGAGCATCTAGGGTTTTTCTTGAGTTTCTTCCAAGAGATATAACCTTCTTTTCTCATCTTGTTAATTGTTTCCCAACCTTCTAGTTTAGTTTAGAACTCGTTTTAGTGTAGATTGTGGTCGTAGAAATTTCTAAGTTGATGTTTAGTGGAAGTTTGGACTTGTGGAGTTGTAATTGAGGTGTAGTGAGTGTTTACATGACCTTAGTGATGTTTTACTGGCTAAGACCAGAGACTAGAACCCAAAACACGAAGTTAGAATTTCCTGACATCGGATTTTTGACAGATTGTAGTGATCTATTGGAATCTGGGATGACCCGAGAGACCCATAAAATAAGTTCCCATGACAAAGAGACGAGCAGGCAACCTTGATGCAACCCCTGAAACCCGAGACCCAAACCCCTTTGCATGGCCGCAGATTTATTCCTTGTGGCAGCAATTTGCGGCCACATTGGGGAGTCTGTGTAGGGTTCCTAGGCACCCTAATGAGGTCTCACAAGGCATCGATCATGCCAAATTAAAATTTTACGGTGCCGAGAAACCCTAAACTACGGATCGTTTGCTAGATGTCTAGGCGAAAAAGCTAACTAGTTAACAATTAACTAAGAGATACGGAAATACAACCTTTGTAGATCCGGTGCTCCACCTCCACGGCTCCGCAACGAGGTCCTCTCCGCTGTCCAAATCAAATCCGGGCTCTAGAGTCGGCTTCGTCGGAGAAAAAGGGAGCTAGGTCGTCGATGTCCATGCCGAAGATGATCTACGTCGAGGCATCGCTAGATCAAGCTCACAACTTCACCAAGTCAAGAAACTTGTGAAGTAAACACACTCTACTACTTGGCAAGAGGTAGAGGATGAAGAAATAGGAAGTGGGTAGACTTTAGTTTTGGATTTCTCACTCTTTTCCAACAATCACCATTGATGGAGCTTGGTTTTCTTCACTTGAAGAATGAAGAAGATGAAGAAGAATATTATGATAAGTTAATTAAAAACAATAGAAAAATCAAAACTTATCATAATGTTAACTAGAGTCAAGTGTAGAGAATGAATCATGGTTAGTGGGAATGGTTAGGGTTAAGGATGAGATAAGAATGGTTGACTTGATCAAAGTTTCATGAAGCTTCAACTAAACTCCAAATTAAGCCACCATTCTTTTCTCCTCTTTTCCAAAATGAATAAATAAATAAATAAATGAATAAATAAAGGAAATGAAACCCTAACCATTCTTTTAACCATGGTTTAATTCTTTGCACTTAACCAAGTAAACATGTATCATCAAACATGATACAATCAAGTGCACAAAATCATATCGCATATGTAATGCGCACATCCGAGTGAGAAAATCCATTTAAAGTGAACCAATACTAGTTAATGCAAAGTAATATATCAAATATATAATTATACATTAAATCATTAAATCAACACTTGATTCAATGATCCGGTCATGTCGCACACAACCGACTAATATCAACAGTAACAACTTATCGAATCAACACTTGATCCGATAACCCGGCTATATCGCATATAACCGATCAATGTCACATCGCGAGAATCGAATACAGTATCACATACCGTATTATTCTCGGTCCCGCACATATCTCATATGCGCTCCTATTTCGTTTCGCTTGAGCCAGGAAACCTCTGTGTAGGACTCTAAAGACTCGTCAATACGCCGGCAGCAGATGATGATCATATCAAACACCCACAAGCCGCAAGCGGTCTGCTAAACGTAACGGCCACCCGGGTATTGAGCGATCTGAAGATCGACGAGCAAGCCCGCTCACACTCCAGTGAATCCGACCAGTAACACTACCGTACAGTCCGGTCTGATCGTCTGATATGTCGCATATCTCGCCTAGGGGTGGTAAACGTCAGACCCCAATAGCTCGATAAGTCGTGTCGATATGAGGTCTATAACTGTTCGAGAAACTACTGGTAACACTTACCAGTAAATCTCAGCAACCCTGGCCAGGGATTTCCTGTTATAGCCAATCGAACACAGCGCAACATCAACCCCCTATACCGGGAGAGACGAATCCCCTCCTATCGCTCATTGCCTCCATGTGACTCGGGACTGTACCCAAAAACCACCGTTTTGCATGCCCTCTTGGACGTGGTAAGATGGAAATCAAAGCACAGTGGGAACCACACAAGACTCTATGACGATCTCGGGTCAACAGACTACTCTGTACCAGTGTCACCAGAGAACTGCCATCTGACGTGAGGTATAATACCATCTGGGAGTTCTCGGCGAGTCCGTCCAGTGTACCCAGTCTCTACTGAGCACCCGTATATCATCTCCGATGTCAAACACCAATGGATATGGGATCATCCATCGCCCATCTGTATGGGTCGAGAAGGTATACGCTAGTCTACTCTGGTATATCGATGCCCCGTCTCGATACACCCACGACTAGGGACTTTGAAGGATGTACTTATGGACTACCATGTCCCCACTAGTATGATCCGCATCATAGTCCAGGTAGTCAAGTACAGATCCTAAGGGCTTTACCAACATGTAACAGAGAGACAATCAGTATACACGTTAAAGTAAAGAGCAACCAGATAGCATACTATCATGTCGAGCAAGAAAGTCCTTCCTATATATGTCCCAGCATCCACTACAATATACATCCAATGTACAGTAATGGCCTCTAGGGCATACATATAACTAACAATCTCCCACTTGCACTAGGGCCATCTGTAGCAGTGGTTGTAGTATCTCATACTCAACCATCCCATAAAAGTCTCTCTCTGGGAACAGGCCTTTGTGAGTGGATCCGCTGTGTTGTCCTCTGAGCCTACTCTCCTAACCTCGATCTCCCTGGAGATCAACCATCTCCATGATCAAGTGATACTGCCTTAGAATATGTCTGGATCACTGATGGGACGGGCGTTCCTTGGCATAAGCCACAACTCCATTGTCTCACAATGGTTGGAACGTAGTTCATCTCATGAACCAATATACACCCAGACTGCCTCTTTGGTAGCATCTTAAGTAGCGATGTATCGTGCCTTTATCGTCTAGTATGTCACGGCATCTTGCTTGGAACTCTTCCACCATACCGTCCCTTTACTGAGGGTAAAGTCAATGCCTGTGACTGACACTCAGTCGTCTTTATCACCCTGGAACACTTCCAGTGATTCTCCCGAGGATCAATTGATACTATCTCACTACAACTAGTGAGAATCCTAATATCCAATTAAATCTATCTCATAGATCCAAAACTCAGGATTTAGGAGGTATCACTTTGATCCTAAGTGGAGAATCATTGTGATAAGCGGAGATTGATCGAGCGTAGCATAGGAAACTCCTTCCCCATCAAGAGTATGTCATCCACGTACTCTACGAGGATAGTCACCATACTCCCTACTACCTTTTTGTTTATACAAGATTCATCTACCATTTTAATGATGTCAAACTCTTTGACTAATTCATCAAAAACAGATGTTCCAACTCCGTGATGCCTGCTTTATCATATAAAACATCTTGCACACGTTTCCGCTGCTCCCACTGTCTACGAGGCCCTCTGGCTGTGTACTTATAGACGCTCTCTTCTAAATCATCATTTAGAAAAGCAGTCAAGACACCCATCCACCAGATATCGCAGTCATGGTATGTAGCCGTGACAAGTAGGATCTGGATGGACTTAAGCATAGGTACTGGAAAAGGTTTCATCATTATCCATGCCTGGTCGATGACAAAAACCTTTAACAATTCTAGCTTTGAAAGTCTTAACTTTTCCATGTACACCAAGTAATCTTCTCAAGATATACTTGCTCCTGATGGGGATTTAACCCTTCAGATATAGCAACTAAAGTCCATACTTTGTTGGTGTATAAGGATTCCATCTCAAATCGATAAACATCCAGCCATTCTTACAGAGTCCTACTCCTGATGGCCAGCTCGAAACTAGTTGGGTCATCATCTCATGATGCAATCCTCGCTCCCACTGTCATAGAGAAACAGAAGTATCTCTCAGGTGGGTGAGGAACCCTACTAGATCGGCGGAGAGGCTGAGGTTCGTTGGTATCTACTGAATCCTTTGGTTCTGTCAAATCATCTTCTGTAGTTTGCATAGCTGGAACCTTTCCAGTTCTACATAACTAACCTTGCCTCGAGTTTGTCCGGATTTTGCTTTTAGACATAGGCCGGACAACCCCAAATCTTAACTAACTTAAGACATGGGCTCTTCCCTTTCCATATCACATATGAAGTGGTAGGCATTGATTTGATTCGAACCCTATTCAATAGGTATGCAACTTCTCAAGTGCATAACACCCAAAAGGAAAAAGGTAACTCAGTATTACTCATCATAGAGCACACCATATCATATAGGGTGTGATTGCTCCGCCCCGATATACCATCGTGCTATGGTGTATACGGAGGAGTAATGCTGAGAGAGAATCTCATTCTCCTTTAGAATGGTCCAGGAATTCCGTGCTCAAGTATTCTCCTCCTTGATCACATCAAAGGACATAATACTTTTACCCGTTTTGGTTCTCTACTTCTAACTTATATTCTGTGAATATCTCAAAAGGTTCGGACTTGTGTTTCAACAGGAACATATGTCTGAATCTAAAGAGATTATCAGAGAATGTAATGAAGTATAAAGAACCAGTCCTGGCATATGTAGACAGGGGACCTACATACATCAACATGTATCATCCCAAGAGTTCACTAACTCTTTCTCTATTTCCAATAAACAGAGCTGAGGTCATTTTATCTTTGTGACATGACTCGCAAGTTTCATGAGATGTAAATTCAAACTAATTTAAATATGCATCTACATGTAACTTCAGCTAGTCGGGTCGCATTGATATGACCTAGTCTACAATGCCTCAAGAAGGATTCGTTCATTTCTGAACTCTTCCTCTTATGTGTGTTCCGTATACTAAGAACTGTAGTTTGATTTAGAACATCAACGCTTTTAGATAACGTGCCAGAACCGATCAACTTTTGATATAGGAAATGTTCAAAACAT
Source organism: Agapanthus africanus (assembly GCA_030015575.1). NCBI lineage: Eukaryota > Viridiplantae > Streptophyta > Magnoliopsida > Asparagales > Amaryllidaceae > Agapanthus > Agapanthus africanus. Next base: position 259,538,015 of record CM057350.1, read on the forward strand.
TATCCAACTATACAAAATTTTATCATTTCTTTACTAATAAAGAGATTGATATGATTTTGTATATCAGGTTCGGTATCTAACAACATTCGTTCACAATCAATATATTGGTAATACAGGGTGACAGTGACCAACAGACTTGGCTGCAACACTTGCCCCGTTTTCTGCCTCATGAAACTTATCACCCGTTCTCAGTTCTCTACCTTTCTGTAGCCCTATGTAACTGATTACATATCTGGGATCCTGATCTGGTATCTCATACCCAGGACGTAAAGGATACTGAGAAAAAGTTCTGTATAATGAACACACCCGAAGATGATGCATCATCATGCACTCTCTTCGTTTGGGCGGCACGGGAAATCTGGTATTCCCAAATTCCTGCTCTGTCTTATAACAATTATAAGTTGGAGCGGGACCAACGTTCCCCAGCTCAGTATAACAAGCGGGTTCGGTCAATATTCCGTATTATTATCTTGATTAAGGCGTGATATGGTCGCTACCTGGAGAGAGAGAGAAGAAAACACTCAGCGTGCGCTCTGTCAAGAATAGATTGGTTATTATTTTATCTAATCAGGATGGCTCCCACTGCTTTTTATCAAATCTTCCTTCAAACCCTAAAAGGAAAGACTAGCCGGGATTAATTACACACTACAAGTTCGCCAATCTTTCAGCCAGGCCAGTGTCGGTACTTTGAGGGAGGTCCCCCGTGCTTTCGCACGAACCTAATTAATGTAAACCTCGTTTTCCCAGAGGCGTAACCCCGTTGACACCTTTCTAGACACCTACTTGATCGGCTAATTGTAATGTATAAAACTCTCCCAGGAGCAACTCTTACTCGCAGCGGGTATCGGGATCCAACTATCTCATAGAAGGTATGCAATCTCATTGCAAATTTCAACACTTGAAATTCCCGATAATATTTTGCCCCTAACGTGCTATGACCTTGACGAAAGCCAACAAACCATAGCCCGCTAGTCAAGTTCAACTCGTACATTTCTTGATCGAATTAAACCCACCCGCACGACCCTTGACGAAAGCCAACAAAGCCGCACGACTATCCTAATCCAATCGCATCGTATGCTCGCAGATAAGCAGCATATAGCTACCGCACACTGCACCTTGACGAAAGCCAACAAATGCAGCACGAATACTATATACAACTTATCTGAAATGACGGAGGGCTACGACAGGTTTTTCTGAAAACCTATTGCGTAATGAACTTGATATCGTTGTAGAATCAAATGAATTTTGAAATGGAGTGTTTTTGAGGCTTTTCCAGTTTTGATAAAGGAGTCACTCTCGGTGAAGGGATCGTCGGTCCTTTCCTCGTCGAATGAGGTGCGGGATATATCGTATATATCACTGTGCAAAGCAAAAACACTTAAAAGAAATCAAAAGACAAACCGAGTGTGTAGCATCTGCCAGTTATTGCTAAAGGAGTCACTCCCGGTGAAGGGATCTCGGTCCTTTCCTCATCGAATAAGGTGCAGGATATATCACATATACCGCTGTGCAAAGCAAGAACTGTAGCTACCTGTTTTATTTTGAAATTCGATTCTACAACATCTTAGGTTTCTTTTATTTCATTAATCACATTAATGAAGTCCCATCATTTAAGTACCTAAACATCACAGATAAATACGACGTACACTTATGCCATCCACATTCGCCTCGATGTCCCCTCGTGCACCGTTAGGTTAGGTAACTAACGGCAGAGCAGGGCAGGGCTAGTGCGGGTGTAAAACATAAGTAACGTCTATATAATATATCATATATACTATATACTGTATCTATCACAGAACATCACATGATCACATCACAGATATCGCAGCAGAAGAAACATATGAAACATTGGATATACTAGGACGTCCGTGTTTTCAATACGAGCCAGTATAAAACACGGATTCCACGGTCGCGATGAATAGCCAAACCCACACCCCTAGACCCCTACGAGAGCGGCAAGCAACCCTACCAATTCTAGAGTTAGGAGACCCGGACTCGACTCCTCGAGTTGGTCTCCCACTGGACTCCAGAACCCGGTTACTTGTGCCCTCCTCCTTGGGTCTATCCTAGTGCGGAAAAGTAAATAATATACAAGAGGTGACAACTTCCGCTACCTGGAAGCGCCCCAATAAAAGAATATTACATACAAGTTTTTACATGAATGAAAATGAAAAACACTCATCTCACATAAAAACCCCCCGGCTATTCAAACACGACGATCCAATATGACATATCCAGCAACACATAACATCACATGTCATCAACGTAAGTAAATATGCGCATCCCAATTGTCGTTGACATATAACAACGAAACCGGCGATATCACATATTACACTTACGGTCACAGAAAAGAAAGTGTAAAACTACAACAGTTGGAATCCGCAACCACCTCAGACATCGCATGCCTGACCAAATGAATTACTTAGACATCGCATGCCTAACAATTATAAACCCCGCATTTTAGTCTCAAAATCGAAAACACTTTTCAATATCAAGTCGGGCAATTCAACAAGATTCCCGACATCCTGATCGAATGCTCGTCGCAAACTTCAGTAGACGGCTGCACCCCCGATACCGTCGACGAAGTGCACCAAGGCGGAACACCGCTGCCGCGAGCATCCGAACGGATGCTTTCGGCGACGGGGTTCTCCTACAGTCACTTGGTCGGGGCAATGGCGTGAGGCTGTCTATTAAGTTTACCCGGCGAGTATCCGCGTACGCTACGTGATTGCGACGGACTTTTGATCACATCAAAATTCCGTGGCAACCGATCAAGTGAGACTAAATTGCTATGTTTATAACATTCATTCAGTTATCACATAACTTTTGTGAATTCCAATTATTGTATCCCATTCCGGATAAACAGAAAATGTTAAACTTTCCGATTGAATATTCGAACACCCAAGTTTTCCCGATACAGGTCAACACATGAAATAAGTCTAACAACATTCAGTTCGTGCCTCAGTACCAACGGTCCAGCCGTAGAAGGGTCAAGCCAACGCCTCACATGTGGCACGCCGTACTGCCCCAAACCCGAAGGTTCAAAGGGCAGTTCAAGACGGTCACATAATCGAGTTAAGGTTTGTTGTCTTCTAGAAGGTCCATCGCGTTACTTGCACTACTTAGAACGTCGTTAAACTACGGAAAAATCCAACACTTGGAAATTTCCCGACAGGGGAAAAATTGGGTATTTATATCCGGTCGAACTTTTTAACATATTCTAAAATTTATCCGGAAAGCCACACAGACAAAATTTGATAATCCGATCGAACATTCGAATCCCCAAAACAACACAGAAAATTCAACTCTGTAAAAATTATTAAAACTTTCCAGAAGACTCAGCAGCACAAAACATGAATTACTGTGCAAGCCACGTGGGGTAACTCAACATTGTAGCCGCGGAACCGCCGCTAGTACTATGGTGGGGGCCGCGGATCCGCGCTTCTGTCGTCGAGTTACTGTCACGTGCTTCACAGTAACTCATGCAATTACCTGCTGAATTTTTTGGCAATTTTTAATACACAAAAATCCACATTTTTGCAAAAAGGACAGAGAGCAATATTGGTTCGGGGTTTCGGGTTCGTTCGGACTTCAAATTCCGTCTGGACTTCGCCTAAGGCTCTAGCTAGGCTCTGATACCACTGTAGGGTTCCTAGGCACCCTAATGAGGTCTCACAAGGCATCGATCATGCCAAATTAAAATTTTACGGTGCCGAGAAACCCTAAACTACGGATCGTTTGCTAGATGTCTAGGCGAAAAAGCTAACTAGTTAACAATTAACTAAGAGATACGGAAATACAACCTTTGTAGATCCGGTGCTCCACCTCCACGGCTCCGCAACGAGGTCCTCTCCGCTGTCCAAATCAAATCCGGGCTCTAGAGTCGGCTTCGTCGGAGAAAAAGGGAGCTAGGTCGTCGATGTCCATGCCGAAGATGATCTACGTCGAGGCATCGCTAGATCAAGCTCACAACTTCACCAAGTCAAGAAACTTGTGAAGTAAACACACTCTACTACTTGGCAAGAGGTAGAGGATGAAGAAATAGGAAGTGGGTAGACTTTAGTTTTGGATTTCTCACTCTTTTCCAACAATCACCATTGATGGAGCTTGGTTTTCTTCACTTGAAGAATGAAGAAGATGAAGAAGAATATTATGATAAGTTAATTAAAAACAATAGAAAAATCAAAACTTATCATAATGTTAACTAGAGTCAAGTGTAGAGAATGAATCATGGTTAGTGGGAATGGTTAGGGTTAAGGATGAGATAAGAATGGTTGACTTGATCAAAGTTTCATGAAGCTTCAACTAAACTCCAAATTAAGCCACCATTCTTTTCTCCTCTTTTCCAAAATGAATAAATAAATAAATAAATGAATAAATAAAGGAAATGAAACCCTAACCATTCTTTTAACCATGGTTTAATTCTTTGCACTTAACCAAGTAAACATGTATCATCAAACATGATACAATCAAGTGCACAAAATCATATCGCATATGTAATGCGCACATCCGAGTGAGAAAATCCATTTAAAGTGAACCAATACTAGTTAATGCAAAGTAATATATCAAATATATAATTATACATTAAATCATTAAATCATTAAATCAACACTTGATTCAATGATCCGGTCATGTCGCACACAACCGACTAATATCAACAGTAACAACTTATCGAATCAACACTTGATCCGATAACCCGGCTATATCGCATATAACCGATCAATGTCACATCGCGAGAATCGAATACAGTATCACATACCGTATTATTCTCGGTCCCGCACATATCTCATATGCGCTCCTATTTCGTTTCGCTTGAGCCAGGAAACCTCTGTGTAGGACTCTAAAGACTCGTCAATACGCCGGCAGCAGATGATGATCATATCAAACACCCACAAGCCGCAAGCGGTCTGCTAAACGTAACGGCCACCCGGGTATTGAGCGATCTGAAGATCGACGAGCAAGCCCGCTCACACTCCAGTGAATCCGACCAGTAACACTACCGTACAGTCCGGTCTGATCGTCTGATATGTCGCATATCTCGCCTAGGGGTGGTAAACGTCAGACCCCAATAGCTCGATAAGTCGTGTCGATATGAGGTCTATAACTGTTCAAGAAACTACTGGTAACACTTACCAGTAAATCTCAGCAACCCTGGCCAGGGATTTCCTGTTATAGCCAATCGAACACAGCGCAACATCAACCCCCTATACCGGGAGAGACGAATCCCCTCCTATCGCTCATTGCCTCCATGTGACTCGGGACTGTACCCAAAAACCACCGTTTTGCACGCCCTCTTGGACGTGGTAAGATGGAAATCAAAGCACAGTGGGAACCACACAAGACTCTATGACGATCTCGGGTCAACAGACTACTCTGTACCAGTGTCACCAGAGAACTGCCATCTGACGTGAGGTATAATACCATCTGAGAGTTCTCGGCGAGTCCGTCCAGTGTACCCAGTCTCTACTGAGCACCCGTATATCATCTCCGATGTCAAACACCAATGGATATGGGATCATCCATCGCCCATCTGTATGGGTCGAGAAGGTATACGCTAGTCTACTCTGGTATATCGATGCCCCGTCTCGATACACCCACGACTAGGGACTTTGAAGGATGTACTTATGGACTACCATGTCCCCACTAGTATGATCCGCATCATAGTCCAGGTAGTCAAGTACAGATCCTAAGGGCTTTACCAACATGTAACAGAGAGACAATCAGTATACACGTTAAGGTAAAGAGCAACCAGATAGCATACTATCATGTCGAGCAAGAAAGTCCTTCCTATATATGTCCCAGCATCCACTACAATATACATCCAATGTACAGTAATGGCCTCTAGGGCATACATATAACTAACAGTCTGGTGTTGATTCTTGGTCCATGGTTTTATTATTTGATATCTAAACCAATCCTAGATGCAGAATGTCTTGATTTGACCTAGGGTAGAATCTGGGAGTGATTTCCTTTGTCGTTGATTTCGTGTTTTCCGATTTCTGAACTTGGGTTTTGGTATTTGATATTGTATTTCATCGTTGGACGTTTGTACGTCAACGACGAGGGTTTTTTGGTTGTTTTTGCATGCGTGGGCTATAGGTTCTAATCTATGAGCACTTTGTGTGCCATATCGGTTTTTCGGACTTGATTTTAATAGCATTACGATGTGTTTTGATTGTAGGTATCTTCGTGTGGACTTCCGAGACGACGAAGCAAATCGACTTCGACTAAGCGAGGAGTTTATCAGGTGAATAGATTTATATCTACGGGGGAAGTCGGGTGGATGGCGTATAGCACCCCCGCAACTTGATGAATGACCGATATATAAGTTATAGTTTAGAGAAACCTATGATGAACTTACGGATTTGATCAAAAGAGTGAGTATGAGACGATATGATTAATGCAAGATGACGTGAATTAAGATGTCAATATGATAATACAAGATGATATGAGCAGATTCGATGGATATGAGGATATGAGGCGGTATAGATGCACAAATACACGTGCCAAGTTATATAATGAGATTAATATAGCGATGACAAGAGATTGATGATATATATATATATGGATGAGAATCAAAGATGATATGTTGTACAAGATTTTAGATCCATACCCTTGTTGATGAATAGGACGATAGGATCTCTATTCTGTTTGATGTCACCGTACGATGGATTACCGTACGCGATAAGTTATATGATCCGCGCTCGTGATTTGAGGATGATATTTGAGGATATTGCCACATCTGATGCTATGAGGCTGGATCGCCAACGTAAAGATTTCACCTGAACAATACTTATTTCCAAAACTGACGAATTGTATGCACTTTTAAATGGAAACCTCAAGGTATGTTACGGATTTTCCAAATGGTGTCCTTTTCTCAAAAACACCGTAACCCTACTTTCAAAACTACGATTCGTATCATTTTAACTTGCCGTATGGTTCATGCGTAATTATGTACCTAGTTGTCATTTATGTCTATGTTGGATTATCTCTCGTGAGATACGTGTTATGTTTCCGGTATTTACCGTTGTATGATATCATCTGCTAGTACACCCGCACTATTACCGATGATGCGCATGTTACACTTACACAGATTTGTCAATTCACACATTCATCATCAGTAATTTCTATGCCACTTGCACAGTAGAATTGTTATATCACGATATTATTCTTAACTGTAAAGTACATTCATTGTTCAGCACTATCATAGGACATGCTTGCGTGATATACTTGACATGCTCATATTACTGTTCTATGTTGCATACATCATACTTTATGGTTACATGAATTGAGATATTGTTTTCATGAGATCTCTGGATTTTGTAACCGTGGTTATATTTCAAAGGAAATTGTATATTGTTTTAAAAACGCAGTTTTCCCTTGATATGATAATTGTGTCCACCATGAATTTTCTCGGTTTTGATCTTTTTCGAGTACCTGATTCGAGGAGGTGGACGAACCGTCTGCGGGTACATGGTGGACCCGGTAAGGTACCCCGAGGCAAGAAGACCATGGGGATGACGATGAGTCTGCCAGGAGGGAGCACTACCTACCGGTGATAGTTTGGACCCGGAGGATACTGGCCGGAGTCGTGAGATTGATATGAGGGCCGATCTGAGGATGCGACGCCTGGATATATGAGGATTTACGTGTCGATACTGGATACAGGTTTCATGATATTTTCGAGTGTCGATATTAGACACTCAGGTTTCTATGATATTGATATGTCGTTGATGGACACACATGGACGATATCCATATGCATACAGGCATATATTATTTCAGATGTTTGTTTTTACATGCCATTGGTATTGACTCTTTTGTTGACATATATGCATACATGGTCACCCTAGATATCATAGTATTACCTTCATGATATAGTATGACCTAGGAATCATTGTTTTATTCGATTTCTACCTGTTGATATTTTCTACTCACGAGTTGGCAACTCACCCCCGTTATGCCACAGTTTTCTTGCAGGTTCGACCGCCTGGATCAGTAACGGTATCGCTGGCACACAGTTCCTTCAGGATGTTTGCTTCGGTAGGTAGGGCACACATTGGATCGTGACCACCCTTGTACTTTTATATTCTATTGTGTCTAGATTGTTGGGTTATACTCACGCCCGAGCCTCCAAACGAGGCGGTTTGCGGAACAAAAATTTTCTAGGGATTTAAAAGGGGCGCAAAGATAACTCAAAACCCGGATCTTTACCATAAAACCAACTAGCAAAGATAGAAGAGCTATCTACTATGATGAAGGGTTATACCAAGATGCTCGAGTCCTTCGGTCTTCGTTCTTCATCATATGCTCCAAGTGGCCTCCTTGAACTTGTTCGATCACCACCTCCGGCTCCATCGGTCCTCCGGGATCGAGCTTGTTCTCCGGCTTCCTTTTGTCGTAGATGATCCACCCGGAGAGTATGATCCATGGCTCTAGCTCCTAACTATGTAACAAAAGGAGCAACTAGAGAACTTGGTTTGCTAAACCAAGTAGTCTAGGGTGTAGTTTAGAGTTCTAAGTGTCAAGCTGTCTCTTTCTTGCCTCTTCACTTGATTCTCAACTCATGAGAAGGTAGTGAAGAGGAAGAAGATGAAGGTGGAGGAGGCTAGAGAGAAAGAGAGGAATGAGAGCTCAAGAAATTATGAAGCATCCTTGGAGAGAGAAAATCAATACCAAGGTTTTGTATATGAATTTTTAGAATAAAAAATCCACAACCATACTTCAATAGTAACTACAAATGAATTATAAATTCATTTGTTCACTATTGAAGTATGGTCAACTCCATTTCTCCCATTCCTCTCACTTTACACCTCATTTCCATTTATGAAATAAATGGAAAATACTAAATGAGGTGGCCACCTTCTAGAAGGAAATCCGTAATAAACACGGATTTCGGTCTACAGTATATACATACCCGCATTCGGATAAAAATCTGAACGCCCAAAGAGATAGAATAACACGAAGAACGTAATACTAGAATATACATATCGAAATACATATATGTAAATTATTAAATCAATACCTGATTTAATAATCCGGCTCAAACCCTAGCCGGCTAGTATTACCAACTGTCCGATCGAAAGTCCGAGTACAAAGTACATCAATCGATCGAACCCTGCACGTATCCAATACGGCAGCTACACCATTTCGCCTGAATCAGGGAAACCCTCTGTGTGGGACTCTAAAGACTCGACAGTACTCTGGCAGTGGGTTTAACCACAAGCACGTCAGCGGCACTAGCTGTACGTAACGGCTACCCAGGTACATGTCGAAAAGGAAGGCCGACGAGCAAGCTCGTCCGAACTCCTACTGAGCCTATCCGTGACAATATCCGCACAGTCCGGTCTCTTCGTCAAAGAGTATCGCATACCGGGTCTAGGGGATAGTAAACGTTAGACCCTAATAACCTGATAAGTCGTGCCGATGTGGCTCAGGACTCCGGAAAACTACTGATTAACCTATCGGTAAATTCCATCTGCCTTGGCCAAGGTCTTATAGTCCTGACCAATCGAATCATAGTGCGATATCGACTCCCTATTCCGGGAGAGACGAATCCCCGACAATCGCTCACTGCCTCTATGTGGCTCGGGACTGAACCCAACCAAAACCTATTTGCACGACTCAGTAGAGCCGTGGTAGGGTAGTGATCAAAGTTCAGTGGGAACTCACACGAGACAAATGCCGATCTCGGGTCCAAGGACTAACCTGTACACATTTCACCTGAGAACTTCCATCCGACGATAGGTATAGTACCACATGGAAGTTCTCAGCGAGTCCGTCCAGTGTACTCACCCCAGTGAGCACCTGTATACGATCTTGGGTACATCAGACCAATGGCTGCGGGACCAACCATCCCCCGATGGGGATAGAAACGTATACACCAGTCTACTCTGGAGTATCAATGCCCAGTCTCGATACTCACATGACTAGGGACCATTTAAGGATGTGCTTATGGACTACCCTTCTCCCACAAGTATGATCGCCATCACAACGCAGGTAGTCAAGCAAGATCCTAGAGGCTTTATCAACATGTAACCGCAATATGTAATAACGAGTATGACATATGCCATGTTAAGATAAAGACAAACCACAATAGTATACTACCGTATCGAGTCTTTATCAATATGTGCAAACCAAATATAACAACAATACAAATAAATACACATATCCCGATAAAGACAGGTCAAATAATATACTATAAAACTGAGCAAGATTGTTCTGTACATACATATCCCTAGTATCCATATGTATACATATACAATACTGGCATCTAGGGCATATACATCCAACAATCTCCCACTTGCACTAAAGGCCGGTAATTGGCGTACCGAATACCCAACGTCTGCACTAAGGCCAGCTGCTGGCGTAACGCATACCCAACATCCCAAAAAGTCGCTCGAACTGGGCTTGAGGGAGGGCCTTTGTAAATGGATCCGCCGTGTTGTCTTTCGTATCCACTCTCCGGACCTCGATCTCCTGGCGATCTACGATCTCCCTGATCAGGTGATACCGCCTTAAGATATGCCTGGATTTCTGATGGGACCGTGGATCCTTTGCTAAAACTATAGCCCCATTGTTATCACAATACACTGGTATGGGATCAACAATGGACGGAACCACCTGAAGTTCAGCTATGAACTTCTTTATCCAGACCGCCTCTTTTGCGGCATCGCTTGCAGCAATGTATTCGGCCTCCATCGTCGAGTCTGCGACGGTATCCTGTTTGGAACTCTTCCAACATACCGCCCCTCCATTGAGAGTAAACACAAAACCCGAGACAGATTTGTTGTCATCCTTATCACTCTGGAAGCTTGAGTCGGTAAAGGACTTGACCCTGAGGTCTCCATTACCGTAAATCAGGAACATCTCCTTAGTCCTTCTTAGATACTTGAGAATGTTCTTTACTGCTGTCCAGTGGTTCTCACCTGGGTCTGACTGATACCGGCTCACCACGCTTAGCACGTAAGCTACATCTGGTCTTGTACATAGCATCGCATACATTATAGATCCTACCGCTGAAGCGTAGGGTATAATGCTCATGCGAACCCTCTCCTCGTCAGTCTTGGGAGACATCTCCTTGGAGAGGGTGATTCCGTGCAATGTGGGTATGTTACCGCGCTTGGAATCTTCCGTACTAAATCTCTTTAGTACGGTCTCTATGTACCTGGACTGTGAAAGTCCCAGTAGTCTCTTGGATCTATCTCTGTAGATCTTGATCCCCAGAATGTACGAGGCATCACCTAAGTCTTTCATAGAGAACCTTTGTGATAAGAATAGCTTGACTGATTGTAGCATAGGAATGTCATTTCCTATCAAAAGAATGTTGTCCACGTACAAGATTAGGAATACGACAGTTCGTCCTACAACCTTCTTATATATACATGGCTCATCTTCATTCTTGATGAAGTCAAAGTCCTCGACTGTCTCATCAAAACCGATGTTCCAGCTCCGCGATGCTTGCTTCAATCCATAAATGGATTTGAGCAGCTTGCACACCTTCCCGCTGCTCCCACTGTCTACAAAACCTTCTGGCTGATCCATGTAAACGCACTCTTCTAAACTTCCATTTAGAAAAGCCGTTTTTACGTCCATCTGCCAGATCTCATAGTCATGGAAGGCAGCAATGGCAAGCAGGATCCTAATGGATTTGAGCATAGCCACTGGAGAAAAGGTTTCGTCATAGTCCACTCCTGGTCTTTGACGAAAACCTTTTGCAACGAGTCTAGCCTTATAGGTTTCCACCTGCCCATCTACACCAAGTTTCTTCTTGTAGATCCATTTGCATCCAACGGGTTTTACCCCAGGTGGAGCATCTTCCAGGGTCCACACTTTATTGGTGTACATAGACTCCATTTCAGATTGCATAGCATCCAGCCACTTATCAGAGTCCCTACTGATAATGGCTTGCCTGAAACTAGTAGGATCATCTTCTTCCAAAATGCAATCCTCTCGATCCCCATCTATGAGAAAACCGTTGTATCTCTCGGGTGGATGAGAAATCCTACCAGATCTGCAGAGTAGCTGAGGTTCATCCGGGACTATTGAATCTTCTGGTTCTATTAAATCCTCAGTTTGAATTTGTGGATCTGATGTTTCATCCAGTTCTACAGTGCTCCTACTTATTTCTTTTGCAAGAAATTGTCAATCTAAAAAGGTGGCGCGACGAGCAACGAACACCTTCTGTTCCTCAGTGTGGTAGAACAGATATCCCAGAGAATTTCTAGGATATCCCATAAATTTGCACAAAACTGATCGTGCCTTAAGCTTGTCCGGATTTTGTACCTTTACATAGGCCGGACAACCCCATATCTTAATACGTTCAAGATATGGTGTTTTACCACTCCACATTTCATATGGAGTCTTATGCACAGATTTAGAAGGATCCTGATTCAGCAGGTACGCTGCTGTTTCTAGCGCAAGTCCCCAAAATGAAAGAGGCAACTCGGCATTACTCATCATGGAGCGAACCATTTCCAATAGGGTACGATTCCTCCGCTCCGATACACCGTTGTGCTGTGGTGTATAAAGGGGAGTAAGCTGAGAGAGAATTCCATTCTCTTTTAAGTATTCTAGGAATTCCGTGCTTAAGTACTCCTCTCCTCTATCAGATTGGAGGATCTTAATACTTTTGCCAATCTGGTTCTCTACTTCGTTCCTGAATTCTTTGAATTTCTCAAAAGCTTCAGATTTGTGTTTCATAAGATACACATATCCGAATCTAGAGAGATCGTCGGTGAATGTGATGAAGTACGAGAATCCACCTCTTGCATGTATAGACATCGGACCACACACATCACTGTGTATGAGTCCTAAGAGCTCTGCTGCTCTTTCTCCATGTCCGATGAACGGAGATTTGGTCATCTTTTCTTTGAGACAAGACTGACAAGTTTCATAAGATGAAAATTTAAACGTATTGAAGAGTCCATCTTTATGCAACTTACTTAGTCTTTTCTCTCCGATATGATCAAGTCTACAATGCCACAAGTAGGATTCGTTCGTATCTGAACTCTTCCTCTTGCGTGTGTTTTGTACATTGAGAACTGTGTTCTGATTTAGAACATAGATACCATTACACAGTGTACCTTCTGCAACCAGTACCTTATCAAGGTAAATGTTCATGATATTTCTATCAAGAACAAAGTTATATCCATCTTTATTAAGTAAAGAAACTGATATGATGTTGCAAAGCATGAAAGGCACATAGTAGCAATTGTTCAAAATCATAGTATTGTCATTTGGCAATACTAGGTGATATTCACCAACGGCAGCAACATTAACTTGTGCTCCGTTCCCTACTCTGAGGGATATATCACCAGGTGCAACTATCCTACTTTTTCTCAGTCCCTGTAATAAATTACAGATATGAGATCCTGATCCGGTATCTAGTACCCAGGAGGTAGGACTGACCGAAAAACAGTTCTCAATAACAAGAACACCTATGTTTCTTCTTCGATGGGTTTATCAAGGAATTCAAACTTTCCTCTTTCCCTTGCTCATACTCATGACTGTTGTCGTAAGTTAGAGTTGAACCGACGTTCCTCAGCCCCGAATAAGAATTCGGATTGGTCAAGCGATACATTTTATTATCTTGATTAGGGCGTGAAATGGTTGCTACCTGGAGAGAGAGGGAAAACACTCAGCATGCGCTCTTGCAAGATTAGATTGGTTATTAATTTATCTAACCAGGATGGCTCCCAATGTTTCCTCAAATTCTTCTTCAAACCCTAAAAGAAGAACTAGTCAGGATTAATCGCACGTCATAATACTTGCTTAACCTTTCAGCCAGGCTGGTGTTGGTACTTCGAGGGAGGTTTTCCAACACTTTCGCGAAGTTCCTTAATTACATTACCTCTTTTCCGTGGAGGTGTAGCCCCGCTAACACCTTTCTAGACACCTACTTGGTTTATAGCATTGATTGTTAAGTGAAAAAATCTCCCAAGAGTAATCCTACTCATCAGTGGGATCGGGATCCAACTATCACTGTGTGATGTACTAGATAGAATCCACTCTAGTCACCACACTCCAGAAGGTATGCTAAATCTGCAAGTTTCCTGTATGTTTGAAACTCCCGATGTGATTTTTACCCCTAACGGCTCTATGACCTTGATAATGCCAACATATCATAAACCACTAGTCAAGTTCGGCCCGTCATTATCTAGATTAACTTAGACCCACCCGCATATCTCTTGACAATGCCAATATAGCTATGCGACTGTCCTAAATAATCTGAAATAAAGCTACAAACAAGGAATACGCAGCTACCGATCACTACGCCTTGACAATACCAAAATACGCAGCTCGAATACAAAGTAGTACTCGTAGGAAATGACGGAGGGCTACGGCTGGGATTTTGGCGAAAAACCCGTTAACGTAATGAACTTGATTTCGTTAAAGGAACCTGAGTAGTTTTGTAAATATATAGTGGCGAAAACCTTTGCTAAAGAGGTCACTCCCTGTGAAGGGATCTCGGCTCTTTCCTCCTCGAATGAGGCGCAGGATATTCCAAAACGAATACCACGATGCAAAGCAAAAATAGTCGACTATATTAAAGTTATTACCCTGACGCAAACTTATACTCAAGGGGTCACTCCCAGTGAAGGGGTCTCGGCCCTTGCCTCGTCGAATGAAGTGCTGGATATTCCAAAATGATTATCACTATGCAAAGCAAAAGAGAACGTCTGTAATGTCAGTTTTTAAAGATTGGTTCCAACAACATCTTTTAGGTTTATTATCTTGCATTAATCAAAATTAATGCGGTCCCATCAATTTGTAACCTATCACACCAGAAAAGAACGAAAATAAAATGTACGTATATGCCATCCGCATTCTCCACGGGGCCCCGTCATAACCCGTTAGGTTACATAACTAACGACAGAGCGGGGGCTAGACTAGCACAGGTGCAAAACATATACAACATCTACTAGTATATATATATGTATATATAACATTTGTCCCAGGCATGATAATAAACAACATCACAGATAACAATACAGAATAGTGGATAATCTTGGAGCCCCGGGTTTCATTTGAGCCGCAAATAAAACCCGACGTTCACGGTCGTGTGGATAGCCTGTGCAATGAAAACCTGTACCCCCTACGAATGCGGTGAATAGCCCGCCAATTCTAGAATGAAGCCCCCTCCGTCTCAGCACCATGAGATGCGGGCTTGTTGCCTTCTAGAATCCGGCTATTCGTGCACTCCACCGCGGGGTAATCCTAATACAGAAAATGAAAATAATATATACAAGTGGTGACATCGACCTCAACCCGGTCATGCCCCAAAATAATATACAACCTTGCAAAGATGGCAGTCCACATGTCGGACGCTCGCCCCGCAATAACAAATGTACAAATGAATTATAAACTGTATTTCTAACATTGCACCACATGCTATCCACCACGACAATCCAACCACAAACACAGCACAAGCACACGGCATCAACGCGAATGTCACGTTCACAAAACCCGTCTAAAGGAACATATAGCAATCAGACGAGTTTTACTGATCGAGTGCCATTCCCGGTCGCAGATAAAAGTGAATGTACTGAAAATAAAATACGTATTTTAAAATTATGATCAACTAAACTTTCCAAGTGGGCCCCAAGTATTAAACCAACACTGTAACAAAACTGCGCCCAAAAAGAATTATTCCAGAAACCACAATTTCCAAAAATAAGAGGCCCAGAAGAAATTTTGTTCACGTGGGCCCCAAAACGGCCGCGGAACCGCCGCCAATAGAGGGTTTGAGCGGCGGTTCCACGGTGGTTTGGAGGGATCACGTGACCAAATTTCTTCAGGGGTCTTAAAAAAGCCTGCATGATTTTTTGAGACCATAAAATTGATTTTTCGAGCACGTTTAAAAATCGACAGAAAACTCATGATTTGAAATGCGGTTTTTGAAATTTTCGGTCGATCGTTATTCTAAACACGGTTTAACAAGCTAGTGTAGCTTTTATGGGATAGCTCTAATACCATGTTGGGTTATACTCACGCCCGAATCTCCAAACGAGGCGGTTTGAGGAACAAAATTTTTCTAAGGATTTAAAAGGGGCGCAAAGATAACTCAAAACCCGGATCTTTACCATAAAACCATTTAGCAAAGATAGAAGAGCTATCTACTATGATGAAGGGTTATACCAAGATGCTCGAGTCCTTCGGTCTTCGTTCTTCATCATATGCTCCAAGTGGCCTCCTTGAACTTGTTCGATCACCACCTCCGGCTCCATCGGTCCTCCGGGATCGAGCTTGTTCTCCGGCTTCCTTTTGTCGTAGATGATCCACCCGGGGAGTATGATCCATGGCTCTAGCTCCTAACTATATAACAAAATGAGCAACTAGAGAACTTGGTTTGCTAAACCAAGTAGTCTAGGGTGTAGTTTAGAGTTCTAAGTGTCAAGCTGTCTCTTTCTTGCCTCTTCACTTGATTCTCAACTCATGAGAAGGTAGTGAAGAGGAAGAAGATGAAGGTGGAGGAGGTTAGAGAGAAAGAGAGGAATGAGAGCTCAACAAATTATGAAGCATCCTTGGAGAGAGAAAATCAATACCAAGGTTTTGTATATGAATTTTTAGAATAAAAAATCCACAACCATGCTTCAACAGTAACTACAAATGAATTATAAATTCATTTGTTCACTATTGAAGTATGGTCAACTCCATTCCTCCCATTCCTCTCACTTTACACCTCATTTCCATTTATGAAATAAATGGAAAATACTAAATGAGGTGGCCACCTTCTAGAAGAAAATCCGTAATAAACACGGATTTCGGTCTACAGTATATACATACCCGCATTCGGATAAAAATCTGAACGCCCAAAGAGATAGAATAACACGAAGAACGTAATACTAGAATATACATATCGAAATACATATATGTAAATTATTAAATCAATACCTGATTTAATAATCCGGCTCAAACCCTAGCCGGCTAGTATTACCAACTGTCCGATCGAAAGTCTGAGTACAAAGTACATCAATCGATCGAACCCTGCACGTATCCAATACGGCAACTACACCATTTCGCCTGAATCAGGGAAACCCTCTGTGTGGGACTCTAAAGACTCGACAGTACTCTGGCAGTGGGTTTAACCACAAGCACGTCAGCGGCACTAGCTGTACGTAACGGCTACCCAGGTACCTGTCGAAAAGGAAGGCCGACGAGCAAGCTCGTCCGAACTCCTACTGAGCCTATCCGTGACAATATCCGCATAGTCCGGTCTCTTCGTCAAAGAGTAATGCATACCGGGTCTAGGGGAATGGTAAACGTCAGACCCTAATAACCTGATAAGTCGTGCCGATGTGGCTCAGGACCAATCTGGGAAACTACTGATTAACCTATCAGTAAATTCCATCTGCCTTGGCCAAGGTCTTATAGTCCTGACCAATCGAATCACAGTGCGATATCGACTCCCTATACCGGGAGAGACGAATCCCCGACAATCACTCACTGCCTCCATGTGGCTCGAGACTGAACCCAACCAAAACCTGTTTGCACGACTCAGTAGAGCCGTGGTAGGGTAGTGATCAAAGTTCAATGGGAACTCACACGAGACAAATGCCGATCTCGGGTCCAAGGACTAACCTGTACACATGTCACCTGAGAACTTCCATCCGACGATAGGTATAGTACCACATGGAAGTTCTCGGCGAGTCCGTCCAGTGTACTCACCCCAGTGAGCACCTGTATACGATCTTGGGTACATCAGACCAATGGTTGCGAGACCAACCATCCCCCGACGGGGGTAGAAACGTATACACCAGTCTACTCTGGAGTATCAATACCCAGTCTCGATATTCACACGACTAGGGACCATTTAAGGATGTGCTTATGGACTACCCTTCTCCCACAAGTATGATCGCCATCACAACGCAGGTAGTCAAGCAAGATTCTAGAGGCTTTATCAACATGTAACCGCAATATGTAATAACGAGTATGACATATACCATGTTAAGATAAAGACAAACCACAATAGTATACTACCGTATCGAGTCTTTATCAATATGTACAAACCAGATATAACAACAATACAAATAAATATACATATCCCGACAAAGACAAGTCAAATAATATACTATAAAACTGAGCAAGATTGTTCTGTACATACATATCCCTAGTATCCATATGTATACATATACAATACTGGCCTCTAGGGCATATACATCCAACATAGATAAACTCCATTAAATCAGAAACTAGATTTTTGTATATTCGTAGACTTAGACAGACTTGTGTTGCGAGACTTAGAGCGATGGGTGTATGTTCGCTTCTTTTGAGGTTTTGATGTCTTGCTTTATTTATTGTTCTTTCTGTGTTTGATCTTCGCTGTAGTGCGTCGTATATTTTCTACTTATTTTGTGGTTGTGATTCCGCCAATTGGCGAAGAGCTAGCTCCCGCTCGAGGATGCCTATATATTGCATGTATGTGGTTTTGGATCAAAATATACAAGGGAGGTGCTTCCTAAATTTTTAAAGGACGAAAAATGTTTTCAACTTTAGTATTAATTCACTTGCATTTTTCATATATCATTATCTATGCATGTCACGCCCCGCTTCCCAAAGTACGCTAAAATGCACACGTGACATAGCCAACTATGCTACCTGTGGGTAGGAAGTATCCATCCACAGTCACATTACGGTTGTAGAGATATCAAGAACAAAATAAAACTATCTAAAACATGTCCATAATCCAAGATAACATGAGTCAATAATAAATAAATGCGGAAGCGAAAGATCCAATACAAAATAACTGGAATGTATGTCCCATAATGCGGGCTCACATCAGGAAATAAATGCAAGAAAGAAAACTAGCTACTGCTGACACTCACAGCTCAGCCTGTCGGCTGAAGTACTCCTGCTCGGACTGCGACAGCGGTACAGAATATGGGCCATGCAAAACCCAGACGTCAGCACGTCAAGTCATCAAGTAATAACATAATAAACAGGCAATGCGAATATAAACATGAATAAAGCAAGAGTAACAATAATATGAATCAGAGCAGTGCAGGGTAGTGTGCAGTGGGTAAACTGGACTGTTCTATCAGGTTCTCTGTTCTAAAGTCTTTGAAACCAAATTGATGAATCATTGATGTAACTCAATAGTATCCCGTACATACCCGGGACCACGGCCTCAATATTCTCGGGCTGAAACCGAGACATGCCGCTAGGCACCAAACAGGAATGTGTACACTCAATAGTATCCCGTACATACCCGGGACTACAGCCACAATATTCTCGGCTGAAACCGAGACATGCCGCTAGGCACAAAACAGGAATGTGTACACTCAGAACAGGTAGTGAACTGTCGAGTTACAAGTCAGGTTTCACCTTTGGTTTCCCCATACCCCCAAGTTATATGTGTATGTCAAGTCAGGTATCCCGAAATCAAGAAACTAATGCCAACACAGGATCAGGTAAACAGGTTTGACTGGATAGACAACAGGAACGGTCCATGAGGACTACATGTCAGGTTTGTTGGCATTAGACACAAGATCAGGTAACGGGTCAGGTCATGGTACATCATGTCAAGTCAAGCAGTATACGGTACCATGTCGGGTCAATCAATGTGTAGGTAGCAAGACAGGTCAAGAAGCAAGCGATATCATAGGTGTACTCACAATCGGTTATATAATCAAGCATGGGTATCAACAACATGAGATAAGCAATGAATTAAGCAATAGGCAGATTCATTCAATTAGCAATACCGTTATCAATTGTGTCACAGAGATGATTTCAACCATATAAGAATGCAGTAAGACAATTATAGCCATTTAATCATGTTAACAAGTTTAAGACTTCATAGATGCAATGTTATATGTGTATATAGGTTCCACGAATGAAATCACAGTTTAAGCAGGTTAAATGCATACGAGTGTCCGAATGAAGTAAAACGGTAGAAAAGGTACCATAGGCTACATTATCAGTGAAAGTGTAATCAAAACATGTAAATGTGATTATTAGGTTCCCAATTAGTAATTACAATAGGTAGGTTCCAAGTTTTGAAAGATAAATGATATTTAACAATATTGAACATGAAAAATAGGAAATTATAATACCAAAGTTAAATTGCGGGTTTTAGGGTGTCATTAATTATAAGTAAATATTGTTTAGCATGTAGCAAGGGGTACTTGCCTCGACGGGTCGCGGATCGGGAAAACGGAATGTAAAACGTCGGCGGAGAAAACCCGCGACGGGCGCACGGTTCATGGAATGAACCCAAACGACAAACAATGGAACCACACGGGTCGGGTACCTCGCTGGAACGTCGGGTCACGTCGTCGGCATCGTCGGATTCCGGCCAAGGAAAGAACAGTAAATGATCAAGACATGTAAACAAGAAGAGAAAAGAAAAACAGAGAAGAAAGGAAGGAAGATCTGAGAAGGGGTGCTCACGATGATCCGTGGGACAGGTGGTGGCGGTCGACCACGTCGACGGAGCTCCGGCGGTGGCCTACGACGACGACGGAAGAGATCTGCCGATCAAGAAACCTATTAGCATAGAAGGAAAGAAGAAAGGAAGAGAGGAGGGGAAGTTATCTCACCGAGGGGTGTGCTTGCGAGGCCGGGGACACGGGGACGGGGTCACCGGCGGCGACTCACAGCGGTGCAACGGTGTGCAGGGGGCGTGCTGGCCTGGTCGGGGGTGTGCAGGCGCGTGCAGGGTGCACGGGGTTGAAGAAGGAGGAAGTGGATGAGGCGAGGATGTTGGTGACGTTCGCGTCGGCGTTGGTGCTGCAGCGGCGAGGGGTGAGGCGGCCGGGTTCGACGAGGTTGGGTTATCTTTTGGAAAAGAAAGGAGGAGGGAAGAGAGATTTAAATATAAGAGAATAAGAGAGAGAGAGAGAGAGAGAGAGATGGAAGGGAGAGAAAGCGAGAGAGAGAGAGAAGAGAGAGGAGAGAGATAGAGAGAGACGGTGAGAGAGAAAGAATACGGGGGGGGAGAGATATGAGAGTGGGGCCCACGGGAAGAATAGAAGGAGGGGATTGGTTGGAGGATTAAATTGAGAATGATTTAAAGGATTTAAGCGAACAGTAAATCTATATAGTTAAGAAAAAAATATTCGACGGTTTATGTATATTAAAATTTGGGATGTTGGCGCAAAGTAAAACATTTCCAAATTGCGCCCGGGTCGGGTCCAAAAATTTGAAATTGAAATAATAGAATTTTAAGCGGGATCCAAAATTTAAAATGAAGTGTTTTATGATCACGATGTACGTGCGCGTAGCCGTCCAAACTCGCCCGTTTCGCTGAACGGGACGAGAACACGATGCACGGACGCTACCACAGGGTTAGGGGTGTCAAGCAGGCCAAGATGAATATTTTTAATTTTATTTTAGATGCCATAAATTGTTATATGCAGAAATGAATTTGCCGGGTAAAAATTTACAGTAAGTAACAATCAAGAAAGATAAATGAAACGAGTGCCACACTACATTCAAACGGTAACTGAAATTAGTAGCATTGGGCTCGGGTGTTACAATGCATTTAAAGAAAACTTAATTTCATTATACCTTTATTTCAAAACTGCACATCCACTATTTTCCGCAAAAACGTTTAGATTTCTGCGTTTTGGCTTACTTGAATTATGTTACGCCTTTAGACGTTACGTGATTCTCGTGTCGGTCACATACCAAATTTCCGGTTCATGACAAAGTTGGTATCAAAGCGTTAGGTTTAACCTTGGTTCAAGTTTAGGCTTGACCTTACGGAACTTAGACTTGATTGAGGGGGTATTAGACCCGAACTTTTGTCGTGTAGGTTGACCTTGGTTGATGGAGTAGGTAGCTTGAGTAGAGTGATGTACCGTGTGTATGTTCCGCGGCATACTTACGACACGCTGCTTCGGTTAAGTGACCTTAGGATGTACATTTCTTGAGATCCGTGATTTTATTTGTTCCTATGATCATACTCACATTGATTTCATTCTTTCTTATGGTCATATATCCATTTCGGACCAGTCGATTCCTTTCGTCTCTTAATCTATCTTCATCGATACCTGCTTGAGGTTCCTGTCACCAGGGTGTTGAGCGCAGAGAGAGCTGCTGCTAGAATTGCGGTCAGAGCAAGCTCGTCATGGACGAGGGCTGACCATGATGTTTTCTGGTGACATAGGGACGTATCGGTATAGTGTTTGTATTGAGATCTCTCGTTTGAGGCTAGTGTTCGGATTTGCACCGGATGATCGGGCTATTGATAGAGGCCACCTGATTAAGAGGACTATTGATGTACAGCCTACCCCAGAGGTCGTGATGTTGTCTACCGTGCAAACAGATGACCCAGCTGTTGCTGAGATTGATGGGATGTCGCCTCCAGAGTTTATGAGCTGAAACCGCTGGAGCCTTCAGATAGTGATGTGACAGAAGATTGCTAGTCCATCTTGAATAGAGCGACTTTGATGATTCGTCTGATCTGATGCACCGACACAGGCTCAGTTAAGTTGAAGAATTCTAGTTTGGAGGATTTTACTCAGATCTAGAGTAAATCGATCAAGAGAGGATATTGTTCGTTGGATACTCCGATATAAGATCAGTAAGTTGACCCGTTTCGGATAGAAGGACCTCACCCAGATGCGTTGTGAGTTGATCGAGAACGGACGAATGAAGCGTATTCCTCCGATAATTTGGACGAGTTCCCGAGGACGTAATCGACTATATATTTTCCACAGAATGGTGAAGATACCCGAGTTTGGATTTCGAGTCCGTGTGAGAGACTCCGGATTGAATGTAGCCGAGGACGAATTGCCGTATGCAGACAGCAAGACGTGATTTTGATGTAGACAATAATGAAGACAGGTGGAACAAGAGATTCGTACGAGATATTAACGGCTCTGGTCTGGAGTATTTATAGGCAGTGAAGTGAAGCCCTAGGGTCTTTTTCTGAGCCATTATAAAATACCAAAAGGAACCCTGAAGAATTGGCACGAGTCACCACGTGTTGGCCGCGGAACCGCAGCGAAAATGGGCTATTAGCCTCGGAACAGCGGCGCTTTTGGGTGATTGATTTGTCATTTTCTCTGGAGTGTTTTTTGCTGCTGTATTGCTCTGTTTAGTACACTTGGTTTTGCAAAATCATTCCATTTTTCTCCCAGATTTTCAACAGTCCAAAAGATGAAAGAGTGTGGACTTTTTGCC
Source organism: Agapanthus africanus (assembly GCA_030015575.1). Classification (NCBI taxonomy): domain Eukaryota; kingdom Viridiplantae; phylum Streptophyta; class Magnoliopsida; order Asparagales; family Amaryllidaceae; genus Agapanthus; species Agapanthus africanus. The sequence goes on from CM057350.1 coordinate 259,561,144, forward strand.
TTGATTTTCTCGAGCTTCGCGTTATCAACTTGATTCTCGTGCTGCCTCTCTTGTGCTTTGTGCATGAATGACCATTGCTTGACTTTTGTCTCTCGAACTGGTAGGCGGCACCTGACGGATGGTGAGCGGAACCCGTATTTTATCCGTTGTTGGCAGTTGTCCTGAATTTGTCATGACTTTTCATGATTTTCATTGTTTTGGGCTGAGAACCTGTAACCTGCAATAATGTAGCAAACACGGATCAAAAGTACCTACCTATATGCAATGCGATCAAGAATGGGCGGTATAAAAGTGCAAAATTCTGATATGAACAAATACCCCCTAACTTATCTTTTGCTCATCCCGAGCCAAGCCATTTTATTCCCAAAAACTCACTTTCGTAGGTATCACGGTTGCACTTAGCGTGTGCAACAAGCCATTGAACCCTAGGTTGTCCTAGAGGAGGAGTTTTGTCTCCTGAGGGTTTTCAACGGATACTACCCACAAAATCCCGTCAAGTCGGCCGTTGACTCTAATCCTACAGTTCAGCATTCTAGCTAGAAACTCTATCATCCTAAGTTAGAAATGTCCATCCCTTATTCTTCATACCTCCTATTCATTTAACTTAAGATCCTATACGTTTTGTCAGTTTATAAAGTTCTCAGTATCTCTTGAGTTTTTCTTCTAAAGCGCAGTCTCCAATCCAGAATTTTTATCATCTCTACGGAAGATATAAGCCCTATTCTTCATTCCTATCTCTCCTCCAAATTTCGATCATATACCCCTACGTGTATGTAATACCACCCTTACACTTAGGAATTCAATTCAAACTATAGTACCTTTGCCTTAATACCTAGTACTACTTCTTTTCATTAATGATAGACGGATTCACTCACACATCTTTCATGGGACTATTACAGCGTCCTGAGGCATTAATCAACTGATTACTGAATGTGTGAGCTTAAACCGTAAATAACAGTTTCCAGGTCTTGTACTTTTCTTTTCTTTTTCTTTTTTTTCTTTTCCTTTCAAGACCAGATATATTTTTCAATGATCCTCTTTTGGTGGTTAGCTTTAAATACCGTTTTTTCTTTCATACTAGGTTTTCAGGCAAGAGTATTTCTAGGTATCCTCTACTATCCCAAGTTTCAAGGTGCGTGTATGTGCGATTTGTAGGGTATATACTTTCTAAATTTGGACTCGAGAATCGAAACTATTTTTCAGACTTATTCTTCAAATAAAGCTTTCAATACGTTTCCTTCATTTCAACTTAGCTCAAGAACTGAACTCAAAATTGCTTACTTCTAAACAAACTGCAAGGACGTATATTTACTACAGTTATACTTCAAGGAAGGTTATTTTTAGGGTTTTCAATTACTAAACATAGGATTTAGTTATTTCTAACTAGTCAACCTTCATGTCGAATTCGAGTCTAAACAGCCAACTTTGACAAAACAAAAATCCTTTTTTTTCTTTTTTTTATTTAATTTTTTTAATTTAATTTTTTTTAGGGATAACAATGCAATGCAGAAATATAAACATGATGCAATGTGGAATTTAAACATGCAAATAAAAAAACAAATATCTACAAAAAAACGTGCAAATGCAAAATGCATGGATAGCTATTTACAACAAATCCCGCCCCCAAACTCACTCACAGCAGTGCCCTCACTGCTGCCTACTGCGTCTTCACGGTAACACTCGTGCCAGCACTACTCGTACCAGCTCCTCCGGTGTCAGCACCACGACCTCTCGATCTCGCTCTCTTATCCCGTGCCAATAGGGTATACATCCCATGCTCAAGACTCGTAATACGCTGATCAAAAGTCGTCGTCGTCCCTAACACACACACTCTCTCTCTACCCCTCTATGAGTACACCGCAGCAAGCGTGCTTGCTCGGCGGGGGTCAGCTCTTCATCACTCGCTGTGGAACTTGAGCAGGGGGTCTCTGCCATCACATCCTCAGCCGGCTCGGTACGCGACCATAACCCATGAAGTCTAATGTATGACGTGGACACACCCTCAAGCATGGGTCGAATGGGAACCCCAATATGCATAAAAGTATCGAACTCCTCAACAGGAAGGAAATAGTGACACAATTGTGTCACTAACATTAGGCACGGATAATTGGCTGCCCTTTTCCGGCGCCAGTCGAGTATAAAAGTACGGTGCACATGTCATAACTTGAGTTTTTTTATCATTAATGTGTGCACAATGTGTAGGGATGGAGTGCAAAAATTGGTGTTATGCGAACTACCAAAGATATTATTTTGTGCCCAACGACACACGGTTAACACATTCGCATACAGCGTACGTCCCGAAATTCCTTTCTGGGTTACCTAGAACAACTATCGCCCATCAACGGCATGTTATCCTCAAATCGGAGGGGTTGGTCGTGAGTGGGGATACGGGTTATCAAAGTGTAACACCTTAAATTGCAATTAGTGTTAATTAAGCGATAATGCGGATTTTTAGTAAAAAGTTTACCAAAATGGTTTTCACATATTTTATAAAAATTAATTAATATTTTATTATTATTTATTTCGGGCTTGCACATACTTGTGCATGTTAACCTAGGGTTAATTAGGGTTAACTATGCTTAAGTAGCCATGGCACCTTAACCCCATTCCATTAAGTTGTAATATATATTTATTTAATTTATTTAGTTTTAAAAAAATAAGATTTGAATTTGGTTGACTTGAGAGAGGAGGGGGTTGACATGAGAATGATGAGCATGGGGCAAGCATGGCTTGCATTTAATGAGGAGAGAGAAGAGGGGGGCATGGCTCATACTAAACTCACACCCTCATTTCCCTCATCCCTCACTCACACATACACCCTCATTCTCACCTCACTCCCTCATTCACAACATATTTTCTTCATCTCTTTTCCCTCACACCCTCAAATTGAAACCCTACCAAAAACCATCACTAAACCTAAGCAAATCCCCACAAAATCTTCACTAAACCCCACTAAAACCCTTCACAAGCTAAGAGTAAGCCACTAAGATGACTTGGAGCAAGGAAAGCTAGGGTTTTTGAGAAAGTGTGGATAGGTAATGACCTCTAACTGTAAATTAGGTTGTTATTACGTTGTGTTGCTTAGTAGTTATCGTTTAGAACACTAAAGATGTAGTTTGGAGCACATATCGTATTTTTAGTGTCATTTTAGGGTCACTGTGATCTGCTATGACCATGAATTTTCACTGTTAAATCTAGCAATGTAGTAGTGTTGTTCTAGTTGCCCTGAGTGTTCACCTGAAACCCTGACCCAATCCAACCTAGGAAAACCGGCGACACAAGGGGAAATTCCGGCGAGCTCGGCCTTCCTGGGGACTGGGGGGTTGTAGTTTTGTGGGTAGCTGTCTGTGTTCTATCCTAGGTGCTTGGCACTGCTAGATTTTTATATTTTGACAGTAGGTGAAATCTGGGATCAAATTGCTATTTTTTAGTGTTTCGACTACGCGTGTTACGATATCCGACACGGTTCGCGTTGTTTGTGTAGCTGCTGCACTTAGACTCGATTTAGAATATCGCTACACACGTTAGCCACTAAGCGAACACTTGAGAGTTGATTGTAGTCGGTGCGTCGATCAAAATGTCATTTATATGTATTATTGGTCGATTTCTAAGTTGCACTTGCTATATTTTGTGTGATTTAGGGGCGAGTGCGGGGACTTCGGATGCTACGAAGAAAGGGAAGCAGGTGGTTGGATTTACCTAGCTCGAGATCATCGATGAGTAGATTTAACATCTACGAGGAAATTGCACGTATGGCGTTAAGCGTCAGGGCTAGATATGATATTATAGCCGCATATTTATATGAATATATGTTGATTGTGCATGAGTATCATTGCATACCACTACTTGTTGTGCCTTGACTTAGTACCTAATGGACACTGCACCATTATTGACGGTTCATGTTGCACGAGCACTAAATTGTATGCTACACCCACACCGTCGGTAATTGCCATGACACGCACAACCTATACACATATGTGGTATTGTATTCATTATTGACATTGAGACGTTGATTCTTGTTCTATTGCGCATATGAAATGCATCGTGCATACATAGCTACTTGTACACCTTTATATGATGTTGCATTTGACTTTGGAGAAATTGGGAACCGCATGATATATTTAAAAACTGGATTCATTTAAAAGAGCGGTTTTCCCTTGATATGTGCATATTACTGTTCTATGTTGCATACATCATATTTCATGGATTTACGCATTGAGATACGGATTTTATGTGATTTATGGATTTGAGAACCATGGGGATATTTCAAGAAAATATGCATTGTTTTGAAAACTCGGTTTCTCTTGATATGATATTTCGGTGCGTCCACTATGAGTTCTCTCGGTTCTGAGACTTGTGTTAGAAACCCGATTCGAGGAGCGGTAGGCACCATTTGTGGTTACATGGTGGACCCGGTGAGGTACCCCGGGACAAGAAGACTCGTATAGTTAGACGGTGAGCCTGGCAGGGGAGCACTACCTACCGGTGATTGGTTGGACCCGGCGGTTATCCGGAGGATACCGACCAGAGTCGTGAGATGGATATGGGTCGATCCGGACTGACGGAGCCCGAGTTATATGGATTTACGTGTCGATGTTGGACACGAGTATTTCATGATGTTTCGAGTGTCGATGTTGGGCACTCAGATTCCATGAGATTTTCACATATGAGGGCCGATCAGAGTGACAGCGCTTGAGGCATTGGGATTTGGGGTGTCGTTGATGGACACCGGGTTTTTCAACGATGATGATTCATTGATGATGATATGTGTTATCCCATACTCAGTAGTTATTTGATATGCATTGTTTCATGTAGTTGGAATACCCTGATGGTGTACCTTGATCATGATTGTTGCATATCCATATTACCATATTTATGCCACCAGATTGCATATGATAGATTATCGATGTTCGTGCATACCTGCAATTATCTGTATAATGTTACTTACTATTCACGAGTTGGCAACTCACCCCCGTTGTGCCACGGTGTTTTGCAGGCTTAACCATCAGAGTAGTCGCGGCAGGGCTTCTTATTGCTTCTTTTTCAGCGGATACCGCTACGGTTGGTTGTGAGCCTTTTTGCTGTAGGTGGATTGCGGTTATCCGATTATATCCATTGTATCTCTTATTGTATCTAGTACTCTCCATCTACCACTTTCATGTATTGACTTAGAGACGGGTTGTGAGGATGATATTGTATACTTTATAACTCTGGTGTCGTGCTCGTGTGAGCCGGTCTTTATTATGTTGCTTTATCTCTTTTTATGTTGTTTTCATTATATTATCTATTTCTTCGCTACAACGTCGTATATATGCTTGTTGTGGTTGTTTCTGCCTTTGGGCGTGATTTGCTTCCGTTTGGGGATGCTTTACTTATATCTTATGTTTGTACCCGTTTCGGGGCTAGTTTTTACAAAGGAGGTGCTGCCGAAATTTTTAAGAAAATAAACTTAAGTTTAAAGATTTTTACTTGAGATTTCCAAATGTTTTTAACAATATTTTTATCACTTACTTCTTTGATGGATTAGATTTTTGGGTTTTCGGCTTACTTAAATTGCGTTACGCCTGTTGACGTCACGTGGTTTATGTGCCGGTCACGTACCTAAATTTGGGTCGTGACACAAAGTGACTTCATGAATGAAGTTTATTTCTATTACAATTTCCCGATCACCCCAAAACAAACGAATAAACCCATAATTTGCCAAACATCCCTCCTCCATGCTCTCAAAGAAACGATCAACGAGATCCGGAAGTGCGAATGCGTTCAGATGGTTATACAATAGGTAATTCCATCTGCGTTTCAGGATTTTGTCGCCAAAATAACCACCATACACGTTGTGGGCGAACAATTCAGAGAAATCCCTCTCAAATTGAAAACTATGAGCCATCGAACAGAAATTAAATTTTTTACAGTTCTACAGAGAGGAGATCAAGGAAGCAAACCTCCTCTGAAAATTTCAGAGGGAGAAGAGTTGAATAGGCAGCGGTTCCGTGGCGGGAGACGCGTTCTGCGGCAGTTCCGCGGCAGCGTTAGGGGATCTCTGGTGGATCTTGGGTTCGCAGCTAGGGTTTTGGGTGTGGAGGGGGGCTGAAGTCTCGGTGTTGGAAAAAATGAGAAGAGGGGTTTTTAAAAGGGAAGTCAAGTCTTGGTCAAAATGGGACCTCTTTTTGTATAAAAACCCTTCTAAAAATATTTTTTTCTTCTTTTCTTTTACATATTATTGAATATTTACAAAAAGATCCCCCTTTGTTGCTTTTTTTTTTTTTATTTATTATTTTTTTATTTTTTAATGTTTTTTTTGTTTTATTTTACAAAAGGGAATTTCAACAGGCAAGAAATATCTCGACACACAAAACTGAGCATTTATAAGACAGAAATGCTCGTTAGAAGAACACAACAAAATAGATATACACCGGACAAGAATATCCACTATATATATACAAGATAGTATATACATACCCCAAACTTATTTGAAACGATGTTTCCACTGTTTATGGCTGGATAACCGAAGTTTGGTGGTAACGGGAGAAAATTAGTCAATGTAAACCGGCTCCTGCAACATCAGGAGCTCCTCCGATGGTTCTGCGGTGAGGAACGGTTTTACTCTGTGTCCGTTCACTTTAAATAGTGAACCGTCCTCTGGATTCTCCAAATCCACCGCGCCGTGCGGGTATACACACCACACAAGAAAGGGCCCTTCCAGCGAGATCAAAACTTACAGGGATGGAATGGAGTCTGGTGTCGTAAAGAAGTACCTGTTGTCTAGGCATGAAAGTTTTGCGAGTAAGGTGTTTATCATGAAACACCTTCGTTCGGTTCTTTATAACAACCGCGTTCTCGTAAGCCTCATCCCGAAGCTCGTTCAATTCGTTAAGTTGCAGCTTCCGATAGCTTCCCGCATCTTCAAGGTTAAAATTCAGCTCTTTGATCGCCTAAAATGCTCGATATTCGATTTCTATAGGGAGGTGGCAAGCCTTTCCGTACACAAGCCAATAGGAAGACATGCCAAGATCAGTCTTGTATGCAGTTCGAAACGCCCAAAGGGCATCGATTAGTTTCAAAGATCAATCTTTACGGTTTCTAGAAACTGTTTTCTCCAAAATTTGCTTGATTTGCCGATTTGAAATTTTGGCTTGCCCACATGTTTGGGGGTAGTAGGGCGTGGATAGCTTGTGATTAATTGAGTATTTCCACATCAAGGTCTCGAAAGACATATTGCAGAAATATGTCCCATTGTCGCTAATGATAGCGCGAGGGTGCCCGAACCGGGAAAAGATGTTTTCTTTTAGGAATCTAACGACAACCTTGTTGTCGTTCGTTCGGCTCGGCACTGCCTCGACCCATTTGGAGACATAATCAACAGCTAAGAGAATGTATAGGTTCCCAAAAGAGTTGGGAAACGGGCCCATGAAATCTATCCCCCACACATCGAACATCGCAACAACCAGAATTGGTTGGAGCGGCATCTCATTTCTCTTAGAAATCCGGCCCAACTGTTGGCACCGGGAGCAAGTCTTGCTGTAATCATAGGCATCTTTAAAAAGTTATGGCCAGTAAAAGCCACACTGCAAGACTTTCTCGGCTGTCTTTCTTGGGCCAAAATGCCCGCCACACGCTTGATCGTGGCAAAACGACAGCACACTCTTGAATTCATTATCAGGGACACATCGGCGAATGATTTGGTCTAGACAATACTTGAACAGGTAGGGTTCGTCCCAGTAAAAGTGTTTTACTTGGGATAAAAATATAAGTCTGTCCTGACTCGACCAATCGTTTGGTATGAGTTATGTTGCCAAATAGCTCACAATATCTGTGAACCAGGGTTCGCAAGATACTGTCAAGAGTTGTTCATCAGGAAAAACATCGTTAATTGGGAGAGGAAGCGTCGGCGAAGAAGGAAGTCGTGAAAGATTATCGGCCACTACGTTTTCACATCCTCTTTGTCCTTAATGACAAGGTCAAATTCTTGAAGTAAGAGGATCTAACGTATTAGTCGAGATTTTGCATCCTTTTTCGCAAAAAGATGTCTCAGAGCGGAATGATCGGTGTAGACAACGACTGGGGAGCCAATGAGGTATGGCCTGAATTTCTCCAAAGCAAATACAACCGCCAAGAACTCTTTCTCGGTTGTCGTATAGTTCATTTGTGCGTCAATCAGGGGATTACGTGCGACATGTTATCAATGTGCTGTCCTAAGACTGCACCGATAGCAAAGTCGGATGCATCTCATATAATCTCGAAAGGATGCGCCCAGTCAGGTGAAGAAAGAACGTGAGCAGTGGTGAGTGGGCTTCTCAGTGATTCAAAAGCAGTCAAACAGCTCGAGTCAAAGTTGAACGTGGTATCCTTGGCCAGAAGAAGAGTCAAGTGTCTAGCAATCTTGCTAAAGTCCTTGATAAACCGTCTGTAGAAACCGGCATGGCCAAGGAAAGCTCGGATATCTCTGACGCATTTGGGAGGAGGGAGGTTAGAAATCACATCAATCTTTGCTTTGTCAACCTCGATGCCATTTCGCGAAATGATATGTCCTAAGACAATTCCTTCGCGCACCATGAAATGGCATTTTTCCCAATTTAAAGTGAGATTTTTATCCTTACATCGGGTAAGGACAGCGTCAAGATGTTGCAGACACTCGTCAAAGGAATCGCCAACGATGGAGAAATCATCCATGAATATCTCCAGAAATTTCTCAACCATATCAAAGAATATTCCCATCATACACCGATGAAAAGTAGCGGGAGCATTGCATAGCCCAAAGGGCATGCGGCGATAAGCGAACGTGCCGAAAGGACAAGTGAAAGTAGTTTTGTCCTGGTCTTTCTCGGATATGGGAATCTAGTTGTTGCCTGAGTAACCGTCCAGAAAACAGTAGAACTCATGTCCAGCTAATCTTTCGAGCATTTGGTCAATGAATGGTAGCGGAAATTGATCCTTCCGTGTTGCGGCATTGAGTTTTCGATAATCAATGCATACTCGCCACCTGGTTTGGATGCGAGTAGGGATTAACTCGTTCACCTCGTTTGTGATGACCATAATGCCTGATTTTTTAGGGACAACATGGATAGGACCGACCCATTGGCTGTCTGAAATAGGGTAAATGATACCACTATCCACACATTTGACGATCTCCTTTTTCACAGCCTCTTTCATGACTGGATTCAATCGTCTTTGTGTATCCCTGGCTGGTTTGGTATCATTCATCATATGAATATGATGTTCAACGATTAAGGGACCAATCCCCTTAATGTCCGCCATCGTCCAGCCGAATGCTTGCCGATTGGATTGCAAGACTGCGAGAAGGGCTTTCTCTTGCTCTAGAGCTAGAGAAGCAGAAATGATGATTGGGAAGGTCTCGTTTTCACCTAAGTAAGCATACTTGAGGTGAGACGGCAGAGGCTTGAGTTCGAGCGACGGAGGAGAAACGACTGAAGGCAAGATCGAAGAAAATGTCTCGAACTCAAAGGATTCCAACAGAGGCTCAAAGCGAGTGTATGCAAGCGAGTCGGATGGTTCAACTAACGCATCTGAAAATTCAAAAGATTCAAACTCGGGTGGCGACAAACCAAGATCGTTTAGAAACGTGAAACACTCGTATTCATTGTCGAAAGCGGAAGCAGTAGATTCAAAGAGGAACGCACTAGTGGCGTCAAGATCACTGTGGTCAAACAAGAATTCTTCATATTCACAGTCCTCGGGGGTGATCTCCTGAATGGAACAGACATCCAGTATATGAGCGTTCAGTTCGGATGGCTGATTCCCTAACCTAAAAATGTTGAGTTCGATTGTCATGTTGCCAAAAGATAGGCTCATGGAACCATTTCGACAATTGATCATAGCATTTGAGGTTGCAAGGAATGGGCGACCGAGAATCACCGGAATTTGATTTCGGGGGTTGGCTACATGTTGTGTATCTAAAACAATGAAATCTACGGGGAATATGAAGTCCCCAACCTTAATCAATACATCCTCTAGCTCACCCCTACGATGGGTGATAGATCGGTCAGCCATTTGAAGAGTACAATGTGTAGGTTTCAGTTCTCCTACACTAAGTTCTCATATACTGAATAAGGAAGAAGGTTAACACTAGCACCAAGATCCAAAAGAGAGCGATTGATGTTCTTATCCCCAATGGTTATTGAAATCGTAGGACAGACATGGTCCTTCCGTTTTTGTGGTAAATCTTGGGTAAGAGCATCACTCACGTTACTAGCCAAGAAAACTTTCTTTGGTACCTGAGATCTCTTCTTCTTAGTGCACAAGTCTTTCAAGATTTTTACGTAAGATGGGACTTGCTGAATTGCATCTAAGATGAGAATGTTGATGTTAACATGTTTGAACAACTCCATAATCTTCTCCATTTGTGGATTTTGTTTATTGGATCTCAACCGGTTTGGAAATGGAACATTTTTTAAATTGGTTAAGTCCAATACTTGTGGAGGAGATTATGGAGATGGAACGGAACCCAAAACTGGAGTTTGAATGGAGTGACATGTGGATCCGTTCGAAGCAGCAGTTGAAGAAGAAGAGCATTTTGAAGAATGGAGAATAGGCTCAGAAGAAGAAGAAGGAGAGGAAGAAACGGCCGGAGTGTCGTCATCATCAATTCGTGCGCCAATTGTTTTCCCCAATCAGAGCAAGGCTCTGTTTGAATTTCAAAAATTCAAATTTTGAAGCAACGCTTCAAATCCCGTGCGCTGCGCGCAACGCGCCACGTGTCAGAAGTTGATGCGTCAGCACAACGCCCAAGGCAGTACGTCCAATCAGAGCAAGGCTCTTTAAAAATAAAAGTAAAGGAAGCAACGCTTCAGTTGCGCAAGCACTGCGCTGTGCGACACGTGTCTGCGCGGTTGCGCAGGCATAGCGGCGCGAGCGCTGCTGCGCGACGCATGTCTGCGCAGTTGCGCAAGCACAGCTCCGCAAGCGCTGCGCTGCACGACGCGTGTCTGCGCAGTTGTGCAAGCACAGCTCCGCAAGCGCTGCGCTGCACGACGCGTGTCTGCACAGTTGCGCAAGCACAACTGCGCAAGCGCTGCTCTGCGCGACACGTGTCAAACGCTGGGGCGTTTACGCCAAACAGAATTAAAATTCTAATAAGATCTTTCTATTCTTGTTAAAACAAGAAGATTTTCTTCTATAAAACAGAAGCCCTTGGATCAAAAATCCAACGGTGGGGAAAATTCCCCAAATCACTCAGAGAAAGATCTCTTTAACAAATTTAACTAATTTATGGGCACTATAAAAAGACCCCTAGACCTCAAATCAAAGGCATGAACATTTTTTTGTGAGAAATCAAACAGAGAGAACTCTGAAGAATTGGAGAGAATTCCTCAAGAACAAAAAAGGTAAAAAAACCTTTAGAAAAAAAGAAAATTCTCTTATGAACAGATCATTGATCTGAGAACAAGATCAAGGATCTCTAATGAAAAGAAAAATAAATAATAAACAGTGCTTTGCACTTCTTTTTATGAACCATTGGTTCTGAATCTAAAAGATTCTCAAGATAACAGTGCTTTGCACTTCTTTTTATGAACCATTGGTTCTGAATCTAAAAGATTCTCAAGATAACAGTGCCCAGCACTTGCCAAAACTGCACTATTGCGCAAGCCGCCAGGAAGCGCCACGTGTCAGCAGTGCAACAGCGCAGCGCACTGCGCTGTTGCGCTTGCGCTCACCAGAACGTGACACATGTCACCTCCACGAGCGCTTGCGCTCATTAATTGACGCAAAACGCCTGACAAGCCATGTGGGGCACTATCAGAGTATTTAATGCTCTGCATTATTAAGAAAAGGGACAGAGTCCAATTAAAAGGCCTAATAGGCCTAATCAAAAAAATACTCTGCATTATTAAGAAAAGGGACAAAGCCCAATTAAAAGGCCTAACAGGCCTAACCAAAAATGCTATGCACTAAAAAAGGGGCAGAGCCCAACCAAAATAAAGAAAAATAATACAGTAAACGGGCAAGGGCCTAACACAGGTCCAATAAGCCAAAGACAAAAGAATCTTGAAACTGGACTTAGCCCAGTCATGGCCATAAGTCCTCAAATTAAATTGACTGAGCACGGCTGCTCCCTAAATCAATTTATGACCGGTTCGAGGGTACATCTCCAAACTCCTCTGACACCCATTGTTGTAATCCTTCAACGACGTCAGAGAGGTGACGGGTCCCGACGACCACACATCAATACGGACTGCGGGGTCCTTAAACTCGTGGACCGAAACGTCCTTAAACTAATATTGGACCGAAACGTCCTTAAACTAATGATGGACCACCATGTCCCTAAACTGGAATATGGACCGAAACGTCTTTAAACTAATGATGGACCACCACGTCCCTAAACTGGAACATAGACCATTACGTCTTTAAACTAGAATATGGACCGCTACGTCCCTAAACTGGAACAATAGAGCCTCCAAATGCTCTTTTGACCGGATCTAAACGATCCCATTTAAGTTGATCTTAGCCCCAAACACGGCTAACGTATCCTTAAACATTCAAATGGACTATAAAACTCCAAATCAACTTTGGTTCAAGGGTACATCTCTGAACTCCTCTGACACCTATCATAGTAATTCTTCAACGACGTCAGAGAGGTGATGAGTCCTGACGGCCATATATTAAATGGATCACCACGTTAAGTTGATCTTAGTCTCAAACAGGACTAACGTATCCTTAACGAATGTTTAAGTTGATCTTAGTCTCAATACGGCTAATGTATCCTTAAACTAAAAACACCAAACCCAAATCTAAGTAAATACGGATTTGGACGAATCCACGTCCTACGGGCGACGGCATTACTCAGTCTCCGTATACAATCCACGGGCAACCACAAACAAAACAAACACACATGACACGAAGTGAAATTCTGGAGAAGGAGAAAGTGGCTACCGCGATGCGGTAGCGTAATTAACTGCCGGGGCTTGCGCCTGCAGGGAAGAGCGTCCCCACAATCAAAAACCCCTCTAGCAAGAGGGAATCTGACGAAGTCTGCTACATCGGCCGCATCCGTCTAAACCTCCGATACACGGTGCCATAAATCAACTTGGTATCTTCAGAGAGGTAGACGGATAAAACTATATAGCATCTGCCCCGAATCTCAGGCAAGACGTCCTCACGTCGTCGCCGCCATTCGGAGGGGAACAGATTCTGGCACGCCCGGTGGGACCTTTTCCTCTTTCCACTCCACACTTCATGTGTCGTCTTCGCGAACGAATCGCGGTTTGTTAACGGTTGCCTTTGGATTTCAAGTTACTAAGATTTGGTCTTTTTCCTGGCGCAGAACTCAAGCATCAATGGCCTCTAACTGCACGAACTGCTCGAAGTGCCACTGCAACGGACGCTCCACCTCACCTGGAGGTGTAGCATATGGGCCTCAAGCGGCCTCCTTCCTCGCTCTGCCGGTAGAACAGGTGACCCAGGCCACCACCGGCCTGTTTTTCGGGACCATGGTCCCACCTGCAAGCTTCTCTATGCCAGTACCTGCACCAGAAGTGAACAAGAAGTCGGTCTTCGACCAGCTCACTGCTACGACGGCCCTTGTCAACGGGTCGTCCACTACCAAACCAACAGCCTCTGTCTTCGCCAGGCTGGATCAGAACTCTGAAGGGCCCGCTAGGAAGCCTATGAACTCTAAAATGGCTGTCCCAAGGAAGGCAATAGCCGCTGCTCCAGAAGTTGTCAAGGCGGCTTCCCCTGTCAAAGAGTAAGTCTTTTCAAGACTGACTATTCCTGCTCCTGCCCCTGCTCGAGGATCTATCTTCGACAGATTGAATATCACCCCTCAAAGGATAACCTCAGTCTTTAAGAGGTTAACATCAGCGGCGCCTCATTCAGACAGGGGGCAAAAAGAAGCTGTCTCTATCTCCGAGCCAGTCCCAACGGCTCATCATGCTCGACGTCGCCATTGGCAACGAGTAAGGAAGGCAGGGGGCAACTCCCCCTCAGGGCTAACTCCACCTGCTCCAGTGGTGGAGGTCAGCGCTGCTGTTCCAACTGGGAACAGCTTTGAACTGTTGAGGAGGGTATGTAAGAACTCTCCAACCGCTATATTAAAAAGATCTCCTCCGCCTGCAGAGAGAGTTCCGGAAACGAAGCAAGAACAGCCCCCTCAACGGCTGTCCTCAAAAATATACAAGGTTTGGCGGAGGGTTCAAGACTCCGTGATTGACCCAGGTCACTCTCGTCAACAGAAAAAGGCGAAAGTGCAAGAAGAAAAGGATCATCCTCTTAAACAGCAAAGGACGACAATCACCAGGGTGCCCACTACAATGGCCCCCTCCACTTCAACGGCCCACAAAAGAAGAAGGCCGGAGAAAACCCCCGCGCCCGCGGCAAACGCCAAAGACGGTGAACCTAAACGACCTAAGTCCGGGGGCATAATAGTTCATACAGTGTACATGGCGTCAGGAAAGGAGGACAGTCGTGCATCCACGGGTCATAGACCGCTTACACGGTCAATGACCAAGGCTCAAGAGCAACAGCAAAAGCTTCAGAAGATGATGAACGCAATGGCCGCACTCACTGGGCCAAAAGAAACCCCTGAGACATCCTCGTATGAACGTCAGGAACAGGAAACTGACGCGGAGTTCCTTCGTCGCATATTGGAGAAGAAGGATAAAGAAGCTGCGGAACAAGCAGCCAGCATAAAGAAAATGGCCCTCCTGTTCCAGGACATGGTGGGCATGATGATTCAACAAGATCCACCTGCTGAAGATCCCCCGATCATCCTTGAAGATGATAGGGGAGAAACGTCGAATCCTCCTCCGGCTCTATCAACAGCCAAGGAGGAGGCAATCTCCAAAGCCGACCTGGACGAGTACATAGCCCAACAGATCCGGGCTCATCAAGCAACGAGTACATAGCCCAACAGGTCGTATCCAGACTGGTACGACCAGATCAAGTACCCGCCAGGTTATACGATACCAAAATTCCATGTGTATAAGGGGACTGGTAATCCCTACCAGCATGTCGCCCAGTTCAGGGCGCTTTGCGGCAACACCGGTGGTGATGATAAATTGTTGCTCCGCCAGTTCGTTGGTAGCTTATCAGATACAGTGTTCGAATGGTATTCCGAGCTCCCGAACGACTCTATCAAGACCTTTGCTGAAATGGAACTGCTGTTTACCCAACGTTTCGCGAGTGCCGGCGAGCGTACCCCGATAACCCATTGATTAATGCCAGGGTGAAGCCGGGCGAGACATGGGTCCAATATGCTATACGATGGCGGAATTTATGGTCAAAATGCGAGCAGCGCATAGAAGAAGCTCCTGCAGTGGGCATGTTTGTGGGAACCCTCGATCCGCAAGCAACCATCTCGCAATTTATGATGTTCTTCAAGCCGACCACCTTCCAGGAACTAATCGACAAGCTGGCGCAAATGGATCAAATGGGCCATAAACCTCCTCTTCCAAAGCCAGACTCCCGAAATGAGAAGGGAAAGGGGAAAGCGATCATTGTCGCTAATGCTCAACAACAGCCGAACAACTCGAAGCCGGTCGTTCGTCAAAATAATATGCGCCCGTACGTAACCCTTGAGGAGAGGATGGGATGTCCTTACTCGTTTCCCCGAGATAAAACGAGAAGGTTATTCGAGCTGGCGTTGCGCAACCGACTCATAAATCTGCCGGATCCAAAACGTCTGTCGCAGCCAAGTGATGTCATTGAGCCCAACTACTATCCTGATCATCGAGTACCGGGTCATCCGATCGAGGATTGTTATGTCTTCAAAAATTGGCTTGAGGATCAGTACTGACAGGGCAAGTTTGCATTGTCCGACAAATGGAAGGTGAATCCACCGCAACCCCACACCTCTAAGGGAATGAATACGCCGGGGGCAACATGCTCTGTCGTTGAAGAAGCTCCTTGGGAGGTTGTATTATCAGCGAAGACAAAGAGGATGCTAAATGATCTTCAAACATGCCCAGCGATCAAGTGGAAGAACCCGTTGGAGCCGCAGATCATTGAAGAGATGTTGAAGCCTCGTCCAACTCAAAAGATCGATGGAGGTGGCCCAAGCATTCATAACCAGCCGCTGAAATCTTCAAAGAAGAAGAAAAAGAAGTCAAAGAAGCCCGTGAAGCCTGGCGACAAGCGCACGGACTTGCAAAAACAAATTGACGCACTGGAGGAATACAACCAGAAGGCATGGACTCCCATTACATTCCAAGAATTCCTCAATCACGTCTTTCAAGAGGAAGATGAGGGAGAAAGTTCATCTGATGAATCCGAGGAATATGTGGCGAGCTGTCATATGATTTCCCATTCGCTCACGAACAATGAGGAGACTCCTTGTACTGAAAAGCTGGGGGCAGATCCTGAACCAAAAATTCCGGGGCCGTCGGATGAAGTAATTGACGCATTCCTTAATGAAGCTCTCTTAAAAAGTAAAGCCGATCGGGAGCGCGAGGCGGTCATATTCGAAAAGGCCAAACGCCAACGCCTTGACGAAAAAATTGAGATACTGCCGCTGGAGCAAAGCACACCCACTGCAGATAAAATCAAATTCAAGATGAGGAAGAGGTTTGCTAAAGCCATGTCAATGGGTATGAAGCTACCATCCTCCGAAGGAAACATTGCTGGTGAAATGGAAATGCACCCCTCCTATTGCTTATATCATCGGAAGATTTCACACCCCACTGAAGAGTGCAAAGCTTTCGATAGATGGTAGCAAGGATATGTTGCTCATAGGCAGCATTTTAAGCGGGAAAAGCGCAAGACCCGCCGAGAGCAAAACAGTACGACCGAAGGGCTTAACAGAACCTCCGGCAATTGTCGCATAGTCAACGCTGGGGGATCACAAGTGCTCACATTCGGGAGCGATTCTGATGAGGAGCTGGAGCTTAGCCCCCTCTTTAAAGAGTCCACCTCAGGAAAAGAAGAAGAGCCAAAGGTCTGCGAAAATATCCAGCTGCGCAATCGGACGCTACCTGAAAAGAATCTCGGACCCTCAAACAAGAAAGATAAAGGGAAAGGAAAGGTCTCTGAGGACATCGCCCTAGATGACCAAGTCATGGAAGAGCTAACTGCCAAAGACCCGCCGAAGAAGAATAAGGTGGATTACAACGTCTTAGCGCATCTGAGAAAGCTACCCTCGCAGCTCAGCATTCTTGATGCCCTTTTACTATCAAAGGAGGCGAGAGATTCGTTAATCAAGGCACTACAGGATCCGGAGCAGTTCCAAGCTTTCCTGACCGAAGAAAAGATGAAGGATGAACTGGAAGAAGTGCACACGGCCGATGTCACTTTTGGCGATGAAGACCTTCTTCTTGGGACGTGCGAACACAATCGCCCCCTCTATGTCTCAGGATACTGCCATGATATAAAGATAGGCAAAATCTTGATCGATAACGGGTCGTCTGTTAACCTACTCAATGTGCGGGTGTTAAAGGAAATCTGCATGAGCGTCCAGCACCTTGCTCGGGATAAGATCACCATCTCCGGGTTCGACTCCCAATCATCAAAGACTCTTGGATCTGTGATACTGACGCTACGCTTTGGGCTGCTCGTCGCGGACATTAAATTCCACGTCATAAATGCTAAGACGTGCTACAACGCTCTGCTCGGCCGACCATTGTTACACGAGTATAACATCATCCCTTCTACACAGCATCAGTGTATGAAATATTTTAGGGATGGTCTCCAGTATACCGTAACGGGAGAACTGAATCCGTTTTCCGTAAACGAAGTTCGCAAATATGAAGATGCCAAATACTTCTTACCGAGTTTCGAAGACACGGAAAGGTGTCACAAGCCGGAGAATAAAACTAACGCTACCAGGCAGTGATACCGAGGAGGAAGAGGAGATAGTTTATTCGGGTCCGCCCCAATACACCAAGTCGGGACCATCCGCTCCTACGTTGATCTTTGGTAGTGATTCGGAGGATGAGGCCCATGCTGTATTCTCTGCTCGACCTTTAATACATGCTTCCACTGACGAAGAGCAAAGTCTACAAGTCGCTATGGTGCCGCTTAAACATTATAAGGAACTGGATGCGCTCGGTACCGACAGTGTAGAGGAGCTGCAGACGTTCTATATCCCTCCCAGGCGAGAAGGCACTTCTATTCTACCGCTCTGAAGAAAATAAAGTGGAGAAAGAAATCTGGCACGGGGCGGATCCTACGCTGGACAGGCTTCAACCCATCCGTCTACCCAGATATTATACAGAAGGCTTGAAGAGGCTGTTGAAGCGCCAAAGGATACCCTTCAAACAGACCATTAGAAAGGCCAAATTCTATGACAGGGTCTGGAACGTCCCCGGAACTCAGCACAAGCTGCCTAGTGGGAGGATGGAGACGATCGGGCTCGGATACATTCGCTCCAAGAAACGAGAGCTGCTCCACGACTGTTACGTCATGCACAACTTCAATGAAGAAGCAGATGCTCAACGGGAGGACACTAATCCTGAACCAGTAAAAGTTCCTGATGCAAAAGTGCCCAGTCCATCATTTGAAGAACAAATGGACAGGCTTATAAGGGAAGCTGGTCAAAAAGTCCGAGATGATCATAACCGCGAAATGGCCATCTACGAGAAAGCCAAAACACAACGCCTCCTTCAACAGGCCGTCAAAGATGAAAGTGTCGCCCCCTGTCAACCTGTTATAAAAAAGGCTCGACGTAGAGGCAGAAACAAGTCGAAAGGCCAAAAAGGCGCTCAACAGCAACAAAGCGGGACTAAGAAGCCACGCAAACGGGAGTCGAGCGTTACTGATCTATCCCTCATGAAGAAAATGGGTCGAGCGTACTCGTTTCCTCGGGACAAGACAAAGAAGATACTTGATCTTGCTCTAAAACATCAAATGCTTACACTGCCGGAGTCCAAAAACCCCGAACAAGCAGGCAAAGTCTCTGACCCAAACTATTGCTCTTACCATCGAGTAATAGGGCATCCTCTTGAAGATTGCTTCACCTTCAAGAATTGGGTTGAAGATCAGTATCAGCTTGGCAAATTCGCTTTGTCTAACAACTGGAGGGTAGCGCCGCCACAGAAGCACGAACCCAAAGCCACAAGAACAGAACCAACTCCACATTGGGATTGGAAGCGGATTCGCACTTGTCACATGATAACAATATTAAAAGAAGAGCCCGAGAACATGGACAGCCTTCCCTGGTGCTTCGAAAACAGCAATGATGAAGTGATCTCAGAATTTCCGCCAGCTTCGAAAGAGCTAGAGGATGGAATACATACTACTGCAGATAACCTCATGAAAATTGAGTTGGGGACGGCGAACGATCCGCAACCGACATTTGTCAGGGAGCTACTATCTGAAGAAAGGGTGGCTGCATTAAAAGACGTCCTTGTACAGCATAAAGATTGCTTCGCATGGAACTATTCCGAAATGCCGGGACTAGATCCAGAAATTACTGTGCATAAATTGGCGATATCCCCGGACGTCAAGCCAGTCAAACAGGCGCCGAGAAGAATGCGGCTCGAGCTTGAGATGAGCATCAACGCCGAGGTCAAGAAGCTGATCGACTCTGGCTTTATTCAGGAGGTTCAATATCCGGAATGGATCGCCAACATCGTCCCGGTGATGAAGAAAAATGGGACAGTGCGCATATGCGTAGACTTCCGGGATCTCAATAAAGCCTGCCCGAAGGACGATTTCCCGGTGCCAATCACCGAACTGATGATAGACAATACGTCCACTCATGAGGTCTTATCCTTCATGGACGGCTCATCAGGGTATAATCAGATAAAGATGCATCCTGAAGACCAGAAGCATACCGCTTTCCGGACCCCTTTGGGAATATTCTGTTATAAAGTGATGCCTTTCGGATTAAAGAACGCCGGTGCCACTTACCAAAGGGCCATGACGAAGATCTTCGATGACCTTATACATGAAATCGTCGAGTGCTATATCGACGACCTCGTGGTTAAGAGCAAATCATACGAGGAACATCTCGAGCACCTAAAGACTGTATTTCGACGCCTTCGACAATACAACTTGAAGATGAACCCTCTCAAGTGTGCATTCGAAGTTTCTTCGGGCAAATTCCAGGGATTCATCGTCCGACACCGAGGCATCGAAATAGATCCGTCTAAGATCAATGCGATCATGGAAATGCCTCCACTGAGAACTCTCAAACAGTTGCGGTCTCTCCAAGGAAAGCTCGCATATATTCGGCGATTTATAGCCAACCTCTCTGGCAACTGCCGCCCTTACAGTCACCTGATGAAGAAGGGAACTCCATTCGTCTGGGATCAAAAATGCCAGGGCGCGCTGGACGAGATTAAACAGTACCTGCAGAACCCGCCAGTATTGGCTGCTCCGGTTAAGGGAAAGCCTCTCATTCTTTACACAACCGCCCTCGAAGGTTCTTTAAGCGCATTATGGGCGCAAGAGAATGACCAGGGGAAAGAAAGAGCACTCTACTATTTAAGTCAAGTTCTTCTGGGGGCAGAAAGCAACTACTCTCCTATCGAAAAACACTGCCTGGCGTTGATCTTTGCGATAACAAAACTCAGGCATTATGCATTAGCACATGAAGTCCGTCTCATTTCGAAGGTTGACCCCCTTAAATATTTGATGTCGAAGGCTATATTGACAGGTCGACTCGCTAAATGGGCTCTGCTCTTGATGGAGTTCTCGATAACGTATCAACCTCTCAAGGCAGTGAAAGGCCAGGCCATCGCCGACTTTCTCGCTGAGCACCCGATACCCGCCGATTCTCCTTTGAATTGCGATCTTCCAGACAAACATGCGTTTGATGCGATCGACGGTGGTGATACCCGATAGGAACTTTATTTCGATGGAGCATCTTCCCTGAAGAAGCGCAGACAAAACGCCCCTATAATCAAATCGGGGGTAGGCCTCATCTTCGTGACCCCACAAGGAGGAATAATGCGCTTCGCTTTCTCCTTAACAGAGCCGAGGACGAATAATGAAGCCGAATATGAAGCTTTGATAGCAGGCCTCGAGATCGCCATCGACATTGTTAGTTGTATGTATGCCCTAGAGGCCAGTATTGTACAGATGATGTATATTATATTGGATGCTTGGACATATATAGAGATGACTTTCTTGCTCGATATGATAGTATGCTATCTGGTTACTCTTTATCTTAACATGTACACTTGTCTCTTTAAACTGTCTTATAGTTACATGTTGATAAAGCCCTTAGGATGTGTACTTGACTACCTGGACTATGATGCAGATCATACTAGTGGGGACATGGTAGTCCATAAGTACATCCTTCAAGGTCCCTAGTCGTGGGTGTATCGAGACAGGGCATCGATATACCAGAGTAGACTAGCGTATACGCTTCTCGACCCATGAGATGGGCGATGGATGATCCCATATCCATTGGTGTTTGACATCAGAGATGGTATACGGGTGCTCAGTGGAGACTGGGTACACTGGACGGACTCGCCGAGAACTCCCAGATGGTATTATACCTCACGTCAGATGGCAGTTCTCAGGTGACACTTGTACAGGTTAGTCTGTAGACCCGAGATCGTCATAGAGTCTTGTGTGATTCCCACTGTGCTTTGATCTCCACCTTACCACGTCCATGAGGGCGTGCAAAATGGTGGTCTTTGGGTACAGTCCCGAGTCACATGGAGGCAATGAGCGATAGGAGGGGTTTCGTCTCTCCCGGTATTGGGGGTTGATGTTGCGCTGTGCTCGATTGGCCGTAACAGGGAAGTCCCTAGCCAGGGCTGATCAGAGATTTGCTGGTAAGTGTTACCAGTAGTTTCTCGACCCGTTATGAGCCTCACATCGGCACGACTTATCGGTTATTGGGGTCTGACGTTTACCACCCCTAGACTTGTTATGCGACATATCAGACGAACAGACCGGACTGTACGGTAAGTGTTACTGGTTAGATTCACAGGAGTGTGAGCGGGCTAGCTCGTCGATCTTCTGATCGCTCAATACCCGGATGGCCGTTACGTTTAGCAGACCGCTTGCGGCTTGTGGGTGCTTGATATGATCATCATCTGCTACCGGCGTATTGACGAGACTTTAGAGTCCTACACAGAGGTTTCCTGGCTCAAGCGAAACGAAATAGGAGTGCATATGAGATATGTGCAGGACCGAGAATGATGCGTGTATGTGATACCGTATTTCATTCTCGCGATGAATGTTTCGATTGGTTATATGTGATATAACCTAGTTATCGAATCGTAGATTAATTCGATAAGTCGATACATTGGATACTAGTCGGTTATGTGCGACATGACCGGATCATTGAATCAAGTGTTGATTTAATGATTTAATGTATAATTATATATTTGATATATTACTTTGCATTAACTAGTATTGGTTCACTTTAATAGGATTTTCTCACTTGTAGTTCACAAGTTGTATATGTGATATACTTTTGTGCACTACAATGTGTCATGTTTGATGATGCATGTAAATTGGTTTTGTGTTAAGACTTAAACCATGGTTATGATAATAGTTAGGGTTTTGATTTATTTACTTATTTATTTATCTATTCTTTTTTGATAAATAAATAAAAGATAACAAAATGGTTTCTTTCATGAAGCTTGATGAAGCTTCATGAAGCTTTGACTAAAGTGACCATTTTGTCATCATCCTTAACCCTAACCATTCTCACTTGACCATGGTCTATTCTCTACACTTAACCAAGGTTAGAAGATGATAAGTATTCATTTTTATTATTCTTTTTACAACACTTATCATATTCTTTCTTCTTCTTCATCATCTTCTTCTTCAAGAAAAGCTTAAGTCCATCAATGGCAACTTGAGCTAAAGTGAGAGAAATCCAATTCTAAAGTGAACCCACCTCCTATTTCTTCACCCTCTACCTCTTGCCAAGTTGTTTTGGGTGTTTTCTTCACAAGTTTCACAACTTTGTGAAGTCGGAGCTTGAACTTGTGATGCCTCGACGTAGATCATCTTCGGCACGAAGCCGACGACCTAGTCCGCCCAATTCTCCGATGAAGCCGACATTTGAGTTCGGGATTCGAGATGGACAGCGAGAGGACGCCTACATGGAGTTAAGGAAGTGGAGAACCGGATCTATAAAGGTTGTAGCCTCTCTCCTTTAGTTAAGTTGTTAACTAGTTTCGTTTTTCGCCTAAACTTCTAGTCAACGATCCGTATTAGGGTTTCTCGGCACCCATAATTTTTGAAATTGGCATGGTTGATACCTTGTGAGACCTCTATAGTGTGCCTAGGAACCCTACAGTGGTATCAGAGCCTAGCTAGAGCCTTAGGCGATGCGTAGACGGAATTAGAAGTCCGATCGAACCAAAAACCAAAACCCTAAAATGCTCTCTGGACAATTTCTGAAATCTGGTCTTTTTCGACATTAAAAATATGCAGAAAATTCAGCAGGACTTTCTAAGAATTACTGTGAAACACGATCACCCAATTCGTCCAAACGGCGGCGGAACCGCGGCAGAAGCCTGGATTCTGCGGCGGTTCCGCGGCCATCTTATGACATCATCATTTCATTTTTGCACAGTAATTCCTATTTTATGATGCTGAGTTTTCTGGGAATTTTTAATATTTTTCCAGGAGTTGAATTTTTAGGGTTGTATTGGGGACTCAGAGTTTCGATCGGATTGTCTAATCTTGTCTGTGTCTTTCCGGATAATTTTTTGAATATGTTAAAAAGTTCGACCGGATATAAATACCCAACTTTTCCCCTGCCGAAAAATTTCCAAGTGTTGGATTTTTGTGTGGTTTAAGGACGTTCTGAGTAGTGCAAGTAACGCGATGGTCCCTCTAGAAGACAACAAACCTTAACTCGATTATGTGACCGTCTTGAACTGCCCTTTGAACCTTCGGGTTTGGGGCAGTACGGCGTGCCACATGTGAGGCGTTGGCTTAACCCTTCTACGGCTGGACCGTTGGTACTGAGGCATGAAGTGAATGTCTTTGAACCTATTTCATGTGTTGGACGGTTTCGGGAAAACTTGGGTGTTCGGATGTTCGATCGGAAGGTTTAATATTTTCTATTTATCCGGAATGGGATACAATAATTGGAATTCACAAACAGTTATGAGATAACTGGATGAATGTTATAAATCTAGCGGTTTAGTCTCACTTGACATTGAAAAGAGTTTTCGATAATGGGACTAAAATGCGGGGTTTATAACTGTTAGGCATGTGATGTCTAAGTATTTCATTTTGATTAGGCATACGATGTCTAAAGAGGTTGCGGATTCCAGTTGTTGTAGTTTTACACTTTCTTTTCTGTGGCCGTAAGTGTAATATGTGATATCGCCGGTTTCGTTGCTATATGTCAACGACAATTGGGATGCGCATATTTACTTACGTTGATGACCTGTGATGTTATGTGTTGCTGGATATGTTATATTGGATCGTCGTGTTTGAATAGCCGGGGGTTTTTATGTGAGATGAGTGTTTTTCATTTTCATTCATGTAAAAACTTGTATGTAATATTCTTTTATTTTTGGGGCACTTCCAGGTTGCGGAAGATGTCACCTTTTGTATATTATTTACTTTTCCGCATTAGGATAGACCCAAGGAGGGGAGCACAAGTAACCGGGTTCTGGGGTCCAGTGGGAGACCAACTCGAGGAGTCGAGTCCGAGTCTCCTAACCCTAGAATTGGCAGGGTTGCTTGCCGCTCTCGTAGGGGTCTAGGGGTGTGGGATTGGCTATTCATCAC
Organism: Agapanthus africanus; assembly: GCA_030015575.1. Lineage (NCBI taxonomy): Eukaryota > Viridiplantae > Streptophyta > Magnoliopsida > Asparagales > Amaryllidaceae > Agapanthus > Agapanthus africanus. Next base: position 259,585,753 of record CM057350.1, read on the forward strand.
GACCGTGGAATCCGTGTTTTATACTGGCTCGTATTGAAAACACGGACGTCCTAGTATATCCAATGTTTCATATGTTTCTTCTGCTGCGATATCTGTGATGTGATCATGTGATGTTCTGTGATAGATACAGTATATAGTATATATGATATATTATATAGACGTTACTTATGTTTTGCACCCGCACTAGCCCTGCCCTGCTCTGTCGTTAGTTACCTAACCTAACGGTGCACGAGGGGACATCGAGGCGAATGCAGATGGCATAAGTGTACGTCGTATTTATCTGTGATGTTTAGGTGACTTAAATGATGGGACTTCATTAATGTGATTAATGAAAGAAAAGAAACCTAAGATGTTGTAGAATCAAATTTTAAATTAAAAAGGGTAGCTACAGTTCTTGCTTTGCACAGCGGTATATGTGATATATCCTGCACCTTATTCGATGAGGAAAGGACCGAGATCCCTTCACCGGGAGTGACTCCTTTAGCAATAACTGGCAGATGCTACACACTCGGTTTGACTTTTGATTGCTTCTATAGTTTCTGCTTTGCACAGTGATATATATGATATATCCCGCACCTCATTCGACGAGGAAAGGGCCGACGATCCCTTCACCGGGAGTGACCCCTTTAGCAAAACTAGAAAAGCCTCAAAATCACTCCATTTCAAAACTTCATTTGATTCTACAACGATATTAAGTTCATTACGCAATAGGTTTTCAGAAAAACCTGTCGTAGCCCTCCGTCATTTCAGATAAGTCCTGTTTAGTATTCGTGCTGCGTTTGTTGACCTTGTCAAGGCGCAGTGTGCGGTAGCTAACCAGTATTTATCTGCTTATGCATATGATGCAGATTGAGTTAGGGTAGTCGTACGGCCTTGTTGACCTTGTCAAGGGTCGTGCGGGTGGGTTTAATTCAATCAAGAAATGATGGGTTGAACTTGACTTACGGTCTATGGTTTGTTGACCTTGTCAAGGTCATAGATCGTTTGGGGCAAAATATTATCGGGAATTTCAAGTGTTGAAATTTGCAATGAGATTGCATACCTTCTATGAGATAGTTGGATCCCGATACCCGCTGCGAGTAAGAGTTACTCCTGGGAGAGTTTTACACATTACAATTAGCCGATCAAGTAGGTGTCTAGAAAGGTGTCAACGGGGTTACGCCTCTGGGAAAACGAGGTTTACATTAATTAGGTTCGTGTGAAAGCACGGGGGACCTCCCTCAAAGTACCGACACTGGCCTGGCTGAAAGATTGGCGAACTTGTAGTGTGTAATTAATCCCGGCTAATCTTTCCTTTTAGGGTTTGAAGGAAGATTTGATAAAAAGCAGTGGGAGCCATCCTGATTAGATAAGATAATAACCAATCTGATCTTGCACGAGCATACGCTAAAGTGTTTTCTTCTCTCTCTCTCCAGGTAGCGACCATTTCATGCCCTAATAAAGATAATAATTTGGATGTATTGACCGAACCCGCATGTTATACTGTGCTGGGGAACGTTGGTTCCGTTCTTTCTTATAAGAGTTATAGGAATGAGCAGGATATAGGGGAATACCAGGATTCCCATGCCACCCGGATGAAGAAAGTACATGTTGATGCATTTTCTTCGGGTGTGTTCGTTACAGAGAACTGTTTCTCCATTTGCTCCACGTCCTGGGTATTAGATACCGGGTCAGGATCCCATATATGTAATCAGTTACATGGGCTTAAGAAAGGTAGAGAACTTGGAGAAGGTGATAAAGACATTAGAGTTGGAAATGGTGCAATTGTTGCAGCTAAGACTGTGTCGGGGAATATCACCTTGTATTACCAACTGGTAATACATTGGTTCTGAACGAATGCTATTACATGCCGAACCTGATATGCAACATTATATCGGTTTCTTTGTTAAGCAAAGAGGGATATAATTTTGTATTACAGGACAATGTTATGAACATTTTCCGTAACCAAAAGTTGGTTGGATCAGGGCACGTTGTGCAATGGCATTTATGTTCTAAACCAATCAACAGTTCTGAGCATAACAAACACACACAAGAGGAAGAGTTCAGAACTGAACGAATCCTTCTTGTGGCATTGTAGACTGGGTCACATCAATGCGACACGACTAGCTAAGTTACATAAAGATGGATATTTAAATCCATTTGAATTTTCATCTTATGACACTTGCCAGTCATGTCTCAAAGGCAAGATGACCAAAACTCCGTTTACGGGACACGGAGAAAGAGTTACCGAACTCTTGGGACTAATACATAGTGATGTATGCGGTCCCATGTCTACACATGCCAGGGATGGTTCTTCATACTTCATTATATTCACTGACGATCTCTCTAGGTTCGGGTATGTGTTCCTGATGAAACACAAATCAAAGCTTTGAGAAATTTAGAGAATATAAACAAGAAGTTGAGAACCAAACCGGAAAAAGTATTAAAATCCTACGATCTGATCGAGGAGGTGAATACTTAAGCAATGAATTCCTGGACTTCCTAAAAGAGAATGGGATTCTCTCTCAGCTGACTCCTCCATATACACCACAGCACAACGGTGTATCAGAACGGAGGAACCGCACCCTATTAGATATGGTGCGCTCTATGATGAGCACAGCTGAGTTACCTATTTCCTTCTGGGGATATGCACTGGAGACAGCAGCATACCTATTGAATCAAGTTCCATCTAAATCTGTACCTACCACACCATATGAGATATAGAGTGGGAAGAGGCCATATCTTAAACGAGTTAAGATATGGGGTTGTCCAGCCTATGTCAAAAGACAAAATCCGGACAAGCTCGAGGCACGGTCAGTTCTTTGCAAGTTTGTGGATATCCAAAGAACTCCTATGGGTATTTTTTCTACCACGGTGAGGAACAAAAAGTGTTTGTTGCTCAACATGCCACCTTTTTAGAAAAGGAATTCCTTGAAAAAGAAATAGTGGCAAAGTGGTAGAGCTGGAAGAAGTTCCAGATACACAAACCGTAACTGAAGATTTGGTGGAACCAGAAGATTCAGTAGCTCCCAATGAACCTCAGCCTCTCCGCCGATCTAGTAGGGTTCCTCGCCAACCTGAGAGATACTATGGTTTTCTCATGGATGGTGGGAGCGAGGATTTGCATCATGGAGGATGATGACCCAACTAGCTTCGAGCAGGCCATCACGAGTAGGGACTCAGTGAAATGGCTGGATGCTATGCGGTCCGAAATGGAATCCATGTACACCAACAAAGTATGGACTTTGGATGTTGCTCCTGAAGGCGTAAAACCCATCGGGAGCAAGTGGATTTTCAAGAAAAAACTTGGTGTAGATGGGAAAGTGGAGACTTTCAAAGCTAGACTTGTTGCAAAAGGTTTTCGTCAAAGACCAGGTGTGGACTATGACGAAACCTTTTCTCCAGTGGCTATACTTAAATCCATCTGAATCATGCTTGCCATTGCTGCCTTTCATGACTACGAAATCTGGCAAATGGATGTTAAGACCGCCTTTCTAAATGGTGATTTAGAAGAGTGCGTGTACATGACTCAGCCAGAGGGCTTCGTAGACAGTGGGAGCAGCGGGAAGGTGTGCAAGCTGCTTAAATCCGTTTATGGATTAAAGCAAGCATCGCGGAGTTGGAACATCTGCTTTGACGTCGTTATCAAAGAGTTTGATTTCGTCAAAAACCCAGATGAACCTTGTATTTACAAGAAGGTGGCAGAGAGTAAGGTTGTCTTCCTCGTATTGTACGTGGACGACATACTCTTGATAGGAAATGATATTCCTATGCTGCAATCGGTTAAGCTCTTCTTATCACAAAGATTCTCAATGAAAGATCTTGGTGATGCGACCTGTATATTGGGAATTAGGATCTATAGAGATAGATCCAAACGGATTTTGGGATTGTCCCAATCCAGGTACATTGACACCATACTAAAGAGGTTTAGTATGGAAGAATCCAAACGTGGGAACTTGCCCACGATCTCTGGAGTCACTCTCTCCAAAGAGATGTCTCCCAAGACTGATTTGGAGAGAGCTCGCATGCAAGGGATACCCTATGCTTCGGCTGTAGGCTCTATCATGTACGCGATGCTATGTACCAGACCCGATGTTGCATACTCACTAAGTGTAGTGAGCAGGTATCAAGCTGATCCTGGAGAGAGTCACTGGACAGCTGTGAAGAGCATTCTCAAGTACTTACGAAGGACTAAAGAGATGCTCTTGGTGTATGGTAACGGAGAACTCCAAGTGGAGTCCTTCACCGATTCGAGCTTCCAGAGTGATAAGGACGACTCTAAGTCGCAGTCGGGCTTTGTCTTTACCCTTTACGGAGGGGCGGTTAGCTGGAAGAGTTCCAAGCAGGAAACCGTGGCAGACTCGACGATGGAGGCTGAATACATCGCTGCCAACGATACTGCCAAAGAGGCTGTCTGGATCAAGAAGTTCATTACTGAACTTGGAGTGGTTCCATCCATTGAGCATCCAATACCTTTGTATTGCGATAACAATGGAGCGGTGGCTTTGGCCAAGGAACCCAGGTCCCATCAGCGATCCAGGCATATTCTGAGGCGGTATCACCTGATCCGGGAGATAGTTGATCGCCGGGAGATCGAGGTCAGGAGGGTTGACACGAAGAACAACACGGCGGATCCACTCACGAAGGCCATTCCCCAGATACAGTTTGAGAGACTCTTCGGGATGCTTGGTATGCGATACTACAGCAGCTGGCCCTAGTGCAAGTGGGAGATTGTTAGTTGTATGTATGCCCTAGAGACCAGTATTGTACAGATGATGTATATTATATTGGATGCTTGGACATATATAGAGATGACTTTCTTACTCGATATGATAGTATGTTATCTGGTTACTCTTTATCTTAACATGTACACTTGTCTCTTTAAACTGTCTTATAGTTACATGTTGATAAAGCCCTTAGGATGTGTACTTGACTACCTGGACTATGATGCAGATCATACTAGTGGGGACATGGTAGTCCATAAGTACATCCTTCAAGGTCCCTAGTCGTGGGTGTATCGAGATAGGGCATCGATATACCAGAGTAGACTAGCGTATACGCTTCTCGACCCATGAGATGGGCGATGGATGATCCCATATCCATTGGTGTTTGACATCAGAGATGGTATACGGGTGCTCAGTGGAGACTGGGTACACTGGACGGACTCGCCGAGAACTCCCAGATGGTATTATACCTCACGTCAGATGGCAGTTCTCAGGTGACACTTGTACAGGTTAGTCTGTAGACCCGAGATCGTCATAAAGTCTTGTGTGATTCCCACTGTGCTTTGATCTCCACCTTACCACGTCCATGAGGGCATGCAAAACGGTGGTCTTTGGGTACAGTCCCGAGTCACATGGAGGCAATGAGCGATAGGAGGGGTTTCGTCTCTCCCGGTATTGGGGGTTGATGTTGCGCTGTGCTCGATTGGCCGTAACAGGGAAGTCCCTGGCCAGGGCTGATCAGAGATTTGCTGGTAAGTGTTACCAGTAGTTTCTCGACCCGTTATGAGCCTCACATCGGCACGACTTATCGGTTATTGGGGTCTGACGTTTACCACCCCTAGACTTGTTATGCGACATATCAGACGAACAGACCGGACTGTACGGTAAGTGTTACTAGTTAGATTCACAGGAGTGTGAGCGGGCTAGCTCGTCGATCTTCTGATCGCTCAATACCCGGATAGCCGTTACGTTTAGCAGACCGCTTGCGGCTTGTGGGTGCTTGATATGATCATCATCTGCTACCGGCGTATTGACGAGTCTTTAGAGTCCTACACAGAGGTTTCCTGGCTCAAGCGAAACGAAATAGGAGTGCATATGAGATATGTGCAGGACCGAGAATGATGCGTGTATGTGATACCGTATTTCATTCTCGCGATGAATGTTTCGATTGGTTATATGTGATATAACCTAGTTATCGAATCGTAGATTAATTCGATAAGTCGATACATTGGATACTAGTCGGTTATGTGCGACATGACCGGATCATTGAATCAAGTGTTGATTTAATGATTTAATGTATAATTATATATTTGATATATTACTTTGCATTAACTAGTATTGGTTCACTTTAATAGGATTTTCTCACTTGTAGTTCACAAGTTGTATATGTGATATACTTTTGTGCACTACAATGTGTCATGTTTGATGATGCATGTAAATTGGTTTTGTGTTAAGACTTAAACCATGGTTATGATAATAGTTAGGGTTTTGATTTATTTAGTTATTTATTTATCTATTCTTTTTTGATAAATAAATAAAAGATAACAAAATGGTTTCTTTCATGAAGCTTGATGAAGCTTCATGAAGCTTTGACTAAAGTGATCATTTTGTCATCATCCTTAACCCTAACCATTCTCACTTGACCATGGTCTATTCTCTACACTTAACCAAGGTTAGAAGATGATAAGTATTCATTTTTATTATTCTTTTTACAACACTTATCATATTCTTTCTTCTTCTTCATCATCTTCTTCTTCAAGAAAAGCTTAAGTCCATCAATGGCAACTTGAGCTAAAGTGAGAGAAATCCAATTCTAAAGTGAACCCACCTCCTATTTCTTCACCCTCTACCTCTTGCCAAGTTGTTTTGGGTGTTTTCTTCACAAGTTTCACAACTTTGTGAAGTCGGAGCTTGAACTTGTGATGCCACATCGTAGATCATCTTCGGCACGAAGCCGACGACCTAGTCCGCCCAATTCTCCGATGAAGCCGACGTTTGAGTTCGGGATTCGAGATGGACAGCGAGAGGACGCCTATATGGAGTTAAGGAAGTGGAGAACCGGATCTACAAAGGTTGTAGCCTCTCTCCTTTAGTTAAGTTGTTAACTAGTTTCGTTTTTCGCCTAAACTTCTAGTCAACGATCCGTATTAGGGTTTCTCGGCACCCATAATTTTTGAAATTAGCATGGTTGATGCCTTGTGAGACCTCTATAGTGTGCCTAGGAACCCTACAGACATGGGAATTGAAAACCTCCTCATATACGGAGACTCCCAGCTGGTCGTTAGTCAAGTAAACGGCAACTACCAAACGTGCAAACCGGAGTTGGTGAAGTACAGTGAAAAGGTGCAACAACTGTTGAGCCAAATTCCCTCTTATAGTTTGGAAAGCATACCGCGCGCGGAAAATAGCAAAGCAGACGCGTTGGCCAAACTCGCTAAAGAACTGGCTGACGAGAACCTCGATGACGTTAGAATCGTGGTACAAAGCCGTCGGGTGCTTGCCCCAGCAGAAATATCTCCGGAATCATCCGAAGAAAAGGGAGCAATCGAACAGACGACCCTGCAAATAGAAGACCGGGAAAAGACTGAGGATTGGAGGGAAGTCTTCATAGACTACTTTAAGTCCCACCGAATGCCCGAAGAAGCGTCCACTAGACATCAGCTCCTGAAACGAGCTCTGTCTTTCGCCTTCGTCAATGATACTCTGTATAAGAGGTCATTCGATTCTCTGTGGTTGAGATGCTTAGGACCTGACGAAGCAGAAATAGTCGTTCAGGAAGTTCATGACGGAATCTGTGGTTGTCACGCCCCACCTCCAATACAGAGAGTATTGTCCGCTCTGGCCGAAGCCGCACGGTTTTGTCCTTCGGGGCGAACCGGACCCGACCAGGGGCCACTTCCCAGGAGGTCACCCATCCCAGAACTTCCCTGGCTCGAGCACGCTTAACTACGGAGTTCTCAAGCTCCTGTAGTAACGGTTCACTTAAAAGGCGCCTCTATATTGAGGAGTTGTATCATTCCATTTATAGTACAGATCTGCCCCCTTTCGGAATATATTCCGAAGAGTCCCCATTGTTCTACAGTGGGTCCCACGGACTCAAGAGGTGGCCCCCACGGATTCAAGAGGTGGCCCCCGCCCACTTAACATGACAATTGGTGTGGCATTTTGTTCCGTGTGGCACTTTGCTCCGTGAGCAAGAACTGGGTCCCGACATTCTCCCCACCTTTGAACAACGGTTCGTCCTCGAACCACAGACCTACTATTGAGGAACCAAGCTCTGATACCAAAAGAACCATGTCACGCCCCGCTTCCCAAAGTACGCTAAAGTGGGCACATGACATAGCCAACCATGCTACCTGTGGATAGGAAAAATCCTTCCACAGTCACATTACGGCTGTGGAGATATCAACAACAGGAAAGTAAACTAACTACCTAGTACATGTCCATAAGCCAGAGTAAAAGAATCAAGAGATAACAATATGCGGAAGCCAAAAGATACAATAAATGAAACACCTGGAATGAAACTACGTACCGGCAGGAACCTCACCGCTTGTCTAACAGCGGCAAAACTCCTAATCAGTCTGCAGCAAGGTAGAAGAATCTGGGCCATGCAAAACCCAGACGTCAGCGCGTCAAATCATCAAGTGATAACATGAACAGGGTAACAGGCAATGCAATATAAACATGAATACGGCAAGAATAACAATAATATGAATCAGATCAGTACAGGGTAGTGTGCAGTGGGTAGACTAAACTGTTCTATCAGGTTTTCTATTCTAAAGTCTTTGAAATCAATTGATGAATCGTCGATGTAACTCAATAGTATCCCGTGCATGCCCGGGACCACGGTCAAGACTCTCGGGCTGAATCCGAGACGTGCCGCTAGGCAGTAACAGGTAGCAGGATTAGCGAGTGATGTCAGCATCATCACTCCGGGGCTGGCCTAGCCCGTAAGACTGATCAGAACAGGTATCGAACTGTTGAGTTACAAGTCAGGTTTCACCTTTGATTTCCCCACACCCCCAAGTTATGTATGTCGAGTCAGGTATTCAGTAATCAAGAACTAATACCAACACAGGATCAGGTAAAAGCAGGTTTGTCTGGATAAACAACAGGAATGGTTCATGAGGACTACATGTTATGTTTGTTGGCATTAGACGCAAGATCAGGTAATAGGTAAAGCCATGGTACATCAGGTCAAGCCAGGTAATGTATAAAGGTGTCATGTCATGTCAAGGGTATACGGTACCATGTCATGTCAAGTAGGAAGTGTAACAGGTCATGTCAGGAATTACAAGATGTCATGTGGGTGCTCATAATCAAACTAACATAAGCATGTGTATAAATAAACAAGCATGAGTACTATCAGAACAATAAACTGGAACATGTAATATGATATGCAAATAGATATAATTTCAAGGATATGGATGCACAGTTATCGATTAGGGTTACATTTATAGTTCCAATATTAATTAGGATGCAATTTATTAAACATGGAGTGTTAATATCATATTATTATGTAGTAATGTGATCTATGGATGCAATTATATGTATCTTAGATGTGATGGATGCAAACGGGTATCCGAAAAGTTATAAAACTATAAAATGGTAATGTTGGATGTACAACTAAGCAATATGTGATATAAATATTAATATAATAATATTAATATGGATAGCATATTCAAAGCGATTAATAACTATAAAAGTGGTATTGATTAACCATGCACAAGAAAGTTCCGTTCAAAAATTCAGCGTCACCCTAATTTGTAAAATAGCTTAAAAATAACAAACGTTCTCCAAAAGGGACGTGTCTTATACCAAAAGAAAGATAATTCAATAAAGTTTTCAGTTTTATAAGTATAAGCATCTCAGGTTATCCTTACAAAAAGTTATGAGCATTCGAAGTTGAAAGTTTACTGCTGGAATTTCTCTGGACAGCAGTTTGGAGACATTTTCATTTACATTTTACATTATTTAAACAATTTATTTTGCAAGTAAATATTTCATAGAGTTATAGTATTCTGAGTTAGATTCGTAACAAACTAAAGAACGTATACTAATAATTTTTCTATGATTTATAATGAATTTTATAAGGTAAGATGTACAGTAAATTTCAGATTTGTCGTATCCGCTTTTTCAACGACGTTTCATGTGTAAACTATAATATTTTCATATATATAATATTATAAAATGCAGATTATAAACTAATTAAAGATAATAATAAGAAATATTACGACGATATATATTTTAATTGATGTGGATGCAGTATAATGTAATCTAGTATGTCACAAGATAAGTTTTCATGATCTAGATTTAATATGATATAAACGGATGCAAACGGAACATCGAAACGTTATAAAATTAAACATGGGGCACTAGATTTAAACTATAGGTATGGTATTTATTTAAATAGGTATAAAATGAATTATATAGCATGTAGCAAGATTAACTTGCCTCGATGGGTCGCGAATTGGGAAAACGGAACGTTAACCGTCGGCGGGGAAAACTCGCGACGGGCGCACGGTTCACGGAATGAACCCAAACGACGAACAAAGGAACCACACGGGTCGGGTACCTCGCTGGAACGTCGTGAAGCATCACCGGCACGACGGAATTCCGGCAACAAAAGAACAGTTAAAAAAAATGAGAAACGAGACATGAAGCAAGAAGAAAAAGAATGATAAGGAGAAGTACGAGAGAATATATGAGAGAGAGAGAGAAAAAGTGGAGAGAGCGAGAGAGAGAGAAGAGGGAGAGAGAGAAAGTGGAGAGATAGAGAGAGAGCGAGAGAGAAAGAAGTGGAGCCCACAGGGTTAAAGGGGAGGTTGCGATTGGCTAAGAGAATAAATTGAGAAGGATATAAAAGATTGTAAAAATATTATATGGTTAACTAAATTATATATGATGGTTTAAATATATTAAAATCTGGGATTTTGGCGCAATGTAAAACATTTCCAAATCGCGCCCGGGTCGGGTCCAAAAATTTGAAATTGAAATAATAGAATTTTAGGCGGGATCTAAAATTTAAAATGAAGTGTTTTATGATCAAAAAGCATACCCCCAAAACGGACACACGTACGTGCACGTAGCCGTCCAAACTCGCCCGTTTCACTGAACGGGACGAGAACACGATGCATGGACGCTACAACAGGGTTAGGGGTGTCAAGCAGGCCAAGATGAATATTTTTAATTTTATTTTAGATGCCAAAATTTGTTATATGCAGAAATTAATTTCCGGGTAGAATTTACAATAATTAACCATCAAGCAAGATAAATGAAATAAGTGCCACACTACGTTCGAACGGTAACTGAAATTAGTAGAATTGGGCTCGGGTGTTACATTATACCCAACTACAAAAAGAATTTCGTTCTCGAAATTCCAAGGATACAAAGATAGATAACTACAAGAAAAGCTGAGAAAACTTCTGTCGGATTTCATCTTCTCGTTCCCAAGTGGACTCTCCATGCGAGTGATTACCCCAAGAAACAAGCACAAGAGGGATTACCTTGTTCTTAAGAACCTTTTCCCTTCGATTCACGATTCCAATCGGTCGCTCCTCAAAAGTCAAGTCTTCTCGTACTGTTAGCTCCGAATGATCCAATACGTGTGTTTCATCTCGAACATACCTACGGAGTTGAGATACGTGAAACACATCGTGCACATTCGCCAAGGACAGCGATAACGCCAAACGATACGCTACCTCACCAATACGCTCCAAGATCTCAAAGGCGCCTCTGTAGTGAACCGGTACTATAAGAAAAGGTGAGGAAACTTCTGCCGGATTTCATCTTCTCGTTCCCAAGTGGACTCTCCATGCGAGTGATTACCCCAAGAAACAAGCACAAGAGGGATTACCTTGTTCTTAAGAACCTTTTCCCTTCGATCCACGATTCCAATCGGTCGCTCCTCAAAAGTCAAGTCTTCTCGTACTGTTAGCTCCGAATGATCCAATACGTGTGTTTCATCTCGAACATACCTACCGCATATTGTTATCTCTTGATTCTTTTACTCTGGCTTATGGACATGTACTAGGTAGTTAGTTTACTTTCCTGTTCTTGATATCTCCACAGCTGTAATGTGACTGTGGAAGGATTTTTCCTATCCACAGGTAGCATGGTTGGCTATGTCATGTGCCCACTTTAGCATACTTTGGGAAGCGGGGCGTGACACGGTTCTTAAGAACCTTTTCCCTTCGATCCACGATTCCAATTGGCCGCTCCTCAAAAGTCAAGTCTTCTCGTACTGTTAGCTCCGAATGATCCAATACGTGTGTTTCATCTCGAACATACCTACGGAGTTGAGATACGTGAAACACATCATGCACATTCGCCAAGGACTGCGGTAACGCCAAACGATACGCTACCTCACCAACACGCTGGCCAGAGCGGACAATACTCTCTGTATTGGAGGTGGGGCGTGACAGTGATTCTCATCAAGCGGGCCCGAAGATGAAGTTGAAAATCAAACGGATGGGCTACTACTGGCCCACGATGATTCAGGATTGCCTCGAATATGCGAAGCAATGCCACTCGTGCCAAATCCATGGGGATTTCATCCACCAGCATCCAAATCCACTCCATCCAACAGTGGCTAGCTGGCCATTCAAAATGTGGGGAACTGACTGTTAGTGTATATGCCCTAGAGGCCATTACTGTATCATACTAGTTTGTATATTACTTAATGGAAGCTTGGGATATTCACCTTGTATAAAAAATCTTGCTCAATATAGTAGTATGCTACTTGGTTTGTTTCTACTTCAATGTGTACATGTGTTTATTTTAGTATATCACCTATACACATTAGTGCAGCCCTTAGGATCTTTGCTTGATTACCAGCGTTGTGATGACAGTCACACTAGTGGGGGCTGGGTAATCTATAAGCACATCCATATGCAGGTCCCTAGTCGCAGGACTATCGAGACAGGGCATCGATACTCCGGAGTAGACTAGCGTATGCGCTTCTCATCCCAGCAGGGGAGACGGTCTGTCCCACAGCCGTCAGTACGTCGTACTTGAGATAGTATGCGGGTGCTCGTTAGGTTACGAGTACACTGGAAAGGACTCGTCGGGAACTGATTGGTTGGTATTATACCTATCGTCAGTTATCAGTTCCCAGGTGACATGAGTACAGCTTAGTCCGCTGACTTGACACTGTCACTTCGCCTCGAGTGTGTTCCCGCTGTACTTTGATTACTACCCTACCACGGCTCAAAGGAGTCGTGCAAACAGGTAGTAGTTGGGTGCAGTCCCGAAGCACTTGGAGGCAGTGACGGTTAGACAGGATTCGTCTCTCCCGGTACGGGGGGTTGACATTGCGCTGTGTCTAGGAGAGCCATTACATGAGTAGTCCCTGGCCAGGGCAAGCTAGATATACTGGTAGGTTTCCAGTGCTATCTCAGGGTGTTCTGGGCTTCACTCCGACACGACTTATACCGCTATTAGTGGACTGACGTTTACCGCCCCCTAGGCCCGCCATGCGATGTATCAGACGAACAGACCGGACTGTACGGAGACTGTCATATTCAGGCTCAGTAGGAGTTCAGATGGGTTTCACCTCGTCAGTCTTCTTGTCGGCATCTACCTGGGGACCGTTACGCACAGCTAGTGCCACTTGTGGTTTGTGGTTAAACCCACTGCCAGCGTAGTGTCAAGTCTTTAGAGTCCCACACAGAAAGCTATTCGCCTTTAGGCAAAAGAGTAGAGGTCGCATGGTTTTGCGACAGGTCGCATGGTTTTGCGACAGGGTTCGGTCAAATCCGTGCACTTGTGCACATTTAATGTCCGGACAGTTAACACTAGTGGGCTTTGGTTTAAGCCAGATCCTAGTGTACGTTTTGGGATTGGTTTTATCTCGTATGTATTCGTGTTCCTCGGAACGCGGATGCGGGTGTGTATGCACAGTTGACGGAGAGACAGAGGCAGAGGATTCTCATTAGGGTTGTTGACTGTTGACTGTTGATTATTGTCTTTTTGCTAAACCCTAATGAGAATGTGAAATATAATTAACAATAATATTAATTAAGTATTATGGTGACATGGTTGTTGAGGGGTTGACTTTGTTGACTTGTTGACTTATTGACTTTGTTGACCGGTTGACTAGGTTGGACTAGTTGACCATCATCATGACAATAGCTATCATTTCATAGCAAAGACTTTTGCTTGCTTGTTTATCTTGTGCAAAATGAGTGCATGAAATGATATGGCTATTTTGACTTAAACCATCACATAATACTTGATTGCTATTATTGGTTATGATGGCTTTGGATTATGAGAGCCAAGAGAGAAAAAGTCTTGCTCATTCTCTCATTTTCACTCTCTCTCTTGTTCTTGAGCTCTCATCCTCTTCCTCTTGCTCTCCCTCTCTCTAGTCTATGGTTCACTTGTCTCATGTGTTGAGAAGCAAGAACCATAGAGGAAAATCCCAACACACTCTCCTCTACTCACTCTAATTCATAAGGCTTAGCAAACCGAGTGAACTAGTTTCTTCAAAGTTCAAAGAAGAAGCCAAAGGTAGAAGCTTTCGGGTGGATCGATCTTCGGCGCAAGGAGACGACGGGGTGAAGCCGATCCGTACACCATCGAGAGTTGAAGACGAAGGAGTTCAAGAAAGAAAGGTATAACCCCCTAACCGAGTAGTTAACCACTCCTAGTTAGGTTGTTAGTTAAATGTTTAACAAAGATCCGTTTTGAGTCCATGTTACCGCCTCTAGAAAATTGTTTTTCATCAAATTCCGCAAGCCCGTAAGTACCGGGAGAGGTAGCATGGACTTACAGTGGTATCAGAGCCAGGTTAAACACTGCCTAACATGTTAGCATAGTAACTAGAAATTCGATCGGAGAAAAAGTCGCGAAATACACCCGGATATCAAGCTTGCTATCGATTTTTAAAGTTCTGTAAAAATAATAAATCATGCTTTAAAAATCGACTCAGGGTTTTGTTAGTCTACTGTAGAAAAACGGTCCAGAGAACCCATCAAACCACCGCGGAACCGCGGAAATAGCTTGCTATTGCCGCGGTTCCGCGGCCGATTTAGCTCCTCTGTGGATCATCTTCATTGCAGTTTGTTCTATGGGGTATTTTAGGATTTTTGGTATATGTTTTTTCAGCCCAGATTTTCCAGAAAGAAAAATTTATTTTTGGGGCTTTAAAAACCGTATTTTGATCGAGTTTCTAAAGACTTAAGCTGACGGGTATTTATCTGTGATGTGATATTTGTATTGAACGTCTGCTAATCGCTATATGTCGATTGGGGGGGTTATACAAATCTGTGATCTGTAATGTTGCTGGAATGTGTATATGAATTCATTGGATTGTCGCGGGTGAATAGCCAGGCGGTTGTGAGACGAGTGTTTTCTTTTCTTTCAATTCATGGAAATTTGTAAATTGATATAATAATTATTTGTATGACCGCACAACCGGGTCGGGGTTGTAGCCGTCATTGTATAATTTCTTTTTACTATTTTTGCTCCTAGGATGGACCCATGGAGGGGGTGCATAAACTACCGGGTATCTCGAAGTGCCGAGTGGCCTACTCACGGTGTTGAGGGAGGTTGCTCCGCTTCGGGTACTTGGCGGGTAGTTTGCCGCACCTGTAGGGGTCTTGGGTGGGGTATTGGCTATTCACCGCGACCGTGTAATCTGCTTTTCGTTACAGGCTCGTACGAATTGCGGATTCCTAGTATATCCAATGTATTCATCTGTGATCTGAAATGGCTATCATTGCAATATATATCTATATATGATATTATTTAGGCGTTGCTTATGTTTTACAGCCGCGCAAGTCCAGCCCCCGCTCTGTCGTTAGTTAAGTAACCTAACGGGTAATGACGGGGCCCCGTGGCGAATGCGAATGGCATAAGCATACGTCATATTTTGGTTGTTTTCTGCAATGGTAGGATTAAATGATGGGACGCATTAAAAGAACTAATGCAAGAAAATAAACCAAGTAAAAGTCGTTGGAACACTTTCGAAAAACCACTCGGTTCTTTTCAAAACCAACTTTTAAATGCGGAGCTTGAGCCACTCCTTTTAAAAGCTATCTCGTTCCATCGATTATATCAAGTTCACTACGTTCAAGGTTTCGCCAAAACCATTCGTAACCCTCCGTCGTTTCACATGAATAGTCAATAGTATTCAAGCTATGTTTGTTGGCCAAAGTCAAGGCATAGTGATTGGTAGCTATTGGGTATTCATGTGCAGCATAGATAGATGCGTTGGCTTGGAACAGTCGTACTGCCTTGTTGGCCAAAGTCAAGGGTAGGTACGGGTGGATTCAAATTAACCTAGAGAACGACGGGAAGAACTTGACATGTGACTTATGATTTGTTGGCCAAAGTCAAGGTCATAAGAGCATGGGGCAAAAATCCACATCGGGAGTTTCATAAGTGCTGAAACTTGCTAGCGCTGCATACCATTTGGAGTGTGATGATTCTGGTAGGATTCCTTCAGTTTTGTCACGCGATGATATTTGGATCACGATCCTACTGTGAGTATATGCTACTCCTCGGGAAATTTCTCACTTAACGATCAATGCTATAAACCAAGTAGGTGTCTAGAAAGGTGTTAGCGGGGCTACGCCCACAGGGAAAAGAGATTATTTAATTAAGAAACTTCGCGAAAGCGTTGAAAACCTCCCTCAAAGTACTGACACCAGCCTGGCCGAACGGTTAAGCAAGTATTGTACGGTGAGATTGATCCTGACTAATTCTTCCTTTTTGGTTTGAGGAGGGATTCGAGAGACAGTGGGAGCCATCCTGTTTAGACAAACTAAAAACCACTCTAAACTTGCAAGAGCATCATGCTGAGTGTTTCTTCTCTCTCTCCTAATTGCAGCGACCAATCGACATGACTGGACTTAAGTTACTTCTAGATAAAAACATACTGACAGGGCCAAACTACAAAGATTGGCTCAGGAATGTCAAGATGGCAATCACTTACGGCAAGCTGGGGTATCTTCTTACCACCAAAGCTCCCCCTGTCCCGGGTCCCACCTCCAGCATCGCGGATAAGGAAATCCGTAAGACTTGGGAGATCGATTGCGCGAAGGCCAAGTGCCTCGTGCTTGCCTCTATGGACAACGAACATCAGAGGAGGCACGAGAATATGGACCTCGAATCCATATTTCTCCATACAAAAGAACTGTATGGAGAGCAATCTCGTATCGCAAGATACGAAGTGTCGAAGAAGCTATTTTCGGCAATGTTGGCCGTCGGATCATCGGTAGCGGAACACGTGCTTAAGATGATTGGCTACATAGAGGAGCTCGCGGACCTTGGGACCACGTTGGAGAATGAGCTCTATACGGACTTGATTCTCCAGTCCCTTCCTTCTACTTACGCCTAGTTTATCCTGAACTTCAACTTACAAGAAAAGGAAGTTGAACTTTCAGAACTCCTCAACATGCTGAGGAGCGCAGAGGGCACCCTACAGAAAAGTAGGGAAACATCCATTTTGTTTGTAGGAGGATCTTCCTCTTCTAGGTCCAAGGCGAAAGCCAAGGAAAAGAAGAAGAAAGCCCCAGCCAAACCAAGGGGCGGTGTTAGTAAAGTGGATACGAAGGGAAAGGCAAAAGCAACAAAGAAAGTGGGGAAGCTTGTGGATAAAGAAGAATGCTTCTATTGTCATAAGAGTGGACACTGGAAGAAAGATTGCAAGGCTTGGAAAGCCAGAACACAGGATCTGAAGCAGGTTGTGGCTTCAGCTTCAGGTGTGTATGTTATTGAAAACTGTCTTTCAATAAACTCTACTTCCTGGGTATTGGATACCGGATCAGGATCTCATATCTGTAATTCTTTGCAGGCGTTGAGAAACCGTAGGTTTTTGAAGGCAGGTGACATGACCCTCAAAGTTGCAAACGGAGCTATCATGGATGCTAAGGCCGTGGGGGACTATCACCTGGGAATGTCAGATGGACATGTTTTGGTTTTACGTAATTGCTTTTTTGTACCCAACGCAACTTGTAATATCATTTCTGTATCTTTGACTTCTAAAGAAGGTTATGAATTTGTGTTTGTAAGTAATGTTGTAAACATTCACCTTAATCAAGTTCTGATTGGGTCAGGTACATTGAGCAATGGTATATACGTATTAAACCAACCACAGATTTTCAATGTCCAGAATACACACAAAAGAAAGTCTCCAGAAATAAATCAGACTTTCTTATGGCATTGTAGACTAGGTCACATCAATGAGAGAAGGTTGACTAAGTTACATACAGAAGGATATTTGGATCCGTTCGAATATAAATCGTATGCCACTTGTCAATCCTGTCTCAAAGGAAAGATGACAAAGACTCCGTTCACTGGACACGGAGTAAGAGAGAGCGAGCTCTTGGGACTCATACACAGCGACGTATGCGGTCCAATGTCTACACATGCGCGAAGCGGTTTTTCTTACTTCATTACTTTTACGGATGACTTTTCAAGGTACGGATATGTCTTCTTAATGAAACATAAATCCGAAGCCTTTGGAAAGTTCCAGAAATATAAGAATGAAGTAGAAAAACAAACAGGCAAAAATATCAAGACACTGAGATCTGATCGAGGTGGAGAATACTTAAGTGCCGAGTTCCTGGATTACTTAAAGGAGAATGGAATTCTCTCTCAGCTTACTCCTCCATACACTCCGCAACATAACGGTGTATCGGAAAGACGGAACCGAACCCTATTGGATATGGTACGGTCCATGATGAGTAACGCTGAGTTACCGCGATCATTCTGGGGGTAAGCGCTAGAATCGGCTGCATACCTTTTGAACCGAGTTCCCACTAAGACTGTGCCTACCACACCATATGAGATGTGGTGTGGGAAGAGGCCCCATCTTAATCACATTAAGACATAGGGAAGTCCAGCTTTTGTCAAAAAGCAGCATGTGGACAAACTCGAGGCACGCTCAGTACAGTGCAAGTTCGTGGGATATCCATAGAACTCCAAAGGATATTTCTTCTACTGCGAAGAGGAACAAAAGGTTTTTGTTTCTCGGCATGCCTACTTCTTGGAAACTGAGTTTTTGGAAAACCAGATAAGTGGGAGCATAGTAGAACTGGAAGAAATTCCAGAACCACGAGCTATTACTGAAAGCTTAGTAGAACCAGAAGGTTCAAAAGAACAGGACATTCCTACGCCGTTCCGCAGGAGTAGTAGGCAGTCTCATCCGCCCGAGAGATACTACGGTTTTCTCATAGACGGGGATAGAGAGGATTGCATCATAGATTGTGATGAGCCTACTAGCTTCCAGCAGGCCGTTCAGAGCGTTGACTCGGTAAAATGGCTGGATGCAATGCGGACCGAAATGGAGTCCATGTACACCAACAAAGTATGGACGTTGGACATTGCTCCAGATGGGGTAAAACCCGTAGGATGCAAGTGGATCTTCAAAAGGAAGATTGGTGTAGATGGACAGGTTGAGACCTATAAAGCTAGACTTATTGCAAAGGGTTTTCGTCAAAGACCTGGTTTGAACTATGACGAAACCTTTTCTCCAGTGGCTATGCTGAAATCCATTCGGATCCTTCTTGCCATTGCTGCCTTCCACGATTATGAGATTTGGCAGATGGACGTAAAGACCGCTTTTCTAAATGGAAATTTAGAGGAGTATGTCTATATGGACCTGCCAGAGGGTTTCATTCAGAGTGAGAGCAGCGGAAAGGTGTGCAAGTTGCTTAAGTCCATCTATGGACTAAAGCAGGCATCGCGGAGTTGGAACATCTGTTTTGATGAGACAGTCAAAGAATTTGGCTTTATCAAAAATCCAGATGAACCATGCATCTATAGTAGATTTGTAGCAAGAACTGTCGTATTCCTCGTTTTATACGTGGATGACATTCTTCTGATAGGAAATGACATTCCTATGCTACAATCTGTCAAGGGGTTCTTATTACACAGGTTCTCCATGAAAGACCTGGGTGATGCCTTATACATCCTGGAGATCCGGATCCATCGTGATAGATCCAAGAGGATATTAGGACTTTCGCAGTCCAGGTACATCGACACCATACTGAAAAGATTCAGTATGGAAGATTCCAAGCGCGGTAACCTGCCGGCTTGTCACGGGATCACCCTCTCCAAAGAGATGTCTCCCAAGACTGATTTGGAGAGGGATCGCATGTCTATTATACCCTACGCTTCTGCGGTAGGCTCTATAATGTATGCGATATTGTGTACCAGACCGGATGTAGCTTATGCACTTAGTGTAGTAAGCCGGTATCAGTCAAACCCTGGGAAGAAACACTGGATAGCGGTAAAGAACATTCTCAAGTACCTGATAAGGACTAAGGAGATGTTCTTGGTGTATGGCGGAAAAGACCTCCAGATCGAGGCCTTTGCTGACTCCAGCTTCCAGAGTGACAAGGATGATTCCAAGTCTATGTCGGGTTTTGTCTTTACCCTCAATGGAGGGGCGGTGTGTTGGAAGAGTTCCAAACAGGAAATCGTTGCTGACTCGACTATGGAAGCGGAATACATCGATGCATCTGATGCCGCAAAAGAAGCTGTCTGGATGAGGAAGTTCTTGAAAGAACTTCAGGTGGTTCCGTCCATTGTTGATCCAATACCTCTGTATTGCGACAACAACGGGGCTATAGCTTTAGCGAAGGAACCCAAGTCCCATCAGAAATCCAGACACATCTTGAGGCGGTATCACCTGATCAGGGAGATCGTGGATCGCCAGGAGATCGAGGTTCGGAGGGTTGCTTCAGAAGATAACACTGCAGATCCATTCACCAAGGCCTTGCCCCAGATTCAGTTCGAGCGGCTGATCAAGATGATAGGTCTTCGATACGCCAGTACATGGCCTTAGTGCAAGTGGGAGATTGTTAGTGTATATGCCCTAGAGGCCATTACTGTATCATACTAGTTTGTATATTACTTAATGGAAGCTTGGGATATTCACCTTGTATAAACAATCTTGCTCAATATAGTAGTATGCTACTTGGTTTGTTTCTACTTCAATGTGTACATGTGTTTAATTTAGTATATTACCTATACACATTAGTGGAGCCCTTAGGATCTTTGCTTGATTACCAGCGTTGTGATGGCAGTCACACTAGTGGGGGCTGGGTAATCTATAAGCACATCCTTATGCAGGTCCCTAGTCGCAGGACTATCGAGACAGGGCATCGATACTCCGGAGTAGACTAGCGTATGCGCTTCTCATCCCAGCAGGGGAGACGGTCTGTCCCACAGCCGTCAGTACGTCGTACTTGAGATAGTATGCGGGTGCTCGTTAGGTTACGAGTACACTGAACAGGACTCGTCGGGAACTGATTGGTTGGTATTATGCCTATCGTCAGTTATCAGTTCCCAGGTGACATGAGTACAGCTTAGTCCGCTGACTTAACACTGTCACTTCGCCTCGAGTATGTTCCCACTGTACTTTGATTACTACCCTACTACGGCTCAAAGGAGTCGTGCAAACAGGTAGTAGTTGGGTGCAGTCCCGAAGCACTTGGAGGTAGTGACGGTTAGACAGGATTCGTCTCTCCCGGTATTGGGGGTTGACATCGCGCTGTGTCTAGGAGAGCCATTACACGAGTAGTCCCTGGCCAGGGCAAGCGAGATATACTGGTAGGTTTCCAGTGCTATCTCAGGGTGTTCTGGGCTTCACTCCGACACGACTTGTACCGCTATTAGGGGACTGATGTTTACCGCCCCCTAGGCCCGCCATGAGATGTATCAGACGAACAGACCAGACTGTACGGAGACTGTCATATTCAGGCTCGGTAGGAGTTCAGATGGGTTTCACCTCGTCAGTCTTCTTGTCGGCATCTACCTGGGGACCGTTACGCACTGCTAGTGCCGCTTACGGTCTGTGGTTAACCCACTGCCAGCGTAGTGTCGAGTCTTTAGAGTCCCACACAGAAAGCTATTCGCCTTTAGGTAAAAGAGTAGAGGTTGCATGGTTTTGCGACAAGTCGCATGGTTTTGCGACAGGGTTCGGTCACATCCGTGCACTTGTGCACGTTTAATGTCCGGACAGTTAACACTAGTGGGCTTTGGTTTAAGCCAGATCCTAGTGTACGTTTTGGGATTGGTTTTATCTCGTATGTATTCGTGTTCCTTGGAACGCGGATGCGGGTGTGTATGCACAGTTGACGGAGAGACAGAGGCAGAGGATTCTCATTAGGGTTGTTGACTATTGACTGTTGACTGTTGACTGTTGACTAATGACTTTTTGCTAAACCCTAATGAGAATATGAAATATAATTAACAATAATATTAATTAAGTATTATGGTGATATGGTTGTTGAGGAGTTGACTTTGTTGACTTGTTGACTTTGTTGACCGGTTGACTAGGTTGGACTAGTTGACCATCATCATGACAATAGCTATCATTTCATGGCAAAGACTTTTGCTTGCTTGTTTATCTTGTGCAAAATGAGTGCATGAAATGATATGGCTATTTTGACTTAAACCATCACATAATACTTGATTGCTATTATTGGTTATGATGGCTTTGGATTATGAGAGCCAAGAGAGAAAAAGTCTTGCTCATTCTCTCATTTTCACTCTCTCTCTTGTTCTTGAGCTCTCATCCTCTTCCTCTTGCTCTCTCTCTCTCTAGTCTATGGTTCACTTGTCTCATGTGTTGAGAAGCAAGAACCATAGAGGAAAATCCCAACACACTCTCCTCTACTCACTCTAGTTCATAAGGCTTAGCAAACCGAGTGAACTAGTTTCTTCAAAGTTCGAAGAAGAAGCCAAAGGTAGAAGCTTTCGGGTGGATCGATCTTCGGCGCAAGGAGACGACGGGGTGAAGCCGATCCGTACACCATCGAGAGTTGAAGACGAAGGAGTTCAAGAAAGAAAGGTATAACCCCCTAACCGAGTAGTTAACCACTCCTAGTTAGGTTGTTAGTTAGATGTTCAACAAAGATCCGTTTTGAGTCCATGTTACCGCCTCTAGAAAATTGTTTTTTATCAAATTCCGCAAGCCCGTAAGTACCGGGAGAGATAGCATGGACTTACACTGACATAGTCGGCCCCATCGAACCAGCATCGTCTAGAGGACATCGCTTCATCCTGGCGACAACTGATTACTTCTCTAAATGGGCAGAAGCAGTGCCGTTGAGAGAAGTGAAGATGGAGAATATCCTCCATTTCTTCAAAACGCACGTCATATATCGGTTTGGAACGCTGAGACGGATCATCTCCGATAACGGGCCAGCCTACAGAAGCCACAAGATCAGTCGCTTCACGCAACAGCATAACATAGACTGGAGATATTCCTCGGTTTATAATCCGCGAGCTAATGGTCTAGCCGAGGCCTTCAACAAGACCCTGACGAA
The DNA here is from genome assembly GCA_030015575.1 of Agapanthus africanus. Classification (NCBI taxonomy): domain Eukaryota; kingdom Viridiplantae; phylum Streptophyta; class Magnoliopsida; order Asparagales; family Amaryllidaceae; genus Agapanthus; species Agapanthus africanus. Next base: position 259,608,740 of record CM057350.1, read on the forward strand.
GATCATGAAAAAGGCGGTGTCCCGAAATAAGAAAGACTGGCATGAGAGACTGCAAGAGGCTCTTTGGGCGTATCGAACTACGTTCAAAACGGCCACGAACACGACGCCATACGCGTTGGTATTCGGTACGGAAGCAGTACTCCCCCTCGAGATAGAGTTACCCTCTCTGCGAGTGGCAGTCCATTACGAGTTGACGAACGAAGAAAATGCTAACCTTCGGCTTGAGGAGCTTAATGCCGTTGAAGAAACACGGCTCATAGCGCAACAAAATCTGGAAGCTTATAAAGCAAAGATGACGCGCTCATACGAAAGATTGACCCGGCCGAGAACATTCCGCCAAGGCGAACTCGTGCTAGTGGTCAAAAGGCCTATGATCCCCAATCGCGCCAAGTGGGGAAAATTCGAGCCAAACTACGAAGGCCCGTACATCATAGATAAGGTCTATCAGGGTGGGGCCTATCTACTCATGGACATGCACGGTGAAAGGCCTTTCAGGCCAATAAACGGTCGCTTCCTAAAGAAGTACTACGCTTAATGAGCCATAGCCTAGGTCAATGATAGATGACGACGACTATGTCCGCTCGCTATCTTCCTAAGCTCAAGCTTTATAAGCAATAGCCAGCCTTCTTCATGACGGACCGAAACGTCCTTAAACTAATAGCGGACCGAAATGTCCGTAAACTAATACCGTAGCCTCCGTAAGCTGACGGAAAAAAAATAAGAAGAAGAAAAATATAATAAATAAAAACGGTATGTCCATAAGCAAAAAGGGCACGGATGAAAACCCGAAAGGGCTCCGTGAGTAAAAACAGCAGGGCTACCGGCGAGTGTTCGTGAAAACCCGAAAGGGCGCGACCTCGTAAAAAAAAAGATAGAAGAAAATAAAAAGAATAAAAAAACGGTATGTCCATAAGCAAAATGAGCACGGATGAAAACTCGAAAGGGTTCCGTGAGTAAAAACAGCAGGACTACCGGCGAGTGTTTGTGAAAACCCGAAAGGGCGCAATCTCGTTAAAAGACACTTATAGGGTCCTCTCGACCTTGTAAGGAGAAACCACCCACGTGAGATCCTTACGACTCACAAGAGCAACACACTTGGGGATCCCCACGATTCCTAAGGAGAAAATACACTTGCGAGATCCTCACGACTCGTAAGGAGAACTCTCTTATGAGACCCTCACGGCTCATAAGATTTAAAAGTCTTAAGTTACAGAGACCTAAACCTGTGCTTAAGCAACCCCCACAACTTTCGATATTGACCTACAAGTGGCTCAATACTGGCCCTTGTACACAATCCACGGGCGCGAATAAACATTTCCCTAATCAAGTCCCATCCGAGACTGAGGATATGCTCGCATGACGAACAACCCTTATAAGTCCTCTCGACTTACGAGGAGAAAATCCTCTTGTAGGATCCTTACGACTTACAGAGGAACAAACACTTAGGAATCCTCATGATTCCTAAGAAGAAAATACACTTACAAGATCCTCACGACTTGTAGGGAGAAATACCTTTGTGAGACCCTTACGGCTCATGAAGTCAAAAGCCTTAGTCGACAGGACCTTAACCCTGCTCGCTAAGCCATCCTTGTTCGACATCGACAGAGGCAAATGATGATTCGCTCCTGGTAATATCCCAGTTGTAGCGGTGCTGATGCCGAAATCGGCGTTTAATTTCAGGTTTACGGCGAAAATCTAGTAGGCCGTACATTCATATGAAATAGCCGAAATGATAGGGCAACTTGCAACAAAAAGCAGCAAGTGAAAATGTATGCATGAAAAATAGCCGAAATGATTGGGCAACTCGCAATAAAAAGTAACGAGTAAAAATAAAAAAAATAGCCGAAATGATTGGGCAACTCGTAATAAAAAGCAGCGAGTAAAAATAAAATAAACAGCCGAAATGATTGGGCACCGCGAAAAATAGCCGAAATAATTGGGCAATCGCGACCTTCGCGATATAAAAGCTGAAATGATAGAGCATCGCGGAAATGAAACAAAAAAAAAGAGAAATGATAAAACTTTGGCCCTACAGTTGAGATCACATCGATCCCTGTATACAATCCAAGGGCGCAAACAAAGAGGGAACCATACTTTCCCGATAGGCTTCACCAGAAAACGAAGTCAAATCTCAACAGTCCATCCCAACTCCGAAGAAACTAGTGTCTTCGGCAAAAACCTCAACTCAGGGAAACAAACATCCTTGACGAGAGCCTCCTGATTTGCATCGACTCGCAGAGCAACCAGTGTCTCCGTGGGAAATTCTCGATTCGTTTCAACACCAGGGAAACAAATAATCCTTGGCAAAAACCTCAAATCAGGGAAACAAACATCCTTGACGAGAGCCTCCTGATTCGCATCGACTCGCAGAGCAACCAGTGCCTCCGTGGGAAATTCTCGATTCGTTTCAACACCATGGAAACAAATAATCCTTGGCAAATACCTCAACTCAGGGAAACAAACAATCCTTGATGAGAGCCTCCTGATCCGCGTCGACTCGCAGAGCAACCAGTGCCTCCGTGGGAAATTCTCGACTCGTTTCAACACCAAGGAAACAAATAATCCTTGGCACCAAGGAAACAAATAATCCTTGATGAGAGCCTCCTGATCCGCGTCGACTCGCAGAGCAACCAGTGCCTCCGTGGGAAATTCTCGATTCGTTTCAACACTAGGAAAACAAATAATCCTTGGCAAATACCTCAACTCAGGGAAACAAACAATCCTTGATGAGAGCCTCCTGATCCGCGTCGACTCGCAAAGCAACCAGTGCCTCCATGGGAAATTCTCGACTCATTTCAACACCAGGGAAACAAATAATCCTTGGCACCAGGGAAACAAATAATCCTTGGCAAATACCTCAACTCAGGGAAACAAACAATCCTTGATGAGAGCTTCCTGATCCGCGTCGACTCGTAAAGCAACCAGTGCCTCCGTGGAAAATTCTCGACTCGTTTCAACACCAGAGAAACAAATAATCCTTGGCACCAGGGAAACAAATAATCCTTGGCAAATACCTCAACTCAGGGAAACAAACAATCCTTGACGAGAGTCTCCTGATTCGCATCGACTCGCAGAGAAACCAGTGTCTCTGTGGGAAATTATTGATTTGTTTCAACACCAGGGAAACAAATGATCCTTGGCGAATACCTCAACTCAGGGAAACAAACATCCTTGACGAGAGCCTCCTGATCCGCGTCGGCTCGCAAATAAACCAGTGTCTCCGCGGGAAAATTCCCGATTCGTCTCAACTTGCAAGATGAAGCCTCAGGCAGCAGGGACTAAAAAACTTGCTTCCTGAACAATGGGACCCTGCAAGTCGACCTAAAACGGTCTCTTGCATACTATTCACGGGTCTCACTCTCCAAAGTCGAGTTTCGACAAGGAGGGAAACAACCGCTTACGAGTCCTCTCGACTCGTAAGAGGGAAAAATTCTCTTATAGGATCCTTACGACTTACAAGAGAAAACACACTTAGGAATCCTCACGATTCCTAAGGAGAAAACCCACCTACGAGATCCTCTCGATTCGTAGGGAGAAAAGTCTCTATGAGACCATCATGGCTCATAGAGTTGAAAAGTCTTAGGCGGCAGATCCGAACCTACGGCCTAAGCCATCGCTATCTTTTGGAAAAACTAAGTTATTTTCCAATTATGTTTATCAAGACAGCATGCTGACAATAAGAGAAGGGAGAAAGCAAAAGAGCATACAAGACATCGCAAAGGAGAAAATGTATATCTTTATTCATGAGTTCAATCAAATACAAGGCGAATCATATGAAGAACAAAGAATGTGTATATACTATGCAAAAAAAAATTACAAGTGTGTAAGTAATACAAAATGTTCAAGGAGAAGGAAACCTCTTGAATAGCTCTATCAATTGCTCACGCACTTCCTTCCACGCCTTCTCCTGATCAGCCGCCACTGCCAGTTCGGCCTCCACTCGAGCCCGTTGCTGCATCAAGGATGCGAGCTGCTCCCCAATAACCTGCTGAGCTGCTTCGCGTCTTCGGGCATCACGCTCGGTGGCATCAAGCTTCCGCTTCAGCGCTAGCTTATTAGTAATACGCGCCAGAAGGCCCTCAAAGACGGCCTTCACTTCGGCAGCGTTCGCCTCAACTTCGGCACGTAGACGAGCAGTTGCGCTTGAAGACTCCTGACATTCCTTCAACCTTAAAGCTGCTTCTTGTTGGGCTCCTAGGCACACTTGTGAAGGTTCATAAAGCATCAAACATGCCCAAATAAAATTTTACATGTGCCGAACAACCCAAAGACGGGATCTTTGCTAGATTATTAGGGTTTAGCATGCAAGATAACATCTTTAAAGCTAAGTGTGAGGGATTACAACCTTTGTAGTCCGCTCCTTCGCTTCACAAGCTCTGAGTAGAAGTCCCTTCACCGCGATCCACGATCTCCCGGACTCAAGAGAGGCTCCACGACTCGAACGATCCATTCTAGCTTGAAGTGTTCCGATTCTCCGATGATCTACGTCGAAGTTGCTATAACCCAAGCTTTCTCACTCTAAAGAGATGAACACCCTAATCTAATGGGCTAGATTAGATGAGGATGATGGAATAGTATTTATGCTATCTTTTTATTTCACTTTCTCACAATAAATCATCACATAAGGAATTTCTAGTGAGCTCTCTCTTTCAAAAACCAAAGAGAGAAGAAGATGAAAAATGAAAGAATAATCCTTTTGTGATGAATAGTAGTCAAGTGTATATGATTGATTATGGAACCATGGTCAAGGATGATAGGATAAAACTTGTAGAGAATAAACTAGAGTTAGGGTTTGGTTAGGTTTAGAATAAGTATCAACCATAATATCTTAACCAAGACAAAATAGAATCCTTCTAGAATGAACTTGAAAGAGCTAACCCTAATCAAACCCTAATCCCTTTTTATCATCCTTAAACATGTTTTATAATAAATCATATCATGTCACAATAGTATATATCACATATATATTATATATTTGCAACAAAAGAAAATAATACAATTAACATATATCGCATATATATCAATGTATTAATCCGGTGAGAAAATGAAATAATAAAGCGAGCCAATATTAGATAATGTAATACAATATATCATATATATCATTATACATTAAATCATCAAATCAACACTTGATCTAACGATCCGGCTATATCGAATATAACCGACTAATATATCAAGTACCGATTCATCGAATCAACACTTGATCCGATGTCCCGATTCATATCAAAATATCGCAAGAATATAATACGGTATCTCATATCGCATTATCCTCGATCCTCACATATCACATATGTGCCTCTACTCCGTTTTGTCTGAGCCAAGAAACCTCTGTGTAGGACTCTAAAGAATCATCAATACGCCGGTAGCAGGTGATGATCATATCAAACACCCACAAGCTGCAAGCGGTCAGCTAAACGTAACAGCCACCCAGGTATTGAGCGATCAGAAGATCAACAAGCTACCCTGTCCGTTCTCCTGTGAATCCAATCAGTAACACTCCCGTACAGTCCGGTCTGTTCGTCTGATATGTCGCATATCAAGTCTAGGGGTGGTATACGTCAGACCCCAGTAACCGATAAGTCGTGTCGATGTGAGGCTCATAACAGGTCGAGAAACTACTGGTAACACTTACCAGTATATCTCTATATCAGCCCTGGCCAGGGACTTCCAGTTATAGTCAATCGAACACTGCACGACATCAACTCCCTATACCGGGAGAGACGAATCCCCTCCTATCGCTCATTGCCTCCATGTGATTCGGGACTGTACCCAAAAGCCACCGTTTTGCACGCCCTCTTGGACGTGGTAAGGTGGAAATCAAAACACAGTGGGAATCACATAAGACTCTATGACGATCTCGGGTCTACAGACTACCCTATACCAGTGTCACCGGAGAACTGCCATCTGACGTGTGGTATATCACCAACTGGGAGTACTCGGCGAGTCCGTCCAGTGTACCCAGTCTCCACTGAGCACCCGTACACCATCTCTGATGTCAAACACCGATGGATATGGGATCATCCATCGCCCATCATATGGGTCAAGATGCGTATACGCTAGTCTACTCTGGTGTATCGATGCCCTGTCTCGATATACCCTCGACTAGGAACATTTATAGGATGTACTCATCGACTACCGTGGCCCCACTAGTATGATCTCATCATAATCCCAGTAGTCGAGTATAGATCCTAAGGGCTTTATCAACATGTGAGAGAAAGACAGTAAACCAATACAAGTCAACATGTTAAGATAAAGTGAAACCAAATAGCATACTATCATGACGAGCAAGAAAGTCCTCTCTGTATATATCCAAGCATCCATCATAATATACATCATATGTACAACAATGGCCTCTAGGGCATATACATAACTAACACTTCTTGCTCCAAATGGCGGAAATAAGAAGTGCTTTGCTCGAGCCAGGCTGTCCGTTGAGTACTCACGGCCAAAATCTCAGGGGAAGGACGTGTCGACTCCAGTCGATGCAGACAGGCCTCGATTTTCCTGCAGTGCTTAACCCAAGATTCGACGACGCCTTCGTTATGAAAGTTTACGAGCGCCGCCAACATTGGGTTAACCTCCACAGCAAAATCTACGGCAGGTGGGAGAGCGTCTGCGTTAAGCTCTTCGATATACCCGCTCAGCATGCCCAAACTCATCACGGCACCCTTTGAAGATGGACGTTTCAGGAAGGGGCCTGCCGGCGAAAGGATGCGAGACTCAAGAGGGACTGGAGCCGGAACGATAGCTGCAAAACAAAACATAGTTAAACGACGGTTCAAGAGATGTAGAAGAGTCATCAATAAAGGAATTTATTATACCAGCTGCAACGGACGGCAAAGCCGGTGGCGTGGCCTGTCTTGCGTCCCTTCCTTCGATTTGTAGCACTACAATAAGGAAGAGGAAAAGTCAGAAATAATCCCATTGCCAAAAAAAAAAGAGAGACATCGAAACGAAAATATACTCACCAGCACCACTGGAGGGGGAAGCGAGCTCAGGTGGGAAGGAGAAGTATGGAAGTAACACTTGATGGATGTGATCAAAAAGCACTCCTGAAAAGACACAGTGGTACGGCGTTAGTGTAAGTGCACGGCGGCGCCCCGGCCGTCAATCCGGCGGCCAAATGCGGAAGCGGTGATAAACTTTAATTTTTCTTGAACTGGCAAACCGCCTCGCACTAATACCCGGATCGAACCATTAATTAGTCCTAGCTAACTACAAGATGGGGAAGAGAGATATACCGACAGATCCGAGTCCTCCGGTCTTCTCGTCGTCGTCCCGATCTCCTGCGGAAGCTCCGGTCTCCACCTCGTCGCCGGAAGTGCACCACATCGCCTACTTCTTTTACGGGCTCCCACCTCAATGCCGAGGCAACTCGGGCACGAAGCTAGCTAGTCGACGTGCCCAAGATTCGCTGTAGAATGTGTAGTGAAGAAGTCTCATTTGGGGTTTATGGAGGTGCCATTTTGGTGGAGGAAATGAGGTATGAACTTTTGTGGAGGAACTTGGGGATTTTTCTAGCATCAAGAGAGCAAATATCCCCACTACAAAAATGGGCAACCCCTCCTCCATGCTTGGCCGGCCATAACTAGAGGAGGAGAAGAGAGAGGGGTGTGTGAGAGTGGAGCCATACTCATATCATGCAAGAAAGAGAGAGAGGAATGGTTATCATATGGAAAAATGATCACAAAGAAAACCCAACACTCAACCACCAAATCATGCAAAGAAATGATCACCAAAAGAGAACCTCACTCCACCACAACCATCATGAAAACCATGTCATATGAAAGTCAAGCCATAATGGAGAAGTCAAGAAGTCAAGGTCAAGGAATGGAGCAACCATCATGAAACCATCATGATATAACAATAAGCAAAGACCCCCCTCCACAAATGCTTATTTGCAACAATGCAAATAAGCCCTCCTCCACCAAACTTCGGCCAATGAACGATACAAAGGAAATTGGCCGAAACGGAAAGCAAACTGGCAACTCCAGAAAACTGGTCCCGTAATAAATTACAGGAAAAACCCCGATACAGTGCATACACACCCGCATCTGTATTTCGACCGAAATACAAATGCAATGAGACAAAATCTACACTGTACTATACTAGGATCCGGCTTATACCAAAACCGGCTAGTAATATCTGTTCGATCCTGATCCGTGCAATACCGCACATATCTGATCGAACCCTGCCATATAACCATACGGCCTATAGTACAAACTGTCCGATCCTGATCCGTGCAATACCGCACGTATCTGATCGGACCTTGCCATATCTCCATACGGCCTCTACAACCTTTCGCCCGAAAGCTGAGTAACTGAATGTGGGGGACTCTAAAGACTCGTCAACACCTTGGTTGTGGATTTAACCACTAGCACGTCAGAGGTATAAGCCAATACGTAACGGGCTACCAGGTATTGACTAAAAGGGACGTCTGTGAGCGAACTCAGCCTGACAACCCTACTGAGCCTGTCAGTGACAATATCCGTACAGTCCGGTCCGTTCGTCTATGAGCATCGCATGGCGGGCCTAGGGGGTTGGTAAAAGTCAGACCCCCAAAAGCGGTACAAGTCGTGTCGGAGTGTAGCCCAGAACACCCTGAGATACTACTGGAATGCCTACCAGTAAATCTCCTGCCTTGGCCAAGGACTTCGTGTAATGGCTCTCCTAGACACAGCGCGACCTCACCCCCAATACCGGGAGAGACGAACCCCTGAAGATACGCTCACTGCCTCCATGTGGCTCGGGACTGTACCCAACTAAAACCTGTTTGCACGACTCCTTTGAGCCGTGGTAGGGTAGTAATCAAAGTACAGTGGGAACTCACACGAGACAAATGACGATCCCCAGGTCGATGAACTAACCTGTACACATGTCACCAGGGAACTGCCATCTGACGTCTGGTATATGACCAACTAGCATGTTCCCGGCGAGTCCTGTCCGGTGTACTCATAACCCAATGAGCACTTGTATACATCTTAGGTGATCCAACTGACACCAGTGGCTTGTGAGACCGGCCACCGCCCCTCGTCGGGGTCTCGACTGTATACACTAGTCTACTCTGGAGTATCGATGCCCTATCTCGAAACTCACACGACTAGGGACCATTTAAGGATATGCTTATAGACCCCAGCTCCCACTTATATGATCGCCCTCATACTGCTGGTGGTCAAGCAAGAATCCTAGGGGCTCTATCAACGTGTAATAGCAACTTGTCAGGTCACCTAAAACAGTACACGATGATAAAGGTAAACCAGATAGCATACTATCATCTCGAGTAAGACTGTCCTACCGGGATAGGTCCTCCATCAATCATTGCAATCACGTACCTGTGACCTAATAATTGACTCTGAGGGCACTATCTCCAACAATCTCCCACTTGCACTCAAGGCTAATTATTGCGATGTCGCATACTCACAGCCCGTGTGATACCGAACACCCAACTCCTCTACTAGTCAGTCTCACAAAGCTCGTTTGCGAAACTATTGCGTTCGAGGAATAGCCTTAGTGAGTGGATCCGCTTTGTTGTTTCTTTCTATGTCTCTCTATATCTCAAGTTCGCGGAGAAAACCCATCTCCCGAAATGAGCAATACCAGTCTTAGAATGTGTCTGGATGTCTGATGGGACATAGCTCATAAATGAACTCCAAATCCAAACTTCTTAGACTGTATCGTCAACTGAACTTAATCAGTATCCTGCGCCATGCCACCCTCAATATTGCCTTGGATCGCCTGTCCAAAATACTGCCCCTCATCAGAAGGAAAAACTATAACTCTGACAACCTCCTTGTCGTCCATGTCACCTTAGAAGCCTGGAATGATAACTGTCTCCCGAATAAGGCTGTCGTTATCATATCCCTAGAACATCCACTTATGTTCTAAAACTGCTTCCGACTGTTTCTCCAGGATTGGATTAATGTCAACTTATTGCATCTAGTGCAAGAACAACATCTGGTGTGGTACTTGACATCTCACGATTGACTCAATTGCCTGAGCAAGTGATCTGCCAATCATGCACGTCCCTCTCCCCTTTAGTCTGTAAGACACCTTTGGAGAGGGTGACTCCATTACCTGCAGGTACACTACCGTGCCAGGAGTCGTCCATCCTAAATACTCTTAGAATGCTGTCAAGTACCCTGATTGGGAAACCACCCAAATCTAGATCTAAAACCATAGATCTAGTAACCAGTATGTCTGATACAAAATCCATTTCCTTTGTGGAGAAACCACTGTGTGACGACCAAAGTATAACCGATTGTAGTATAGGAGTTTCTTTTCCTACTCTGTGTATGTCATCCAAATACCAGGATATCACACCCTACTACCTTCTCAACAGATCCATCCCCTATTCTGATGAAGTCAAACCTATGACTGTCACGTCAGAAATAGATGATCTATCTCCGCTACATCTGCTTTAGTCTATAAATAGACATAAGCTACCTGTCCACCAATGCTTCCGTTGCTCCCACTGACTACGACAACACTCTGGCAGAGTCATATACACGTACACTTCTAAAGCGAGTTCAGAACGACGCTATACTCATCCTCCCGCCGGGTCTCGCAGCCTGGAACAACAGCAATGGTAATTGTGGGTAAACAAGAACTTCCCTGTCACCGTCCTCGAGGCTACCGTAGTACCTCTTGGGTGCCTGAAGTTACCCACCGTATCTGCGGAGTGGCCAATGGAATGTCAATCCAGATTGAATCTTTAGGTTCCTTATCAAATCTTCAGTAATCGTTTGTGGTTCTGGAATCACTTCCAGTTCTACCATACTCCCACTACTGTTTTCTGAAAAAATCCATTTTTAATAAAACTGTGGCGAGTCTGGAACAATATTGCTATTGTTCATCCAGATGGTAGAAAGTCAACCCTCGTCATAGCCTGGGTCAACCCACAAACAGCCATTACAGAAACGTGCCTTGAGTTGTCCAGTGTCTGGTTTTAATCATAAGCCGGACAACTCCCCGTACCTTAACATCGTTAAGATACGAACTGTTCTATATCCCATATAGGACCAGAGGCACTGATTTAACTGAACCAGATCCAAATCATGCAACTGTCTCCAGTGCATGTCAACTAAATGGAAGGAGGCCTGATCAGCGTTACTCAACTTAGGAATGCTTCCAATTATGAGTAACCTGAAAGAGAAGCAAGTTCTCTTTATCATTACTATCAACTGAATACCATACACAAGTATCTACATCTTCGATCACTTTGAAGAATCCCGATACTTGCTATACCTGGTTCTCTACTCTATTCAAATACCTATAACTTCTCAAAATTCGGACCCTGTATTTCCACGAAAACACCTGTCTAAAAACTAGAGAAGTCATAAGTAAACCGAATATAGTACGAGGACCAACCCCTCTGTCCTGATGGACCCTGGACAACATACAATACTCTGTATAAGTCCCTTGAGTCTGATAACTCATTCACTGTGTATCGTAGGTTGAAAACTGTACTTATGGTTAAGAAGAATTACACCGCTGCTTAATGCTCCTTACCTAACCATCCACTGATATAGGTAAATGTCGTAGACATAATTTCATAAAGGTATATCTCACTCTACGAAAATAGACGTACAGATATATCAATTTGAAATTGGTGCATAACAGCGGATATTCAAAACCAAATATTTGCCGACCGGCAAACTACCCAGGTGACTTCCTCAAATATCACCGATTACAACGAATCCCGATATAATGAGGATGATCACCCAATTCCCAATAACTTACTCCTACTCATCATCTGTAAAACCATACAGATATGAGAATCAAACCTGGTAAATACATACCCTGGAGTAAGTATCTAATCGGGAAATCAGTTTTCTTTTAACATTACACAGTGAAACTGAAACATTGAAATGTTTCGATGGGGTAACCTGATATTCCTAGTAATGCCTCTTCCAGATTCACGACTGTAACCGTATAGTTCTTTGCCACCTCTCCAAATCCCTTCATATGTCTTTAGTCTTTACCTTCTGCACACCCCTTTAGGCCAAATGGTTTTATTCCTTCCCTACCATTCGGCACCAGCCTATAGTTTGGAAGAAGACTATCCAGTAAGCATAATGGGTGTACTGTCCTAATCCTAGGAACACTCGCAATGCGAGAGAAGGTGAAGATAAAAGACACCTGAATAAATCTTATTCCTATTTCTCCTGAACCAGAATCCATCCCCGAACTGGAACAAGTTCCTTTCGAGTTCGTATTTAACCATACGATGGAGTATCCAATAAACTGTGGATCTTCGTAGTGATACGGAGTGTCCTGGAGAAATACAAAGGTGATTTAGGATTGGCGAAGGAATACTTGGTTTGGTCGTGAATATCTGTTGCAATTTACTTTGCCCTCTTACTAATCCCTTGCTTTGTCTTAACTTAATATCTTCTGTACACCATCGTTAGGCTAATTGGTTTTCTTCATTCCCTACCAGTCGGCACCAGCCTAAGGTTTGGAAGAAGACTATCCAATTTGCGTAATAGGTGTACTATCTCCTAAACCAAGGAGTACTCGCAACCTGAGAGAAGGTAAAAGGAAAAGACAACTGAATAATCCTATCCGTTTTCTCCAGAACCTGAAACCATCCTCGAATAAATTCCTTCGAGTTCGTATCTAACCATACGATGGTTTTGTCCAATGGAAGTAGACGTTCGTAGTAATACGGGGTGTCCTGGAGAAAAGGGTAAAAGTAGGAGTGGCAATGAGGTTTGCAACTCTGACAATCCAAAAGCCAGTGTTTTAAGAAGGTTCGGTCAATTTTGGTCACTGAGTCATAGTCTTAGGGTCGGGTCAATGGTCGCTGCCAAAGAGAGAGAGAAAAGAAACACTCAGCATGCACTCTAACCTAGATCAGAATGGTTACCAATTTATCTAATCTGGAAACCTCCCACTGTACCTCAAATTCTCCTCCAAACCTGAAAGAAGAATTAGTCGGGGTCACCCGAGGAGTAAACTAACTCATCAGTGGGAATCGGGATTCAACTATCATTGCATGACAACGTGACGGAATCCACTCACGGTATCACACTCCAGAAGGTATGCACATATCTGGCAAGTTTCAGTTCTTTTGAAACTCCCGATGTGATTTCTGCCCCATGCTCTTATGACCTTGACTTTGGCCAACATATCATAAGTCACATGTCAAGTTCTACCCGTCATTCTCCAGGTTAATTTGAATCCACCCGTACCTACCCTTGACTTTGGCCAAAATGGCAGTACGACTGTCCCAAACCAACGCATCTATCTATGCTGCATATGAATAACCAACAGCTACCAAACACTGTGCCTTGACTTTGGCCAACATACACAGCTTGAATACTATTGACTACCCATATGAAACGACGGAGGGCTACGAATGGTTTCTGGCGAAAACCTTTAACGTAAAGAACTTGATATCGTTGAAGGAACGGATAGCTTTTTGAAAATATAGTGACGAAAACCTTCGCTAAAGAGGTCACTCCCGGTGAAGGGATCTCGGCTCTTTCCCCGTAGAATGAGGTGCAGGATTTTCCAACTGAATACCGCGATGCAAAGCAAAAGTAATCGGCTATAGTGAAGTCATTGCCCTGACGCAAACTTTTTGTCCAAGGGGTCACTCCCGGTGAAGGGATCTCGGCCCTTGCCTCGTCGACTGAGGAGCAGGATATTCTAAATGAATACCGCGATGCAAAACAAAAGTGAACGTCCTTGCAATAACAGCTTTTTGAAAAGTGTTCCAACAACATCAGATTAGGTTTGTTTTTAAACTTGCATTGATCCGAATCAACGCAGTCCCATCAATTGATCACACCAAAAAGAACGAAAATATACTGATGTACGTATATGCCATCCGCATTCGCCACTGGGTCCCGTCATTACCCGTTAGGTTAGCTAACTAACGACAGAGCGGGGACTGGACTAGCGCGGATGTAAAACATATACAACATCTACTAATATATATACCAATATATTATATTCGCTCAAGGCGTGAATAAAATGCAACATCACATAAATGTACAGCATCACAGAAACAATACAGATATCTGGGATCCCCGGGTTTCACAGAGCCGCTGAAACCCGACGTTCCCCTGGTCGTGTGGATAGCCTGTGCAATGAAATCCTAGACCCCTACGGGCGCGGCAAGTCACCCGCCAAAACCTGAAGCGAGGCAGCCCCCTTCAGCACCGTGAATGGACCACCCAGCACTTCACGGAATCCGGTAACTTGGGCACCCCTCCTGGGTCAACCTGTACCCCCTACGAGTGCGGCGAATAGCCTGTCAATCCTAGAGTGAAGCCCCCTCCGTCTCAATGCCATGAGATGCGGGCTTGTTGCCCTCTAGAACCCGGCTATCCGCGCACCCCTCCGCGGGGCAATCCTAGTACAGAAAGTAAAATATACATACAACGGGTACATCGACCGCAACCTGGCCGTGCCCCAAAATAATAATACAAACAGGCAGTGACAGCAGTCCACATGTCGGACGCTCGCCCCGCAATATCAAATGTACATAATACAACCACAACTGTACTAGCATTGCATCCAGGCTATCCCCCACGACCGATCCGCAACATCACAGCAAAAACAGAACATCAACGTGAAAGTCACGTTCGCAAATCCGTCTAACCGGGCTATAGCAGTTAGACCGGATTTACCGATCAAGTGACATTCACGGTCGCAGATATAATGTAAATACTGTGAAATAATGTGTTTAAAATATCCGATCAATCAAATTTTAACAAGTGGGCCCCAAAGCATTACTGTAGCAGATCAAGAAATTCTGGGCCCAATATTAATATTCCAAAACCCCAATTTTAACCCCAGAAAGGAACTGTAGAAATTTGGTGCAGGGATCTCCACAGTGTGCGGCAGAACCGCGGCGATAAGGGGGTGTTTGCGGCGGTTCCGCGCTCCCACAGTGGAATCACTCCATCGAATTTTTACAGAGCTCTTATAATCTCCAGTACATCAATTTTATACAACCTGAAAAATTTTTGGAGACCAAAAAATTTCAACAGAAACTGAGGCTAACAAAAATGTAGATTTTGGAATTTTGGTCGATCGGAAATGCAAAACACATTAAACCAAGCTAGACTAAGTTAATGGCGAGTCTCTGATACCACTGTAAGTGCACGGCGGCGCCCCGGCCGTCAATCCGACGGCCAAATGCGGAAGCGGTGATAAACTTTAATTTTTCTTGAACTGGCAAACCGCCGCGCACTAATACCCGGATCGAACCATTAATTAGTCCTAGCTAACTACAAGATGGGGAAGAGAGATATACCGACAGATCCGAGTCCTCCGGTCTTCTCGTCGTCGTCCCGATCTCCTGCGGAAGCTCCGGTCTCCACCTCGTCGCCGGAAGTGCACCACATCGCCTACTTCTTTTACGGGCTCCCACCTCAATGCCGAGGCAACTCGGGCACGAAGCTGGCTAGTCGACGTGCCCAAGATTCGCTGTAGAATGTGTAGTGAAGAAGTCTCATTTGGGGTTTATGGAGGTGCCATTTTGGTGGAGGAAATGAGGTATGAACTTTTGTGGAGGAACTTGGGGATTTTTCTAGCATCAAGAGAGCAAATATCCCCACTACAAAAATGGGCAACCCCTCCTCCATGCTTGGCCGGCCATAACTAGAGGAGGAGAAGAGAGAGGGGTGTGTGAGAGTGGAGCCATACTCATATCATGCAAGAGAGAGAGAGAGAGGAATGGTTATCATATGGAAAAATGATCACAAAGAAAACCCAACACTCAACCACCAAATCATGCAAAGAAATGATCACCAAAAGAGAACCTCACTCCACCACAACCATCATGAAAACCATGTCATATGAAAGTCAAGCCATAATGGAGAAGTCAAGAAGTCAAGGTCAAGGAATGGAGCAACCATCATGAAACCATCATGATATAACAATAAGCAAAGACCCCCCTCCATAAATGCTTATTTGCAACAATGCAAATAAGCCCTCCTCCACCAAACTTCGGCCAATGAACGATACAAAGGAAATTGGCCGAAACGGAAAGCAAACTGGCAACTCCAGAAAACTGGTCCCGTAATAAATTACAGGAAAAACCCCGATACAGTGCATACACACCCGCATCTGTATTTCGACCGAAATACAAATGCAATGAGACAAAATCTACACTGTACTATACTAGGATCCGGCTTATACCAAAACCGGCTAGTAATATCTGTTCGATCCTGATCCGTGCAATACCGCACATATCTGATCGAACCCTGCCATATAACCATACGGCCTATAGTACAAACTGTCCGATCCTGATCCGTGCAATACCGCACGTATCTGATCGGACCTTGCCATATCTCCATACGGCCTCTACAACCTTTCGCCCGAAAGCTGAGTAACTGAATGTGGGGGACTCTAAAGACTCGTCAACACCTTGGTTGTGGATTTAACCACTAGCACGTCAGAGGTATAAGCCAATACGTAACGGGCTACCAGGTATTGACTAAAAGGGACGTCTGTGAGCGAACTCAGCCTGACAACCCTGCTGAGCCTGTCAGTGACAATATCCGTACAGTCCGGTCCGTTCGTCTATGAGCATCGCATGGCGGGCCTAGGGGTTGGTAAAAGTCAGACCCCCAAAAGCGGTACAAGTCGTGTCGGAGTGTAGCCCAGAACACCCTGAGATACTACTGGAATGCCTACCAGTAAATCTCCTGCCTTGGCCAAGGACTTCGTGTAATGGCTCTCCTAGACACAGCGCGACCTCACCCCCAATACCGGGAGAGACGAACCCCTGAAGATACGCTCACTGCCTCCATGTGGCTCGGGACTGTACCCAACTAAAACCTGTTTGCACGACTCCTTTGAGCCGTGGTAGGGTAGTAATCAAAGTACAGTGGGAACTCATACGAGACAAATGACGATCCCCAGGTCGATGAACTAACCTGTACACATGTCACCAGGGAACTGCCATCTGACGTCTGGTATATGACCAACTAGCATGTTCCCGGCGAGTCCTGTCCGGTGTACTCATAACCCAATGAGCACCTGTATACATCTTAGGTGATCCAACTGACACCAGTGGCTTATGAGACCGGCCACCGCCCCTCGTCGGGGTCTCGACTGTATACACTAGTCTACTCTGGAGTATCGATGCCCTGTCTCGAAACTCACACGACTAGGGACCATTTAAGGATATGCTTATAGACCCCAGCTCCCACTTATATGATCGCCCTCATACTGCTGGTGGTCAAGCAAGAATCCTAGGGGCTCTATCAACGTGTAATAGCAACTTGTCAGGTCACCTAAAACAGTACACGATGATAAAGGTAAACCAGATAGCATACAATCATCTCGAGTAAGACTGTCCTACCGGGATAGGTCCTCCATCAATCATTGCAATCACGTACCTGTGATCTAATAATTGACTCTGAGGGAACTATCTCCAACAGTTAGTACATAAGTTACGCGGCTAAAAGACAAACTAATGAGTCGCAAATCCATACCTTCCAACATCTGCGATGGCACAAGGGAAGGCTGGGAGGTGACCACCGCCAAGGCAGTAGTTGACGGTGCTCCTTCGAGCAATGGAGCATCGGCGCTGGCCGCACCTGCGTTAAAAAGAAAGACAAACTTGTTAGAAAAGGTCGCAAGATATAAAAAGAGGAATGACAGTAACTCGAAATTTACCCGATGAGCAGCCAGCCGAAATGGAGGCGTTTCCCTCCTCCAGCGACACGAGTCCTCCTCCCGTAGCCTCGTCACCGGACTCGACGGGGGCCATCATTGTGCTTGCGCGGCCAGGAGACGGCGGAAGAGCATAGGTGGAGAGGGCAATGATCGGAGCATTGCCGGACTCTTAAGAGAAAGCGGCTGACTCTTCCCCAAGAGTCGTTCCCATCTTACCCGCTACTTCTTCGGGCTCCGTGGTCTCCGTCGGTTCATCCGCCGTCACTACGAGGTCGCCGGCCTCAAGCGCCTCGTCCGCCACTACCCTGGGCTCAGTTATAATGATCATTTCATCCGCCGCCCCTTCAGGCTCGGCATCAATGACCTTCTCGGCTGCGGATCCCTCGGCCCCTAACTCAGGCTCCATAACCCCATCGACGTTGCCCACCATCGGCTCAAGTTCGGTCGGTGCCTTCCCCCCTGTGTCCTTGGGTTCAACAGTCTCTGCCTCCCCCTCGGTCGGACTTGGCCCTGCAAGATGAGATGCATGAGAACCGGCAAGTTTACAATTTTTACAAACAAAATTCTGAAAGAAGTATTACCTGAGGTGGACTTCTCGTTAGCCTCCCTATTGGCGCGAATCTCCTGTCTATGGGCTGTAGACAGGGCGACCGGGGACTCTTCTGACGGGGTATCGGCACGAGGAACGGTGCTTGGGCCCGCTCCCGTGGCCAAAGCGGCCCGGCGCGCCTTCGCCTCGCGCCTCAGCCGCTTCCTCTCTTCCCGGGCCGTTGAGACGGACCTCACCAGAGCATCTTTCATTGAAGCGTCCTCGTCCGTGTACAGGGATGCCTCTAAATTCTTCAAGGCATCCCTCGTCGACTTGTCAAGTCGAGACTCTTGCAGCAGCCCCGACGAGACCGGAACTTCAGTAACAGGCTTGGGGAGGATCCCCGCATCAACTGGTATAGCCCCTGCAAGGAAACAAAGGAAGAAGGTTAGGTTGACCATCATAAGAGATAACAAAAATTTTTTTTTTTTAAAAAAAGGGGGTGGGACGTACCAGTGCCCGCCAGAGCGCGCTTCTCCTGCTCCTCTTGGAAGGTCTTTAAAGAGGCAGCAATAGCTTCTTCGGTAGTGACACCTGTTGGAAAAGGGGGAAAGTATTAGTCAAAAATAATGATAAAAAATATATATATGCGAAAAAATGACTAAGAAAGCAGCTAATGGTTACCTGACTCAGCGAGTTTACTTAACATCGCTTCGAGCCTTGCTGATCGCTCAAAAGCTGCAATAGCGGCCGCCAAATTGGTGTCTGCGGGGTCTACCAAGAAGCCTTTATTGCTGCCATATTCACTTATTCCTTCGGTGAGAGGGGCCTCAGGCTCTAAACCGAGGATCGCGTCGAGGGAAAGGATCGACTTCTTCTTCTTTTGCTCGCCAGCTCTAGATGCGCCTGGGATTGATTTGCGCTTGGCAGGCACCTTGGGGCGGCGGGTCCCGATATCCGCTCCTGCGCCGGACTCCGGCGATACTACACTGACCGTCTTTGTGCGAGCACGAGGTGCCGGTGGCACATCCACCATAGCGGGCAGCGGCAATCCACGCGGGGGGCTCAGCACGCATGGTCGGTCAACTCCGGCATCTTTCAGCAGAGCAATGACCGGGGTCCTTGGCTTCAAGGGAGCCTTGCGATCACCGCCGGGAGGCGCACCCCTGTGGTCAACCAGCAGGCGCTTCTCCATCAGGATAACTGGGCCCATTGCATGCGCATACCAAGCCACGTATGTGTTGAGTACCTTGGGGACACAGCTTGGTTCGCTGATGAAGAAATAAGAACCCGTGTTAAGCCGCATGAAATGGTGCGTTGCATTCTTTATCCCTTCTCGGCTGACCACGGGCTTTTCCAAGAAGGCTTCCATCGGGATCCCCTGGTGATAGCTCGATTGCTGAGCAAACCGGTGGGGGTTATACCTCATGAAGAGTGCCGTCTCATTCTGCCTAAACACCAAATAATCCGGCCGAATGGAGTAGAGGTGGAGGATTTCCCGAGCCTTCAATATGGAAGCCCCGTCCTTAAAATCATCGTGCAGCGGCACTACCGACTTGGTGGTCTCTGAGGCTATTGTTATGACCTTATCCACAAAGGAAACCTTCGCTCCGACAAGACGTGGACGGAGGAGCAAGCCCCTCGATTCCCGCGGAGATGCAACCATAATTGAAGCGCCAACCAACCGCATAACTCTCGGGAGTCTGCATTTCTCAAAGAACGGAGGAATCTTATGGGTGCCGAACACCCCTTGCACGTGCATTTCCATCCAGGAGGTGAAGTAGTGCATCGGGAAGTTAGCGGGCTGTACCCCAGGTTCACTAGCGTCCGCCGCTATGCTAAGTCCATTATAAAGGTAAGCCAGCCCGGCGATTCCTACCGATAACTGCAAGTCAGCCACCATCCGGTGCGCTGGGTAGAAAACAGATGACCGCATGTGGCGCGGGCGCATGGGAAAAGCAAAGCTGCACAGCCATAAGCCCAGAAACCCTACAAAAAAGGTTTCCTCATCCATACCCCGGATAGCGATTTCCGAGAAAGGAACGACGGCGGCACCGGGGAGATAAAAGTCCCTTTGGTCATTCTCTGATATGGGTCGGCGGTCCAAGCCGAAGCCAAAAGGGTCATCAAGTTGGGCAAACTTCTCGCTCTGCTCCGATAAGAACTCTGGTTGGATAAAGTGGGCAATAAAATCGGCGAAACTGACGCTCCGGACACCCGATTCCAGATAGAGCCCTTCATAAATCTCCAGCACCTTCACCAAGCCCGGGAACTGGTGCTGAATGGCGTTCTCCGGAGTCAAGTCAAACACCAGCGGTTTAGTAGCAAAGACGTATTCAACAGGAGGAAGCAACTCCTCGTAGTGCTCCCCCTCATTGGTAGACCCGAGACTTCAACAAACTCCTCCAAGGAGATGGAGACCTCCCTGTCCGTCATCAGGAAGGTGTGGGTGGGGATATTCCATTGTTCAATAAAGGCCTTGATCCACCACGTTGGAGGAGAGGGATACTCGAAAAGCTAGACGTAGATGGCCGAATATAAACCAATCTTCGTTAGATGAGTCCTTTTCGCCGATAAGATGTACCGGGCCCACTGCAAATATCCGGCGGGCGGTCGCGGGACCAATCCAATATTATAAGCCTGTCCCCAAGGGCGTGCTTCACCCTGACAGATTCGCCTCCCTAGAATGTCTATTGCCGACGGCGGCTGCACGGGAATGGCACCGATTGCAGGCTGGAGGAGGTCATCAGAATTCCAATTTTTGACCTCCACGGCATACTTAACCGGGGGTTCGTCCGCATAGGGGATCGTAACTATAGGCTCAGATGGCATGGCAGAACTGAAACTGCGGCGATCCTAGATGATTTCATTGTACCACCTACCCCACAAGTGAAGGTTTTTGTACTTGGGGTCGTGATCTTTAATTAGAGCGAGCACCACTCGGTCCACCGGTGCCTGGGAAAACCCTCCCTCCGAGCGAACAAACGGAAAAGACAAATTACCAGACATGTTTCCTGCGGAGGGACAAAAAATTTAATTAGCCGTCAGTGTTGTAATTCCAATGCTTGGCATTTTAGAATTTTACCCCATCATTAGATGAGACTGTCAATTAATGAAAAGATCCCCAAGAGAATATCCTCATTGATGGGAAGTCCCTAGAGACAAGGAGAAAATCTCCTCTTTTAGAGCAAAGCTCTGTCACAGAGTGACATTTGTCAAACTCTGGTCTCAAAGGGATAAAATATCTTTAAAAAAGAGCCTAGCTCTATAATAATGATGGAAAAATCCATCAGAAAGGAAACTTTAACTCCTAAAAGATTAAAAATTTAGGATCTTAAAGATCCATGAAAACTTTTAAGAGTTCTCCATTTTCAGAAAAGATCTACATTTGATTCATGAGCAAAGCTCTGTTCATGGGTTAAAACCCATGAACGAAATCTCTGTAGATCTGTAAGTTCTTGAGAGCAAGGCTCTATTAATTAAATTTAATTTAATTTAAGACTTTTACCTAAAATGATTGTAAGTTCTGAACTTTAAACTTTAAAGCTCTATTAATCAAAATTCTTGAAAGTTGTAAAGAATTTTCTAAGGACCAAGGGTCCTATTTATAGGCGCCTGCGCCTCTTCAACTTACCCCTTTTGATCCGACGGCCAGGATCTTGCCACCGCTGCACTCACGTGCGCGCCACGTAAGCGCAACGGTGGGGGGGCATTTGTTTTCCCCAATCAAAGCAATGCTCTGTTTGAATTTCAAAAATTCAAATTTTGAAGCAACGCTTCAAATCCCGTGCGCTGCGCGCAACGCGCCACGTGTCAGAAGTTGATGCGTCAGCACAACGCCCAAGGCAATGCGTCCAATCAGAGCAAGGCTCTTTAAAAATAAAAGTAAAGGAAGCAACGCTTCAGTTGCGCAAGCGCTGCGTTGCGCGACACGTGTCTGCGTGGTTGCGCAGGCATAGCTACGCGAGCGCAGCGCAGTTGTGCAAACACAGTTGCGCAAGCGCTGTGCTGCGCGAGCGCTGCGCGGTTGCGCAAGCACAGCTGCGCAGGCACAGCTGCGCGAGCGCTGCGCAGTTGCGCAAGCACAGCTGCGCAAGCACTGCTGCGCAAGCGCTGCGCTGCACGACGCGTGTCTGCACAGTTGCGCAAGCACATCTGCGCAAGCGCTGCGCTGCACGACACGTGTCAAACGCTGAGGCGTTTACGCCAAACAGAATTAAAATTCTAATAAGATCTTTTTGTTCTTGTTAAAACAAGAAGATTTTCTTCTATAAAACAGAAGCCCTTGGATCAAAGATCCAACGGTGGGGAAAATTCCTCAAATCACTCAGAGAAAGATCTCTTTAACAAATTTAACTAATTTATGGGCACTATAAAAAGACCCCTAGATCTCAAATCAAAGGCATGAACATTTTTTTGTGAGAAATCAAACAGAGAGAACTCTGAAGAATTGGAGAGAATTTCTCAAGAACAAAAAAGGTAAAAAAAACCTTTAGAAAAAGAGAAAATTCTCTTATGAACAGATCATTGATCTGAGAACAAGATCAAGGATCTCTAATGAAAAGAAAAATAAATAATAAACAGTGCTTTGCACTTCTTTTTATGAACCATTGGTTCTGAATCTAAAAGATTCTCAAGATAACAGTGCTTTGCACTTCTTTTTATGAACCATTGGTTCTGAATCTAAAAGATTCTCAAGATAACAGTGCCCAGCACTTGCCAAAACTGCACTATTGCGCAAGCCGCCAGGAAGCGCCACGTGTCAGCAGTGCAACAGCGCAGCGCACTGACGCAACGCACTGCACTGTTGCGCTTGCGCTCACCAGAACGTGACACGTGTCACCTCTACGAGCGCTTGCGCTCATTAATTGACGCAAAACGCCTGACAAGCCACGTGGGGCACTATCAGAGTATTTAATGCTCTGCATTATTAAGAAAAGGGACAGAGTCCAATTAA
This sequence comes from Agapanthus africanus, assembly GCA_030015575.1. Taxonomy (NCBI): domain Eukaryota; kingdom Viridiplantae; phylum Streptophyta; class Magnoliopsida; order Asparagales; family Amaryllidaceae; genus Agapanthus; species Agapanthus africanus. Next base: position 259,631,866 of record CM057350.1, read on the forward strand.
AAGGCCTAATAGGCCTAATCAAAAAAATGCTCTGCATTATTAAGAAAAGGGACAAAACCCAATTAAAAGGCCTAACAGGCCTAATAAAAAATGCTATGCATTTTTAAAAAGGGGCAGAGCCCAACCAAAATAAAGAAAAATAATACAGTAAACGGGCAAGGGCCTAGCACAGGTCCAATAAGCCAAAGACAAAAGAATCTTGAAACTGGACTTAGCCCAGTCATGGCCATAAGTCCTCAAATTAAATTGACTGAGCACGGCTGCTCCCTAAATCAATTTACGACCGGTTCGAGGGTCCATCTCCGAACTCCTCTGACACCCATCGTTGTAATCCTTCAACGACGTCAGAGAGGTGACGGGTCCCGACGACCACACATCAATACGGACTGCGGGGTCCTTAAACTCGTGGACCGAAAAGTCCTTAAACTAATATTGGACCGAAACGTCCTTAAACTAATGATGGACCACCATGTCCCTAAACTAGAATATGGACCGAAACGTCTTTAAACTAATGATGGACCACCACGTCCCTAAACTGGAACATGGACCATTACATCTTTAAACTAGAATATAGACCGCTACGTCCCTAAACCGGAACAATAGAGCCTCCAAATGCTCTTTTGACCGGATCTAAACGATCCCGTTTAAGTTGATCATAGCCCCAAACACGGCTAACGTATCCTTAAACATTCAAATGGACTATAAAACTCCAAATCGACTTTGGTTCAAGGGTACATCTCTGAACTCCTCTAACACCTATCGTTGTAATCCTTCAACGACGTCAGAGAGGTGATGAGTCCTGACGGCCATATATTAAATGGATCACCACGTTAAGTTGATCTTAGTCTCATACAGGACTAACGTATCCTTAACGAATGTTTAAGTTGATCTTAGTCTCAATACGGCTAATGTATCCTTAAACTAAAAACACCAAACCCAAATCTAAGTAAATACGGATTTGGATGAATCTACGTCCTACGGGCGACGGCATTACTCAGTCTCCGTATACAATCCACGGGCAACCACAAACAAAACAAACACACATGACACGAAGTGAAATTCTGGAGAAGGAGAAAGTGGCTACCGCGATGCGGTAGCGTAATTAACTGCAGGGGCTTGCGCCTGCAAGGAAGAGCGTCCCCACAATCAAAAACCTCTCTGGCGAGGGGGAATCTGACGAAGTCTGCTACATCGGCCGCATCCGTCTAAACCTCCGATACACTGTGCCATAAATCAACTTGGCATCTTCGGAGAGGTAGACGGATAAAACCATATAGCATCTGCCCTGAATATCAGACAAGACGTCCTCACGTCGTCGCCGTCCTTTGGAGGGGAACACCAATGTTGTTGTTCAGTATTCTTCCAGATCTCAACGTAGTCACGACACTCTCATTATGGTTCTGTTGTTCAAGAGCAACATATATATTATGTGGGTGATCAGGATTTAGGAGTGGTTGAGATAGAAGCTTTCCTTTCTCTCGCTCTCCCAAGGCCGTGTTCAGCTGTGCAACCTGGGCTTCGATGGTCTTGATGCTTTGCCCGTGTGTAGCGGTGTGTTGCACCAAAGACTGAATAGAAGACTGGATGTTGGCGGTGGATTGAGTCGGTTACTTTACAAAAGCCTCTAGACTCCGTTCTAGCGAGGAAACCTTATCGTTATTTGATGGAACAAAGTTGTTGTTTTGAGGAAAAGAATTGTTGTAAGGTGCAACGTTGTTTGTCAGATTCTGAAAAGGTTGGGGTTGGAAATGCTGCTGAAATTGTTGTTGAGCTTGTTGTTGAGGAGGAGGAGGCCTCTGAAAGTTGTTTTGGCCTTGGAATTGATGCTGGTTTTGATTCCAGGCGAAATTAGGGTGGTCCCTCCAACTGAGATTGTATGTGGAAGAGTATGGATCGTTTCTTGGTCTTTACTGAAATGCAGCATTAATCTGATCATGTCCTTGAGATAGTGAATTGTAAGGACACTATTCGGTCAAATGAGATGGATCCGAACAACAAGCGTAAATGGTACGAGGGGAAGGAACAGGGGCAGGAGAAGAAGATGAGAATTTTCTCTCAATTGCTTCCAGTTTCCGCGTGATTGCAGCCATCTCGGCCTTCCTTGCAATTGAGATATCGAGTTAGTGAATTCTTGTCCTATGGAGACCTGAAGAAGTTGAAGAGGTTGAAGCATTCAGTCGGGTGCTCTCCCACTGTAGCGTTTGTTCCGCAAGATCGTCAAAGAATTGCCAAGCCTCCTCGTCAGATTTGGACAGGAAGTGGCCTTGATAGATGGTCTCCATCAACTGTCTAGTTGCTGGATTCAGGCCCTCGTACAGAGTTTGGAAAAGTTATCATTTCTCTATACCGTGATGAGGACACTGAATAAGGAGGTCCTTGTACTGGTCAAAGCACTTCCAAAAAGGTTCGGTTGGAAGCTGGGTGAATTGATTTATCGCATTTCGAATCAGTGCGGTCTTATAATTCAGGTAGAATTTCTTCAGAAACGCTTTTACAAACCCGTCCCAACCGGTTATCGAATGAGATGCGGTGCTATACAGCCATTTTTCAGCAAGATTACACAGAGTGAAAGGAATAATTCATAGCCGTATAGCGTCATCAGACAATTGGGTTGTCTTCATCATCGCACACACGTTTCGGAATTTATTGATGAAGATGTAGGCATCTTCAAATTCAAGCCCATGAAATTTGGGCAGCATGTTGATGAAGTGGGGCTTAATTTCGAAATTATCTCCATTGGCCGATGGGAGAGAAAGACAAGTGGGGAGTGCAGCGCGGGTAGGATAGAAACGATCCTGGAGCGCAACTCGCTGCGGTGCTGCTGGACGTGGTTGCGGGTTATTCGCACCAAGTGGAGGTGGAATTAAACCCGGGGGAAGTAAAGTGATGTTAGGAGGAATTCCCGACATCTCGGAAGAAGAATTTGGTGAAGATGAAGGTGAAGATGTATGAACAGAATCACGGTCAATATCAGAGTTGGCCGGTAAAGGTAAAGGTGAAAGAGGCGTTGAAGGAGTTTCGACGTCGGAGTCGATCGCGTAATCGGTAGTGACTAACATAACGCGGACTAGACGGGCACTAATGTCCCGAGTCTAAACGGACATACACTAAACGAGTTTAGTGTAATCAAAGCGTAGAATGTGAGGGTAAGAAAACGTCAATAAAGAAAAGTTGGTGAAAGGTTGGTGGAATGGAAATTTGGTGACAAATGGAAAGTTTTTATAAATGTTTTAGGTTTTTTTTTACAGAGTTTTGCAAAATATATACGGATTTATGGACACAGCTTCAAACAATCAAAGTCACAATATGCACAATCACACCTAGAGCTATGGTCTTCAAAGACCACTAGACTGCTCCTAACTGTTCCAAAGTGACAAGTTGTGAGATAATCCTCAAATCGCATCTTCACTGCCAATTGTGGCCAGGTAAGCACAAGTGAGGTAAGGAAGGTTCCGCTCACGAATCACCGTGAGACGGGCCTTTTAAAATTACCTCATCACTTGTCTAGCCTAGACACCACAAAGTCAAGTTTAGATAAATGACCGAATGCCCACAACCTTCCTCTGTCCTATTGAGCACGACAAGTCCTTAGTTGGCTTAGTCTAGATATTTTTTAATTAATCTCCAGGATAATGCGTATGCTTTTAGTGATTTTTGGGGTCTTAGGAAGGGTGATGAAATCCCCACCCAATCTGAATTGGTGTTATAGCCCGTTAAAGTCCGTATTATTTATGCAAAACGATAACAAACAAAAATCTAAAACACTTGCAAAAATTTTATTTGGCGGTGGCGCAAAGAATCCTGCACAAAAACAGTTTTATAGGAGAAGGGGAGAGAGTGTGCGCAAAGAATACTGCAGAAAAATTAGTTCAGTGGAGTTTAGAAGGAGTAGACAGAAGAATTGAATACTCACAATTTAGAACTTCAAATTTCTTCCCTCGTGCTAAAGTTGATCTCCTCTTCTGTTTCAGAGCCTCTGAGTCTTTAATTAGTCACTTAATTTGCTTCAGAATTTGTACGGTTAGCCGCGGTTTCGTCATGATCCGCCGCGGTGTGGCCGCGAGATGTGGGTCTAACTCCCCACGACTTTGTCACTGAACTTGATCTTCTCTCTATTCTGCACACTTGCATAAAAAGAATAAAAAATAACAAGATGATTTTTACAGTTTTGTTTGTTTGTTTTTATATATTTATATTCACAAATTAATCCGAAACAACACAAAGAAATAAACTACCGTCTCCCCGGCAACGACGCTATTTGATTGTTAGACTTTTAGTGTGCTATTTAAATTACCGCAATGAAGACGGTTTCGCTTGGTTGCTAGCCGGTTGAGTACGGGTCGATCCACGGAGAGATGGGAATCTTTTTCTTAGTATTTTAACGAGTTAAGTCTAAAGTGTCCGAGTTTGTTCAAAGATAACTATGTGCTTAGATATGTATGATAATAGAGCTTGTTAGGGTTAGGATTAGGTTAGTTTGAGTTAGGAGTTCGCTCACTTCTTTCGTTTGCCACTCTTGATATCGATATAACGGTAATCGGCAACAACGGGGATTAGCATGACTAGGAAGGAAACTTGCGAGTATAAGCTAAGATTTCTAACGCTTAGTTCATTCCTTTTGGTCCTTGTCCGTCCATTATTGGCTCTTAGCCATAACCTCCGGTCAATTCAACCACAACCGGTCTCACTAGGGTGTCACCGCTATCATATAGGATAGGATGCCGTAGGGAGCGGATTGTGGTTACCTTGACGGGAGTTCGAATCAAGATGTTTGGAAAAGAAAAGAGTGAGAGATATTTCCTTCTCTCTAAGTTTCCTTATCCTACCCTAACAAGTGAGAAACTACTCACTCATTATAAAAGAAAAGGAAAAGAAAAGAAACAAAGTAGAAAGAAAGAAATGAGGTAAAAAATTACAACTAGCTATTTGGGACCTCACCTAGGCAAGGATCACTCTTAAGTATCATGGTTGTAAGGATAAAAGAGAAGAAGAAAAAGAACAAACAAAAAAAAAAACAACTACTTATCAAAGAAAATTACAAGCAACACATGTAAAAACTAAATTACAAGACATGCATAAAAAAGGAACTCTTCTTCATTTATCATTCACTCAAAGCTCTCACTACAATGATAATGGAGGAAAGATGAAGAAGAAAGAGAAATTACACAAAATTCTAACACAAAACTAGTGAAAAATCTATATCCCTCCTATGGCTCTGGTCTGGAGTATTTATAGGCAGTGAAATGAAGCCCTAAGGTCTTTTTCTGAGCCATTATAAAATACCAAAAGCAACCCTGAAGAATTGACGCGAGTCGCCACGTGTTGGCCTCGGAACCGCCGCGAAAATGGGCTATTAGCCGCGGAACAGCGGCGCTTTTGGGTGATTGATTTGTCGTTTTCTCTAGAGTGTCTTGTGCTGCTATATTGCTCTGTTTAGTACACTTGGTTTTGCAAAATCATTCCATTTTTTTCCCAGATTTTCAACAGTCCAAAAGATGAAAGAGTGTGGACCTTTTGCTTTGATTTTCTCGAGCTCCACGTTATCAACTTGATTCTCGTGCTTCCTCTCTTTTGCTTTGTGCATGAATGACCCTTGCTTGACTTTTGTCTCTCGAACTGGTAGGCGGCACCTGACGGATGGTGAGCGGAACCCGCATTTTTATCCGTTGTTGGCAGTTGTCCTGAATTTGTCGTGACTTTTCATGATTTTCATTGTTTTGGGCTGAGAACCTGTAACCTACAATTATGTAGAAAACATGGATCAAAAGTACCTACCTATATGCAACGCGATCAAGAATGGGCGGTATAAAAGTGCAAAATTCTGATATGAACAGGCACACATTGGATCATGACCACCCTTGTACTTTTATATTCTATTGTATCTAGATAAACTCCATCAAATCAGAAACTAGATTTTTGTATATTGGTAGACCTAAACAGACTTGTGTTGCGAGACTTAGAGCGATGGGTGCATATTCACTTCTTTTGAGGTTTTTGATGTCTTGCTTTATTTATTGTTCTTTCTGTGTTTGATCTTCGCTGTAGTGCGTCGTATATTTTCTGCTTATTTCGTGGTTGTGATTCCGCCAATTGGCGAAGAGCTACCTCCCGCTTGGGGGTGCCTATATATTGCATGTATGTGGTTTTGGATCAAAATATACAAGGGAGGTGTTGCCTAAATTTTTAAAGGGCGAAAAATGTTTTCAACTTTAGTATTAATTCACTTGCATTTTTCATATATCATTATCTATGCATTTAAAGAAAACTTAATTTCATTATACCTTTATTTCAAAACTGCACGTCCACTATTTTCCGCAAAAAAAGTTTAGATTTTTGGGTTTCGGCTTACTTGAATTACGTTACACCTTTAGACGTTACGTGATTCTCGTGCTGGTCACGTGCCAAATTTCCGGGTCGTGACAGGACCCCACCTAATTCAAGTAAGCCAAAAGCCCAGAAATCTAAATCTTTTTAGGGAAAATAATGGATGTGAAGTTTTGAAATAACGGCATAATGAAATCAAGATCTTTCTTTTAAACATAAGTTATAGTCTATGAAAATGCAATATTTTATATCTATCTTGAAAACATTTTTCGTCGTTTGAAATTTGGGCAGTATCTCCTTTGTAACTTTTAACCCGAAAACAATACAACAATAATAATAATAGGCATCCCCAAGCGGGAACTAGTTCTTTGCCAATTGGCGGAAACAACCACGCAAATATACAAATATACAACGCCGAAGGAGAGGATCAAACACAGAAGTAAAGTAAAGAAAACTAAGCATCATCAAGAAAACAAGACAATAATAAATCAAGAGCGTTACTCTAAGGCCGAAAGAATATACAACAGCGTTTTCTAAGTCTACAAATATACATAGTCTGGTTGATGGAGATTTTAACTAGATACAACTGAAATAAAAGTACAAGTACAATGGTGGTCACGATGCAAGTGTATCCCACTTAAAACAATGCAATCACCCGGAAGAAAGCGGTGTGCCAGCAAGCCGCAACGGAACCTGTGCGGTCAAACCTGTAAGAAAACTGTGGCACAACGGGGGTGAGTTGCCAACTCGTGAGTAAAAGACATCACCGAGTAGAAATCGAATGTATGACTACCTCCTAAGTCATACAGTACGATACAATAGTAATAATAACACGATAATATCAAGTAGTAGCAAGGGCAATAATATAAGCATATGAGCAATGTCAAGTACTCGTGTCCATGTCACAAAGTAATTATATGTCATGTATATTATGTATGAATGCATCATCAAATGGGTGTGTCCAACATAGACACACAAAATCATGATAAAACCTGAGTGCCCAGTATCGACACTCAAAAACATCATGAAACAGTGTCCATCAGTGACACATCATCCTCATATATCTCGGGCTCCGTGAGTCCGGATCGGCCCATATCATCTGATCTCATGACTACGGTCGGTATTCTCCAGATATCCGTCGCGCCAACTATCACCTGTCGGTAGTGCTCCCCTGCCGGGCTCAACGTCTCTCTATACGACCTTCTTGCCCCGGGGTACCACACCGGGTCCACCATGTACTCGCAGGCAATGTCTTCTCGCTCCTCAAATCGGGTAATCATATATCATATATGCTCCAGAACCGAGAAATCTCATGGTGGACGTCACACATCATATTAAGGAAAACCGCATTTTTCTTTTAAAATGAGCATAAGTTTTCAATTTCACATGCGGTTTCCCAAATTCAGAAATCTCATGAAAATCAGAATCTCATAATCATAAAGCTAATAATGAACAACGAATATAGGCATAGAACCCAACTGCGGTACATAACCAGAATGTAGGTATACGAATGTATGTGGCCTCTAAGTAAGAAATGCAATATCTAAATTAGCATGTGAGAGCAAGAATACTAACAATGTAATTAAACTACCAGCTATCAGGTTATACGAGTAAGATAACGGTTTCTAATATGTACGTGACATGGCAATTACCGATGATGATGTGTGTGAGCCGTCTAGTAAGTGTACGTGCAATATACGCATCATCGGTAATGGTGCATGTGTCCAAGCGGGCGAGATCATAACAGCTAATGAAAACACATGTATATACAAAATGAACATGACAGGAAATAAACAGTAAATGCAACATTATAATATATATATATCTATATATGAGCCATACAGTTATAGTATTGGAAATAGCGCGAATCGTTGTTTTGGAAAAGTAGGAGCTACGGTGTTTTGAGAAAAGAGATATCATTTTGAAAATCCGTAGTGTCTCTCGGATTGTCTTTTGAAATACATACGATTCGTTAGTTTTGGAAATAGGTATGACTCGAGCCTAATCTAACATCTATCTAAGCAATTAAAAAACTAAACTAAGAACCGAGTCGGAAGTAAATAGAAATCGAAAGAATATCCGAGTCGATATATCTAGTAGTCGGCGATCCAGCCTTATAGCATCACGTACGGTAATATCCATCCTACGGCATCCTCGAGTCAAGAGTGCGGATAAATCATCATATATATATCTCGTATGGTATAGTCCGTCGTACGGCATCCTCAAAATCGAGGGTACAGGTCAAATATCATGTATAGATCATATATAGATCACAGTTCGTACGGTATCATTCATCGTACAATATCATACTCAGGGGTACGGATCTAAGGTCATGTACAATCTATTATCTCATCGAATCACATGTTATCGTATGTTATGTATGTAACGCCCAACGATCCTTTAATATATCGCATCATGTACGATGTCTCATATCAAATCATATATCATCTCTTGACATCCTGTTCGACTCAAAACCATATAACATATCATATTCTCATCTTACACGTATATGTATACTATATATATATATATCAACACATCCATATATATATATATATATATATATATACATAAACCCACATATCATTTCAAGTGTGTGTGTGCGCGCGACAAAGCAAACCGACGACTCGCGACTAAGGGACTAAACTAAGAGTAAACTATCCTACAAGTACGCTTAATCTAACCTATAGTCTCCTAGAAACCCTATTTGCTAGGTATCCAAGTCTCGCATAAACATATATAATATATATATATATATATATAATATATATATATATATATATCCTACTCTACGGTTGCGGGGGTGCTATACGCCATCCACCCGACTTCTCCCGTAGATATATATCTACTTACCTTCGATCCTCGCTTATTGAAGTCAATGATGCTTTACTCTCCCTTGTCGTCCCGAAGTCCACACGAAAGTACCTACAGTTTAAACACGTCGTATTGTAAACACGAATCGAATACGAAAACCAAAGCGGTACACGAAACACACATAGGTTAGAACCTATGGTCTACACATGCAAGAATAACAACAACTCTCGACGTCGACGTACAAACGTCAAACGACCGAGTCAAAACCCAAACACCAAAACTCGATTCAGTAAAAGTCGTAAAACGAAAACAGAAACTTTGAAAAACATCTCCAGATTTTGCCTCAGGTGAAATTGGGACATTTTGCATATGTGGAGGGTCTAATTACAGGATATAGGAGCTATAGACCAAGCACGAACCAAATTGACCATACCCAGGCCTCAAATTACGGCCAATTGGGTTAAATCTGCGGCCAAGGGTTAGGGTTAGTGTCTCGGGTCTTGGGGGTAGCTTCTATGTCACTTGCATGCTCACTGTAATCGCTATATATTTTTCAGGTCCTCCGGGTCATAGCAGATCCCTAAATATCATTATAAATCCCACAAAATCCGATATCGGCAAATCTAAAGTTCAAGTCTTGAGGTTTAGTCTTTGGTTTTGTCCATAATATTAACACTACAGGGGTTGTGGTCACTAATTACACCTCAATACATCTTTGCAATACAAAATATCCCCCAACCTCATCTTCGAAAATTCTAACATCACTAATCTACACAAGTTCAACTCTAATGTACTATAGTAGGGTAGGAAAGCTAATAACTTAGCTAAAAGTATAAGATTTATCTCATTGAACAACTTAAGAGAACCCCTAGATGATCCAAAGTGTTCAAAGCCTCAACTTGATCCTACCATGGGGTTTGTAGTAAGGTAAGGAATACTTTTTGTGAAGGTGGCATAATGTTTAGTGGTGGCTTTGGGGGTGTTTAAGGGTGGTAGAGGAGGTGGAGGAAGTGGAGGAGTAGGAGAAGAAGAATGAAGAAGAGAAATGAGGAGCTGAGGAAAAAGATAAGGGAATGGTTCAAAGTGCTAGAACCTTCTCACACACACTCTCTCTCCCTCTCTCACCATGCTCTCATGTCCCTACTCATAATTATCTTTTCTTTTTCTTTTCTATTAAAACCCAAAACCATATATAAGTGCAAACGAAGAATGGTTCAAAATATGTAACAAGTGTTTTGCAATATGTTTTGTTGCATGCCATACACATAAACAAGATCAATGCATAATTAGCGACATATTAATCAAGTTTAGCATTAACTTGCATAAAATTAATTGTATAATAATTTATAAAATATCCAAATCACATAAATTCTTTTGAAATTAATAATTCATATAAAATTTCCAATTATTTTTCAAACTATAAGTATATAGTCATATTACTTCATTGAAACCAATTTCTATATTTTTATAATATTCATGAAATTTATTATTTAGTTATTTAAATTCCAAAAATAATATTTTATTTTTCTGAAATGTTATAATTTACCCTTGAGTGAAGGTGTGCATAATCATGTGTGTAGTCGTATCCACCGAGATTGAAAGTATCATCGTTAACCATGCGACTGTATCCCCGGGAACTATCTCCAATATTACTATCAAAATACTTCGTTGGATCTACATCCGATACTTACAACCGCTCCTTCTCAACTAAAAGTTCAAAAGAATGCCCACTGTTTGTCAAACTGAATTCTATCATCATAGATGTTGTTTAATCGTCTATAATATCCACCAATGCATTTCCACTAAATTGAGACCATATACAAGTTAACTTAACCTTACTTTCTCGCGGATCGTATTTCGTCATTTTAAACATTTTATTCTCAAGTTCAGTATAAGTACTTGATATTCCTAATTGCATGGGTGTTGCACACTCGCCTACATACTCGGGACATTATGCACTTGTCACAATCTTCCCATCGTACTTACATAGAACGATTAAACTTGAACTTGACATTATCTACATCAAACAATTGAGTATAATTTGCATATTTACGATAATATTCACTGAAACTTAAATAAAAAATAAATTACCTTTGTTAATCAGGAATTTTGATAGATCTAGTGTTAGCTAGATTGGGTTTCTTCAAGGAGCTGCTGATGCAAGAGCTTTTGAGGTAGAATGGGAGAGAAAGGGGTCGACTGACTTTTTGGGGTTGTGGAAAAGTGGATTCGAAGAATCTGCTTTGCCAAGTTTTATATAAAAGCAGATTTCAAGAATCCGTCTTAATATAATTAAAGTAAAAGCGGATTTCAGGAACCCGCCTTCCCAATATTGCGGGAAGGCCTAAAAAATATTGGGAAGGCGGGTGGTTGGAACCCGCTTTTCCTTATGTATCATGCCCAGAAAACTGAGGTCACGTTTACGTGGCTATTCTCCTAAATATAAATTTAAGTATCCCGTTTTAATAGATTTAATATTAAATTAACCTATTTCCCAAGAAAACACCAATACCCACTGCCACTATTCCTTGAAGAAAGTAGAACATGAATTCCTCCACCGCCGCCGACGATAACGGGAACGCTTTTGCCGATCTCCTCAACTTCTGCAGCCGAGGACAAACCCTAATCGCCCAACTCCTCCTTCTTTCCGAACGCCTCCCCGCCCACTTCCGCGACCCCCGATTCGATCCCGTCCTCTTCGATCTCAGGTCCCGATCGCAAAACCCTAATTTCTCCAATCTTTTCGTTTGATGTTCCTATTTTGATTGGTTTTGTTTTGTTTAGGTACTTCGATTCTCCGAACGAGTTTGAGGCGAAGATCGAAGGGAATGCGGAGCTGGAAGAGATCGAGGATGAGCTTCGAGAATGTTGTGGGGAGTATATGGAGAGATTCTTCGTTTTTGTGAATGCTGCTGCTGTTTACTACTTGGAGTTACGCCAGTTCCTGAGTGATCTCAAAGTAAGCTGCGGTTAAGCTTATAGGTCTGAAAATATATTGATTTGTGCAGAAGGGCTAGCTATAGATGGATGACCAATTTGTTAATAGTTTTGAGCGAATTGGCTAAATCACAGAAAGCTACCCTGAATTTTCAAGCATTTGCAAAAGGGTAAATTGGAGAGAGACCTATAGTCTTTGCCGTTACCACCATTATTATCAACACCCATGTTAGTATAACTTTTAAAACGCACCATCTTTTTTCCCCCTTCCCACGTAAAAAATAGCGAGACAATGACTATAATTAAATGGCTCATCTAATAGTTGTATGAGTTTGCATGTATGCATGTGTGCGTGCACGCATGTGTGTGTTTGCCCGCGTGGGTGCAGGCGCACTTGAGTTCAACAAGGGAGGCGATGATATCAGTAGTAGAGAGAGTTTGAGTTTCATCAGCACCTACAGTAGTTCGATTTAGATATGCTCGTGAATTGTGATTGGAAGATGCTAGATGAAATTCCATAACAATATTAAGATTATGTGATTCCAACTAAATCTCCAAATCACTTGTTCAAAGTTGAATTTCATAAATTATCATCATCAGTAACTAACAGTTCTCTATAATCGAGTTTAACTTGTTATATATTGTTATCATTAATTTCCACGCCAATTTCCTAAATTTTCAAAGAAACGAAAATGTTTAAGGAGCCAATATACTGAAAAATACTACTTTCACACCCGTGGCACACAAATTGAACTTTCTAGAAATTTTAGTTGTTTTTCTTTTGCTTGTTGGAAACATATGGAACAGACACAAAAAATAATAAATTTGTAACAGGTAGAACACAAGGAAACTTACGTATATGTATGTATGTACGCATGTATATGTATGTATGTATATATGTATGCATGGATATATATGCATGTATGTATGTTAAGGGGTCTGTGGATGGTCCTGCGAGTCCCCCTAGAAATCAGGAGTCAACAGGGTCGGGTCTTGATGTGTGTGGGACCCGCTTTGTCAGTCCCTATTCATAGGGGTTTTATAGGGGCTGATTTGTAGGCCTATTTATCTATATATGTGCGCGCGCGCGGACATATATCTATATATGGGAAACATGCTCAATATCATTTGATTGAATTGTTGCTTGAACTCCTTGTTGATTGAAGAAACCTTTCCCTTCGATTGGTCATTTTTCACCAAAGACAGACATGAGGTAACAAATAAAGTATTTCCCTAAGATTTCGAATAGCCGAACCGAATTCAAGTTAATTATTTCACTTCGAAGAAAGACGATCAAACCATTCCTAATCATGGTCCTTGCAGATTTGATCATCCGTATGGGATAGGAAAAAAACTCCAGCTGTCTTTCTCTTTGAATGAGATCTCACTTTCAGCTACGTTTACAATAGCTATCTTTAACAAAAATCCCTTTTTTCAAATTCGGTCCTCCACTATTGCTGCCTGGTTTAATTCAAGCATGATACACTTTTTATTTATCAGGGGAACCCAAGTACTCTCCTGCAGATCCATGAATAGCTCTCAGGATTCTTTTTTCCCTTTTGGAATATACAGGAGTGAAACAATTAACCTATTGATATTGGAAGACAAAAGATCGATGCCTCATTTCTGGGTTCCGGGTGATGATAAGTGATTCAATTGTTGATGAAGAAAGAATCCTTGGTTCTGTTCTACATCTTTACGATAGTAAAAAGGATCGATCAAATTCTATTGAGTTTGACTTTTAGTGATACTTAGTTATCAAATGATTGAACTACTAGGATCAATTTACTTATGATACTTAGTTGACGTTCAGAATAGTATCTAATTAATTATGAGTTCAATAGATCTTGTTTAGCAGAACATGGATGTTCTTTGCTCATTATCAAACAATCACTTATTCAGAAACCTCGTGTAGGGATAATAGTTCTCATTTCCAATCTCATAGAAAATCCTTATTCACAATCCTTAAAATTCTAGCTGCAAACTCTTATTTTCCTTTCATTATGGTATTTTTGAGCATGTTCTTGGATGGCAAGCCTAAAAATGATCTTAGTGATTGAAAAGAATCAAGAAGAAATATTTTATCGGCTTAATTAAACATGAGTTCCTACATACATATATATACGGAGGGTCAAAGACCACTTCTTCTATTATAGCTGATGTGGGACTGAAGCTAATTACTAAATTATATTCATAACACTCCCTCACAAGTTGGAGCAAAGATGCCAATCATACCGACCTTGGACAGAAGACGAGTGAAGACCAGTCGAGAAAGAGGTTTGGTAAGGATATCTACCAATTGAGCCGAAGAGGAAATATGTTAGAGTGCAACCACCTTGTCTGTCACTTTATCACGAATGAAGTGGTAATCTATCTCGATATGCTTGGTTTTCTCATGAAAAACTGGATTCTCAAGTATGTGGATCGCTGCTTTGTTATCACAGGAAAGTGTAGTCGGAAGAGAAGATGAAACCTCAAGATCTGTCAGGAGGGAGGTAAGCCATACCAACTCAGTAACTGTTTGTGCCATTAATCTATACGCAGCCTCAGCAGAAGAACGAGCCATTACATTCTGCTTCTTACTCTCCACGTAACCAAGTTTTCTCCTAAAAAAACACAGTAGCCATTAGTGGAACGACAATCATCAATGGATCCTGCAAAGTCAGCATCTGCAAAGACTGTGAGTGACAAAGTAGATGATAGTTTGTAGAGAACATCCTGTTCTGGAGAACCTTTGATATATATGAGAATATACTCAACTGCCTTAAAATGAGAGGTTTAAGGATTCTGCATATACTGACTCACTTTGCTAATGACAAAAGAATGTCAGGACGAGTGACAACGAGGTAAATAAGCTTTCCAACCAGACGTCAATATCGTTCTGGATCAGGTAGTGGAGGATCCGACGGAGGGCTCAATCGAGATAGCTTGACTGTGGAATTCATAGGAGTGTCTCCTGGTCTATATTACAGAAATCCTGTCTCAGATTGAAAATCAAGTGTATATTGTGACACTTCAATTCCAAGGAAGTATCAAGTGACCCAAGATCCCTGATATTGAAGTGTGAAGCCAAATGTTTTTTCATCTTGGAGATGCCAGCAGAATCATCTTCAGTTACGATAATATTGTCAACATACACCAGCACAATCACCCTGCCCTGAGGACGGCTATGTGTAAAGAGAGATGTATCGGCGTGACTGCGTTTGAATCCAATCTGTCGTAGGACCGTACTAAACTTTTCAAACCAAGCATGCGGTAACCGCTTTAATCTGTATAACGTTTTATGTAGGGGATAAATCATAGACTTCCCCGGTCGCTCAAAACCAGGAGGCTGTTGCAGGTAAATAGTCTTCGAAAGATCGTCATTAAGAAATGCATTCTTCATATCCAGCTGATGAAGTGGCCATGCCTTAGAAACATCCAAGAATATAAGATCATGAACAGATGTCAATTTGGCAGCTGGCGAAAAAGTCTTAACATAATCTAAACCATACTGCCGAGTAAAGCCTTTGGCCATCAATCGAGCTTTGAGACGGTCAATTGTCCCATCGCGATTATGCTTGACAGCAAAAACCCATCGACAGCCGACAGTAGCAAATACCCTTCTTATTTGAAGGCGGATGTACCAATTTCCAAGTCTGATTAGAGCGTAGTGCGGCGATCTCCTTTAACATAATTGCATACCAACCTGGGTGTTGAAGAGCTTCCTGAAAGAGTAAGGAAGAGTGATGGAGACAAGGAAGAAACAAACTGACTAGCAGATGATGTCAGTCTATGATAGGAAATATAATTAGAAATCGGATGTGCTGTAGTACAGAAACACTTACCCTCGTGTAAAGCAATAGGAAGAGAGATCTTCTTCTGAAGGCAGCGGTGGTGGAGCAGGACCAGTGGATTGTATCGGAGTACCTACAGAAGAATCGTTAGGAATAGAAATGGTGAGAGGAGGTGGGACTTTTGGGTCATGATGGTGATGCACTTGTAGATAAGGGGACACAGGCGTAAAACTAGGGTCACAGGTCGAACAGATGAATCAAGCTCCGAGAAAGGTAGGTGAAGAACATGAACAAGAGAAGTAGGGTCCTTGACAGGTGACAGAAAATATCTGTTCTTCGAAGAAGGTCATATCGCATGAAGTACAAACTTTAGAAGTGGTGGGGTCAAAGCAAACATATCCTTTCTGGGATCGTGAGTAAGCTACAAATACCATACGGGTAGCACGAGGATCAAGTTTGTCTACCTGAGGACCTAAAATATGAGAATAGTATAGGCAACCAAACACTTTAGGAGGAACAGGAAAGGGATTGCCCTATGGAAACAAAACAGAGAAAGGAGACTGGTTGCTTAGAATCGAAGAAAGCACGTGATTGATATAAAAACAGGCAGCTAAGACCGTAAAATTTCACAATCGTTTAGGGTTGCATATACAAAAGAAGAGAATGAGCTACCTCAAGCAAATGTTTGTTCTTTCGTTCAACAATTCCATTTTGTCGAGGAGTATAAGAACATAAAGTTTGATGCAATATGCCATGTGTTTGACAAAATGCATCAAAGTCTGCACTAATATACCCCTTATCATTATTTGAATGAAGAACCTTTACAGAAACACCAAATTGATTAGTAACCCCAGCTACGAAGATTTTAAAGGTAGAAAAAAGTTCAGACCTATTACACAGAGGATACAACCAAGTCATGTGTGAATGATCATCTATAAATGTCACAAAATATTTATAACCATACACACCAGGAAATTTAAAAGGACCATAAATATCGGAGTGAAGTAAAGCAAAACGTAAGTCATGTCTTTTATTAACTGAAGGAAAAGAGGAGCGATAGTGTTTATCAAGAATATATGATTCACAACTGAATTCTGATAAAATAAGAGAAGGCAACATAGTACGTAAAAAAGAAAGGAGGGTGACCAAGTTGCCGATGCCACTGGATGTAGAAATAGCTGCAGACGTACCGGGAAGGTGATCAACGTAGTACAGTGCAATATGTTCATGCCCTCCACCAATCCGCTCTTCGTCAGAAGATCCTGTATTACAAAAGGAGATGGATAAAATGTTACGGAGCATTTAAAATTATTTGTAAGCTGACGAATAGAAAACAAGTTTGGTTTTAAAGATGGCACAATTAAAGCAATTTTTCAGGTGTAAAGAAGTAAGCGATAAATCAGCAGAGCTAGAGACAGATGTGGTATTACCATCAGCCATGAAAATAGACTTGTGAGGACCAGAAACACGATCAGACGGTCCATCACGAGACATGTGATGTGAGGCCCCGGAATCAGCGACCTATGAATTGGAATGAGAAACGAACGATATACCCGACGGAGTAGAAAGATTGACAAGAGCTACAGAAAAAGTAGACGATGTAACTGTCCCCACTCAGCACTGGATAAAGATAAATGGCCTGTAGAAGAGGAAGGTCGGTTAGTACCAACTGGTGTGAATGTCTTGCGAGCTGTAGGTGTATCATCAGGACAGCCATGCTTCTCCCAACACCAGCCTTCGCGATAATTGCCACCGCTGCAATAAGTACAATAAAAGCCGGCACGACCACGTTCACGTGAACCACGACCACGAGCAGTAATAAGGGGACAACTACGAGCAGTAATTGAGACCGAACCAGAATCCATGATGAATGGCGCAGAGGTAAATCACGAAAGAGCGAAAATAAGGGTGTCTAACATCCAAGCGAGTACAAACGTGAAGAAGTCAGAGTAAGACGATTGAATAGATCATCGTTATTAACCGAGAGGAGCGGAGACGACCATGTGGTTGTTGGTGAGGGCTATGACTAGGGTTTGAGAGGGCTGCGATAAGCATAGAGGAGGCGACATCATTGGAGGAGGCTGTCTACAAGCAGAGGGCAGTAGCCATGGAGGCTCCGAAGCGGGTGCAGGAGGCGTGGTGCTGGTGCGTGGTGCGGGTGCGGCGTGATGCGGGTGTAACATGGTGCAGGTTCGACGTGGTACTGCGTAGGCGGGTGCAAGAGGCAGCATGGTGCACGGTGGTGTAGGGTGTAGCGTGGTGCAGGGTGCTGCGAGAGCGGGTGCTTGTTGTGACGTGGTGAGGGCTGAGGAGGGGAGGTGGCGACTAAAGCATGAGGAGAGGCGGCTAGTGGGGGGGCTGAGGAGAGGGAATGAGGCGACTAGGGCATGAGGAGAGGCGGCTAGGGCATGCGGATTAGGATTAGGGATTGAGAAAGAGGATTATGGTTCGGTTTGTGGGAAATTAAGGCTTCCTCTCAATTCTTTTCAAAACTCTGGTGCCATGAAAAGAATCAAGAAAAATTATTTTACTGGCTTAATTAAACATGAGTACCTACATACATATATACAGGAAGGGTCATAGATCATCTCTCCTATTATAACCGATATGGGACTAAAGCTAATTGCTAATTATATTCAGAACAATGATATTGATATTGATGACAACGACGATATAAAAATTGATGCTATGGGTGATATTTATGATGACCTTGATATGGAGCTGCTAACTATGACAGATGTGCTAACGATGTATGCGACGCCAAAAATAGACCGATTTAAAATCACCCGTCAATTTGAATTAGCAGAAGCAATGCCTCCTTGCATAATATGGATTCCAAACATTCATGATCTGATGTGAAAGAGTACAATTACTTATCCTTTAGTCTAATAGAGTCATGTCTCTTCAGGGATTGTGAAAAATGTTTCACTAGAAATATTTTTTTCATTGCTTCGATTTATATTTCCCAAAAAGCATATCCCACTCTAATAGCTCCGAATTAATTAAATACATGCATTAAGATACGAGGGTTTCTTATTCCACAATGAAATCACTCTTTCATTCTTTCATATGGTAGGGGATTTCATTTGGAAAAGAAAATATTCCATACTAACGGATTATGGTCTATAACCATGGGTTTCAATGTATGCACTTACAATGAGTTCATATCAATTAGTATCACATAGAAGGAATCAATCAAAGAAACTATTACAATTATATCGACTTTTCATTGACAAACTTAGGATTTGCAAATCCTAGGTAAGATCAGTTCAAGATCATGAGGTCCTTTTCTATTAGATAGGAATGACTGCAGCTGCACAAAATGTCCTTTTAAGTTCTAAGTATTTGTTCTCTCTCTATGTGTGTGTGAAGAAGAAATCACGTAATATAGAAAGATTCTTATTTTTACAAATCGTACTGCGAACTTGGAACGAGCATGAAGAAATTAACGATGCTTTATCTTTTGAGTTGATTTGTCAAATCATTCGCTCAAGATTTTTGATCTTCACTTGATTCGGTGAGAAACTTGGACCACTACTTGTGAATTCGTCAAGAATGGTTCTGAACTAGGTCATGGCCTATTAGGCCCTGTTTAGGAATGAAGTCAAGTTTTTTAAACTATAGTTTCATTAAGTTAGCAAAACCAAACTCCAAAATCCCAATTTTGTCTTGTTTGGGGATCATTTTGAAGTTGAGATAACTGCAGTTATCTCAGCCCAAATGTTGAGATAAGTGCAGATATCTCAACTCCAATCTGATCCAAGTTATCTAAACTCCATTTTTGGAGTTTTAGGGCTTGGAAATTACAGTTTGCATACCTCCTACCTCCATTTAAAGTAAACTATAGTTAGCCTAACTCTATGTAGGAGGCGCACTGATGGGATCCTCATGGACAAAAAAAGATTGCAATGATTATGATAAAAATCGAGCGACATTAATTTTTCGATCCAAATCAAGAAATATGTTATATATGATGCAATATAGATCTATTTCAATCGTTGATTAAAGGTATTTTCTATGAAAATATGAATTAGAGTTTGAAAAAAGGGAAGAGGCCCTCAGCCCGAATAGACAGAGAAAGATTTCTTCAGTCATATAGTTTGGGCTTCTAGAATATGGAACCATTGTAGTAGTTTAGTAGATTATACTGAATTGGGATTCCCCTATTCGGCTGTCATTTAGGCCAAGCATGCCATTTATCATAAAGAGGATGAGCTTCAAGAGAATGATTCGAATTTTGTATATATGTTATATTAATTTATATATGTATATAGAGTAATGATATGGTGAGATGGTTAAGGTTAATGTGAGATGACGAATTTTGACCATCGGATTTAATCCAATAGCGTAGATCCCAATTTAATTAATTCCTTTTCTTCGAGGCTTTATCGCCTCAAGCCGGGCACAAATTTCCCCCTTATTCTTCATCATCAAGGTTCTTACCTTTTAACGGCTGCCGTTACATACCTTTCTAGAGTTGATCATCAACACTAACAAAGAAATTGAAGGTTTTAACTCTTTTCGAAATCAGAACTGATGCATGTCTTAGGGTTTGAAGATTTAAATTTTAAAGAATTAAGGATTCGGAGATGGTCCTAATCAGAATCCTATTGAACAACAAAATATTCAATTATTAGACAAAAAATTCTTGTTTAGAGTATTTAAAATTGATTTCTCTCATCTTTTCATTAAAATAGCTGATGGGTTTGGGAGGAATTATCTAGAACTCTTGGCATGAAACCCTGAACATTAGAGATAAAAACACCATTTTGGAAGAAAAGAATGCTTGGACCTGTGAAGATTTAGAGAAGTGAGAGAAAGAAAATTATGAGAGAGAAAGTGATTAAGGGAATGTAAAATGGATAGATTGGGATTAGCCCATATTTCTTTTTATATAGGCATTGCCATTTAACAATTACACCTCTGCTTAGTACCTATGCATTGCCATTTAACAATTACATAAGACGGGTCTTCTAGAATACGTTAGAAGCCCGTATGCAATGCATATATTCTAACACCTCCTCTCAAGCTGGAGCATATATATCATACATGTCCATCTTGTTATGGATAAAACACACTCTATTCCTTTCCAAAGGCTTTATGAATAAATCTGCAAACTGATGAGCATATTAAACATAATAAGTATCAATGATCTCATCTTCAACCTTTTCTCGCACAAAGTGGTAATCAACTTCGATGTATTTTGTATGCTCGTGGAATACAGAATTCGAAACGATATAAATTGCGGCCTTATTATCACAGTATAGTCGCATAGAAGAAGTGAGCCCAAAATGAAGCTCTCCAAGCAGAAAACTGATCCATACAAGGTCACATGTAGTGTTCTCCATAGCTCGATACTTTGTTTCTGCACTGGAATGAGACCCTACACTCTGTTTTTTACTCTTCCAGAAGACCAAGTTACCTCCTATAAATACACAATATATAGTGGTGGACCTGTGATCAGATGGGGACTCGTCCAAATCTGCATCTGTGAATCCTGCTAGCCGAGATGCCCATGATCTAAATACAGTAGACCTTTCTTTGGAGCATTCCTAAAGTATCGACGTATCCGAATCACCGTATCCCAATGGGCAACTTGAGGATTAGCCATGAATTGGCTCACGGACGCTGACAGGATATGCAATATCAGGTCAATTGACGGTGAGGTAATTAAGCTTACCAACCAATCGTCAGTATCTTCCGGGATCCGCAATATTGTGGACACCAGACTATATTGATCTTTGAATCTTTTTAAATGGAATTGCAAGGAAAAGGAAGGGCAAAAGCAAGCAATGGAAGAAGATAGCATATAGAAAAACCTAGGACATAAGGTGCGCAGTTTGCTGAGAGAGAAACCCAAAATGAAGAGGTGTTGGGCTGGAGTGTTGCATTGTTTTAGTGTTGGGACCACAATTCTCTATGGAAGTTAATCTTAGCCATTGAAAATTAAATCAATGGCTAGGATCCTAGTAATGGATCCTCCAGTGCCACCTAGGCACGGGAGGAGATTTGATTCCTTGTGAGTGGGTCTGTCCTTGATTGAAAAGACTCTTCTTTTCCCCTATGCATTGTAAAGAGTTGTATTGAACATGCATTTAATGTATGCACTGCACTGTGCCTTCTCTTTTTCTTTAATTTTCATCTCCTCCTTTATTCCTTTCTCTTGTGCCCCTCCATCTCTTTTTTTTTTTTGGAAATCAGAAGCAAGTATCACCATGAAGACTGTCACAACATCAACCAAGACTTTCGGTTAAGTCAATTACCCAGTTTCCTCCTTATTTTCTTATTGTTGGGAATTCTCGGGTCAGTATCGTTGATGTTTCATTGGTAGCGTTTGGGTTTGCATCGGCTGATTAATAGTTCATAGCTGCTGATATGCACTTACTTTTTGATATCGAGAAAGGCATAATAGTTTCGGACCAGTTCCTGCCGAGACTGGTCCGAAACGCCTGAAACTTCTATGCTTTCGACCTGAGCTGTATTTAATGGTACAACAAGGGGTAGTGATAAACCTAAATGAACATATATAGAGTCTATTACTTAAAAGGGAAATGCTAGCAGTCAATTTAGCCAAGAAGATGGTCTTTAACAGAGCAGAATAGAAGAAAAAGAGTAAAATAACTGATCCCAATAGTTTGGGATAAAAGCTTGTTGTTGTTGTTGTTGTTGTTGTTGTTACTCCAAGGAGGGGATGTACACAGTTGGTACATTGACATTCTGCAATGTGATAGGTCATGTCTTATGTAAATTTAATCATTTGCAGTATCCAATACCGGAAACATTTTTTGCATCTACCTGCATACTATGATCGTGATTGGCTTGTTCAACTATTGTTAATCGTGCATCTACCAATCTACCGTACTGAATCTAGCTACTGTTTCCCCCCCCCCGAAACTCTGAAAAACCTTTTACTAAATATTTTACTTTAGGTCTTCACTTTTTGTTTCTTATAATCTCAGTGCTATCTGTTGTATATAACTTTTGTTGTACAGGAAGGTGCTTATATGCAATGCACACTTGATAGAGCATCGGAAAATGGAAGTGGGCTGAAACTAATGGCAGAATCCATGACATTCTTTGGTTGTCTGTTACTTTTGATGGAACATCTCTTGGGCGGTTTTGTTCGGGAGAAGCTTCTTGTGGCACACATACGCCATGATCGCTGCTTTAAAACTCCAAATCTTGATATTATAATCTTGCTTTGCCGTGCTCATTTGGCAGCCGCTGGCTCAGTTCGTCAAGACAGTTTACCATGTCTTAACCCTGCTATGGTTTCCATACAAAAGCCAGGGGATCTCTTAGGGAGATTTCCATTTCCCAAACTTGTCGTGGATGCTGTTATATCTCGTCTCTGTGATGGTGATATTTACAATAAAACTCGCTACTATTCTGATCCCCAACACCTCACTGTGGCATTATCATTACAGGCTGGATGCTTGTATGTGCTGTTATTTTATTCTCCAGAGTTCCTCAGTAATTGTTCTATTATGCGGGATATTGTTGAGCGGTTCTTCAAAGATTGTTGGGTTCTTCCCATATTCTTATATTTTTCTGTAGATCTATTTGTTTCGTGGGATGCATATAAAGAAGCAAAATCATCATTATCCTCTTTTCATTCTTCATCTTTAGTGAGAGATCGCAGCCAATCTTTCTGCATTCAGGTTAGTATATACACATTTAAGCTGTTGATACTATCTAGTTCTATCTTGTTGCAGTCTCTGATGGGAACTTGAGGACATTCATACAATTTTTCCCCCTCTAATGACTTCTTCCTATTTTGGCCAACTGTTTATACTTTCCAACCTCCTCGGCAGTAGAGAATTTTATACATATTCACTATCCATGCCATGTTTAATATGCAAATAAGCGAACAAAAGACATGTTGGCACCTTCTGTTATTTTAAATATTTTCTCCACTTTTCAAATTGCAAACCTACGGTCTCCATTTTCATCTACACAGTCTAGAAAGTTTGGAATAAAACCTTGGTGCTTTTTGAGGTTCTTTGCATATTTGTTTTGGGCTTTCAACATGTTGGATTCATTTGATATCTAATTTGCCATAATTTTGGTTGACATGCACTTGGTCCAGATGTGGGGCCTCTTTGATCATCTACTTCTTAAGCAATTATGTAGGGAAAGTTGACGTGGGAGAAACAGTCAGCCATGAATTGTACATGGTCCGTTTATGGGTTAAACAATTCTAGTAAAAAGATGGGGGCAGTGGTTTTGCTTGTAGTTATTATTCTCATTTCCATTTGGACTTCTAGTTTTTGTTTTTGTTTTTGTTTTTACGTGCTGCTGAACCAAGTCAAGTGAAAGACATAATTAGCATCTGGTGGAGTTTAGAAGCTTTGATATCAAATTAGTAGCCCTAGCGGTTCTTTATCGACAATGGACCACCGACTTCGCGTTAAATCTGCAGTTGTCTTGTTCCACCAGATCCACCAAAATTCTAGGTTTTATGTAGAAACCTTGGCTACAGTTGTCTTACACTGTAATTTGGCGTCATGGAACCTTTTTTTGGATGCCAACCTTAAGCTTTAGTGTCCTTTTTAACTTAAATGGGTCACGCTTTGTTGCTAAGTTGATGCAGCATGTCGTGCTAGATGCTATGGTATGTTTATTTGCACCTAACCATGAAACATGCATGAAAATAGAGGCTTCATCCTTCCCCTAATATGTGTGTATGTTTTTCAAACGTTTCATATGAAGAATTAAAATACAGTGGCCATTTTTATTCTTTAAGTAAGTGAAGTATGCAAATGGAATAATTTCATCACTAGCTCTATGAGACTATGACTAATCATGCTACTTAACTAATGGTTTGCAGATAATCATATTTTCATATGATTACAAGACCATTAGTCATTTAACTTTAACATTAACTTGTTGAATGATATATGTTTATTAGAATAGTAGTGTACACGGATTTATTATATGTAATTAGATGCTTAATAGGAGTGTAATAGCAAAATGACTTTGCCTATATAGAGGATTAGGCTTAGGCTAATTGATCCATTTTACATTGCTATAATCTTTTTTCTATCTCTATTCACATGGTATCAGAGCCTTCTAATCTGAACCACTCACTCCTAAAGATCTAATCCTAACCACTCATTTCATCATCATCACCAAACTAACCAAAAATCTAACCCTAACCCTACCAGCCGCTGCCACCATTCTCGCCGGACCTCCAGCCACCTCGGTGACCATCGACTGACCTTGCCGGACCTCCAGCTCGCCGGATCGACACCGATCAAGCACTGGAAACCTAGATCGAGCCCCTTTTCCATCGATTTTTTTAATCTAGATCTGAAATCGGTGAGGTTTGGGGGCTTGAATTGATCAATTTGGGTTCGACTTGAGTCATTCTACGCTGTTTTGATGCCCTAGATATTTCTCTTGGTCGATTTGTGTTCGTTCTCCCCTGGATGGCGATCTGAGTTTGAGTTTTCTGTCGATTTAGGGTCGAATCTGCTGATTTGTGTTCGAATCTCTTCAGATCCGAGTGTTTCTTTGGTAATCTCTCAATTCTCTAGCTTAAGATCTTTTAGTTTTTGGTCTCTACTTGGCTGATTTGGGATTTTCTTGGCTAATTTGAGAGAGCTTGTTGCTGATTTGGGGATTTCTTAGAGTGTTATATTTCTCATTTGCTTGATTGTTATGTTAATGGTGTTAAAGGGTTTGCACTCTCGAAGATTGTAGTCCGATTGAGTTTGGCGATTGTTTGATTTGTGATTGTTTAGTTGTCGTTTGATTGGTTGGGAGATTGACGGTGGTTCTTTGTTGAGGAGAATTAGAGATGGACAGTAAAATTGAAGGGAAGTCGATCTCTTCTATGGATGTTTTAGCCACCAAGATGGTGGATTTCAAGTTTGATAATCAGAATTTTCATAGTTGGAAGCTCATGGTGGAGCGTTATGTTAAGCGGAGGAGGAAAGGCGATAATTTAGCGAAGCCTCCTCTTGATCCACTTACCGCCGAGTGGTAGACAAATGACGCACAACTGAGTCACCTCATGCTTAGCTCGATGGAGCGACGGATAATGGATGTGCTTGTGCACTTGAGATCCATAAAGGCGATTTAGGATTAGCTCCACGAGTTCTATTCATCGCAGCAGAGCCTCTCGAAAGATTATGATTTGGTGCATCAGCTGTACAAGATTCAACAAGAAACTCGCTCACTGCACCGGTATTACTTCGTGTTTCATCGCATCGCTTAGCTGGTCTCGAAGTTGTTCCCGATCACTAGTGATGTTGTGGAAATGAGGAGGCAACATGAGGCTATCCTTGTGATCATTTTCCTTGGTGGGTTACGACCTAAATATCAGTCAGCTCGTCTGGCCTTGCTTGGGAAGTCAGATATTATTCCTGTGACCACTTATCATACACTTCACCAAATTATTCAGTCGGAGATCACTGATGAGCAGACTGTATCTGGTGAGCACAGTGCTCTCATTAGGCCGTAGAGTTCTCCCATATCTTACTTTCCATGAGGGAAAGAGGGAGCATGTCGTGCAGGAGGTAGTGCCGGAGGCAGAGGACGAGGAGATCCTCATTTTTATGATTACTGCCATCAAGAGGGACACATTCGCAGTACCCGCTGGAAGCTGAATGGGAGGTCTTCTTGTCCTGTTGCCCATGCATATGTTGGGACATCTTCAGCACCCTCTACCACTTCAACGGATTCAATATCGTCCGAGAGTTCTGTCAAGTCTATAGCGGAGGAGATTGCTTGATTGCGACTTTTTGTGATCTCGTCTACTTCTAGTAGCCAGGTTGGATTGGCTAAACCTCGGGTTTCAGCTGTGACCATTTTGGGTCTTACGAGAGGTAACAACAACAACCGAGCCTTTTATCCCAAGCATATGGAGTAGGCTACATGAACCAACATGAGAATCACGCCGGGTCCAGCACATGAATCCTCCGCCTCCACTCACTCCTATCGAACAATATACTTTCATTGAGGCCTTTGGCAACCATGTCTTTTCGCATCACCTCCATCCATGTTTTCTTTGGTCTTCCTTTTGCCCTTTTGACATTGCCCATATCGAGAGTATTCATTCGTCGAACCGGTGCTCGCATAGGTCTGCGTCGCACATGACCAAACCATTTTAGCCGGTTTTCCCGCATCTTCTCCTCCACAGGCGCTCCACCAACTTTTGCACGAATATCCTCATTTCGCATCTTATCTTTTTTAGTGTTACCGCACATCCAACGAAGCATGCACATCACCGCTACGTGCATCTTCTATGTATGATGCTTCTTAGGAGCCTAGCATTCTGTACCATATAATAAGGCATGCCGAATAGCGCTCCGATAAAACTTCCCTTTCAATTTTAACGGAAAGTTACGATCACACAAAATCCGTGTTGCACTTCTCCATTTCAAACAACCAGCTTGGATCTTTTGATTAATATCACCATCGATCTTCCCATCCTTTTGGATGATGGAACCTAGATATCTAAACTGATCGCTCGATGATATCTCCGTTCAATGTTATATCAAAATGGTTTTGACTTCTCTGTTTACTAAATTTGCAATGCATATATGCTGTCTTGGACCTGCTCAATCTGAACCCTCGAGATTCCAACGTTTGCCTCCATAATTCCAATTTGGTATTAACCCCTGTTTTCGTCTCATTTAGTAGAACAATATCATCAGCGAATAGCATACACCAAGGTACCCCATCTTGGATAGTTCTAGGAACCATACCGCATTTATTATTTCGACCTCTGTACATCGTCCATGGGTGATTGATACGGGTGCGACGGATCATATGACAGGAGAGCCATATTGTTCTCATATAGGCTAAGGTCTGGGTGTACCCCAGTGACCTTAGCGAACGACACCACCTCTGCTATAGAGAGAGTGAGGTCTGTTCATGTCACATCACAATTACCTTTCTTTACTGTCTTATATTTGCATGGGTTTTCTTTCAACTTACTTTTCATTAGTCAGCTGACTCGAGATTTGAACTGTGATGCAACTTTCTTTTCCGGTGGATGTATTTTTCAGGAGCTTGGGACGAGGCAGACGATTGGCATAAGGACTGAGGTTGACGAGTTGTACCATCTCAATGAGCATCCATGCCTTATAGCCTGCCCAACAACATCCATATCTGGCTTTGATGCCCATTGTCGGTTTGGTCACCCTTCTTTACAGACCTTGAAGAGGATTGTTCCCTCTCTCAGTACTTTATCTAATTTAGAGTATGAGTCTTGTGTGTTGGGTAAGCATCATCGCTTTACCTACCCACTTCGTGTCAATAAGAGAGCTGATATACCTTTTGCTTTAGTACATCATGATGTTTGGGGGCTATGCCCTGTTGCCCAAGGAGGCTTTCGCTATTTTGTGACCTTTATTGATATTTTTCTCGAGTCTCATGGTTCTATTTGATGAAGCCTAGAAATGAAGTGTTTTCTCATTTCCAGATATTTTGTTCTGAAGTTTAGACTCAATTTGGAGTCACTGATAGTACCTTGAGAAGTAATAATGACAATAAGTATTTTAGTATGTCATTTAGGGAGTATATGAAGAAACTTGGCATTGTTCATGAATCTTTTTGTTCTTATACCCCAAACAAAATGGGGTGGCAGAAAGGAATCAACATTTGTTGAAGGTTATTCATACCTTTTTGTTTCATATACGAGTGTCTAAATCTTTTTGGGGATGCAGTCCTTACTGCCAATTACTTGATCAATCACACGCCTTTCTCTGTTCATGCCTTTCTCTGTTCTAGATTGACAGATTCGTCACTCTACTTTGTTCCCCTCGATGCCATCTTTTCCTGTTCCTTCGCGGGTCTTTGGGTGTGTTTATTTATCCATGATCTACAATTTTGGGTTCTAAACTGGACCCCAAGGCCATGAAGTGCGTTTTTTTGGTACTCTCGGGCTCAAAAGGGATATCGTTGCTATAGTCATGGGTTACGTCGTCGGTTTATATCGGCTGACTTGACTTTTCATGAGTCCACCCCATACTTTTTTACATCTCACTCCTGTAGACATGGACTGCTAAATACCTCATATCTTTTGTCATAAGACTGATGGAATCGGCGCTAAGGTCGCAACACTTGCGGACTCGGTGGATGCGTGAGCATGTCCGATCGCCTATTGGTAGACCCTAGCTAGACCTGTGAGCTCCCGGATAAGCGTGGTGGCCGACCGCCTCGCTGTACATGCTCTGCGGTGTAAGGAACCCGTCCAAAGCTCCAATCCCATCAACAAGTGGAGCAACTAGCTGTATGGACTTGCTGGGTTATAGAGGTAAGAGATGTGAATAAAAACTCTTTCTAACTTTCCCTCTCTAAAACTCCATCCCAAAAATCAAAGAGAAGATGAAGAGTAAGAAGAAGAGAACGGGAGCGCTCTCGCATTTTTATTTCTAAAAGAATAATCTAGAGAGTAGAAAATGATAGCTTCTCTTATGAGATGTCATGTGTTTAGAGAGGGTGGCCCCACCTCTTCACATGCTTCTCGCTTTTGTCATTTAATGACTTAGAGAGGTATATATATATGTAATACACACACACATCACAAGTATTATATACTTAACTAGAGAGAGCGAAATAATATGTATCATATACATAATAAGAGAGCAAGAGAGAGTATCAAATACATAATACTAGAAACCATCACACATATTATTATTAAGTCAACACTTGATTTAATATTCTTATAAATAAACCGGCCAATATATCGTCCGTCTGATTAAATCGCGTGTATCACATACACGTATTTGATCGAACATCTGTACGTATTGCATACGCACGCCAGACCATTATTTCGCCCGGGCAAGCACTTTCGTTGCCCGGGCAGGCACTATCTCTCATTTCTATTTCTAAAAGAAACACTATCAGATTCAATCCCTTCATGGATAAACCCACAAGCTCGTCTGCGGTACTAGCTGCACGTAACAACTATCCACGTATCATCAAGATAAAGGCAGGTTGACGAGTAAACTCATCCAGACCCGACAAAGTCTATAAGCGACGAATACCATATGATCCGATCTCTTCGTCAAAGAGTATCACATATCGGGTCTGGACGGTGGAAACTGTCATACCCCCAATAACCTGATAAGTCACGCAGACATCGAACTTATAACCATTAGAGATACAACTGATAACACTTATCAGTTTATCTCATCCACCACGACCGTGAGCTTCTGGTTATAGTCATGTCCTGCACAGCGCGATATCGCTCCTTATACCGGGAGAGACGAATCCCCTCGACCGCTCTGTCTTCATATGCTTCGGGACTGTACCTAACTAAAATCTGTTTGCATGACTTTAAAACCATGGTAGGGCAGTAATAAAGTACAGTGGGAACACACACAAGACACTGACAATCTCAGGTCAAGGGACTACCCTGTACTATTGTCACCAGAGAACTGCTATCTGACAATAGGTATAATACCATCTAGGTGTTCTCGGTGAGTCCGTCCAGTGTAATTCATATTCTAATGAGCAACCGTATACAATCTTTGGTGGAAAACACCAATGGCTATGGGATCAACCATCGTCCCGGTCGGGGTCAAGAAACGTATACACTAGTCTAAACTGAAGTATCGATTGCCCAGTCTTGATACTCCTACGACTACGGACATTTAAGGATGTGCTTATAGACTACCCAGATCTCACTAGTATGATCCCTATCATAATCCTGGTAGCCAAGCAAAAATCCCGTGTTTTATCAATATGTATTAGCGATACGTAATAGCAAGTAAAACATACACATGATAAATACAAACCAGATAGCATACTATCATTTCGAGAAAAAATGTTCTATCCGTATAGGCCCTCCTTCTATTACAATAATTGTCTTCCTCCAATTACAATAATTGCCTTGAGGGCATTATATCCAATAATCTCCCACTTGCACTTAAGGTCAATTATTGCGGTATCGCATACCTCCATCTTATGTGCTATCACATACCCAGCTTCTCTACTGACAGTTTCGCAAACTGTGTTCGAGAAACGGTCTCAGTGACTGGATCCACTACAATGTTTCTAATTTTATCTCTCTATATCTCAATCTCGCGGAGATCAATTTTCTCCCGAATCAAGAGATGCATGCCTTAGAATTTATTTGGATAGAATGATGAGACCAAATTTATAAATGAATAATTTTATCCAACTTCTTAGGTTGTATCCTCTGCTGAGTCATAATCAGCGTTCAGCGCCATGTCTACCTCAGTATCCCGCTTGGAACCTTTTCCAATATACTGCTGCTCAGAAGAGAGTAAACTTATAACGCGTGACAGACAATCTGTCATCCATGTCAACCTGGAAGCCGAATCGGTAACTGCCTCCAGTTGGAGGCTGCCATTACCATACACCAAGAATATCCTCATATGTTCTTCACTGCTTTCCTTTGTTTATCCATGATTAGACTAATATCTACTTACTACAACAAGTGTATAAGCAACATCTGGTCTGGTACATAACATCGCTTGATTGACCTTATTGCTGAAGTAAGTGGAATGTTATTCATGCGAGTCCTTCTCCAAATTAGTCGGGAATACATCTCTTTAGAGAGGGTGACTCCTTATCTTGCGGGTACACTACCGCGCTAAGAGTCGTCCATTCTAAACACCTTTGGAATTGTGTTAGAGTATCCGGATTGAGACAATCCCAAAATCCATCTAGATCTATCTCTATAGATCTAGTCCTCAGATTAATTGATATATTGCCCATATCCTATATGGAGAAACTAATGCGACATCTATAATTTTACTGAATCATAGCATAGTATCATTTTCTATCAGAAGGATGTCATCCACATACAATATGAGGAATATGACAATACTCTCTACTTCCTTACAAATACTAGGTTTATCTACAATTTTGATGAAGTCAAACAGTTTGACTGTCACATCAAAACAGATGATCCATCTCCGCTATGTCTGCTTTAGTCTATAAATAGATCTAAGCAACTTGCACACGTTCCGCTGCTCTCACCGACTACGATAACCCTCTGGCAGAGTCATATACACGTACACTTCTAAATTTCCATTTAGAAAGATGTTATAGTCATTCACCTATCAGATCTCATAGTCATGAAAAACAGCAGTGGCAAGTTATATCCGTATGGACTTCAGCACAGACACTGAAATAACAATTTCTTCACAATCCACACTGGGTATTTAATAAAAACCTTTTACTACAAGTCTAGCCTTATTAGGTAACTACTTTTTCATCTGCACTGATTTTCATTTGGAAGATCTACTTGTTCCTAATGGATTTTACCTCTTCAGGAGCACTAAACAAAGTCCTCACTTTGTTGCAGTGCATGGAGTCCAACTTGGATAACTCGGTATCCAGCCATCAGTCGGAAGTCAGTACAACTTATGGCCTGCTGATAGCTAGTAGGTTCATCGTCACATGATGCAAACTCCATTGTCACCGTCTACAAGGAAATCATAGTATCTTTCAGGCGACCGAGGTCACCTACTAAATCTGTGGAATGGTTAAGGTTTGTCGGGATAGTTGAATCTTTAGGTTTTATTAAATTTTCAGTAATCGTTTGTGGTTCTGGAATCTCTTGTAGTTCTACCATATTCCCACTAATTTCTTTTGCATGAAATTCCTTTTCTAAAAAGACGGCGTGTTAAGAACAAAACAACTTTTTATCCTGAAAATGGTAGAAGTTAAACACTTGCGGAAGCTTAGGATAACCTACAAACTGCACATTACCGAAATGTGCCTCGAGTTTGTTTGAATTCTGGTTTTAAGTATAAGCCGGATAACTCCATATCTTACCAACCTTAAGATATGCACTAATTCTATATCACATATAGAATCTCATGCACTAATTTAAATGGAACCATATTCAATTTGTATGCAGCTGTTTTCAGTGCATATCCCTTAAATGAAAAAGGCCACTCAGCATTACTCATCATGGCGCACACCCCGGAGAAGTAATATGAGAGAATCAAATTCTCAATGCAGAATACCGAGCATAAGTATTCACATCTTCGATCACTTCGAAAAATCTTGATACTTCCAACGTTTGGTTCTCTATTTTATTCTTATATCCTATGAAGTTCTCAAAATCTTTAGACTTTGTATTTCAACAAGAATGCCTGTCGAAAACCCGTGAATTCATA
Source organism: Agapanthus africanus (assembly GCA_030015575.1). NCBI lineage: Eukaryota > Viridiplantae > Streptophyta > Magnoliopsida > Asparagales > Amaryllidaceae > Agapanthus > Agapanthus africanus. The sequence goes on from CM057350.1 coordinate 259,664,828, forward strand.
GGTAAACAGAATGAAGTATGAGTACCATCCCCTTGTCCGTGTGGACATCGGACATTATATATTACTATGTATAAGTCCTATAAGTTCACTAACTTATACTCTGTGTGCTGGAAGTTGAAAACTGTATTTTGGTTAAGAATGTTTATACCGTTAATTTTATGCACCTTACCCAATCAACATTTGATATAGGTAAATATTCAGAACATATTTTTCAAATATTATATTCCACTTTATTAAATAAAGAGACAGATATATCAGTTTTAAAAATTTGGTGCATAACGGTTATTCAAAACCAAAAGTTTGCCAATAGGCAAAACCAGGCGATTTTCCCCAATAGCAATATTTGCTCCGAATACCGAGTTTGAGGATCAAATCACCCATTTTCCAATACTCTTCTCTTTCTCAATATCTGCAACAACTTACAGATGTGGGATCCTGATCCAGTATCACATACTTAGAAATGAGGGTTAATTGAGAAACAGTTTCAATTACAAACACATGGAGGATGAAACATCAAATGCTTTAAGGGGGTGGTCGGGTATTCCCAGTAATGCCTCTTCCATTACCCAGGCTCATGACAGTAGTTGCAATTTCCTTTCCTTCAATTCAACCCCTTTTGATGTCTTTCCGTCTTACCTGTATACCGAACTTAGGCTAGTTGGTTTTCTTCTTATCCTTCCTTTCAGTTCCAGCCTCGGGATTGGAAGAAAGCTATTCAACAAGCGTAACTGGTATATTCTCCTTATTTAAGGAGCTTTCGAACTTGAGATAAGGTGTAGCGGAGAGACAAATGAATGCTATTCACTTTCTCCAGAACCAGTGGTCATTCTCGGACTAAAACAATTTCTTTGAGTTCGTATCTAATTATACGAGATGACCTTTCCAAGCAATATGGATCCCTGTATGTGATACAGAGGGTTCTGGACAAATAAAGTGGAAGTAGAAGGGGCAAGGACATGCAACTTTGTTGTGAATTAGGGCAATCATGACATTCCAAAGCTAATGATTGTAAAATAGGTTCGGTTAACTTTGTTTACGAGTTATAGTTTAAGGTCAGTCATGGTCGCTGCCAGAGAGAAAAGAAACACTTAGCGTGCGCTCTTGCAAAATTAGATTGGTTTAGTAATTTATCTAATCAGGATGGCTCCCACTGTTTTGTCGAATCCTCCTTCAAATCCTAAAAAGAGAACTAGCGGGGATTTTGTACATCCACAAGTTCGCTAACCGGTCAGCCAGGCCAGTGCAAGTACTTCGAGAGAGGTCCCCCGTGTTTTCGTACGGACCTAATTTAATAACCCCGTTTCCTAAGAGACAACCTCATAAACACCTTTCTAGTCACATAACGTGTTAGCTAATTGAGAAATGAAAATTTCCCGAAAGTAAATATTACTCACAGTGGGAATCGGAACCCAAACTATCACATAGAATGGTAAGCAACCACATTGCAAATTTCAATACTTGAAACTCCCGATAAGATTTTTACCACTAACGGCTATGACTTTGACGGAGTCAACAAAATATAAGTCGCTAGTCAAGTTCAACCCGTCATTTCGTGATTAATTTAGATCCACCCGCACAAATCTTGATGGAGTCAACAAGGTCGTACGACTGTCCTAATCAATCGCATCACATGCTGACAGGAAGCATCACTTAGCTACCGTACACTACGTCTTGACAGAGTCAACAAACATAGCACAAATACTAAGTACTCTATTTCCTGAAATGACAGAGGGCTACTACTGGTTTTTAAGAAAACTTTTAACGTAATGAATTTGATATCATTGAAGAAATCGAATGGTTTTGCAAGTTTATAGTTGTTGAAAGTAAAAAAAAAACAAAATGATGGGATTTTAAAGATAGTCCCATATTGGAAACAACAAAAGAAACAAATAGGTATAAAATATAAAATGGGTCACAGCTCAACAAGATTTGAGTCTTATTGTTGGAACCCACTTATCATTAAAAGCTTATATGTAAAAGCCCATCACTCCAACTCTTCTCTAAGTTTAAACTCTACTCTATTTTAAAAATAACTTTAACAATAGCAACATAAACTTTTGCTCAAGAGTGAATTCTCTATGAAGGGATCAAACCAAAAGAATACAGGTATATTTTCTTTTGAAAAATTTGGTTTCTGCAACGTATTTTAGGTTTGTTTTCCTTTTCATTAATCCAATTAACGCAATCCTATCATTTAGATAATAACACATTATCTAGCATTTTCTCACACCAGAAAAACATGATATGAAAAAAATTAGAATGCATTTATATACCATCTGTATTCGCTACGGGGTATCGGGTCTTCACCGTAAGGTTACTTAACTTTCGGTAGGGAGGACGCAGGGCTAGCGCGGATGCAAAATATATAGAATCATTTATTTTAATATCATATATATTAGCGCGCGCACACACACATATATACATATATATATACACACACACACACACACATATCATCACAGGCATGTAATCACATTACATGTATGCGGTAAACATAACAAAAATGGAACAGTCGGATTTCCTAAGAATCCCGCATTTCGTTTGAGCCGCAAACTAAATGCGACATTCTCCGGTCTCATGAATAGCCCGTACAAAGCCAAACCAAGACCACTACGAGCGCGGCGAGCCACCTGCTAATCCTAGAAACTAGACAACCCGGCCTCAACGTCATGAGGGAGCCACCCGACACTTTCTTGAATCCGGCAGCTCGAGCATTCCTCCGCGTGTCAATCCTATACCTTACGAGCGCAGCGAGCAACTTGCCAATTCTAGAACGAGGCGGTCCGTTCTTAACTCCTTGAGATGACCACCTACCGTATTCTAGAACCCGGCGGCTCGAGCGCTTTCCGCGGGGTAAAACCTGTATTATATTAATACAACGGTAACAACAGTCTCAACCCGACCGCGTCCCGAAAAATAATAATACATACACCGGCAACGACGGTCACAATCCGACCGCTCGTCCCGAAAAGAATATACATTAGGCATATATAGGAATTGAAATACAACACAAGTATTACAAACATTCATACGCGGGGCTATTCATTGCGACAATCCGAACCTAATCGAACACACCAACATAGCAGACTCACTATGTGCAACCCGTTGAATTGATCAAACATCAATTCGTCGACGTTAATCAACACATATCAACATATGCAAATAAAAAAATGATGCAATAATTTCAAACTGATTTCCCATCGATGTTTAAAACCTTCCAGATTTTACAATACAAAATCCGGAAAACTTTGATATGCCAAAATGGCTTAGTTTTCATCTTTACAAGTCACTGGCCAAAACGCACTCTAATTCTACAGTGTGGTCACCTGAAGCATTAAGATGGCCGACTTGGGCGGGTTGGACTGAGGAAAAATAGCCTTGGGTTTTGGGGTTTTCAAAGATGTGTTCTCATTAGCTAAATTTTTTTTAAAAATAATTTTTAGAGATCAGAAAAATTTCAACAGAAATTTGTAATTAGAAAATCCTATGGAAACATCGGTTTTGGAACTATCTAATTATCCAATGCAATTACTTAGTAAATGATTGGCTCTGATACCACTGATGGAATTGACGCTAGGGTCGCAACGCTTGCGGACCCGGCGGAAGTGAACAATAATTTTTTTCGAGCAATAGCTACTGATTCCCACCAAGATCACCATTTACTAACTAATTGCAACACAAAGAAAAACAAAAAGGGGTTAAAGGGCTACAACCTTTGTAGCGTGTCCGATCGTCTATCAGAAGATCCTAACTAGACCCGTATGCTCCCGGTTGAGCGTGGTGGCCGATCGCCTCGCCGTAGATGATCCGCGGTGAAAAGAACCTGCCAAAAGCTCCAACTCCATCAACAAGTGGAGCAACTGGCTCTATGAACTTGCTAGGTTATAGAGGTATAAGATGTGGTGAATAAAAACTCTCTTTCTAACTTTCCCTCTCTAAAATTCCATCCCCAAAAATCAAAGAGAAGATGAAGACGAAGAAGAGAATATGAGCTCTCTCATTTCTATTTGTAATTCTAAAAGAATAATCTAGAGAGTAGAAAATGAGAGAGCCTCTTATGCCATCCCCTTTCTTATGGGATGCCATGTGATTAGAGAGTGTGGCCCCATCTCTTCACATGCTTATCTCTTTTGTCATCTGATGACTAAGAGAGGTATATATATGTAATATACACACATCACATGTATCATATACTTAATTAAAGAGAGTGTGAAATAATATGTATCATATACATAATAAAAGAGCAAGAGAGTGTATCAAATACACAATACTAGAAACTATATCACACATACAGTTATTAACTTAACACTTGACTTAATATTCCGGTTTATAAATAAACCGGCTAGTATATCATCCGTCCGATTAAATCGCTTGTATCACATACACGTATTTAATCGAACATTTGTACGTTTCGCATACGCACGCAATATCATCATTTCGCCCGAGGTAGAACTTTCGTTGCGGGACTAAAGACTCGTCAATACGTTGGCAGTAGGTTAAACAAGATCATATCTTTTCAGATTCAATCCCCTCACGGGTTAATCCATAAGCTTGTCAGCGGTACTAGCTGCACGTACGATTACCCAGGTATGATCAAGATAAAGGCAGGTCGGCGAGCAAACTCATCCGGACCCGACAAAGTCTATAAGCGACGAATACCATACAGTTCGGTCTCTTCGTCAAAAAGTATCATATATTGAGTCTGGGGAGTGGAAACTGTCAGACCCTTAATAACCCGATAAGTCACGCAGACATCGAACTCATAATCATTAGAGATACAACTGATAACATTTATCAGTTTATCTTATCTATCACGGTCGTGGGCTTTTGGTTATAGTCATGTCCTGCACAACGCAATATCGACTCCCTATACCAGGAGAGATGAATCCTCTCGACCGCTTACTGCTTCCATGTGCTTCGGGACTGTATCCAACTAAAACTTGTTTGCATGACTCTTTAAAGCAATGATAGGGTAGTAATCAAAGTACAGTGGGAATACATACAAGGCATTATGGCGATCGTAGGTCAATGGACTATCCTGTACTATCGTCACCAGAGAATTGCTATCCGACAATAGATATAATACCATCTAGAAGCTCTCGGTGAGTCCGTCCAGTGTAACTCATACTTCAATGAGCACCTGTATACAATCTTTGGTGTCAAACACCAATAACCATGGGATCAACCATCCCCCGGTCGGGGTCAAGAAACGTATACACTAGTCTAAACTAGAGTACCGATGCCCAATCTCGATACTCCTACGACTAGGGACATTTAAGGATGTGCTTATGGACTACCCAAGCCCCACTAGTATGATCCTTATCATAATCCTGGTAATCAAGCAAAGATTCTATGGGCTTTATCAACATGTATTAGCGATACGTAATATCAAGTAAAATATATATACATGATGATAAATACAAATCAGATAGTATACTATCATCTCGAGCAAGATTGTTCTATCCGTATGGGCCTTTCTTCAATTACAATAATTCCCTTCATGCAATTACAATAATTGTCTTGAGAGCACTATATCTAACAAAGACAACGCCCCTTCTGAGTCGGTTGATTCTTCACCCCCGTGTTGGAGGTCATTCGCATTGTTTCTACTGACCCATCTTCCACCCCTGATTTCCCATTGTTGGGCCCCACACCACCGGTTACAAGGGTGTATGTTTGTCGGGTCCGTACGACTCCTGAACCTCAGCCTCCTCCTGCTGATCTCCCAGAGTGTCAAGCTCTGCCGAAGGCTGACATTGATCTTTCTATTGCCTTACGGAAAGGCACCCGCAGCTGTATTTCTCATCCTATTGCTCATCATTTGGCCACTTCCCATTTATCTCTAGTACATCGGGCGTTTCTCTCATCCCTCGACTCCCATGCTTTACCCAAGTTCCTCTATGATGCTTTGTTTCATAAAAAGTGGATCGACGCGATGATTGATGAGATGCTCGTTCTTGAACAGAATCCGACTTGGGATTTGGTTCCTCTTCCGACTGGAAAAAAGGCAGTAGGATGCCGTTGGGCATACACTATGAAGTTTCATCCTAATGGGATCTTTTCCCGCTTGAAAGCATGTATTGTTGCTAAAGGGTATTTGCAGACTTACGACATTGATTATGAAGGGATCTTTTCTCCTGTGGCCAAGATGATCTCTGTTCGTTAGCTTATATCTCTTGTGGCTGCCCATCATTGGCCACTGCATCAGCTTTATGTGAAGAACGCGTTTCTTCATTGTTCTTTGGTCGGGAGATCTATATGGAGCAACCACCTTGGTTTGCTGCTCAGGAGGAGTCTGGTTTGGTTTGTCGATTGAAAAAATCATTGTATGGCTTGAAACAGTCTTCTCGAGCGTAGTTTGGGAAATTTACTGTGGTGGTTACTTCGTTTGGCCTCAGACACTGTGCACATGACCATTCGATGTTCTACCGTAATAACACCAATGGCCTTATTCTTTTGATGGTATATGTCGATGACGTAGTGATTACTGGCAATGATGCGGCTGGTATTGCACAGCTTAAGCCCTTTAAACGAAGTTCCAGATTAAGGATCTTAGGAGCCTTAAATACTTTTTGGGTATCGAGATTACTCGATCGAAGGATGGCATCTACATTTCACAGCGGAAGTATGTGTTTGATATGCTGACTGAAGCGGGGATGTTGGTGCAAACCCGTAGAGGTTCCAATGGATCTTAATACTAAGCTGCTTCCGGGACAAGATGACTCGGTTGAAGATCCCGAAAGATACCGACGGTTAGTCGGTAAGCTGAATTGCCTCACCGTCACTCGACCATATATTCCATACCCAGTTAGTGTTGTGAGCCAATTCATGGTCGATGTTCGAGTGGCTCATTGGGATACGGTGATTCGAATACTTTGCTATTTAAAGAGTGCTCCAGGGAAGGGTCTGCTGTACTCGGATCAAGGACATTCTCAAGTAGCAGGCTTCATTGATGCAGATTGGGCCGGGTCTTCATCCGATCACATATCTACTACAGGATATTGCGTGTTTGTAGAAGGTAACTTGGTCTTTTGGAAAGGTAAGAAGGGTGTCCCGCTCCAGTGCCGAGTCAGAGTATCGGGCTATGGCGAATACCACTTGTGAGTTTGTATGGATTCGATTTTTGCCGGGAGAGTTTGGCTTTGTGCCCACTTCTTCTATGCGTCTATATTGTGATAATAAGGCTGTAATCTATATTGCCTCTAATCCCGTGTTCCACGAGCGAACGAAGCACATTGAGGGGGATTGCCACTTTGTGAGGGAATAGGTCGAAGATGGGATCTTCGATACTCAATACGTTCAATCTGTGCATCAATTATTTGATTTATACACAAAACCCTTGGGAAGGAATAGAGTGCCGTTTATTTGTAACAAGCTGGACATGTATGATATGTATGTTCCAGCTTGAGGGGTAGTGTTAGAATACCCGTAGTGTACACGGGTTTATCATATGTAATTAGACGCTTAATAGGGGTGTAATAGTAAAATGGTTTTGTTTATATAAAGAGATGGATTAGGCTTAGGTTAATCCATCCATTTTACATTGCCTTAATCTTTTCTCTCTCTTCTCTATTCACAATGTTAAAGTGATCTTATACATGAATTGACAACTTAAAGGAAACATACCAGTTTCGAATTTAACTAGTCATTTTCGCCCTTTCACATCTTGTTCTGATGGTTAATTATAATCTATGTAAAGATGATTGATGTCTAGTTTGTGTAGAATCATGATGCTTCCTTGATGTAAAACAATATTTCATTTAGTTTTTCATCCAGATAGCTTTTTTGTGCTTATTGTGGTGTTGGAACTGATCATATTTGCATTGCAGGTCACCAATCTCCTGTCTGAGTTGACCCTGCTACTTGAAAAAGGTGTCTTGACTAAAGATTATGTTCTAGAAAAATCCCCACATCTATTATTCTTCGTCAGAAACTGCAACATTACCTTGCGCTGGCTATTGCTTCACAGAACTGTGAGCTATTATAATTAGCTATGTTGACATGCATTATTCTTGCTTTTTGTATTCAGCACGACATACTCACCGTAAGTCCAGATTTCAGCCTAAAATTGTTGAAGGGCTTCATACGCATGGTCTTCTTCCATGCATGTATTTTCAAATTATTATTGAGCTGCTTGTAATGGTACTTGATAGTATTATTTTTACCTTCCTTGCTTATGTTATGCACATATCAATTTGCAGAGCAATGACAAAAGGTTGAGGGACACTGTTTTTTCTGCAGAGTTGTTGCATCAAGTTAATGAAGAGACTCTGTTTCTCTTACTACTGAAGGCCTCCCAAGTATGCTTACTTTATTATTCACTTTTCTGTGGGATATGCTGGATCAATATTTTTTTAGTCCAAAATGTTCCTTTTAAGAATTAGGCTTAAATAATATTAGTTTTCTAATTACAGCTTGAGTTCGAGGTGAAACAGCTCTATACAAAGCTTTTAAAAAGCAGACAAGTTATGTGGCAGGAGAAAAAGCAGCGTGTATATGACTGTATGAAAGAATTAACGGGGCATTGTAATGGAAATTTGGTAAGAATTACCATATATTTTTGGATGTGTATTCATGCACACCATTTTATTCGACCCCTTGACAAAGAAAAGAAGGAAAACGAACTTTTATCTCTTCTATGGTTGTTATTTCGCTTTCCTATTGGATACCTAAAACAGCTTTTATCCTAATCTTTGAAATGGGGGAGCTACTGTACATTTCCTAAATTAGAAGAATTAAATGCACAGCAGCAAATTGCCCCACCCCTTGGCCCTACCTGACACCAACCCCTCACCCTTCCATACGCCATCAGATGTTTAACTAGAATATTAGTTTTGAATTTGAATGAGTTGTAATGAAAATTTCAAGGCAATCAGAGAAACATCATACGATGATTACCCTATGTATGGACTGCAGGGAGGCTATGGATGTAGGCTGAAACTTGAAAGATGAAATCCATAGTTAGAGGGTATCGACTGCCGGGTTAGCATAAGTAACTTTTGGGACTGCCAGTAAAATTTTTGGTGGATTTCGGGGCGTGACATTTGGGTCCATTGTGCTGTGCTTAGGCTTTTTTTTTTCCTGTGGTCCTTTAAATTCACCGGTTCGTTCTTAGGTTCAAGGCCTTTATTATTTACATGCAAGTTATATTCACTTACATAGTCAGTCTAAAGTGTTAATATGTAGTTAGATAAGCAGGAGAGCTAATTGGATAGACCAGTCTTAATCATTTAGTAGGGAAACAGAAAGGTAAAAGATGTTTATAAAGGAATGTAATTATTTCCTTAGGTTTGCATTTTGTTGAGCTTGGGTCTTGATGAAGTTTCATATCCAGTGTGTGCATCTGGTACCTCGTTTGACGTCGGCTTCAGGTGGGTCAAGAATGTTTGTCATATATTTTATGTAGCTTTGCTTCATAGCCGCCCCATTTTTATGGAAAAAGGAAAAGATGATGATGATGATGAGATGACATATACACATTAAAACTATTTGTGTGCATGAAATATCTAGACGATGCCAGATATGAACATCTTATATCGTCTCATATCCTCAGTTTATCGTCTAATATATGATATCGAGAAACCCCATCCCTCTCCTTCCTTTTTGCAGAAAAGGCCTTTGTCAATTACTTGAAACTGAATCTTATACAAGCAAAAACCCAAGCTGGTACAAATTTGATATCCAATATTTAGACCTTGACCATCATTTACTCCTATTACTTTACATAAATAAGGATGGAGTAATGTAAACTTTTCAATCTATGATAACTGTTGAAAGTAAAAAAAAACAAATGATGGGACTTTAAAGATAGTCCTACATTGGAAACAACAAAAAACACGTGTATAAAATATAAAATGGGTCACATCTCAACAAGGCTTTAGTTTTATTGTTGGAACCCACTTATCATTAAAAGCCCATGTGTAAAAGTCCATCGCTCCAACTCTTCTCTAACTTTAAACTCTACTTTACTTTAAAATAACTTTGACATGCTATCAGAGTCAGTGGCTCGATCCAAACTCGACTCGACAATACTACCAAGTGTTGTACTTACCACATGAAAACCAGTCCCACATTAGAAACAACAAAAGAAACACATTGGTATAAAATATAAAATGGCTCACACCTCAACAAGTCTTGAGTCTTATTATTGGAACCCACTTATCATTAAAATCTCATATGTAAAAGTCCATCACTCCTCCAACTCTTCTCTAACTTTAAACTCTATTTTACTTTAAAATAACTTTGACAATAACTAACTATAAAATGAATAATTTACTAACAAACCAATCTAAATAATGTAATGTTCGTTTGGGTACCATATTACGGATCAAAGAGTGCTGTGCTTGTTTTGCACAGGAGAGGTCAACTGCATTTTTCAGTTTATCGAGAGAAAGGTATTTAATAAACCTTCAATTCTTTTCATGTGTAATCTTGGTAGGAAAGACTGATATATTTCCCTGTTTTATTTTACCTGTATCTTAAACCTTGCAATTGATGATTAACTTGTTTCTACAATTAGGCGCTCTCATACAAAATCAAGAATGAGAGTCTGAAGGATTTGCTTGGAAAGTGGTCACTGGAGGTTAGTGGTTTCCTTATATATATATATATATATATATATATAGTTTTGTAAAATTACATTTTTGATATTTTTTGGTTTGATTATAGGGTCCAATAATATACACACAACATATCCTGAAATACATGAAACTCACAACAAAAGATATAATGATGACAAGATGTCCTTGTTAGGCTCAAGCAAAGCAGCCTTTGGCAAAAAAAAGAGAAGTAATTTATTTTTGAATGCTTCTAAGATAACATCTGTACTTTTTAGAGAGTTCACGAAGTGGGTCTTAATATTTTGAGAATTGCTTCACGCTACCTGAGAGGACAACACACGAAAAATTAGTAAAATCTTTTTGTTTTTTTAAATATATTGCCTAAAATATGTTATTTTGATGAACTCCCATTATTCTCCCTCACACTCTCTAGAAGTTTAGGTTTTCTACTACTCTCCAAACAACAATTTTGATATATATATATATATATATATATATAGGGAGTGCTCCATTGCAAATTGGTCCGTGTTTTTTAAAAACGGGAACTCTTTGTCTACAACATATTTTGACGATCCGATCCGTTCAAGTTGATCATCCTACCTTCAAATATGTGTATGAATCAAAGAATTTGAAGACCTCTAACCTATGCATCGATGGGTGCAAAAATGAACGTCTTTCGATTATGCAACATAAACTACATCCGATGCATAGGTTAGAGGTCTTCAAATCCCTTGAATTTTCATGCACATACATTTGAGGGTGTGGTGATCAACGTGAACGGATCGGATCGTCAAAATATGTCGTAGTCCGAGAGTTCCCGTTTTTAAAAAACGCGGACCGTGAGTTCCCGTTTTTAAAAAAACGCGGACTGGTTTGCAATGGAGCACTCCCCTACTACGACATATTTTGACGATCCGATCCGTTTAAGTTGATCATCACACCCTCAAATGTATGTGCATGAATATTTAAGGGATTTGAAGACCTCTAACCTATGCATCGGATGTAGTTTATGTTGCATAATCGAAAGACGTTCATTTTTGCATCCATCGATGCATAGGTTAGAGATCTTCAAATCCTTTGATTTTTCATGCACATATATTTGAGGGTAGGGTGATCAACTTGAGCGGATCGGATCGTCAAAATATGTCGTTTTTAAAAAAACGCGAACCGGTTTGCGATGGAGCACTCCCCTATACATACACACACCGTTGGATTTTCTTTGGGATGTGTGCAAACAATTATGAAGAAAAATTCTCATTTATTCAAACATTGTCATAATATATTTATTAATTACCAATTATGTTCTTATGTTATTTTTTTTGTCATGCCAGCTACTGCATTCTTCTACCTTCTCTTTTAATTCTTTTTGCCCTCTAATCTTCAATTCCTCGCTTCCATTCTTGTCTCCTTTCTGATTGTAATTCTCTTATCTTATCTTCAATCCTCCAACCATATGTAGCGCAGATTTGGATAGGGATACGGGATACGATACAATACCCGGATTCACAATTTTCGAAACACCTAGGATACGAGAAGCATTTTTATCGAGTTTATATATATATATATATATACATACATATACATATATATATATATACATATATAGAGAGAGAATAATGGAGGAAAGAGGCCATAGGAGGGGATTTCCTCCTATGGCGTCGAAAAAATACAACCTCCACCATTTTTTCTGACCGTCGGCATCCATCATCATCATGGTTATCATCTGAGATGTGCATATACCAAATTTCATGTGATTCCACCACTTTTTCACCGTTGAATTAGCAATGTAAAAAGTTATATTGTCGGTAAACCATTAATTTTGCACCAACTAAATCAACGGTGAAAAACGGTATAATCACATGAAATTTGGTGTATCCACATCTTAGATGATAAAGATGGAGGTGATGTATGCTGATCGTCGAAAAAAATCATGGAGGGTGCATTTTTCCGACGCCATAGGAGGAAATTCCCTCCTATGGCACCTTTCCAACATTAACCTCGTGTGTGTGTGTGTGTAGGCCCGGGCTTAAACTAAGAAATTCATGCTTCACTCCAAAATCGGAAATTTTTGGGTTAGGATCAAAATCGGCCATCTAAGCAATACCGTTCCAATACCAAGATTTTAAACCTTCATCTAAACCAACATAAATTCCTTGTTAACTGGATAACTTTATGGCCTTTCTACAGAGGATTTTTGACTTCCAATCTAATCGGTATATAAAATTGATGTAATATTCACATTGCCATGGAGAAAGTCATCAATTAATTGCTGGCTGCAAAATTTTCTAGATCTTACCAAGTCTTAATCGGAAATGTTTGGCTTGTAACAATGACCAATCTCTGTTCTGCTTCAACCAATAGCTTCTATTCTAAGGTATTTCTCTCGCGGAGGGCACATTTTCCAAGATTCATTCTTCCCCACAAAGGAAAATAACAGACTTGTGTAGGTTTTATTTTTCTGTTTTCATTCTTCTATCTATCTTCTTTTCTTGAGCTGGATTCATGATTTCAGGCATGTGCTCTTCAGTAATTCTCAAGGTTCAAGAACTCGGTTTCGGTCTCTCATAATTTTATTAGTTTCGATGGGTTTCGGCTAGTTTCGCTAATCTCGGTTCGGGTTTCAGTTTCGACGGTAAAACAACATACAAGTGTAGATATATTAAATATTTAAATTTATGGTTCTATATTACAAGACAATGATCCTAGTGTTTAAAAATCCAGGCATGATGCAAAATATATTGAAAAGTGTATTTAGATAAGTATTAATATAGGGTTTGGGTTCACTTTTTTGCGGTTTTCTAACAACGAAGGTCTATAATGATCATAACGACAGTAAAAATGGTATTAAAAAAATTAAGTTTTTAAAGGTTTCATCTGAAACGATATTGTATGGTTGGTTTTGTATTGGTTTTGGGTTTCATATCGGTCTCCACCGAAACTGATATGAAACCACCACGTATCGGTGGTTTCGGCTGAAACCTCGAACCTTGGTAATTCTTAACTTTGTTCTCTTTTCTTTAGTAAGATTTTTGTCAACATAAAATGGTATCCATATATAACAAATGCCTTTTGCGAAGCTTTTCTCATGGGCATTTCTCACAGATTAGTATCTTACTTTGCAGATTCAGGCCCTAATCTGTACAAAAACCGGAAGTTCAGGCAGGATAATCAATCACATAATATCTGCATTGAAAGATGTCGAGCAATTTCATCAGGTGGGAGCTTTCTTCCTCTCTTAACAATTAAATCTAAATCATGCAGTGTATCATTATAACTTTCATGATTCATAATTATCTTTTTATTTTATGTTTACCTGACTACGGTAAGAGATTGTAATAATTAGTATCCTGACATGTACAGTTACATGCTTGCATTCAGCAGTTGGTTAGGCCCAATAGTTTGATCTGTTTTCCTCTTTTCCCCTTCCATTTTATAACACACACACAGAGGGAGGGAGGGGTGGGGGGAGTGAGTGAGTGAGTGAGGGATCTGTTTTCCACTTTTCCCCTTCCATTTTATATATAACACACACACACACACACACACTCACACATGCATTAACACCCTACGGGCTTTAAAACCCTGGAAGGTTTCTAGGTCTGAAACTAAGCATGCATATTTGTAGGCTTCTTGATCGTAAGTTGATGTGATTCTCTGTACTAATCAATCGGCTTTCCCTTCTTACAGACTAATGCTTATTTTAGGATAATTTTGGTGTTAGCTTGTTGGATGCATGAGCATAAACCACACGACTGATGATAAGGTCGAATTGATTTACGACAAGTTCCTCTCTTCCCCGTAGACTAATGATATTGGAGGTGAACAATGCGGATTAGATAACTACTTGTCGTCGTTGACCATGAGACACTGGGCTAATCTATGTCTTCTGATGTTCATCCAACTGGAACCTTCATTGTACAGAAATACTATTGTATTTTTTGTCACATATCTCGAGAATTAATCTTGGAGCAGAATTAAATGACTTTGATATGAGCTGCTTACTAGCGTTAGCTGCATCAGACATGGCATGCTACAGTGTCTGATGTACATCATGTTGGTACAAAGCTGAATATTCCTATTTTGCTCCTAATTTGGAGCCTTCAGTGTCAAATATACCGTTCCTTAATATGGTAATGTTATTGATTATATAAGAAACATGGTTTCCATATTTAAATATGCACCCTAACCATTGTTACTTTGATTTCAAACTCATTAGTTTTTTGCATTTTCTATAAAGCTTTGGTGGATAATCTTATTAATACTTCTTGTCCTATCATATATGCATTTATTAGAACTAATTTGTTTGTGTACAATTCATTATTTCTGCTGTAACTTTTTGACATGATTCAGATAGAAGAAAGCATACAAATCAAGCAGCAAGCTGCTGAAATTCAAAAGTCCCTGGAGTATATGATTAAAGTTCTCAATTTAGATGATGACGTCATGTCCACTTTCTGCATTGTAATCCACGATCCTTCTCTCATGGCATTCTATTATCATAGTATTTTATGCACAAGGAATGTAAATTTCACATACTTAGAGTTTCGTTCTTTTCAACATGATTACATTGCCATATATTCCATTGATTATCAGTTAAGTGTTATATGGCACTATACTTTGGATTCTAAGACGGAAAATAACCTGCAGAAATCAAAGAAATTATGTAAATAATCCTATCCTATGAAAGTACGTGCAGAACAGCTTATTATAAAACTACACCCTCAATACAAACCCTAATTGGTGTATTTATGTAGCCTTTAAGTATTAGCTAATCAAACCATAAAATAGATTGTAACAATTCAAAGATATGATGATAACATTTGAAAGATCTATGTTCTTTTTATCACTACTATATATTTTCTGCTTTAATGCAGTCGGTGGCAAGTAATAGATCATTTTTTTCCCCAAAAATTTTATGGTCATCTTTTTTTGCAGGTTGGTGATGCTGTCTATGCTTGGGGATATATTGCTAGATTTTGTGAACTGTTCCGCAATAAAATTAAGCAAGATCTACCGGTGCTGCTAATCCTGCATACCTTCTTCCTGAAATTTCAAAAACTGTTGAATGCACCACTAATGCGAATCAAACAAAACCAGAGGTTTTCCTCTTCAAATAAATAAATAAAATCCCTCTCTTTTTTAGTTTTGGTATTTATACAATGTACCCTAGTACCCTACTGTAAAGAGGGTATATCGATCTAGCTAATTCCATTAAAAAATGCGCGCGCGCAAACACACACACACAGAACCACTTTGTGTATAAGATTTTTGAAAGAGTCGATCACTTTTTTTATCAGTGAGACATGCTTTATTTATTAACATGTCCCACTTAGTGCTTTTAATGCAAGTGGGATAAATCTGCTTGGGAAAGTTAGCAATAAGTTGAACGTATCTTTCCCATGATAAACTTTGCTTCCTACAATGGGAGTTCACCTGTATATAGGAGGAGATTCAGAAAAAGTGTTGGCACCCATATTCTAATTAGAAATAATTATATATATAATTTCTCCATGGTTTCCCTTAAGTTTCTGAAGTCCTTTCTAATCTTTCTTCTGCACTGGGGGATATGCTTAGATGCAGATTAAACAGAATTTCCTTGCAGGATATTATCTTGTTGGTGCTTTCACCTGAAGAATTTGAGTTGCAAGTGTCCTGAATATTAAGTCTGTAATATCCAGATACGCCTTCTTCAATAGTTTTACGTTAACTAATTTGATTTACATATTAGAGTAATATGTAATGTAACAATAATGTCTAATGATACCTTCAGAACACTTTTATTTTATATTGGTTATGTTATTTCCTATATAAACTCAATTCCCTCCGTTTTTTTGTCTTCATTTCTTTATTCCTATGTCTATAGTTTTCTTATCATGGGTTTCTACTGTTATTTTACCATTCCAGCCCGGATCTTTTCTGTGTATCTCAGCACTATTCCTCAGATTATGAAGCTCGAATATGTGGAATCATGGAGATTGTACCTGTAAGTATCATTTTATTATTATGTTTGGTGATGGTGTCATGTCTTTATTCCTATGCCTCGTGAGATTATCCAACTACTCCCCACTTTGTTGCGAACAAAGCTCTTGCAGAAGACATTCACATGGTTTCCGTCGTTTGACATTATACTTCTGACATAATTTATTAACGTCCAATGTCATGGCTCCCTAACATTGAGCTTAACAGGATTGATAACTTGTGATTCTCAGTGCTGAAAGTTGTATATAATTCAGTATATAAGAATTACGAAATTATAATAATATAGAAAACTGTTTTTGCTTACATTAAAAGGCCATGCAGTATGATTCGTACTTTATTTGTTTTAAACTCAAGCTTGTGTGGGCTCTTTTGTTCCATATTAACAACAATGGTTTTAAGTGTTCGAAATTGCTTTTCATCTGAGGTCAATTGATCAAGGCATTCTGTTTTCAGCCATTTATCCCTCTTAATCATGGTGCATATTCTATGATTTTTTGCATCTTTAATGCTATTTTCATGATAACACCATGAGGGATGATATCCTTGGAGGCCACCCATCATACTACTCGCCGTAGCCCAATTACTTCAGACTCTTTTTTTCTCTTTTATTAACCATTGTTTCTCTCTTAGAGATTCAAGCTATCTTTGACAATTTTTTAGTTCTAGGCATCGATATGTGCTAGATAATTTTCTAGCAAACGCCCGAAAGCCCTCCTCATTACCTTTGTTTAGTTTCTGGCGTACCCACTAAATGAACAGTGATGGCATGCGTTATATTACTTCCTCCATGGATTCAAGATGTGCCCCACCCATTCCCATTTTTAAATGGCAATTTTTCTTTATCTAACACTTGACTCTGCAAACTTCCTATAGTTGGCTCTGACACTATTGAAAACTCCATCAAGACAGGACTTCCTAAGGGGAAACTTGCAAGGGGCAACCCATCCTAGTATTTTGCTGATTGAACACTGCTTGATTATGGAGCTTTAGTTACAATTAATTCTTTAAGTATTTGGAACTATTACTTAATCATACTGATACATGATGCATCTTTCTTCAGAAAAGTCCAATTTTTCAATTTGGGGTCATGACACTGTCAAGGAAAATCCCGGAACTTTGATCACTTGAAATCCTTTCATTAATATTCTTTTATACTCTTCTGACAAATGTGGGAGTCAGTTTTGATGATTGTATAATACCCTTTTCATGATCTTGCGGGTACCCATTTTTGGTATCCCTCCTGCTTTTCTAGACGGGTGATTTTCACGTTTTCTTACCCCGGACAAAATTTAGAATTTAGCACTAATTAGGGATTTAGATACCCTTTTAAACTATTTAGGAATTTAGCACATTTGGATCACATCAGTGCTATGTAGGTGCCACGTAGGATGACAGTTTGAACCTGGGGGCGAGTTTTACCAAGTCTTGATCCGTACTTTGCAAGTGCGGATTAGACTTGGGTCTCTACTAGAGACCCAAGTTCACCAAGTTTTAAACCAGAGACCCAAGACTTGGGTCCCTCATTCCCAACTAGAGATTAGGCCCCCAACCAGAGAGCCAAGTCTCGGGTCTATGGTTGGGGGCCAAGTTTTATTCCGCACTTGCAAAGTGCGGAATAGACTGGCACAAACTCCTTTCAGCAAACTTGGAAGCCTTCTCCTTCTCCTTAGTTACAACGTCCACTTTGTAAATTTTTGCAGCAACTCCTTAGTTCCAACAAACCTGAAAACCTCAATTTTTGCAACTCTAAAAACCCACTGTCTAAAAGTTCAAATAAAAAACGGACAACACCCCTTTTGTAAATTTTGACTAAATTCATGTACAATATCAATAAAATAAATGCTACCCAACACGGGAGCTAACTAGACGCCAAACACGGTGGAGTCACAATCCATGCAAAATATACGATGCCTAAACGTGAAGAACAACAAGAGGAACACAATAAATAGTATATATAAATAAAGCGAAGCCGACTCCACATGAATTCGGCACCCAAATATATACATTTCATGAATTCGATAAAAACAAGTACAAAAGAGCGTCACATCAAGCACGACAAAGCCCGTGGAATCCTAGATCGGCCGCGACGGCGCTGAGATGGATCGGGTATATCCGCCGGTTGTGTGGCTGGCTGTGAGGGTCCAGATTGGTCCGTAGTTTTTGAAGGACCAGCTTCGCCTTTTATGCCGGCGACGTTGACGTTGATAAGTCACGTTCACTTGTGCTCGATGGGGAGGAGGATCCGGACGTCGTATTGGACTCCGTTGGAAAAAACGACCGACCGATCTTCATATGGCCTCGATCCCACTAGCTGATGTTGTATGACCGTCTATTACGCTGTCCGCCACTTCATGGATCTGAAACAAGACGTGATGTCGGCCTGTAACACAGATAAGTAAATATCTCAAATATATAATATTAAGAAATTACATAATAAAAAATAGAAAGCGACAACAAAGTGTTTACCATCTCATGCTCAACGGGTGCTTGTGGCTCATATGTCACCCATAGAGGATACGTCGTCTGAATGTACCGCCGTGTTATCCTCGAGTACCATCCCTGGTAATCTTTTACTGGTAAAGACGGATCTCTCTGGCGTTCGTGAAGGACCTAAGGCTCTCTACTAGGATTTTACAACATGCACACAGGGATTTTAAAAATCAAGAGAGCTCCAAGTCTACAAACATAGGATACTAGCTAAAGAATTGAACTAGTAAGCACAAGTTAGAGATTACAACCTTTGTAGCAATTTTCAAGAGCTCCATTTTGTATTGGACTCCATGTAAAACTCCATTAGGTGAAGGGAACAAGCTTGGTGAAGACTTCCTTCATCAAAGATGATCCATCTTGAAGGCCTCTTGCTTTAGCTCCACACTTCTATCTTGAAGTGAACTAGTGCTCCTAGTTTGCTAATCTAGGAGGCTTAAGATGTAGTTTAGCGCAGTAATTATTTTACTCATTAATTATTTTCTTTTTTCACTAACTAAAGAGGAGGAAAAAGAAGAGGGCTTAAAGCTTTGAAGAAGAAGAGCTATGAACATATCTTTTAACCATTTAGAAAAAAATGGTTGCTAATATATTTCATTCTTTACAAAATCCTAGCCCTCGGATCTAATCAATCATCCAAGTGTCCATCCATCTTTTCCCTCCACTTGTCACAAGAGTGGCTAATGATATGTCCACCCATCTCTTCCTTCCACTTGTCATCACAAAGAGAGTGGCTAATGATATGTTCTTCCTTTGGAACAACATAAGCTAAAGTGAACCCAAAAGAAATAAAGAAAAGAAAGTATTAAAATACTTAACATAATTTTTCTTTATTCTTTATACATAAGTGAGATAAATATAAAGTGATATAATACTAGCAAATACATATAATAAATGAGAATAATGGAGGAAAGATGCCATAGGAGGGAATTTCCTCTTATGGCGTCGAAAAAATACGCCCTCCATCGTGTTTTCCGACTATCGGAATCCATCATCCTCATTGTTATCATCTAAGATGTGGGTATGCCAAATTTCATATGATAATACAACTTTTCACTGTTGAATTAGTGGGTTCAAAATTAACGGTTTACCGACAATAGAACTTTTTACATTTCTAAATCAACGGTGAAAAAGTTGTAGAATCACATGAAATTTGGTGTACCCACATCTTAGATGATAACGATGAAGATGATGGATTCCGATCGTCGAAAAACACGATGGATGGCGTATTTTTTCGACGCCATAGGAGGAAATTCCCTCCTATGGCATCTTTCCTCCGTTATTCTCATAATAAATACGTATTAGTATATTAAATCAACACTAGATTTAATATCCATCTTTCTAAAAAGACCGGTTAATATTACAAATGTCCGATTACTGTCAGTGTATAAAACACACCAGTTTTAATCGGACTCTAGCGTGTACCAATATACCGCAACCACATCGTCTTGCGAAAGCCGGCAAACTCTTGGTGTGGGATTCTAAAAACTCGACAATACGCTGGCAGTGGGTTTAACCACAAGCACGACACTAACTGTACGTAATGGCTATATAGGTATTGAATGAAAGGAAGGTCGACAAGCAAGCCTGTCCAAACCCCTAATGAGCCTATAAGAGAGTCTCCGTACAGTCCGATCTGTTCGTCTAAGAGTATCGTATATCGGGTCTAGGGGGTGGATAAAATCAGACCCTAATAACGCGATAAGTCGTGTTGGTGTGAATCCCATCGAGAAATTACTGATTTGTAATCAGCAATTCTCACACGTTAGCCAAGGATTTCTGGTGATGGCCAGCCGTGTACAGCTCGACATCTAGCCCTAATACCGGGAGAGATGAATCCCCGACGATTCGCTCACTGCTTCCATGTGGCTCGAGACTGTACCCAACTAAAATCTGTTTGCACGACTCTGTAGGGCCGTTGTAGGGTAGTAATCAAAGCACAGTAGGAACTCACACGAGACAAATGACGATCTCAGGTCGACAGACTAACCTGTACTCATGTCAGCAGAGAACTGCTATCTGAAAATAGGTATAATACCGTCTAGCATGTTTCCGGCGAGTCCGTCCAGTATAACTCATAACCCAATGAGCACCTGTATACAATCTATGGTGATTCATTAACACCAATGGTTGTAAGACCGGCCCTCGTCCCTCGTCGGGGGCACGAAACGTATACACTAGTCTACTTTAGAATATCGATGCTCAGTTTCGATATTCCCATGACTAGGGACATTTAAGGATTTGTTTATAGACTACCCGACCTCACTTGTATGATTGCCATCATAATACTAATAGTCAAGTAAGAATCCTATGAGTTCTATCAACATATAATAGTGATCCGTAATACCACATAATGTATGCATATAATGATAAAGTCAAACCAGATATTATATTATCATCTCAAGTAAGACCGTTCTACCTGTATAAGCCCTTTCTCAATCATCATAATCATCTGCCTGGGATTACAATAATTGTCTTGAGAGCATTATAGTCAACAGTTTAATAAGCAGAGCTCGTGTATTCAATCGAAAGATGTAGATATGTTGAAAAGCCCTTCAATCTACGACTTTACCTCTTCATATGACCCGATCAATCTGCTCTACCGGATCCGAGATGTGCTGTACAAGCCCGAACTATCATAATACACAGTCATAGACATGATATGCGACGATGCCGAAACAAATAATAGGTGTCCGGGCACGCCATATATCTGGAAACTGGAAACACACATCTGGTAGAGCCCGATAGATATCCAGTATATATGGCATCCAGAGTACAGCTCGGTCCGGGACCATATCTAATTCATTTCGTTTAAACTCGAGAGACCTGGCGGGTGTTCTATTCCATGTCCGACCGACATTAAACCTGTAGCACAACAAAAAAACATTGTAATTCAGGAGTCACTTACGATTCATAATCTCAAATTTCGTAAAAGTTGATTTTAATTAGATAACTTATAGTTTTACCTGCACCCTAATGGCTGATCTCCATCTAGCTGCACCTCTTGGATAAATGTAGGAAAACCGGTGGATAGTCGGGTCCAGCACCACATCTGCATATATCATACTTTATTAGATACCGATATATTTAAAATGATAACAAAATCTATTAAACATTTCAAATTTTTACCTGAAAAAGTTAAAGACAACCATCTATAATATTTGCACTCCTGCAGAGCGACAGAGGTCAACTCCTCATACAGGTAAGCCAGTACGGCACTCCCCCACGACAGTGTGCCACATACTTCTAGATCAACTAATAATGGTAGCCACATGAGGTGTACCATATTCTTTGATGTGTCGGGAAATAAGGACGTCCCGAGCTGAAGAAGAATATAAGCTCGTACGTACTGCTCGATCTCCGCTTGACCTGCAATACTTCACGAAGCCATGTAAGCTTGATAGCACCTCCTTTCATTTGTGCGGGAGCCCGACCAAGATGCTCAATGCAAAGCTCTTGCCAGTCATGACCCGTATCCTCGTCACCGGTGGACTGTGGATGCGCAAGCTAAGTAGTACAGCAACATCCTAAAGAGTGATCGTCATCTCCTCTATAGGAAAATGAAATGTGAAGGTCTCTGACCTCCATTGCTCGGCCAACGCTGTAATGAGAGGACGGTCGAGACGAATGTAGTCAATTCTCGAGTAGTGATAAAATCCTGCACGTGCTAACCCAGCCTACACGTGCATCTCTAATCGCCCATGACCTAAGCTACTGTAAGTGAGCAGTGCATGTCAAAACGACGTTCTCCTGTACATTAAACAAACTCGTTAGAAATATACAATTAGAAGCAAGTACAAGTATTATAGTGAATTGAATTAATTTCTTACCGTCACACATGTCGCTCGATGTCGGTCCAACAGGTATAAAACAGACGGATATACAGGTCCTGGGTTCATCGATACAATATCCGCCAAAAGTAGTAATTCAAAGATAAGTGTCAATTATACATCAACGAATGCAATACGTAACTGTAGATAAAAAACAATATATCGAACGAACACAATACGTAACTGGCGATAAATGATGCAATATATCAGGCGACGCAATACAATACTCTCAATAAGATACAATACATCACCGAACACGATATATCAAGCGACGCAATACACAACGGTTCTTACGGATATAAGACATTAACGAACAAAATGCATAATTGAATAAAAATCTACAATACATCATTGCGGTTGATTCTGAAGTTGATGTGGAAGGTTAGGTCATCGCGATTTTTTATGACAATATGTTTTGCAATTGTTGCACCTGTTATGTCCTTTCACCCCTTTGCACCCTTCATCCTTAACACTTTTGATACGATAGCTTGGAGGCCTGCCTTTCTTTCTCGTGTTGCTGGATGGGAATATACATGGCCCACAATATTCCTCCGAGTGTCGTTGATCTAGAACATGGCTAAATAAAGGGCCATACGACTCTCGATAGTATTGTGCGTAATACTCTCCATGGTATAACTTCTCGTATGATATGTTTGCTCCCCCTGAAGCTCGTGAACAAGCTGCCATCATATGTTTGCATAGAAATATTTGTAGTAAAGGTATATTACAACTACAACGACATCCATTATCGTGTATACCGACGTCATACGCAATTCCATCTTTATCTACCACTTCCCAACTATACTTAGAGAATCGACGAAGTTGGCAATGTCTCGCATCCACATTTCTTTTAGCCAATTTACTCTCATTTTTCAGAGTGAACAGTGTCCCATTTAGCCGCTGCTTCACGACGAGTGACGAAGTACGTGTTGAGACGGTAGAAGGTTCAAGCAATCAATGCCTCTATTGGTAATGCACGAGCTTCTTTAAGAACACCATTAAAACTCTCGGAGCAATTCGTAGTCATAATACGATACCTTACACCGCCGTTCATACATAACGCCCAACGATTTTCGTACCCCCTAAACTTTTGTTAATCCCAGAATCTGCCTCCGAATTTAATTCTTTAATACGAGCTCTTTTTTGAGCATAAATTAGAGGATCCGAAACACTGTCGGCTTCATACAACAAAAGCTGTAATGATTCGTCTTTGATTTTTTCGAGAAATTAGCTTTGATATGCCTCAAACAGTAGCCATGATAATGGGGCGTACGCTAGCCTTGAGCTAGTGTCCTTGGAAGTCCATTCACCAAATTAGACAACCATGTAATTTGGCGACGACTTAAATTGAGGATATACACACAAATACATGCGAAGATCCATTTCCAATTTGCTTCAGTTTCACTCCTGACAACCGCAAACGCCAAAGGATAAAACTCTCCATCTGCATCCACCCCGGTAGCAACAAGCAAAGCCCCCTTATATTTACCATATAAGTGTGCCATCAATGCTCAGAACTGGATGACAATATTCAAATCCCTTAATTGATGGTCCAAATATCCAGAACACGCCGGTAAATTGGACCGCTGTTGGAATCAGGTTTTCGTAGGTGATTTTGTAGACCGTGTCGGGATTGCTCTTCGTGATTTCCTTCAGGTATCATGGCAGAGTTTGGTATGATTTCTCCCAATCCCTAAATATCGTGCATAAAGCCTTCCTTCTTGCCTCCAACATTTTGAAATAAGAAATATTAATTCGATATGTCCCTTCCATTTGATCTTGAATGGCAGCCGGTGTCATATCAAGCCGTCTCTTCAGCAAAGTCAAGATGCATTGGCATATAAATGTTGATGGGGCTTGTTTGTGCCCCACATCCCCTACAGTATTTCGGCACCGATATTTCGGATTATATTCCTTTATAGTGAAGCGTGTCGAAAGAGCCCACCGTTTCGAAATTATTGCATGAAGTTTCCAAGGGTATTGTCCAGGGCCAGTACCTGGATTGTTAGCACACACCACAATATACTTTGTTTTAGTACTCCTGGCCGTTTTGAATGACACGCCTCTTAATGGATTATGCACCGACTTCAATCAATTTTTCCTTCGTCACAAACATCTGTCCGGCTTGAAATCCGACATTATCGTTCGTTCGTATCGCCCAACGAGTATCATCGATGATCATATCCTCAGTAGCATATGCTTCTGCCATGGCATCATCAATCGTCTCGTCAGGATGCTGATCTTCGAATTCAATATATTCGTTGTTAGCATATGCTTGATGCATCCATTGATCGTTTATTTCATCTTGGTTTGCGTACTGCATACTATCTTCCTGCATGCAATCATCTCCTTCACGATTAGTATCTACGTCATCACTGCAGGATATATGTATGCCCTAGAGGCCATTATATATATGTGTGTACATAATAATCTTGCTCGAAATGATAGTATGCTATCTGGTTTGCCTTTATCTTAACATGTGCGTATGTTTTACTAGTTATTACGTATTGCTTATATATGTTGATAAAACCCGTAGGATGTGTTTGACTACCAGCGTTGTGATGGCGATCGTACTTGTGGGGGCTGGGTAGTCTATAAGCACATCCTTAAAGTGTTCCTAGTTGTAGGAATATCGAGACAGGGCATTGATATTCCAGAGTAGACCGGTGTATACGTTTCTAGACCCCGACGAGGGACGATAGTTAGTCCCACAGCCATTGGTGTGTTTCACCTAAGATTGTATACAGGTGCTCATTGTCGGTGGATACACTGGACGGACTCGCCGAGAACTGCTGGATGGTATTATACCAAGCATCAGATGGCAATTCTCATGTGGCATGCGTACAGGTAGTCTGTAGACTTGAGATCATCATTTGTCTCGTGTGAGCTCCCATTGTGCTTTGATTACTACCCTACCACGACTCAAATGAGTCATACAAACATGTTTTAGTTAGGTACAGTCCCGAGCCACATAGAGGCAGTGAGTGATTGTTAGGGATTCGTCTCTTCCTGTATAGGAAGTCGATATCACACTGTGTTTGATTGGTCAACACCATAAGCCCCTGGTCAGGGCAGTTGGGAATTACTGATAGTTAGATCAATAGTTTCTTGGATGGTCTTGAGCCATACCAACATGACTTATCAGGTTAGTAGGGGTCTGACGTTAACCACCTTGTAGATCCGGTATGTGATACTCTCAGACGAACAGATCGGACTGTACGGATATTGTCACGATTAGGCTCAGTAGGGGTTTAGATGGGTTTGTTCGTTGGCCTGCTTTTCGACAGGTACTATTAGGGTTCTTAGCGCCATGACCATCTACCATGGCCGATTGCCGAACAAAAACTTTGACGTTTAAAAAACTTGGCGTTAGAAACAACTACCTAGAATCGAATCCAAATATGAAACTAGCAATTTAAAAGGAGTCTAACTACTGTGATAGAGTGTTATACCGAACGAACCATGCCCATCGGTCTTCCACCATCTCCCTTAGCTCCTTGAGGTCCTTTGGATCGCGCTTGGCCGTTGGTCTTCCTCTGTCGAAGCTGATTCACCCGAGGAATGTAGCTCATGGTTCTAGCTCCACATAATGACACAAGTGAAGCAACTAGGGATTCTAGATGGCTAGTCTAGAATGCTTAGGATGTAGTGGAGTGCTCTAAGTGTATCTCTACCTCACCCTCTCTCTTGATTCTAACACATGAGATTGTAGAGAGGAGGTTGAAGGTGAAGTTCGAGGAACTCAAGAATCTAGAGAGGGAAGTGAAGCATGATGGTGAGGGAAAGAACTCATCAAGTGGAAAAATGAACCATCAAGTTTTCATCAAGTCATCAAAAGAAAACGAAGCTCTGTTTTATAAAAACCATTTTCCCAACTTTAAATTCACACCATGCTTAAATAGTTTGCACAAATGAATAAACAATTCATTTGTGCAACTATAGTAGCATGGTTCTCACCATACTCCCCTCCCTCTTTACACATCATTTACCATTTAATAATAAATGGATAATCTAAAATGAGGTGTCCACCTTCTAGAATGTTTTCCGGATAAATACAGATTACATTCTACTGTATTTACATACATATATTCGTACCGAAATACGAATACCCAAAGAGATAGAATAACACAAATAATATAATACTAGAATATACATATCGAAATACATATACGTAAATTATTAAATCAATACCTGATTTAATAATCCGCCGAGCCGGCTAGTTTTTTCAACTGTTCGATCGAAAGTCCGGATACATAGTACAATCAATCGATCTGAACCCTGCACGTATCCAATATGGATACTACATCGTTTCGCCAGAACCAGGGAAACCCTCTATGTGGGACTCTAAAGACTCGTCAATACGCTAGCAGTGGATTTAACCACAAGCACGTCAGCAGGACTAGCTGTACGTAACGGCTACCTATGTATTGAGCGAAAGGAAGGCCGACGAGCAAACTCATTCGAACCCCTACTGAGCCTGTCCGTGACAATCTTTGTACAGTCCGGTCTGTTCGTCTAAGAGTATCGCATATCGAGTCTAGAGGGTGGATAAAGTCAGACCTCCTAATAATGCGATATTTCGTGTCGGTATGAAGCTCATCATCCATTGAGAAACTACTGATCCAAATCAATAATTCTCGTCTGCCTTGGCCAAGCATTTCTGATGATGGCCACCCGTGCACCGCACGACATCAACCCCTAATACCGGGAGAGACGAATCCCCGACAATCCGCTCACTGCCTTTTTATGGCTCGGGACTGGTACCCAACTAAAACCTGTTTGCACGACTCATTTAAGCCGTGGTAGGGTAGTAATCAAAGCACAGTGGGAACTCACACGAGACAAATGACGATGTCAGGTCGACAGACTAGCCTGTACTCATGTCACCTGGGAACTGCTATCTGACAATAGGTATAATACCAACTAGCATGTTCTCGGCGAGTCCATCCAGTGTAATCATAATCCAATGAGCACCTGTATACCATCTTAGGTGACTAACTGACACCAATGGCTTATGAGACCGACCACCGCCCCTCGTCGGGATCTCGATAAGTATATACTAGTTTACTCCGGAGTATCGATACCCAGTCTCGATACTCTTTCGACTAGGGACATTTAAGGATGTGCTTATAGACCACCCAGCTCTCACGTATATGATTGCCATCATAATACTGGTAGTCAAGTAAGAATCCTATGGGCTCTATCAACATGTAATAGTGATCTGTAATACCACATAATGCATGTACATGATGATAAAGACAAACCAGATAGCATACTATTATCTCGAGTAGGACTGTTTTACCCGTATAGGTCCTCCCCTGCGATTATAATAATTGACTTGACTGCACTGTAGCCAACAATCTCCCACTTGCACTTAAGGCTAATTATTGCGGTGTAGCACTCACAGCCCGTGTGATACCGAACATCCAACTTCTCTACTAATCAGTCTCACAAAGTCCGTTTGTGAAACTATTGCGTTCGAGAAATAGCCTCAGTGAGTGGATCTGTTCCAATGTTTCTATCTTTATCTCTCTATTTCTCAACTTCGCGGAGAAAGACCATCTCCCGAAATGAGCGTTACCTGTCTTAGAATTTGTTTGGATATCTGATTGGACTCAGTTCACAAATGAACTCCAAATCCAACAAACTTCGTAGACTGTATTTTCCACTGAATTTAACGAGTATCCTGCGCCATGCCTTCCTAAGTATCCGCTTGGACCACCTGTTCCTACATACTGCCCCTCAAAAAAAGGGAAAACTATAACTCTGACAGTCACTCTGTCATCCATGTCATCTTGGAAGCCTGAAATGATAACCGCCTCCATAAGGATGCTGCCGTTACCGTATACCAAGAACATCCACTTTTGTTCATAACTGCTTCCCAACGTTTCTCCAGGATTGGATTAATATATATGTATTGCATCCAGTGCAAAAGCAATATTTAGTGCGGTACTTGACATTTCATAACTGACTTAATTGCCTAAGCAAGAGATATGTCAATCATGCAAATCTCTCTCCTCGTCAGTCTAAAAGACATCTCTTTAGAGAGGGTGACTCCATCACCTGTGGGTATACCACCACGCCAGGAGTCGTCTATTCTAAAACATTTTAGAATTTTGTCAAAGTACCCAAATTGGGACACTTTCTAAATTTAGATCTAAAACCATAGATCTAGTGAGCAGAATCCCTGATATTTTATCCAGATCCTATATGGAGAAACAGCTTGTGACAACCACGGTATAACCGATCGTAGTATAGAAATATCACTTCTTACCAAGAGCATGTCATCCAAAATAACATGACATCACTCCCTATTACCTTCTTACCAGATCCATCTGTTATTTTGACGAAGTCAAACTCTATGACTGTCACATCAAAAATAGATGATCTATCTTCGCTATACCTGCTTTAGTCTATAAATAGACATAAGCTACTTGCCCACTTTGTTTCCGCTGCTCCCACTGACTACAACATCCCTCTAGCCGAGTCATATACATGTGCACTTCTAAAGCTAATTTAGAGCGACGCTATACTCATCCTCCTGCCAGATCTCATAGTCTAGAACAACAGTAGTGGCAAGTTTGGATAATCAAAAACCTTCCTGTCATCATCTTTGAGGAGACAGAAGTACCTTTTGGGTGGCTGAGGTTACCCACCAAATCTGCGGAGTGGCTAATCGATTGTCGAATCCAATTGAACGTTTAGGTTCTACTAAATTTTCAGTAAT
The DNA here is from genome assembly GCA_030015575.1 of Agapanthus africanus. Taxonomy (NCBI): domain Eukaryota; kingdom Viridiplantae; phylum Streptophyta; class Magnoliopsida; order Asparagales; family Amaryllidaceae; genus Agapanthus; species Agapanthus africanus. The sequence goes on from CM057350.1 coordinate 259,694,410, forward strand.
CGTTTGTGGTTCTGGAATCACTTCCAGTTCTACCATACTCCTATTAATGTTTTCTGAAAAGAATCCATTTTACTAAAACTGGTAGCGAGTCAAGAACAATATAACTATTGATCTTCCAAATGGTAGAATGTTAACCCTCTTCAAAGTCCGGGATAACCCACAAACTGCCATTACTGAAACGTGCCTTGAGTTTATCCAGATTCTGGTTTTAAGCATAAGCCGGACAACTCCATATACCTTAACATCGTTAAGATATGAATCAATTCTATATCCAATATAGAAACAAATGCACTAATTTAATTGAAACCAGATTCAAAATATATGCAGCCGTTCTAAGTGCAAATCAACTAAATGGAAGAAGGCCAAGTAGCATTACTCATCAAGGAATGCACCCACGTATGAGTAACCTAAAAGATAAGCAAGTTATCAAAACTTATTACTTACAACGGAATACCTAGCACAAGTATTTACATTTTCGATTACCTTGAAGAATCCTGATACTTGTAATATATGGTTCTCTACTTTATTCTTGTACCTTTAACTTCTCAAAATTTGAACCTTGTATTTCAACGAAATACGTGTCTAAAACCAGAGAAGTCATATGTAAACGGAATATAGTATGAGTACCAACCCCTTTGTTCTAATGGACATCGGACACCATACAATACTTTGTATAAGTCGTCTGAGTTCAATAACTCAAACCCTGTGCATCGTAGGTTGAAAACTGTGCTATGGTTAAGAAGAATTACACCGCTGTTGAATGCACCTTACCTAATCATCAACTGATACAGGTAAATGTTATAGACATAATTTCAAAAAGTTATATCTCACTTTATGAATAAACGTACATATATATCAGTTTGAAAATGGTGCATAACAACGGATATTCAAAACCAAATATTTGCCGTTAGGCAAAAACCAGGCGATTTCCTCAAATATCACCAATTGCAAAGAATTCCGATATATTGAGGATATAATCACCCAATTCTCAATATCTTACTCCCACTCAACATCTGTAATGCCACACAGATGTTAGAATCAAATCTGGTAAATACATACCTTAGAGTCGGAATCTAATTGGGAAAACAGTTTTCAATTAACCCCGCACAGTAAAACTGAAACATGAAAATATTTCGAAGGGGTGACTGGGTATTTCTAGTAATGCCTCTTCCACTATCTAGATTCATGACAGTAACCGTATATTTCCATGTCCCCACTCCAACCCCTTTATATGTCTTTATTTCTTACCTTCTGTACACCTTACTTAGGCTATCTTCATTCCCTACCTTTCGGCATTTGCCTAAGGTTTGGAAGAAGACTATCTAATAAGCGTAATAGGTATACTCTCCTAATACTAGGAGCTCCCGTAACCCTAGAGAAGGTAAAGAGTAAAGACAACTGAATAAACTTATTCAATTTCTCCAGAACCGGAAACCATCCTCGAACTGAAACAAGTTTCTTCGAGTTCGTATGTAACTATACGATGTCATATCCAATAAGCGTGGATCTTCGTAGTGATACGGAGTGTTCCGGAGAAGATGCAAATGGGAGGTAGGAGTGGCAGAGATATACGCGGCTTCGTCGTGAATGATAGCAGTCGCAATTTTCTTTGCCCTCATTCTAATCCATGTCTTTACTTATTACCTTCTGTACACCACACTTAGGCTAATCGGTTTTCTTTTTTCTCTACATTTCGGCACCTGCCTATGGTTTGGAAGAAGACTATCCAATAAGCGCAATAAGTGTACTCTTCTAATACTAGGAGCTCTCGCAACCTGGGAGAATGTAAAGAGAAAAGACAACTGATTAATCCTATTCAATTTCTCCCCAACCGGACCATTCTCGAACTGAAATAAGTTTTTTCGAGTTCGTACGTAACTATACGATGTCATATCCAATAAATGCGGTCTTCGTAGTGATACAGAATGTTCCGGAGAAATGCAAAGGAAAAGTAGGAGCGGCAGGGGTATATGCAACTAGGACAATACAAAAGCCAAAATGTTTAAGAAGATTCGGTTAACTTGGTTCATGAGTATTAGTTTAGAGTCAGGTCATGGTCGCTGCCAAAGAGAGAGAAAAGAAACACTCAGCGTGCACTCTAACCTAGATTAGATTAGTTAATCACTTTATCTAATCAGGATGGCTCCTACTATTTCCTCGAATTCTCCTTCAAACCTTAAAAGGAGAATTAGTCGGGATCATATGAAAATCACCCGAGGAGCAACACCTACTCATCAGTGAGAATCGGGATCCAACTATCATCGCATGATAACTTGATGGAAGCCACTCAAGTTACCACACTCCAGAAGGTATGTGCATGCCTGGCAAGTTTCCTGTATATTTGAAACTCCCGATGTGGTTTTTACCCCTAGGACTCAAATGACCTTGACATAATCAACAAATCAAAGAGTCATAGTCAAGTTCAACCCGTCATTATCTTGATTGCATTAAACCCACCCGCACGAGCCCTTGACACAGTAAAAAACGCCGAACGACTGTCTTAACTAATCGCATTGCATGCTACAAACAAGCACTAGTTAGCTACCGCACACTACGCCTTGACACAATCAACAAACGCATCACGAATACTAAGTAGTACTTGTATGAAATGACGGAGCGCTACGGCTGGTTTTTGGCGAAAAACGTTTAACGTAATGAACTTGATATCGTTGAAGGAACCCGAGTGGTTTTACAAATATATATAGTGGCGTAAACTTTTGCTAAAGAGGTCACTCCCTGTGAAGGGATCTCGGCTCTTTCCTCATCGAATGAGGTGCAGGATATTCCTAACTGAATACCACGATACAAAACAAAAGAATCGACTATATTGAACTTATTACGATGACGCAAACTTTTGCCCAAGAGGTCACTCCCGATGAAGGGATCTCGGTTCTTACCTCGTCGAATGAGGTGCTGGATATTCATAACCGAATATCGCTATGCAAAGCAAAAGGAAACGTCTGTAATGTCAGTTTTCAAAATTTGGTTCCAACAACATTATTTAGGTTTATTTTTCCTTGTATTAATCAAAATTAATGTAGTCCCATCAATTAATCCATATCACACCAGAAAAGAACGAAAATAAAATATACGTATATGCCATCCGCATTCACCACGGGGTCCCTTCATGCACCGTTAGGTTACTTAACTAACGACAGAGCGGGGGATGGACTAACGCGGATGCAAAACATATATATCTAGTAGTATATATAAATATATATAACATTTGTCCCAGGCATAATATAAGTAACATCACAGAAATATCACAGAATAATGGATAATCTAGGAGCCGTGGGTTTCCTTTGAGCCGCAAGTGAAACCCGACGTTCCCCGGTCGTGTGGATAGCCTGTGCAATGAAAAATCTGGACCCCTACGAGTGCTGCAAGTTATCCGCCAATCCCAGAAGTTAGTCAACCCCAATCAACAAAGTGAATGGTCCACCCAACACTTCATGGAATCCGGTAATTTGAGCACCCCTCCGTGGGTAATCCTATACCCTCTGCGAGTGCGGTGAATAGCCCGTCGATTCTAGAGTAAGGCCCCCTCCGTCTCAACGCCATGAGATGTGGGCCTGTTGCCCTCTAGAACCCGGCTATTCGAGCACTCCACCGCGGGGTAATTCTAGTACAGAGAAGAAAAGAATATATACAATGGCGACATCGGCCTCAACCCGGTTTCAATAAAAGAATATACAACCTGCCGGAAATGGCAGTCCACATGCCGGACGCTCGTCCCGCAATAACGAATATACAAATGAATCTAAACTGTACAACTACCATCGCACAAGAGGGTATCCTACACGACAATATGAATAAAGCCATCACAGATATCAACATCACAGCAGTATAAGCAAGTATGTGCAACCCCGTCTAAACGACATATAGCAAATAGACGACGTTTGAAAAACATATACACCACATCACAGATATCAATGATGCAAAATTTCAAGTTTTCAAACTTTCTAAGTTCCCTCCAAAGCAAAGACAACACTTAGTGAAATCTGGGGAAATCAAACAAGACAAAAAACACCAATTTACAAAACCACAGACACTTGATGAAAATGAGGCCCTGAAGTGAATAGTAAAAAGGTGAGGCTGGTTTTTTTGGCAATGTGGCCGGCCAAACTTACATCAAATTGCCGCGTTTTCATTCTGTGTCATGCTCATGTCTAAACTAAGACTCTGCACTTGTTTAAAAAATTTTCAGTGATCAAAAAATTTTCAGAACAGAGAGCAGGTTTTGAAATCGCAGTTTTTCGGTTTTGAAACTAATGAATCGTCTACTACTAGTTTCTAATTTTTGGGTGGATCTGATACCATTTTGGGGTTCCTAGCGCCCTGACCATCTACCGTGGCCGATCGCGGAATAAAAATTTTGGCGTTTAAAAAACTTGTCGCTAGAAACAACTATCTAGAATCGAATTTAAACATGAAACTAGCAATCTAAAAAGAGTCTAACTACTGTGATAGAGTGTTATACCGAACGAACCATGCCCTTTGGTTTTCCACCATCTCCCTTAGCTCCTTGAGGTCCTTTGGATCGAGCTTGGCCGCCGGTCTTCTTCCGTCGAAGATGATCCACCCGAGAGATGTAGCTCATGGCTCTAGCTCCACATAATAACACAAGTGAAGCAACTAGGGTTCTAGATGGCTAGTCTAGAATGCCTAGGATGTAGTGGAGTGTTCTAAGTGTATCTCTACCTTACTTCCTCTCTTGATTCTCAACACATGAGATTGCATAGAGGAGGTTGAAGGTCAAGATGGAGGAATTCAAGAATCTTTAGAGGGAAGTGAAGCATGATGGCGAGGGAAAGAACTCATCAAGTGGAAAAATGAACCATCAAGTTTTCATCAAGTCATCAAAAGAAAACGAAGCCATGTTTTATAAAAACCATTTTCCTAATTTTAAATTCACACCATGCTTGAATAGTTTGTACAAATGAATAAACAATTCATTTGTGCAACTATAGAAGCATGGTTCTCACCATGCTCCCCTCTCTTACTTTACATCTCATTTACCATTTAATAATAAATGGATAATCTAAAATGAGGTGTTCACCTTCTAGAATGTTTTCCGGATAAATACGGATCACATTCTACTGTATATACATACATGTATTCGTACCGAAATACGAATACCCAACGAGATAGAATAACACAAAGAACATAATACTAGAATATACATATCGAAATACATATACGTAAATTATTAAATCAATACATGATTTAATAATCCGGCTCAAACCCGAGCCGGTTAGTATTATCAACTGTCCGATCGAAAGTCCGGGTACATAGTACAATCAATCGATCGGAACCCTGCACATATCCAATATGGCTACTACATCGTTTCGCCAGAACCAGGAAAATCCTCTGTGTGGGACTCTAAAGACTCGTCAATACGCTACCAGTGGGTTTAACCACAAGCACATCAGCGGTACTAGCTATACGTAACGGCTATCCAGGTATTGAGCGAAAGGAAGGCCGACGAGCACACTTATTCGAACCCCTACTGAGACTGTTCGTGACAATCTCCGTACAGTCCAGACTGTTCGTCTAAGAGTATCGCATATCGAGTCTAGGGGGTTGATAAAGTCAGACCCCCTAATAACGCGATATTTCGTGTCGGTATGAAGCTCATCACCCATTGAGAAACTACTAATCCAAATCAGTAATTCTCGTCTGTCTCGGTCAAGGATTTCTGGTGATGGCTACCAGTGCACCGCGCAACGTCAACTCCCAATACCGGGAGAGACGAGTCCCCGACGATCCGCTCACTGCCTTCATGTGGCTTGGGACTGGTACCAAACTAAAACCTGTTTGCACGACTCCTTTAAGCCGTGGTAGGGTAGTAATCAAAGCACAGTGGGAACTCACACGAGACAAATGACGATCTCAGGTCGACAGACTAACCTGTACTCATGTCATCTGAGAACTGCATCTGTTAATAGGTATAATACCAACTAGCATGTTCCCGGTGAGTCCGTCCAGTGTACTCATATCCCAATGAGCATCTGTATACTATCTTAGGTGACTAACTGACACCAATGGCTTGTGAGACTAGCCACCGACCCTCGTCGGGGTCTTGATAAGTATACACTAGTCTACTCCGGAATATCGATGCCCAGTCTCGATACTCTCTCGACTAGGGATGTTTAAGGATGTGCTTATACACTACCCAGCTCCCACGTATATGATTGCCATCATAATACTGGTAGTCAAGCAAGAATTCTATGAGCTTTATCAACACGTAATAGTGATCTGTAATACCACATAATGCATATACATGATGATAAAGACAAACCAGATAGCATATTATCATCTCGAGTAAGGCTGTTTTACCCGTATAAGTCATCTCTCAATCATCACAATCGTGTGCCTGCGATTACAATAATTGACTTGAGGGCACTATAGCCAACAGGTACTTGGGTAGCCGTTACGTACAACTAGTGCCGCCGACGTGCCTGTGGTTAAACCCACTGTCAGCGTACTGTCGAGTTTTTAGAGTCCTACACAGAGGGTTTCCCTGGTTCAGACGAACGATGTGGAGGCTGTATGTTTTTACGTGCAGGGTTCCGGTTAATTACGCGTTCTAGTTGCGCGGAATTTAATCGGACGGATTATAATAATAGCGGGCTTAGGATTAAGCCGGTTCGTTAAATCAGATATTGATTTAATTCTAGTATTATATTAGTAGTATTATTCTATCTCTTGAGTATTCTTATTTTGATATGAATACGGGTATGTATATACGGTAGAAAATATTTTTTATTTATACAAAATATCTTCTAGAAGAGAACACGTCATTTATGTATTAACCATTTATTTTGATATTTGGAAATGAGGTGGAGGGTTATGTGGCAAATAAGCATGGTGTGAGGCATTGCCAAATGAATTTAATTCATTTGGTTTTACTATTGAAGTATGGTGCCCATTTTTAATTGTGAAAAAGATTTCACAAAACTAAAATGGTCATGAGTTTTTCACACAACCTCACTTCATTTTCTTTTGCTCATTCTCTCTCCTCTTTTCTTTCTCATCCCTTATCATTCTCATATGCTGAGAGCCAAAAGGTTTTGAGATACAAAAATTACTACTAAATATCTCTACATCATCTAAGCAAACTAGATTAGTAAACTAGTTTGCTTAGTTGCTTCTTTTAGAAGTGGGAGCTTGGATCAAGAACTTTCAGGTGTATCATCTAGGATCGAGGAGGCCGACAACCAAGCTAGATTTAGGATCGAAAGGAGCCTAAGAAGAGGATCAAGAAGACCCGAAGGACACGAATTTTATAGGTATAAATTTTTATCATAGTAGAATAATTATTTATGTGGTTTTGCTGCTGGGGCTTATGGTAGTTCTTTGGTTATAGTCTTTGTTGCATACTTCAATTTTTTTTTTGAAAATTCCGCCTTTCTACATATCCCATAGAGTGTGCATCATAGACTTACAATCATTATCTTCTTCGTTTTTGGGTTGATCTCTTTTTTCAACATGATGTGATGAAGATGGTTCCGTATAAGGTGTTCCAACTCCTAAAGATGCACCGGCACCAAACTCTTCTTGCATTGAACTTTGTGTTCGCATTTGCTCCGGTACAAAAAATGAAGACCTACCCGACATATAAATTCAAATATCAATTATCAATTAACCATGATTTGATATACGATGAGTATTGTCAGTTTTATTTAATATAGTATGTTACTTATTCACTCCGGCCATTCCCATTGTGCAATCCGTATTGTACGGATTTGACATTGTTTGACCATATAAATTCCAATAACAGTTATACATATCCATGCCAACCTGTATGCCATGGAATGGAGCTTGCATGGAATTGAATGCATCATCATACACGTTCGGCTCTCCGGGACTGCACATAACCGTATTGAGCATGCGTGTAAATTCCCCTTGTGGTTCATAAGCTTGATGTGATTGTACTGCTTCTTAATTTGATTGTACAGCTTTTTGATGCAATTGTACAAGTTCTTTCACTACCAACACCTGTATTGATGGATTTTCAGGATACAAGCTAAGCATCATGCTTATATCCTCTTTATCGGCTACTTCAACGTTTGTGTAGTCCTGATTTGTGATTGGAATCTTGTATACCAATTCGATCTTATAATTCCTCGGATTTATCCGCGTGGTTGCATAAATCTTTCGCTTCAATCATTGTATGAGCATGATTTATGAACTCTCATCATTTTACCTTTTCCACCAACGTAGTTCGGCTTTCTACCCGCTTCAATGTTTAAGGTGCTATTATAATGACAAATCAACACAACATTCTCATTTTTCATCGCACCTAATATTAATAATAATTGTGAAATTATCGAAAACTCAAGAAACAAACTTATACACTCTACAACATTCACAACAATATTCAAATCCATAACACCAACACCCTAACCCCAAAAATACCACAACTCTAATCCCCAAAATAGCTCAACACTTGAATACACTAACACCTTAAACCCAAAAATATCCTAAATCTAACCCTAAAAATACACTAACCCCAACCCTCCAAAATACCCTATCCTTAACCCTAAAATACACCAAATTACCTTATTCCTAACCCCAAAACACTAAAATACCCTGACCCTAACCCCAAATTATCCTAAATTACCATGATCCTAACCCCCAAATTACGTTAACCTTAACAATAAAATACCATAACCCAAACAAATCAATTTATAAACTAAAATAGCAATAATTTCAAACAAATAATTTTAAATGGAAACTCACTGTTCAGGAACAGGGGGGCTTGGCCTTGACGAGGGGATCTGCAACAGTATGAGGGCTTCGAAGGAGGAGGGGGCTGGAGATCGACCTTGAAAGGGGGCTTTGAAGGAGGAGGAATGGGTGCTGGAGATCGACCCTATGGAGAGGCTTTGAAGGAGGCGGAGGGAGAGAGGGAGATCTGAGAGGGAGGTGCGAGAGGAGAGAGAGGGAGGTGCGAGAGGAGAGAGACTGATATATTAGAAGGGAAAAAGGGATGGGGCCGACAACAAAATATAGTGCAAGGTTTATTCCGCACTTTGCAAGTGCGGAATACAACTTGCCTTAAGTGTAGCAACTTGGCTTCCTGGGCCAAGACTAATTCCGCACTTGGAAAGTGCGGAATAGGACTCGCCCCCAGTCCACACTGCCAGTCATATGTGGCGCTTACGTGGTATTGATATGACCCGAATGTGCTATTTCCTTAAATAGTTATAAAACAAGTCTAAATCCCTATTTAGTTTCTAATTAGTGCTAAATCACAAATTTTGTCATTACTCCAGTTTCTCTTGTCTAGTTTCTTGCATGCATATCTGTATTTTCTTAAATCTTCACATTGTTAGATGCAATATGATTGCTGAAAACAATACTCATCCTAAGTTGAATGTATTTTAATCTCCATTTTCATCGTTTGACATAATGATTTCTGTGTTTTCAGCTTGTATATTTCTGAACTCTGTAATTTGCCTTCTGTTTCAAGTTACGCTTTTGTTGCATTTTGTAGTACTGCAAAAATTACATAAAAGAAGGTGGTGCTTCTTTACTTCTGTTCACTTTCGTATAGATAACTTCAAGGTTATGGAATGCTGTACGCACCACCATGCGGTTGACCGACGCATACCGCATATAATGCATATGCACTTTATATGAGACTGCATTTACGGTGTGGCTTTTTTGGAAGAGAAAAGGAGGGAAGAATAAAAAGAAGAGTGCAAATATAAAATTAATACAATGACGAGAAAAACTTAAAATGATAGTGTCTGCTAACGAAACTTGAGCTATCTTGATAAAGCATGCATTCCTAAGAAAGGAAGTGAACCTTAGAAGAGGTGAGCAAAAAGAAAGAGGAGAAGAGTTATAAAAAATTGAGGGTTGATTCAAGTTTAATTGGTTTTATCGCGGTCCAATATAGTACCTGACCAAATACAAACCAATTCTCAGCCTTGATCACATAAAACAATGCCCTATAGATTTTTTTAGTTTTGAAAATGATTTTCATCCGCATAATGAACCATGCGGCTCAATTATATGCGACATACGGGTGCATAAGCATTGCATAAAATGCATTTTTTTGACAGCGGATAACTTATTCTGTCTTTATTTCATACTGAATGTAGGTAATGATTCTCAGAATCTTCAGCGAGGGTGGGTTCCAAACTAGCGAACGCTATCAACGAATTGACAGTGATAACTTTCACAATTTCATGCAGGTGTTGCTTCTTGACAATTTCTGTGTATTTTAATTTACTGCTGCTAAGATAGATTCTGTTTGAGAATGTGTTTTAATTTGGCTCTGTGGCTTATGACATACATAAGAGTAGATAAGAGTAGCAAATCACCTTGTAGCAAATCGTTCCATCGTCTTCCTTCTTAATGGCTCCTCTTGTAACCTCGGAGAAATTTGGCTGCTGTTGGGTGCATAACCTAAAACTGCATAACCAAAAGAATGGAACATAGTTTTCTACCACCAACTGGTCTACCTGATCTTATGGCCAGCCCTCTCAAATCTATTGTTTCCTTGGCTAGGATTTGGCGCCATTACAGAAGGTTATGTCAGGTTGCCAGCTGCTCATTAAATTTTTTGAATCTTCCAAGCAGCGTTTTGTTTTTATTATTCTAGCTGTTTTCCATGTTAGACAACGCTATGATGGGATGCTTAGTGTCACGCCCCAAAACCATGTGTGTGTGTATTAGAAATTCCGAGCATGACATGCCGCAATTTCTAATTTATATAGATAATATATGGTTTTGGGGCGTGACACTTAGGATACATGTTTTCTTATTATTACCGTTGCAAGTTTTCTGACTTCTCATCAGCAATGATATGTTTTGATTACCTCTTACTTCTCCCATTAGAAATAAGAGCTTGCTCATTGATGTAGAACATACTTGAATCTTCCAAGCAGTCTTTTTGATATTCTAGCTGTTCTCTACCTATGATGGTGAATGGAATAAACAAACATGATGTCTAGAATGCTTATGACATGTTTTCTTGCTGTCACTGTTGGCAATATTTCCGACTTCTCTGCAATGATAATTTTGTTTAGTTCTCACCACTCCCATCTTTCATCTTTAATCTTTAATCTTATACAAAACTGAGTTCAAAAAGGAATATTCGGACCAAAGCAAAGTCTCTAGAAGACAAAAGCAAGATTTTTAGTGCTGTCTGATTTGCCCTTAGCTTTGAAGGATGGTTTGGCTAAAGGTGCAGGGCATATTAGGAATTTACCATATATGGGTATTTGTAATTGATGCACACAACAGGGTGTCAGTTGTTTTCAGATGGAGTACAACACTTGGGTCCTTTTTATGGGGCCCATTAGCATAGATTACTATAAATTGGGTAAAATCTTGGGTGTCGATGGCTTGGTTTGTGTGCCCGTTAGCATAGGTTACTCACAGTTTCCTTTTCATCTTTGCAACTCTCTCTCTCATTTTTTGGACTATAAAAAGGAGATCTCTTTTGGTAAGAAGAGATGAGGGAAGACCAGAAGAATGAAGAATGGATGTTGGTTAAATTATGGGTTAGAATAACTAAGGTTGTATAGCCATGTGACCATTTAGTGAAATTCCACCATTTTAATAATAAAGTCTAAATTACCAATAAAAAAATTTAACATGAAAAGGAAATTTGTTCCAAAGTTTGATCATTTCCAGTTTGGAATTCTAAAATATACAATCAGGCAATACAGTGTTAATTTCACTGTAAAATGCCTTCCAACTGTTTGAGTTATTTTTCATATGATTTTTAGGATTTCCTTTTATTTATTTATTTTTTAATAAATGACAATTGGATTTTGAAATCATAGATTTGTTAAGGTAGGAGTTCAAGAAAGTCATCTTGGCATATGTGATAATACAATAATCAGTTAACTTCAGTACATTTCATATTGGATGAATTTCAGGTTATCCAATTCGATCATTTTGTTGAATATATTAGACGGTTGGAGAATTCCTTTTAGACTAACGGCCATATGTTTAGGAAAACTGGAGTTAATTTTTAATAGGAAGTAAAGTGTACGTTGACTCTATTTTATAAGGTCCTACCTTTATTTTAAAAACATAATTTGATGGGTGTTTGGCTTTTGAGTTATCTAAACTCTTCTTCATTGATTTTAGAGACTTTGTTGGATTGAAGTTTTGTAAAGTCCAATTGTCTCAGGTTTGGAGTTTAGATAATGTGAGTTTTCTAAACATCATAATCATGCCAAATGTAGAATAATTAAAAGTTTGGCATTAAGCTTAGACAACTTTATGAAACTCCAGTTATCCAAACTTAACTCCATCCCAAACATGGCCCGGGTTTCTTGAGACTTATAACTACCTCGAAAGATATAGCATAAACATAAAGTTTTGTAGAAATTATACTTTCTTTCTATATACATACATGCACACGTACATCGTGAATCAAAATTTCACGTTTTAAAATTTTGGGACTTGTTTTGTTATTGGGGCATTCCCCTATATGTGTGTGCACGCTCTCTCTCTTGCCTTGCTACTTCTTAGAAATTGCAAGAATTTTATTTTGACGTGGAATACCACCATTTAAAAAAAATGAAATTACTAAAACTTTCCTATTTGTTATTTAGTTAAAGTAATATCTTTATTTTTGATAAGGTAATTAAACGTATATAGTTTTTTCGAGTTACAATTCATGCAAAAATATATTGAATTAGCTTTGATCCCAACGCGTTATGCGTGGGGTCCATGCTAGTTAGTAATAAGAGATTCCTCATCTGATGTAAAATGCTGACATAACATTTTTACTAAATATAAACAAACATCTAATGGACTGTGAAACATCTCAAATTATTTAGACGAAAGTTCTTTGTCCGACTTTAATGCTTCTGCTATCAGCTCATGGCCCAAATTATTGGATAACTAACATAAATCCTACAAATTAGTATAGCTGAAGTGAGAATATTGAAATGAATGAATGCAATGCTCTAAGAGATAGAGCAAGAATGAGAATGTTGAGATGAATGAGTGGCAATACTCTAAGAGATGAAGTAGACTGCTTGCACCGTCAAAAGTCGAGGAAACTCCAGTAAAGGCCGAAACAAGAGAGAACCCAAGCTGAGATGGTTTGAGCATGTGCAAAGGAGATGGATAAGTTCATTACTAGTGGTAGTCACAAAGTAGCCACTCAAAAAATTTAGGACAAAGGATTTTTGTTTTTTCTTGAACTAAGTAGAGTGGATTTATATATGCTTGACCATTGGACTGTTTATAGTTTTTTGACACAACTGCACTAATGGAATATCTTAAACAATCTACAACTATAATATTGGTTCATGCAAGTATAAAACATATTGGGATATAGAATGTACTTTCACTTTCCAAAAAAACATTATTTCAATCTTGCATGTCAAAAGGTTCTTAGTACTCCCTCCCCCCTCCTTTAATGCAAAAACACTAAGAAAATTATAATAAGTCTAGGAACTTTATAAATTAGAGTGGAGTAACTCGGAAAACCAATTTTTAGAATAGGATTAATGCCGAATTTATTTGGTAGATAAGATTTGTAACGTCATCTAATAACCATAAAAGACATGCTATCTGTTCATTCAACATGTTATATCCTAAGTAGATATCCACTTTATTTCTCTTAAAACACAGACATCACCACATCATTATTGATCTTATAGAGAAAATGATTTCTTATTTTTTTTAATGCTCTGGCATGCCTGTTGGTAATATTTTTGTTGCACAAACCAATGTTATACAAGGGCAACATTATAAATAACAAAATTAATTATAATTTAGCCAAAAGGGGCTTGGCCAGGCCATTGTGGGCCCCAAGGGTTTTACGTGCAAAAAAAAACCCTTTGGTAAGGTCCCTGCAAGTCCCGCAAACTCTTATAATTTCTTAAACCAATATGAATAACAAAATTATAATATCACTAACATAACCAATTCCATCTAACATAAAATGCTATGCTTTTGAAAATAATATTTTTATGCAATGGAAGATTAGGTTTGATTACAGCCAAGTACGGTCGATGCTTGTAGCTTGGTTGACATAAGCAAAACACCACTATTAATAACCTGTGGTAAAGTGAGCCGACAATGACCGGCGGTGATGATGGCATCTGGTGCTTGCAATAGTCCCGACAGGACTCCACTACTAGCCTATGGTGTAACGCATATAATTTTCTATATTATATTGGTATTGAACTATAAAATGCATGCAAGGCATGTGCCTGAAGATAAAACTTAGGCAACCGCAACATGCCAATATAATAACTACTGCTATCTCACCTATGTGATAGAGATAAAACCAACATTAAAATCATGGTACACGTGTGCATATCTCTTAATATATGTAAAACACAATTGCTTTATTAATAAGCTTACTACATAACTTACATACAACATCACATCAGGAAATGATATTTCATTCATAATAAGCATCATAATATACTTTCCATCAAATCTTTACATTACATTTACAAATATATGAATAAAAAACATTCAAATATCCTTATATATAACAATGTTATATATACACATCATGGATCACATGGATAATCATAATATTTTCAAAGCACAAATACCGAATATGAAAAATATTAAAATAAGCGTTTAACGTGTATTCCCACTTACAATACTTGCGAAAGTCCATGAGTTTATATGGCTTTAAGTCCTCGTCTCAAATTTTAATCAACTTCTCTTAGCCCATGAAGATTTGGCTTTGCCAACCAGAATTGGAACAACAAAATTATCATTCGGTCCAAATAGATTGGTACGACGCAATACACAAGTTGAGAGCTTATCTATACGATAAGCGTTTAAGACCAACAACTCTGTTTGATTCAAATCACTTAATAAATCCACAAACTTATTAGGATATGCCAATGATTCATCTCCACCACCAACATCCCTTGCTCCATCAAACACTACATCCGCGCTTTTCAGATAAATCAGTCTGTCAACCCCGTACTCTGCAAACCTTAACCACATTCTTTGTTCCCTTAACAAGCATCTTGTAATTCCCATAGAAATCCATCGTAGCGGCGACGCGATGCCGATGGTGGGGTCCATGTAGAACATGGTGGAGGACTCTTTGATCACGGATCGATGTTGGGAGATGTTGAATTGGGTGGGGATGTAGTAGATTCGGCCCGATTGGGGTTGGCTCAAGGGTTTGATCCGTGTGAATGATGAGGGCAGAGGCAGAGTTGAGAATGGAGGCGATGAGGGAGCGAGCGAGTGATGAATTAGTTGCCGGCAATGATGGTGACGGTCTTGGGTGTAATATCCCAAATTTTGGTTTAGCAAAAATGTAAATAGAAAAGGTTTGAGGGGTTTTATGTAAATAGGTATTAATATATAATTTCTTTACCCCACTATTCCTTGCACGCTAACCCTAGCCATTCTTTTTCCCCTTGCTGGTTTCTTTCTCTCCTCTTGGTCTCACTCTTCTTTCTCTTTCTCACGATTTTCTCCGTCTTTCTCTCCCTCTCCGACCTCCCCTATCTCTCATCCCCTCTCATCGATTCAAACCGCCGCCACCATTGCCAGAAGCCCTTCCTTAACACCGCCTCCCGTTCACCTTTCGCAGCTCCAACCCCAATCCCAAGAGTGGCGGATCCACTTCATCTCCACTAGATTCAACGATCTCTCCCAACTCTAATCCGCGATCAAAGAGTCCTCCACATTGTTCCATGTAGACCCTGTCCTCGGTGCCGCATCGTCGCCAGCGACGAAATTTTATAGGAATTACAAGGCGCGGGTTGGGCTGATTTATACAGGGAGAGTGGAGGTGATGTTTGGAGCGAGGGATATTGTTAATGGAGATGAATCGATGTGCCATATCGTGATACATTTGTGGATGTATTGAATAATTTGAGTCCTAACAAAGTTGTAGGTCTTGAAAGCTAATGGTAGAGACGAGTTCTCAACCGATGTGTTTCATGCTAGCAATCCATTTGGACCGGGTGATGATTATTTTGTACCATTTTTTGTTGGCAAAGCAAAATCCGCATGGAGAAAAGATGTCAATTAGAATTTGAGGCGAGCACTTGGAGCTGCATGAGCTCGTGGACTTCTGCGTACCGTAAATGGGAATGCATTGTTTAACAATCTTTTAGTATTTTAATATTTAAAGCTTGCCTTTCACAAATACTGTAATTGTTTGATGTTTTGTGTGCGATGCTTATATATATATATGTATATTTGTGTATGTGTGTACATATAATATAGTTTTATGTATTGATTTTGTTGATGCTATGAGGTAACAAGTTTTATAAAGTTATTTGGAGTATATATGAGTAATGACTGTTATGCATGTAACAACCTTTTTGATGTGAAGTTTATATGAAGTTATGAGATAAGCTTATTATATAGAGATCATATTTTTCATATAGTTAATGAGATGCATACATACGTGTCCAGATTTATATATTGGTTTTGTGTATATGGCACGGTTGTTACCGTATTGGTTGAAACATCATGCATGTGGTTGTCGTTGGTTATAATAAGTTTTAATTATATTTAAGGCACACAAGTTGCATGCATTTCACAGATCAATACCGGTATGATTATGGAAAGATACGTGGGTTACAACATATGCTAGTAGTAGAGTCCCATTGGGTCTATTGCGTAGGCCGCATGACATTTTCATCGCGGGACAATATCGGTTTTCTCTACCACGGGCGATTAATAGTGGTGTTTTGCTTATGCCAACCGAGCTATAGGTATTGACCGTACTTAGCCGTAATCCACCTAATCTTCCTATGCATGAAAATGTCATTTTTCAAAAAGAATTGCATATCCTTTTGGATAAGTTCAGTTATATTAGTAAGATTATCGTTTATTATTTCTATAGTATTAAGAGATTATTATTATAATCTGGCATATCTATAAAACACATTTATTTTCATAACGAGCTTATCGTAGAAGACATGTATGTAAATTGACGATCATAATATGGGTTTTCGTCTTTATTTATATTTCTTTGAAAATAACTTGGCATTAGTAATTAGGATGATTTATAAGAATTTTTGATCATAATATTGGATGTCGGAGATTAGCTGTTATGATAGTTACGCCTTGCAGTCTTCTTGAAGAGGAGATTGTGGCATGTCATGCATAATTGGTCTTATTGTTTATATATGGTTTTGGGGCGTGACATTAGGGTTTGGACTCATAGTTGATTCTATTTGAACCAATGAGAGAGACGCGAGAGAGATTTACTATGAGGAACGAGAGGGAGAGTTACGTGAGACAAACAAACGCTAAAAGAGAAAAATTTGGATTTGAGAGAATAAAATGTACGAGATATTAAATAGGTCCACATTAGTACAAACCCCCCTAAAGCTTTTATAATGACATGTGAGAAGACAAAAATTTGGGTTATTAAATCGGTTATCAGATCGGTGTGGTGAGCCAGTTAATGGCAAACTTTAGGGCCACTCATTGGAATGCAACAGTTCAAATTCTGTGATACTTGAAGATATCTCCCAGCAAAGAGCTATTATACTTAGATAATAGACACTCTCAAATAGCATGATTCACCGACGCTGATTGGAAAATATCTCCTTTTGATCATAGATCTACCACATGATATTGCATATTCGTCGGTGATAACTTGGTATCCTAAAAGAGGAAAAAGCCTTCAAGAATTTAAGAGAATATAAACATCAAGAATCACGTGCAACATGAAGGCACAAAGACAAGATGGAATTGGAAACCTTCAAAAAACAGTCAGCAATAAACAAATCTATATTAGAAGAAAATTGAAAACGATATCAATATATTAAAAGGGTAAAGAGAACATTCCAACTAATGGATGTCGACCCAGTCAAAATTTAATGGACTTAGAGCAACTACATGACAATCATGGATTAGTCGAAAAGTTAAAAAAAAAAAAGATATTGAAGTGAACGAGAGAAAATTAATGATGAACTCATCCTACATCTTAGCCTAGTAACTACAAAACAAACCATTATTATCAAATCTAACATCCTACTCTAAAAAAAGAACATACAGCAACAACTACAACTGAGCCTCTTATCCCAAGCATATGGGGTAAAAAAAGGGAACATAATATTAAAAAAAATTAACCTTCGTCTCATTGCTCCACCGTAAAGAAACCTAAAAGGATCATTGAAGAAACCTCAAAGTATTAAAATCTTGCTAAGATCAAAGGAGTAGAAGATTAATTCCCCTACAAGATCAGAAATCCACGCATATCTTGTTTTTCCATGGAGCAAAGTAAACTGCCAATTCTGTTTGCCCTTTAGTTCAGAGGGGAGCTAGGGAATAGATGGAGAAGTAAACATGGAAGTATAAAGACAATAGTGACCAAGGCTTATGTTGATGGAAGAGAGCGTGAAAAGGGAAACCAAGCATCTTGATGGTCAAGGATAAAAGAAAGCACCTCTCTCTTCATGTCTAATCATGCTTTATATCTTGACATATTAGTCCAATCACCTTGGAGTTCGGAAAAAAACATTGTTCTACACACCTACTACGTTCACCTATATAAACAACAATGCCCCCTACCCCCAGTCTCTAGTAAATGATATCAAATAATATAGTTATTGATACCAAATTCCCTTTACTCACAAAGGCCATCACTTCATTCCTTGATAAGAACATGAATAAGAGTATAAAATCTGCATTCTTTTGTCATCTAGTACCCACCTTTATATAACTATATAAATGGGCTTATGTAGCCTATACATGATTAAAATACGAGTCTTAAGATACCATAACTGATTCCTAATAAGAACATGTCCTGGAGCAGTGTATCTGAATTAAACATGCCTATTTAATAAATTGCTACAATTGCCCACTCTGATAAAGACCATTGTAGAAATTTAACTCCGTAGCAGGTGACATGCTTACTAACATTTAAGCCTGGGCTCTGATGCATACTGTAACAACATAAGAAATCAATTCTTGAGCCATGAGAGGGTTAAGCTACCAGGACGCTCTCAATTCTCCATCCTTACTAAGGTTCGGGAGATCTGGCCGCGGTTCAATATTCGCCATGCAAAAGGGTTACTTAGATCAGGTTGCAATTAGCTTGCAAATATGAAGTGGGTTTAACAAATCATGAAGGTGATCTAGCAAATCATAATGGTAACAAATCATGAAGGGAGTCCTACAAATCAAATCCTGTTTTCAAGTATCAGCACCAATGGATCCACCAGATCAGACACTGAATTTACCCTCTAAACATTATGTTTGAATATTACATAACCCTTTCTTTTGGGTTATTTAAAACATAATTTCTATTCATATACACTTAGTACGTAATTTATAGAAGTCATCTTCAAGTTTTGCTAACTAATCCATCAATTGTGATGCATGACTTATCCCTTCATACTCACAACTACCCCCTCAGACACAACTTTTCTCTTTCACACAGTTGCGTACAACTTTTCCCTTAGACTCTCTTTCCCAATGACTAGGACTAGGTGTATAGGATAAAGCATATCTACACCATACATTTATTTGTAAATGTGAAATATATTCGACCATGAAGAAATTTAAAATCAGTTTGGTTAACCATAATTTCTTTTCCAATGCAAAATTCTCCCTCTCCCCTCTCTCTCTCCCTCACACACAGCACACCTTGTTTTTGTCTATATTTGATCACCAATCCGAATTACCTACATTGCAGTTCACTTTCACAGGCATATATTGGGACTGAGCCATGGGAGTTGGGGGCCAAGTACCCCACCATAGATTGCTCAATAAAAGTGTATTCATTATATGTTTATGAAACTCTGAGCTAGCAATATCTATCTGCTGCAGGAGGAACTACAACGTAATCTAGCAAAGGAAGCAAATCAGATATCTATTTTGTCGGAGGTAAAAAAGCTTACCTGTAGCTCGGCATCCTTTTGAGAATGGCACATGCACATTCATTGATGCATTTACTTTTGACATTGAAATGCAGATACACCGCTTTAGGATAGATAACACAAACTAGTCACATTGCCATATCTTTATTTTATGCATTTTTTGGTCATAGGTTCTTTTAAACGCTTGTTTACTTTAACAATTCTAGTTCTAGTTTTCAGACATCAACTTATATATAAGAAAATAATGAATCAAGCTATTAGTAATTTAGCATTAACATGTCTTTTGTCCAGGAACCAACTTTCATGTTTTTTAAAGGTGAAGTTTACTGTGCTTATTGTGTAGCTTGATTTTAAAAAATGTATAGCATAACACATAGCTTGAATTATGTGAAAACACCTTGTTTTTGCTTATTCTTTGTTTCATATCTCATCTTCATAAAAGAGCACACATTTGCTTATGTCATACTGATTTCACAATAGGCTCTGCATGACTTTGAATTTGTTTCAACAAGTAGATATTCATCAATGAAGAAATTGTGCTAACTGTAAATTTATATAGTTCAGTTAGTATAATTTACACCTTGCTTTTTAACCCTTTTTTACTTAGAAGATAATTGCTGTCATTTGTATGGAATTGTTGGCTATAATGCCCTCAAATCAATTATTGTGATCGCATGCATGCGATTGTGATAATTGAGAGAGGACCTATACGGATAGAACAGTCTTACTCGAGATGATAGTATGCTATCTGGTTTGTCTCTATTATCATGCACATGCTTTATGTGGTATTACAGATCACTATTATATGTTGATAGAGCCCATAGGATTCTTGTTTGACTACCAACATTATGGTGGCAATTATATACGTAAGAGCTGGAGCACATCCTTAAATGTCCCTAGTCGAGGAAGTATTTAGACTGGGCATCGATACTCCAGAGTAGACTAGTGTATACTTTTCGAGACTCCGACGAGGGGCGGCGACCGGTCTCACAAGCCATTGGTGCCAGTCAGTCACCTAAGATAGTATACAGGTGCTCATTGGGTTATGAGTACACTGGACGGACTCGTCGGGAACATGCTAGTTGGTATTATACCTATTGTCAGATAGCAGTTCACAGGTGATATGTGTACAGGTTAGTCTGTCGACCTGAGATCGTCATTTGTCTCGTGTGAGTTCTCACTGTGCTTTGATTACTACCCTATCACGGCTCAAAGGAGTCGTGCAAACAGGTTTTAGTTGGGTCCAGTCCCGAGCCACATGGAGGCAGTAAGCGGATCGTCGGGGATTCGTCTCTCCCGGTATTAGGGGTTGTTGTCGCGCGGTGCACGGATAGCCATCACCAGAAATTCTTGGCCAAGATAGTCGAGAATTACTGATTTGGATCAGTAGTTTCTCAGTGGGTGATGAGCTTCATACCGACATGAAATATCGCGTTATTAGGGGTCTGACTTTATCCACCCTCCTAGACCAGATATGCGATATTCTTAGACGAACAGACCAGACTATACGGAGATTGTCACGGACAGACTCAGTAGGGGTTCGGATGAGTTTGCTCGTCGGCCTTCCTTTCGCAAAATACCTGGGTAGCTGTTACATACAGCTAGTGCCGCTGACGTGCTTGTGGTTAAACCCACTGCCAGCGTATTGACGAGTCTTTAGAGTCCCACGCAGAGGGTTTTCCTGGTTCTGGCGAAACGATGTAGTAGCCGCATTGCATACGTGCAGAGTTCTGATCGATTGATTGTACTATATATCAGGACTTTCGATCGGACAGTTGATAATACTAGCTGGCTTGGGTTTGAACCGGATTATTAAATCAGGTATTGATTTAATAATTTACGTATATATATTTCGATCAGTATATTCTAGTATTATGTTCTTTTTTTATTCTATCTCTTCGAGTATTCGTATTTCGGTACGAATACATGTATGTATATACAGTAGAATATAGTCCGTATTTATCCGGAAAATATTCTAGAAGGTGGACAACTCATTTTGGATTTGACCATTTAATTTAAATGGATAATGAGATGGATTATTGAGAAAGGGGAGTATGGTGAGAATCATGTTTGCATAGTGTGCACAAATGAAATTTTAATTCATTTGTGTAAACTATTCAAGCATGGGCTTGATTTTAAAATGAAAGAAATGTTTTTATAAAACCTTGCACCATCATTTTCTCTCTCTATGGATGGTTCATTTTTCTTTGAGTTGGTTTTCTCACCATCATGCTTCAGCCCCTCTCTTGTGTTTTCTAGAGTTCCTCCACCTTCAAGTTTAACCTCCTCTCTACAATCTCATGAGTTGAGAATCAAGAGAGGAGGTGAGATGGATAAACACTTAGAACACTCACTACATCCTAGACATTCTAGATTGGCAACCTAGAATCCCTAGTTGCTTCACTTGTTTTTGATGTGGAGCTAGAGCTATGAGCTACATCCCTCGGGTGGATTATCTTCGACGAAAGAAGACCGACGGCCAAGTTCAATCGAGTACGTCTCAAGGAGCTAAGGAAGATGATGGAAGACCGAAGGACTTGGTTCGTTTGGTATAACACTTCTATCACCATAGTTTAGCTCTTTGTTAGTTTGCTAGTAAATGTTTATGGTTCGATTCTAGCGGGTTTCATTAGCGCCAAGTTGTTAAACGCCAGTTTTTGTTCCGTACCGGCCACGGCTGATGGCCAGGGCGCTATTGTAACCCAACAGGAATGTCCTCTTATGTTTGAAAATCTATGGTGCTACTGCTGTATGTTTTTAACGATACATGAATTCACTGCGGGCAGCTTTCTGCACAGGGACATTTCTGAATTTGGAATTTATTACTGAAACAATTTTTTCTTTTTCAAAATTTTGCTGTTGAGTTCTAGTTGTTTTATATTACAATGATCAGACTTCTTGGCATGACTTGCTAAGTTCTATTTCGTGAATTTGTCATGCAGGGAATTGCTGTTATGTCTAGGAATTTTCGGGGGATTATCAATCTAGTAAGTAAATCTCTTGATTCACAGTTAAATAATATGCATATTCTATTTAATTAATGGATAGTTTCTCAAGTACTGAAACACAATTTCAATTTAGAGATTTAATGTCACAATCTAGGCATGTTGAGCACCCTTTTATATCTTTTATGGATTTGACCGGCTTGTACTTCTTAAAAAATCTAGTAGGCTGGTCAGTACTGCATTTTTTTGCTACTTATACATAAGACCTAGAGATGTCATGTTGAGATGGCGGATCCATATGAATCTATGATTTAGTTGCTCACTTGTTGATTTTCCATAGGCCTTGAATTCCATGATTGTGTTCAAATTTCTTTTAAAATAAAGCAACTATTTGCATGTATCATGGGGTATCATTTTGGTATGAGTTTAGCTTACAGACGAGGAGTGGGGAGAGAACTGTTGGAACATGACTATGTAAATGGTAGATGGAAGGACAGAACTACTGGGATAAACCTGAACATGGAAATTTCCCTTAGTAGGACTATTATGCTTCAGACTTTTTCTGAAAGAACACTCCTAGAACTAGATGACAAGTTGGAGAACGTTTTCTTGTAGGAAGGGAGAACAACAGAGCAAACCTGTCTGCAAACTTGCAAACAAAAGTAGGAACCATGTCTGAAGAATAATCAGTAAATGGTGCTAAATTTGGCAAGGGGTTGTGCTATAGGGCTTGCAATTAGCTAGGTATAGTGGCCGTCAAACTTCCCAAACTTCAAAACTAGTTGAGGACTCGGAGAATACATATGATCTGAAGGTGGGATGGATCAAAGATCAGTCTCGTATTCAAGTTGCAGTTGAATATTAAGTTATATCTGAATCCCCTGCTTTGCTGCTATCTTCCCAATCCACAACTGATTGCATAGCCAAGGGCTTAATTTTAGCGAATTATCCACCAGGTATTCCGTCAAGCCAGCCATTCCCACCACAGCATCAGCCGAATTGATGAAGATCAGGGAATGACTGTGAGCAATCACAGAGGTAGAAATACAAGCGAAAGAAATTCAGCATTTTGGAAGTTTAACACGAAAGCTAAAGACCACAATTTAGATTCATTCAACTTTGGATTACAAAGATGGCTTGATCTTATACACAAGGAAAGGAAATACTTGAATTTCTCAAAATTGACAAAAGAAAAAAAAGTCTTTCTTCTGATATGGATATCTGACTCGGTGACATTTAATTGAATTCGAAGATCTTTTTTCGACAACTATTTTGGAGATAAAGATTCCGTCCCTTGTCTGAGAAAACTGCCATCTGTAGTATGAAACCTAACCTGGTGTTTTGGGACCCTAAACAATTTATTTTGTCCGTTTCAAAAGATCACGTGATAGCGGTTTTGGCGCATGGGATTTTTGATTTGAAGAGATTTTGTGACGACTGGTAGCACACAATAATCTGAAATTATATGAAGAACCCATGACCATTTTCCCATGTATCTTCTCATGCACAAAGTGCGAGAGATCTTGAGTCGCCCAGTCTCTTTAAATGTACCAGTTCTGCATCACCAGTGATGAACAGATCCCAGTAACACCAAGGTAGGTCCATGCTTTTCCTAGTTGATTTCAGTCATCTGGCTTCATCCAGCCCCGCCTTGCATCAGCCATCAGGTTTCCATATGGCTCTGCACCGTAAATTTACAAGCGGTCAGTTTTCTCACCTGTCCGCACACTGACACAGCCCACAGCCTTGTATGCAGCTGAACCAGACCGAGATATAGATTCATTTTGAAGCCGAGTCCGTTGCATATTTCATCCACATTAAATTAATTTCCGGCCAAATATTGTGATATTAGTTACCAGTCAAGTCTGGTCACAAACAGCCATCACTGCATTATGAAGTTTTGGTCGTTGATCATCTTTAAGTTAAGTCTGAATTATTTGAGAGAAAGTTCAGATCTTGGGTGTTAGTTTTCACATTCTTGCAATGATCCGAATTTGACACTGAAGATCATTTGATTGACATGCTCATGTATAAATTCTCCATTCATACGGTAAGCACATATATTTCGCGAAAGGGGTTATACGTTTTCATTGAAATGCGTTGATGTGTGATTGAATCAGCATTTGATTTTGCCTTTTGCGAATTGTTTGCATCATCTATTACCTACTTGATCTCATATGAACTTGGACTAGGAGTCGTCTATAAGGTTTTAAATCATAGCTCTATAGCAGCAGTTAAGTTCCATTTTTCAACATTGGTATCATTAATCATTTGCCATATTCTTCCCTATAGTTTACACTGCACCAGTCAGTATTCTTGCATAGATCTGATCAATTGTAGGTATCTGGCCTTTGATTGAGGCTTGACTGCCGCAATAATAGAGAATTTTTATGCGGCCTTAGGAAAGATTCTCCTATGTTGCGGAGCTTGGAAGCCAGAAAATGTCAAGTGGCCAGAGAAGGACGGCGTGCTTTATGAAAACTTGCAGCTGGTGGTCAGAACATTGGACAGCAACCAATCTCGAGGGTATGGGTGAAGAAAGAGAAACAGAGACGTGCCTTCTTTGTTTCCAAGAAACCAATTGTATCTCATCAAGATAAATCATATTTTAAAACTTAACTATGTTATGTCAATCCCGTTAAGTTTGTTGGCGCTTATTCTTGTTAGGTCTACCTTTGTCACATACTCTAAACTGTAGTGGTTGATAAGAGTGGATAATGATATGGAGGGCCATTACAAGCTGAGGAGGCTGAGGCCATTTGGTTTTTCGGGGAAGCAATGATGAAGGGCACCGATGTATGACTTCAGGTAAAATGGCATGCACCACCAAGCAGCAGTATGCAATGGCACGGGCAATAGTGAAAGGGACGTCTTTTATAATACTTCAGGTTTCTACGAGAAGAGATTGGTAAATTCTTATGATTTTCAAGGTATATAACCCCATTATGGGCACAATATAGTAAGGTGTTGTCTCCACTAGATGGGAATTGTAGGATGGCGTTCTTACTATATTATCATATCATGTTCTTTGTAAGGTGACCTAGTGTGATAGGCTGCAAAGGTTCTCTCGAATAATTAGTTGGATCTACAAACTGGAGACTGTTTGGTTCGCTTAGTTGAACCTTAATTCCATACACCATTCACATGCTTCAAACTTTTTTCCTCTGTTTCTTGATCACACCTATTATTTTAGGCAAATAATTTCTACAATGTTGAGTAATTCTTCGCTTTGTTTATATTGTTTATCTGATAGGACTTATTTTTTTTTTTTGTTGCTATTTCAGGACTTTAAAAACTTGTTTAAAATGCAAATACGGAAGGAACTATTGAAACAGATAGAGAACATATTAAACTCTTCTCTCTCATCTGCCAATGGTTTGTACCTTCGTGTTTGTACTTATGTTCTCAGATATAATGTAATTGAGATAATGAGTATTTTATTATCATATCATGTTAATTAATACCAGATACTGTAAAACACTCAAAGAAAAAAAATAAAAACATTACAAGATATTATTAAAATTCTGCAAATCTGTTAGTCTCCAATGACAAGGGAAAAAAATTAATATCAATACAAGATATTATTAAAATTCTGCAAATCTTTGAGTCTCCAATTATCTTGTGACTTACAGCATAGCATATTAGCAATCAAACTTGAGTTCTGTATATATTTTCCATTGTGCTGTAGAAGAGATTTGTAGTGCCCAAAAACTATAGTATTATTGATTTGGAGACGGCATGAAACAAACCATATTGTTCACTGTAATTCTTGGGAATGATATTGGCCTTTAATTGTCTATGGGGGTCAACTGAATTGTAGTGCTTGTATGCTATGCTAATAGTTGTAATTACTTATCAAAAATCAGTATGTGCTGCTTGTTGTGCTGGATTTAGAGGGCAGTGGACGAGTTATGATGTCCTGTATGATCTTTAGGTTTTCATACATTAGAAAACATTTACAAGGTATAAGAAGAACATGAGAAAATGTCAATTATTGCAGTAATAATGCCTTGCAAAGATAAATTATTCATGTATATTTTACTGAAAAGGGTTGAAGAGTAATTAAACCAAGACAAATGCGATATCTTATGAGAATAATGAAGGAAAGAGGCCATAGGAGGGAATTTCTTCCTATGTCGTCGAAAAAATACAACTTCCACCATTTTTTCAGACGGCACCCATCACCTCCATCTTTATCATCTAAGATATGGATACACCAAATTTCATGTGATCCTACAACTTTTTCACCGTTGAATTAGCAATGTAAAAAGTTTTATTGTCGGTAAGCCGTTAATTTTGCACCCACTAAATCAACGGTGAAAAAGTGGTAGGATCACATGAAATTTGGTGCATCTTAGATGATAAAGATGGAGGTGATGGGTGCCGATCGTCGAAAAAAATTATGGAGGTATATTTTTTCGATGCCACTGGAGGAAATTCCCTCCTATGGCTCCTTTCCTCAATTATTCTCATATGATAGGTGTCTAATCATGAGGAAGGATCTGAAGATGCATGAGGAGGTACTTTAATTGGATAACTTGGAGGAATAATTGGTTCTACTTTTATATATTGAATGTTAATAAAAGCAATTTGGGCAGTGGCTAAATACTAAAACATTATTAGGACATGCGCAACCTGACAAGCTGTATGTTCCTTTCCATTCTAAGTTGCCTTTGATGGTCACACAGCATTATCTTAGCGAGGAAGTTAAATAACTTCATTTCACTTCTGATTTACCTTTAACATGCATTGCACACCTATTGCTAGCGATTAGCGATGTATGGCATCTAGAAGAATATACTCAAGGGAAGCAGCAAGGATTTAGATGTGGGCAGTACAAAACAGTCTCAAATCAACATATGCCTACCTGGCTTAGTAATTTGGAATGTGCACATAAAGTCGACGTGTTCCAACTTGAGAATTTGACATGTGACAAGCAAAATTGCCAAGTATCTAGCTTCTAAGCCAATCAATAGCTCGTGCATTGTCAAATTTAATCTAATGTGCTTCTTATGGATGCTAATCACTAGTGTCAGAGCCCACATAGATGGTATCTGAAACTAAGGTATTGAATTATCTTATAGACCTCCTGCTAGTTTTGACTAATTAATTAGTTATAAAATTACCATTAACTTCCATTGACCGCTTTTCAAAAAAAATCTAGTTATCTATTTATAGTTAAAAAATGGCTACATTAGGCAGCCTGATGTGCTCTACGCTTAAAATTATCCTTCAGCAAGGCCCAATATGTACAATATCATGAAGATGATATGAATCCTTAATGTTGAATCCAAATAAATCGAACCATATATGCTTAACCTCACCCTTCTTAATGTTCACTTTATATTATTAATCAGTAAATTGGAATTTAAATTGTATAGGTGAAAATGTCCGTCACTTTAGATTGGATAACATCTTGTAAGGTGATATTTGATATTTTTAGTGATTAATGTTTCATTTCACAGCTGATGCTGAAAGGTTAGAAGAAAATTTGAAGACATTATCAAATTTTATCCTTTCACGGTCGCATATGATGGAACCAGTTCAGGTGGTTTATTTCTAACCAGCTTTTAAAAATTCTATGCTGTGGTTTACTAGACATTTCAAGTTGCACCGTATGATGATGATGATGATAAAAGATCTGACAAATTTTTATGACCTGCAACTTGATGTCTACCTTGTCTTAAAACCAGTGTATGCTCGATTGTTTGAAGATATTCTTATGGGTGTCAGTACCTTCCATGTTAAGGAATGACTCCAAGTTACCTATTTTGTGAGCGAGAAAATCCAACTTTAGCTAGTGTTAGAAAACCAGAGTTCTAAAAGATTGGTGTGCTTCGAACTGTAGAAGTGGCAATGTATTGCATAGCCTAGGAAGTTAATCTCAAGGCATGAATTGTGTTCTGTATTTAGTGAAGATGTGATATTTGGTATGAGATTTACGCTTTTCACTTTGGGCATCGAAGAAGTGCAAGTCAGCCTAAAGTCTTCCCCTCCTGGTTTTGTTTCTTTTGTCGACCTTTTTTTTCTTGAAATATACTCTTGTATCCGTACCACCAGTGGGAGACATCTCAATGATTATATTAGAAATTTGCTTTCTTCGCCTTGTTTCTGTAATGGTACATAGTGAAGCATCTGCCACCTCCAATTTCTCCATCCATAAGATAGGCGTAGAACTAAATTCTCTAGCAAAAACCGCCATTTTTCCTCTTCATTTGTATCATGTAGATTATATACACATTGGATCATGTATAAAATCCTATCTTGATCTTATTGTACACATGTGCCCATGTGCATCACAGAGAGGTTTGGCTCCTTCGGTAAGGGTTTGGAAATCCAATGATAACCCATTCTGTTGCATTCAACTTTTCCTTAAAAATAAAAATAATATAATATTTTAAATTTATTAAGTATGCATCTAGTAGTCCTAATCTTAACTAGAAAGTGGTTTAGATCAAGTATCATAGATGTTCCAATCCCACAAAAATAGGTATACATGGATCTTAAGTGTCCAGATCAAGATAGAATGTTTAGATTCTTGAATAATATTAACCGAGTTTTATATCTTGAGATTTGATATGTTCGACCAGTGTTTTGCTGAATAGCCACATAGGTATGTGAATTCGATATAATACAAACGTTGGTTATTAAGCGCTGCCTATGTTAAAGAGAAATTTGAACAGAATAGATTGCATTTATTCTGTCGCTCATTTTGTCATAGTCCTAAATGACTCGTTGATATCCTCTAAATTCTCATAGACTATGGAAAGTTTAAAAGAAGGGTAAATATATATTTGTTGTATGGAGTTATTTTTAACTTTAAGACACAAATATAGCTAAGAGTGAAATAAAACATAAATCCAATGACAAATAATTCAAATTTATGTACCATCATTCAGGTTGATCTAGATCATTTGGAATGACTAAACATTGAATCAAATTTATTTTCTTTCTGTGAATCAATGGTACTAAATGAACACTGCAATTAGCCTTGAATATGTGGTTTGGGGAATTTTCTTTCTGTGAATCAATGGCACTAAATGAACTCTGCAATTAGCCTTGGATATATGGTTTGGGGAACTCTGCAATCAGATTTTGATCTCCCTATTGCACTTTGCAAAGGTAAACGAGCTTGTATATCACATCTGACTTCCATCTTCATCTCATACGACAATATCTCTTCTTTATGATGTTTTTTATTACTTCTTTGGATTCCATTTCTATACCCAAGTCATGTTTGAAGCACTATTAAATTCTTGATGCAAGGCGGCTATGGATGAAGAAATGATTGCGTTACACCAAGCTGATATGTGGGAGTTAGTTTCTCTTTCACCTGACAAGTCTTTGGTTGGTTGTCGAGTATATATAGTTAAGATACACCCAGAAAGCTCGCTTGATAAATTGAAGGCACAATTAGTTGCCAAAGGTTACAATCAAGTTTATGGTCTTGATTATCTCGAGACGTTCTCTCCATTTACCAATTTTTTTTGTTCTTCTCATATCAATAACTGGTACATTTAATTGGAATCTGTTGAGAATGTGGTTAACATTTAACCCCACATTGGAAAAACTATGGAATGCACATCGGTATAACATATAAGATGAGATAAACCTCCATAAGGCTTGAATCTTTTGATGGAGTCCCACTATATTAAATGCCTATGTGCATCCATGTGAGCCTACGTGTTGTGGGCCCAAATCGAGTTTTATGTAATATCAGAGCTTAGTTAGGGATAATAATAAAAAAAATCTTTTTCTTAGAACCCTCCTCCAGACCGCCGCCGCCTCCTCCAGACCGCCGCCGCCACCTCCGGTTGTTACTGCCGCCTCTGGAAACCCTAGATCTGGTTACCTCGCGTCTCTAAACCTCATCTCAAGTTTAGCCCTCGTGATCGTCTCCCGCTAATTCCAAATCCTGTGATGAATAAATCTCGAGATGTCGGTAATTGATCTATCCCTTTTCCTATTTCTTGTATCGTTCGATCCCGCAAGAAGAGGATCCCTTATTTAGTGATTGTTGGGTGTTTGTCGTGTGTGGTAATTCGTTATTTGAAATAAGATGGATGATAAAGATACCAAAACTCATGTTTCTGTGGAAATCCATCATGGGAAAATCACGGAGTGGAAATTAAATGGCAACAATTATCTTGAATAGCGTGATATGGTGATGTATTTGATCTCTCGTCGGAAAGACAAGCACCTGTCCTCGAAGTGACTAGATCCAATGATTGATGACTGGAAGACCGACGATGTTAAGATTTTTCATCAGATGCTCATGAGTATGGAGCATTCAGTTTATTTTTTGGTATGGCATGAACGTACTATGTGGGTGTACTTGAAGGCATTATTTTCTGGTAAGAATCAGTTGACCCGCACATTTGATCTGACACATCTCATATATACGGAGCAATGAGGCTCTAAATCCATTCAACTGTTCTTTGGGGAGTTCATGAGTTGATAGGAGGAACTCAGAGGTGTTTCCGATCACCACCGATATTCGAGAGATTAGTGGGGATTCTGCCCTTTCTTCATGCCGTTGTTACGACCCAAAATTTGGCCCGTAACCGGCACTTAAACTACGTAACGTCAACAGGCGTACACAACTTAAGTAAGCCGAAACCCAAAAATCTAAACCACCAAAAACTGGATCAACGGAGAAAAACATAGTTTTAAGCATTCGGAAAATCACAAGTAAAATCTCTAACTCTAGTTTTCTTTCTTGAAAATTTCGGCAGCACCTCCTTTGTAAAAACTAGCTCCGAAACGGGTACAACATAGATAATATATAAAGCATCCCAAACAGGAGCAAATTACGCCCAACGGCGGAGACAGCCACCACAAACATATATACGACGCCGAAGCGAAGAAATATAAAAGAAAACTGCATAAGTAAACTTTTCCCAAAGCCGGCTTCCACGAGCACGGCATCCAAAGTCATCAAAATAATAATACAACATCGAATCCTCGCAACTTGTCTCTAAGTCAAATACAAGAAGTGGTAGATGGAGAATACTAGATCCAACAAAAAGATATACACTGTACAAACGGATAACCGCAAACCCACCTAAAAGCAAAGATCTCACAGTCAAACGTAGCGGTATTCGCAAAAGTAGAGATGATAAGAAGCCCTGCCATGACTAAACTGAGGGTGAGTCCTGCAAAACACTGTGGCACAACGGGGGTGAGTTGCCAACTCGTGAATAGTAAATAACATCATACTGAAATCGCAAGTATGCACTAACAGCAATGATCACTTGCATGTAAGCTGGTAGCATAAGTATGACAATATGAATATGTAACTATCATGATCAAGGTGCACCATTAGGGTACTATATCTACATGAATCAAATGCATATCAAATGAATACTGAGTGCGGGATAATAATAATCTCATGCACAAATCATAATCATGGAAAAACCCGGTGTAAATCAACACCCCAAATCCCAAAATACTCAGATCGGCCCTCAAATCCTGTAAGTCTCTCATGGAACCTGAGTGTCAAACATCGACACTCTAAAACATCTTGAAGATGAGTGCCTAACATCGACACGTAAATACTCGTATCCATACGTTCCTCGAAACCCAAGTATCCCACTTCGATACTTGTGTTCCACGTATCGGTCTTTCTGATATCCATACGTCCCTCGAAACCCAAGTATCCCACCTCGACACTTGTGTTCCACGTATCGGTCTCCAAAATCCATATATCTCTCGAAATATAAGTGCATACCATCGACACTTGAAATTCCCATATCACATGAAAACATATCTCAAATGCGTAACTCTATGTAAAATAACATATGCAACATAAAACATCAATATGAGCTTATCACGGGAAAAGTCCGCTATTTAAATGCATCAAGTCATTAAATATATCTCGCGGTTCCCAAAATCCAAATCCAAAATACATATATATACAGCGTCCCATTCCACCGATATATATGTTATAAAAAGCTGATTATGTAACAATAGCAAAGTATATGTGCGAGCATGTAGGTATAGTATGGCATATGTATAAGCATGTAGGTATACAGGTATGCTATATGTCATATGCGATATCATACAAGAATAACTACCTCTATGTCGCTAACCATTAGCAATGTATATCAATGGATATTTGTGTTGTGCGCATCATGGCAATTACTGACAGTGTGTGTAGCATATCATTGGTGCTCGTGCAACATGGACCGTCAATAATAGTGCAGTGTACAAAGAATACAGGTTCAGGCACAACAAGTAGCTATATGCAATGAAATGCATGCATTTCATTGCATATAGCTACTTGTTGTGCCTGAACCTGTATTCTTTGTACACTGCACTATTATTGACGGTCCATGTTGCACGAGCACCAATGATATGCTACACACACTGTCAGTAATTGCCATGATGCGCACAACACAAATATCCATTGATATACATCATCTCTATATGAACATATAAACCTGCCGCTAATATCATATCATATCTAGCCCTGACGCTTAACGCCATACGGACGATTTCTCTGTAGATGTTAAATCTACCCACCGATGGTCTCGAGCTATGAAAATCTGACCACCTGCTTCCCCTTGTTCACAGCGTCCGAAGTCCTCGCTTGCGATGCTATAATTTCACAAACACATAAACAGTGCAAATTTCAGAAATCGACCAATATAACGTAAAACTACGTTTTAAATGACGCACCAACTCCAAACTAACTCACAAGCGTCCGTCTAGTGGTTAACGTGCGTGGCGATATTACGGAACCAACCCAAGTGCAGCAGCTGCACAAGATCACGATTCGTGTCGGATAACGTAACACGCGGATACAAAACACTAGATTATAGGAAAACGATCTCAGACTTTGCATACTGTAATTACTCAAAAATTAAACAGTACCGAACACCCTTAAATCACAGCAGATAGCTACCCACAAAAAAACCAACACCCAAGTCCCCTAAACAACAGACGTCGCCGGAATTCCTTCATGTGTCGCTGGCCAAAGCCGGTGGGGTGGGTCTCGTGCTTCAGGTGGGATCTTAGGGTCACTAGTACAACGCTACTATTTTGTTTGGTCAATCAGTAAATTTTCCAGGTCGCAGCAGTTCACAGAGTCTCTAAAAAGACAAAAATACGATATTGGTACGAAACGATACTTTAAGTGTTCTACACCATAACCAACGAGTTATACATCATAAAAACTCCTATTTAACAGTGTAAGAATTATACCTATCAACACTTGCTCACAAGATCCAAACTTTTCTAGCTCCAAGTGATCAAAGAGGCAAAAGCAAGATTTGATGTATTTTTGTGATTTATTTTGGGAATTTTGGAGATTTATTGATTTGGAATTGTTGCAAATGGAAAAGAAATGATCAAGGGCAGAAGAAAGAAGAATTCGGCCAAGTGAGGAAGTATGATGAATTGTGTAGGGTTTTCTAGCTCATTCTTGCAATTAATGCACATAAATGCATATACATGCACATGCCACCTCTCCCATTCTATTTTCTATTTCTTTAAAACTTTATTTCCCTTTTTCTCAAAAGATCTAGATATTAGTTAGAGGGTTTGTTTTACTCAAGTTTGATTTATTTGCAATGATACAAATTTTGGAGAATTTTCCCGAACCCAAAATGTAAATACCGCATTAAAATAATATTAAAATAGGGAAAAATTCTATCTGAACCAAAACTTCCCAAATACCCCCAAAGCTCGCGCACTAGCTTTATTTTGGCTAAACTAGGTGCTGGCAAGTCTATACGGAAGTTTGATCACAGTCGGGTTAAAATGGAAAATACCGACAATTTTACCCTAAAACGGAAAAATCCATATAACGAGTTCTAAAACGTTACAGCCTTAGGTCCTGAGTATGAAGGAGCACGACCGCAGATCTTAGAAGGGACATCCAGCTTCTCATTAGCCAATACATATCATACACTGTAGCAAATATATTGTAGTTCGTCTACAGGAGATGTTAGAGAGTGATCTGCTCTCCTTACTCAGCCCATAGTTGCTAGTCCAGGGGATACGTGGGCTTGAGGCTGTGGAGGTTTCAGCGATCGAGGAGGAAGTGGAGATCGTGGACTCAGTAGAGGTAGAGGGAACCGGTTTTCACCACATGAGAGACTATTTATGATCATTGTCATCGTCCAGGCCATATGCAGGCCACCTGTTTTCAGTTTTACCCTCATCTAGCAGGTATTGCGGCATCTTCATATCCTTCACCAGTTTCCGACGTGGTTCAGGACACATCTATATCCTCACATTTGTCGAGTCTTACTCTGAGTGGAGATCAGTGTTGAAAAAACGGTCTACCCGGCCGATTAATCGGCCGTATAATCGTAAACGGTATTTAACCGTATAGAAATTGCATTAATTGCTTCATTAACCGGTCAAAAACAATTAAACACCGTATAATGGGTTTAAAACGGTTAATTAGGCGTTTAATGTCTAAACGGTTGTGAAAAAATATAAACCTTCTTTGGACAAAAACCGTACCCGCTCTTATTAGGCCGGAGAGTACTCCCACTTATTACTCTCCATGACGGAGGGGAGCATGTCGTGGGAAGGTAGAGCTGGAGTGTAACATTTCAGAAAATATAAAATATTATTTTTGGAATTTAATATTAAAATAATATATTACGCGAAAACTACCCGATTTGCGAATTTGGGGTTTTCGTAAAATGGTATAATATATATCAATACTTGAGAAATAATTGGAGATTAAAATGATTTATTCATTTAAAAATATATTTATCGGATTTGGGTATTTTTATAATTAATTATATGCAGTTTAAATAAAAATTGATTAGTGCACTACTAATCGCGATTAGGCCAAATCCGTGTTTCTACATTTTTCCATGGTTAGTGCACCATGACATGTTGCATTTGGTTGTATGTTGTCTCATTGGTATTTGTTGATATTTGGTTTTTAATAAGAAAAAGAGAAAAGGTGAGAATGATACACTTCTTGGAGAGAGAGTGTGACATGTGATAATTGAGAGGGTGAGAATAAGAAAGAGAGAGGGCTGCCTCCTTCATTCCCTTTCCCTTTGTTTCTTCATCTCCCTCATCCTCATACTCCCTCCACTTCTACCTCCATGGATCACCTCAAAAACCTTGCTAAAACCCTATACTCCCTTTATTAAAAATGATCCCCACCTCATCCTACACCTTATGGACCTTCCAAGCTTGGATTTTGAAGACTTTGAGCAACTCAAGAAAATTCTTGAGTTGCCAAATGAGGTATTTCTTTCACCATTAGTGTAGTATTTGATTTCCTTTAGCTTCTATTTTAGTTTAGAATTGATTTAGTGAGGTTTAGTGATCTTGAAAAATTCCAAGAGAGGGTTTGGGTGATTGTGTGAACTTGTGATGAGTAGTGAGTGTTGCAAGACCTGAGAGATGTCTTTGCTGGTTATACGAACTTAGATGTTTCAATGTCGGCTTTGTGAACATCTTGAGCCTACAGGAAATCTGGAGTGACCTGAGACCTTTACGAGAAAAACTAGCAACTCCATTGACCTATATTGAGCACTAGAAGACCACCCTGAGAAGACGAGACCCAAACTCCATGATAGAGAACCGAGCAGGCCGGATTTAGGAGGGATGTCGCCGGGTCATTTATGGGTTTTGGTGTTAGAATTGGTTATGTAGCTCACATACCCCATATACTACCCCACTGTATTGCTTGTTTAGCCTAATTTTACCTGAGACTAAATCTGGAACCATTTTCTTGAGTTGCTGTTTTGGTTTTGGTTATGTTTTCCGATATTGGAATTCTTGGTTTTGATATTAGATATGAGATTTGGTCGTTGGATGTTCTTACGTCAACGACGATGGTTGTTTGGTTAATTTTGCATGCGTAGGCTATAGGTTCCGGCCTATGAGCGCACCGTGTTCCGTATCGGATTTGGAATTGATTTTAATAGCATTGCGACTGTGTATTGATTGTAGCTACCTTCGCGTGGATTCCGAGACGACGAAGCACATCGACTACGGCAGAACAAGGAGTTCCGCAGGTGAGTAGATTTATATCTACGGGGTGGATGGCGTATAGCACCCCCGCAATTAATAAATGGAAACCGATATTTAGAATAGAGTCGGAGAAACCTATACTAGAAACCCATGGATGTGATTACAGGTTTAGTATGAAATGATATGATTGATAAGGATGTCTCGAAGTGATATATAAGGATGAGAAACGTAAATGTGAATCACGATATATAAATATATGTAACTGCAAGAGAATGAGTGTGAGATTATAGTGACATGTTATGAGGTCGAATAATACGACATGAGATTTATAAGATGACTTGATGTGATGAAAAGAGTATACGATGAGATATGATGACTTGGTTTGATATGTCGTTTTACGGATGCGAGTCGATATGAGATAATTGATACCTTTGCCGGTCCCTTGATATGAGATTGATACGGATGTGACCTGAAAGATATGTATATATATAATGATGTGAATAATGAGTGATATGCCGTACGAGACGTTAGGTCCGTACCCTCATTGTCATATAGGTTGATAGAATCCCTAATTGTTTAATGCTGCCGTACGATGAATTACCGTATGTGATGAATTTTATCTGATGATTGATCGATACCCTTGATTAGAGGTTGCCGTACGATGTATTGTACCGTACGTGATGTTGTGAGGATGGATGCCGATTGATAGATTCACCGACTCGGATATGTTGTAAATACGTATACCTTATAGCATTGCGCTCACGATTTACTTTCTGCTACGTTTAGGACATTCTCATTGCATTACATATACCTTTGCTACTATACCTACACAATTATCGATGATGCGTATGTTACACTTACACAGATTGCCGGCTCACACTTTCATCATCGATAATTGTCATGTCACTTACACAGTAGAATTGCTACATCATGCTATTACTCTTAATTGTTCAGTACTGTCACCTGACTCTTTGGCATGATATACTTGCTATTCTCACATCACTATTCTATGTTGCATGATATACTGATGTGCTCATATTTCTGTTATAGGTTTGCATACATCATGCTTTACGATTATATGCATTGAGATGCTGTTTTTATGAAATTCTGGATTTGAGAACCGTAGTTATATTTCAAAAGAAATTTTGTATTGTTTTATTAATCCGGTTTCTCTTGATATGATATTTCGAGACGTCCACCATGTGTTTTCTCGGTTATGATTTATGTGATACCCGATTCGAGGAGTTGGATAAGACCGTTTGTGGGTACATGGTGGACCCGGTATGGTATCCCAGGGCAAGAAAGGTATGTTGTGCAGTAGACGATGAGCCCGGCAGAAGGACTACTACCTACCGGTGATAGTATTTAGGCTCGGCGGTTATCCAGAGGATACCGACTGGAGTCGTGAGATGATATGGGCCGACCCAGACTGACGGAGCCCGTGGGCCGATCCGGACTGACGGAGCCCGAGATATGAGGATTTACGTGTCGATGTTGGATACGGGTTTCATGATGTTTCGAGTGTCGATGTTGGACACTCAGGTTCTATGATTTTGATGTGTCGTTGATGGACACACGCTGGTTGATATCCTCCTATTTACATGTATATGCTTTCATGATATTTACATGCATGAAGTTGTGTCATTGATGGACACGTGGGTGTTATCCACATGCAGATAGGCATTGAATATATTGTTGGCATATATACAGATACGGTCACCCTAGATATCATAGTATTACCTTTATGATATAGTTGACCTAGGAATCATTGTTTATTTCAATTTCTACCTGCTGATGTTTTCTATTCATGAGTTGGCAACTCACCCCCGTTGTGCCACAGTTCTTGCAGGTTTGACCGCATGGATCTGTAGCGGTATTGCTGGCACACAGCTTGCATTCGGGTGATTTGCTTTTGTAGGTGGGACAGATTGGATCGTGCCCACTCTTGTATTATTATTCCTGTTGTATCTAGTTTACTCTATCATTCAGAAACTAGTATTTTTATAAATAGTAAGATTTAGAAAGACTTGTGGTTGCGAGACTTAGAGCGATGGGGTATATGTTCGCTTGGTGGGTTGATGTCTTACTTTATTCTTTATCTTTTGTGTCGATCTTTGCCGTTGGGCGTCGTATACATATATTGCTGACTTGCGTGGTTATGATTCCGCCGATTGGCGAAGAGCTAGCTTCCGCTTGGGGATACCTTTTATATTATCATGTATATGTGGTTTTGGATCAAAATATACAAGGGAGGTGCTGTCCAAATTTTTTTAAAAGACGAAACATGTTTTTCAACTAGTAAAATCCACTTATATTTTTCATGTTCCTTTATCTATGCATTTAAGAAAACATTGATTTCATCATACCTTTATTTCAAAACTTGACCTCTTATTTTCTTTAAAAAGGTTTAGATTTCTGGATTTCGGCTTACTTAAGTTACGTTACGCCTTTAGACTGTCACGACCCGAAATAGCCCGTGACTGGCCTTTGAATAATATGAAGCCTATATGACCCCATCTAATTCAAGTAAGCCAAAAGCCCAGAAATCTAAAACCATTTTTAAGTAATAAATGAAGGAAAATTAGTTTTAAAGAAGTGATGAAAACATGTTTTACAAACTAGGTTTTTAAATAAGTGAGCCGAATATGCATTTTTAAAATTTATAGTCTTTTCTGAAAATTTCGGCAGAGTTTCCTTTGTAAATACTGGCCCCGAACGGGGTACAACAAGAATAATATATATGCACAATAAAAGGCATCCCCAAGCGGGAGCTAGCTCTTCGTCAATCGACGGTCACAACCACGCAAGCAGTATAATATACAACGCCGAAGGGCGAGAATCAAAACTCAAAAAGAAACTCAAAACAGTATGAAAACCGTAATACTACAACGCGCGACTCTAAGGTCGAAATAATACATAACCGGTTTTCTAAGTCTGAAACAATATACAAGTTTTGGTTGATGGAATTACTAGATACAACTGAATAAAATAATACAAGGGGTCACGATGCGAGTGAATCCACCTACCAATGCAATCACCCAGAAAGGAAGCAGTGTGCCAGAAAAGCCGCAAAGAAACTTGTACGGCAAATCCTGCAAGAACTGTGGCACAACGGGGGTGAGTTGCCAACTCGTGAATAGAAAACATCACAGAGCAGAAATCGTATGCATGACATAATCCTAGGTCAATACGATCAAATATATATATAAACTTCAAATGAATAAGCCTGAAGCATGAAAAGGTGGTAAGGGTAAACATCTATACTATGTGTAATACCAAGTACTCGTGTCAGTGCTTCAGGTAGTAACATATCATAAATATGAGGTATGATCAATGTAATCAATGTCAATATATGTATGTGGAAATCGTCCATGTGTCACCCAAAGACAATAAGCATCATGCATATAAATATCATAAACATATGCATGGAAGTATGAGGATATAAATCAACATGTGTCGCTCGCGACATATCAAAATCATGGAATCTGAGTGTCAAGCATCGACACTCGAAAATATCATGAAACCTGTGCCTAGCATCGGTACGAAAATCCTCATATATCGGGCCCCGGCAGTCCGGATCGGCTCATATCATCTCTCAACTCCGGTCTGTATCCTCCGGATATCCGCCGAACTCAAAAACAATCACCGGTACCATACCGGGCCCATATCATCCCTTTCTTGTTCCGGGTACCATACCGGGCCCACCATGTACCCGCAATCGGCCTCACCGCCTCCTCGAATCGGGTTTCACATGTCGCTCTCAGCACCGAGAAAACACATGGTGGACGCACTGAAATATCATATCAAGGGTAACCGGGTTTTTAAAACAATTACATGCTCTTTTGAAATCTCCACGGTTCCCAAATCCAGAAATATCATGGAAACAACATATCTCAATGCGTCTAATCAAAAAGCATGATGTATGCGACATGTAAAAGAAATGTAAACATATCAGTATATCATGCAACATGGAATAGTAATATGCACATATGGAGGGAAACTGCTCTTTCTAAATGAATCAGTTTTAAAGAGTATCTTGCGGTTCCCAAATCTCTAATCAAGCCAGAATTATCTATGTATGTGTAAATATGGGGGTACAATATGTGCGCGCGCAAGTATGTCATGCAAGGAGTCATATCCTGATGCAATAATCCTACTGTGTAGTGACATGGCAATTATCGATGATGAAGTGTGTGAGCCGGCAAGTAGGTGTACGTGGAACATATGCATCATTGATAATGGTGCTGGTGTCCTAACAACATGGGTTTGATGACAATAAACATGTTTAAACATGCAATGCGATGCGAACAATAAGAATATGCGGCAATAAATAATAAACACAACAGTGCAGAATCTACATCAATGTATCTATGTCGTACTGTTTGCCATTTGAAAGAAGACGAATCGGGGTTTTACTTTTTAGGAAAATAAGGGCTACGATGCTTTTAAGAAAGGATGCGTGTTTTGAAAATATCCGTAGAATCCCTTTGCTTGTCTTTGACATACTCCCGATTTGTCAGTTTTGAAATAGGTATGACTCGGTCTAGTCTAACGTCTACTAAGCAAACTACAGATCTAATCGGGAGGGGTATGGAAACCACCTAAATCTGAGTCGATATATATATATATATACATATATATATATATATAATAGTCGGTGATCCCGCTTCAAAGGTATCGCGTACGATACAATATCATATGACATCCTCGAGTCATGAGTGCGGATTTATCATCAATATAAAGCTCGTACGGTATATCTATCGTACGGCATCCCAAAAGCTTGGTACGGCTCAATATCACATTCAGCTCATCAATTTTCTGGTATCCTTATCATCATATTTCATGATCTGGGGTACTAATCTAAGTCTGGTATGAATCAATACCATCTATATAAATATAAATGCGTGTGTGAAACACACGTCTAAAGGCCCGCTAAAATCTCATGTTGTATCCCAAATACGAATCACATCATATCGCCGATCTTACGACACAATGCCCAATCATATCGATTCATCTCCAAATATCATCCACTATCCTCATCATCCCAGCATAAATATAGCAAATAAGCATGTGTGTGCGTATGGGTGTAAACCTATTCTAGGGTTCGTGACTAAGAAGCTATACTAGTTCACTTCTAAATCCTAACCTAACCATAGTACACCTAATCATATCCTGAATATCCAAATCACACTTAACGCTATCATATATATAGTATATATAGTATATATCTATAGTATGCTAAATATCGAGCTGCGGGGGTGCTATACGCCATCCACCCGACTTCCCCGTAGATATAATCTACTCACCTGATCTTGCTTGCCGATGTCGATGTCGCCATCTTCATCTTCAACGTCTCGACATCACGTGGGGTACCTACACATATAACGTATCGTATCGCGTTAAAATCAAGTTCAAAGAAGAAACGACACACGAAAACCAAAACGATACGCTTAAAAGCGTATAGGTTAGAACCTATGGACTACTCTTTCAAAACCATCAAATAACACTTTATATAGACGTACAAACGTCAAACGATTAAATACAATACCAAATATCAAAACTTGAATTCATAAACAACACTAAA
Source organism: Agapanthus africanus (assembly GCA_030015575.1). Lineage (NCBI taxonomy): Eukaryota > Viridiplantae > Streptophyta > Magnoliopsida > Asparagales > Amaryllidaceae > Agapanthus > Agapanthus africanus. Next base: position 259,736,709 of record CM057350.1, read on the forward strand.
TACAAGACAGAAACCAAGAAAACATGCCCCAAATTTTAGTTTAGGTCCAAACTAGGTGAACAAACAATACTGGGATGAAGTATAGGGTGTATATGAGCTATGGAAACAACCTGGACACCCTCACCCACCAAGGGGCCGGCTACATCCCTATCAAAACCGGCCTCCTCGGGTTTGGGGAAGAATTGGGGCTCGAACTTGCAGGGGGTCTCCTATGGTCTCAAATGGGTCCCTAGGGTTGTTTGTTTATCTCGAATTGGTCCCGGTTCACTCCAGATTTCCCTGCATTCTCAAAGTCATCACAAACCGACATGAAAGTTCCGTAATTCCGTATTTTTGGGTTTCAGGTTATGTATATGTGTTTGGTCTGGTTTAAAACATTATAGGGGGGTTTAAGGTCACCGAACACACTCAAGTTCACCACACTACTCAATTTAAACCCTAACCCTCTTTAGTAATGTCCAAAGTGCACTAAACTACCCGACATCGATTTCAAACTTGAAATGAGGCTTAAGCACAAGAAATACTACACTAATTGTGAAGGAATTAGCTCATTAGACACATGAATCCTCAACAACGCCAAAATGAATATTTTCTTGGTCCAAAGGGTTGCTTGAGGGCTTGTGCACATTTTTTGTGAAGAGGGAGTGGGGTTTTGAGTTTGTTTTGATGATGAAGTGGGGGGTTTGAAGGTGGTGGAGGAGAGGTGCTGTCTTGGGCTGAAGGAGGAAGAAGAAAGACAAGGATGAAGAAGTGGGAGAGATGTGTCATGACTTAGCTTTGACCCTCACCTTTCTCTCGCTTGCCCATGCTCTTTACTTTATTCTTTTCTTTCCTTTTCTTTTATTTCCCTCTCTAATTTCCTTCTCTCCTCAATAGTAAACTCAAACAAACCATGGTAGAAAATGCATAAGTGTAAAAAAAAAAGATATGGTGCATGTTTTGCACAAAACAAGTTTAAACGCGATTAGCGATTTTTAATCGCGATTAGCATTAAATTAGTGTCAAACTAATTATAAAAACTTAAAATTTGCATAATTTACATAAAACACGCTCTTTTTAGTAATTTCTATAATTTTCCAAAATTTCCCCCCAATTTATCGGTATTTAATTATACCGAAATATTAAAATATTCATTAAAATTAATATTAAATTATAAAAATTCCCAAAAATAATATTTTATTTTTTCTAAAATGTTACATAGACGTTGCATGATTTAAGTGCTGGTCATGAACTAAATTTCGGGTCGTGGCATGGAGGTAGAGGTTGTGGAGAGCCTCGTTTTTGTGACTACAGTCATCAGGAGGGACATATTCGCAGTACCGACTGCAAGTTAAATAGGAGGTCTCCTCAGCCTCCTCTTCGCCCTGTTGCTTGGGCACATGTTGGGACTTCTTCGACATCCTCCACTACTTCGACGACAGATTCAGTATCTAAGAGTCCTGTCAAGTTTATGGAGGAGGAGATTGCTCGATTGGGGTTTCTTATGATCTCGTCTGCTTCTAGTAGCCAGGTTAGATCGACTGTACCTCGGGCTTCAGCTGCGATCACTTTGGGTCTTTCGAGGGGTGACCATACAACTTTTATTACTTCGATTTCTGTATGTCTTCCCTGGGTGATCGATTTAGAAGTGACGGATTATATCACAGGATAAAGGCATATTGTCCTCATATAAGCTAAGGCCCGGTGTACCCCAGTGACCTTAGCGAACACCACCACCTCTGCTGTAGAGAGGGTGGGTCTGTTAATGCAATATCACAGTTACCTCGCTCTACTGTCTTATGCTTGCCTGGCTTTCCTTTCAACTTATTTTTTATTAACCAGCTGACTCGAGATTTGAATTGCGACGCAACTTTCTTTTCTGGTGGATGTGTTTTTCAGGAGCTTGGAACGAGGCAGACGATTGGCACATGGACTGAGGTTGATGGGTTGTACCACCTCGATGAGCACCCACACCCTATAGCATGCTCAACAGCATCCATATCCGTCTTTGATTCCCATTGTCGGTTTGGGTCACCTTTCTTTGCAGACCTTGAAGAGGATTGTTCCCTTTTTTGGTACTTTGTCTACTTAAGAGAGTGAGTCTTGTGAGTTGGATAAGCATTATCACTCTATTTACCCATCTCGTATCAATAAGAAAGCTGAAAAACCTTTTGGTTTAGTTCATTATGATGTTTGGGGACCATGCCTTGTTGCCAAAGGAGGCTTTCGCTACTTTGTGACCTTTGTTGATTTTTCTCGAGTCTCATGTCTATAATTGATGAAATTTAGAAATGAAGTGTTCTCTCATTTTCAGATTTTTGTTCTGAAGTTCAGACTCAATTTAAGGTCACTGTTCGTACCTTGAGGAGTGATGATGCCAAGTAGTATTTTAGTACACCCTTTAGTGCGTATATGGAGAAACTTAGCATTATTCATGAATCTTCTTGTCCTTATACCCCAACAAAATGGGGTGGCAGAAAGGAAGAATAGACATTTTTTAGACGTCACTCGTACCCTTTTGTTTCATATGTGAGTGCCTAAATCCTTTTATAGAAACAGTTATTATTGCTAATTACTTGATCAATTGTATGCCCTCTTCTGTCCTTAGATGGATAGATTCCTCATTCTGTACTGTTCCCTTTGGTGGTCTCTTTCTCTGTTCCTCCACAGGTCTTTGGGTATGTCTGTTTTGGCCATGATCTACAACTTGGGTGATCTAAACTGGACCCCAAGGCTATTAAGTGTGTTTTTCTTGGGTACTCTCGGACTCAAAAAGGATATCGTTGCTATAGTTCTGGGTTACGTCGTCGATTCATATTGGCTTATGTGACCTTTCACGAGTCTACTCCATACTTTTCTACTTCTCATACTCCAGTAGATATGGACATTGACTTTCTTTTAAATAACTCCCATCTTCTGTCACAAGAGAGTACCCTTTCTGAGTCGGTTGATTCTCCACCCCCGTGTTGGAGATCATCTATACCGTTTCCTTTGACCCACCTCCCATCCCTGATTCTCCACTGTTGGGCTTCACACCACCGGTTATGAGGGTGTATGCTCGTCGAGTTCGTACAGCTCCTGAACCTTAGCCTCCTGTTGCAGATTTCCCAGAGTCTCAAGCTCCGCTAGAGGCTGACATTGATCTTCCTATTGCCTTATGGAATGGCATCCGGAGCTGTACTTCTCACCCTATAGCTCATCATACGCGACTTCTCATTTATCTCCGGTATATCGGGGGTTTCTCTCCTCCCTCGACTCTCATGCTTAAGTCCCTCTCCGATAGTTTATCTCATAAAGAGTGGAGCAATGCTATGATTGATAAGATGCTTGCCCTTGAATAGAATTAGACTTGGGATTTGGTTCCTCTTTCCACGGGAAAGAAGGCGGTTGGGTGCCGCTGGGTCTATACTATGAAGTTTCATCCTGATAGGACCCTTTTTCGCTTGAAGGCGTGTTTGGTTGTAATCGGTATTCACAGACTTATGGTATTGATTATGAGGAGACTTTTTCTCCGTTGGTCAAGATGACCTCCGTTCGTTAAGATGACCTCCGTTCGTCTACTTGTGTCTTTTGCGGCTACTCATAATTGGCCGTTGCATCAGCTTGATGTGAAGAATGCGTTTCTTCATGGCTCTTTAGTGGAAGAGGTCTATATGGAGCAACCACCTGGTTTTGTTGCTCGGGGGAGTCTAGTCTAATTTATCGCTTGAAGAAGTCATTGTATGGCTTGAAACAGTCTTCTTGAGCATGGTTTGGGAAGTTTACCAAGGTGGTTATTTCGTTTGACCTCAGACGGTGTGCTCATTACCATTCAATGTTTTACCGTAATAACACCAATGGTCTTCGCATCCTTTTGGTGGTGTATGTTGATGATATAGTGATTACTGGCGATGATGTTGCTGGTATTGCACAGGTTAAGCACCATCTTCAAACAAAGTTTCCGACTAAGGATCTTGGAAACCTTAAATATTTCTTGGGTACTGAGGTTGCTCGATCGAAAGATGGCATCTATATCTCACAGCGAAAGTATGTACTTGATATGCTGACTGAAGCTTGGATATTAGCGTGCAGATCCATAGAGGCTCCAATGGACCCTAATACTAAGTTGCTTCCTGGACAAGGTGATTTATTTGAAGATTTCGGAAGATACCGACGATTGGTCGATAAGCTGAATTACTTCACCGTCACTCAGCCTGATAGCGCATATCTTGTTAGCGTTGTGAGCCAATTCATGGCCGATCCTCGAGTTGTCTATTAGGATGCGATGATTCGGATATTTCGATATTTGAAGAATGCTCCAGCGAAGGGTCTACTGTAATCAGATCATGGACATTCTCGGGTAGCAGGATTCACTGATGCAGATTGGGCCGGGTCTCTATCTGATCGCAGATCTAGTAGAGGATATTGCGTGTTTATAGGAGGTAACTTGGTCTCCTGGAAGAGTAAGAAGTAGAGCGTAGTGTCACATTCCAATGCTGAGTCAGAGTACCGAGCCATGGCGAATACTACTTGTGAGCTTGTATAGATCCGCTTTCTGCTTGGAGAGCTTGGCTTTGGGCCCACTTTCTCTATGCGGCTATATTGTGATAATAAGGCCGCAATCTATATTGCCTCTAGTCATGTATTCCATAAGCGAACAAAGCACATCGAGGTTGATTGCCACTTTGTGCGGGAGAAGGTTGAAAATGGGATCATCGACACTTACTATGTTTAATCTGCTCATTAGTTAGCATATTTATTTACAAAACCTTTGGAAATGAATAGAGTGCATTTTATTTGTAACAAGCTGGGCATGTATGATATGCATGTTTCAGCTTGAGGTGGACTGTTAGAATACCCGTATTGTACATATGGTCCTTATATTGTAATTCGATACTAAGTAGGGGTGTAATAGCAAAATGACATTGCCTATATAAAGTGGAGGATTATGATTAGTCCAATCCATCCATTACATTTCCTTAATCATTTCTCTCACTCGCTCTTTTTCAGTAACATAGTATCATGGAAAAGTAAGAAGTGTTGCCTTCAGATCGAGTGCAGAAGCAGAATATCGAGCAATGACAACACAACATGTGAGTTACTATAGCTGAAATACCTACTTCAAGAACTTGTGGTTCATCATCCGAATCCAATGACGTTACATGTGATAATAAGGTAGCTATCTACACTGCAAACAATCCATTATTTCATGAGAGAACGAAGCATATCGAAATCGACTAATAACTTGTTCTATAGAAAGTGCATGAAGAAATTATCAAGACTATTTATATAAAATTACAAGGTCTGACTGATGTGTTTACAAAACCACTAGGGGTTGCTAGAATGAAATTTATTTGTAACAAGTTAGGAGTACACGGTATATGCGCTCCAGCTGGGGGGGGGGGCGTGTTAAAGAATAAAAGATTATTTTATACTTGGAAATAATTATTTAGGGGATTTTTTGGGACTCAATTGAATTATTCTAAAGATATTCTGAAGATCTTTTGTAATCTTTTTATCTAATGATTTATTATAAACAGAGAGAGGCAGATTTCCACTCTCCTCTCTTTGAGCTGTTTTCTCTAACAACTTGTTCACGTACAAGTGTCCATCATTGTAAGGGATAAATTCTGGATAACTTATTATTCCATCTAGGCTTTTAGAAACCAAAAACCCATTTGCTACCTATTACATCTTAGTTATTGTCTGGAACCATAAGAAAATCTATTTTAGGCTCATCTGGTTATATGGTCTGGATATGGTTTCCCTGGCTTTCTCTTAGATCGAATATGCTTATAAACTTGGTGTTTGCTGCTAGTATGCCTTTAAGGCATTCAGGGATTCAGAAACACGCTTTCAAAATATTTATCTTTATTGGCATTTCTTCTCTTTTAAGACTCATATCATTGTCATGCTTGCAGGATTTAATGCATTTAAGTGGATGTCATATTTGGGAAGAAAGTTTCACAGAAGTTTTGAAACAGTGTGCACAAAGAGTATGTTAAGAGTTGCTGCATATTAATTATCTCCTGTAAATTATGTTATATTCCTCTTTCTATGGAATTATTTTTAGCAATTGCCATGCTGATGATTAACTATTTTCCTTTTTCTGTGACAGGAACATTCTGAGTTCATAAAAATAAGGCACAAGTCTTTAACTTCACCTACCTATTCAAAAGAACTTCCCAATGCACAGTCATTCTTGGGTATGGTTTTCTATCTGTGGCAAAGTATGAAAATTGAATACCAAATTAAAATGGAAATTTGGGGCATCTTTCAGAATACTAAGTACAGTAAAACCTCCGTATAGGAATACTCTATATAGGAATAACCTCCCTATAGTGATAAAAAGTCCCGGTCCCGACTCGGGACCAGTTATAAATAAGAATAACCTCCACAGTGTGATATTCCATACTTTTTCCAAGTCCCGCCTGTACTAATTTACCTCTATATAGTAATAAATTGGCATTAAATTTTAAATAATTTTTTATATATATAAAAAATACATAAAATTACTTGGCTATTACAATTGAACTTAAGATGACATAAATTACTTAACTACACAATTGAACTTAAGATGACATAAAGTACTTATTCAAAGTTGTTTGGGACAATGACTTAATTTTTTGAGTTACTACCATATCCTTTAACTTGCGAGTTCGTAGTAACTCGTCACCACAATCACCTTCTTGTTGAATCCAAAACATTTCTAACTTATCCAACATGTTTGAAGCTTCTCGACATGACACCTTTTCTATTTCCACACTATCGTCTTCCGGATTATCACCTTGCGCTTCTTGCCTTATTGCCGCCATGATTTCTTTTATATATAAAACTCTACTTAAGAATAACCCCCCTATAGTAATATTTTTCCCCGGTCCCAAGGATATTACTGTATAGAGGTTTTACTGTATTAATTTATATCTGCTTCCAATTGTTTGGTTGGATGAGTGCCTCTGTACAAATTATCTCTCTATTGTCTGGGTTTTCAAAGTTTCAGAGTGAAAGTGCTTACGGGTCTCTTTTTATCAAGGTTTGAGGTTTCGGCCGAAACCACCGATACGGGGTGGTTTTGTATCGGTTTCGGTGGAGATTGATACGAAACCAACCAAGACCGATACGAAACCAACTATACAATATCGTTTTGGCCAAAACCTTTAATAACTTATTTTTTATACCATTTTTACTGTCATTGTGATCATTGTAGGCCTTCGTTGTTAGAAAACCGCAAAAAAGTGAACCCAAACCCTATATTAAAACTTATCTAAGTACATTTTTCAATATATTTTACATCATGGCTGGATTTTTAAATATTCGGATCATTGTCTTGTAATATAGAAACATAAATTTAAGTATTTAATATATCTACACTTATGTATGTTGTATTACCATCGAAACCAAAATCCGAACCGAGATTTGCGAAACTAGTCGAAACCCAGCGAAACTAATAAAATTATGAGAGACCGAAACTGATACCGAGTTTTCGAACCTTGGTTTTTATCTCACTGCATTTTCTATGTTCCAGGGCATCTATTGTGCAAAATTCTACAACTTACAGACCCCTCTCGATCAATGTTTATAGAACCTATGTGTGGTTGGTGAGGATCCTCTACATATGCAATCCACTCGATAATATTTGACCATATTTACTTTTGACTGAGACTTGGATGAGATCTCATTCGACTGCAGATATTTATTGAATGAACTTGCCATGTCAGGTTTGATGCTGAAGGACACGAGTTGCTAGGGTTGCATTTCCTTGATCTACTTTATTCATGGTATGCATTGTATTCATTTTTCATAATCTGAGTGGTCCTTCCTGCATAGAGAACAGGCTTTTATTTCCTTTTCTATTTATTTATATATTCATAGTTGGTTGGGGGTTGTCTTTTTACATTAATTTTGTATCACTTAAATACCCTTTTTGGTAACTTCAAATAAATTTACCCTGAATTCTTATAATGCCATTTCCGTATATTCACATTATGCCTTGTCAAAGTCTAAGCTTGTTCATTCAAGAATGTATGAGGTATTTTATTGCAGACGTGTGTGTGTGACAGGTGACAAGGTGAATGTCTATGACAACAGACAATAACGAGCCTTTATACCAAATTTTTGGGGTCGGATATATGAATCCTTTTCTTCCTTTCTGCTCTGTTAAGGGCCATCCCGTCGGTTAAATTTGGGTTGGGTATCTTTGTATCTTCCTTGGGTTGGGGGTTTGGTTCCGAAAACAATCAAGAGAGATTCTTTATTGGCTTAAGAAAAATAGTAGTCCATACAACTCTGTATATAAAGAGTTTTAGATCACCGATCCTATACAAAAATATAATAACTAATTAAACTGATTAACTAAAAATAACAACTAAATAATATCCATAACAATATTCATAACACTCCCCCGCAAGTTGGAGCATAAATGTCAATCATACTAAACTTGGACAAAAGACGAGCGTAAACTGGTCGAGGAAGAGTTTTGGAAAGAATACATGCTAACCGAGTCGCAGAAGAAATATATTGGAGTGTAATCATCTTGTTTGTAATTTTATCACGAATGAAGTGACAATCTATCCCGATATGTTTGATCCGCTCATGAAAAACTGGATTTTCAGCAATATGAATTGCGGCCTTATCACAGAAGAGTGGTCGGAAGAGAAGAAGAAACCCCAAGATCTGTCAGAAGGGAGGTAAGCCATGCTAACTCAGCAATTGTATACGCCGTTGATCTATATTCAGCCTCAGCAGATGAACTAGCCATGACATTTTGTTTCTTACTCCACGTAGCTAAGTTTCCTCCCAAGAATAAACAGTTGTCACTAGTGGAACGACGATCGTCACTAGACCCAGTAAAGTCAGCATCTGCAAAGGCTGTGAGCGACAACGTAGATGATGGTTTGTAGAGAAGGCTCTGTCCTGGAGAACTTTTGATGTATCTACGAATATACTCAACTGCTTTAAGGCGAGAGATCAAAGGATTTTGCATATACCGACTCACTGTGCTAACGGCAAAAGCAATGTCTGGTCGTGTAACAATGAGGTAAATAAGCTTCCCAACTAGACGTCGATATCGTCCTAGGTCAGATAGTGAAGGATCCAAGGAAGAGCTTAATCGAGATAGCTTGACTGAGGAATCCATTGGTGTGTTTTGCTAGTTTATATCTTAGAAATCCTGTTTCAGATAGAAGATTAAGTGTATACTTGCATTGAGAGAAATGCAATCTACCAGAATTATGTGATACTTCAATTCCGAGGAAATATCTAAGTGCCCTAAGATCCTTGGTATGAAAGTGTGAAGCCAAATGTTCTTTCATCTTGGAGATGTCAGTAGAATCATCTCCAGTAATAATAATATCATCAACATATACCAACACAATTACCTTGCCCCGAGGATGATAATGGGTAAAAAGAGACGTGTCGGCACAATTACGTTTGAAGTCAATCCGTTGTAAAATCATGCTAAATTTTTCAAATCAGGCACGTGGTGACTGTTTCAGTCCATATAATGATTTTTGTAGAAGACAAAATAGACTCCTTCGGTCGCTCAAAGCTAGGGGGTTGTTGCATATAAATAGTCTCTGATAGATCACCATTAAGATAAGCATTCTTTACATCAAGCTGATGAAGATGCCATGTCTTAGAAACAGCTAAGGATATAAGAACACGAACTGTTGTTAATTTAGCAACTGGGGAGAAGGTCCCAATATAGTTCAAACCATACTGCTGAGTAAATCTTTTGGCTACCAATCGAGCTTTGAGACGGTCAGACGTTCCATTTGGATTTTTCTTAACAGCAAAGATCCATCGACAACCAACAACTTTCTTATCTGAAGGCAGATGTACTAATCTCTAAGTCTGATTAGGGCACAGTGCGTCAATTTTTTCTAACATAGCTGCATGCCAACCTGGATGATTAAGTGTTTCCTGAACAGAGGAAGGAAGAGTGGTGGAAGACAAGGAAGAAACAAACCGACGAGCAGATGCGATCAGTCTATGATAGGAAACAAAATTAGAAATCAGATGTGCAATAGTACAGGAATGCTTATCCTTATGTAAGGCAATAGGAAGAGAGATTTTCGGAAGGCAGTAGTGGTAGAGAAGCAGGAACAATAGACTGTATTGGAGTATTTGCAGAAGAATCGTTAGAATAATCATTGATTGGAGGTGGTTGGACAACTTTCTTACGACGGTGGTACACCTGTGGATAAAGAACTACAAGCTGATCATTAGGGAGCACAGGTTGAATGGATGAATCAAGCTCTGAGGACGGTAGGTGTGGATCCGGAATAGTAGAAGTGGGTTCCTTAAAAGGCGGTGGAAAATAAGATTGATCTTCTAAGAAAGTCACATCACATGAAGTACAAACTTTAGATGTGGCAAGGTCAACGCAAACATAATCTTTTGGGGATCGAGAGTAACCTACAAACACCATTCGTGTAGCTCTAGGATCAAGTTTGTCAATATGAGGATCGAGAACATGGGAATAGCATAGGCAACCAAACACCTTAGGAGGAATAGGAAAATACTTGCCTTGTGGAAACAAAATAGTGAAAGATTGGTTTTCTAGGACCAAAGATGGCATGCGATTGATATAAAAACAGGTAGCTAAAACTGCAAAATTCCACAAGCGTTTAGGAACATGCATATGTAAGAGAAGAGAACGAGCTATCTCAAGTAAATGTTGGTTCTTTCGTTCAGCAATCCCATTTTGTTGAGAAGTATAAGAACATGAAATTTGGTGCAATATTTCCCGTGTCTTACAAAATGCAGTAAAGTCCATGCTGATATACTCCTTAGTATTATCTGAACGAAATACCTTAACCGAAACACCAAATTGATTAGAAATCTTAGCAATAAAGGTTTTAAAACTAGAAAAAAACTCAGACCTACTATGGAGAAGATACAGCCAAGTCATATGTGAATGATCATCAATAAATGTAACAAAATATTTATAACCAAACACATTGGGAAATTTAAAGGGTCCCCAAATATCGGAGTAAACTAAAGCAAAGGGTAAGTTATGTCTCTTATTAATAGGAGAAAAAGAGGAGCGATGATACTTCGCAAGAATATAAGACTCACAACTAAATTTTGATAAACTAATAGAAGATAACATACTACGTAAAAACGAAAGGAGAGGGTGACCAAGTCTCCGGTGCCACTGGATAGTAGAAACAGCTGTAGACCTACTGAGAAGGTGATCAACATAATACAATCCATTCTTCTCATGCTCCCCACCAATCCGTTGCTTCGTCAAAAGTTTCTGTGTCACAAAGGAAGATGGATACAAAGTTATATAACAGTTAGAATCATTTGTAAGCTGACGAATGGTAAGCAGGTTTTGTTTTAAAGATGGTACAATTAAAGCTTTTTTAAGGTGTAAAGATGAAGTGATAAATCAGCAGAAGTAGAAACAGGTGTAGTATTACTATCAACCATAGAAATAAGCTTATGAGGAGTAAAAGCAAGATCAGATGGTCCATCATGAGACATGTGATGTGAGGCACCAGAATCGGCTACCCATGAATCAGAATGAGAAAGTAAAGATATACCCGACGGAGTGAAAATGTTGGCAGGAGTTACAGAAGAAAGGAGACGACACAACTAGCCCTACCCATCACTAGATAAAGGTACTTGTCTTGATGAGGAGGAAGGTTGATCAGTAACTATGGGTATGGATGTCTGACGAGTGGTTGGTATATCATCATGATAGCCATACTTCTCCCAGCACCAATCGTCCTGATGATTAGTGCCACCGCAATGAGAACAAGAAAGGCCGGCTAGGTCACGACCACGTCCACGGGAACTACGACCACGAGTAGTCAAATAAGGACGACCTCGCAATGCCTTATGGCCACCAGGGAGAGAATCAGAGGGATCACAGCCAGATGGAGTGAAGGTCCCATGTCCACGGTCTCGAGTAACAAGTGCGGTCGAGACATGCTCAGTGGACGTAAAAAAGACCGTAGGCACATGATAAATGCTTGATAGGATGCTTGTCAGTGATGGAGAACCACTCTGAGAAAAAAATAAGGGAGCGGACGTCCTCAAAACTGGGTGGTAATCGAGCCAAGAGTAACGCGTCAACAAGAGACTCGCGTTATTTGCGAGTGACAGAAAGGTCAGTGGAGATAGACCGATAGACGTTATACCGATCAAGAAATCCATTGAAGTGGGTACCAAAATCCTGAATAATTTCTCCTAGATTGGCCGTAGTAAATGTGTGGAAGATGTCGTAGAGCTTTTGCAAGTTATCCTTAGATGAGTATAGAGAACGAAGATGTGTTCAAACTTCCTTTGCTGTTTTCAGGGACATAATAGACGTATAGAAGCGGGAATCAATAGAGTTAGACAACCAAACAATTACTTTATTATCATTCTAGAACCAGATATCATAAGTGTGATCTTTGGAGTCTGAGGGAGTATCCGTCAAGTGGAGGCGAAGACCTTTGCTGTTCAAGGCTCGTTCAACCGCACTAGACCATTGTAGGTAGTTCTTTGTGCCGGAGAGAGATCATAGTCAAGCGAAGATCCGTTTTGAAGTCAACAGACAACAGAGAGGTTGAGTTAACTTTATCATTAGAATACATGGCAAAAGGCGTCGAAAAAGATCCCGAGAGCGAAGAAAGGATGTCTAACTTACAAAAAATTATAACGAGCAAGATGATCTAAAACATCATGGAGTAGAAAAGGTGATCAATAGTAGAGGAGGCAGGCATGGGAATTTTGGGGGTGCTGTTGCAAAATAAAAAATTAAAAAAAACAAAAAAAACTAATGTATCAGAGGGCTCGGAGGGTTGCTGGAGGGAAGTCGAGAGGCCAGGAGGTTGTACGAAGGTCACTAGAGGGGCAATCGAAGGCAGATGAGGGCAGCCGAGGGTGCTTGAGGGACGGATGAGGGTTGCTGAAGGGGAAACGAAGTCAGGCGAGGGTGCCTGGGGTTCAATCGAAGTCAGTTGAGGGCGTTGGGTGGCAAGCGAGTGCAGGTGAGGACTCGAGGGATGCTGTTGAAGGGCTGGAGGTGTTGCTTGATGATCTGCGAGAGCCTTAGTGGAGGATCAAGGGGCCAGAGGAGGATTCTCGAGGGTGCTTGGGTTAATCGATGGTGGAGGAGTAGCCGGCGAGGGGTTCTGCGAGGAAAGACGAGGTCGGGGATGGTGCTGGGAGGGAAGTGGAGGGCGTCTTGGGTTTCTGGAGAAGCAGACTCGATTGTTTTCATGGTATAAGAGGAAAGAATTTCTGGGGATGGTGACGACCGGAAGAAGTGACGGCTGTGAGGAAAGAATTTCGTACTTGGCTGTGAGGAAAGAATTTCGTACATGGTATAAGCGGAAAGAATTTATTCCAAAACATGTACGAAATTCTCCCTCACAGCCAAGTAAGTAGTTTTTTTCTCTTAATTATTTTCACCGCTCTATTACCATGAAAACAATCAAGAGAGAAATTCTTTATTGGTTTAAGAAAAATAGTAGTCTATACAACTTTCTATATAGAGAGTTTTAGATCACTTCTCCTAACAAACATATAATAATTAATCAAACCGATTAATTAAAAATAACAACTAAATAATATCCATAATAATATTCATAACATGTTCAATTTGTTTCTTTTCCATTTTCTGTGTGGGAGGGGTTGAGAGAGAGAGAGGGAGGGAGCGAGAGAAGGGGTGGGGTGGGGTGGGGGTATCCAGTTTGGTGTTCCTTTCAGTAGATGATTAATTTAAAGAGAATTTTCTTTGTATGAAGGGGAACCTTATTATTAGACTTATTTTCGTTCATGCCATCCTGATATTTCATATGGTTGGTGGAGATAGACCAATTCCAATTTTAGCTGAGGGCAACTCACCCAACACTTCAAGATGATCAATTTTTACAGAACTTTATGTTCGTCTCTATCTATAAGTCTAACATCAGGAATTAGTTATATCTATCCAAAGTAATTATCTTTTAGATTTGGACAGGAGTTTACATTAATGTTAGAAAAGGATACTAAGTTGTTTGAGCAACTGGATTTCTTCATGATTTGTGCAGATTTATTAAATGGTTAATTGCATTAAATGCATCAGAAACCAAAGATACGGCACAATCTAAAACAAAAAGTACAGGCAATTATTATATTCTATTTCAATATTTAATTTGAAGTGTGCTCAAGTCCCTGGATTTTTTCAATGAATACCCTCTGGAGTGTATGCTTTTGTATCTTTCTACTATTATCTGAGAGTTTATATGATGTGGGGTTTGCTAATCAGCGTTGGACAGGTTGGTTTAGTCAGCTTGGATTCGCTGTTGAGAGTGCTTGTTAAGAAGAATTTAGAGCATGCACTGAGAGTTTCAAAACATCTGGTGAGCTTCAGCGAAATTTATGCATACCATGCATTATATTTTATTTTCCTTCAGAATATCAGTAAAGCCTGGCTGGCCTGAGTTTGAAGATAGCATGGTTTGTGCATGAGAACTTTATACAGTGCATTCATATATTACCTGTCATTTGATCTATTATGAGCCCAATGCTCCATCCTATACTATGCATAAGATATTAAGATGTTCATGACTGCCTAATAAAGCAACTCAATGTATAGCTGACAGTTTCTTCCGATCTTGCTCTTTGGAAAGCTGTGCGTATCAGTATATACTTTACTTCCTAATACATACTTTGTTATTTTCCTTGCTTAGTCCTTTGTACTGTTTTCAGCTATTTTCGGTTTTGGGTTTGGATTTCAGTTGGATGCAGGATGCCTGGAAGAAATTCATATGATGGATGATTTGTTGGGACCTGCAAGATCTCTTCCTTTCGGCTGTTCGTCACATAAGCAGATGGTATGCACAATTTGTTGGCAACTTTCCTTAGTTTTCATATAGCAGACTATAATGTTAGGTCTTTTTACATAAAACTATAGTATTTTGTGAATCTGAGATTATGCAATCAACTTCCTCCATTTCCAATGGACTCTCTTGTATGTTTGTGTTTGATGCATCCTCTTTTTGCTTTATTTCGTACTTTCTTGTTTTCTTATTTCTTCTCTCTCTCTCTCTCTCTCTCTCTCTCTCTCTCGTCTGTGCGCGCTGTGTCTATTTGGAACACGTCAAGCTGCAAGCGTACATGTTTTGGAATTGAGTATCTGAGGCTTTTTAACGAACATAAAGAAACAAAAGAAACCTTAATTGATAATTCATTTTGGAACTCGTACTACTTGCTTGGCTGCCACCCATTTAAATAACTTACTATCTTTTCTCTTTTTGTGTGCATCTGTTTTGGAATGTCATTCCATAGATTATATTTGCTAGTTAAAGTTAAAAGTTCTAGATAATAAAAATTATGTACCTTTTTCTTTTCCTCATCTGTATAATTTGTCTTATTTGTTGGGCAGATCGATATTGTCAATAAATCATGGGATCCCTGGGTCGAGACTCTGGCTTTTATTGGACAGCTACAGCTGTTGCGCCTCCTGATTTCTCTGAAGCTAAAATCATCATGTAAGGTAAAGCTTTTCTATATCGATCTAACCCAGCAAATTTCCATCATAATGCCTACAACTTCACATCTTACCAGATGTATTCAACTTAATTCTCTTTTATTGATTCTTTATTTGTTGTAGGCCACTAAATCTACCGTGATACACTTTTAATAGTGTAAGAGAAAAATCGAGTTGTTCAAAATGTTCCTACATGTACACCTCTCTCACTCTCCCTCTCCCCCCTCCTCTCTCTGTCCACCTCCCTCCTGTTATGCATCTCTCTCTCTCTCTCTCTCTCTCTCACACACACACACACAAGAAATGCTAGTGGATGTAAGCTTTGTTTGATACAAGAGAACATGATGCAAAATGGGAGATGGTTGAGTTTGTCTCCAGCGGCGGAAATGCAATGCAAAATAGTATTCATAAGAAGAATAAAAGTTAAACATGGCATGTTGGGCCTCTCTATGCAATGATGGATCTCTCTCTCTCTAGCTAGCCACCACCCCACACCCCACACACACACACAAAAATAAAAATAAACACACACACACATCCCACATGGAAGCATAAATAGATGTTAGCTTCACCTATTCTATTATGATGCGAAGCGGGAGATAGAGTTTACCTTCGGAGTTGGAATGTTCACTTGTACAGAAAGGGAGTGCAAAATTTATTGTCAACGGTAAATAGAAAGTTGGGAAATGTTATTTTAGGAAGTCTCTCGCTCTCTCTCATGTTGGAATCAGAGTAGATGTAAGCTTAATTTGATACAAGTGTGATGCAAAATGGGATGTGTTATGAATATAATTAGATATTAGCTATTAGTTATTAGCTTTAGTCCCACATCGACTATAATAGGAGAGCTTGTTTATGACCCATCCTATATGTTTATATGTAGGAACTCATGATTAAGCCAATAAAATTATTTCTTCTTGATTCTTTTCATGGTATCAGGGCTTTGAAAAGAATTCAGAGGAAACCCTACTTTCTTCTTTCCCAAACCCAAACCCTAATCCTCTAGCCCTAACCCTAGTTGCCTTCTCCCCTTCCTCTTGTCGCCGCCTCGCCTTCTCCCCTCTCTTCTGCCCCCACTGCACCACCAGCACCTCACCTGCACCACCAGCACACCATGCCTCCTCTTCCTGCACCACGCCTGCACCACCATCGCGCCTGCACCCTCCTCGATCTGGATCTGTGTCCAGCCGCCTCGATCGATCTGGATCTGTCTGCACCCTCACCGCCCCATCATACTCCAGTCGCGGCCACTACCCATGCGCCTCTATGCTTTCTAGATCCGATATGATCGCTCTCTAGATTTGATCTGATCGCCTCCCTCCGGCCGCGGCCACCTCCAGTCACCTTCCTTGATCTGATCGTCTCTATGCTCTCTGTCGTGCACAGCCTTCTCGTCTCTATGCGATCTGCTCGCCTCCCTCCGGCCGCGGCCACCTCCAGCCACCTTCCTTGATCTGATCGTCTCTATGCTCTCTGTCGTGCACAGCCTTCTCGTCTCTATGCGATCTGCTCGCCTCCAGCCCTAGATCTGATAGCTTTTATGCTACTGCCGTCCTCGCTCGTTTCCGCTCCTCTCGGTTACCGACGATACTCTTTTAGACCGTCTTGCTACTCTTGTACTCGCTTGTAGGTTAGACAACCTTTATTCTCTTTCGGGATCTATTTTTTTGCGCCGTTTATCATGGATTCTTATTCGGCCTCTGCTCGCTGTGGGGCGTCGCGTGGTCGTCCTCATATTACTGCTCATGGTCGTGGTTCCCGTGCTCGTGGCTGTGCCAACTTTTATTGTTCTTATTGCGGCAGCACTAATCATCGTGAAGACAGGTGTTGGGAGAAGTATGGCTACCCTGCTGATACACCTACAGCTCGCCAGACATCCATACTATTTGCTACTGCCTAATCTTCCTCTTCTGTCAGCAATTTACTTTTATCCAGTGAGTGGGGCCAGTTGTGTTTTCTTCTTTCTTCTATAGCTCCTGTCAACCTTTTTACTCCATCAGGTATACCGTTGCTTTCTCATTCTAATTCGTAGGTCGTTGATTCCGGCGCTTCACATCATATGTCTCATGATGGACCGTCTGATTTTGCTTCTAGTTTTCACAAGTTTATTTCCATTGCTGATGGTAATACCACATATGTTTCTGGCTCTGCTGATTTATCACTTCATATTTACACCTGAAAAATGCTTTAATTGTGCCATTTTAAAAACAAAACATGCTTTTTATTCGTCAGCTTACAAATTATTTTAACTGCTCCATAACATTTTATCCTCACTTTGTGATACAAGACCTTCTGACGAAGCAACGGATTGGTGGGGGCATGAGCAGAATGGACTGTACTATGTTAATCATTTTTCCAGTACGTCTGTAGCTATTTCTATTATCCAGTGGCATCGGAGACTTGGTCACCATCTTTCTTCTTTACGTACTATGCCGTCTTCTTTTATTTTGTTGGATATAAGTGCCCTCAAGACAATTATTATAATTGAAGGACCAATATAGATAGAGCAATTTTATTCGAAATGATAGTATGCTATATGGTTTGTTTTTATCATTCATGTGTATATGTTTTACTCGTTATCACGTATCGCTAATACATAATGATAAAACCCGTATGATATTTGCTTGACTACCAGGATTATGATATGGATCATACTAGTGGGCCATAAGTAGTCAATAAACATCTTTAAATATCCCTGGAGTCGTGTGAGTATTGAGATTGCGTATCGATATTCCAGAGTAGACTAGTGTATACGTTTCTTGATTCCGACCGGGACGATGGTTGATCCCATAGTCATTGGTGTTTGACACCAAAGATTGTATACATGTGCTCATTAGATGAATGAGTTTCATTAGACGTACTCACAGAGAACTCTTAGATGGTATTGTACTTATCGTCAGATAACAGTTCTTTTGTGACATGAGTATAGGATATTCTGTAGACCTGAGATCGTCATAGTGTTTTGTGTGTTCCTACAGTATTTTGATTACTACCCTACTATGAATTTAAAGAGTCGTGCAAACATATTTTAGTTGGGTACAGTCTCGAAGCACATGGAGGCAATGAGCGATCGAAGGGATTTGTCTTTCCCGGTATAGGGAGTTGATGTTGCACTGTGCGTGATTGGCTTTTACCATAAGTTCTTGGCTAAGGCAGACGAGATTTACTGATAAGTGTTATCAGTAGTTTCTCAGATGATTATGAGCTTGATATCGGCACGACTTATCGGGTTATTGGAAGTCTGACGGTTTCCACCTCCTAGACCAGGCATGCGACACTCTTTTAGACGAGGAGACCGGACTTTACGGCGACCGTCACTCTGCAAGGTTCGGATGAGCTTCCTTGTTGATCTTTCGATCAATAACTTGATAGCCGTTACATGCAGGTAGTACCGCTGACGTGCTTACTGGTTATGAATATGATCCTAACCTACTGCTAGCGTATTGTCGAGTCTTCAGAATCTCATATAGAGGTTTCCCATTTTAGGCGAAACGATGTAGAGTGTATGGCGATACGTGCAGGAGTTCGATTAAACACGTGTATTTGATACACGTGTTTTAATCGAATGTTTTCTTAATACTAGCTGACTCTTGTTGAAGCCGGATTATTAAATCAATTATTGATTTAATAATTAAACACACACACACACACATATATATTGATATATATATTTTCTAATATTATTCTCACTATATTCATCTCTCATCTGTATTTGTATATGATACAAGTACTAGTTAATGTATATGATGCATATATCATGTGCATGTGAATATGATACATATGATATTTATTTGTTTGATTCTAGATGCACGACTCATTTCATTTATTTGTGAAATGAATGAGTCATAAAGAGAGGCTTGTGGAATATGAGAGGAGACTCTAGTGTTTTATTTTTGGATAACTATGGTTATCTCTCTCTTTCTTTTTCTAAAAGCTCTCTTGTGATTTTCTTTAGACAGAAATAGAGTGAAAACTTGAGAGATAAAATAGTGAGCTCTATCTACATCTCTTGCAAAGTTTTCCTAGCAAGTTAACTTTGCAAGTTGCTTCTTGAAGATTTGACTTAGTGGAGCTTGAGTTGGGCCATCACATGGTGGATCATCTTCGACGAAGAGATCATCATGCAAGCTCAATCCTTATCAAGTGGAGACTAGCTTGGATCTTTCCCTAGGCGAGGGAACACGTTACAAAGATTGTAGTCACTAAAACCCTTAGTGTAGCTCTTTTCTTGTTTTCAAGTTAGGTCTTTTGGGTAGATACTAGGGTTTTGGTTTCAATTGCTCTCGAGTATTTTAAAATTATACTCCGATGCGCTTTAAATCATCACTAGGCGAGCATATCATCCAAACCGTGGTATCAGAGCCGCCCCAATAGAAAGGTGTTTGCATGGAGACTTTCCAAAATGCGACCTGAATTTTTTTGTATGGTGCCATTGTGTTGTAGTATCTTTGAAAATGATACAAGAGAAGCTCGAGGCCAAACAAGTGTACCCTGGCCGACCAAAAATAGCTTTTGGCCGCCTAGGTTGGCCAGGGCAGCAAGTTTTGGCCTCTGCTTCTCTCAGGGGCTTATACAATAGTAAATAGAATATTTGGCATAATTCTTTTTTCCTAGATTGAAATTTGATTTTGGTTGTGTTTGCGGGAAGTCCAGAAAGCTTTTTGATCGAAACTGTAGCGTTGTATTTGCTAAGAAATTAAAGAAATGTGTTGGTAAACGTCCCAAATCGATGTGATCAGTTTGAACACATGTTAGTGATATATGCCCTAGAGGCGATTATTGTATCATACTGGATTGCATATTACATATTGGAAGCTTGGGATATTCACAGTTATAATAACAGTCTTGCTCAAAATGGTAGCATGCTACCTGGTTTGATTCTACCTCAATATGTGCATATGTTTCTTTTAGCATATCGCTTATATATATTGGTAGAGCCCTTAGGATCTTTACTTGACTACCAGCGTTGTGATGGAGGTCACACTAGTGGGGACTGGGTAGTCTATAAGCACATTCTTATACAGGTCCCTAGTCGTAGGATTGTCGAGACGGGGCATCGATACTCCAGAGTAGACTAATGTATACGCTTCTCATCCCAGCAGGGGAGATGGTCTGTCCCACAGCCATTAGTATATCGTATTGGAGATAGTATACATGTGCTCATTGGGTTATGAGTTACACTGGACAGGACTCGTTGGGAACTGCTGGTTGGTATTATACCTATCGTCAGGTAGCAGTTCCCGGGTGGCATGAGTACATATTAGTTTGTTGACTTGACATCGCTATTCGTCTCGAGTGTGTTCCCACTACACTTAGATTACTACCCTACCAGGTAGTAGTTGGGTGCAGTCTTGAAACACTTGGAGACAGTAGCGGTTAGATAGGATTCGTCTCTCCCGGTATTGGAGGTTTATATCGCGCTGTGTTCGGAAAGCCATTATACAAAGTCCCAGGTCAGGACAAGCGAGATTTACTGGTAGGTACTCTAGTAGTTTCTCAGGTGTATTGGGCTCTACTCCGGTACGACTTATTGCGCTATTATGGGTCTGACGTTTACCATCCCCTTGAGCCCGATATGCGAGTATCTTAGACGAACAGACCGGACTGTACGGAGGTTCTCACAGATAGGCTCAGTAGGAGTTCGAATGAGTTTGCTCATTGGCCTTCTTATCGACAGATACCTGGGTAGCCGTTACGTGCAGCTAGTACCGCTGACGGACTTGTGGTTAAATCCACTGCCAGCGTACCGTCGAGTGTTTAGAGTTCCACACAAAAGGTTTCTTTTCTTCGGGCGAAACGATGTAGATGCCGTATGGTTTTATGGCAGGATTCCGATCACATACGTGTACTGGCTACACGGATGATGTTCGGATAGATAATACTAGTGGGCTTTGGTTTAAGCCGGATTCTAGTATTATATTATTGGATTGTCATCATCTCAGTGTATTCGTATTTTTCGGAATACGAATACGGATATGTATATACGGTGAGGGCATTCTTGTAATTTTACATGACATGCTTCTAGAAGGGGACACCTCATTATTTGCTTTATCTATTTTTGACAAATAGATTAATGTGGTGGAAATGGAGATTTTTGTGGCATGGGGTGAAGCATGGCCCTTGGTATTTGTTTATTTGTTTGGATGCACTATTGAAGCATGGTTGTAATTTTCTATGTGAAAATAATCCATGCTTCAATGAGTGAAGAGCATGAGCCATTCTTCACTTGCCATTACCTTAGTTCATTTGCTACTTCTCATTCTCGCTCCATTTTCCTCTCTTTCTTCCTTAAAGACTCTAACCCTCACATGAGTTGTAAAACATAGAGTCTCATGAGATAAAACACTCCATTAGATACTCTACATCTTCTAGGCTATCTAGCTTAGTGAACTAGGTACCCTAGTTAACTCGGTTTAGAGGTTGGAGCTTGAAGCACATACTCTCTGGTGGATCGTCTTTGACTCGAGGAGGCCGACGTTGCAAGCTCGATCCGGATCTTCGAGGAGCTCAAGGAGAGGAGGAGAAGAAGACCCGAAGGACATGGTTCAAGGAGGTATAAATCCTAACCGAGTAGTTAGAACCTCCTAGAATAGCTAGTTAAGGTTTCTGTTAAGATCCTGGAGTTTAGTCGGGGTGCGCGACATCGACTTACAGTGGTATCAGAGCCTGCTAAATCTTAACTAGCAGTTTAGACGATGTTTAGAATTACGAAACCGAAATAACTCTTAAACAACGAAACCGAAATTCAAGTTTCTGTCAATTTTTGCAATGGCTCTAAAAATTATTTAAACAGTTGCAGAGTGCTCTTCTGGTTACCACTAGAACACTGTAGAAAAACGAGGCCTAAACACCATTTTTTGGCTGGCCAAAATGATGTTTTTCCCGGCCTGGCCGGTTTTCCTATGGTGTTTGGTTTTGAGTTTTCTTTGGTATTCTGTAAACTTGGACTTAGGGTTTCAGGTGATGTTTGTTTTGTCCAGATATCATATTCTGTTATCTTTGTGTTGGGGCAATTCGAAGTATTTCGAAGTCGCAGTTTTAATATCGTTTACAAGTTTCAGTTTGTATATATGATGCTTAACGTCTGCCAATCGCTATACGTCGATTAGTGGGGTTGCACATATCTGTATTGTGATAGTTTGTATATATGGAGTATCGGATCGTCGTGGATGAATAGCCGGGGATGTGAGAAGAGTGTTTTCTTTTCTTTCATTCATGTAATTTGTAAATGTGATGTAATATTATTTTTGCGGGGCACATCCGGGTTGAGGTTGTAGCCACCGTTGTATTATTTCATTTACTTTTTCTTGCACCTAGGATAGACCCAAGGTAGGGTGCACAAACTACCGGGTTCTTGAAGTGCCGAATGACCTACTTATTTTATTGAGGAATATTGCTTCACTTCGGGAATTTGGCGGGTAGTTTGCCGCATCCGTAGGGGTTTAGGGTAGGGTTTGGCTATTCATCACGACCGTCGAATCCGTCTTTCGTTCTAGGATAAAACGAAATACGGAATTCCTAGTATATCCAATATATTCATCTGTGATCTGGAATGCCTATTATTGCGTGAGACGAATGGCTATATATTGTATATAATAAACGTTGTTTATGTTTTGCACCCGCGCTAGTCCAGCCCCCGCTCTGCCGTTAGTTAAGTAACCTAACGGTGCATGATGGGGCCCCGTAGCGAATGCGGAAGGAATAAGCGCACGTTCTATTTTTGTTTCTTTTCTGCAATGATAGGGTTAAATATTGGGACCGCATTAATATTGATTAATGCAAGGAAAGCAAACCAAAGTTTAAATCGTTGGAACAATTTCAAAACCACTCGGTTTTCTTAGAAAAACAACTTTTAAATGCGGAGCCTAAACCATTCCTTTTAAAAGCTATCATGATTTCTTCGACTATATCAAGTTCATTATGTTTGCGGTTTCGCCAAAACCATTCATTACCCTCCGTCATTTCAGATGGGTATTCAGTAGTATTCAAGCCATGTATTTTGACCTTCGCCAAGGCATAGTGATTGTTAGCTGCTGGGTATTCATCTGTAGCATAAATAGATGTGTTGGTTTGGGACAGTCGTACTACTATTTGGCCTTTCTCAAGGGTATGTACGGGTGGGTTCAAATTAACCTGGACAATGACGGGTAGAACTTGACTTGCGACTTATGATATATTAGCCTTCGTCAAGGTCATAAGAGTTTGGGGCAGAAATCCACATCGGGAGTTTCTAAGGAAATTGAAACTTGCTAGTGTTGTATACCATTTAGAGTGATGATTTTGGTAGGATTCCTTCAAGGTTGTTATACGATTATATTTGGATCCCGATCCTACTGTGAGTATCCGCTACTCTTGAGGAGGTTTTTCACTAAACAATCAATGCTATAAACCAAGTAGGTGTATAGAACGGTGTTAGCGGGGCCACGCCTCCAGGAAAAAAAGGTTATGTAATTAAGGAACTTTGCGAAAGCGTTGGAAAACCTCCCTTGAAGTACCGACACTAGCTTGGCCTAAAGGTTAAGAAAGAATTGTAAGAGTGAGATTAATCTTGACTAATTCTTCTTTTATGGTTTGAGGAAGGATTCGAGGAACAGTGGAAGCAATCCTGTTTAGATGAATTAATAAACAATCTAAACTTGCAAGAGTATCATGCTGAGTGTTTCTTCTCTCTTCTGACAGCAGCAACCAAAATGACCGGGCTTAAGTTACTGCTAGATAATAATAAATTGAATGGGCCAAATTATAAAGATTGGTTACGGAATGTCCAAATGGCCATTACCTATGACAAGCTGAGCTACCTCCTTACTACCAAAGCCCCACCCGTCTCAGGTCCAGATTCCACCGTCGCGAATGTTGAAATCCGTAAGACATGGGAAAAAGACAGTGTAAGAGCCAAGTGCCTCAATGGATTATGAACACCAGAGACAGCACGAGAATATAGAATTAGTTTCCATCTTCCTCCATACCAAGGATTTATATGGAAAGCAATCTCGTATCGCAAGATATGAGACCTCGAAGAAATTGATTCAGGTGAGGTTGGCGGTCGGGTCATCTGTAAGGGACCACGTCCTTACGATGATTAGCTATATTGAAGAGCTCACGGACCTTAGGACCACGTTGGAGAACGAGTTTTATACTGACTTGATTCTATAGTCCTTCCCCTTTACTTACGTTCAGTTTATCTTGAATTTCAACATTCAAGAGAAGGAAGTTCCATTTCCAGAACTTCTCAACATGTTAAGAAGCGCTGAGGGCACCCTGCAGAAATCCAGGGAGACCCGCTCTGCTTATTGGGGAATCTTTCTTTTCTAGATCCAAGACGAAAGCCAAGGGAGAGAAGAAAAAGGCTTCCACCAAGCCGATAGGCGGTGTCAGTAAGGTAGAGGGAAAGGGCAGGGCAAAAGTTTCGAGACTGACAGTAGGAAAGGAGGAATGTTTCTATTGTCACGGGAAAGGGCATTGGCAGAAGGACTGCAGGGCTTGGAAAGCCAGAAACCGGGATTCGAAGCACGTTATGGTTTCGGCTTCAGGTGTGCTTATGATTGAAAACTGGCTGTCAATTAACTCTAATTCCTGGGTACTAGATACCGGATCATGATCTCATATCTGTAATTCATTACAGGTTCCGAGAAACCGTAGAGTTATCAAGGCAGGTTATATGACTCTCAGGGTTGCTAACGGAATGAGCGTGGATGCTGTATCCGTAGGGGAATATCACCTAGGATTGACAAATGAGCATATTTTGATTTTGCGTAACTTTTTGTGTGTATCTAGTCTGGCGTGTAATATCATTTATGTATCTTTACTTTCTAAAGAAGGTTATGATTTTACATTTGTAAGCGATGTGGTCCACATCCACCTTAATCAAAGTTTGATTGGGTCAGGTACACTAGATAACGGTATATACGTATTAACTCAAGCTCAGGTTTTCAACGTCCAGAACACACTGAAAAGAAAGTCTTCAGAATTAAATCAGGCTTTCTTATGGTACTGTAGACTGGGTTATATCAATGAAACACGGTTAACGAAGTTACATAAAGAGGGATATTTGGATTCGTTCGAATATCAGTCTTATGCAACTTGTCAATCATGTCTCAAAGGAAAGATGACAAAGACTCCGTTCACTGGACACGGGGTAAGAGCGAGCGAGCTCTTGGGACTCATATACAACGTGTGTGGTCCAACGTCTAGCAAGAAATGGTTATTCCTACTTCATTAATTTTACGGATGATTTCTCAAGGTATGGACATATATTCTTGATGAAACATAAATCAAAGGCCTTTAAGAAATTCCGGGAATACAAGAATGAAGTAGAAAAACAAACCGGCAAAATTATCAAGCCACTTAGATCTGATCGAGGTGGTGAATACTTAAGTGCCGAGTTCCTATATTACTTAAAAAAGAATGGAATTCTCTCTCAGCTTACTCCTCCATACACACCTCAACACAACGGTGTATCGGAAAGACGGAACAAAACCTTATTGGATATGGTACATTCCATGATGAGTAAAGCTGAGTTGCCGCGATCCTTTTGTGGTTATGCACTAGAACGGCTGCATATCTTTTGAACAAGGTTCCTACTAAGTCAGTTCCTACGACACCATAGCAGATGTGGAGTGGGAAGAAATCCTATCTTAAGTATCTGAAGATATATGGATGCCCAGCTTCTGTAAAAAAGCAGCATGCGGACAAACTCGAGACACGCTCAGTACTGTGTAAGTTTGTGGGATACCCAAAAAACTCCGGGGGTTATCTTTTCTATTACGTGGAGGATCAAAAGGTCTTTGTTTCTCGGCATGCCCACTTTATGGAGACTCAATTTCTTGAAAAAAAGATAAGTGGGAGCGCAATAGAACTGGGAGAAATTCCAGAACCACAAGCTGAAAGAATGGTGGAACCAGAAATTTCGAAAAAACCGGCCATCCCCGCGCCACTCCGCAGGACTAGTAGGTAGTCTCATCCGCCTGAGAGATACTACGGTTTTCTCATAGACGGGGATAAAGATGATTACATCATCGACGATGATGAGCCAACTAACTTCCAGCAAGCCATTCAGAGCAGAGACTCGTTAAAATGGCTGGATGCAATGCGGACCGAAATGGAGTCCATGTACACCAACAAAGTATGGACTTTGGACATTACTCCAGAAGGGGTAAAACCCGTAGGCGGCAAATGGATCTTCAGGAAGAAGATTGGTGTGGATGGACAGGTTGAAACCTATAAGGCTAGACTTGTTACAAAAGGTTTCGTCAAAGACCTGGTTTGGACTATGATGAAATCTTTTTCCAGTGGCTATGCTCAAATCCATTCGGATCCTTCTTGCCATTGCTGCCTTCCATGATTATGAAATTTGGCAGATGGACGTAAAGACCGCTTTTCTGAGTGGAAATTTGGAAGAGTATTTATATAGATCAGCTAGAGGGTTTCATAGAGAGTGGGAGCAGCGGAAGAGTGCAAGTTGCTTAAATCCATTTATGGATTAAAGCAGGCATCGCGGAGTTAGAACATCTGTTTTGATGAGACAGTCAAGAAATTCGACTTGATCAAAATCCAGATGAACCATGCATCTATAGTAAAATTGTAGCGAGAGCTGTGGTATTCCTCGTCTTGTACGTGGATGACATTCTCGTGATAGGAAATGACATTCCTATACTACAATTAGTCAAATGATTCTTGTCACAAAGGTTCTCCATGAAGGACCTGGGTGATGCCTCCTACATTCTGGGAATCCAGATCTATCGTGATAGATCTAAACGGATATTGGGACTTTCACAGTCAAGATACATCGACACCATACTGAAAAGATTCAGTATGGAAGATTCAAAGCGCGGTAATCTACCGGCTTGTTACGGAATCATCCTCTCCAAAGAGATGTCTCCCAAGACTGATTTGGAAAGGGATCACATGTCTATTATACCCTATGCTTCTGTGGTAGGCTCTATAATGTATGTGATGTATACCAGACCAGATGTAGCTTACGCACTAAGTGTTGTAAGCAGGTATCAGTCAAACCCAGAGGAGAAGCGCGGTAATCTACCGGCTTGTCACGGAATCACCCTATCCAAAGAGATGTCTTCCAAGACCGATTTGGAAAGAGATCGCATGTCTATTATACCCTACGCTACTGCGGTAGGCTCTATAATATATGTGATATTGTGTACCAGACCAGATATAGCTTACGCACTGAGTGTTGTAAGCAGGTATCAGTCAAACCCATAGAAGAAGCACTGGACAGCAGTAAAGAACATTCTCAAGTATCTGAGAAGGACTAAGGAGATGTTCTTGGTGTACAGCAGAGAAGACTTCCAGGTCGAGGCCTTCGCCGACTCCAGCTTCCAAAGTGACAGGATGACTCCAGGTCCATGTCGGGTTGTCTTTACCTTCAATGGAGGGGCGGTCTGTTGGAAGAGCTCCAAGCAGGACACCGTTGCTGACTCGACGATGGAAGTAGAGTATATCGCTGCATGTGACGCCGCGAAAGAAACAGCCTGGATCAGGAAGTTCGTGACAGAACTTCAGGTGGTTCTGTCCATTGTTGATCCAATACCTCTGTATTATGACAACGGCGCTATAGGTTTAGCGAAAGAACCAAGGTCCCATCAGAAGTCCAGACACATCTTGAGGCGGTTCCACCTGATCAGGGAGATCGTTGATCGCCGGTTCGAGAGGCTAATCGAGATGATAGGTCTGCGATATGCCAATACACGGCCTTAGTGCAGGTGGCAAATTGTTAGTGATATATGCCTTAGAGGCCATTATTGTAACATACTGGATTGTATATTACATATTGGAAGCTTGGGATATTCACAGTTATAATAACAGTCTTGCTCAAAATGGTAGTTTGCTACCTGGTTTGATTCTACCTCAATATGTGCATACGTTTCTTTTAGCATATCGCTTATACATATTGGTAGAGCCCTTAGGATCTTTGCTCGACTACCAGTGTTGTGATGGCAGTCACACTAGTGGGGGCTGGGTAGTCTATAAACACATCCTTATACAGCTCCCTAGTCGTAGGATTATCAAGACAGAGCATCGATACTCCAGAGTAGACTAGTGTATACACTTCTCATCCGAGCAAGCGAGATGGTCTGTTCCACAACCATTAATACGTCGTACTGGAGATAGTATACATGTGCTCATTGGGTTATGAGTTACACTGGACATGACTCGTTGGGAACTGCTGGTTGGTATTATACCTATCGTCAGGTAGCAGTTCCCGGGTGGCATGAGTACAGGTTAGTCCGTTGACTTGACATCGCTATTCGTCTCGAGTGTGTTCCCACTGCACTTAGATTACTACCCTACCATGACTTAAAGGAGTCGTGCAAACAGGTAGTAGTTGGGTGCAGTCCCGAAGCATTTCGAGGCAGCATCGGTTAGATATGATTCGTCTCTCCCAGTATTGAGGGTTGATATCGCGCTGTGTTCGGAAAGCCATTATACAAAGTCCCAGGCCAGGGCAAGCGAGATTTACTGGTAGGTACTCTAGTAGTTTCTCAGGTGTATTGGGCTCTACTCCGTCACGACTTATTGTGCTATTAGGCGTCTGATGTTTACCATCCCACTAGGCCCGATATGCGAGTATTTTAGACGAACAGACCGGACTGTACGGAGATTCTCACAGATAGGCTCAGTAGGAGTTCGGATGAGTTTGCTTATCAGCCTTCTTATCGACAGATACCTGGGTAGCCGTTACGTGCAGCTAGTACCGCTGACGGACTTGTGGTTAAACCCACTGCCAGTGTACTGTCGAGTCTTTAGAGTTCCACACAGAGGGTTTCCCTTCTTCGGGCGAAACGATGTAGAGGCCGTATGGTTTTACGGCAGGGTTCCGATCACATGCGTGTACTGGCTATATGGATGATGTTCGGACGGATAATATTAGTGGGCTTTGGTTTAAGCCGGATCCTAGTATTATATTATTGGATTGTCATCATCTCTTTGTAATCGTTTTTTCCGAAATACGAATACGGGTATGTACATACGGTGAGGGCATTCTTGTAATTTTACATGACATGCTTCTAGAAGGGGACACCTCATTATTTGCTTTATTTATTTTTGACAAATAGGTTAATGAGGTGGAAATGGAGATTTTTGTGGCATGGGGTGAAGCATGGCTCTTGGTATTTGTTTATTTGTTTGGATGCACTATTAAAGAATGGTTGTAATTTTCTATGTGAAAATAATCCATGCTTCAATGAGTGAAGAGCATGAACCATTCTTCACTTTCCATTACCTTAGTTCATTTGCTACTTCTCATTCTCTATCCATTTTCCTCTCCTTCTTCCTCAAAGACTCTAACCCCCACATGAGTTGTGAAATATAGTCTCATGAGATAAAACACTCCATTAGATACTCTATATCTTCTAGGCTACCTAGCTTAGTGAAATAGGTACCTTAGTTACCTCGGTTTAAAGGTTGGAGCTTGAAGCACATACTCTCGGGTGGATCGTCTTTGACGCGAGGAGGCCGACGTTGCAAGCTCGATCCGGATCTTCGAGGAACTCAAGGAGAGGAGGAGAAGAAGACCCGAAGGACATGGTTCAAGGAGGTATAAATCCTAACCGAGTAGTTAGAACCTTCTAGAAGAATAGTTAGTTAAGGTTTCTGTTAAGATTCTGGAGTTTAGTCGGTGTTGCAAGCTTTGTAAAAATCGTCTTTGTAAATTCTGCCAACCCGCGAACCTGCGGGGTGCGCTACATCGACTTACAACACATTAGTTAGTTGCGATGTTGTGATATTGTGATATTGCGATTGTTTATCATTGTTATGGTTAAGTCGGATTGTCGCGATGAATAGCCCATCGTGTGAGATGCTTGTATAATTGTTATATATGTAGTTCATTTATTCAGGACGAGCGGCCGAATCGTGGTCGCCGTTGCCATTTGATGCATATTATTTCATTGGGACACTTCCGGGTTGAGATTGATGTCGTCACTTGATCTATATTTTTCGATTCATGTACTAGGATACCTCGCGGTGAAATGCTCGAGTCACTGGATTCTAGGATACAGTCGGTGGCTTTCTTAAGGAGTTGAGACCTGAGTTACCTTATTTTAGGATTGGCGGGTCGTTCGCCGCGCATGTAGGGGTTTAGGTATGACCCACGAAGGAGTGTCCAAGTTACCGGGTTCTAGATAGCGTTGGGTGGTCCCCTCATGATATTAAGTGCGGGTTGCCTCACTACTAGGATTGGCGGGTGGCTTGCCGCGCTCGTAGGGGTACTGGATCGATGATGTACAGGTTATTCACACGACCCTGGAATTTCGTGTTTCGTGATCGGCCCAAACGAAACGCGTTATTCCTGGTATATCCGTTTTTCCATATTCTGAAATGTTTATCACTTGCCTATAATGTGATTATCTGCCTGCAATGGTATATATAGTGATATATAAATAAACGCTGATATATGTTTTGCATCCGCGCTAGCTCTGCCTCCTCCCTGCTGTAAGTTAAGTAACCTTACGGTGAAGACCCGAGGCCCCGTGATGAGTGCGGATGGCATATACAACATTGTATTTTCTTTTCATATCATGCTTTTCCGTAATGGTGTGAGAAGATGCTAGATAATATGTGATTATCTAAATGATGGGATTGCATTAATTCGGATTAATGTAAAAGAAAACAAACCTAAAATACGTTGTAGGAACTAACTTTTTCTAAAAAGAAATTATAGTTGTATTCTTTTGCTTTGCATCGAGGTATTAGGTTAGGAATATGCTGCACCTCATTTGATGAGGTAAGAGCCCTGATTCCTTCACGGGGAGTACGCTTTTGAGCAAAAGTTTATGTTACTATAAACTTTCAAAACCACTTGGTTCCTTCAATGAGATCAAGTTTATTACGTTAAAAGTTTTCTTCAAAACCAGCCGTAGCCTTCTGTCATTTCAGGAAGTAGAGTACTTAGTATTCATGCTGCGTTTGTTGACTTAGTTAAAGCGACGTGTACGGTAGCTAAGTGATGTCTTCCTGCCAAGCATGTGATGCAATTGGTTAGAATAGTCGTATGACTTTGTTGACTCAGTTAAGGGTTGTGCGGGTAGATCTAAATTAATAACGAAATGACGGATTGAACTTGACTAGCGACTTATGATTTGTTGACTCAGTTAAGATCATAAGCCGTTAGGGGTAAAAACCAATATCGGGAGTTTCAAGCGTTGAAATTTGCAATGTGATTGCATACAAAATTTTATAGTTTGGGTCCCGATTCCCATTGTAAGATTTTTCACTTCACAACTAGCTAACCCATCAGGTGTCTAGAAAGGTGTTATCAGGGTTATGCCTCTGCGGAAACAGAATTATTTAATTGGGTCCATACGAAAGCAAGGGGGACCTTCCTCGGAGTAACACTGGCCTGGCTGAACAGTTAGCGAACTTGTGGGTGCATATAATCCCGGCTAGTTCCCCTTTTAGGATTTGAAGATTCGACGGAACAGTGGGAGCCATCCCAATTAGATAAATTAATAAACCAATCTAATCTTGATAGAGTGCACGCTGAGTATTTTTTCTTTCTGTGGCAGCGATCTAAGACTTAAACTAGAACTCGTTAACCATGTTAACCGAAGCTTATTACAAACTTTGGCTTTGGTATGTCATGATTGCCTTAATTCACGATAAAGTCATGTTTTTTCCCTCCTACTTCCACTTTGTTTTTCCAGAATCCTCTGTATCACACACATGGATCCATAATACTTGGAAAAGTCATCTTGTATAGTTAGATACGAACTTGAAAAAATTGTTTCAGTCTGAGGATGGCTACTGGATCTAGAAAAATTGAATTGTTCATTTGTCTCTTCCCTTCATCTTATCTCAAGTTCGAGAGCTTCTTAAATAAGGAGTGTATACCAGTTACGCTTGTTGGATAGTCTTTTTCCAAGCCCAAAACTGGTTCTGAACGGAAGGGTAAGAAGAAAACCAACTAGTCTATGTATGGTATACAGAAGGTAAGTAGGAGACATCAAAAGGGGTTGAAGTGAGAGAAAGGAAATTGCAACTACTGTCATGAGCCAAGGCATTGAAAGAGGCATTACTGGGAATACCTGGCCACCCCTTGAAACATTTTGATGTTTCAGTTTTCCTGTGTCGTTGTAATTGAGAACTGCTTCTCAATTAACTCTGACTCCTGGGTATATGGATACCGGATTAAAATCCCATATCTATAAGTTGTTACAGATGCTGAAAAGGAGCAGAGTATTGAGAAATGGTGATTTGATCCTCAAACACGGAATTCATAGCAATTGTTGCTATTGAGGAAAATTACCGGGTTTTTGCCAATTGGCAAACTTTTGGTTTTGAATAGCCGTTATGCACCAATTTTTAAAACTGATTTATCTGTCTCTTTATTCGATAAAGTATGATATTATTTTTGAAAAATTTGTTCTAAACATTTATCTTTATCATTTGATGATTAGGTAAGGTGCATTGAATAACGACAAACATTTTTAACCAAAATACATTTCAACTTACACCACACGGAATTTGAGTTGGTGAACTCTTGAAACTTTTTCATTAAGAGATGCACCGGAAACAGCTGCATACCAATTGAATATCGTTCCATCTAAATACGTGCCTGTGATTCTATATATGATATAGAATGAGAACATATCTTAAGGTTGTTAAGATATGGAGTTATCCGGTTTATACTTAAAAAATAATCCGGACAAACTCAATGCATGTTTCGGTAATACGCAGTTTGTGGGTTATCCCAAGTTTTGGCAAGGGTTTAACTTCTATCATTTTCAAGATCAAAAGTTTTGTTGCTTACTCGTCACCTTTTTAGAAAAAGAATTTCTTGCAAAAGAAATTAGTGGAAATATGGTAGAACTGGAAGTGATTCCAGAACCACAAACGGTTACTGAAAATTTAGTAGAACCAGGAGACTCAATTGACCATAACAAACCTTAGCTACTCCACAGATTTAGTAGCTGACCTTAGCAACATGAGAGATACTTTGGTTCCCTCGTAGACGGTGACAGGGAGCCTTGCATCATGTGATGATGACCTTACTATATTATTAGGCCATAGGAAGTGGTGACTTCCGACTGAGGGCTAGATGCCAAGTTATCAAAATTAGACTCCATGCACTGCAACAAAGTATGAACTTTATTGGGTACTCCCGAAAGGGTAAAACTCATCAGGAGAAAGTAGATATTTCGAGATCATTATAAATGGAAAGGTAGTGATCTAATAAGGCTAGATTTGTAGTAACAGGTTTTCATCAAATTCTCGATGTGGATTATGATAAAACTTTTACTTTATTGTCTTTGCTGAAGTCCATACGTATATAACGTGCCACTGCTGTTCTTCATGACTATGATATCTGGCTGATGGATGGATATAACGTCTTTCTAAATAGGGATTTAGAAGTGTACGTGTATATGACTCTTCCAGAGGATTATCATAGTCAGTGGGAGCAGCGGAAGGTGTGCAAGACGCTTAAGTCTATTTATAGACTAAAACAGGCATAGAGGAAATTGATCATCTGTTTTGATGTTACGGTCAAAGTGTTTGACTTCATCAAAATGATAGATGAACCTGGTATTTTTAAGAAAGATGTAGAAAGCACTGTCATGTTCCCATATTGTATTTGGATGACACTCCTGATATGAAGTGAAGTTCCTATGCTACAGTTCGGTCAAACTATGGTTGTCATAGATGTTTATCCATATAGCATTTGGATAATATATAGATCATTCTGGTGGCTAGGTCTATAGAGACAGATCTAGTAAATTTTGGTATTGTCCCAATTTAGGTAAGATGACACCATTCTAAAGGGGTTTTAGAATGGACGACTCATAACTCGGTAGCGTATCGACATATGGAAGAGTAATCCTCTCTAAAGAGATGTCTTTTGCACTGATGAGGAGAGGGACTCGCATGAATGATTTTCCACTTGCTTCGGCAATTGGATTGATTATGCGATGTCATGTATCCGACCAGATGATGCTTTTACACCTGTTGTAGTAAGCATATATTAGTGCAATCCTGCAGAAACAAAAGGAACCAGTGAAGAACATATGATAATGTTTTTGGTATATGGTAATAGTTGCCTCCATCAGGAGGTAGTTATCGATTTCGGTTTCCTAAGTGACATGAAAGACATTGTCTGTCACGGGTTATTAGTTTACTATTTAATGCGACAGTATATTGGAAAGAGTTCCAAGCGGGATACTGGGGTAGACATGTTGTTGGGTGCTGACTATGAATCGGCCGTGGATACAGCCCAAGAAGTTGCTAGATAATATTCATTTATGAACTTGGTCCCGTCGTCTATTCAGGAAAATTCTAAAGCAAGTATTGCTCAGATCGGGAGATAGTTGATCTCTGCGAAGTTGAGAAATAGAGATAAAAATAGATTCAATGTAGCGAATCCACACTGAGGCTGTTTCACGAACTGTTAGTAGAGAAGTTGGATATGCGATACCGCAATTATTGGCCTTAACTGCAAATGAGAGTTTATTGGATATAGGTGCCCTCAAGGCAATTATTGTAATTGAAGGAGAACCTATATGGAGAGAACAATCTTATTCGAAATGATAGATACTATTTGGTTTGTCTTTATCATTCATGTGTATTCGTTTTACTCGTTATCACGCATCGCTAATACATAATGATAAAACCCGTAAGATGTTTGCTTGACTACCTGGATTATGATAGGGATCATACTAGTGGGGCCTAGGCAGTCAATAAGCACATCCTTAAATGTCCCTACAGTCGTAGAAATATCGAGACTGGGTATCGATATTTCAGAGTAGACTAGCGTATATGTTTCTTGACTCCGACCGCGGTGATAGTTGATCCCATAGCCATTGGTGTTTGACACCAAAGATTGTATACATGTGTTCATTAGATGAATGAGTTTTACTGGACGGACTCACAGAGAACTCCTAGATGGTATTGTACCTATCGTCAGATAACAGTTCTTTTGTGACATGAGTACAAGGCAGTCTGTAGACCTGAGATCGTCATAGTGTTTTGTGTGTGTTCCCACTGTATTTTGATTACTACCCTACCACGATTTTAAAGAGCCGTGCAAACATGTTTTAGTTGGGTACAGTCCGAAGCACATGGAGGCAATGAGTGATCGAAGGGATATGTCTCCCGTCATAGGGAGTTGTTGTCGCACTGTGCGTGATTGGCTATAACCAGAAGTCCTCAGCCGAGGCCGATGGGATTTACTGATAAGTGTTATCAGTAGTTTTCAGATGGTTATGAGCTTGACATCGGCATGACTTATCGGGTTATTGGTAGTCTGAAGGTTTCCACCTCTCAGACCAGGTATGCGACACTCTTAGACGAAAAGACTGGACTGTATGATGACCGTCATTGATAGACTCTGCAAGGTTCGGATGAGCTTCCTTATTGACCTTTCGATCAATACCTGGATAGCCGTTATGTGCAGCTAGTATCGCTGGCGTGTTTGTGGGCCATGGATATGATTCTAATCTACTGCCAGCGTATTGTCGAGTTTTTAGAGTCTCACATAGAGATTTCCTATTTCAGGAGAAACGATATAGAGTGCGTATGGCGATACGTGCAGGAGTTCGATTAAACACATGTATTTGATACACATGGTTTAATCAGATGTTTTCTTAATACTAGCCGACTCTTGTTGAAGTCGGATTATTAAATTAAGCGTTGATTTAATAATTAAACACACACACACATATATATTCTAGTATTATTCTCACTAGATTTATCTCTCATTTGAATTTGTATATGATACAGGTGCTAGTTAATGTATATGATACATTATATCATGTGTATATGATACAGATGATATTTGTTTGATTCTAGATGCATGACTCATTTCATTTATTTGTGAAATGTATGAATGAGTCATAAAGAGAGAGGTTTGTGGAATATGAGAGGAGATTCTAGTGTTTTATTTTTGGATAACTATGGTTATCTCTCTTTAATATTTCTAGTCTCATTTCTTTTTCTTCAAGCTCTCTCTTGAAATTTTCTCTAGAGAGAAATAAAGTGAAAACTTGAGAGATAAAATAGTGAGCTCTATCTACATCTCTTGCAATGTTTTCCGAGCAAGTTAACGTTGCAAGTTGCTTCATGATGATTTGATTTAGTGGAGCTTGAGCTTGAGTTGGGCTATCACATAGTGGATCATCTTCGACGAGAAGATCACCGTGCAAGCTCGATCCTTATCAAGTGGAGACTAGCTTGGGTCTTTTCCTAGGCGAGAGAACACGCTACAAAGATTGTAGCCACTAAAACCCTTAGAGTAGCACTCTTCTTGTTTTCAAATTAGGTCTTTTGGGTATATTCTAGGTTTTTGGTTGTTATTTCTCTCTAGTATATTTTAAAATTACACTCCGCTGCGCTTTGAATCGGCACTAGGCGAGCATAGCATCCTATTAGATTTATCAGAGTTCAGTTGTGAGCCCTGTATTCTTGGTAAACACAATCGCTCCTCTTTTCTTCCAGTTAATAAAAGACATGATTTACCTTTGCGTTGGTTCATTCGGATATTTGGGGTCCCTTTAAATTTCCTAGTGTGTTTGATTATAAATATTTTGTGACATTTATCGATAATCATTCACGTATGTATGACTTGGTTGTATCTTCTGCGTAATAGGTCTGAACTTTTGTCTACCTTTAAAATCTTCGTAGTTGAGATTACTAATCAATTTGGTGTTTCGGTAGAGGTTCTTCGTTCAGATTATG
Organism: Agapanthus africanus; assembly: GCA_030015575.1. NCBI lineage: Eukaryota > Viridiplantae > Streptophyta > Magnoliopsida > Asparagales > Amaryllidaceae > Agapanthus > Agapanthus africanus. The sequence continues at coordinate 259,773,820 of CM057350.1, forward strand.
CTAAAGAGTATATTAGCATATAGTTTACTGCATTTTGTCAGACTCATAGTATATTGCACGAAACTTCATGTTATACTTCTCAACAAAATGGGATTGCTGAACGGAAGAACCGATATTTGGTTGAAGTAGCTCGTTCTTTTATTTTGCATTTGTATGTTCCTAAAAGATTTTGGAATTTTGCAGTTTTAGCTGCCTGTTTTTATATCAATCGCATGCCTTCTCCGGTCCTAGGCAACCGGTCATCTTTCTCTATTTTGTTTCCACAAGACAAGCCTTTTTCTGTGCCTCCTAAGGTGTTTGATTGTCTATACTATCCTCATATTTTAGGTCCTCAGGTAGACAAACTTGATCCTCGAGCTACCCGTATAGTGTTTGTTGGTTACTCACAGTCCTAAAATGGATATGTTTGCTTTGACCCTGCCACGTCTAAAGTTTGTACTTTATGTGATGTGACCTTCTTAGAAAATCAAGCATATTTTCAACCACCTGTCAAGGACCCCATGTCTACTATCCTTGTTCCTCACCTAGCTTCCTCGGTGCTTGATTTGTCTGTTCGATCTGTGCGTTTTAGTTTTAAGCCCGTGTCCTATCCACATGTGTATCACCGTCGTGACCCAAAAGCCCTACCCCCTCCCACCATTTCCACTCATAATGATCTTCTACAGGTACTCCGATACAGTCCATTGTTCCTGGTTCTCCACTAAAGATGCCTTCAGAAGATCTCTCTTCTTATTGCCTTGCGAGCGTTCCTATATCACAACACATCCGATTTCTAATTTTGTTTCTTATCATAAACTTTGACACCATCTGCTCGTTGGTTTATTTTTTCCTTGTCTTCCATCACTCTTCCTTCTTTTACGGAAGCATTTCAGCACTCAGGGTGGCATGCAGCTATGTTAGAGGAACTTACCATACTGCACTCTAATTAGACTTGGAAATTGGTACCTCCGTTTTCGGATAAGAAGGTTGTCGGCTGTAGATAGGTCTTTACTGTCAAGCAAAATATAGATGGGATGATCGACCGTCTCAAAGCTCGGTTGGTGGCCAAGAGCTTTACTCAGCAGTATGGTTTGGATTATGTTAAGATTTTTTCGCCAGTTGCCGAATTGACTTTGGTTCGTGTTCTTATATTCTTGGCCGTTTCTAAGGCGTGGCCACTTCATCGGCTTGATTTGAAGAATGCCTTTTTGAATGACGATTTTTTGGAGACTATTTACATGCAACAGCCTCCTGGCTTTGAGCGACCGGGGGTGTCCATGGTTTGTTTCCTACATAAATCTTTATATGGATTGAGGCTGTCACCGCATGTCTGGTTTGAAAAGTTTAGTACGGTTTTACGACAGATTGGCTTCAAATGCAGTCGCGCCGACATATCTCTTTACATATAACCGTCCTCAAGGCATGGTAATTGTGCTGATGTATGTTGATGATATTATCATTACTAGAGATGATTCTGCTGGTATCTCCAAGGTGAAAGAATATTTTGCTTCACACTTCCATACCAAGCACCTTGGACCACTTAGATACTTCCTTGGAATTGAAGTGTCATGGAATTCTGGTAGATTACAACTCTCTCAGCGCAAGTATGCACTCGATCTTCTATCTGAAACTTGATTTTTGGGATGTAGACCAGCAGATACTCCTATAGATTCCACGGTCAAGATATCTCGATTGAGCTCTCCCTTAGATCCTCCACTGTCTAACCCAAGACGATATCAACGTCTGGTTGGAAAGCTTATTTACATCACTGTCACTCGTCCTGATATTGCCTTTGCCGTTAGCAAAGTGAGTCAGTATATGCAAAATCCTTTAACCTCTCATCTTAAGGCAGTTGAGTATATTTTCAGATATATCAAAGGTTCTCTAGAACAGAGCCTTCTCTACAAACCATCTTCTACGTTGTTGCTCACAGTCTTTACTGATGCTGACTTTGCTGGATATACTGATGATCATCGTTCCACTAGTGGCCATTGTGTATTCTTGGGAAGAAACTTGGTTACATGGAAGAGCAAGAAGCAGAATGTAGTGGCTCGTTCTTCAGCTGAGCCTGAGTATAGATCCATGACGCATACAATTGCTGAGTTGGTATGGCTCATCTCCCTCCTGACAGAGCTTGGAGTTCCCTCTTCTCTTCCGACTACATTTTTTTTGTGATAATAAGGCCGCAATCCATATTACTGAGAATCCAGTTTTTCAGGAACGGACCAAGCATATCGAAATAGATTGCTACTTTATTCGTGATAAGGTGACAGATAAGGATATTGCACTCCAACATGTTTCTTCCTCGGCTCAATTGGCAGATATCCTTACCAAACCTCTTCCTCGGCCGATTTTCATTCATTTTCTGTCCAAACTTGGCATGATTGATATCTACGCTCCAACTTGCGGGTGTGTGTTATGAATATAATTAGATATTAGTTATTAGCTTTAGTCCTACATCGGTTTTGATAGAAGAGATTGTCTATGATCCTCCCTATTTATTTCTATGTTGGAACTCATGATTTAATAAGCCAATAAAATTATTTCTTCTTGATTCTTTTCATGATGGAAGTGGAGTTTGTCTGTACAGTTGGAAAGTTCACTTCTATCATAAGGGAATGCAAAATAGTTTTATAAGAGGGAGAAAACTTAAATATGGCATGTTGGGACAAAGTTAAGACGTTTTCGTACCTGTGATTGTATCACGCCCCGCTTCTCAAAGTACGAAAATTTCGGGACGTAACAATGCCAGCTATGCTACGGTAAGAAAACATCCTTCCATAGTCACATTAAATCTGTCAATCAGTAATAAAGAACAATAAAGTACTAAATCTATCTATCACATGTGCAATAGCCACAAAACAATAACTGGAAAAGATAGCGGAAGCAATAAAGATCTAAGTAAAACTAACTGGCATAAGAACTATATCAATGAGGCAATCCTCACTGATCAACGATCCTGTCGAATACTCATGTGCTAAGTCAAGTAGCTGGGCCATGCAAAACCCAGACGTCAGTACATCATAAACATCAATAACGATAATAATAACCAGAATAGAAAGATATAATGAAACATGAGTATAAATAATCATAGCAGGTATAAAACAATGAGCTATAGGTATGTCACATGTATCCTAAAGTCTGTGCTTCTAGGTTATCTATTCTACACGTGTTTGAAACCAATTAATGTAATCCTCATCATAACTCAACAGTATGTATCCCGTTCATACCCACATGGGACCACGACACAATAAATCCCGTTCATACCCCCACGGTACCACGACACAATAAACAATGGTTATTCGTTCACGTCCGGAATCACGACAAACAATAATAATATTCTTTTGAGTTACGTTTCGATTACATTCTTGATTTCCCCTTTCCCTCAGGTTTTGTGTTCAAGTCAGGTATTAATAGAATGTCTACCTAATGCCAACACATGAACAATCGTGTACTGGTTTTGTCTAGCCAGACAACAAGTCAGGTCAATCAGGAGAATAAGTTAAGATTGTTGGCATCGGTAAGTATTACAGGCAACAAGTATTAACATGATAAAAAAAGAGTACAGTTCGGCAGATTATGTTGGATATGTATGCCCTAGATGCCTTTATTGTATAGGATGCTAGGGATATGTATGTACAGAAACAATCTTTCTCAATATGATAGTATGCTATTTGGTTTACCTTTATCTTAACATGTGATGTGTTCTACATAGTATTTCATATCTTGTATACATGTTGATAAAGCCCTTAGGATGTTTGCCAGGACTATGATGCAGATCATATTAGTGGGGCTTGCGTAGTCCGCAAGCACATCCTTTAACAGTTCTTAGTCAAGGGAATATCGAGACAGAGCATCGATATTCCAGAGTAGACCAGTGTGTACGTTTCTTGACCCTGTATGGGGGCGATGGTTGATCCCATAACCATTAGTGTTTGATATCAAAGATTGTACACAGGTATTTATTAGAGAATGGGTACCCCGAACATGACTCGCTGAGAACTCCTAGATGGTATCATACTATCGTCAGATAGCAGTTCTCTGATGACACTTGTACAAATTAGTCTGTAGACCCGAGATCGTCATAGTGTCTTGTGTAGTTCCCACTGTGCTTTGATTTCCTCCCTACCACGGCTCATCAGAGTTGTGCAAACATGTGGATTTTGAGTATAGTCCCGAATCACATGGAGGCGGTGAGTGATAGGAGTGGTTTCGTCTCTCCCGGTATAGGGAGTTGATGTTGCGCTATACTCGCTTAGCTATAACAGCAATTCCCTGGGCAGGATTGTTGAGATTTACTGATAAGAGTTATCAGTAGTTTTTCGAACCGTTATGAGCCACACATCGGCATGACTTATCAAGTTACCGGGGTCTGACGTTTACTACCCCTAGACTCGATATGCGACGTATCAGATGAAGAGACCGGACTGTATGGTAAGTGTTACTTATAGGCTCATTGGGATTAGGATGAATTCGCTTGTCGGCCACCTTTTCGACATGTACCTGGGTAGCCGTTACGCACAGCTAGTACCGCTGACGGGCTTGTGGTTAAACCTACTATCAGCGTACTGTTGAGTCTTTAAAGTCCCACACGGAGGGTGTTAGTGGATGTTGCACACCACCACGACACTTTAAATTTAAAAAAGCAAGACGAAAATTTGGATAAAGCTAATATTTGACCGAGTAGTTAAGATGAGCCCATGAGTTTTCAAGAATTACCTTAAGAATATAGTATTATTTTCAAAATTGAACAACCTCAAGAATTATTGACATGTTTATAATACCATAAATATATAGGACACATGTAATACCATGTCAAGTGGCACGGCTGGAAATTATTACTAGGTTGTCAATTATATGCAGAATATAAAGTGGCACGGTGTGAAAATATTATTAGGCTGTTGATTATATGCTGAGTAGACTTTCCTCAAGTGGTTGCTCTAGAAGTCATCCATCCGTCGCTTTTTTTTGGTCGATCATCACTAACTTAATTGATCTCCATGTCCTAAACTATGGGCACACCAATTTTAATGTCGTTTGGATAATCTTGACCCATTCTTCTCGCGTCATGGAATGTTCTATAGTCAGAAAATCATTAATTTTGCAACAATTCGATACAATGTCAAACGATATCGAATCCAGATGAAAATTGATATGCATATATTTAGTTACATATTTAAGAGAATGAAGATCAAGATGGCTGATGCTGGTCTTCAAAAAATTGATGAATGATCGACTTTTAAAGTCGTCAGTGTTGAAAATTGTGTATGTGTTTTTGTTTGTGTATGTATGAGATGTGTGTATGAGAAAGCATAGTATAGTTTCCTATCACGACGCTTCCAAAAGCTAACCATCCATCAATATTTTTGGTGATCGGTTTGGCCATATGTGTGCGTGTGCATATGCCTATGCCTATGCATGTGTGCGTGTTTATGTTTATGTATATGTGTACATATATATCAAAGAAATGGCGTATACCGTGGCACTGTAGGAAATTTCCACATATATATGTAAATGTAGATGCATTTATGTATGCATGTATATCTGTGTGTACGTATACTCCATTTCCTCATATATATATAATGTATATGTATTTATGTTTGTATATGTATGTGTGTGAATACACTTACATATATGAAAATGATCCATTGAGAACTAATTTTCAAATAATAAAGTAGAACTGTATAGTTTGACGATCGACACTGTTCAAGTTGATTTCTCTACCTTCGAACATATGTGAATGAAAATTCAAAATATTTGAAGACTTGTAACCCATGTATCAAGTGAAGCATCAGTTGTATTATCGAAAAAAAAATCATTTTGCAACCATTTGATATCAGCGTAGGTTAGGAGTTCAGGAAGATCAACTTGAACGGAAATAATTGCAAAATATCTTGTGGATTAAAAGTTTCATTATTTATTTTGAGAACTAGTTCTTGTTAGATCATTACCCTACACACAGTATTTTAAAATGATATTGTACTTAAAAACATTTTGTTGGATGCAATACAATATGGCGACTAAAAACTGAATCAAGCAGCACAAGACCCAAAATAAAAATTAAAACAAAATAATAAAAAACAGAACGAGGAACTTATCGAGGCCCGTCAAATGACACTGTCCTTAGAATATATTTCCACCTCCCGAACGATGCACCGGGATTAATGGCGGTCTATTCTCAAAATACAATGAAACACCCCTCAAGGTTAGTCTTATGCTGTGCACTCGGCGATCCAACCGGTCGATGCGATCATAGCCTTGCCCAGAAAATCGATCTCTGAAAACTTAGATCACCGGATTTTTATAGAGATGAAAAAGCAGAGGAAATTATCTTCAGTTCTTTCTGTTTTTTCAGCATTCAATTTCTTCTTTTTGCAAAGCGCGAATTTTATAAAGCTCCAGCACTTTGGAAAAGGGTGCAAGCCACGGAGGATTTTACGTCCATGTACACGTCCGTTACACATTCCAGATCCATGTTCGCAGGTGATATTTTCTCCACAAAATCCGCGATCATTAAAACAGAATCCTAATGTGCTGGAGACTGAGTCTTCTAAGCATGCTTGTGCTCGAGAAACGAGTTCCGAGGCTCTTGCTACGAGAGCAAGATCGGTCATCTAACCTACTGCCTCCCGTGGCTCATCAAAAACTAAAAAGGAGTCAAAACATCAAGTGGTAAAATAGAGCTCGGGCCTACCCATGAGGCTGATTCGGGGATTTTCACCCCCTGCACGTCACACATGCACGTTAAGGGTTTTTGGATCGGCTCGCTCATTTTTTCCCATCTCTATTTCTAGTCACACACTTGACATGTAAGAGCAGGATTTCATATATACACCCATGAAATCCCAACCCCATTTCCAATGTGACACTTAAAGAAAGGGATTTTCTTCTCCAAAGGCCAAAACACAAGAAACCAATCAAAGATGCTCAAAACTCCATAAAAGTTTTAAAACTTTGATTCACAATAAAGCTTTAAAACCAACACATTTGACATTAAAATTTTAATAGATATAAATAGAAAAATTAAAAACCACATATAATACAAAAGGTTGGACAACTTAAGAAAAAGTTTGCAAGGCTTTATGCGAGTTTAAATTGTAAAAATACCAAAATTTGTTGTTGAAGTTTCTTAAAAAGTATTGGTTTTAATTTAAAATAGAGACCTTTAAACCTTAAAACTTGACACTAAATGGGACATAGTATTTTAAAAGTTTATAAACTTATCATCAACTTGTGATCGACAATAAATTTTGAAACAAGAAAGCTCTCTATGAATATTTTTTTAAAGGAAACAGAATTGTATGGACTTGCGCTTCCTGAATCTTATAATTTTATATGTTTGAAACAACAATATGAATAATCCGTATGATATTCAACATTGTAAAACACGTATTCGTTTTGTTGACTAGCGCATAAACGCGTTATACATAATCGTATTATGCGGTGTGCGACACAAATAGATTTTTAATATATATAACATAGAGAACTGAAAATATAGATGATAATATGATATGTCAACGGGGGAGAAAAAGAAAATGGCAGGCATTTAAAAAGTGAATATTGAATGTGTATCGTGCTTTGGGTAGCAGATGGGTCTTACACATCTTATATGTATCAGATTAAATGATCATTCACCCACATTTTACGCATTTGGCCAATTGTGAGGTCATTTGACCTTCTAATACTATTCGAAGCAGTTGGTAGTTGAAAACATTTAATAGCCGTTTACTAGGCCTTTAAAACCTTGTAAGCAATGTGAATCACAATTAAGCAAACTTCATTTACTTGCATTTTTCTTCGTCCTTGTTCAGAAATATCTCATTTAATTGCAATTGATTAAAGAATCAAAACTAAGCGAACTTCATCGGCTATAAAAAAAAATAAATCATGCTGAACAATGTGGTATAGTTTATAAAATGTTATTTGTTTTTAAATTTAAAGCTTTGATACCGATATTGAAACTTCTATAGACATTTTGGCTGTGCTTGAATATGTCCCGGTAGACCTTATTCACAATCATACTCGGTGCATGGCTAACAGTGATTAAATATTTGCAGGTAAAAGCTGAGACTATATATTTTGCTGCTGATGGTATGACCACCTCAAATTATTGCCAGAGAGCGATGCTATACAAGGTTCATACATGATCTCTTTTCTTACTAATTACTTTGCCTTGCCGGAATAATCATACATTTGACACTGTTTTTTATACTATAGCATCTGGAATCAAAAGGAGAGGATGACGTAGTGATTAGACGTTGTCTCAAAGCTTTAAACAAGCAACAAAACCTTTGTGGTTTTTCCTCCCCTCTTCACACTCTTTTCATTGCTGATGATCCTCCAGCATGTTTGGGCAGATTTGCATCCATTTTCTCAATACAACAGGTTATCCCTTACTGAATAACTACTTGTTTGATGTCAAACTTAGCAATCCTAGTATCTACAGTATTTATCAGTGTCACCTGATTATGCTTGTTGAGATATGTGGATAGCATAGTCCCACGTTAGAAAAACTATGAGATGTATATAGGTATAAGATATAAGATGTGACAACCCATCACAAGGCTTGAGTCTTTTGAATGGAACCCATTTATGTTGAAAGCCCATGTGTGCCCTCATATAAATAAATATATAAACAGTTCCCCCATTCGTGTATTTAAATTTAATATGGTTTCAGAGCTAGGTTGAGCACTTGTGGATTTGAGTACTTAATTGCACCTTTGAGAGAGCCGATTGGCCTCTACGTGTGTGACGTGCACATTTGAGAGAGCCGATTGGCCTTTGCATTTGTGCCGTACATTCCACGTGACAATCACGCAACATGTGAGGGAGAGTGTTGATATATGTGGATAATATAGTCTCACATTGGAAAAACTATGAGAGGTACATGGGTATAAGATATAAGATGAGATAACCCACCACAAGGCTTGAGTCTTTTGGATGGAACCCATTTATGTTGAAAGCCCGTGTGTATTCTCATATAAATAAATATATAACTAGCCCCCTCGTTCGTGTATTTAAATTTAATAATGCTAAATACATATCTTATCTTTTTCCTGTGACTCGAGAAATAAAAGCATTTAAGAACTTTATTTTAAGAATCAGAAAACATGGTAATGATACTTCAATATTGAAATTTTCGTCGAATTCACTTTTATTTCTTAGAATCGGATTACCACCTTGCACAATGTATTACATCTTTACTAGAAGATAACAATAATTTTGTTCACCACGTAGGAAGTATAATGTATATAATATGGCATTCTCTCTCAAAATCCTAGCAATTGTCGAGATTACAATTTCTTTTACGGCATAAAATTAATCCATAATGTTCTTTCTTTTTTTAATCTTCCTTTTCTTGCCTTCTTTGCCTCTTCAGTCTTCAAGACCAAGCAACTTCAGTGCCTAAGAAATACTAATGACTCCCAAGACATTTAGTTTGAAACTACATTTGGAGGTAGAGCTTCAGCAATGCAATCATAATGTCGTCATCAACCGTAATCTTAATGTCATGAACATACACTTTCAACAAAATGCGTAAAACATGGTAGAATCGATAAAGACCGAGTGATCATGAATGCAATGACTAAAGTCAAAAGAAATAACCACTTCTGTGAATCTTCCAAATCATACTCAGAGAGATTGCTTCAAGCCATAGAACGATAATCTTAAGACGACATATTAGGTAAGATTCCCTTTAAGCAACAACTCTTGATATCTTATAGACAGCTGTCATGTGACTGTGGAGGGATATTTCCTAACCACAGATAGCATGGTTAGCTCTGTCACGTGCCGATCGTAGCGCACTTTAGGAAGCGGGGCGTGACAGTTATTCAGTATGAACCTCCTTGTTTAAGCTCCTATAGAGAAATGCATTCACAACATCTAATTGATATAAAGGCCAACGTTGAGTAGCTGCTAAAGACATAAGCAAGCGAATCAAGGTCATCTTAGCAACTCTAGACTATATAATTTATATCCTTTATGGGCACGTGAATATCCACGAAAGATACACGTAATTGTTGTAAAGTCTAATTTGGATCCACTAGGACGGTGATTATGAACAAAACACACGCAACCGAACATTCGCGCGCGCGGGGGGGGGGGGGTATGGAAAAGGAGGCCTTGAAGGAAATTAAATAGCATGTGGAGCCTGACCATCTAATACCGAAGAAGGCATGTGATTAATTAGGTGGCATTTAGTAAGAACCGCATCTCCCTAATATGACTTGAAGAACTCACATGTGAGTAAGGTTCGAGTTATTTCTAAAAGAATCCTATTTTGTTAAGTTGTGTATATACTCCAAGATTTGTAAACAATACCATATTGTACCATATACTTCTTAAAGTGTGAACTAAAATACTCTATGGCATTATCACTATGCAAACAACAAATATAAACTACAAATTAAATTTTAGTTTCGAAAATACTTCATTACAGGATTTCATTAAGTACATTGGAATGCACTAAAGCAAAAAGTTTATCAACTATTTTAATAATGAGATACGGATACCTTGAACGACGATGCTTACTCATCTCACATGACTCATAATCGAATGATGATAAAGAACCAAGAGATGGAACAATCCTCTTCATGGACTACGAAGATGGGTGACCTAGTATGCAATTAGCATCAAAGACAGAAGTAGAAGTAAGGCATGCAATAAGGCATGGATGTTCATCCAGATTATAAAATCCCATTGGACTCAGCTCCGATGCCAACCGTCTTCCTCATTCTATGTTTCTGCATATGCACACCAAGGAAAAATGAGATTACAATTCAAAGTTTGAGTTAGCTGACTTACATAAAGTAGATTGAATGGAGAACGAGGCAAATAAAATATCGATGATAGAGTCAAGTGGTATGTGGGAGTAACTAAACCAACTCCTACTCTAGAGGTGGATTCATTAGCCAATGTCCCTAGACTACATGCCGGTGTAGAGCGGTAAAAAGAAATAATACTTGCTCCCTGGTCATATGATCTATGGCGCCTGAGTCACTAACCTAAGGGCGTGAAACAGGTGTAGAAGAGAGACAAGCCATATGATTACTTTTACTATAGTAGTATGAAATGCGGATGAGACATTACAGGATTTCACTATACAATCATCTCATGCAAGATAAGCCATCACAAGCTCTATTCACAACCATCTCATGTAGAAGTTTTGCGTTGGATCAAAATCATGAGACATTTTGTTGCCTTGAGTAGAGATCCTCCAAACTATCCCACATCTCCTTTACGATTCTCAGACTGATCACAAGCTCTATGACTAACCTCCCGATAGAGCTCAACATTTCATGATAAAAGTTGAGCATCATCCATCTTCCATGGGAGTTATAAGAGTAGGAGGTGGCTTAATCAAAGGATCACCTTTGCCTCTCTTATCAATATAGACATCTCTGCCATCCTTTTCAGCTATGGTAGTTTCTTCGTTCAATTTGAAATCAACAATTTTAGCGGGAACAACTTCATGGATACAACAGGCTTTGTTATCCATCTTTTCAACCCAACAACATAATTACCGCTACGAAGCTACTGACACATAATGACTGCCGCATCAGTCATCGCTGGCCGTCGTCCATCGTCGTCGTCGTCCATCAGTCATTGCAATGATATCTAATTTCGTCGAAACATTAATTTAATTTTTAAGCGATTTGAGCTGAAAAATGCAGGATATGCATTTGTAGTTTCTGAAATCAATTTTGGGACGGAACCACAATTTGTGTGTGTGTGTGTGTGTGTGTGTGTGTGTGTTTGTTTGTTTGTTTGGGGGGGGGGGAGGTCTTGTGATGTGAAGACTACTAGACTGCTTATAGACCTGCACTAGTACCAATCATCAGCAAAGAAAAACTTACTATGAGGACAGTACATGTACCAAAAGTTCTCCTGGCATATCAATTTTCCCCCTTCCAATTAATGTTGTTTAAATTGGCTGCAGCTGTCACATTATGTGCTCGACATGCACTTGGGGGCATTGACCAGCCGAGCAAAGAAATCCATTACAGACTTTTCCCCTTTGGTAAGTTTTCATGATGACAACATTGATTAACTGACTGTTTATATTGTTTGTCCTGAAACAATGCAGTCTTGTATGTGATGTGCTTTTTATGAAATACTATATATTTCACTTGATTCTGATAAGTGTATATGCAGTACTTTTAATTTGAAATTCTCTGAAATGAATATGTACCGAGATGGATTATCAAGTTGATCAAAGATTAGTACAGTTTTAGTTGTAATAATGTGAGTGCAAGTATCTATCCATCTAATAGATTAGTACAATTGGTGACAGAGGCTGCATATGCTATTAGGATCTGGGCATGAATCCTACTGATGGGATAGTACATATATTGTGCAATATGAAAGCAAGGCCCAAGATTAGCAAAAATGATTTTCTCCATTTAAATTTCCAACAAACACAACAAACCAAAATATTTGGGGTTCTTGTGCGTACCATGTGCTACCCCTGTATACAGTTTTTAATAAAGTAGAGTAGGTCTATGGATCTAGAATATTCTTAACCCACAACATTTTGTTGCAAACTATTTTGGTCAATATCCCACTTGATTCTCTCTATGCAATGTCCATATAGCAGTTTACTCCGAGTGTTCATACTATTTTAATTTTTAAATCGCTAATTGAAGGTGTTGATTATAGGAAAATATCTTGAAGTCATCAATTTTTTTTGTCTATTCAGACATCATACATCATAGAAGAGTTGAATTTTAATTCTGATGTTCCACCAAGTAGCTTTCCACCTGTAGGATTCTAGCTCATAGACTAGCTTGTTTAACTCTTCTACACATCTTATTTCTTAAATGTTATGTGCTCGTAAGTACGGACGTTCTCCTACTTACATACTAGATGTGACTGCAGAAAGAACTATTTTCATTAGAATCTAATCCTTATTTATCTACAATAGCAGTGTAAATTATGTTCTTTGTTTTCTACAGTAACTATATGAATGTCTTTATCAATATGTTCTCCGCCTGCAGCAATACGGACATATGGACCCATGTGAATATATCCTTTTTGAGTAGGTTATTTTAATAGTTTTATACATTAGGATTTATCTTTCATTATGTATGACCTATCTTCTTCTACAGAAAGGATTTTTCTCTTTCCCATTTAAATAGTTGGATATGTTTATTTCGATTTGAGTTCATTTAGAAATGAGTCATATTTGGTTGGCATTCTAGTTGATAGGAGCTTTTAATTTGAATTAAACTATATCTTTATTGGTTCTGGAGTTAATTAGGATAGTTATCTTTATCTTTTCCTCATCTTTATCATTTTCTTGTTTTCCTATAATTTATTCTTATTAAAATGAATATTATCGGTTAATTTTTTATCTAGTATTTCTTTTCCTTCCTCTCAAATTCGTTCTCCTTTCCCGTCCTAATACTTGTTATTAAACATTTTATTGCTACAAGGTTCACATTCTTATGATACTTTCATACACTCTTTATGGGAAAAGACATACATGGGTTGCCAGTTAGAGTTGCCATGGGTATCTCATCTTATATGTGCACACCAAGCAACTGAAACAATGATGTAGCCTATGTATTCCTAGTCTAGACTAGAGATGTGATTACCGTGAATGTGACTTCTTAGAGTTTCAGAAAATTTTGCAAATTGAATATGCCAAACGTTTGAACAAAAAGAATTTCAGGAGGTAATTAAATATAAGAATTAAAAAACTTTTGAACGAATTTAAGCTTTTGTTTTAATTAGTTTTGTTTGATAAGCACATTTTTATGCAGACCTCATTTTAAAAATTTTGAAGCATCATTCATATAACATATAATAAAGCTAGGCACAACAATTCTTCAGCCTCTTTTTTGGGGTTTTGTGGGAAAATTAGCCTCAGCCCCCCGGATTCTAAGGTAATTCACATTTGGCCCTTCCAACTTAGAATACACCCGGAAAAATCCCTGCATTTGGCCCTTTCTTCACCTCTCTAAATTTTGAGGCCCCCTTGGATTCCATGTAAATTTGCATTTGGCACTTCCAACTTAGAATACACCCGGAAAAATCCCTAGAAATTTCGAATCCGCCCCCTGGATTCCATGAAAATTTGCATTTGGCCCTTTCTTTACCGCTCTAAATTCTTAGGAAATTTTGCTTAGCCCCCTACATTTTCGAAAAAAATTCATTCGCCCCACGCATGTGTGTGAGGCACCTTGCTTGTTAACAAATAAAGCTATTTCTGAGAAGTACCGGTCAATCAAAAGAGAACATGGGTATCATTTGATACTTCTGATAGGCTGAACCTATTTGCAATATTGTTCAGCAAACTCCACCCCCCAAAAAAAAGGATTAATTTGTTAAGTGCCTAATAAGGCGTGAGTTCTTTATAGTTAGGAAGAGATCAATGATTTATATACTGTCAGCAAAGCATGTTCTTGTTTTAGCAATTATCACATTAGTAGTTACTGTAGTTTCTTCAATGCACTTGAAATTACTACTGTGCTTTCAGGTAATAGGGCTGGGGACATTCCTTCACCAATTTCATCCTTCTCACATGTGCCAATATCTTCTGGTACATATATGTTACCGTATGGTTTATTTTGAGAGATGATTTGGTATGTAACGGGTTTTCACATGCAGTGCATGGGTCAGTATGTCCGTATTGCTGCAGCAGGGTCAGTCTACGAACCTCAAAAAGGGTGCACGGACTCATCATCTGAGGTCAGTTTTTATACATAGCAAGAACACGACTTATAATTCTTGATGCAAATATATCAACAAGTAAAGCATGTGTATAATCTGACTGCGTTGGCATTCTCTTTAATCTTCAAGTACCTCTATCATGCATAATGGAGTAATGGACCCTCCGAAAAAGATTCGTCAGAGACACTTACAGTTGCATCCATCATTCTCCTAGAATAACACCCAATTTGCCTACATTACATCAGTTCTATATAGGAAAATGTGTTGTCCGATATTTGAATAAACATTTGAAGTTATGCCTTGTTAAATGGGTGGTAAGGATGCATCTCTGTTTAGAGACGATGTCTTAGAGCATAATATCTTGCTTATGTCAGTTATGGTCACACTATCTGAACGGACCACCTGGCCTCGACAAGAAAAGCAAAAGGCATTCAAAATAAAATTATCCAAATATCTTGAGTGACTTTAAAGATATATCTACATTTGAATTAACCTGACTCATCCAATTTTCTCCTCTTTATGTGAGTTTTGATTTCAAACGTCGATTTGAACATGAATATTTTTTTTGGGACTATTTGAACATGAATATTGCGCTGTGCTAATGTACATTGAATGATCCTCATCCCCAAATCACTAGTTGATTAGTATATTGAACTGCTCACATGCTGGAATGACACGATTATCATGGGAAGGCTTTACCACTTGAGCTAATAGCCCTTCATGCGGACATCCAACTATGCATCCCTCTAACACTTGCAATGTATATATGAACTATTTTTTTAATTTTCATAGACCTATGTATTACTTCGGGGAAATTCACTCAAACTAGATCTTTCACAATGTCAAGTATCTTGAGTTTCTCACCCCTGTTTTCTTGGGCAGTTTGATCACTGTATTGGGAATTCGAGTTACATCTGATCTGTTGAAAGAAAGAAAGCAAAAACATACTAGGATAATAAGAAAACCACCCTACTAGGATTGAATGATTGAATCTCATTTTGTTTCTTGCTATATTTTTTCAGGTGCAAAAATCGGTTTTCTGGCTTATGTATTTCTGCAAATATATGGGTGTTCCAAAGGATGTTGTAGACTCGTGCCTACCACCTTCTCTTGTTGCAATTTTCCAAACGTAGATGTACTCATACTCCGTAAATGTGGCCCTTCTATAAGCAAGCACATACAGCTCAAGCCAAAGAAATTCTTGGTTGGTAGAAGCAGACACTTGCTTATATCTAAGAGATGTTGCAACTGCTTTCTGTCCTCGATTCCCTCAGATATATCTGCCCTGTGAGATAGATGGCCAGATAAGATTTATCAGTACATGTACCTGTGATTCTTGTATATAAATTGTTCATATTACTACCTAATTGGTAATTGTTATGAATATTGTTATGGACATATATTTAGTTGTTATATTTAGTTAATATTAGTTATTATATGTTTGTTAGGAGAGATGATCTAAAACTCTCTAAATATAGAATTGTATGGATTATTATTTTTCTTAAGCCGATAGAATTTCTTTTTTTTTTTATTATGTTCATGGTATCAGAGCTTTCAACAGATTTTAAAAAAAAAGTCTAGTTCTTATTTTTTTCCCCTATCCACGCATCTAGCCGTCGCTGTAGCCCTCGACCTCCCCCGAGCCCTCGACGACAACCCAGCAACCCCCGGATCTGCTTGATCTCCCCTTAATTCCCCACCCACGACCTCGTCGATCGTCGTCGGCACCTCGACCTCCCCCAAAGACCTCGATCCTAGAGCTACGCGTATGATATTTGTAGGGTACTCTCGATTGCTTTGATCCTGCCAAATCCAAAGTTTGTACTTCATATGATATGACATTAGAAGATCAAGCTTATTTTCCACCATCCTCTTCTCGTATTCCGGATCCACACCCACACATATGTTTCCCAGAGCTTGATTCATCTGTTCAACCTGTGCTCCCTAGTGATCATTTTGTAGTCGCTTATCCATAGGTGTACCACCGTCGTAAGAAAGTTGTCCAGCCATCCTCCCAAATGAATTTTCTAACAATTCTTCTTCATGTACTATAATATAGTTTACTGTTCCCGACTCTCTACCACCGCTGTCTTCTAATGAGGATCTCTCTTTTTCTATTGTCTTACGCAAGAGTAAGCATTATTGTACTACTGCGCAGTCGATTTCTAAATTTGTTTCCTATCATAGATTGACCCCATCTGCTCGTCAGTTTGTTTCTTTCGTATCTGCTATCACTCTTTCTTCATCTGTTTATGACGCATTTCAACACCCTGGTTGGCATGTAGGTATGTTAGGGGAGATTGCTGCACTACGCTCCAATCAAACTTGGAAATTGGTACCTTCGTGTTCAGATAAGAAGGCTGTTGATGGGTTTTTATTGTTAAGAAAAATCCAGATGGGACGACTGAACATCTAAAAGCTCGATTAGTAGTTAAAAGATTTACTCAGCAGTACAGTTTGAAATATATTGAAACCTTCTCACCAGTTGCCAAACTATCATCGGTTCGTGTTCTTATATTCTTGACTGTTTCTAAAGCATGATCTTTTCATCAGCTTGACGTGAAGAATGTTTTTCTTAATGTCGATCTATCAGAGACTATATACAATAGCCTCTTGGTTTTGAGCAACTGCGGAAGTATGGTTTATCTTCTACCTAAATCGTTATATGAACTGAAGCAGTCACCACGTGTCTGATTTGAAAAATTTAGCATGATTTTACGACAGATTGGTTTCAAACGTAGTCACGCCGACACGTCTTTTTTTACACATTATCGTCCTTAGTGCAGGGTTATTGTGTTGGTGTATATTGATGATATTATCATCACTGGAGATGATTCTGCTAGTTGTTGGGATACCTACAACGGCAACAAAGTTTCGGAAGGCATCATCCATGCCAAGTATAAATTTTTGTTATTATAGATAACCCTAACCATGAATCTTAAGCTAAAGAATCAAACAATAACATCAAGTAAACAACTTTGCTTTTAAGAGTTAAGGATTACAACCTTTGTAGTCCGTTCCTTCGCTTCATAAGCTCCGAGTTGAGATCCCTTCGCTGCGATCATCAAGCTCCCGGACTCTCGAGAGGCTCCATGAGATGAATGAGACATCCTTTCTTGAAGATTTCATAATCCAAGATGATCTACCTTGAGAAATCACAAACCCAAGCTCTCTCTTCACTAATGAGGTATTAGTGAAGTGAACACCCTAATCTAAGTGGCTAGAATATGAGGATGATGAAGTAGGAATTTTGCTCTCTTTAGTTTTCTATTTCTCACATTCATTCATCACAAAGAAAAATCAAGCAAGCTCTTTTGTTGAGCAAGAAGAAGATGAAGATTAAAGAGTGATGAAAATGAATTATTGTTGAGCTTAGAAATACAACCAAGGGTTAAGCATGTCATGCTTAACCCCTGTAGAGATTTAACTATGAGTTAAGGTTAGGGTTGGGTTAACAAATATCTAGCAAATATCAAAGAGGGTGGACTAAGTCAACACTTCATGAAGCTTCTTCAAAGCTCATCCATGACTTAATCCATACAATTTGAATTACTAAAATAAATATATAATTCCAACCATAAACCCTAATCATGGTTTAATCTCATTACCCTAGTTGCAGGTGTAACCCTAACATGTTACAATATTATATATCACATATATAATATATAATATAACAAAAAAGAATAATACAATTAACATATATCACATATATATCAATTTATCATCAAGTGAGAAAAAGAATCTATTAAGTGAGCTTATATTAGTTAATGTAATGTAATATATCAAATATATAATTATACATTAAAATATCGAATCAACACTTGATCCGATAATCCGGCTATTTTGCAAATAACTGACTAATATAATATGTATCAGTTCATCGAATCAACACTTGATCCGATGACCCGGCTATATCATATATACCCGGCCGATGCCACATATCGCGGAATTGAATATGGTATCTCATATCGTATTAATCTCGGTGCCGCACATATCACATATGTGCTCCTACTCCGTTTTGCCTGAACCAGGAAACCTCTGTGTAGGACTTTAAAGAATCGTCAATACGCCGGCAGTAGGTGATTATCATATCAAATACCCACAAGCTGCAAGCGGTCAGCTAAACGTAACAGCCACCCGGGTATTGAGCGATCAGAACATCAACAAGCAAGCCTGCACACACTCCTGCGAATCCAATCAATTGTAACGTTTATGAAATCGTTTTGCGAATTTCTCCGTTTTAGGGCAAAATTGTCGGTATTTTCCGTTTTAACCCGATTTCGATCAAACGTCCGTGAAAACTTGCCGGCACCTAGTTTAGCTAAAATAAAACTAGTGCGCGAACTTTGGGGGTATATGGGAGGTTTTGGTTCAGATAGAATTTTTCCCAAATAAAATATTATTTTAGCCGGTAAAATATGCACGTAAATCGGGAAATTTCTTCTAAATGAGAATCATTTGAAATCATCACTACAATTATTTTAGAACCTTTTTAAATATCTAGATTTTTTTTGGTCAATAGAATTAAATTTTAAAAAGAAAAGAAAAAGAATGAAATTGTGGCATTTGTTTTTAACGTTGCATTTATTGCATATTGCTAGAACTTTCTTCATTTTTATTACACAAAATACCCCCTCCTCAATATCGGCCGAGCCCCCCCCCATTTCAGCCCCAATCTTTTTCCTTGCTCATTTCTTTTTCTTCAAGATTTCTAAATTCAACAAAATCCTAAAATAAATCCACAAAATTCCTAAACAAAAAATTTAAACCATCATCCTTTTTCACTAACTAGCTTGGATCTTCAAGAAAAACTTGGTTTTTGGAGGCTTAGATGATGGATCAAGTTGATCATTTGTGTTCTTGTTAAGGTATAATTTCTTATCTTAATCCTTAATTATTATGTTTAAATCTTAATCTAGCTATTTAATTGATTTTTATAGCTTTAAACTCATGATAAATTCATTATTCATAATTTTTAAGAAATTCAAGTTAGGGTTAAAGCTTGTTGATGTGTTTAAGGTAAATTGAAGTTTAAGAAAACTTATTCTAGTGGTTGAAAATGATAATTATTGTTAATTACTATTTTGTCTAATTAAGGGTTTTTGCTTACTAGCTTTTTGTTAAAACTTAATTAAGCAAGTTTAAAAATATGGAAGTGGCTTGGATAGCTTAGTTAAGCTATTATAAGATGTTTGAAATCGTTAGAAATGTGTTAGCTTGATTCTACTGCGAAATATTGCGATAAGTTGTTTTCTAGGTTTCGGGGTTTTTCCGACGTGGGTTCGATTAGTTGTTTCGAGATTATATCTATTATATTTCTCGTATTTATTATGTTGTGTTGCGCAATCGGGACGATCGGAATCTAGACTTGGTGTTTCGTAGTTTAGCGACCCTAGTTAGTGTTTTTGGCCGATGTCGTGCGCGATAAATGCGCTAAGTGCGCAGTGCGTTTTTCAGGGCGTTATCCTTGCGTTTCGTTGTCTTTCCGTCGTTTCAGGATATTTAGCTTATGTGATGTGTTTGTGAAATTTTAGGTTAGCAGGCGGGGACTTCGGACGCTGCGACGAAGGGAAAACAGGTGGTAGGCTTCACTTAGCCAGGAGCG
The DNA here is from genome assembly GCA_030015575.1 of Agapanthus africanus. NCBI lineage: Eukaryota > Viridiplantae > Streptophyta > Magnoliopsida > Asparagales > Amaryllidaceae > Agapanthus > Agapanthus africanus. The sequence continues at coordinate 259,794,080 of CM057350.1, forward strand.
TTGGTGAGTAAATTTAACATCTATAGGGGAATCGCCCGCCTGGCGTTATGCGTCTGGGCTAGAAATGACTTGACTTGTCGCATATTCTATTTTATATTTAGAATTGCGTATACACCCTACTGCTTAGTTAATTGTTGTGTTTGGACTATTATCCTTAGGACACTGCATTATTATTGACGGCTTATGTTGCACGAGCACTGATTGTATGACACACATCGTCAATAATTGCCATGACACGCACAACACTTATACATATGTGATATTGGATTGCTTAGGGACATTGAGACATGATCCTTATTTTCATTGTGCATATGACATATAGCATACCTGTATACCTACATGCGTACACATATGCCCTGACATGCTTACATGCTAGTTACCTATATACCTATAGGGTAGTATACCATTAGTAATAGGTATATACACATACGAGACATAGCTACATGTACATCTGGCATACATACATATACCTAGAGGGTATTATGGATAGGTATAGAGATATACCTTACTACAGAAACTTTTACATCATACATACTTACATATGGACACACATATCTTGCTATACCGACTGTTGGGGTAAAAATTTGCACCCCGGTTGACCAAGTCAAAGTCAAAGTCAACCCCAAACCAAACGGGCCTATGCCCAGGTCGAGTCCGAGCATGAAGCGGCCGGCCCTCCCCTATGTCAAAATGAAATCATGTAATAAATAATTTTTATGTAATTTTTTATGCATGAATGTAAACAAAATGGGCATAAAACCAAATTTTTGTAAGCCCATAGCTTATGTGCAAAAAAAATGGCACATGAGCCATGGGATGGGCAAAATGCCATTTTGCAAAGCCCAAAGGGCTATATGTAAAAATGATGGATAAATTAATACTTTTCATTTCCCCCAAAAAACCAGGGTTCTTTATGCCTCCTGCTCCTTCTCCAAGGTTCTAAACCTTCTCATTTCTTCCGAATTAAATCAAGAGTTTTACTCTTTCTTTTCTAAAACTAAGTAGTTTTCCACCATAAAACCTACAAAGGGGAACTCAGATCTGCCATCTGATCTCAGAAAGGAGAGATTTTTAGATCTCACATCTCTTGATCTTCAAGATCCGGCCAACAAAGGAAGAAGAAGGAGACCCATCTCCAGAAACCCCACTTTGGGGAAGAACTAGGGCTCAAGGGGAGAAGCCCTTCATCAGCTTCAAAACATCTTAGGAGTTTAACTCCTCATATATATATATATATATATACAGAATAATAACTGCTCCTTTCTGGGAGTACAACTCCCATTGCAGGGACCAAGTCTCTTTTGCTGCTCGAGCGCCCACGTGCTGACACGTGGTGCGCCAACTCTCTTGCGCCCAGAGCTCTGGCGCTCGAGCGCCCACGTACTGACACGTGGCGCCCTTGCGCTCAGAGCGCTAGCGCTCACGTGCTGACACGTGGGCGCGCTAGCGCTTAGTGCCCTAGCGCTCTTGCGCTCAGAGCGCTAGCGTCCGAGCGCCCACGTGCTGACACGTGGTGCGCTAGCGTTCTTGCGCTCAGAGCGTTAGCGCCCAAAGCGCTAGCGTCCGAGTGCCCACGTGCTGACACGTGGCGCGCTAGCGCTCAGTGCGCTAGCGCCCGAGCGACCACGTGCTGACACGTGGTGCGCTAGCGCTCTTGCGCTCAAAACGCTAGCGCTCTTGCCCCATGCATCCTTTGGATGCCTTTTCCCCCTTATATATATATATATATATATATATATACATATATACATACATATGTACACACACACATACTCCACGACACTGCTCCTGTTGGAAAAAAATTTCTAACTTTAGGGTTCCTAGACACACCCATGAGGTTCCACAAGGCATCAACAATGGCAAAATCAAATTTTTCTATGTACCGAGAAACCCTAATGAAGATCGTTAACTAGAGATTAGGCGAAACAAGCAAGTAAACAACTTTATTGCTAAGTGAATAGAAATACAACCTTTGTAAATCCGGTCCTCCACTTTCTTGGCTCCGTGATGACGTCCCTCCGCTGCAACCATCGGAATCCTGGACTCTCGCGGTGGTTTCATCGGAGAAAAGATCGGGCTAGGTCGTTGACTTCGATGCCGAAGATGATCTACGTCGAGGCGACTCTAACTCGAGCTCCATCTTCACCAAGTCATGAAACTTGTGAAGAAAACACCCTATACTATATGGTAAGTGGTAGATGATGAAGAAATAGGAAGTGGGTTCACTTTGGATTTGGGTTTCTCACTTGATTTCATCACTTGATATTTTTCTAGAAAGCTTTTCTTTTCTTCACTTGAAGAAGAAGATGAAGAAGAAGAAAAAGAATGATAATCCTTTTTTTTTTATAAAGAAAATGAAGTGATAGTTATCATTTAGCAACCATGTGTGAGTCAACAAGTGTAGAGAATAAACTAGGGTTAAGTAAATGTTTAGGATTAAGGAAAGAGACAAAATGGTCAAAGCTTTTCAAAGCTTCAAGAAGCTTCAAGTAAAAACAAAAGAATCACCATTTTATTTCTTGCCCCAAAAAATAAATGAAAAGAATAAATAAATAAGTAAATCAAACCCTAACCATTAACCTAATCATGGTTTAATCATACAAACCCAAATTTGCATGTATCATCAAACATGATACAAACTAGTGCACAAAACTATATCATATATACAATTGGCACATCAAGTGAGAAAATCCATCATAAGTGAACCAATACTAGTTAATGCAAAGTAATATATCAAATATATAATTATGTATTAAATCATTAAATCAACACTTTATTTAATGATCCGGTCATACTGCATATAACCGACTAATATCAAGTGTATCAATGTATCGAATCAACCTTTGATTCGGTAACCCGGCTATATCTCATATAACCGTCCAATGATACAAACCGTGAGAATAGAATACAGTATCACATACTGGTATTATTCTCGGTCCCGCACATATCTCATATGCGCTCCTATTTCGTTTCGCTTGAGCCAGGAAACCTCTGTGTAGGACTCTAAAGACTCGTCAATACGCCGGCAGCAGGTGATGATCATATCAAACACCCACAAGCCGCAAGCGGTCTGCTAAACGTAACGGCCATCCGGGTATTGAGCGATCAGAAAATCAACGAGCAAGCCCGCTCACACTCCTGTGAATCCAACCAGTAACACTTACCGTACAGTCCGGTCTGTTCGTCTGATATGTCGCATATCTCGTCTAGGGGTGGTAAACGTCAGACCCCAATAGCTCGATAAGTTGTGTCGATATGAGGTCTATAACAGTTCGAGAAACTACTGGTAACACTTACCAGTAAATCTCAGCAACCCTGCCCAGGGATTTCCGGTTATAGCCAATCGAACACAGCGCAACATCAACTCCCTATACCGGGAGAGACGAATCCCCTCCTATCGCTCATTGCCTCCATGTGATTCGGGACTGTACCCAAAAACCACCGTTTTGCACGCTCTCTTGGACGTGGTAAGGTGGAAATCAAAGCACAGTGGGAATCACATAAGACTCTATGACGATCTCGGGTCTACAGACTAACCTGTACCAGTGTCACCAGAGAACTGCCATCTGACGTAAGGTATAATACCATCTTGGAGTTCTCGGCGAGTCCGTCCAGTGTACCCAGTCTCCACTGAGCACCCGTATATCATCTCTGATGTCAAACACCAATGGATATGGGATCATCCATCGCCCATCTGTATGGGTCGAGAAGGAATACGCTAGTCTACTCTGGTATATCGATGCCCCGTCTCGATACACCAACGACTAGGGACCTTGAAGGATGTACTTATGGACTACCATGTCCCCACTAGTATGATCCGCATCATAGTCCAGGTAGTCAAGTATACATCCTAAGGGCTTTATCAACATGTAATAGAGAGACAATCAGTGTACACGTTAAGCTAAAGAGCAACCAGGTAGTATACTATCATGTCGAGCAAGAAAGTCCTCCCTATATATGTCCAAGCATCCACCACAATATACATCCTATGTATAGTAATGGCCTCTAGGGCATACATATAACTAACAATCTCCCACTTGCACTAGAGCCATCTGTAGCAGTGGTCGCAGTATCTCATACTCAACCATCCCATAAAAGTCTCTCTCTAGAAAAAGGCCTTTGTGAGTAGATCCGCCGTGTTGTCCTCTGAGTCTACTCTCCTAACCTCGATCTCCTTGGAGATCAACCATCTCCATGATCAGGTGATACTGCCTTAGAATATGTCTGGATCACTGATAGGACGGACGTTCCCTGGCATAAGCCACAACTCCATTGTCACACAATGGGAGGAACTAAGTTCATCTCATGAACAAATATACATCCAGACTGCCTCTTTGGTAGCATCTTAAGTAGCGATGTATCCATCCTTTATCGTCTAGTATGTCACGGTATCTAGCTTGGAACTCTTTCAACATACCGTCCCTTTACTGAGGGTAAAGACAATGCCTGTGACTGACATTCAGTCGTCCTCATCACCCTGGAACCCTTCCGGAGATTCTCCCCAGGATCGATTGATACCATCTCACTACAACTAGTGAGTATCCTAACATCCAATTAGATCTATCTCATAGATCCAAAACCCAGGATTTAGTAGGTATCACCATGATTCTATATGGAGAATCCTTGTGATAAGCGGAGATTGACCGAGCGTAGCATAGGAAACCCCTTTCCTTATCAAGAGTATGTCATCCACGTGCTCTACGAGGATCACTACCATACTCCCTACTACCTTTTTGTTTATACAAGGTTCATCTACCATTTTGATGATGTCAAACTTTTTGACTAACTCATCAAAACAGACGTTCCAACTCCGCGATGCCTGCTTTAATCTTATAAAGCATCTTGTACACGTTTCCGCTGCTCCCACTGTCTACGAAGCTCTCTGGCTATGTACTTACAGACGCTCTCTTCTAAAACATCATTTTAGAAAAGCAGTCATGACACCCAACCACCAGATATCGTAGTCATGGTATGTAGCCGTGGTAAGTAGGATCCGGATGGACTTAAGCATGGCCACTGGAAAAGGTTTCATCATTTTCCACGCCTGGTTGATGAAGAAAACCTTTAACAAGTCTAGCTTTGAAAGTCTCAACTTTTCCATCTACACCAAGTAATCTTCTCAAGATATACTTGCTCCTGATGGGGATTTAATCCTTCAGATAAAGCAACCAAAGTCCATATTTTGTTGGTGTATAAGGATTCCATCTCAGATCATTAAGCATCCAGCCATTCTTACAGAGTCCCTACTCTCGATGGCCAGCTCGAAAAAAGTTGGGTCATCATCTCATGATGCATTCCTTGCTCCCACTGTCATAGATGTTGGATATATGTATGCCCTAGAGGCCATTATGAGATAGTGTATGTACTGATGTGTGTGTGTGTGTATATATATATATATATATATATATATATATATATATATATATATTCGGAGGACAGACTTGCTCGATATGATAGTATGCTATCTGGTTTTACTTTATCATATGTTCACTTGATCATGTTTATATTCATTTGGTGCATGCTGATAAAGCCCTAAGGATATTGGTTTGACTACTGGCATTATGATGCGGATCATACTAGTGGGACATCTATAGTTTATAAGCATATCCTTGAAATGTTCCTAGTCGTAGGTATATCGAGACAGGGCATCGATATTCCAGTTTAGACTAGCGTATACCATTCTTGTTCCATATGATGGGCGATGGATGATCCCATATCCGTCTGGTGTGTTGACACCGAAGATAGTATATGGGTGCTTAGTGAGACTGGGTACACTGAACGGACTCACCGAGAACTCCTATATGGTATTATATCATACGTCGGATAGCAGTTCTCAGGTGACACTGGTACAGGTTAGTCTGTAGACCCGAGATCATCATAGAGTCTTGTGTGTCCTCCCACTGTACTTTGATCTCCACCCTACTGCGGCTCTACTGAGTCGTACAAACAGGTGGATTTTGGGTATAGTCTCGAGGCATATGGAGGCAGTGAGCGATAGGAGGGGTTTCGTCTCTCCCGGTATTGGGGGTTGATGCTGTGCTGTGCACGATTGGCTATAACAGGAAGTCCCTGACCAGGGCTGCTGAGATATTACTGATAAGTGTTATCAGTAAATTTCTCGATCTGTTATAGACCATATACCGACATGACTTGTTGAGTTATTGGGGTCGACGATTCCATCCCTAGACTCGATATGCAGCATATTTGACGAAGAGACCGGACTGTACGGTTAGTGTTGCCGGATGGATTGACGGGAGTTTTGACAGGTTCGCTTGTTCTTATTCTGATCGTTCAATACCCGGGTGGCCGTTACGTTTAGCTGACCGCTTGTGGCTTGTAGGTGTTTGATATGATCATCATCTACTGCTGGTGTATTGACGAGTCTTAGAGTCCCACATAGAAGTTTCTCGGCTCTGGCGAAACGAAGTGGTGCACATATGAGATATGTGCGGAGCCTCGATTAAATACTAGTATATGATACTGTATTTTAATCGGGCATTTAATATTAGTCGAGTCGTATAAGATATGACCGATTTATTAAATCAAGTGTTGATTTAATATTGACTTTTATATTATTTATTTAAATCCTTTTCTTCTTATGGATACATGCATGTATATGTACATGATGATGTGCATACACACATATATACATGAAATGTATCATGGTTGTTGATACAAAAAGGATGGCAATATAAGAATCATATTGTAGATAAATAAATATATGGATATTTTCATTAAAGTTAAAGGTAAAAGAAAAGATTTATGAGTCATTCCTTCTACACTTTTCTACACATTTCCATGGTTGCTTTTAACTCAACCATGGTTCTTTTTCCTTTTGCCTTTAACCTTAAATAAAATATCTAGATATTATTTAACTAGAGTTATGGTTATGATAAGATAGCTCTCTCTCTCTCATTTTCTTTTTTCATCATTATCATTATTCACTCCAAAAGAAAAAGAGAGCCATCTTCTTCCTCCTCATTCTAGCTCTCTTTTAATTGTTAAAATAGAGTTAGAGAAATAAAAAGAAAAGGTATTAAATAAGAATAGCAACCACTTCATCATCCTACATAACCTTTGCTATCTTGTGTAGGGTGTTGTGCTTCAAGATTTTCAAAGATCGAAGGAAGCATCAAGCTTAGGGCAAAGTGCTTCGGGTGGATCGTCGTGGACGAGGAGTTGATCAAGCGAACCCTTCCAAAGCCAAGGAGTCTTCCAAAGAGGTCTATAAAGGTTGTAGTCTCATCACTTAGTATAACTTAAGTCTTAATCTTTGATACTATTAATAGTTACTTCATAAATTCTAGTTCGATTCATAGTATAGTTTGCTTAGTGCCTCCGGTGAGGGGGAGGCGGCTGCTGGTAGCTGGATCTTCAGGGTGATCGCTTGCCATATGGATGGAGATCGGAAAGCCAACTTTGTTTTTTGTGGAGTTTCTTTTCCCACATACGACGCCAACTGATAGAGGTCCTTTTCGGGTCCCCGTCAGATGTTGTCTTCCGTCGATCTCCCGGTGGATCTTGGAAGTGATCTCCTGTTGCGTGTGGGTCTCAATGGGTTTTGAGGAGATTGGTAGTTTCGAGGAGTTTGCGCCAAGTACCTGCAAGGAAGTCCCGGGGTGGTTTGGTACCACCGAGGACCCTCCGACGATCAAGTTAGCACGAGATCCGAGCAGAGTAACGGCTAAGTGGAGTAAAAATGGCTTACTTGACCCCTCTGTGATGGGAGTTTATATAGTAGCGGCAGCACGCAGTAGCGGGCGCGAGAATCTCGCCGGCAGTTACGCTCCTGACGTCACGCCCGCGTAATAAGCGGATCGCCCGTTAGTGGGGATCGTGATGGCGTGGAACGTGGGATGCTGCCGGCGGAGTATCCGTGCATGGCGAGATTTGCGGAGCGGCGGTTACGCCTATGAGTAGTGGAGTTGGTCGGTCGGAGGGACCGAGGAAGATGACCTCGGCGGGAGAGCTTGGGAACGAGCGAGAGGGCCGAGATATCTTTGTCCTGTGGCAGCTCGGAGGCGAGCTGAGAGGCCGAGGAGGCCAATTTGCAAGGGGCTCTGAGGTGAGCCAGCTTTGTGCTTGTAGGTCGGGTGCAGGGATGGTCTGGTCGGCCCCATGTGGGCCCTCTCTTATGAGTTTTGGGACACGTCATCTGCCACGTGTCTTGATCTGGGAGATCGTCAATATAGAGCATCATCAGACAGAGATGTTGACGTTTGGAAATGTAGAAAAACGTGGAGATATTTTATCACTTTTTTGAATTTCACCAAAAATAAGTGACACATGGATCACTTTGAGTTTCGGTTACATCCAAGTGTCCGCCATTTATATGGCAATAGCCTTATTTTAAATGAATTGACAATACAATGTCTGAGAGAGAAACTGCGAGTCACCAGCATCTTCGAGGAAAAATAGATGCAAACTCCTGCATCTTCTCGTGACTCAAGGACATAGAGAAATGTCACTAGGTCTTCACTTGGATTAAAGAAATCTCATAGAGATAAATTGACTAAGAGAGAGGAGATCAGGGCCGAAGAGCAGCAGCTTTGTCTACTAGGGCTGTCACAAATTTGCAAAAAAATAAAAAAAGATATACTTTAGCAATTCATTTTTTTTTCTTTTTTAAGATTCTTATCCATCATTTATTTTGTCATCGGCAAGAAATAATCTTTATACATCTTCCATGTTCAATTATGAAATAGATTTGATTTTATTTTTCCTTGAACAGATTACGAAACAAGACCATTTTTAGTAGATTTACCATCACAATTAGATCTAAAAGTTATATCCGCTAACTGATAAACCTGCAAATAATAACTGCAGTATGTATGAGTCTGTATAATAAATCTTACATATAACTTCAGTTTGCATGTATACAGAAACAGATAAACCCCATCCCGCCAACTACAACAACATACAAAAACTCCTCTCTCAAACTACAAGAAAGAGGAAGAGGAGAAATTAGAAGGCACTGTTGAGGTAGAAATATAAACCGGCGAGTGCTGCAACCCCAACCGCTATGGCGACAGGTAATGCTTTACTGCAGAGCAAAATCATAATTGAGAGAAATTCTAAATAATAAACTCCAAAAAGAATTATATTAGTTGAGTAATGCTAACCCAATGGCTTCATCTCTTTTCAGCTGTTCTTTCCTGGCTTTACGAACATCGGTGTCATTTGCATTTTTACTGACTGCAGGTTCATATGCCCTGAATCTCCGTTTTGGGGCACCACATACTGAGCCAGAATATATCAAAAGTGATTCAGGAGACTAGAGACTTAGATGTGACAATCTCACAGGTGAGTCTTTCCGAGTTGAAAACTTGATTTTAAGAACTCAGAATTATATAATCAGGTTTTAAAAAATGTCGGTAGTATTGTATAGGCAAGGCAAATACACAAAACCACCATAGGAAGAAGTAATGTATAAGGTTAGTATGTCAAAAGCGATCTTATATCCACGGAAACACTAAAATCTTCTGAAAATATCTTTCAACGTTCCTTTTTATGTTATTTTTAAAAAAAAAAAGATGTTCTTTTTTGAGTACCATTTCTCATACCTAGTTAATAATAGAAAGGTCGGTAAAATTCTGTTTATACTGTTCTACTATTTTTCTTCATCAATCTCTTCCATTCACATTTCCAGTACATTCATTCTTTTTAGACTGATTATTACCACTTAATTAACCAACTTCTTTACCTATAAAGCAAAAGTATTAACCTACAGAATTTCCCATCAATTATATATCTTCAATAGCTACTTAGAAAGCTGGCTACAACGATCGAAAGCATGTGGATTTCTACATAGACAGGAAGTGAAAAAGCAATTGACAAACAATTAACTGAATTATGACCGCGGCAAAATGCCTAGACTAAAAATGCAGCAAACTAGCAAGGATCAGAAACTAAAGAGGCAGATGAATGCAGCAAGAAAAAGGAAAAAGGAAAAAGAAAAGAAAAGCCTTACCAGGGCAGAAATACTTATCAGGCTGCTTCTCAAATGGTGTCCTCTCATTATAGATGTACCTACACTCAATACACAAGCAAAAGTCAGAGAGAGAGAGAGAGAGAGAGAGAGAGAGACACTAAATTAAGTTGAGAAGTTGCTTATATCAGAATGAAAACAGAATATATATATATATATATATATATAGAGAGAGAGAGAGAGAGGGAGGGAGGGAGGGAGAGAGACAAACCCGCAGTCACGACAAATGTAGGCTTGTTTGGAAGCAACTCTCATGGAGAACTTTGGTGCAGATTTCAAAGGAGCTGTTTGAGAGGGGGAGAGAAGCAAATGCACTGACGGAGAGAAGAATCCCGACTTGAGAGCGAAGCGATCGGACGGCCCTCGTAGGCCCGACGGAGCCGAATGTGGAGGTGATATTAATGGTGTGGCTTTTGTGGAGCTTAGCCCTGCTGCAACTTGAAGGCCCATTGCTTATCTGTTTTAGTATTGTTTTCTTCTTCTTCTTCTATCAAGTTTTTGTAAGAAGTTGTTGTGATAAGAAGGGAAAAAAGTAGTGGTTGTTGTCAAATGTTGAAGGGAAGCGTGGCTTCCATGCTCTCCTTCGGTCTCTTATCTTCATTGCTTTGCTATTGAGCCCTCTAGAAAAAGTTGGAAGTTTTACAAACTAGTCTTGTCATTTTTAATCATTTGCACTGCTCCATATTGTTCCAATATTCTTTTCTTTTTAGTGATATATATATATATATATATATATATATGGGGAGGGAGAGAGAGAGAGCGCTCTCATCAACTGATGCGGGTGCTCATTTTATAAAATGAGGCTAACTTTTCAAACATACAACCCCTTGTGTTTTACTCCGATTCAAACCGGTCATCTTGATCTATATATTTTAGATAGCTTACATATTAAATTTCACGAGATTTAGAGATCTCTAGCACATCCATTAAGAAGAGTAAAAAATTAATGGTTTTTCGGTATGTGAAAATGGATCCGAAGTGGCTGCTATTACAAGCATAATAGCACCCATGCTATTAGATCCAACTGTCCAGATTCATCCAAAATTGAAGTCAACGGTCGAGATTAGTGCAAAACAGGGGGCCTTGTGTATTGATGTATCCTACGTGCTTTGCACGTAGGATGTGTGGCCAGGAAGATCTAATAGCACGCATGCTATTAGATCATAATTGCAGCTACTCTTTTCCCGTGAAAAATGCGATCGCTAGATGAATATGATAGATTTCTTCAAATCTTGTGAAATTTGATACGTAAGCTATATAAAACATGTAGATTAAGATGATCGGTTTGAATCGGTGTAAAACACGAGGGATTGAGTATTTAAAAAGTTGGCCTCATTTTATAAAATGAGTACCAGCCTCAATTGATCAGCTCCCTATATATGAGATGTTAGTTATATGTATGTCCTAGAGGCCATTACTGTACATAGGATGTATATTGTAGTGGATGCTGGGACATATATAGGGAGGACTTCTTGCTCGACATGATAGTATGCTATCTGGTTGCTCTTTACCTTAACGTGTATACTGATTGTCACTCTGTTACATGTTGGTAAAGCCCTTAGGATGTGTACTTGACTACCTGGACTATGATGCGGATCATACTAGTGGGGACATGGTAGTCCATAAGTACATCCTTCAAGGTCCCTAGTCGTGGGTGTATCGAGACAGGGCATCGATATACCAGTGTAGACTAGCGTATACCTTCTCGACCCATACAGATGGGCGATGGATGATCCCATATCCATTGGTATTTGACATCAGAGATGATATATGGGTGCTCAGTGGAGACTGGGTATACTGGACGGACTCGCCGAGAACTCCCAGATGGTATTATACCTTACGTCAGATGGCAGTTCTCTGGTAACACTGGTACAGGTTAGTCTGTAGACCCGAGATCGTCAGAGTCTTGTGTGATTCCCACTGTGCTTTGATTTCCACCTTACCACGTCTAAGAGGGCGTGCAAAACGGTGGTTTTTGGGTACAGTCCCGAATCACATGGAGGCAATGAGCGATAGGAGGGGATTCGTCTCTCCCGGTATAGGGAGTTGATGTTGCGCTGTGTTCGATTGGCTGTAACCGGAAATCCCTGGCCAGGGTTGCTGAGATTTACTGGTAAGTGTTACCAGTAGTTTCTCGAACTGTTATAGACCTCATATCGACACGACTTATCGAGCTATTGGGGTTTGACGTTTACCACCCCTAGGCGAGATATGCGACATATCAGACGACGAGACCGGACTGTACGGTAAGTGTTACTGGTTGGATTCACATGAGTGTGAGTGGGCTTGCTCGTTGATCTTCTGATCGCTCAATATCCGGGTGGCCGTTACGTTTAGCAGACCGATTGCGGCTTGTGGGTGTTTGATATGATCATCACCTGCTGCCAGCGTATTGACGAGTCTTTAGTGTCCTACATAGAGGTTTCCTGGCTCAAGCGAAACGAAATAGGAGCGCATATGAGATATGTGCGGGACCGAGAATAATAACAGTATGTGATACTGTATTCTATTCTCGCGATTTGTATCATTGGACGGTTATATGAGATATAGCCGGGTTACCGAATCAAGTGTTGATTCGATACATTGATACACTTGATATTAGTCGGTTATATGCAGTATGACCGGATCATTAAATCAAGTGTTGATTTAATGATTTAATGTATAATTATATATTTGATATATTATTTTACATTAACTAGTATTGGTTCACTTAAGATTATTTTCTCACTTGAATGTGCACATTGTATATATGATATAGTTTTGTGCACTAGTTTGTATCATGTTTGATGATACATGCAAACTTGGGTGTGTATGCATTAAACCATGGTTTAGGTTAATGGTTAAGGTATTATTTTCTTTTCTTTATTTATTTTTGGAAAAACAAAATGGTGGCTTTTCTTATTTTTGGCAAGAAGCTTCATGACTTTTCTAGCATCTTTGAATAAGTCTTACCATTTTGTTTTATTCCTAAACCCTAACCATTTAGCTTAACCCTAGTTTATTCTCTACATGAGTTTATCTCACCCATGGTTGCTCACTTGGATTTTCTTTTTGCAATGATTCTTTTTCTTTCTTCTTCTTCATCTTCTTCTTCAAGTGAAGAAAAGAAAAGCTTTCTAGAAAAATGTCAAGTGATGAAATCAAGTGAGAAATCCAAATCCAAAGTGAACCCACTTCCTATTTCTTCATCCTCTACCACTTGCGAAGTAGTATAGGGTGTTTTCTTCACAAGTTTCATGACTTGGTGAAGTTGGAGCTTGATCTTGAGTTGCCTCGACGTAGATCATCTTCGGCATTGAAGTCGACGACCTAGCCCGATCATTTCTTCGACGAAACCATCGCTAGAGTCCGGGATCCGATGATCGCAGCGGAGGGACATCATCACGGAGCTAAGGAAGTGGAGGACCGGATCTAAAAAGGTTGTTGTCTCTTTCACTTAGCAGTAAAGTTGTTTATGTAGGGTTCCTAGGCACACTAATGAGGTCTCACAAGGCATCAACCATGCTAATTTCAAATTTTACAAGTGCCGAGAAACCCTAATACGGATCGTTAACTAGAATTTTAGGCGAAAAATGCAACTAGTTAACAACTTAACTAAGTGATCGGAAATACAATCTTTGTAGATCCGGTTCTCCACCTCCATAGCTCCATGATGAAGTTTCCTTGCTGTTCAAATCAAATCCCGGGCTCTAGCGTCGGCTTCATAGGAGAAATGGGCGGGCTAGGTCATTGACTACGATGCCGAAGATGATCTACGTCGAGGCATCACAAGATCAAGCCCCCACTTCACCAAGTCATGAAACTTATGAAGAAAACACCCTATACTACTTGGCAAGAGGTAGAGGATGAAGAAATAGGAGGTGGGTTCATTTTAGAATTGGATTTCTCACTCTATTCATCAAATCACCATTGATGGTTGCTAGCTTTTCCTTCTTGAAGAAGAAGAAGAAGAAGATGATTATTATGATATGTTGATTAAAATTGCAAAAGAAAATGAATACTTATCATAATATGAATTATGGTTAGGTGTAGAGAATTGACTAAGGTTAGATGAATGGTTAGGGTTAAGCATGAAGACAAAATGGTCACTTTGGTCAAAGCTTCATGAAGCTTCAACAAGCTTCAAGAATTAAAGCAACCATTTTCTTTTCTTTTGCCATTTCTTTTTAATCCAAATTAAAAAGATAATAGAATGAATAAATAAAAACCCTAACCATTTACTTAACCAAGGTTTAATTCTTTATACAAACCCTAGCATTCATGTATCATCAAACATGATACAATCAAGTGCACAAAAGTATATCACATATACAACTTGTGTACATCTAGTGAGAAAATCCATTTAAAGTGAACCAATACTAGTTAATGCAAAGTAATATATCAAATATATAATTATGCATTAAATCATTAAATCAACACTTGATTTAACGATCCGGTCATATCGCATGTGACCGACTAATATCCAATGTATCGGCTTATCGAATCAATCCTTGATTCGATAACTAGGTTATATCGCATACAACCAATCGATACATTCATCGCGAGAATGGAATACGGTATCACATACACGCATTATTCTCGGTCCCGCACATATCTCATATGCGCCCCTATTTCGTTTCGCTTGAGCCAGGTGTAAGTCCATATTGCGACCCCCGGTGCTTACGGGGAGGCGGAAACGGTATAAAAGTCGAATTTTTATCGCAAGAGGCAACATGGACTAAACAAGGTCGGGATCGTTGTCTAAACTAAACTAGCAAATACGCTAAAGAGAGTTAGCTACTCGGATGAAGGTTATACCTAAACTTGAACTCCTTCTTCTTGAAATCTTGTAGAGGTTGATGGTTCTCTTTTCGTCGCCTTCTTCCGTCGAAGATGGATCCACCTCGAAGGTTCGACCTTTGGGCTCTTCCTCGATCTTTGAGTGAACTAGGGTTCCGGCTTGCTAAACCTTTGGCCTAGAATGAGTAGAGAGTGACTAGGGTTTGCTTTTGTTTTCAAAGAGAAGGATTCTCAACACATGAGATGGTTTCTCTTTGCTAGAGGAAGAAGAAGATGAAGTGAGGAGAGAGAATGAATATGATAGAATGAGCTATCCTTTTCTTTCTTGCAACCATAATGCAAAAGAAAAAGAATTATCTAATAATAATAATTGAAAATGAGAATAGTTGATGGTAATTTGGAATGACCACTACCATGCTTCATTTAATGAAATGTAAGCATAAATCAAGGAGGACTTTTTAAAGCATGATGGTGGTCAACATTCAACCATGGTCAACAAGTCAACCATGGTCAACAAGTCAACAAAATCAACCATAACAAAATTCTCATTTAATTACTATTATAAATAGATAATTCATAAATCCATTAGGGTTTGGAAAAAGATAACTGTCAACTGTGCATACGCACCTGTTCCGAAACCCTAATGAAAAACCTCATCCTCCGCCTCAAGCAACTGTGCATACACACCTGCATTCTCGTTCCGAGGAACAAGAACACCAAGATATAAAAGCAACCCTCAAAACATATACCGGTATCTGGCTCAAACCAGAGCCTGCCAGTATAATCCGTCCGGACTCCAAACGTGCACAAGTGCGCGGATGAGAACGAACCCTGTCGCAAAACCATGCGACCTCTACTCTGTTTTGCCCAGAGGCGAATACCCTCTGTGTGGGACTCTAAAGACTCGACACTACGCTGGCAGTGGGTTTAACCACAGACCGCAAGCGGCACTAGCTGTGCGTAACGGTCCCCAGGTAGATGCCGACAAGAAGGCTGACGAGGTGAAACCCCATCTGAACTCCTACTGAGTCTGAATGTGACATTCTCCGTACAGTCCGGTCTGTTCGTCTGATACATCGCATGTCGGGCCTAGGGGGCGGTAAAACGTCAGTCCCCCAATAGCGGTACAAGTCGTGTCGGAGTGAAGCCCAAAACACCCTGAGATAACACTGGAAACCTACCAGTATATCTCGCTTGCCCTGGCCAGGGACTACTCGTGTAATGGCTCTCCTAGACACAGCGCGATGTCAACCCCCAATACCGGGAGAGACGAATCCTGTCTAACCGTCACTGCCTCCAAGTGCTTCGGGACTGCACCCAACCACTACCTGTTTGCACGACTCCTTTGAGCCGTGGTAGGGTAGTGATCAAAGTGTAGTGGGAACACACTCGAGGCGAAGTGCCAGTATCAAGTCAGCGGACTAAGCTGTACTCATGTCACCTGGGAACTGATAACTGACGATAGGTATAATACCAACCTTTCAGTTCCCGACGAGTCCTGTCCAGTGTACTCGTAACCCAACGAGCACCCGTATACTATCTCCAGTACGACGTACTGATGGCTGTGGGACAGACCATCTCCCACACTGGGATGAGAAGCGCATACGCTAGTCTACTCTGGAGTATCGATGCCCTGTCTCGATAGTCCTACGACTAGGGACCTGTATAAGGATGTGCCTATAGATTACCCAGCCCCCACTAGTGTGACTGCCATCACAACGCTGGTAATCAAGCAAAGATCCTAAGGGCTCCACTAATGCGTATAAGTGATATACTGAAATAAACACAAGTACACATTGAAGTAGAAACAAACCAAGTAGCATACTACTATATTGAGCAAGATTGTTTATACAAGGTGAATATCCCAAGCTTCCATTAAGTAATATACAAACTAGTATGATACAGTAATGGCCTCTAGGGCATATACACTAACAATCTCCCACTTGCACTAAGGCCATGTACTGGCGTATCGAAGACCTATCATCTCGATCAGCCGCTCGAACTGAGTCTGGGGTAGGGCCTTGGTGAATGGATCTGCAGTGTTCTCTTCTGAAGCAACCCTCCGAACCTCGATCTCCTTGCGATCCACGATCTCCCTGATCAGGTGATACCGCCTCAAGATGTGCCTGGATCTCTGATGGGACCTGGGTTCCTTTGCTAAAGCTATAGCCCCGTTGTTGTCGCAATACAGAGGTACTGGGTCAACAATGGACGGAACCACCTGAAGTTCTTTTAAGAACTTCCTTATCCAGACAGCTTCTTTTGCGGCATCAGATGCAGCGATGTATTCCGCTTCCATAGTCGAGTCTGCAACGGTTTCCTGTTTGGAACTCTTCCAACACACCGCCCCTCCATTGAGGGTAAAGACAAAACCCGACATGGACTTGGAATCATCCTTGTCACTCTGGAAGCTGGAGTCAGCAAAGGCCTCGATCTGGAGGTCTTTTCCGCCATACACCAAGAACATCTCCTTAGTCCTCCTCAGGTACTTGAGAATGTTCTTTACTGCTATCCAATGTTTCTCCCCAGGGTTTGACTGATACCGGCTTACTACACTCAGTGCATAAGCTACATCCGGTCTGGTACACAACATCGCATACATTATAGAGCCTACCGCAGAAGCGTAGGGTATAATAGACATGCGATCCCTCTCCAAATCAGTCTTGGGAGACATCTCTTTAGAGAGGGTGATCCCGTGACAAGCCGGTAGGTTACCGCGCTTGGAATCTTCCATACTGAATCTTTTCAGTACGGTGTCGATGTACCTGGACTGTGAAAGTCCTAATATCCTCTTGGATCTATCACGATGGATCCGGATCCCCAGGATGTAAGAGGCATCACCCAGGTCTTTCATGGAGAACCTGTGTGACAAGAAACCCTTGACAGATTGTAGCATAGGAATGTCATTTCCTATTAAGAGAATGTCATCCACGTATAAAACAAGGAATACTACAGTTCTCGCTACAAATCTACTATAGATGCATGGTTCATCTGGATTTTTGATAAAGTCAAATTCCTTGACCGTCTCATCAAAACAGATGTTCCAACTCCGCGATGCTTGCTTTAGTCCATAGATGGACTTAAGCAACTTGCACACCTTTCCGCTGCTCCCACTCTGAATGAAACCCTCTGGCTGATCCATATAGACACACTCCTCTAAATTTCCATTTAGAAAAGCGGTTTTTACGTCCATCTGCCAAATCTCATAATCGTGGAAGGCAGCAATGGCAAGAAGGATCCGAATGGATTTCAGCATAGCCACTGGAGAAAATGTTTCGTCATAGTCCAAGCCAGGTCTTTGACGGAAACCCTTTGCTACAAGTCTAGCTTTATAGGTCTCAACCTGTCCATCTACACCAATCTTCCTTTTGAAGATCCACTTGCATCCTACGGGTTTTACCCCGTCTGGAGCAATGTCCAACGTCCATACTTTGTTGGTGTACATGGACTCCATTTCGGTCCGCATTGCATCCAGCCATTTTACTGAGTCAATGCTCTGAACGGCCTGCTGGAAGCTAGTAGGCTCATCATAGTCTATGATGCAATCCTCTCTATCCCCGTCTATGAGAAAACCGTAGTATCTCTCGGGCGGATGAGATTGCCTACTACTCCTACGGAGCGGCATAGGAATGTCCTGTTCTTTTGAACCCTCTGGTTCCACTAAGCTTTCAGTAATAGTCTGAGGTTCTGGAATTTCATCCAGTTCTACTGCGCTCCCACTTATCTGATTTTCCAAAAACTCAGTTTCCAAGAAGTGGGCATGACGAGAAACAAGGACTTTTTGCTCCTCTGCGTAATAGAATAGATACCCCTTGGAGTTCTTTGGGTATCCCACAAACTTGCACTGTACTGAGCGTGCCTCGAGCTTGTCCGCATGCTGCTTTTTTACAAAAGCCGGACATCCCCATGTCTTAAAGGCTTTAAGACAGGGTTTCTTCCCACTCCACATTTGATATGGTGTGGTAGGCACAGTCTTAGTAGGAACTTGGTTCAAGAGATGTGCAGCTGTTTCTAGTGCATATCCCCAGAAAGATCGCGGTAACTCAGCCTTACTCATCATGGAACGAACCATATCCAATAGGGTTCGATTCCTCCTTTCCGATACACCGTTATGTTGCGGAGTGTATGGAGGAGTACGCTGAGAGAGAATCCCATTCTCTTTTAAGTAATTCAGGAACTCGGCACTTAAGTATTCTCCACCTCGATCCGATCTTAGAATCTTGATACTTTTGCCGGTTTGTTTTTCAACTTCATTCTTGTAATCCCGAAATTTCTCAAAGGCCTCGGATTTGTGCTTCATTAAGAAGACATGTCCATACCTAGAGAAATCGTCTGTGAAAGTAATGAAGTATGAATAACCGCTTCGCGTATGTGTAGACATTGGACCACACACGTCACTGTGTATGAGTCCCAAGAGCTCGCTCGCTCTTTCTCCGTGTCCAGTGAACGGAGTCTTTGTCATCTTTCCCATGAGACAAGATTCACAAGTGGCATAAGACTGATACTCGAACGGATCCAAGTATCCTTCTTTATGTAACTTAGTCAACCGTGTCTCATTGATGTGACCCAGTCTACAATGCCATAAGAAAGCCTGATTGATATCTGGAGACTTTCTTTTGTGTGTATTCTGGACATTGAAAATCTGTGGTTGGTTTAATACGTATATACCATTGCTCAGTGTACCTGACCCAATCAGAACTTGATTAAGGTGAATGTTTACAACATTACTTACAAACGCAAATTCATAACCTTCTTTAGAAACCAAAGATACAGAAATGATATTATAAGTTGCGTTGGGTACAAAAAAGCAATTACGCAAAACCAAAACATGCCCATCTGTCATTCCCAGGTGATAGTCCCCCACGGCTTTAGCATCCATGCTAGCTCCGTTCGCAACTCTGAGGGTCATGTCACCTGCCTTCAAAAACCTACGGTTTCTCAACGCCTGCAAAGAATTACAGATATGAGATCCTGATCCGGTATCCAATACCCAGGAAGTAGAGTTTATAGAAAGACAGTTTTCAATAACATACACACCTGAAGCTGAAGCCGCAACCTGCTTCAGTTCCTATGTCCTGGCTTTCCAAGCCCTGCAATCTTTCTTCCAGTGTCCACTCTTATGACAATAGAAGCATTCCTCTTTACCAACAAGCTTCCCCGCAATCTTTGTTGCCTTTTCCTTTCCTTTCGTACCCACTTTACTAACACCGCCTCTTGGTTTGGCGGGGGCTTTCTTTCTCTTTCCCTTGGCTTTCGCCTTGGACCTAGAGGAAGAAGATCCTCCTACAAACAAAGCGGGTGTTTCCCTACCCTTCTGTAGGGTGCCCTCTGCGCTCCTCAGCAGGTTGAGGAGTTCTGAAAGTTCAACTTCCTTTTCTTGCAAGTTGAAGTTCAGTATAAACTGGGCGTAAGTGGATGGAAGGGACTGGAGAATTATATCCGTATAGAGTTCACTGTCCAACGTGGTCCCAAGTTCCGCGAGCTCCTCAGTGTAGCCAATCATCTTAAGCACGTGGTCCGCTACCGATGATCCGACGGCCAACTTTGTCGAAAATAACTTCTTCGACACTTCGTATCTTGCGATACGAGACTGCTCTCCATACAGTTCTTTTGTATGAAGAAATATGGATTCCAAATCCATATTCTCGTGCCTCCTCTGATGGTCGTTGTCCATCGAGGCAAGTACGAGGCATCTGGCCTTCGCGCTGTCAATCTCCCAAGTCTTACGGATTTCCTTATCCGCGACGCTGGAGGTGGGACCTGGGACGGGGGGAGCTTTGGTGGTAAGAAGATACCCCAGCTTGTCGTAAGAGATTGCCAATTTGACATTCCTGAGCCAATCTTTGTAGTTTGGCCCTGTCAATATGTTTTTATCTAGAAGTAACTTAAGTCCAGTCATTTCGATTTGGTCGCTGCAGGGGGGAGAGAAGAAACACTTTAGCACGATACTCTTGCAAGTTTAGAATGGTTTTTAATTTGTCTAAACAGGATGGCTCCCACTGTCTCTCGAATCCCTCCTCAAACCACAAAGGAAGAATTAGCCGGGATCAATCCCACCGCACAATACTTGCTTAACCGTTCAGCCAGGCCAGTGTCGGTACTTCGAGGGAGGTTTTCCAACGCTTTCGCGAAGTTCCTTAATTTAAGAACCTCTTTTCCCTGGGGGCGTAGCCCCGCTAACACCTTTCTAGGCACCTACTAGGTTTATAGCATTGATCATTTAGTGAGAAATTTCCCGAGGAGTAGCATATACTCACAGTAGGATCGGGATCCAAATATCATTGCGTGACGAAAATGAAGGAATCCTACCATAATCATCACACTCCAAATGGTATGCAAATCTAGCAAGTTTCAGTACTTATGAAACTCCCGATGTGGATTTTTGCCCCATGCTCTTATGACCTTGACTAAGGCCAACAAATCATAAGTCACATGTCAAGTTCTTCCCGTCGTTATCCAGGTTAATTTGAACCCACCCGTATATACCCTTGACTATGGCCAACAAGGCAATACGACTGTCCCAAACCAACGCATTCTATCTATGCAACATATGAATACCCACCAGCTACCAATCACTGTGCCTTGACTAAGGCCAACAAACACAGCTTGAATACTGTTGAATATTCATATGAAACGACGGAGGGCTACGGATGGTTTTGGCGAAACCGTGAACGTAGTGAACTTGATATAATCGATGGAACGAGATAGCTTTTAGAAGGAGTGGCTCAAGCTCCGCATTTAAAAGTTAGTTTTGAAAAGAACCGAGTGGTTTTTCGAAAGTGTTCCATCGACTTAAACTTGGTTTATTATCTTGCATTAGTTCTTTTAATGCGTGATATTCTTGCATTAGTTCTTTTAATGCGTCCCATCATTTAATCCTACCATTGCAGAAAACAACCAAAATATGACGTACGCTTATGCCATTCGCATTCGCCACGGGGCCCCGTCATTACCCGTTAGGTTACTTAACTAACGACAGAGCGGGGGCTGGGCTAGCGCGGCTGTAAAACATAAGCAACGCCTAAATAGAAAGCAATGATAGACATTACAGATCACAGATGAATACATTGGATATACTAGCAATCCGCAATCCTTTCGAGCCTGGAACGAAAAGCGGATAACACGGTCGCGGTGAATAGCCAAATACCCCACCCAAGACCCCTACGGGTGCGGCAAACTACCCGCCAAGTCCTCGGTAGTTTGTGCACCCCTCCATGGGTCTATCCTAGGAGCAAAAACAGTAAAAAGAATTATACAATGACGGCTACAACCCCGACCCGGTTGTGCGGCCAAACAAATAATAATTATTACATCAATTTACATTTACAATGAATGAAAGAAAAACAAAAGCTCATCTCACATCCACCCCGGCTATTCACCCGCGACAGTCCAACACATTCATATACACATTCCAATATCAAACACAGATCATGTATAACCCCGACTAATCGTCTTATAGCGATTAGCCGACGTTCAATACATGCAAACATCACAGATATAACCATCATAGTCAAAGTGTAGTGAAGTTCGGAAAAAATACGGAATTATAGGACCCCAAAAGGAAATTTTTTTTTTGCACAATCTGGGCACATATAATATATTTCAAAAATCCCAAAACCAACACAGACACACACTGCACGAAAAACGATGCAGAGAAGACGACAAAGCGCGGCGGTTCCGCGGCGGATACCATAGCTCATGCGGCGGAAGGGCGGCGGTTTGGATGAATTACTGTATCGTTTTTCTTGGGTGTTCACACAAAACCCTGAGCTGAATTTACAAGTATAAAGTTTTTCATTTTGAGCCAAAAAAATTTCAACAGAAACTCAGGTTTTGTGATTTTTCCGGTTTTGTGATTTTTCGTTTCCGAACTTCGTTACACTTCACTACCAAGCTAGTTTAAGTTTAGTTAGGCTCTGATACCACTGTAAGTCCATATTGCGACCTCCGGTGCTTACGGGGAGGCGGAAACGGTATAAAAGTCGAATTTTTATCGCAAGAGGCAACATGGACTAAACAAGGTCGGGATCGTTGTCTAAACTAAACTAGCAAATACGCTAAAGAGAGTTAGCTACTCGGATGAAGGTTATACCTAAACTTGAACTCCTTCTTCTTGAAATCTTGTAGAGGTTGATGGTTCTCTTTTCGTCGCCTTCTTCCGTCGAAGATGGATCCACCTCGAAGGTTCGACCTTTGGGCTCTTCCTCGATCTTTGAGTGAACTAGGGTTCCGGCTTGCTAAACCTTTGGCCTAGAATGAGTAGAGAGTGACTAGGGTTTGCTTTTGTTTTCAAAGAGAAGGATTCTCAACACATGAGATGGTTTCTCTTTGCTAGAGGAAGAAGAAGATGAAGTGAGGAGAGAGAATGAATATGATAGAATGAGCTATCCTTTTCTTTCTTGCAACCATAATGCAAAAGAAAAAGAATTATCTAATAATAATAATTGAAAATGAGAATAGTTGATGGTAATTTGGAATGACCACTACCATGCTTCATTTAATGAAATGTAAGCATAAATCAAGGAGGACTTTTTAAAGCATGATGGTGGTCAACATTCAACCATGGTCAACAAGTCAACCATGGTCAACAAGTCAACAAAATCAACCATAACAAAATTCTCATTTAATTACTATTATAAATAGATAATTCATAAATCCATTAGGGTTTGGAAAAAGATAACTGTCAACTGTGCATACGCACCTGTTCCGAAACCCTAATGAAAAACCTCATCCTCCGCCTCAAGCAACTGTGCATACACACCTGCATTCTCGTTCCGAGGAACAAGAACACCAAGATATAAAAGCAACCCTCAAAACATATACCGGTATCTGGCTCAAACCAGAGCCTGCCAGTATAATCCGTCCGGACTCCAAACGTGCACAAGTGCGCGGATGAGAACGAACCCTGTCGCAAAACCATGCGACCTCTACTCTGTTTTGCCCAGAGGCGAATACCCTCTGTGTGGGACTCTAAAGACTCGACACTACGCTGGCAGTGGGTTTAACCACAGACCGCAAGCGGCACTAGCTGTGCGTAACGGTCCCCAGGTAGATGCCGACAAGAAGGCTGACGAGGTGAAACCCCATCTGAACTCCTACTGAGTCTGAATGTGACATTCTCCGTACAGTCCGGTCTGTTCGTCTGATACATCGCATGTCGGGCCTAGGGGGCGGTAAAACGTCAGTCCCCCAATAGCGGTACAAGTCGTGTCGGAGTGAAGCCCAAAACACCCTGAGATAACACTGGAAACCTACCAGTATATCTCGCTTGCCCTGGCCAGGGACTACTCGTGTAATGGCTCTCCTAGACACAGCGCGATGTCAACCCCCAATACCGGGAGAGACGAATCCTGTCTAACCGTCACTGCCTCCAAGTGCTTCGGGACTGCACCCAACCACTACCTGTTTGCACGACTCCTTTGAGCCGTGGTAGGGTAGTGATCAAAGTGTAGTGGGAACACACTCGAGGCGAAGTGCCAGTATCAAGTCAGCGGACTAAGCTGTACTCATGTCACTTGGGAACTGATAACTGACGATAGGTATAATACCAACCTTTCAGTTCCCGACGAGTCCTGTCCAGTGTACTCGTAACCCAACGAGCACCCGTATACTATCTCCAGTACGACGTACTGATGGCTGTGGGACAGACCATCTCCCACACTGGGATGAGAAGCGCATACGCTAGTCTACTCTGGAGTATCGATGCCCTGTCTCGATAGTCCTACGACTAGGGACCTGTATAAGGATGTGCCTATAGATTACCCAGCCCCCACTAGTGTGACTGCCATCACAACGCTGGTAATCAAGCAAAGATCCTAAGGGCTCCACTAATGCGTATAAGTGATATACTGAAATAAACACAAGTACACATTGAAGTAGAAACAAACCAAGTAGCATACTACTATATTGAGCAAGATTGTTTATACAAGGTGAATATCCCAAGCTTCCATTAAGTAATATACAAACTAGTATGATACAGTAATGGCCTCTAGGGCATATACACTAACACCAGGAAACCTCTGTGTAGGACTCTAAAGACTCGTCAATACGCCGGCAGCAGGTGATGATCATATCAAACACCCACAAGCCGCAAGCGGTCTGCTAAACGTAACGGCCATCCGGGTATTGAGCGATCAGAAGATCGACGAGCAAGCCCGCTCATACCCCTGTGAATCCAACCAGTAACACTTACCGTACAGTCCGGTCTCGTCGTCTGATATGTCGCATATCTTGCCTAGGGGTGGTAAACGTCAGACCCCAACAGCTCGATCAGTCGTGTCGATATGAGGTCTATAACAGTTCGAGAAACTACTGGTAACACTTACCAGTAAATCTCAGCAACCCTGCCCAGGGATTTCCGGTTATAGCCAATAAAACACAGCGCAACATCAACTCCCTATACCAGGAGAGACGAATCCCCTCCTATCGCTCATTGCCTCCATGTGATTCGGGACTGTACCCAAAATCCACCGTTTTGCACGCCCTCTTGGACGTGGTAAGGTGGAAATCAAAGCACAGTGGGAACCACACAAGACTCTATGACGATCTCGGGTCAACAGACTACTCTGTACCAGTGTCACCAGAGAACTGCCATCTGACGTAAGGTATAATACCATCTGGGAGTTCTCGGCGAGTCCGTCCAGTGTACTCAGTCTCCACTGAGCACCCGTATATCATCTCTGATGTCAAACACCAATGGATATGGGATCATCCATCGCCCATCTGTATGGGTCGAGATGGTATACGCTAGTCTACTCTGGTATATCGATGCCCCGTCTCGATATACCCACGACTAAGGACTTTGAAGGATGTACTTATGGACTACCATGTCCCCACTAGTATGATCCGCATCATAGTCCAGCTAGTCAAGTACACATCCTAAGGGCTTTACCAACATGTAACAGAGAGACAATCAGCGTACACGTTAAGGTAAAGTGCAACCAGATAGCATACTATCATGTCGAGCAAGAAAGTCCTCCCTATATATGTTCCAGCATCCACTACAATATACATCCTATGTACAGTAATGGCCTCTAAGGCATACATATAACTAACAATCTCCCACTTGCACCAGGGCCATCTGATAGCAGTGGTTGTAGTATCTCATACTCAACCATCCCATAAAAGTCTCTCTCTGGGAAAAGCCTTTGTGAGTGGATCCGCCGTGCTGTCCTCTGAGTCTACTCTCCTAATCTCGATCTCCTTGGAGATCAACCATCTCCATGATCAGGTGATACTGCCTTAGAATATATCTGGATCATTGATGGGACGGACGTTCCTTGGCATAAGCCACAACTCCATTGTCACACAATGGGAGGAACTAAGTTCATCTCATGAACAAATATACATCCAGACTGCCTCTTTGGTAGCATCTTAAATAGCGATGTATCGAGCCTTTATCGTCTAGTATGCCACGGTATCTAGCTTGGAACTCTTCCAACATACCGTCCCTTTACTGAGAGTAAAGACAATGCCTGTGACTGACTTTCAGTCGTCCTTATCACCCTGGAACCCTTCCAGTGATTCTCCCCAGGATCGGTTGATACCATCTCACTACAACTAGTGAGAATCCTAACATCCAATTAGATCTATCTCATAGATCCAAAACCCAGGATTTAGGAGGTATCATTTTGATCCTATATGGAGAATCATTGTGATAAGCGGAGATTGACCGAGCGTAGCATAGGAAACTCCTTCCCTATCAAGAGCATGTCATCCACGTACTCTACGAGGATCGTCACTATACTCCCTACTACCTTTTTGTATATACAAGGTTCATCTACCATTTTGATGATGTCAAACTCTTTGACTAACACATCAAAACAGATGTTCCAACTCTGCGATACCTGCTTTATCCTATAAAGCATCTTGTACACGTTTCCGCTGCTCCCACTGTCTACGAAGCCCTCTGGCTGTGTACTTATAGACGTTCTCTTCTAAAACATCATTTAGAAAAGCAGTCATGGCACCCAACCGCCAGATATCGTAGTCATGGTATGTAGCCGTGGCAAGTAGGATCTGAATGGACTTAAGCATAGCCACTTGAAAAGGTTTCATCATTATCCACGCCTGGTCGATGACGAAAAGGTTTAACAAGTCTAGCTTTGAAAGTCTCAACTTTTCCATCTACACCAAGTAATCTTCTCAAGATATACTTGCTCCTGATGGGGATTTAACCCTTCAGATATAGCAACCAAAGTCCATACTTTGTTGGTGTACATGGATTCCATCTCAGATCACTAAGCATCCAGCCATTCTTACAGAGTCCCACTCCTGATGGCCAGCTCGAAACTAGTTGGGTCATCATTTCATGATGCAATCCTAGCTCCCACTGTCATAGAGAAACCGAAATATCTCTCAGGTGGGTGAGGAACCCTACTAGATCGGCGGAGAGGCTGAAGTTCGTTGGAATCTACTGAATCCTTTGGTTCTACCAAATCATCTGCTGTTGTTTGTATAGCTGGAACCTTTCCAGTTGTACATCACAGACCTTGCCTCGAGCTTGTCCGGATTATGCTTTTAGACATAGCCCGGACAACCCTAAATCTTAACCAACTTAAAAGATGGGCTCTTCCCTTATCATATCAAATATGAAGTGGTAGGCAACTGATTTGATTTGAACCCTATTCAATAGGTATGCAGCTTCTCAAGTGCATAACTCCCAAAAAGGAAATAGGTAACTCAGTAGTACTCATCATAGAGCACACCTTATCATATAGGGTGGGATTGCTCCGTCCCGATATACCATCGTACTATGGTGTATACGGAGGAGTAATGCTGAGAGAGAATCTCATTCTCCTTTAGAAAAGTCCAAGAATTTCGTGCTCAAGTATTCTCCTCATTGATCACATCAAAGGACATAATACTTATACCCGTTTTGGTTCTCTACTTCTAACTTATATTCTGTGAATATCTCAAAAGGTTCGGACTTGTGTTTCAACAGGAACATAGGTCTGAATCTCGAGAGATCATCAGAGAATGTAATGAAGTATAAAGAACCGGTCTTGGCATGTGTAGACAGGGGACCTACATACATGAACATGTATCATCCCAAGAGTTTACTAACTCTTTCTCTGTTTCCAATAAACAGGGCTGGTGTCATTATATCTTTGTGACATGACTGGCAAGTTTCACAAGATGTAGATTCAAACTGATTTAAATATGCATCTTCATGTAACTTCAGCTAGTCGGGTCACATTGATATGACCTAGTCTACAATGCCTCAAGAAGGATGCGTTCATTTCTGAACTCTTCCTCTTGTGTGTGTTCCGTATACTAAAGAACTGTAGTTTGATTTAGAACATCAATGCTTTTAGATAATGTGCCTGAACCGATCAACTTTTGATATAGGAAATGTTCAAAACCGTATCCAGCAATACAAAATTATATCCTTTCTTTACTAGTAAAGAGACTGATATGATTTTGTATATCAGGTTCGGTATCTAATAACATTCGTTCAGAATCAATGTACTGGTCATACAGGGTGACAGTGACCAACAGACTTGGCTGCAACACTTGCCCCGTTCTCTGTCTCATGAAATTTATCACCCGTTCTCAGTTCTTTACCTATCTGTAGCCCATGTAACATATTACATATGCGGGATCCTGATCCGGTATCATATACCCAGGACGTAAAGGACACTGAGAAACAGTTCTATATAATGAACACACCCGAAGATGATGCATCAGCATGCACTTACTTCGTTTGGGCGGCACGAGAATTCTTGTAATCCCCTATTTCCTGCTCTGTCTTATAACAATTATAAGTTGGAGCGGGACCAACGTTCCCCAGCTCAGTATAACAAGCGGGTTCGGTCAATACATCCGTATTATTATCTTGATTAAGGCGTGATATGGTCGCTACATGGAGAGAGAGAGAGAAGAAAACACTCAGCGTGCGCTCTTGCAAGAATAGATTGGTTATTATTTTATCTAATTAGGATGGCTCCCACTGCTTTTTATCAAATCTTCCTTCAAACCCAAAAAGGAAAGACTAGCCGGGATTAATTACACACTACAAGTTCGCCAATCTTTCAACCAGGCCAGTGTCGGTACTTTGAGGGAGGTCCCCCGTGCTTTCGCACGAACCTAATTATAGTAAACCTCGTTTTCCCAGAGGCGTAACCCCGTTGACACCTTTCTAGACACCTACTTGATCGGCTAATTGTAATGTGTAAAACTCTCCCAGGAGTAACAATTACTCGCAGCGGGTATCGGGATCCAACTATCTCATAGAAGGTATGCAATCTCATTGCAAATTTCAACACTTGAAATTCCTGATAATTTTGCCCCTAGCACCCTATGACCTTGACGGAGGTCAACAAACCATAGGCTACTAGTCCAGTTCAACCCGTCATTTCTTGATCGAATTAAACCCACCCGCATGACCCTTGACGGAGGTCAATAAGGTCGCACGACTACCCTAATCCAATCTGCATCATATGCATTAACAGATAAATACTAGTTAGCTACCGCACACTACGCCTTGACGGAGGTCAACAAACGTAGCACGAATACTAAATAGGACTTATCTGAAATGACGGAGGGCTACGACAGGTTTTTCTGAAAACCTATTGCGTAATGAACTTGATATCGTTGTAGAATCAAATGATTTTAAAATGGAGTGTTTTTGAGGCTTTTCTAGTTTTGCTAAAGGAGTCACTCCCGGTGAAGGGATCGTCGGTCCTTTCCTCGTCGAATGAGGTGCGGGATATATCATATATATCACTGTGCAAAGCAAAACACTTAAAAGCAATCAAAAGACAAACCGAGTGTGTAGCATCTGCCAGTTATTGCTAAAGGAGTCACTCCCGGTGAAGGGATCTTGGTCCTTTCCTCATCGAATAAGGTGCGGGATATATCATATATATCACTGTGCAAAGCAAAAACGGTAGCTACCTGTTGTATTTTTGAAATTCGATTCTACAACATCTTAGGTTTCTTTTATTTCATTAATCTCATTAATGAAGTCCCATCATTTAATTACCTAAAAATCACAGATAAATACGACGTACACTTATGCCATCCGCATTCGCCTCGATGTCCCCTCGTGCACCGTTAGGTTAGGTAACTAACGGCAGAGCGGGGCAGGGCTAGCGCGGGTGCAAAACATAAGTAACGTCTATATAATATATCATATATACTATATACAGTATCCATCACAGAACATATCACATGATCACATCACAGATATCGCAGCAGAAGAATCGTATGAAATATTGGACATACTAGGACGTCCGTGTTTTCAATACGAGCCAGTATAAAACACGGATTCCACGGTCGTGATGAATAGCCAAACCCACACCCCTAGACCCCTACGAGAGCGGCAAGCAACCCTACCAATTCTAGAGTTAGGAGACCCGGACTCGACTCCTCGAGTTGGTCTCCCACTGGACTCCAGAACCCGGTTACTTGTGCTCCCCTCCTTGGGTCTATCCTAGTGCGGAAAAGTAAATAATATACAAAATGAGACATCTTCCGCAACCTGAAAGTGCCCCAATAAAAGAATATTACAGACAAGTTTTTACATGAATGAAAATGAAAAACACTCATCTCATATAAAAACCCCCGGCTAATCAAACACGACGATCCAATATAACATATCCAGCAACACATAACATCACATGTCATCAACGTAAGTAAATATGCGCATCCCAATTGTCGTTGAGATATAGCAACGAAACCGGCGATATCACATATTACACTTACGGTCACAGAAAAGAAAGTGTAAAACTACAACAGTTGGAATCCGCAACCTGCATAGACATCGCATGCCTAATCAAATGAATTTCTTAGACATCACATGCCTAACAATTATAAACCCCGCATTTTAGTCTCATTATCGAAAACACTTTTCAATATCAAGTCGGGCAATTCAACAAGATTCCCGACATCCTGATCGAATGCTCGTCGCAAACTTTAGTAGGCGGCCGCACCCCCGACGCCGTCGACGAAGTGCACCAAGGCGGAACACCGCTGCCGCGAGCACCCGAACGGATGCTTTCGGCGACGGGGTTCTCCTACAGTCACTTGGTCGGGGCTATGGAGTGAGGCTGCCTATTAAGTTTACTCGACGAGTATCCGCGTACGCTACGTGATTGCGACGGACTTTTGATCACATCAAAATTCCGTGGCAACCGATCAAGTGAGACTACTGCTATGTTTATAACATTCATTCAGTTATCTCATAACTTATTGTGAATTCCAATTATTGTATCACATTTCGGATTAGATAGAAAATGTTAAACTTTCCGATCGAACAATCGAACACCCAAGTTTTCCCGATACAGATCAACACATGAAAAAAGTTTAAAAACATTCACTTCATGCCTCAGTACCAACGGTCCAGCCGTAGAAGGGTCAAGCCAACGCCTCACATGTGACACGCCGTACTGCCCCAAACCCTAAGGTTCAAAGGGCAGTTCAAGACGGTCACATAATCGAGTTAAGGTTTGTTGTCTTCTAGAGGGTCCATCGCGTTACTTGCACTACTTAGAACGTCTTTAAACTACGGAAAGATCCAACACTTGGAAATTTCCCGACAGGGGAAAAAGTGGGTATTTATATCCGATCGAACTTCTTAACATATTCAAAAATTACCCGGAAAAACACACTGACAAAATTAGACAATCCGATCGATACACCGAGTCCCCAATGCAACCCAGAAAATTCAATTCTTGAATAAATATTAAAAATTCCCAGGAAAACCAGTACTGCAAAATAAGAATTACTGTATAAAATTCAATGCATAAAGAGACTAAACGGCCGCGGAACCGCCGCACGAGGCATGCTCGTGCCGCGGAACCGCGGCGGTTTGATGGAATTAGGCTGTCGAATTTCACAGTAACTCTTAGATATTCCTGTTGATTTTTCTGCATATTTTTAATATCGAAAAACTCCAGATTTTGAAAAAAGTCCAGAGAGCATATTGTATTAGGGTTTCGATGTTCGTCCGGATTTCAAACGTCGTCTACACTTCGCCTAAGGCTCTAGCTAGGCTCTGATACCACTGTAGGGTTCCTAGGCACACTAATGAGGTCTCACAAGGTATCAACCATGCCAATTTCAAATTTTACTAGTGCCGAGAAACCCTAATACGGATCGTTAACTAGAATTTTAGGCGAAAGATGCAACTAGTTAACAACTTAACTAAGTGATCGGAAATACAACCTTTGTAGATCCGGTTCTCCACCTCCATAGCTCCATGATGAAGTCTCCTTGCTGTCCAAATCAAATCCCGGGCTCTAGCGTCGGTTTCATCGGAGAAATGGGCGGGCTAGGTCATCGACTACGATGCCGAAGATGATCTACGTCGAGGCATCACAAGATCAAGCTCCCACTTCACCAAGTCATGAAACTTATGAAGAAAACACCCTATACTACTTGGCAAGAGGTAGAGGATGAAGAAATAGGAGGTGCGTTCATTTTAGAATTGGATTTCTCACTCTATTCATCAAATCACCATTGATGGTTGCTAGCTTTTTCTTCTTGAAGAAGAAGAAGAAGAAGATGATGATTATTATGATATGTTGATTAAAATTGCAAAAGAAAATGAATACTTATCATAATATGAACCATGGTTAGGTGTAGAGAATTGACTAAGGTTAGATGAATGGTTAGGGTTAAGCATGAAGACAAAATGGTCACTTTGGTCAAAGCTTCATGAAGCTTCAACAAGCTTCAAGAATTAAAGCAACCATTTTCTTTTCTTTTGCCATTTCTTTTTAATCCAAATTAAAAAGATAATAGAATGAATAAATAAAAACCCTAACCATTTACTTAACCAAGGTTTAATTCTTTACACAAACCCTAGCATTCATGTATCATCAAACATGATACAATCAAGTGCACAAAAGTATATCACATATACAACTTGTGTACATCTAGTGAGAAAATCCATTTAAAGTGAACCAATACTAGTTAATGCAAAGTAATATATCAAATATATAATTATGCATTAAATCATTAAATCAACACTTGATTTAACGATCCGGTCATATCGCATGTGACCGACTAATATCCAATGTATCGGCTTATCGAATCAATCCTTGATTCGATAATTAGGTTATATCGCATACAACCAATCGATACATTCATCACGAGAATGGAATACGGTATCATATACACGCATTATTGTCGGTCCCGCACATATCTCATATGCGCTCCTATTTCGTTTCGCTTGAGCCAGGAAACCTCTGTGTAGGACTCTAAAGACTCGTCAATACGCCGGCAGCAGGTGATGATCATATCAAACACCCACAAGCCGCAAGCGGTCTGCTAAACGTAACGGCCACCCGGGTATTGAGCGATCAGAAGATCGACGAGCAAGCCCGCTCATACTCCTGTGAATCCAACCAGTAACACTTACCGTACAGTCCGGTCTTGTCGTCTGATATGTCGCATATCTTGCCTAGGGGTGGTAAACGTCAGACCCCAACAGCTCGATAAGTCGTGTCGATATGAGGTCTATAACAATTCGAGAAACTACTGGTAACACTTACCAGTAAATCTCAGCAACCCTGGCCAGGGATTTCCGGTTATAGCCAATCGAACACAGCGCAACATCAACTCCTTATACCGGGAGAGACGAATCCCTTCCTATCGCTCATTGCCTCCATGTGATTCGGGACTGTACCCAAAAACCACCGTTTTGCACGCCCTCTTGGACATGGTAAGGTGGAAATCAAAGCACAGTGGGAACCACACAAGACTCTATGACGATCTCGGGTCAACAGACTAGTCTGTACCAGTGTCACCAGAGAACTGCCATCTGACGTAAGGTATAATACCATCTGGGAGTTCTCGGCGAGTCCGTCCAGTGTACTCAGTCTCCACTGAGCACCCGTATATCATCTCTAATGTCAAACACCAATGGATATGGGATCATCCATCGTCCATCTGTATGGGTCGAGAAGGTATACGCTAGTCTACTCTGGTATATCGATGCCCCGTCTCGATATACCCACGACTAGGGACTTTGAAGGATGTACTTATGGACTACCATGTCCCCACTAGTATGATCCGCATCATAGTCCAGCTAGTCAAGTACACATCCTAAGGGCTTTACCAACATGTAACAGAGAGACAATCAGCGTACACGTTAAGGTAAAGTGCAACCAGATAGCATACTATCATGTCGAGCAAGAAAGTCCTCCTTATATATATCCCAGCATCCACTACAATATACATCCTATGTACAGTAATGGCCTCTAGGGCATACATATAACTAACTGTTTACTAGCTTGTTGTTTCGCCTATTCTCTAGTTAACGATCTAGTTTAGGGTTTTTCGGTACCGGAATTTTTGAATTTGGCATGGTTGATGCCTTGTGAGACCTCATTAGTGTGCCTAGGAAACCTACAGTGGTATCAAAGCCTAGCTAGAGTATTAGGCGATGTGTTAACGAAGTTAAAACCCCGGTCGAACCCGAATACGACATTTCAAACCCCTCTCTGTACATT
Organism: Agapanthus africanus; assembly: GCA_030015575.1. Taxonomy (NCBI): domain Eukaryota; kingdom Viridiplantae; phylum Streptophyta; class Magnoliopsida; order Asparagales; family Amaryllidaceae; genus Agapanthus; species Agapanthus africanus. The sequence continues at coordinate 259,828,307 of CM057350.1, forward strand.
TTTTAAAATCTGGGTTTTTCCAGAATTAAAAATGCCTAAAAAATTCAGCAGGGTTTTCTAAGAATTACGATGCAAATTTGGTGACGTCATCTGTACGGATGGCCGTGGAACCGCGGCAATTGCCTGCATGTGCCGCGGATCCGCGGCCGTACAGTGAGTTTATGTTTTTATTTTTGCACAGTAATTCTTTTCTCTGTGGGTACTATTTTATGGGTATTTTTAATCTGACTCAAGTGTTGAGTATTCTGGGGTTTATTTTGTAATCGTCGATTCGATCGGGAATTTTAAATTCGTTATTTTTCCGGGTAAATTTTAGAACTTGTTAAAAAAGTTTGACCGGATATAAATACCCACTTTTTCCCCTATCGGGAAATTTCCAAGTGTTGGATCTTTCCGTAGTTTAAGAACGCTCGAAGTAGTGCAAATAATGCGATGGTCCCTCTAGAAGACAACAAACCTTAACTCGATTATGTGACCGTCTTGAACTGCCCTTTGAACCTTAGGGTTTGGGGCAGTACGGCGTGCCACATGTGGGGCGTTGGCTTGACCCTTCTACGGCTGGACCGTTGGTACTGAGGCATGAAGTGAATGTTTTTAAACTTATTTCATGTGTTGAGCTGTTTCGGGAAAACTTGGGTGTTTGACTGTTCGATCGGAAAGTTTGACATTTTCTATTTATCTGGAATGTGATACAATATTTGGAATCCACAAGGAGTTATGAGATAACTAATATGAATGTTATAAACATAGCACTTTAGTCTCACTTGATCGGTTGCCACGGAATTTTGATGCGATCAAAAGTCCGTCGCAATCACGTAGCGTACGTGGATACTCGCCGGTAAACTTAATAGACAGCTACACCCCATAACCCTGACCAAGTGACTGTAGGAGAACCCCGTCGCCGAAAGCATCCATTCAGGTGCTCGCGGCAGCGGTGTTCCGCCTTAGTGCACTTCGTCGACGGTATCGGGGATGCGGCCGTCTACTAAAGTTTGCGACGAGCATTCGGTCAGGATGCCGGGAATCTTGTTGAATTGCCCGACTAAATATTGAAAAGAGTTTTCGATAATGAGACTGAAATGCGGCGTTTATAATTGTTAGGCATGCGATATCTAAGGAATTCATTTGATTAGGCATGCGATGTCTATGAAGTTTGCGGATTCCAACTGTTGTAGTTTTACACTTTCTTTTCTGTGACCGTAAGTGTAATATGTGATATCGCCAGTTTCGTTGCTATACGTCAACGAAAATTGGGATACGCATGTTTACTTACGTTGATGACATGTGATATTATGTGTTGCTGGATATGTTATATTGGATCGTCGTGTTTGAATAGCCGGGTTTTTTTTTATGTGAGATGAGTGTTTTTCATTTTCATTCATGTAAAAACTTGTATGTAATATTCTTTTATTGGGGCACTTCCAGGTTGCGGAAGATGTCATCTTTTGTATATTATTTACTTTTCCGCAAGAGGATAGACCCAAGGAGGAGAGCACAAGTAACCGGGTTCTGGAGTCCAGTGGGAGACCAACTCGAGGAGTCGAGTCCGGGTCTCCTAACTCTTGAATTGGTAGGGTTGCTTGCCGCTCTCGTAGGGGTCTAGGGGTGTGGGTTTGGCTATTCATCGCGACCGTGGAATCCGTGTTTTATTCTGGCTCGTATTGAAAACACGGATGTCCTAGTATATCCAATGTTTCATATGATTCTTCTGCTGCGTTATCTGTGATGTGATCATGTGATTTGTTCAGATAGATATTGTATATAGTATATATGATATATTATATAGACGTTACTTATGTTTTACACCCGCGCTAGCCCTGCCCCGCTCTGCCGTTAGTTACCTAACCTAACGGTGCACGAGGGGACATCGAGGCGAATGCGGATGGCATAAGTGTACGTCGTATTTATCTATGATGTTTAGGTAACTTAAATGATGGGACTTCATTAATGAGATTAATAAAATAAAAGAAACCTAAAGATGTTGTGGAATCGAATTTCAAAAATAAAACAGGTAGCTACAGTTCTTGCTTTGCACAGCGGTATATATGATATATCCTGCACCTTATTCGATGAGGAAAGGACCGACGATCCCTTCACCGGGAGTGACCCCTTTAGCAATAACTGGCAGATGCTACACCTCTTGGTTTTTCTTTTGATTGCTTCTATAGTTTCTGCTTTGCACAGCGGTATATATGATATATCCTGCACCTTATTCGATGAGGAAAGGGCCGACGATCCCTTCACCGGGAGTGATCCTTTTAGCAAAACTAGAAAAGCCTAAAAAACACTCCATTTTAAAATCATTTGATTCTACAACGATATCAAGTTCATTACGCAATAGGTTTTCAGAAAAACCTGTCGTAGCCCTCCGTCATTTCAGATAAGTCCTACTTAGTATTCGTGCTACGTTTGTTGACCTCCGTCAAGGCGTAGTGTGCGGTAGCTAACTAGTATTTATCTGCTTATGAATATGATGCAGATTGGGTTAGGGTAGTCGTACGGCCTTGTTGACCTCCGTCAAGGGTCGTGCGGGTGGGTTTGATTCAATCAAGAAATGACGGGTTGAACTTGACTAGTAGCCTATGGTTTGTTGACCTCCGTCAAGGTCATAGGGTGCTAGGGGCAAAATTATCGGGAATTTCAAGTATTGAAATTTGCAATGAGATTGCATACCTTTTATGAGATAGTTGGATCCTGATACCCACTGCGACTAATTGTTACTCCTGGGAGAGTTTTACACTTTACAATTAGCCGATCTAGTAGGTGTTTAGAAAGATGTCAATGGGGTTACGCCTCTGGGAAAACGAGGTTTACTGTAATTAGGTTCGTGCGAAAGCACGGGGGACCTCCCTCAAAGTACCGACACTGGCCTGGCTGAAAGATTGGCGAATTTGTAGTGTGTAATTAATCCCGGCTAGTCTTTCCTTTTAGGGTTTGAAGGAAGATTTGATAAAAACAGTGGGAGCCATCCTGATTAGATAAAATAATAACCAATCTAATCTTGACAGAGCGCACGTAAAGTGTTTTCTTCTCTCTCTCTCCAGGTAGCGACCATATCACGCCTTAATCAAGATAATAATACGGATTATTGACCGAACCCGCTTGTTAAACTGAGCTGGGGAACATTGGTCCCGCTCCAATTTATAATTGTTATAAGACAGAGCAGGAAATTGGGGATTACCAGAATTCCCGTGCCGCCCAAACGAAGAAAGTGCATACTGATGCATCATCTTCGGGTGTGTTCATTACAGAGAACTGTTTCTCAATGTCCTTTACGTCCTGGGTATATGATACCGGATCAGGATTCCATATATGTAATCTGTTACATGGGCTACAGAAAGGTAGAGAACTGAGAACGGGTGACAAGTTTCATGAGACAGAAAACGGTGCAAGTGTTGCAGCCAAGTCTGTTGGTCATTGTCACCCTGTATTCAAAATACATTGATTTTGAACGAATGTTATTAGATACCGAACCTGATATACAAAATCATATCAGTCTCTTTATTAGTAAAGAAATGATAAAATTTTGTATTGTTGGATAATGTTTTGAACATTTCCTATATCAAAAGTTGATCGGTTCAGGCACGTTATCTAAAAGCATTGATGTTCTAAATCAAACTACAGTTCTTAGTATACAGAACACACACAAGAGGAAGAGTTCAGAAATGAACGAATCCTTCTTGAGGCATTGTAGACTAGGTCATATCAATGCGACCCGACTGGCTGAAGTTACATTTAGATGCATATTTAAATTAGTTTAAATTTACATCTTGTGAAACTTGCCGGTCATGTCATAAAGATACGATGACCATAGCTCTGTTTACTGGAAACAGAGAAAGAGTTAGTGAACTCTTGGGATGATACATGTTGATGTATGTAGGTCCCCTGTCTACACATGCCAAGACCGGTTCTTTGTATTTCATTACATTCTCTGATAATCTCTCAAGATTCAGACATATGTTCCTGTTGGAACACAAGTCTGAACCTTTTGAGATATTCACAGAATATAAGTTAGAAGTAGAAAACCAAAACGGGTATAAGTATTATGTTCTTTGATGTGATCAAGGAGGAGAATACTTGAGCACGGAATTGTTGGACTTTTCTAAAGGAGAATGAGATTCTCTCTCAGCATTACTCCTCCGTATACACCATAGCACGATGGTATATCGGGGCGGAGCAATTGCACCCTATTCAATATGGTGCGCTCTATGATGAGTACTACTGAGTTACCTGTTTCCTTTTGGGGGTTATGCACTTATGAAGTTGCATACCTATTGAATTAGGTTCGAATCAGATCACAGCCTACCACTCCATATAAGATATGGTATGGGAAGAGCCCATGTCTTAAGCTAGTTAAGATTTGGGGTTGACCGGCCTATGTCTAAAAGCAAAATCCGGACAAGCTCGAGACAAGGTCTGTAATGTAGAACTGGAAAGGTTCCAGCTATACAAACTACAGCAGATGATTTGATAAAACCAAAGGATTCAATAGTTACCAACGAACTTCAGCCTCTCCGCCGATCTAGTAGGGTTTCTCACCCACCTGAGAGATACTTCTATTTCTCTATAACAGTGGGAGCGAGGATTGCATCATGAGGTGATGACCCAACTAGTTTCGAGCAGGCCATCGAGAGTAGGGACTCTGTAAGAATGGCTGGATGCTTAGCGATCTGAGATGGAATCCATGTACACCAACAAAGTATGGACTTTGGTTGCTATATCTAAAGGGTTAAAACCCCATCAGGAGCAAGTATATCTTGAGAAGATTACTTGGTGTAGATGGAAAAGTTGAGACTTTCAAAGCTAGACTTGTTAAAGGTTTTCGTCATCGAACAGGCGTGGATAATGATGAAACCTTTTCCAGTGGCTATGCTTAAGTCCATCCGGATCCTACTTGCCACGGCTACATACCATGACTACGATATCTGGCGGTTGGGTGTCATGACTGCTTTTCTAAAATGATGTTTTAGAAGAGAGCGTCTGTAAGTACACAGTCAGAGGGCTTCGTAGACAGTGGGAGCAACGGAAACGTGTACAAGATGCTTTATAGGATAAAGCAGGCATCGCGGAGTTGGAACGTCTGTTTTGATGTAGTAGTCAAAGAGTTTGACATCATCAAAATGGTAGATGAACCCTGTATAAACAAAAGGTGGTAGGGAGTATGGTGACGATCCTCGTAGAGTACGTGGATGACATACTCTTGATAGGGAAGGAGTTTCCTTTGCTACGCTCGATCAATCTCCGCTTATCACAATGATTCTCCACATAGGATCAAAGTGATACCTACTAAATCCTGGGTTTTGGATCTATGAGATAGATCTAATTGGATGTTAGGATACTCACTAGATGTAGTGAATTGGTATCAATTGATCCTGAGGAGAATCACAGGAAGGGTTCCAGGGTGATAAGGACGACTGAATGTCAGTCACAGGCATTGTCTTTACCCTTAGTAGAGGGACGGTATGTTGGAAGAGTTCCAAGCTAGATACCGTGGCAAACTAGATGATAAAGGCTGGTAACATCGCTATTAAAGATACTACCAAAGAGGCAGTTTGGGTGTATACTGGTTCATGAGATGAACTAGGTTCCTACCATTGTGTGACAATGGAGGTGTGGCTTTGGCCAAGGAACCCTGGTCCCATCAGTGACCTAGACATATTCTGAGGCAGTATCACCTGATCATGGAGATAGTTGATCTCCAGGGTGATCGAGGTTAGGAGAGTAGACTTAGAGGACAACACGGCGGATCCACTCACAAAGGCCTTTTCCCAGAGAGAGACTTTTATAGGATGGTTGAGTATGATATACTGCAACCACCGCTACAGATGGGCCTAGTGCAAGTGGGAGATTGTTAGTTATATGTATGCCCTAGAGGCCATTACTGTACATAGGATGTATATTGTAGTGGATGCTGGGACATATATAGGGAGGACTTTCTTGCTCGACATGATAGTATGCTATCATGTTGCTCTTTACCTTAACGTGTACACTGATTGTCTCTCTGTTACATGTTGGTAAAGCCCTTAGGATGTGTACTTGACTACCTGGACTATGATGCGGATCATACTAGTGGGGACATGGTAGTCCATAAGTACACCCTTCAAGGTCCCTAGTCGTAGGTGTATCAAGACAGGGCATCGATATACCAGTGTAGACTAGCGTATACCTTCTCGACCCATACAGATGGGCGATGGATGATCCCATATCCATTGGTGTTTGACATCAGAGATGATATACGGGTGCTCAGTGGAGACTGGGTACACTGGACGGACTCGCCGAGAACTCCCAGATGGTATTATACCTTACATCAGATGGCAGTTCTCTGGTAACACTGGTACAGGTTAGTCTGTAGACCCGAGATCGTCATAGAGTCTTGTGTGATTCCCACTGTGCTTTGATTTCCACCTTACCACGTCCAAGAGGGCGTGCAAAACAGTGGTTTTTAGGTACAGTCCCGAATCACATGGAGGCAATGAGCGATAGGAGGGGATTCGTCTCTCCCGGTATAGGGAGTTGATGTTGCGCTGTGTTCGATTGGCTATAACCGGAAATCCCTAGCCAGGGTTGCTGAGATTTACTGGTAAGTGTTACCAGTAGTTTCTCGAACTGTTATAGACCTCATATCGACACGACTTATCGAGCTATTGGGGTTTGACGTTTACCACCCCTAGGCGAGATATGCGACATATCAGACGACGAGACCGGACTGTACGGTAAGTGTTACTGGTTGGATTCACAGGAGTGTGAGCGGGCTTGCTCGTTGATCTTCTGATCGCTCAATATCCGGGTGGCCGTTACGTTTAGCAGACCGCTTGCGGCTTGTGGGTGTTTGATATGATCATCACCTGCTGCCGGCGTATTGACGAGTCTTTAGTGTCCTACACAGAGGTTTCCTGGCTCAAGCGAAACGAAATAGGAGCGCATATGAGATATGTGCGGGACCGAGAATAATAACAGTATGTGATACTGTATTCTATTCTCGCGATTTGTATCATTGGACGGTTATATGAGATATAGCCGGGTTACCGAATCAAGTGTTGATTCGATACATTGATACACTTGATATTAGTCGGTTATATGCAGTATGACCGGATCATTAAATCAAGTGTTGATTTAATGATTTAATGTATAATTATATATTTGATATATTACTTTGCATTAACTAGTATTGGTTCACTTAAGATTATTTTCTCACTTGAATGTGCACATTATATATATGATATAGTTTTGTGCATTAGTTTGTATCATGTTTGATGATACATGCAAACTTGGGTGTGTATGCATTAAACCATGGTTTAGGTTAATGGTTAAGGTATTATTTTCTTTTCTTTATTTATTTTTGGAAAAACAAAATGGTGGCTTTTCTTATTTTTGGCAAGAAGCTTCATGACTTTTCTAGCATCTTTGAATAAGTCTTACCATTTTGTTTTATTCTTAAACCCTAACCATTTAGCTTAACCCTAGTTTATTCTCTACATGAGTTTATCTCACCCATGGTTGCAATATGATAGTTATCACTTGGATTTTCTTTTTGCAATGATTCTTTTTCTTTCTTCTTCTTCATCTTCTTCTTCAAGTGAAGAAAAGAAAAGCTTTCTAGAAAAATGTCAAGTGATGAAATCAAGTGAGAAATCCAAATCCAAAGTGAACCCACTTCCTATTTCTTCATCCTCTACCACTTGCCAAGTAGTATAGGGTGTTTTCTTCACAAGTTTCATGACTTGGTGAAGTTGGAGCTTGATCTTGAGTTGCCTCGACGTAGATCATCTTCGGCATCGAAGTCGACGACCTAGCCCGATCATTTCTTCGACGAAACCATCGCCAGAGTCCGGGATCCGATGATCGCAGCGGAGGGACATCATCACGGAGCTAAGGAAGTGGAGGACCGGATCTACAAAGGTTGTTGTCTCTTTCACTTAGCAGTAAAGTTGTTTACTAGCTTGTTGTTTCGCCTATTCTCTAGTTAACGATCTAGTTTAGGGTTTTTCGGCACCGGAATTTTTGAATTTGGCATGGTTGATGCCTTGTGAGACCTTATTAGTGTGCCTAGGAACCCTACATGAGAATAATGAAGAAAAGAGCTCGTAGGATGGAATTTTCTCCTATGACATCGACAATCATCCAATGTTTTATTCGACGGTCGGCATCTATCATCTTTATCTTTTTCATCTAAGATATGGTTACTCCAAATTTCATTTGATTCTATAATTTTTTCACCGTTGAAGTAGCAATGTAAAAAGTTATGATGTCGGTAAACCGTTAATTTTGCACCCACTAAATCAACGGTGAAAAAGTAATAGAATCATACAAAGTTTGGTGTATCCATATCTTAGATGATAAAGATGAAGATAATAAATACCGATCTTCGAAAAAAACGGTAAAGGGTATATTTTTCAATGCCATTGGAGGAAGTTTCCTTCTATGGCACATTTCCTCCATTATCCCCCCCTCTCTATATATATATTGGATGAAATGTGCCATAGGAGGGAATTTCCTGCTATAGCTTCGAAAAAATACATCCTCCATGATTTCTTTAGACGATCGACACCCATCATCATCATCTTTATCATGTAAGATGTGGATACACCAAATTTTATGTGATTCCATCACCTTTTCACCATTGATTTAATGAGTGCAAAATTAACGGTTTACCTACAATAGAACTTTTTTCATTGCTAATTCAATGGTGAAAAACTGATGGAATCATATCAAATTTGGTGTATCCGCATCCTATATGATAAAGATGATGATTATGGGTGCCAAACATCGAAAAAAATACGGAGGATATATATTTTTGATGCGGAAAAGCCTCCTAAGGCCTCTTTTCTTGATTATTCTTATGTGTGTGTGTCTGTCTTATTTCACCAAAACCTCTTTATGGTATGGCGTAATATCAAGACACCTCCCTGAATTACTACCGTTAGTTCAAAACCCCATGAACTTTAAAATCTTTACCACCATGGCTTAACTACTGTTAAATTCGATATTAAATGTCCTAACTGCCCTTCTCCTATCTCAGATTAAAACTCAAAAACGCCATTTCTTTTCTCAGAAAGCTAGTTAGGGCTTGTTCCTCTTTTTTCTTGGAAATCATAGGGTCGTTAGGGCACAGATGAAGGTGCATGAGAGCTTGAAGCGGATCTCGAAGTTGGTATCAAATAGGAGCTCAAAGTGGGTCTTGAAGTGTATCTCGAAGGGGAACACAAAATGAGTCGATAGAGAATCTTAAAGTGGATTGAAAAAATGTCTCAAATTGATCCGAGGTATTACCCTAAATCTGAATCAATCTTAATGTTGGAGATGATCGATTTGTTGTAACTAATTACGCTAATTCATTGCAATTTGAGTTGTTGCATTTAACTGGTGACTAGAGATAGTTGAAAATGTGTGAATGGAGACAAAATTTAGGATTTAGCACTAATTATAAACTAATTTGGGATTTAGGCTAATTATAAAACTATTTAGGGATTTAGCATATTTAGGTCAAATCAATGATACATGGGTGCCACGTAGGATTGGCAGTTTGCATATGGGGCGGGTTTTAAACCGCACTTGCAAAGTGCGGCTTATACGTAAGCCTCTCTAAGCGTGTCACGACCCGAAATAGCACGTGACTTGCACTTGAATCATGTGAAGTCTATAGGACCCCACCTAATTCAAGTAAGCGAAAAGCCCAGAAATCTAAACCATTTAAAAGGAGTGAATGAATACTCATTTAAAAGTTAACATATAAAATCACTTTGAAAGTCGTAATAAACATTTTAAAAAGCAACATCATATTTTCCCGAAAATTTCGGCAGAGTCTCCTTTGTAAACACTGACCCCAAACGGGTACAAACACATGAAATACATATAACGATGAATAAAGGCATCCTCAAGCGGGAGCTAGCTCTTCGCCAATCGGTGAAAACAACCATGCAAGCAATATACTATACAACGCCGAAGGGCGAGGATCAAAACTCAGAAAGAAACCAACATCCTCAAGAAACCAGAAAAGAATCATAATAATACAAGTGCGCAACTCTAAGGTCGAAAGAATATACAACTGGTCTTCTAAGTCTATCAAATAATACAAGTCTGGTTGATGGAGTTTACTAAATACAACAGAAATAAATGAAAGTACTACGGTGTAACAACCCTAAATTTCCTATACAAGTTTTTACAAAAAAAAAAAAAAAATTCAAAAAAAATCCATAAAGGGGTATTTATTGCCTGAGCACAAGACTTAAGTAATTAATTAGCAATTTAATTTCAAGAAGGAGCTTGTTGCTCATTGGTAATACCTTTGCACAGCTGAACCAAGCCACCAGAGTTCAAATCCCATGCCCCACATTATTTTTAATATTATTTTGTTTTAAATTCTTTGGAAGCCCAACAGTCCACCTGAGATAACTCTCAAAACTTGAACTGAACCTGAAAAACTAAATATACCAGAGCCTATATCCTGAGACTCCCCACCTCCCAAGACCTCGACTCGGCCGGGATCGGCCAAGTCGGCCGGCGGACCGACCGACTCGGGCCGGTGCCGCCGGCCGGACTCGTCAACTGGGAATTTGTGACTCCTGGCCTCCCCTATCCCCCTGTATACTCTATTTATTTAGATCGGTTCCGGAAACCTTTGAAATACCCTATTTACTCCAATTTTTAATAATTTTATACATTTTTACATTGTTTTTATTTAAAAAACCCTTCATCTATCCTAACCATAGCCTAACCCTATAAATACCACCGTACCCTCTACCCTCTCACTCACATTTCTGAGCCAACTCTCAAGAAAAATCCTTAGAACCCTAGTGTGCAATCGAAGTGAGCTCGAGGCGAAGCTCCGACGAATTCCCGGCGGAACTTCCGGCGATCGTTTTAGGAACTACCGGTGACGACGCAACACCTCGGTGATTCCTCTACTTTTCTCTCACCCTCTTGTGTGATCTAAAACCCGTAAGTCCCAATTCCTACCTATCTCTTCTATAAAAAAAAATACGGTTTTACAAAACCCGACGGAATCGGAACAAATCCGATTTCCGATTCGGTTTCTTATAAAATTCCACTTCTCACTAATACAAACATACTTAAACTTCCTCATGATGACTATTAAACATTAATCAACCAAATTGATCAAGTTTCATCACATGAAATGATAGCTATTTCAATTTATCGTATTTTTTCACTTAAATACCACATTGTTTCAACTTTACATTTAGCTCCATTAAACTTGCTATATCTTTAAAGTAGAGCACGAGGTAACGACCTACCTCCTTACACACTCATATACAACCTAACACGATACCACCGAAAACTTAGAATACGAGAAAACAATATTTTCATTTAAATACCTTTGACTTAATAAAACCATTACTAAAAGATTTAGTATTGATACACTTTTTAAATAAATACCTCTTATTATGAAAATACGATAAGTTGTGGATATCAGTCGTTTATCTAAACCTGATTTTGTGGTGTCTAGGCTAGGCAAGTGAGAAAGACAACTTTAAAAGGCCCGTCTCACGGTGATTCGTGAGTGGATCCCTCCTTTCTTCACTTGTACTTACCTGGCCACAATTGGCGGTGAAGAGGCGATTTGAGGCATCTCACAACTTGTCGTTTGAACCAGTTAGGAATAGTCTAGTTGACTTAGGAGACCCTAAAACATAGAATACGGAAAAAATTGACATCTTTACAAATAAATACCATTTACTTCATAAAACCGTTTTCTAAAGGATTTAGTATTTTACAATCTTTGCAAAGTGCCGCTACAACCCATTTTGGAGAACCCGTTCGGGATGGTGCGGATTATCGCACATCCTCGGGCTTAGTAGTGCGAGATTCAGACCTCCGCAAGGAGTATTCGGTCTCGAAAGATTTAAAATACGGCATCTTAAGAAAATGAGATTTTTAGAATATAAAAAAAATATATTAAAATTATTTTTGTATAAATATATGTATATTTATCATTAAAATATCTATTTTGTTATGATATAAATAATCCACCTTTTTCTAAAAATCACAAGAATAAATTTTACACTAAAATACCATGAATTCCAAATAAATCAATATTACAAATAAATACGTTTATTTCTGAAACTACGATATTTTCACTAGAAATATCACAATATAAAATCCACATTCATTACAACTGTAAAGACGAATAATAAATACTTGAGGAGTATTTTGAAAAGTATATAAAAGTATTTTTACAGAAAACCCCTTCAAGTTTTATAAATTACCCTGAGGACCCTAATAAACATAGGTTTAAGCAGAACCAATCTCTTGAGCCCCAGGGAGCCGGAGAAGTGGGTGCTTGCCTATCTAAGGTAGAAAAATTAATAAAAAACAATCAGGACTTCAATTTAATTTGCTAATTGTCTGACTCAGTTTGAGTCTCTGTCTAATCTGACTTGAATATGATTCAAGTACAATCAAAGATCTACAATTTTTAATATTACAATTCAACATGAATCCGTGAATTCAATTATCAATCTATACAGTTTGACTGAACCGAACCATGGATATACATTTCATTTACATGGTTCTCCAGTTATTCCATTTACATGATTCTACGGTTACATCCATTTACTGATATCATGGTTTCGGTCAGTCAACCAATTATACAATCAATACAATTTATAAGGCAAACAATACAATCAAAACACTACGGGTTTAAGGGGTAGATTGGTACGGAAGGTGTTAAAAGTGGCACGAGACTGCAAGATTTAAGACAATTAACATGAATCCAATTGCCGTTGTTCCGGGCCTTCCAACGGAGCCTTGTACTTACATTTGCCTCTAGTCTCTGGCATATAGAGACTCCTCTCGTATACACTGGCATTCTTCTGTACCAAGCTACAAACAACAGCGTTAATACAACATTACAACAATATAATACAACATTAAAAGCTACTCTCTCTCTCGCTCTCTCACTCTCTGTCTATTTCTCCCTTATCTTTGGGACATACCGAGCGACCTGTTTGCTGACGATATTCTATTTCTTTCTTCTTTGAATGCCGTCAGGTGATTTGGACCCGTCAGAGATCGAGCCAACTGCAGAAGACTTGGATCAGTACAGCGAAGACCCTGAGCTCTAGACATTGTACATTTTCTATTCAGTACCTTTAATTTCCTGTCATGCTATTGTTTAGGCACCGCTTTTATTTCAGTTGTATTTCCTTTCATGCATTGTACAAAAGGATGTTAATAAATAAAGTTGCTGTTTTTATTATACCTTGTCTCTTGTGTATATTTTCTTTTATATTGCTTAGTTACGCTTAGTGTATTTACTTCAGAGTAAATACATAGCGGACCAGTCGTGTCCCCTTCACCGTATATGGGAAGCAGGACGTGACAACGGTGGTCACGATGCAAGTGAACCCACCTATCAAGCAATCACCCAGAAGAAAGCAGTGTGCCAGTAAGCCGCAACGAAACCTGTACGGCCAAACCTGTAAGAAACCATGGCACAACGGGGGTGAGTTGCCAATTCGTGAGTAGAAAACATCACCGAGAAGAAATCGCATGTATGACTCTTTCCTAGGTCATACAATAATATCCATAATATATAACCTGAAACATCTAATGATGGCAAAGGTAAACATCTATACATAAGTGTAATACCAAGTGCTCGTGTCAGTGTCTCAGGTAGCATCATATCACATATATGATGTACGAATGCGTTAAGAATGAAAACAGAATACATCTTGAATAAGAAAACCGTTTTCATATCTCAGTGAGATTTCTGTATAAAAACCGAAGTATCATCAGTGAAATCCATAGAGAATCCGTGTCAAGTATCGACATAAAACATATATTCTAATATCTCAACATCTCGGGCTCTGGCAATCCGGACCGGCCCATATCATAAAATCTCAATATCTCAATGTCTCAGTATCTCGGGCTCCGGCAATCCTGACTGGCCCCGGGCTCCGGCAATTCGGACTGGCCCATATCATAAAATCTCACAACTACGTCGGTATCCTCCGGATATCCGCCACGTCACAAATAACCGGTCGGTAGTGCTCCCCTGCCGGGCTCAACGCCATCATCTGCGACCATCTTGCCCCGGGGTACCGCACCAGGTCCACCATGCACCCACAGATGGTTCATCCTCCTCCTCGAATCGGGTGTATGATACCGCTCAAAAGCCGAGAATACTCATGGTAGACACCTCTCACATCATATCACGAGAAAACCGTAAATTTCTATCTTTTGAAATGAAAATGAGTTCATAAAATCCTTGCGGTTTCTCCAGATCCAGAAATCTCATGGAAAATCCGAAATCCCAAACTCGAGAGTAAATAAACAGTGAATTATCGGCATGAAGCCCCAAAATATTTCATAACAGAATGAATGTATAAATGCATGAAGTATCTCAGTAATAAATGCAATATCTAAACTAGCATATGAAAGCAAGCGTACTAGTACTATGTTGAAACTACCAGCTAGCAATTTATACCCACGAAGTAATATTTTCTAATGTGTACGTGACATGGAAATTACCGATGATGATGTGTGTGAGCCGGCAAGCAAGTGTACGTGGAGCATACACATCATCAGTAATGGTGCTGGTGTCCTGGCAACAGGGGTTCATAATAACTAAAGAACACATTTAAGCATACAATGCGATGAGAACTGCATGAATATACGGAAAATAATGCAGTAACCGCAACATATAAGAATATACATTTCTATATACAATTTTGGTGTTTGAAATCGCACGAATCGTGGTTTTAAAAAAGTAGGGGCTACGGGGTCTTTGAGAAAAGATACGTCCTTTAAAAAATCCGTAGTATCCCTCAGCCTGTCTTTAAAATACTCGCAATTCGTTAGTTTTGAAAATAAGTATGACTCAAGCCCAGTCTAACATCTACCAAATAAACTATAGGACTAAACTAAGGGACAAATCGAAAGGGTAAGGAAATCCACCTAAGTCCGAGTCGATATATCTAGTAGTCGGTGATCCCGTCTCAATAGCATTACGTACGATAAAATATATAATACGACATTCTCGAGTCGAGAGTGCGGATCAATTATCATATTTATACCTCGTACGGTAAAATCCATCGTACGGCATCCCAAATCGGGGTACAGGTCAATATCACATATACCTCATTATCCATATGGTATCATTATCATAAGTCATGAACTAGGGGTACTGATCTAAAGTCTAGTACATTCCAATACCATCAACATATATCCACGTGTGTATGAAAACACAACGCCCATCGATCCACTATAATATCATGTCGTATATCATAACACGACCTAAATCACATAACCGATCTCACGACATCATGCTTGATCATATCGACTCTCTTTCGAGTATCATATACTATCCTCATCACCCGTGTATACATATACGTATATGTATACGTATGTATGCATGTATGTATGTGTGTGTGTGTATGTGTGTGTGTGTGTGTGTGTGTATCAATGCATCCCCCCCACATATATACATATAAACATATACACCAAAACATATCATGTGTGTGCATGTGTGTGTGTGTGTCAACCTATACTCTAGGGTTTCGCGACTAAGAAACTAACTAAAAACTCTTTCTCCCAACTACTCTAAATCCAACCCAAAGTCACCTAAAGCATTTCTTGCTAAGTATACACATCTCACAAAATACATATGTGTATATATATATATATATATATATATATATATATATATATATATATCATAACGCATCATACCTTACGAAATTGCGGGGTTGCTATACGCCATCCACCCGACTTCCCCCGTAGATATACATCTACTCATCTTGATCCTTGCTTACCGAAGTCGATGTCGCCTTGCTCCTCCTTGTTATCCGAAGTCCACGTGAAGGTGCCAACACATATAACATATAATATCGTAAACAGAAATCGCGCACAAAAACCAAAACGGCACACAAATCACATATAAGTTAAAACCTATGGTCTACTCATGCAAAAGAACCAAATAACTCTCGACATCGACGTACAAACGCCAATCGATCAAGACAAAACACAAATACCCAAAGTTCAAGTTACAGAGTTCGCAAAATCGAAATCAGAAACGATCTAAAACACTTCCAGATTTTACTCCAAGTTAAATTAGCCAATTCTGCATATGGGGTAGGTCTAATTTACAGATAAAGGAGCCACAAGACAAGCACGAGGCCCAAGGGCCAAGTCCTAGCCGTAAATTGCGTCCAAAAAGCAATAATTGGCGGCCAGGGTTAGGGGTTTGGGTCTCGGGTCTTCAGGGTAGCTTCTTGGTCACTTGCACACATCTCAGTAATCGCTAAATATTTTTCAGGTCACTCGGGTCATAGCAGATCTCTATAACACATCACAAATACCACAACTTCCGATATCGGCCAAGTTCAAGTTCACATTTTGGGGTTTGATTTCAGGTTTTGTCCTGAATTCTAACACTAGAGGGGTTGTATGCCTCTACTAACCTCAATTTACACTTCACAACTCATAAAATCCCCTAACCCTCATCTTGGAATTTTCCAGGATCACTAAACCTCAATACCTTAACTCAAAACCATACTAGAATATATTACACACTAATAGCTTGACTAAAAGTGTAGATATATACCTCATTGGCAACTCAAGAATCCCCTAGAGCTCAAAGTCCTAACTTTCTTAGTCCACCATGCTTGTAGTGAGCTTGTGCTCATTTTTTATGAAGTGAATGTAAGGTTTTGATGTAGATTTGAGGTTGTGGTGAGGAGATAGAGGTGGTGGAGGGAGAGGGCAGCCATGGATGAGGGGAAGGAGAGAGTTGATGAAGAAAATGAAGGAAGAACAATATGAGCTATGGTCAAATGACCCATCACCCTCTCTCTCTTCTCTCTCTTGCCCATACCTCATTCTTTATTCTTTTCTTTTATTAATATTTTCTTTTTCATTTCATTTCTTTCAAAGCACATTTTAAAACAAAGCCATTCAAGAATAAAGAAAGAAGTCATGGTAGAAAATGTAACAAATGTATAACATGACATGGTGCATGTCACATGCACAAAGCAAAAATCAATGCATGATTAAATACTAATGGAGTTTAGTAATACTAACTTATATACAATTAATTGTATACTAAATTGTAAAATTCCCAATCTTCATAAATTCTTTAAAAATCAATAATTAATATAATTTTCCAATATTTCCCAATTTATCGGTATTTAATTATACCATATCATTAAAACTAAACTCCATACGTTAAAGATTCATAATATTTATTACTTATATTGTTTAATTTCCCAAAAATAATATTTTATTTTTCTGAAATGTTACAAAGCGTCCCAAGATTATTCTGCACTTTGAAAGTGTGGAATAAACCCCCCTCCAGAGACTTGGCCCCCATCCAGAGAGCCAAGTCTTGGGTCTCTGGTTGGGTACAAGTCATATTCCGCACTTTGAAAGTGCGGAATAGACTGGCCATCACATTCAGAGAGCTAAGACATTAGACTTGGCTTTCTGGTTTGGGGGCTAAGTCATATTCGGTACTTTGAAAGTGCGAAATAGATTGGAACCGACTTCCAGAGAGCCAAGACATCAGACTTGGCTCTTTGGATTGGGGCTCAAGTCTTACTCCGCACTTGCAAAGTGCGGAATAGACTAGAAACACCTCCAGCAACCAATCCTGAAACTCTTCGCCTTCTCGTTGGTTTCAACGCTTAATTTATTAATTTTTGCAACTAGATAAGCTGAATTAGACTTTAATTTTTGCACATTAAACCAAAAACCTACGGGCTAAAAGTTCAAACAAAAAACGGGTAGCACCCATTTTGTAAATTTTGAATAAATTCATGTATAATATCAATAAAATAAACACTACCCAACACGGGTGCCAACTTGACGCTAAACACAACGGAGACACAATCCACGTAAAATATACGATGCCTAAAGGCGAAGAACAACAAGCGGAACGCAATAAACTGTATATATAAATAAATACATACATCTCATGAAATTCGATAAAAATCAAATACAAAAGAGGGCATCACAACAAGCAAGACAAAACCCGTGGAATTCTAGATCGGCCAGGGCGGCGCTGAGATGGACCGGGTATATCCTCCGGTTGTGTGGCTGGTTATGAGGGTCCATAGCTCTAGAAGGACTAGATTCCCCTATGTGTCGGCGACGTTGATGTTGATAAGTCACGGTTACCGGTGCTCTAGGGGGTAGAGGAGGATCCAGACGTCGTATTGGACGGCGCTAGAAAAAACGACCGACTGATCTCCAAATGGTTTCGAACCCACTAGCTTATGTCGTATGTCCTCCTATGACGCTGTCCGCGACATTATAGACATGAAACAAGACGTCCACCTGTAACATAGATTAGTAAATATCTTAGATATATAATATTAAGGAATTACATAATAAAAAATATAAAACAACAACAAAGTGTTTATCATCTCATGCTCTACGGGTCCCTGCGGCTCATACATCACCTGTGGAGGAAACGTCGTTTGAATGTACCGCCGCATAATCCTCGAGTACCAGCCCTGGTAACCTTCCAGAGGTAAGGCGGATTTTTCTGGTGTATGACAAGCAGAGCTCGTGCATCTCATCGAACGATATAGATATGTCGATAAGCCCTCCAATCAACAGCTCTATCTCTCTGTGTGACACGATCAATAAGCTCTACCAGATCTGGGATGTGATGTACAAGCCCGAACTGTCGTAATACACGGTCGGGGACATGATATGCTACGATGCCGAAACAGGTAATAGGTGTCAGGGCACGCCAGATATCTGGAAACTGTAAACACAAATCCGGTAGAGCCTATAGATATGCACCTGTTCTGTCCTTTCACCCCTTCTCGTCCTTCATCCATAGCACCCTTGCTGGGTGGGAATATATATGGCCCACGATATTCCTCCCAGTATCGTTGATCTAGAACTGGGCTAAATAAAGGGTATACGATTCTCGATAGTATTGTGCGTAATACTTTCTACGGCATAAGATCTCGTATGATATGTTTGATCCCCTGAAGCTCGTGAACAAGCTGCCATCACATGTTTGCATAGAAGCATTTGTAGTAAAGGTAGATTACAACTACAGCGACATCCATTATCGTCTATACCGACATCATACGTAATTCAATCTTTATCTACCACTTCCCAACGATGCTTAGAAAATCGACGAAATTGGCAATGTCTCGCATCCGCATTTCTTTTAGCCAATATACTCTTATTTTTTTGGGTGAATCGTGTGTTCCATTTAGCCGCCTCTTTACGATGAGTGACGAAGTACGTGTTGAGTGAAAGTATGTCTTAGCATCTCTACTAGGTTTATACAAGCATCAAGTATGCAATTTAAAAAAATCTAGAGGTCTAAGCTATACTAACCTAGAATCGAACTAGAGAATTAGGGTTTCAAGTGTAAGTAAACAAGTTCTACACTAAGTGATAAGGGTTTACAACCTTAGTATACCGGTCCTTCACTTCTAAAGCTCCAAGTGGTAGTCCCTAGAACTCTTCCTTGACTCCACTTGGTGAAAGAAACGGGCTCGCTTCGTAGTCTTCGATGCCGAAGATGATCCACTTTGAATCTCTCCCACTCAAGCTCACTCTTCACTAATCAAAGTATTAGTGAAGCAAACAACCTATACTAAAGGGCTAGGATAGTGTAGGTTGATGAAGTAGGAGATTAGCTCACTCTAATTATTTTTCTCTTTTCTTTTTCTCACCTTAAGAATTTTCTAGAGAGCAAGAAGGAGGAGATGAACTTAGAATGACAGAGGAACCCATGAGGTGAAGTGATTAGATGAGAATGAGATAGTGATAAATATCAATGAATAATGCCAAAGGAGAAGTGATGAGTCATGGCTTCTCAAGGCTTCTACAAGCATCTCAATATCATGACACATTTTCTTTTCCTTTTAATTCATTAAATAAATCATTATCCACTCATCTCACTTCATGTGTGATTCTCATACATCCTAATTTTATGTATCATCAACCATGATACAATAAATAATACATATATTTATATATCACATATATATATGAATATGTATAAAGAGAAGAAAATCTTAAGTGAGCTAATATTAGTTAATATATATATATATATATATATAAAATATAAATATATATATCAAATTATTAAATCAACACTTGATTCAATAATCCGGTTATATCACATATAACCGACTAATTTCATATATATATGTATATCATATTATTAAATCAACAGTTGATTCAATAATCCGGTTATATCACATATAACCGTCTTATATTCAATACTAGTTTATATATATATATATATATATATCTCATTATTAAATCAATACTTGATTCAATAATCCGTCTATATCAAATATAATCCGGCTAATATCAAATATAAACAACCGATACATATATCATTGAATCAACATTTGATTCAATAATCCGGTTATATCACATATAACCTAATTGATATCAAATATTGCTAGATTAGAATACGGTATCATATACTCGTATTTAATCAAGCTCCTGCACATATCTCCATATGTGCCTTACTTCATTTCGCTTGAGCTAGAAACCTCTGTGTCGGACTCTAAAGACTCGTCAATACGTCAGCAGTAGGTAATGATCAAATCAGATACCCACAAGCTGTCAGTGGTACTAGCTGGACGTAACGGCTACTTAGGTATTGAACGAATACAAGATCAATAAGCAAACATGTCCAAACTGTTAGTGTATATGCCCTAAGGGCCATTATTGTATCATACTAGCTTGTATATTACTTAATGGAAGCTTGGAATATTCACAGTTATATTAACAGTCTTGCTAAACATGGTAGTATGCTACTTGGTTTATATCTATCTTAATATGTGTACGTATTGATAGAGCCCTTAGGATTTTGCTTGACTACCAGCGTTGTGATGGCAGTCACACTAGTGGGGGCTGGGTAGTCTACAAGCACATCCTTTTTCAGGTCCTTAGTCGTAGGATTATCAAGACAGGGCATCGATACTCCGGAGTAGACTAGTGTGTACGCTTCTCATCCCAGTTGGGGAGATGGTCTGTCTCACAGCCATCAGTACGTCGTACTGGAGATAGTATACAGGTGCTCGTTGGGTTACGGATACACTAGACAGGACTCGCAGGGAACTGTTGGTTGGTATTATACCCGTCGTCGGTTAACAGTTCCCAGGTGACATGAGTACAACATACTCCGCAGACTTGACACTGCTGCTTCTCCTCGAGTGTGTTCCCACTGTTCTTAGATTGCTACCTTACCACGGCTCAAAGGAGTCGTGCAAACAGGTAGCAGTTGGGTGCAGTCCCGAGCACTTGGAGGTAGTGGCGGTTAGACAGGATTCGTCTCTCCCGGTATTGGGAGTTGATATCGCGCTGTGTCTGGAGAGCCATTACGCAAAGTCCCTGGCCAGGGCAAGCGAGATTTACTGGTAGGTTTTCCAGTAGTTTCTCAAGGTGTAATGGGCTTCGCTCCGACACGACTTATACCGCTTTTAGGGGACTGACGCTTGCCGCCCCCTAGGCCCGATATGCGATAGTCCTAGACGAACAGACCGGACTGTACGGAGATTGTCACGTCAGGCTCAGTAGGAGTTCGGATGGGTTTCCTCATCGGCCTTCTTATCGACATCTACCTCGGGACCGTTACGTACAGCTAGTGCCGCTTGCGGTCTGTGGTTAAACCCACTGCCAGCGTAGTAGTCGAGTCTTTAGAGTCCCACACAGAGAGTTTTCCTGCTTCGGGCGAAACGATATAGAGGTCGTATGGTTTTACGACAGGGTTCGGACGCATACGTGTTTTTACGCACGTACGATGTTCGGACAGTTTTTACTAGCGGGCTTTGGTGTAAACCAGATTCTAGTATCGGATTATTGGATTTATACAGTCTAAAGTATTTCCGTGTTTTCACGGATAGGAGGGGCGTTCTCGTAAATTCTCGAGAAGCTTCTGGAAGGATGATGACTTGGAGGCTAAGGTGGCATTTGCATTAATTGATTTAATGACTCATGGTGTGATTCATACAAAGGAGTTAGTGTTACATTTAATGATAAGTGACTCATATGATGAATCACACAGAGTGAATAAATGAAGCATGGTTGATAAATCATTTGATTTATTCATTTAATAAATCATTATGCTTCATATATTCAAGATGAGATATTATTTCATTTCATTCTCACTCTCACCTTCTCTCTCCTCAAGCTCTCTCTCTTCAAACCCTAATCCTAACCTCTCATGTGTTGAGATCAAGGATTAGCAAGACTCATTAATCCATAATCATACTTTATATTCCCTAGGTGACTTTGATTAGCAATTAGAGTAACCTAGTTACCTCAAGATTAGAGGCAAAGCTTGGAGTAGAAGCTCTCGGGTGGATCGTCTATTATAAAGAGGAGGCCGACGAGGAGGTGGTTAACGAGAAGAAGAAGGACTTGGTTCATTAGGTATAATCTTCTTTCATAGTAGCTAATTACTCCTATGATAGTGTTAGTTATAGTTTAGTAAAGATCCTTTCGGTTAGTCGATGTTAGTTTAAAGAAAAAGATTGTTTTTCATATTTCCGCCTCCCCACAATTCGTGGGGTGTACAACGTCGACTTACAGTGGTATCAGAGCCTCGCTAAACAATAATTAACTTGTTACCAAAGTCGTTAGAAATTCAATCGCAAAACGAACCTGAAAAACATCAAATTGACCAAGTTTCTGTCGATTTTAAAACGGGGTCTAAAAATTTTTCAGGGACCCTTAAAATTACATGCAGGAAAATATAAGAATACTGGAGAAATTTGGGTTCCTGAATCGTCCAAACAGCCGCGGAACCGCGGCCGATCCAAGCGATCCTCCGTGGATCCGCGGTCGAGTTGAAGCCGATTCACCCTAAAATTCCCCAGTAACTCTTCTGTGATGTTTTTGTTCTTTCTGGAATGTTTTGTTTCTGCTCATGTCTCAGGTGCACAGAGAAGTTTTTGGAGTAGAATCAATTGTGTTTGCTTGATCGAAATTCTATGATGTTTGGCTAATAAGATTATATTTGTGATTTGTATAATGTGTTCGTAAACCTCCCCTAACTGCTAGTATATCGGTTGGCAGGGGGTTGCACATTTCTGTAATGATTATACTGTTTGTGTTTATGAACTTGATTGGATCGTTGTGATGATTAGCCGGGGTTTGAGATGGGTTTTTATATTCATCCATTCGATGTAAATTGTAATATGATGTAATATTCTTTTGCGGGGCATATCCAGGTTGCGGTTGTAGCTACCGTTGTATTATTTCATTTATTGTTTTTCCTCCTAGGATAGACCCAAGGTGGGGTGCACAAACTACCGGGTACTTTGAAGTGTTTAGTGGCCTACTCACATTGTTGAGGGAGACCGCTTCACTTTGGGTACTTGGCGGGTAGTTTGCCGTACCCGTAGGGGTCTAGGGTGGGGTAATGGCTATTCATCACAACTGTGTAATCCGTCTTTCGTTGCAGGCTCAAAGGAAACGCGGATTGCTTGTATATCCAATAAAGTTCATCTGTGATCTAGAATGCCTATTATTGCGTCTGACGAATGTACAATATCTATATATGATAGATATTTATACGTCACTTATGTTTTACACCCGCGCTAGCCCAGCCCCCGCTCTGTCGTTAGTTAAGTAACCTAACGGGTGATGACGGGACCCAGTGGTGAATGCGGATGGCATAAGAGGACGTTGTATTTTCGTTGTTTTCTGCAATGATAGGTTAATTGATGGGACGCATTATAATAATGCAAAGAAAATAAACCAAAGTTGAATCGTTGGAACAGTTTAAAAGAAACCACTCGGTTATTTTTAAAACAGAAGATATTTTTAATTGCGGAGCTTTAACCACTCCTTTTAAACGCTATCAGGTTCCTTCGGTCATATCAAGTTCACTACGTTCACGGTTTCGCCAAAACCATTCGTAGCCCTCCGTCATTTCATTTGGGTATCCAGTAGTATTCAAGCTATGCATTTTGACCTAACGCCAAGGCATAGTGTTTGGTAGCTGCTGGGTATTCATTTGTTGCATAGATAGATGAGTTAGTTTGGGACAGTCGTATTACCATTTGGCCCACGTCAGGGGTATGTACGGATGGGTTCAAATTAACAAGATAATGATGGGTAGAACTTAACATGTGACTTATGACATTTTGACCTAACGCCAAGGTCATAAGAGCATAGGGCAAAAATTTATATCGGGAATTTCTAAAGAAACTGAAATTTGCAAAGAGATGCATACCATTTTGAGTTTGATGAATGTTGGTAGGATTCCTTCAACATTATCACACGATGATATTTGGATCCCGATCCTACTGTGAGTATATGCTACTCATCAAGAGATTCATCACTTAACGATCAATGCTATAAACCAAGTAGGTGCCGAGAAAGGTGTCAGCGGGGCTACGCCCCCAGAGAAAAGAAGTTATTTAATTAAGGAACTTCGCGAAAGCGTTGGAAAACCTCCCTCAAAGTACCGACACCGGTCTAGCTGAACGGTTAAGCAAGTATTGTACGGTGAGAATAGTCCTGGCTAGTTCTTCCTTTTTGGTTTGAGGAGGGATTCGAGAAACAGTGGGAGCCATCCAGTTTAGATAAACTAAAAACCACTCTAAACTTGCAAGAGCATCATGCTAAAGTGTTCCCTCTCTCTCTCATTGCAGCGACCCAAAACATGACTGGCCTTAAGTTACTATTAGAGAAAAATATATTGACAGGGCCAAACTATAAAGATTGGCTGCGGAATGTCAAAATGGCTTTGACTTATGACAAATTGGGGTATGTCCTTACCACTAAGGCACCTACTGTCCCTGGTCTAAAATCCAGTATTGCGGATAAGGAAATCCACAAGACCTGGGAGTTAGATTGCGCGAAGGCCAAGTGCATCGTGCTTGCCTCGATGAATAATGAACATCAGAGGAGGCATGAGGATATGGATCTTGATTCCATATTTCTCCATACAAAGGAACTTTATGGAGAGCAATCTCGTATAGCAAGATACGAGACCTCGAAGAACTTGTTTCAGTCGAGGATGGCCGTCGGATCATCTGTAGGAGAACAGGTCCTAAAGATGATTGGCTATATAGAAGAGCTCGCGGATCTCGGGACGACTTTGGAGAACGAGCTCTATACAGACTTGGTTCTTCAGTCCTTTCCTTCCACCTATGCCCAGTTTATTATGAATTTCAACATTCAAGGAAAAGAAGTTGATCTTCCAGAACTCCTTAACATATTGAGGAGTGCAGAGGGCACCTTGCAGAAGGCAAGGGAAACACCCGCTATGTTTGTTCGCGGTACTTCTTCTTCCGGGTCCAAGGCTAGGGCCAAAAGAAGGAAGAATAAGGCCGCCACCAAACCTAAAGGAGGTGTCTGTAAGGTGGGAGTGAAGGGAAAGAAAAAGATTGCGGTGCCAGTAGTGGCAAAGGATGAGTGCTTCCACTGTCATAGGAAAGGGCACTGGAAGAAAGATTGCAAGGCTTGGATTGGCAAGAACTAGGAACCGAAGCAAGCTGTGGCTTCGACTTTAGGTGTGTTTGTAATTTAGAATTGTCTGTCAATCAACTCTACTTCCTGGGTATTGGATACCGGATCAGGATCTCATATATGCAATTCATTGCAGGCACTGAGAAACCGTAGAGTGCTGCAGGTTGGTGATATGACCCTGAAGGTTGCTAACGGAGCTAGCATGGGAGCTGTGTCCGTAGGGGATTATCACCTTGGATTGACGAGTGGACATATTTTGGTTTTGCATAACTGTTTTTGTGTACCTAGTTTAACGTGTAATATCATATCAGTTTCCTTGTTATCAAAAGAAGCTTATGATTTCACGTTTGTAAGCGATGTTAATATCCACCTAAATCATGGTTTGATTGGGTCTGGTACGCTGGATAACGGTATATATGTCTTAAACCAATTACAGATTTTCAATGTCCAGAACACACTAAAAAGAAAGTCTCCAGATTTAAATAAAGCTTTTTTATGGCATTGTAGACTAGGTCACATCAATGAGACAAGGTTAACTAAGTTACATAGAGAAGGATATTTGGATTCATTCGAATATCAATCTTATGCCACTTGTCAATCATGTCTCAAAGGAAAGATGACAAAGACTCCATTCACTGGACATGGAATAAGAGCGAGCGAGCTTTTAGGACTCATACATAGCGATGTATGTGGTCTAATGTCTACACATGCAAGAGGTGGTTTTTCCTATTTCATTACTTTTACGGATGATTACTCTAGGTACGGATTCATTTTCTTGATGAAACATAAATCCGAGGCTTTTGAGAAATTCCAAGAGTATAAGAATGAAGTAGAAAACCAAACCGGCAAAAGTATCAAGACACCGAGATCTGATCGAGGTGGTGAATACTTAAGTGCCGAGTTCCTAGGTTACCTAAAAGAGAAAGGAATTCTCTCTCAGCTTACTCCTCTATACACTCTACAGCATAACGGTGTATCGGAGAGACGGAATCGAACCTTATTGGATATGGTACATTCCATGATGAGTAATGCTAAGTTACCGTGATCTTTCTGGGGTTATGCGCTAGAATCAGTGGCATATCTTTTGAACAGAGCTCCTTCCAAGACTGCGCCTACCACGCCATATCAGATATGGAGTGGGAAGAAACCCTATCTTCAGTATCTAAAGATATGGGGATGTCCAGCTTTTGTTAAAAAGCAGCATGCGGGCAAACTCGAGGCACGATCAGTACTGTGTAAGTTTGTAGGATATCCAAAGAACTCCACGGGGTATTCCTTCTATTACGCAGAGGAACAAAAGGTTTTTGTTTCTCGTAATGCCCATTTTCTAGAACATCGGTTTTTAGAAAAGGAAACAAGTGGGAGCGCAATAGAACTGGAAGAAATTCCAGAACCACAAACTACTACTGAAAGTTTGGTAGAACCAGTAGTTCAAGAAGAACAGGACATTCCTGCACCCCTCCGCAGGAGTAGTAGGCCGTCTCATCCGCCTGAGAGATACTACGGTTTTCTCATAGATGGGGATGGAGAGGATTGCGTCATTGATGATGATGAACCTACTAGCTTCCAGCAGGCCATCCAGAGCGGCGACTCGATACGATGGCTAGATGCAATACGGACCGAAATGGAGTCCATGTACACCAACAAAGTGTAGACTTTGGACTTTGCTCCAGATGGGGTAAAACCCATAGGATGCAAATGGATCTTCAAGAAAAAGATTGGTGTAGATGGACAGGTGGAAACCTATAAGGCTAGACTTGTTGCAAAGGGTTTTCATCAAAGACCTAGTTTGGACTATGACGAAACTTTTTCTCCAGTGGCTATGCTCAAATCCATTCGGGTCCTTCTTGCTATTTCCGCCTTCCATGATAATGAGATCTGGCAGATGGACGTAAAGACGGCTTTTCTAAATGGTAATTTGTATGAGTGCGTTTATATGGATCAGCCAGAAGGCTTCAATCAGAGTGGGAGTAGCGGGAAAGTGTGCAAGTTGCTTAAGTCCATTTATAGACTAAAGCAAGCATCGCGGAGTTGGAACATCTGTTTTGATGAAACGGTCAAAGAATATGACTTTATCAAAAATCCAGATGAACCATGTATATATAGTAAAATTGTAGCACGAACTGTCGTATTCCTCGTCTTGTACGTGGATGACATTTTATTGATAGGAAATGACATTTCTATGCTACAATATGTCAAAGGATTCTTGTCACACAGGTTCTCCATGAAAGACCTGGGTGATGCCTCTTACATTCCGGGGATCCGGATCTATCGTGATAGATCCAAGAGGATGTTGGGACTTTCGCAGTCTAGGTATATCAACACTATACTGAAAAGATTCAATATGGAAGATTCTAAGCGCGGTAATCTATCGGCTTGTCACGGAATCACCCTATCTAAAGAGATGTCTCCCAAGACTGATTTGGAAAGAGAACGCATGTCTATTATACCCTACGCATCTGCGGTAGGCTCTATAAAGTATGCGATGTTGTGCACCAGACCAGATGTAGCTTACGCACTGAGCGTGGTAAGCTGGTATCAGTCAGACCCAGGGGAGAAGCTCTGGATAGCAGTAAAGAACATTCTCAAGTATCTGAGAAGAACTAAGGAGATGTTCTTGGTTTACGGCGGAAAAGACCTCAAGATCGAGGCCTTTGCTGATTCTGGCTTCCAGAGTGATAAGGATGACTCCAAGTCCATGTCAGGTTATGTCTTTACCCTCAATGGAGGGGCGGTGTGCTGGAAGAGTTCCAAGCAGGACACCATTGCTGACTCGACGATGGAAGCGGAGTATATTGCTGCTTGCGATGCCGCAAAAGAAGCGGTCTGGATGAAGAAGTTCCTAACAGAACTTCAGGTGGTTCTTACCATTGTTGATCCAATACCGCTGTATTGCGACAACAACGGAGCTATAGCTTTAGCAAAGGAACCCAGGTCCCATCAGAAATCCAGACACATCTTAAGGCGGTATCACCTGATCATGGAGATCATAGATCGCCGGGAGATCGAGGTCCAGAGAGTTGCTACAGAGGAGAACACTGCTGATCCATTCACAAAGGCCTTACCTCAGATTCAGTTCGAGAGGCTACTTGAGATGATCGGTCTTCGATATGCCAGTACATGGCCCTAGTGCAAGTGGGAGATTGTTAGTGTATATGCCCTAGGGGCCATTATTGTATCATACTAGCTTGTGTATTACTTAATGGAAGCTTGGGATATTCACAGTTATATTAACAGTCTTGCTAAACATGGTAGTATGCTACTTGGTTTATATCTATCTTAATATGTGTGTACGTATTGATAGAGCCCTTAGGATCTTGCTTGACTACCAGCGTTGTGATGGCAGTCACACTAGTGGGGGCTGGGTAGTCTACAAGCATATCCTTTTTCAGGTCCTTAGTCGTAGGATTATCGAGATAGGGCATCGATACTCCGGAGTAGACTAGTGTGTATGCTTCTCATCCCAGTTGGGGAGATGGTCTATCTCACAGCCATCAGTACGTCGTACTGGAGATAGTATACAGGTGCTCGTTGGGTTACGGGTACACCAGACAGGACTCGCAGGGAACTGTTGGTTGGTATTATACCCGTCGTCAGTTAACAGTTCCCAAGTGACATGAGTACAGCATAGTCCGCAGACTTGACACTGCTGCTTTGCCTCGAGTGTGTTCCCACTGTTCTTAGATTGCTACCCTACCACGGCTTAAAGGAGTCGTGCAAACAGGTAGCAGTTGGGTGCAGTCCCGAGCACTTGGAGGCAGTGGCGGTTAGACAGGATTCGTCTCTCCCGGTATTGGGAGTTGATATCGCGCTGTGTCTGGAGAGCCATTACGCAAAGTCCCTGGCCAGGGCAAGCGAGATTTACTGGTAGGTTTTCCAGTAGTTTTTCAAGGTGTAATGGGCTTCGCACCGACACGACTTATACCGTTTTTAGGGGACTGACGCTTGCTACCCCTAGGTCCGATATGAGATAGTCCTAGATGAACAGACCGGACTGTACGGAGATTGTCACATCAGGCTCAGTAGGAGTTCGGATGGGTTTTCTCATCGGCCTTCTTATCGATATCTACCTAGGGACCGTTATGTACAGCTAGTGCCGCTTGCGGTCTGTGGTTAAACCCACTGCCAGCGTAGTAGTCAAGTCTTTAGAGTCCCACACAGAGAGTTTCCCTGCTTCGGGCGAAACGATATAGAGGTCGTATGGTTTTACGACAGGGTTCGGACGCATACGTGTTTTTACGCACGTACGATGTTCGGACAGTTTTTACTAGCGGGCTTTGGTTTAAGCTAGATTCTAATATCGGATTATTGGATTTATACAGTCTAAAGTATTTCCGTGTTTTCACGGATAGGAGGGGCGTTCTCGTAAATTCTCGAGAAGCTTCTGGAAGGATGATGACTTGGAGGCTAATGTGGCATTTGCATTAAATGATTTAATGACTCATGGTGTGATTCATACAAAGGAGTTAGTGTTGCATTTAATGATAAGTGACTCATGTGATGAATCACACAAAGTGAATAAATGAAGCATGGTTGATAAATCATTTGATTTATTCATTTAATAAATCATTATGCTTCATATATTCAAGATGAGATATTATTTCATTTCATTCTCACTCTCATCTTCTCTCTCCTCAAGCTCTCTCTCTTCAAACCCTAATCCTAACCTCTCATGTGTTGAGATCAAGGATTAGCAAGACTCATTAATCCATAATCATACTATATATTCCCTAGGTGACTTTGATTAGCAATTAGAGTAACCTAGTTACCTCAAGATTAGAGGCAAAGCTTGGAGTAGAAGCTCTCGGGTGGATCGTCTATCATAAAGAGGAGACCGACGAGGAGGTGGTTAACGAGAAGAAGAAGGACTTGGTTCATTAGGTATAATCTTCTTTCATAGTAGCTAATTACTCTTATGATAGTGTTAGTTATAGTTTGTAAGTCCACGTTGCCCACCCCAGTGCTTGCGGGGAGGCGGAAACCGGAATAAAAATCGGATTTTTATCGAACTAGGCAACATGGACTAACTAAAGGAGGATCTTTGCTAAACAAAAACTAACTACAAAGCTAACTAGTCTTAGCTACATGGAAGAAAGGTTATACCTTGGGCTTTATGTCCTTCTCTCCTTACTCCTTGGAGTGAAAGAAAGTGTTCACCTTGTCGCCTTCTCTAGTCGAAGAAGGATCCATCCGAGAGCCTCAACCTTTGGCTTCAACTTCAAACTAGAAGTAACTAAGGTGCTACAAGTGCTAATCCTAGAACCTTAGATGAGAGTAGAGATTACTTTAGAGAGGTTTATCTCAAGCTCATGTGTTTCTCAACTCATGAGAGGGGAGAGCTTGAGAGAGAGGAAGAGGAGGAGAGAGAATCTATATGATAGAATGAGAGAAATAGTGAACCATTCTCTCATATATGTGTGAATTATGTAAATTAGATAATTAGCTAGATAATTGTCATGGTTAATCAAGACTTGACCATTATCATTTCACATTAAATGTAAATTGCAAGGATCAAAGTGCATCTTTTATATGGAATGATGATGGTCAACATGTCAACCTAAGTCAACAAGTCAAGATAGGTCAAATGGTAAACAACCCTAACCATGCACAATTATATTTAACTAATATCAATTAATCATAATACACACATAAGCATTAGGGTTAAGAAAATGACAATGGTCATTAACCCTAATCAAAGTCCTCTCCCTCCGTCTCAGTCAACTGTGCATATGCATCCGCATCCGTGATCTGAGGAACACGAATACAATGAGATAAAACCAATCCCAAATCATATGCTCGGATCCGGCTTAAACCAAAGCCCGCTAGTATAAGCTGTCCGGACAGCAAACGTGCACAAGTGCGTGGATGTGAACGAACCCTGTCGCAAAACCATGCGACCTCTACTCATTTTGCCTAAAGGCGAATAACTCTCTGTGTGGGACTCTAAAGACTCGACACTATGCTGGCAGTGGGTTTAACCATAGACCGCAAATGGCACTAGCTGTACGTAACGGTCCCCAGGTAGATGCCGATAAGAAGACTGACGAGGTGAACCCATCTGAACTCCTACTGAGCCTGAATGTGACAGTCTCCGTACAGTTCGGTCTGTTCGTCTGATACATCGCATGGCGGGCCTAGGGGGCGGTAAACGTCAATCCCCTAATAGCGGTACAAGTCGTGTCGGAGTGTAGCCCAGAACACCCTGGGATAACACTGGATACCTACCAGTATATCTCGCTTGCCCTGGCCAGGGACTACTTGTGTAATGGCTCTCCTAGACACAGCGCGATGTCAACCTCCAATACCGGGAGAGACGAATCCTGTCTAACCGTCACTGCCTCCAAGTGCTTCGGGACTGCACCTAACTACTATCTGTTTGCACGACTCCTTTGAGCCGTGGTAGGGTAGTAATCAAAGTGCAGTGGGAACACACTCGAGGCTAAGTGACAGTGTCAAGTCAGCGGACTAAGCTGTACTCATGTCAACAGGGAACTGATAACTGACGATAGGTATAATACCAACCAACAGTTCCCGACGAGTCCTGTCCAGTGTACTCGTAACCTAACGAGCACCCGCATACTATCTCAAGTACGACGTACTGACGGCTGTGGGACAGACCGTCTCCCCCACTGGGATGAGAAGCGCATACGCTAGTCTACTCCGGAGTATCGATGCCCTGTCTCGATAGTCCAACGATTAGGGACCTGTATAAGGATGTGCTTATGGATTACCCAGCCCCTACGAGTGTGACTGCCATCACAACGCTGGTAATCAAGCAAAGATCCTAAGGGCTCTACTAATATGTATAAGCGATATGCTAAAAGAAACACATGCACATATTGAAGTAGAGACAAACCAAGTAGTATACTACCATTTTGAGCAAGATTGTATATACAACTGTGAATATCCGAAGCTTCCATTAAGTAATATACAAGCTACTATGATACAGTAATGGCCTCTAGGGCATATACACTAACAATCTCCCACTTGCACTAAGGCCATGTACTGGCGTATCGAAGACCTATCATCTCGATCAGCCGCTCGAACTGAGTCTAGGGTAGGGCCTTCGTGAGTGGATCTGCAGTGTTATTCTCCGTATTTACTCTCTTCACCTCGATCTCCCGGCGATCTACGATCTCCCTGATCAGGTGGAACCGCCTCAAAATGTGCCTGGACTTCTGATGGGACCTGGGTTCCTTCGCTAAAGCTATAGCGCCGTTGTTGTCACAATACAACGGTATTGGATCAATAATGGTAGGAACCACCTGAAGCTCCATAAGGAACTTCTTCATCCAGACAGCTTCCTTTGCGGCATCGCAAGCAGCTATGTACTCCGCTTCCACAGTTGAGTCTGCAACGGTCTCCTGCTTGGATCTCTTCTAGCAAACCGCCCCTCCATTGAGGGTAATGACATAACCCGACATGGACTTGGAGTCATCCTTGTCACTTTGGAAGCTGGAGTCAGCAAAGTCCTCGAGCTGGAGGTCTTTTCTGCCATACACCAAGAACATCTCCTTAGTCCTTCTTAGGTACTTGAGAATGTTCTTTACCGCTATCCAGTGTTTCTCCCCTGGGTTCGACTGATACCGGCTTACAACGCTTAATGCGTATGCTATATCTGGTCTGGTACATAACATCACACACATTATAGAGCCTACCGCAGAAGCGTAGGGTATAATAGACATGCGATCCCTTTCCAAATCAGTCTTGGGAGACATCTCTTTGGAGAGGGTGATCCCGTGACAAGCCGGTAAATTACCGCGTTTGGAATCTTCCATACTGAATCTTTTCAGTATGGTGTCGATGTACCTTGACTGTGAAAGTCCCAACATCCTCTTAGATCTATCACGACAGATCTGGATCCCCAGAATGTAGTTGGCATCGCCCAGGTCCTTCATGGAGAACCTCTGCGACAAGAATCCTTTGACTGACTATAGCATAGGAATATCATTTCCTATTAGGAGAATGTCATCCACGTACAAGACGAGGAATACCACAGTTCTCCCTACAATCTTACTGTAAATGCATGGTTCATCTGGGTTTTTGATAAAGCCAAATTCCTTGACCGTCTCATCAAAACAGATGTTCCAACTCCGCGATGCCTGCTTTAGTCCATAAATGGACTTGAGCAACTTGCACACCTTTCCGCTGCTCCCACTCTGAATGAAACCCTCTGGCTGGTCCATATAGACACACTCCTCTAAATGTCCATTTAGAAAAGCGGTCTTTACGTCCATCTGCCAAATCTCATAATCGTGGAAGGCAGCAATGGCAAGAAGGATCCGAATGGATTTTAGCATAGCCACTGGAGAAAAGGTCTCGTCATAGTCCAAACCAGGTCTTTGACGAAAACCCTTTGCAACAAGTCTAGCTTTATAGGTCTTAACCTGCCCATCTACACCAATCTTCTTTCTGAAGATCCATTTGCAGCCTACGGGTTTTACCCCTTCTGGAGCAAAGTCCAAAGTCCAAACTTTGTTGGTGTACATGGACTCCATCTCGGCCCGCATTGCATCCAGCCATTTTACCGAGTCGCCGCTCTGAATGGCTTGCTGGAAGCTAGTAGGCTCACCATAATCCATAGTGCAATCCTCTCTATCCCCGTCTATGAGAAAACCGTAGTATCTCTCGGGCGGATGAGACTGCCTACTACTCCTGCGGAGTGGCGTAGGGATGTCCGGTTCTCTTGAATCTTCTGGCTCTTCCAAACTTTCAGTAATAGCTTGTGGTTCTGGAGTTTCCTCCAGTTCTACTATGCTCCCACTTGCTTCTTTTTCTAAAAACTGATGTTCCAGAAAGTGGGCATGACGAGAAACAAAAACCTTTTGTTCCTCTGCGTAATAGAAAAAATACCCCCTGGAGTTCTTTGGGTATCCCACAAACTTACACAGTACTGAGCGTGCCTCGAGCTTGTCCGCATGATGCTTTTTTACAAAAGCTGGACATCCCCATATCTTCAGATACTTAAGACAGGGTTTCTTCCTACACCATATCTGATATGGTGTGGTAGGCACAGTCTTGGAGGGAACCTTGTTCAAAAGATATGCAGCTGATTCTAGTGCATAACCCCAGAAGGATCGCGGCAACTCAGCCTTACTCATCATGGATCGAACCATATCCAATAGGGTTCGATTCCTCCTTTCCGATACACCGTTGTGTTGTGGTGTGTATGGAGGAGTAAGCTGAGAGAGAATTCCATTCTCTTTTATGTAGCCCAGAAACTCGGCACTTAAGTATTCACCACCTCGATCAGATCTCAGTGTCTTGATACTTTTGCCTGTTTGTTTTTCAACTTCATTCTTGTATTCCCGAAATTTCTCAAAGGCCTCGGATTTGTGCTTCATTTAGAAGACATGCCCATACCTAGAGAAATCATCTGTGAAAGTAATGAAGTATGAATAACCACTTCGCGCATGTGTAGACATTGGACCACACACGTCACTGTGTATGAGTCCCAAGAGCTCGCTCGCTCTTTCTCCGTGTCCAGTGAACGGAGTCTTTGTCATCTTTCCCATGAAACAAGATTCACAAGTGGCATAAGACTGGTACTCGAACGGATCCAAGTATCCTTCTTTATTGTCACGACCAACTTTGTCACGACCCGAAAGAGCACGTGACTGGCCCTTGAACCATATGAAGTCTATAGGACCCCATCTGATCCAAGTAAGCCAAAAGCCCAGAAATCTAAAACCATTTAAAGAGTAAATAAGGAAAACTGGTTTTTAAGAAGTAAAGAAATCGTGTTTCAAAAATCCAAGTTTTTAAATAACTAAGCCGAATATGTATTTTTAAAATGTGTAAGCTTTCCTGAAAATTTCGGCAGAGTTTCCTTTGTAAAAACTGGCCCCGAACGGGGTACAACAAGAATAATATATATGAGATGATAAAAGGCATCCCCAAGCGGGAGCTAGCTCTTCGTCAATCGACGGTCACAACCACGCAAGCAATAATATACAACGCCAAAGGGCGAGGATCAAAACCCAAAAAGAAACTCAAAACAACCAGAAACCGTAATACTACAAACGCGACTCTAAGGTCGAAATAATACAACACTGTTTTCTAAGTCTGAAACAATATACAAGTTTTGGTTGATGGAAATTCTAGATACAATAAATAATACATGAACAATGGCGGTTCTGATACAAAAGAACCCACCTAACCAAGCAAGTCACCCCTAAGGAAGCAGTGTGCCAGAAATGCCGCTATGGAATCTGTACGGCAACCTGCAAGAACTGGGGCACAACGGGGGTGAGTTGCCAACTCGTGAATAGAAAAATATCTACAAGCAGAGATCGAATGCATGACCCATCCTAGGTCAATACGATCAGATATAAATAAACCTCAATATGAATATATGTGAAGCATGCTAAACTGGCAATGTAATCTCTATACATGAGTGTAGTGCCAAGTGCTCGTGCCGGTGCCTCAGGTAAAAGCATATCATAAATATGAGGTATGATCAAAGTAATCAAATCTGCACACACGTGGATCCCGTCCACTCGTCACCCACTGACAATAACCACCATGCATGTAAATATCATAAATCATGTGCATGGGAAATAATATGAGGATATAAACCATCTGTGTCCCTCGCGACACGTCAAAATCATGGAACCGGAGTGCCCAGCATCGACACTCGAAAACATCATGAAAACTGTACCCAGCATCGGCACGTAAATCCTCATATATCGGGCTCCGTCAGTCCGGATCGGCCCGCGGGCTCTGTCTGCGGTATCGGCCCTCGGCCCCGGCAGTATGCCCATATCCATCTATCGACACTGGTCAGTATCCTCCGGATAACCGCCAGGTCCAACCAATCACCGGTAGGTACTCGCCCGCCTCCAGGCTCAATCGGCAAAGCTCATCGATCATCTTGCCGAGGGGAACCATACCGGGTCCACCATGTACCCGCAATCGGCTCGTCCACTCCTCGATTCGGGTTTCACATGTCGCTCTCAGCACCGAGAAAACACATGGTGGACGCACTGAAATATCATATCAAGGGTAACCGGGTTTTTAAAGCAATGACATATTCTCTTTTTAAATACCCACGGTTCCCAAATCCAGAAATATCATAGAAACAACATATCTCAATGCGTATAATCAGAAAGCATGATGTATGCGACATGTAAAAGAAATGTAAGCATATCATTATGTCATGCAAGGATCATATACTGAATGCAATAGTACTACAGTGTAGTGACATGGCAATTATCGATGATGAAGTGTGTGAGCCGGCAAACAAGTGTACGTGGAACATACGCATCATCGATAATTGTGCTGGTGTCCTAGCAGCATGACTGAAATATATCAACAATATAAGCGATGCAATGCAAACAGCATGAACGTGCGGAATCGAGTAATCAACGCAACAGTAGGCAATAATTATATCATGCAACCTTGCCTTTTTAAATAAGACGAATCAGGGCTTTTGGTAAAATAAGGGCTACGGTGTTTTAAGAAAAGACGCGTTGTTTGAAAATATCCGTACAAACCTTTTTTGCCTATCTTTAAAATATCCCCGATTCGTTAGTTTTGAAATAGGTATGATTCGGGTCTAGCCTAACGCCTACTATGCGAACTACGAACCCGACAATCAAGCCAATAGAGAGGGGTATGGAAACCACCTAAATCTGAGTCGATATCACAATATCTCATCACATGACAGGCATCACTATCATCAAATCACATCTCCAATACGAACTCTGTCATGTCGCCAAATCTCACGGTCTCAATCGCATTTCATCGACTCATCTCAATCCCACGTATCATCCTCAAAACTCGTATCTGAACACATAGTCCCATACCCATGTGTAGATATACACACCATCATAAGCGCACAGATAAATGAAAGAATGCATGCAAGTATATGTGTATGTGTATGTGTATGTGTGCAACCCCTACTCTAGGGTTTCGCACTAAACTAAACCAAAACATTCTTATCACCAATAATACCATTATCACCATCAATAATCCTAAACAACACATAATAAATATATGTGTGTATACGTATTCGTATACATCACCACGGACTGCGGGGGTGCTATACGCCATCCACCCGACTTCTCCCCGTAGATATAAATCTACTCACCTTGCTTCTCATGTGTCGGTGTCGATGTCGCCATCTTCATCTTCTTTGCCTCACATCTCGTAGGGTACCTACAAGTATTGTTAGTTATATGTATGCCCTAGAGGCCATTACTATACATAGGATGTATATTGTAGTGGATGCTGGGACATATATAGGGAGGACTTTCTTGCTCGACATGATAGTATGCTATCTGGTTGATCTTTACCTTAACGTGTACACTGATTGTCTCCCTGTTACATGTTGGTAAAGCCCTTAGGATCTGTACTTGACTACCTGAACTGTGATGCAGATCATACTAGTGGGGACATGGTAGTCCATAAGTACATCCTTCAAAGTCCCTAGTCGTGGGTGTATCGAGACGGGGCATCGATATACCAGAGTAGACTAGCGTATACCTTCTCGATCCATACAGATGGGCGATGGATGATCCCATATCCATTGGTGTTTGACATCAGAGATGATATACGGGTGCTCAATAGAGACTGGGTACACTGGACGGACTCGCCGAGAACTCCCAGATGGTATTATACCTCACGTCAGATGGCAGTTCTCTGGTGACACTGGTACAGAGTAGTCTGTTGACCCGAGATCGTCATAGAGTCTTGTGTGGTTCCCACTGTGCTTTGATTTCCATCTTACCACGTCCAAGAGGGCGTGCAAAACGGTGGTTTTTGGGTACAGTCCCGAGTCACATGGAGGCAATGAGCGATAGGAGGGGATTCGTCTCTCCCGGTATAGGGAGTTGATGTTGCACTGTGTTCGATTGGCTATAACGGGAAATCCCTGGCCAGGGTTGCAGAGATTTACTGGTAAGTGTTACCAGTAGTTTCTCGAAC
The DNA here is from genome assembly GCA_030015575.1 of Agapanthus africanus. NCBI lineage: Eukaryota > Viridiplantae > Streptophyta > Magnoliopsida > Asparagales > Amaryllidaceae > Agapanthus > Agapanthus africanus. Next base: position 259,866,662 of record CM057350.1, read on the forward strand.
AGTTATAGACCTCGTATCGACACGACTTATCGAGCTATTGGGGTCTGACGTTTACCACCCCTAGGCGAGATATGCGACATATCAGACGATCAGACCGGACTGTACGGTAGTGTTGCTGGTTGGATTCACTGGAGTGTGAGCGGGCTTGCTCGTCGATCTTCAGATCGCTCAATACCCGGGTGGCCGTTACGTTTAGCAGACCGCTTGCGGCTTGTGGGTGTTTGATATGATCATCACCTGCTGCCGGCGTATTGACGAGTCTTTAGAGTCCTACACAGAGGTTTCCTGGCTCAAGCGAAACGAAATAGGAGCGCATATGAGATATGTGCGGGACCGAGAATGATACCAGTATGTGATACTGTATTTGATTCTCGCGATATGTGACATCGATCGGTTATATGCGATATAGCCGGGTTATCGGATCAAGTGTTGATTCGATAAGTTGTTACTGTTGATATTAGTCGGTTATATGCGATATGACCGGATCGTTAAATCAAGTGTTGATTTAATGATTTAATGCATAATTATATATTTGATATATTACTTTGCATTAACTAGTATCGGTTCACTTTAAATGGATTTTCTCACTCGGATGTGCGCATTGTATATGCGATATACTTTTGTGCACTTGTTTGTATCATGTTTGATGATACATGATAGTTTGGTTAAGTGTAAAGAATTAATCTCTGGTTAAGTAAATGGTTAGGGTTTTATTTATTTATTCATTCTTTTATCTATTTCTTTTTGGATGAAAAGAATGAGAAAAGAAAAACAAATGGTTGCTTTCTTAGAAGCTTCTTCAAGCTTCATGCTACTTTGACCAAAGCAACCATTCTTGTCTTCTTCTCTAACCCTAACCATTCCACCTAACTAAAGTTAATTCTCTACACTTTACCATGGTTCTAATATGATAAGTATTCATTTCTTTTCATAATTTTTAATTAACTTATCATAACAATTAGCTTCTTCTTCTTCATCTTCTTCAAAGAAGAAAAGCTTTCTTCATCAATGGTGGATTGATGAAACAAGTGAGAAATCCAATTCTAAAGTCTACCCACTTCCTATTTCTTCATCCTCTACCTCTTGCCAAGTAGTAGAGTGTGTTTTCTTCACAAGTTTCTTGACTTGGTGAAGTCGGAGCTTGATTTAGCGATGCCTCGACGTAGATCATCTTCGGCATGGACATCGATGACCTAGCCCGTCCATTCTCCGATGAAGCCGACGCTAGATCCCGGGACTTGTTATGGACAGCGAGGAGACTTCATTGCGGAGCTATGGAGGTGGAGAACCGGATCTACAAAGGTTGTATTTCCGTATCTTTTAGTTAAGTGTTAACTAGTTTCTTGTTTCGCCTAAATATCTAGCCAACGATCCGTAGTCGGGTCTCTCGGCACCTAGATTTTTTGAAATTGGCATGGTTGATGCCTTGTGAGACCTCATTAGGGTGCCTAGGAACCCTACAGTGGTATCAGAGCCTAGCTAGAGCCTTAGGCGAAGTTTAGACGGAATTTGAAACCCGAACGAACCCGAAATCGAACTCCAAAATAGCTTTCTGTCCTTTTTCTAAAATCTGGGATTTTTAAAAATTAAAAATATGCAGAAAATCAAGCAGGGTTTTCTAGGAATTACTGTAAATTTCGTGGACCTAATTCAACTATTCCACCGCGGTTCCGCGGCATGATCAAGGCTTATGCGGCGGATTCGCGGCCGTACGGCCACAGTATTAAATTTATTTTGCACAGTAACTCCTATTTAACAGTGCTAGTTTTCCTGGATATTTTTAATATTTTTTCAAGAGTTGAATTTTCTGGGTTGTTTTGGGGATTCGAATGTTCGATCGGAGTATCAAATTTTGTCTGTGTGGCTTTCCGGATAATTTTTAGAATTTGTTAAAAAGTTCGACCGGATATAAATAGCCAATTTTTCCCCTGTCGGGAAATTTCCAAGTGTTGGATTTTTCCGTAGTTTAACGACGTTCTAAGTAGTGCAAGTAACGCGATGGTCCCTCTAGAAGACAACAAACCTTAACTCGATTATGTGACCGTCTTGAACTGCCCTTTGAACCTTCGGGTTTGGGACAGTACGGCGTGCCACATGTGAGGCATTGGCTTGGCCCTTCTACGGCTGGGCCGTTGGTACTGAGGCACGAACGGAATGTTGTTAGACTTATTTCATGTGTTGAGCTGTATCGGGAAAACTTGGGTGTTTGACTGTTCGATCGAAAAGTTTAACATTTTCTGTTTATCTGGAATGGGATACAATAATTGGAATTCACAAAAGTTATGAGATAACTGAATGAATGTTATAAACATAGCACTTTAGTCTCACTTGATCGGTTGCCACGGAATTTTGATGTGATCAAAAGTCCGTCGCAATCACGTAGCGTACGCGGATACTCGCCGGGTAAACTTAATAGACAGCCTCACACCATAGCCCCGACCAAGTGACCGTAGGAGAACCCCGTCGCCGAAAGCATCCGTTCGGGTGCTCGCGGCTGCGGTGTTCCGCCTTGGTGCACTTCGTCGACGGTATCGGGGGTGCAGCCGTCTATTGAAGTTTGCGACGAGCATTCGATCATAATGTCGGGAATCTTGTTGAATTACCCGACTTGATATTGAAAAGTGTTTTCGATAATGAGACTAAAATGCGGGGTTTATAATTGTTAGGCATGCGATGTCTAAGTAATTCATTTGGTCAGGCATGCGATGTCTGAGGTGGTTGCGGATTCCAACTGTTGTAGTTTTACACTTTCTTTTCTGTGACCGTAAGTGTAATATGTGATATCGCCGGTTTCGTTGCTATATGTCAACGACAATTGGGATGCGCATATTTATTTACGTTGATGACATGTGATGTTATGTGTTGCTGGATATGTTATATTGGATCATCGTGTTTGAATAGCCGGGGTTTTTTATGTGAGATGAGTGTTTTTCATTTTCATTCATGTAAAAACTTGTATGTAATATTCTTTTATTGGGGCGCTTCCAGGTTGCGGAAGTTGTCACCTCTTGTATATTATTTACTTTTCCGCACTAGGATAGACCCAAGGAGGAGGGCACAAGTAACCGGGTTCTGGAGTCCAGTGGGAGACCAACTCGAGGAGTCGAGTCCGGGTCTCCTAACTCTAGAATTGGTAGGGTTGCTTGCCGCTCTCGTAGGGGTCTAGGGGTGTGGGTTTGGCTATTCATCACGACCGTGGAATCCGTGTTTTATACTGGCTCGTATTGAAAACACGGACGTCCTAGTATATCCAATATTTCATATGTTTCTTCTGTTGCGATATCTGTGATGTGATCATGTGATGTTCTGTGATAGATACATTATATAGTATATATGATATATTATATAGACGTTACTTATGTTTTACACCCGCGCTAGCCCTGCCCCGCTCTGTCGTTAGTTACCTAACCTAACGGTGCACGAGGGGACATCGAGGCGAATGCGGATGGCATAAGTGTACGTCGTATTTATCTGTGATGTTTAGGTACTTAAATGATGGGACTTCATTAATGTGATTAATGAAATAAAAGAAACCTAAGATGTTGTAGAATCGAATTTCAAAATAAAACAGGTAGCTACAGTTCTTGCTTTGCACAGAGGTATATGTGATATATCCTGCACCTTATTCGATGAGGAAAGGACCGAGATCCCTTCACCGGGAGTGACTCCTTTAGCAATAACTGGCAGATGCTACACACTCGGTTTGTCTTTTGATTGCTTTTAAGTGTTTTTGCTTTGCACAGTGATATATATGATATATCCCGCACCTCATTCGACGAGGAAAGGACCGACGATCCCTTCACCGGGAGTGACTCCTTTAGCAAAACTAGAAAAGCCTAAAAAACACTCCATTTCAAAATTCATTCGATCCTACAACGATATCAAGTTCATTACGCAATAGGTTTTCAGAAAAACCTGTCGTAGCCCTCCGTCATTTCAGATAAGTCCTGTTTAGTATTCGTGCTGCGTTTGTTGACCTTGTCAAGGCGCAGTGTGCGGTAGCTAACCAGTATTTATCTGCTTATGCATATGATGCAGATTGGGTTAGGGTAGTCGTGCGGCCTTGTTGACCTTGTCAAGGGTCGTGCGGGTGGGTTTGATTCAATCAAGAAATGACGGGTTGAACTTGACTTGCGGTCTATGGTTTGTTGACCTTGTCAAGGTCATAGATCGTTCGGGGCAAAACATTATCGGGAATTTCAAGTGTTGAAATTTGCAATGAGATTGCATACCTTCTATGAGATAGTTGGATCCCGATACCCGCTGCGAGTAAGAGTTACTCCTGGGAGAGTTTTATACATTACAATTAGCCGATCAAGTAGGTGTCTAGAAAGGTGTTAACGAGGTTACGCCTCTGGGAAAACGAGGTTTACATTAATTAGGTCCGTGCGAGAGCACGGGGCACCTCCCTCAAAGTACCGACACTGGCCTGGCTGAAAGATTGGCGAACTTGTAGTGTGTAATTAATCCCGGCTAGTCTTTCCTTTTAGGGTTTGAAGGAAGATTTGATAAAAAGCAGTGGGAGCCATCCTGATTAGATAAAATAATAACCAATCTATTCTTGCAAGAGCGCACGCTGAGTGTTTTCTTCTCTCTCTCTCCAGGTAGCGACCATATCACGCCTTAATCAAGATAATAATACGGATTATTGACCGAACCCGCTTGTTATACTGAGCTGGTGAACGTTGGTCCCGCTCCAACTTATAATTGTTATAAGACAGAGCAGGAAATTGGGGATTACCAGAATTCCCGTGCCGCCCAAACGAAGAGAATGCATGCTGATGCATCATCTTCGGGTGTGTTCATTACAAAGAACTGTTTCTCAGTATCCTCTGCGTCCTGGGTATTTGATACCAAATCAGGATCCCAGATATGTAATCAGTTACATAGGGCTACAGAAAGGTAGAGAACTGAGAACGGGTGATAAGTTTCATGAGACAGAAAACGGGGCAAGTGTTGCAGCCAAGTCTGTTGGTCACTGTCACCCTGTATTACCAATACATTGATTCTGAACGAATGTTATTAGATACCGAACCTGATATACAAAATCATATCTCTCTCTTTATTAGTAAAGAAAGGATATAATTTTGTATTGTTGGATAATGTTTTGAACATTTCCTATATCAAAAGTTGATCGGTTCAGGCACGATATTTAAAAGTATTGATGTTCTAAATCAAACTACAGTTCTTAGTATACAGAACACACACAAGAGGAAGAGTTCAGAACTGAACGAATTCTTCTTGAGGCATTGTAGACTAGGTCAGATCAATGTGACCCGACTAGCTAGAGTTACATATAGATGCATATTTAAATCAGTTTGAATTTACATCTTGTGAAACTCGCCAGTCATGTCACAAAGATAAGATGACCATAGCTCCGTTTACTGGAAACAGAGAAAGAGTTAGTAAACTCTTGGGATGATACATGTTGATGTATGTAGGTCCCCAGTCTACGCATGCCAAGACTGGTTCTTTGTACTTCATTATATTCTCTGATAATCTCTCAAGATTCAGACATATGTTCCGGTTGAAACACAAGTCCAAACCTTTTGAGATATTCATAGAATATAAGTTAGAAGTAGAGAACCAATACGGGTATAAGTATTATGTCCTATGATGAGATCAGGGAGGAGAATACTTGTGCATGGAATTCCTGGACTATTCTAAAGGAGAATGAGATTCTCTCTCAGCATTACTCCTCTGTATACACCATAGCACGATGGTATATCGGGGCGGAGCAGATACACCCTATATGATATGGTGTGCTCTATGATGAGTACTACTGAGTTACCTATTTCCTTTTTGGGAGTTATGCACTTGAGAAGTTGCATACCTATTGAATAGGGTTCGAATCAAATCAGATGCCTACCACTTCATATGTGATATGGAAAAGGAAGAGCCCATTTCTTAAGTTAGTTAAGATTTGGGGTTGTCCGGCCTATGTCTGAAAAGCAAAATCCGAACAAGCTCGAGGCAAGGTCTGTAATGTAGAACTGGAAAGGTTCCAGCTATACAAACTGCAGCTGATGATTTGATAGAACTAAAGGATTCAGTAGTTACCAACGAACCTCAGCCTCTCTGCCGATTTAGTAGGGTTTCTCACCCACCTGAGAGATACTTTGGTTCCTCTAAGACAGTGGGAGAGAGGATTGCATCATGAGATGATGACCAAACTAGTTTCGAGCTGGCCATCAGGAGTGGGACTCTATAAGAATGGCTGGATGCTTAGTGATCTGAGATGGAATCCTTATACACCAACAAAGTATGGACTTTGGTTGCTATATCTGAAGGGTTAAATCCCCATCAGGAGCAAGTATATCTTGAGAAGATTACTTGGTGTAGATGGAAAAGTTGAGACTTTCAAAGCTAGACTTATTAAAGGTTTGCATCATTGACCAGGTGTGGATTATGTTGAAACCTTTTCTAAGGATCTATGCTTAAGTCCATCCAGATCCTAGTTGCCACGGCTACATACCATGACTACGATATTTGGTGGTTGGGTGTCACGACAGCTTTTCTAAATGATGTTTTAGAAAAGGGAGTCTATAAGTACACAGCCAGAGGGCCTCGTAGACAGTGGGAGCAGCGGAAACGTGTGCAAGATGCTTTATAGGATAAAGCAGGCATCGCGGAGTTGGAACGTCTGTTTTGATGAAGTAGTTAAAGAGTTTGACATCATCAAAATGGTAGATGAACCTTGTATAAACAAAAAGGTAGTAGGGAGTATGGTGACGATCCTCGTAGAGTACGTGGATGACATACTCTTGATAGGGAAGTAGTTTCCTATGCTACGCTCGATCAATCTCCGATTATCACAAAGATTCTCCATATAGGATCAAAGTGATACCTACTAAATCCTGGATTTTTGGATCTATGAGATAGATCTAATTGGATGTTAGGAACCTCACTAGAAGTAGTGAGATGGTATCAATCGATCCTGGGGAGAATCACTGGAAGGGTTCCAGGGTGATAAAGACGACTGAATGTCAGTCGCAGGCATTGTCTTTACCCTCAGTAAAGGGACGGTATGTTGGAAGAGCTCCAAGCAAGATACCGTGGCATACTAGACGATTAAGGCTGAATACATCGCTACTTAAGATGCTACCAAAGAGGTTGTCTGGGTGTATATTAGTTCATCAGATGAACTTAGTTCCTTCCATTGTGTGACAATGGAGTTGTGGCTTATACCAAGGAACACCCGTCCCATCAGTGATCCAGACATATTCCAAGGCAGTATCACTTGATCATGGAGATGGTTGATCTCCAGGGTGATCAGGGTTAGGAGAGTAGACTCAGAGGACAACACAGCGGATCCACTCACAAAGGCCTGTTCCCAGAGAGAGACTATTATGGGATGGTTGAGTATGAGATACTGCAACCACTGCTATCAGATGGCCCTAGTGCAAGTGGGAGATTGTTAGTTATATGTATGCCCTAGAGGCCATTACTATAGATAGGATGTATATTGTAGTGGATGCTGGGACATATATAGGGAGGACTTTCGTGCTCGACATGATAGTATGCTATCTGGTTGATCTTTACCTTAACGTATACACTGATTGTCTTCCTGTTACATGTTGGTAAAGCCCTTAGGATCTGTACTTGACTACCTGGACTGTGATGCGGATCATACTAGTGGGGACATGGTAGTCCATAAGTACATCCTTCAAAGTCCCTAGTCGTGGGTGTATCGAGACGGGGCATCGATATACCAGAGTAGACTAGCGTATACCTTCTCGACCCATACAGATGGGAGATGGATGATCCCATATCCATTGGTGTTTGACATCAGAGATGATATATGGGTGCTCAGTAGGGACTGGGTACACTGGACGGACTCGCCGAGAACTCCCAGATGGTATTATACCTCACGTCAGATGGCAGTTCTCTGGTGACACTGGTACAGAGTAGTCTGTTGACCCGAGATCGTCATAGAGTCTTGTGTGGTTCCCACTGTGCTTTGATTTCCATCTTACCACGTCCAAGAGGGCGTACAAAACGGTGGTTTTTGGGTACAGTCCCGAGTCACATGGAGGCAATGAGCGATAGGAGGGGATTCGTCTCTCCCGGTATAGGGAGTTGATGTTGCACTGTGTTCGATTGGCTATTGTAGGGTTCCTAGGCACTCTAGTAAGGTCTCACAAGGCATCGAACATGCCATATTAAAATTTTTAGTGCCGAGAAACCCTAGACTACGGATCTTTAACTAGATGTTTAGGCGAAATAGAAAGCTAGTTAACACTTAACTACTAGGATACGGATATACAACCTTTGAAGATCCGGATTTCCGCCTCCTTAGCTCCACGTGGTCATGTCCTCGCTGTCCATCATGAATCCTTGACTCGATCATCGGCTTCATCGGGAAAGCGAGCGGAATAGGTCGTCGGCTTTGTGTCAAAGACGATCTACGTCGAGGTTGCACAAACTCAAGCTCCGACTTCACAAACTTGTGAAACTTGTGAAGTAAACACCCAAAATAACTTGGCAAGAGGTAGAGGGTGAAGAAATAGGAGGTGGGTTCACTTTGGAATTGGATTTATCTCACTAGAACTCAAGTTGCCATTGTTGTAGCAAGCTTGAAGAAGAAGAAGAAGATGAAGATGAAGCAAGAATGATAAGTGTTCTATTTAAAAAATAAAACTAATATGAATACTTATCATATCTTGACCATGGTCAAGTGTAGAGATTAAACCAAGGTTAGTAAGTGTGGTTAGGGTTAAGGATGAGATAAGGATGGTGGACTTTGTCAAAGCTTCATGAAGCTTCAACATAGCTCCAAAATTAGCCACCATTCTTAACTTAATCCTTTTAAATAAATAAACAAATAAATAAATGATAAACCAAAACCCTAATCATCACTTAACCATGGTTTAACCCTTTACACTTAACCACATTATCAAGTATCATCAAACATGATACAAAGTAGTGCACTAAAGCATATCATATATACAATGTGCATCAAGTGAGAAAAATCCGTTTAAAGTGAACCAATACTAGTTAATGCAAAGTAATATATCAAATATATAATTATACATTAAATCATTAAATCAACACTTGATTCAATGATCCGGTTATATCGCATACAACCGACTAGTATGAAATGTATCGATTTATCGAATCAATGATTCGATAACTAGGTCATATCGAATATAACCAATCGAAACATATATCGCGAGAATGAAATGCGGTATCACATACTCGCATTATTCTCGGTCCCGCACATATCTCATATGCGCTCCTATTTCGTTTCGCTTGAGCCAGGAAACCTCTGTGTAGGACTCTAAAGACTCGTCAATACGCCGGTAGCAGATGATGATCATATCAAGCACCCACAAGCCGCAAGCGGTCTGCTAAACGTAACGGCCACCCGGGTATTGAGCGATCAGAAGATCGACGAGCTAGCCCGCTCACACTCCTGCGAATCCGACCAGTAACACTTACCATACAGTCCGGTCTCTTCGTCAGATACGTCGCTTATCAAGTCTAGGGGTGGTATACGTCAGACCCCAATAACCCGATAAGTCGTGCCGATGTGAGGCTCATAACGGGTCGAGAAACTACTGGTAACACTTACCAGCAAATCTCTGATCAGCCCTGGCCAGGGACTTCCCTGTTACGGCCAATCGAGCACAGCGCAACATCAACTCCCAATACCGGGAGAGACGAAACCCCTCCTATCGCTCATTGCCTCCATGTGACTCGGGACTGTACCCAAAGACCACCGTTTTGCACGCCCTCATGGACGTGGTAAGGTGGAGATCAAAGCACAGTGGGAACCACACAAGACACTATGACGATCTCGGGTCTACAGACTAACCTGTACAAGTGTCACCTGAGAACTGCCATCTGACGTGAGGTATAATACCATCTGGGAGTTCTCGGCGAGTCCGTCCAGTGTACCCAGTCTCCACTGAGCACCCGTATACCATCTCTGATGTCAAACACCAATGGATATGGGATCATCCATCGCCCATCACATGGGTCGAAAAGCGTATACGCTAGTCTACTCTGGTATATCGATGCCCCGTCTCGATACACCCACGACCAGGGACCTTGAAGGATGTACTTATGGACTACCATATCCCCACTAGTATGATCTGCATCATAGTCTAGGTAGTCAAGTACAAATCCTAAGGGCTTTACCAACATGTAACTATAAGACAGTATAAAGAGACTAGTGTACATGTTAAGATAAATGGCAACCAGATAGCATACTATCATGTCGAGCAAGAAAGTCATCTCTATATATGTCCAAGCATCCAATATAATATACATAATCTGTACAATACTGGCCTCTAGGGCATACATACAACTAACAATCTCCCACTTGCACTAGGGCCAGCTGCTGTAGTATCTCATACCGAGCATCCCGAAGAGTCTCTCAAACTGTATCTGGGGAATGGCCTTCGTGAGTGGATCCGCCGTGTTGTTCTTCGTGTCAACTCTCCTGACCTCGATCTCCCGGCGATCAACTATCTCCCGGATCAGGTGATACCGCCTCAGAATATGCCTGGATCGCTGATGGGACCTGGGTTCCTTGGCCAAAGCCACCGCTCCATTGTTGTCGCAATACAAAAGTATTGGATGCTCAATGGATGGAACCACTCCAAGTTCTGTAATGAACTTCTTGATCCAAACAGCTTCTTTAGCAGCATCGTTGGCAGCGATGTATTCAGCCTCCATCGTCGAGTCTGCCACGGTTTCCTGCTTGGAACTCTTCCAGCTAACCGCCCCTCCGTAAAGGGTAAAGACAAAGCCCGACTGCGACTTGGAGTCGTCCTTATCACTCTGGAAGCTCGAATCGGTAAAGGACTCCACCTGGAGTTCTCCGTTACCATACACCAAGAACATATCTCTAGTCCTTCGCAAGTACTTGAGAATGCTCTTCACAGCTGTCCAGTGACTCTCTCCAGGATCAGCTTGATACCTGCTCACTACACTTAGTGAGTATGCTACATCGGGTCTGGTACATAGCATCGCATACATGATAGAGCCTACTGCCGAAGCATAGGGTATCCCTTGCATGCGAGCTCTCTCCAAATCAGTCTTGGGAGACATCTCTTTGGAGAGAGTGACTCCAGAGATCGTGGGCATGTTCCCACGCTTGGACTCTTCCATACTAAACCTCTTTAGTATGGTGTCAATGTACCTGGATTGGGACAATCCCAAAATCCGTTTGGATCTATCTCTATAGATCTAGATTTCCAATATGCAGGAGGCATCACCAAGATCTTTCATTGAGAATCTTTGTGATAAGAAGAGCTTGACCGATTGCAGCATAGGAATATCATTTCCTATCAAGAGTATGTCGTCCACGTACAATACGAGGAAGACAACCTTACTCTCTGCCACCTTCTTGTAAATACAAGGTTCATCTGGATTTTTGACGAAATCAAACTCTTTGATAACGACGTCAAAGCAGATGTTCCAACTCCGCGATGCTTGCTTTAATCCATAAATGGATTTAAGCAGCTTGCACACCTTCCCGCTGCTCCCACTGTCTACGAAGCCCTCTAGCTGAGTCATGTACACGCACTCTTCTAAATCACCATTTAGAAAGGCGGTCTTAACATCCATTTGCCAGATTTCGTAGTCATGAAAGGCAGCAATGGCAAGCATGATTCGGATGGATTTAAGCATAGCCACTGGAGAAAAGGTCTCGTCATAGTCCACACCTGGTCTTTGACGAAAACCCTTTGCTACAAGTCTAGCTTTGAAAGTTTCCACTTTCCCATCTACACCAAGTTTCTTCTTAAAGATCCACTTGCTCCCAATGGGTTTTACCCCTTCAGGAGCAACTTCCAAAGTCCATACTTTGTTGGTGTACATGGAATCCATCTCGGACCGCATAGCATCCAGCCATTTCACTGAGTCCCCACTCGTGATGGCCTGCTCGAAGCTAGTTGGGTCATCATCCTCCATGATGCAATCCTCACTACCACCATCAATGAGAAAACCATAGTATCTCACAGGTGGACGAGAAACCCTACTAGATCGGCGGAGAGGCTGGGGTTCGTCGGGAGCTACTGAATCCTCTGGTTCCACTAAATCTTCAGTTTGAGTTTGTGTTGCTGGAATTTCTTCCAGTTCTACCTCATCGCCACTAATTTCTTTTGCAAGAAATTCCTTTTCCAAAAAGGTGGCATGGCGAGAAACAAACACTTTTTGTTCCTCTGTATGGTAGAAAAGATATCCATGTGAATGTTTGGGATATCCCACAAACTTGCATAGAACTGACCGTGCCTCGAATTTGTCCGGATTTTTCCTTTTGACATAGGCCGGGCAACCCCATATCTTAACTCGTTTAAGACATGGTCTCTTCCCACTCCATATCTCATATGGTGTGGTAGGTACAGATTTAGATGGAACTTGATTCAATAGGTATGCTGCTGTCTCCAGCGCATGACCCCAGAAGGAAATAGGTAACTCAGCTGTACTCATCATAGAGCGCACCATATCTAATAGGGTGCGGTTCCTCCGCTCCGATACACCATTGTGCTGTGGTGTATATGGAGGAGTTAGCTGAGAGAGAATCCCATTCTCTTTTAGGAAGTCCAGGAATTCATTGCTCAAGTATTCACCTCCCCGATCTGATCGCAGGATTTTAATACTTTTTCCGGTTTGGTTCTCAACTTCTTGTTTATATTCCCTAAATTTCTCAAAAGCTTCTGATTTGTGTTTCATCAGGAACACATACCCGAACCTAGAGAGATCGTCAGTGAATGTAATGAAGTATGAAGAACCATCCCTGGCATGTGTAGACATGGGACCACATACATCACTATGTATCAGTCCTAAGAGTTCGGTAACTCTTTCTCCGTGTCCCGTAAACGGAGTCTTGGTCATCTTGCCTTTGAGACATGACTGGCAAGTGTCATAAGATGAAAATTCAAACGGATTTAAATATCCATCTTTATGCAACTTAGCTAGTCGTGTCGCATTGATGTGACCCAGTCTACAATGCCACAAGAAGGATTCATTGAGTTCAGAACTCTTCCTCTTGTGTGTGTTTGTTATGCTCAGGACTGTTGATTGGTTTAGAACATAAATGCCATTGCATAACGTGCCTGATCCAACCAACTTTTGGTTATGGAAAATGTTCATAACATTGTCCTGTAATACAAAATTATATCCCTCTTTACTTAATAAAGAAACCGATATAATGTTGCATATCAGGTTCGGCATGTAATAGCATTCGTTCAGAACCAATGTATTACCTGTTGGTAATACAAGGTGATATTCCCCGACAGTCTTAGCTGCAACAATTGCACCATTTCCAACTCTAATGTCTTTATCACCTTCTCCAAGTTCTCTACCTTTCCTAAGCCCATGTAACTGATTACATATATGGGATCCTGACCCGGTATCCAATACCCAGGACGTAGAGCAAATGGAGAAACAGTTCTCAGTAACGAACACACCCGAAGAAAATGCATCAACATGTACTTTCTTCATTCGGGTGGCATGGGAATCCTGGTATTCCCCTATATCCTGTTCAGTCCTATAACTCTTATAGGAAAGAACGGAACCAACGTTCCCCAGCACAGTATAACATGCGGGTTCGGTCAATACATCCATATTATTATCTTTATTAAGGCATGAAATGGTCGCTACCTGGAGAGAGAGAGAAGAAAACACTTTAGCGTAAGCTAAAGCAAGATCAGATTGGTTATTATCTTATCTAATCAGGATGGCTCCCACTGCTTTTTATCAAATCTTCCTCCAAACCCTAAAAGGAAAGACTAGCCGGGATTAATTACACACTACAGGTTCGCCAATCTTTCAGCCAGGCCAGTGTCGGTACTTTGAGGGAGGTCCCCCGTGCTTTCGCACGAACCTAATTACTGTAAACCTCGTTTTCCCAGAGGCGTAACCTCGTTAACACCTTTCTAGACACCTACTTGATCGGCTAATTGCACTGTGTAAAACTCTCCCAGGAGTAACTCTTACTCGCAGCGGGTATCGGGATCCAACTATCTCATAGAAGGTATGCAATCTCATTGCAAATTTCAACACTTGAAATTCCCGATAATATTTTGCCCCTAGTATCCTATGACCTTGACAAAGGCCAACAAATCACAGGATGCTAGTCAAGTTCAACCCGTCATTTCTTGATTGAATCAAACCCACCCGCACGACCCTTGACAAAGGCCAACAAGGTCGTACGACTACCCTGAAACAATCTGCATCATATGCATAAACAGATAAGCACTATTCAGCTACCGCACACTACGCCTTGACAAAGGCCAACAAACGCAGCACGAATACTAAACAGTCTTTATCTGAAATGACGGAGGGCTACGCAGGTTTTTCATAAAAACCATGAGCGTAATGAACTTGATATCGTTGTAGAATCAAATGATGTTTTGAAATGGAGTGATTTTGAGGCTTTTGTAGTTTTGCTAAAGGAGTCACTCCCGGTGAAGGGATCTCGGTCCTTTCCTCGTCGAATGAGGTGCGGGATATATCATATATATCGCTGTGCAAAGCAAAAACGCAAAAGCAGTCAAAAGCAAACCGAGTGTGTAGCATCTGCCAGTTATTGCTAAAGGAGTCACTCCCGGTGAAGGGATCTCGGTCCTTTCCTCATCGAATAAGGTGCGGGGTATATCATATATACCGCTGTGCAAAGCAAAAACTGTAGCTACCTGTTTTATTTTAAAATTCGATTCCACAACATCTTAGGTTTCTTATCTTTCATTAATCACATTAATGAAGTCCCATCATTTAAATACCTAAACATCACAGATAGATATGACGTACACTTATGCCATCCGCATTCGCCTCGATGTCCCCTCGTGCACCGTTAGGTTAGGTAACTAACGACAGAGCAGGGCAGGGCTAGCGCGGGTGTAAAACATAAGTAACGTCTATATAATATATCATATATACTATATACTATATCCATCACAGAATCACAACACAGATATCGCAGCAGAATAAACATATGAAATATTGGATATACTAGGACGTCCGTGTTTTCAATACGAGCCAGTATAAAACACGGATTCCACGGTCGTGATGAATAGCCAATCCCACACCCCTAGACCCCTACGAGAGCGGCAAGCAACCCTGCCAATTCTAGGGTTAGGAGACCCGGACTCGACTCCTCGAGTTGGTCTCCCACTGGACCCCAGAACCCGGTTACTTGTGCTCCCCTCCTTGGGTCTATCCTAATGCGGAAAAGTAAATAATATACAAAGGGTGACAACTTCCGCTACCTGGAAGTGCCCCAAATAAAAGAATATTACATACAAGTTTTTACATGAATGAAAATGAAAAACACTCATCTCACATAAAAACCCCCGGCTATTCAAACACGACGATCCAATATAACATATCCAGCAACACATAACATCACATGTCATCAACGTAAGTAAGTATGCATACCCCAATTGTTGTTGACGTATAGCAACGAAACCGGCGATATGAACATACTACACTTACGGTCACAGAAAAAAAAGTGTAAAACTACAACAATTGGAATCCGCAACCTCTTTAGACATCACATGCCTAACAGTTATAAACCCCGCATTTTAGTCTCATTATCGAAAACTCTTTTCAATATCATATGGGACTAAATTGCTAGATTTATAACATTCATCCAGTTATCTCATAACTGTTTGTGAATTCCAATTATTGTATCCAATTCCGGATAAATAGAATATATCAAACTTTCCGATCGAACATTCGAACACCCAAGTTTTCCCGACACCGATCAACACATGAAATAGGTTCAAAGACATTCACTTCATGCCTCAGTACCAACGGTCCAGCCGTAGAAGGGTCAAGCCAACGCCTCACATGTGGCACGCCGTACTGCCCCAAACCCGAAGGTTCAAAGGGCAGTTCAAGACGGTCACATAATCGAGTTAAGGTTTGTGTCTTCTAGAGGGACCATCGCGTTACTTGCACTACTCAGAACGTCTTTTAACCACAGAAAAATCCAACACTTGGAATTATTCCGGCAGGGGAAAACCTGGGTATTTGTATACGGTCGAACTCTTTAACATATTCTACAGTTATCTGGAAAAACACTTAGACAAAGTTTGATATTTCGATCGAATTCATCGATTCCCAATATAACTCCAGAGCACTCAACCTTTAAATAAATTTAAAAATACCCATAAAACTCACCAGAATTTATCAGGTATTACTGTGCAAAAAAAATGGGATGATGTCACCATTTGACCGCGGAAGGGCGGCAGAAGGCATAGGCTCTAGCTAGGCTCTGATACCACTTGGCCAGGGACTTCCCTGTTACGGCCAATCGAGCACAGCGCAACATCAACTCCCAATACCGGGAGAGACGAAACCCCTCCTATCGCTCATTGCCTCCATGTGACTCGGGACTGTACCCAAAGACCACCGTTTTGCACGCCCTCATGGACGTGGTAAGGTGGAGATCAAAGCACAGTGGGAACCACACAAGACACTATGACGATCTCGGGTCTACAGACTAACCTGTACAAGTGTCACCTGAGAACTGCCATCTGACGTGAGGTATAATACCATCTGGGAGTTCTCGGCGAGTCCGTCCAGTGTACCCAGTCTCCACTGAGCACCCGTATACCATCTCTGATGTCAAACACCAATGGATATGGGATCATCCATCGCCCATCACATGGGTCGAGAAGCGTATACGCTAGTCTACTCTGGTATATCGATGCCCCGTCTCGATACACCCACGACCAGGGACCTTGAAGGATGTACTTATGGACTACCATGTCCCCACTAGTATGATCTGCATCATAGTCCAGGTAGTCAAGTACAAATCCTAAGGGCTTTACCAACATGTAACTATAAGACAGTATAAAGAGACTAGTGTACATGTTAAGATAAATGGCAACCAGATAGCATACTATCATGTCGAGCAAGAAAGTCATCTCTATATATGTCCAAGCATCCAATATAATATACATAATCTGTACAATACTGGCCTCTAGGGCATACATACAACTAACAGCTATAACGGGAAATCCCTGGCCAGGGTTGCAGAGATTTACTGGTAAGTGTTACCAGTAGTTTCTCGAACAGTTATAGACCTCGTATCGACACGACTTATCGAGCTATTGGGGTCTGACGTTTACCACCCCTAGGCGAGATATGCGATATATCAGACGATCAGACCGGACTGTACGGTAGTGTTGCTGGTTGGATTCACTGGAGTGTGAGCGGGCTTGCTCGTCGATCTTCAGATCGCTCAATACCCGGGTGGCCGTTACGTTTAGCAGACCGCTTGCGGCTTGTGGGTGTTTGATATGATCATCACCTGCTGCCGGCGTATTGACGAGTCTTTAGAGTCCTACACAGAGGTTTCCTGGCTCAAGCGAAACGAAATAGGAGCGCATATGAGATATGTGCGGGACCGAGAATGATACCAGTATGTGATACTGTATTTGATTCTCGCGATATGTGACATCGATCGGTTATATGCGATATAGCCGGGTTATCGGATCAAGTGTTGATTCGATAAGTTGTTACTGTTGATATTAGTCGGTTATATGCGATATGACCGGATCGTTAAATCAAGTGTTGATTTAATGATTTAATGCATAATTATGTATTTGATATATTACTTTGCATTAACTAGTATCGGTTCACTTTAAATGGATTTTCTCACTCGGATGTGCGCATTGTATATGCGATATACTTTTGTGCACTTGTTTGTATCATGTTTGATGATACATGATAGTTTGGTTAAGTGTAAAGAATTAATCTTTGGTTAAGTAAATGGTTAGGGTTTTATTTATTTATTCATTCTTTTATCTATTTCTTTTTGGATGAAAAGAATGAGAAAAGAAAAACAAATGGTTGCTTTCTTAGAAGCTTCTTCAAGCTTCATGCTACTTTGACCAAAGCAACCATTCTTGTCTTCTTCTCTAACCCTAACCATTCCACCTAACTAAAGTTAATTCTCTACACTTTACCATGGTTCTAATATGATAAGTATTCATTTCTTTTCATAATTTTTAATTAACTTATCATAACAATTAGCTTCTTCTTCTTCATCTTCTTCAAAGAAGAAAGCTTTCTTCATCAATGGTGGATTGATGAAACAAGTGAGAAATCCAATTCTAAAGTCTACCCACTTCCTATTTCTTCATCCTCTACCTCTTGCCAAGTAGTAGAGTGTGTTTTCTTCACAAGTTTCTTGACTTGGTGAAGTCGGAGCTTGATTTAGCGATGCCTCGACGTAGATCATCTTCGGCATGGACATCGATGACCTAGCCCGTCCATTCTCCGATGAAGCCGACGCTAGAGCCCGGGACTTGTTATGGATAGCGAGGAGGCTTCATTGCGGAGCTATGGAGGTGGAGAACCGGATCTATAAAGGTTGTATTTCCGTATCTTTTAGTTAAGTGTTAACTAGTTTCTTGTTTCGCCTAAATATCTAGCCAACGATCCGTAATCGGGTCTCTCGGCACCTAGATTTTTTGAAATTGGCATGGTTGATGCCTTGTGAGACCTCATTAGGGTGCCTAGGAACCCTATAAGTATATCACAACGCTAAAGCACATGAAAATCACATCGGAAACCAAAACGGCACACGCTACGCCTATAGGTAAAAACCTATAACCTCGCATGCAAACACGATCAATATCCACCTGTCGTTGACGTCCAAACGCCACCCGACAGGAACGAAACACCAAATACCAAAATCCATGCTAAAACAAGTCTCAAATCATGCACCAACATAGGAAAATCATCCCAGATTTCACCCTAGATGGAATCTGTCAAAACTAGACATACCCAGGGTCAATACTAGAGGAGATAGGGCCATGCACAAAAATCGAGACAAATCCCTCCTGCTCTGGCCGCAATTTGCGGCCAGAAGGAATTAATTGGCGGCCTCAGTTTGGAGTTGGGGGCTAGGGTTTGGTGTGGTGGTTCCATGGTGCCTGCACATCTCACTGTCAACTCAGTTTTATTTTTGGGGTCTCGGGGTGATAGCAGATTACACAAAACAGTGACAGATTTCCAGTTTTTCCGATATCGGTTCCGTAATTCCGTATTTTGGTTTCAATTCCAGGTTTGGGTCTAATTTTTGCATTACACCAGGGGTTCTAAGGTCATAATAAGCCTCAATCTCATCTTGATATCAGTTTTACCCTAAACCCTCACTTGAATTCTCTAAAATCCACAAAACGACACAATATCGATATGAAACTAGTATGGATGCAATAGAAATGAGATACTACTCTAATAGGTGCAGAAATTACCTCCTTTGGCAACTCAAGAAAATTCTTGAGTTGCTCAAAGTCCTCCAAATCCAATCTTGCTAGGTTCAAAGTGTAGCTAGTGAGCCCGGGGACATTTTTTGTGAAGTGGGAATGGGGTTTTGGCTTTGTTTTCATGGTGGATCTAGGGTTTCATGAAGAGGGAGAGTGAGGTAGAAGAGAGAGCAGCAGCAAGAGGAAGAGAGGAGAGAGAATGAGAAGGGGAAAATGATGAGGGATGGTTCAAAAAGTTGGGGGGGGGGGTTTGACTTGGTCTCTCTCTCACTCATTACCTACTTTTTCCCTTTTCTTTTCTTTTCCTTTATCTTTTCCTTCTCACTCCAATAGTGAATCCAAATGAACCATGGCTACAAAAATGTAACACAAGTGTAACAAGTGTGGAAAATGATATGTGCACATTTTTGCACAAAAATGCTAAAAATCCAATTAGCGATTCTTAATCGCGATTAGCACTAAATTAGCATATAACTAATCTTAAAAACTTTAAAATGGCGTAATTCCATAAAATACCCTGTTTTAGAATTTTCCAAAATTTTCCAAAATTTTTCCCCATTTATTTGTATTTAATTCCACCCGAACATTAAAATATTCATTAAAATAATATTAAATTATAAAAATTCCCGAAAATAATATTTTATTATTTTGGAAACGTTACAATCTACCCCCCTTAAAGAAATTCGGTCCCCGAATTTAAATTTAAAACCCCCAAGTACCAAAACATTTCGATACACATTCCAAGTCGTCGGGGCTCCGAAATCATCAATACATAAAACATCACAGCGCGATGCATGCGCATGAGTAATGAGCAGATAACTCAAAATCGAAACTCCGTCAAGTATCCCGCAATCATCGGAGTCATGGTAAAGACACAAATGTCAAATCCAATACAAAACCAATATGATATAGATCAGAACTATACATGTAGACATCAAATCTATACATGTAAATAGCTGATATAAATGCATGCCCAATCTTTTTAAGTCGCTGTGCGATGCGCGTAACACTGCACAGTGGCGGACGTTTTTCACAAGAAAATAACTATATGTGTATATGTAAGTCCATGCTACCTCTCCCGGTACTTTCGGGAAAGCGGAATTTGGTAAAAAACGATTTTCTTAAAGATGGTAACATGAACCTAAAACCCGGATCTTGGTTAAACATCTATCTAACATCCTAACTATGAGTTTTAGCTACTCGGTTAGGGGGTTATACCTTACTTGTCTTGAACTCCTTCGTCTTCAAAGCTCCGATGGTGGTCCGATGGCTTCTTCTCGTCGTCTCCGTACGCCGAAGATAGATCCACCTGAAAGCTCCAACCTTTAGCTCCTTCTTCGTTCTTTGAAGAAACTAGTTCACTTGGTTTGCTAAACCTAGTGAACTAGAATGAGTAGAGAAGAAATAGAATGGGATTTTATCTATGGTTCTTGATTCTCAACTCATGAGACAAGAGAACCATAGATCAAGAGAGAGAGCAAGAGGTTGAGGGTGAGAGCAAGAGGAGAGCTCAAGAACAAGAGAGAGAATGAGCAAGAAAGAATGAGGCTCTCTTTTGTCTTTCACCCTCTCATAATCCAAAGTGATCATAACTCATCATATCAAAAAAGTCTTATGTGATGGTTTGAAGCAACCATAACCATATCATTTCATGCACTCATTTTACACAAATGAGCAAGTAAACAAAAGTCTTTGCCATGAAATGATGGCTATGGTTATCATGATGGTCAACTAGTCAAGCCTAGTCAACCGGTCAACAAGTCAACAAAAGTCAACAAGTCAACAAAGTCAACAAGTCAACAAAAGTCAACAAGTCAACAAAGTCAACAACCATATCACCATAATACTTAATTAATATAATAGTTAATCACATATCATATTCTCATTAGGGTTGAGCAAAAAGTCAAATAGTCAACGGTCAACTGTCAACAACCCTAATGAGAATCCGCTGCCTCTGCCTCCCTGTCAACTGTGCATACACACCCGCATCCGCGTTCCGAGGAACACGAATGCAAACTGGATAAATCCAATCCCATAAGGTACACTAGGATCTGGCTTAAACCAAAGCCCGCTAGTGTAAACTGTCCGGACACTGTACGTGCACAAGTGCACGGATGTGACCGAACCCTGTCGCAAAACCATGCGACCTGTCGCAATACCATGCGACCTGTCGCAATACCATGCGACCTCTACTCTTTTGCCTAAAGGCGAAAAGCTTTCTGTGTGGGACTCTAAAGACTCGACACTACGCTGGCAGTGGGTTTAACCACAGACCGCAAGCGGCACTAGCTGTGCGTAACGGTCCCCAGGTAATGCCGACAAGAAGACAGACGAGGCGAAACCCATCTGAACTCCAACTGAGCCTGAGTGTGACATTCTCCGTACAGTCCGGTCTGTTCGTCTGATACATCGCATGGCGGGCCCAGGGGGCGGTAAACGTTGTTGCGCCACGGCAGCGCCCCGGCCTCGTACTCGAGGCCAAAATGCGGAATAAAAATTTTTCCTTGCTCGGAAACCGGCGCTACCGCGGACAATTACCCGGATCGAAACCATTAACCTATACTAGCTAACTAAAGAGATAGGGTGAGAAGTTATACCAAGCGATCCGTGTCCTTCGGTCTTCATCTCCACTCCGATCTCTTGCGGAATCTCCGTCACCTCCTCGCTCGTCGGAAAGGGGCACCACGTAGCCGGAATCTTTTACGGGCTCCCGCCTCTTGACCGAGGCAACTCGGGCGCGAAGTTGGCTAGCCGACGCGTCCAAGGCTTGCTATAGAATAGTGTAGTGAACTTGTCTCTTTAGGGTTCTTGAAGTTGCCATGATGGAGGAATCAAAGAATAGAAAAATGGTGCTTGCATTTTTCTAGCAAGAAAATGAGATCAAGAAGAAAAACTCAAGATGAAGCTCTCATTTTCTTTTTCTCTCTTCTTTTTCTCTCATGAAAACTTATCATATTCTCAAGTGAGAAATGAGAATGGTGGAGCAAAGAAAACATAATGCAAAGGGAGGTGAGTGTAGGAGCAAAAGAAAGGTGACCATATCCAAAGCTTCATGATAACAATCTTACATCAACTTAACATCCAATTCTAATCACAATCAATCCAAGAAAAGGTGATGGAAAAAGAATATAATGATGATGGAAAAGAATGGAATCTAAAGATGTTATCATAACAAATCCTTTTGCAAGAAAAACCTCCACAAAATGTTATTTGCAAACTTGCAAATAACACCCTCCATCGGAAAAGTCCGGCCGGGAAAGAACAAAGGAAAACCGGCCGGGACGGAATGCAAACTGGCAACTCCAGAAAACTGGTCCCGTAATAAATTACAGGAAAACCCCAATACTGTGCATACACACCCGCATCTGTATTCCGACTGAACACAAATGCAAAGAGACAAAACTACACTATCAAATACTAGAATCCGGCTTAAGCCAAAGCCGGCTAGTAAAAACTGTCCGATCACGATCCGTGCAATACCGCACGTATCTGATCGAACCCTGCCATATCTCCATACGGCCTCTACAGCGTTTCGCCCGAAACTTGAGTAACTGTAACTGTGGTGGACTCTAAAGACTCGTCAATACTATGGCTGTGGATTTAACCACTGGCACGTCAGAGGTATAAGCCAATACGTGACGGGCCACCAGCTATTGACCAAATGGGACGTCGATGAGGAAGCTCACCCCGACACCCAACTGAGCCTGTCAGTGACAATATCCGTACAGTCCGGTCCGTTCGTCTATGAGTATCGCATGGCGGGCCTAGGGGGTTGGTGAAAGTCAGACCCCCAAAAGCGGTACAAGTCGTGTCGGAGCGTAGCCCAGAACGCCCTGAGATACTACTGGAATACCTACCAGTAAATCTCCTGCCTCGGCCGAGGGCTTTGCGTAATGGCTCTCCTAGACACAGCGCGACCTCACCCCCAATACCGGGAGAGACGAACCCCTGCAGATCCGCTCACTGCCTCCATGTGGCTCGGGACTGTACCCAACTAAAACCTGTTTGCACGACTCCTTTGAGACGTGGTAGGGTAGTAATCAAAGCACAGTGGGAACTCACACGAGACAAATGACGATCTCAGGTCGATGAACTAACCTGTACACATGTCACCAGGGAACTGCTATCTGACATCTGGTATAAGACCAACTAGTAGGTTCCCGGCGAGTCCTGTCCGGTGTACTCATAACCCAATGAGCACCTGTATACATCTTAGGTGAACCAACTGACACCAGTGGCTTGTGAGACCGGCCACCGCCCCTCGTCGGGGTCTCGACTGTATACACTAGTCTACTAACGGAGTATCGATGCCCTGTCTCGAAACTCCTACGACTAGGGACCTTTTAAGGATGTGCTTATAGACCACCAGCTCCCACGTATATGATCGCCATCATACTGCTGGTAGTCAAGCAAGAATCCTAGGGGCTCTATCAACGTGTAATAGCGACATGTCAGGTCACCTAAAGCAGTACACGATGATAAAGATAAACCAGATAGCATACTATCATCTCGAGTAAGACTGTCCTACCGGGATAGGTCCTCCCTCAATCATTGCAATCACGTGCCTGTGATCCAATAATTGACTCTGAGGGCACTAACTCCAACAATCTCCCACTTGCACTCAAGGCTAATTATTGCGATGTCGCATACTCACAGCCCGTGTGATACCGAACACCCAACTCCTCTACTAGTCAGTCTCACAAAACCTGTTTGCGAAACTATTGCGTTCGAGGAATAGCCTCAGTGAGTGGATCCGCAGTGATGTTTCTTTCTGTGTCTCTCTATATCTCATGTTCGCGGAGAAAACCATCTCCCGAAATGAGCAATACCTGTCTTAGAATATCTGGATGTCTGATGGGACCTAGCTCATAAATGAACTCCAAATCCAAACTTCTTAGACTGTATCAACAACTGAACTTAATCAGTATCCTGCGCCATGCCGCCCTCAGTATTGCCTTGGACCACCTGTCCAAAATACTGCCCCTCGTCAGAGGGAGAACTATAACTCTGACAACCTGCTTGTCGTCCATGTCACCTTGGAAGCCCGGAGTGATAACCGTCTCCTAAAGGAGGCAGCCGTTATCATATCCCTAGAACATTCACTTATGTTCTAAAACTGCTTCCGACTGGTTTTCCAGGATTGGATTAATATCAACTTATTGCATCTAGTGCAAGAACAACATCTGGTGTGGTATTTGACATCTCATGATTGACTCAAATGCCTAAGCAAGTGATCTGCCAATCATGCACATCCTCTCCCCTTTAGTCTGTAAGACACCTTTAGAGAGGGTGACTCCATTATCTGTAGGTATACTACCATGCCAGGAGTCGTCCATTCTAAATACTCATAGAATGCTGTCAAAATACCCTGATTGGGAAACCACCCAAATCTAGATCTAAAACCATAGATCTAGTAACCAGTATGTCTGATATAATGTCCAAGTCCTATGTGGAGAAAACACTGTGTGACGACCAAAGTATAACCGATCGTAGTATAGGAATATCACTTCCTACTACCTTCTCAACAGATCCATCCCCTATTCTGATGACGTCAAACCCATGACTGTCACATCAGAAATAGATGATCTATCTCCGCTACATCTGCTTTAGTCTATAAATAGACATAAGCCTGATGTCCACCAATGCTTCCGCTGCTCCCACTGACTACGAAAACCCTCTGGCAGAGTCATATAGACGTGCACTTCCAAAGCTATTTTAGAACGACGCTATACTCATTCTCCTGCCGGGTCTCGCAGCCTGGAACAATCAGCAATGGCAAGTGTGGGTAAACAAGAACTTTCCTGTCACCGTCCTTGAGGCTACCGGAGTACCTCTCGGGTGCCTGAAGTTACCCACCGTATCTGCGGAGTGGCCAATGGAATGTCAAACCAGATTGAATCTTTAGGTTCCTTATCAAATCTTCAGTAATCGTTTGTGATTCTGGAATCACTTCCAGTTCTACCATACTCCCACTACTTTTTCTGAAAAATCCATTTTTATTAAAACTGTGGCGAGTCTAGAACAATATTGCTATTGTTCATCCAGATGGTAGAAAATCAACCCTCGTCATAGCCTGGGTCAACCCACAAACAGCCATTACAGAAACGTGCCTTGAGTTGTCCAGTGTCTGGTTTTAAGCATAAGCCGGACAACTCCCCGTACCTTAACATCGTTAAGATATGAACTGTTCTATATCCAATATAGAACCAGAGGCACTGATTCAATTGAACCAGATTCAAATCATGCAGCTATCTCCAGTGCATGTAAACTAAATGGAAGAAGGCCGATCAGCGTTACTCAACTTAGGAATGCTTCCAATTATGAGTAACCTGAAAGAGAAGCTAGTTCTCTTAAACATTACTATCAACTGAATACCATACACAAGTATCTACATTTTCGATCACTTTGAAGAATCCCGATACTTGCTATACCTGGTTCTCTACTCTATTCAAATACCTATAACTCCTCAAAACTTAGACCCTGTGTTTCCACGAAACACATGTCTAAGAACTAGAGAAGTTAAAAGTAAACAGAATATAGTACGAGGACCAACCCCTCTGTCCTAATGGACACTGGACAACATACAATACTCTGTATAAGTCCGCTGAGTCTAACAACTCTTTCATTGTGTGTCGTAGGTTGAAAACTGTACTTATGGTTAAGAAGAATTACACCGCTGTTTAATGCTCCTTACCTAACCATCCACTGATATAGGTAAATGTCATCGACATAATATCAAAAGGTATATCTCACTCTATGAAAATAGACGTACAGATATATCAATTTGAAATTGGTGCACAACAGCGGATATTCAAAACCAAATATTTGCCGACCGGCAAACAACCCAGGTGACTTCCTCAAATATCACCGATTACAACGAATCCCGATATAATGAGGATGATCACCCAATTCCCAATAACTTACTCCCACTCAGCATCTGTAAAACCATACAGATGTGAGAATCCAACCTGGTAAATACATACCCTGGAGCAAGTGTCTAACTGGGAAATCAGTTTTCCATTAACAGTACACAGTGAAACTGAAACATTGAAATGTTTCGTTGGGGTATCGTGGTATTCCTAGTAATGCCTCTTCCATTATCCAGATTCACAACTGTAACCGTATAATTCTTTGCCACCTCTCCAAATCCCTTTATGTGTCTTTAGTCATTACCTTCTGTACACCCCTTTAGGCCAAATGGTTTTCTTCCTTTCCTACCGTTCGGCACCAGCCTGTGGTTTGGAAGAAGACTATCCAAAAAGCATAAAGGGTGTACTGTCCTAATCCTAGGAGCACTCGCAATGCGAGAGAAGGTGAAGATAAAAGACACCTGAATGTACTTTATTCCTATTTCTCCTGAACCAGGATCCATCCCCGAACTGGAACAAGTTCCTTTCGAGTTCGTATATAACCATACGATGGATTATCCAATAAAATGGGATCTTCGTAGTGATACGGAGTGTCCTGGAGAAATACAAAGGTGATTTAGGATTGGCGAAGAAATACTTGGTTTGGTCGTGAATAGCAGTCGCAACTTACTTTGCCATCTTACTAATCCCTTGCTTTGTCTTAACTTAATACCTTCTGTACACCGTTTTAGGCTAACTGGTTTTCTTCATTCCCTACCGGTCGGCACCAGCCTATGGTTTGGAAGAAGACTATCCAATTTGCGTAATAGGTGTACTACTCCTAAACCAAGGAGTACTCGCAACCTGAGAGAAGGTGAAAAGAAAAGACAACTGAATAATCCTATCCGTTTTCTCCAGAACCAGAAACCATCCTCGAAGTCCTTCGAGTTCGTATATAACCATACGATGGTTTTGTCCAATGGAAGTGGACGTTCGTAGTAATACGGGGTGTCCTGGAGAAAAGGGTAAAAGTAGGAGTGGCAATGAGGTCTGCAACTCAGACAATCCAAAAGCCAGTGTTAAGAAGGTTCGGTCAACTTGGTCACTGAGTCAAAGTCCAGGGTCGGGTCAATGGTCGCTGCCAAAGAGAGAGAGAAAAGAAACACTCAGCGTGCACTCTAACCTAGATCAGAATGGTTATCACTTTATCTAATCTGGAAACCTCCCACTGTATCTCAAATTCTCCTCCAAACCTGAAAGAAGAATTAGTCGGGGTCACCCGAGGAGTAAACCAACTCATCAGTGGGAATCGGGATCCAACTATCATCGCATGATAACTTGACGGAATCCACTCAAGTTACCACACTCCAGAAGGTATGCGCATGCCTGGCAAGTTTCAGTTCTTTTGAAACTCCCGATGTGTGTTTTTACCCCTAGGACTCAAGTGACCTTGACGGAGTCAACAAATCAAAGAGTCCTAGTCAAGTTCATCCCGTCATTATCTGGATTGCATTAAACCCACCCGTACGTGCCCTTGACGGAGTCAACAAGGCCGCACGACTGTCCTAACCAATCCCATTTATGCAACAAACAAGCACTACTTAGCTACCGTACACTACGTCTTGACGGAGTCAACAAACGCAGCACGAATACTAAATAATACTCATAAGAAATGACGGAGGGCTACGAATGGTTTTTGGCGAAAAACCTTTAACGTAAAGAACTTGATATCGTTGAAGGAACTGCATAGCCTTTTATAAAATATAGTGACGAAAACCTTTACTAAAGAGGTCACTCCCGGTGAAGGGATCTCGGCTCTTTCCCCGTAGAATGAGGTGCAGGATATTCCAACTGAATACCACGATGCAAAGCAAAAGTAATCGGCTATAGTGAAGTTAATGCCCTGACGCAAACTTCTGTCCAAGGGGTCACTCCCGGTGAAGGGATCTCGGCCCTTGCCTCGTCGACTGAGGAGCAGGATATTCCAAATGAATACCACGATGCAAAACAAAAGTGAACGTCCTTGCAATAACAGCTTTTTGAAAAATGTTCCAACAACATCAGAATAGGTTTGTTTATCTTGCATTGATCCGAATCAACGCAGTCCCATCAATTAATCACACCACAAAGAACGAAAATATACTGACGTACGTATATGCCATCTGCATTCGCCACTGGGTCCCGTCATCACCCGTTAGGTTAGCTAACTAACGGCAGAGCGGGGACTGGACTAGCGCGGATGTAAAACATATACAACATCTACTAATATATATACCAATATATAGTATTTCGCTCAAGGCGTGAATAAAAAGCAACATCACAGAAATGTACAGCATCACAGAACAATACAAATATCTGGAAGCCCCGGGTTTCACAGAGCCGCTGCTGAAACCCGACGTTCCCCTGGTCGTGTGGATAGCCTGTGCAATGAAATCCTAGACCCCTACGGGCGCGGCAAGTCACCCGCCAAAACCTGAAGCGAGGCAGCCCCCTTCAGCTCCGTGAATGGACCACCCAGCACTTCATGGAATCCGGTAACTTGGGCACCCCTCCTGGGTCAACCTGTACCCCCTACGAGTGCGGCGAATGGCCCGCCAATTCCAGACTGAAGCCCCCTCCGTCTCAATGCCATGAGATGCGGGCCCGTTGCCCCCTAGAACCCGGCTATCCGTGCACTCCTCCGCGGGGTAATCCTAGTACAGAAAGTAAAATATACATACACCGGGTACATCGACCGCAACCAGGTCGTGCCCCAAAAGAATAATACAAACAGGCAGTGACGGCAGTCCACATGTCGGACGCTCGCCCCGCAATAACAAATGTACATAATACAACAAAACTGTACTATATTGCAACCAGGCTATCCCCCACGACCGATCCGCAACATCACAGCATAAACATAGAACATCAACGTGAAAGTCACGTTCGCAAATCCGTCTAACCGGGCTATAGCAGTTAGACCGGATTTACCGATCGAGTGACATTCACGGTCGCAGATATAATGTAAATACTGTGAAATAATGTGTTTAAAATTTTCCGATTGACCAAAAATTAACTAGTGGGCCCCCAACCAATACTGTAGCAGTTACAGAAAACCTGGGCCCAAATTTAATATCCCAGAAACCACATTTATCACTGAGAAACATAATGCAAAATTTTGGGGGGGTGCACTGTTCAAATTGCCGCGGAAGCGCGGCCCCAGCAAGGTTTTGGCCGCCCTTCCGCGGTGGTATGAACAGTTCAGGCTACCAAATTTTTCCAGTATGCTTATATTTCCCTGCACATCACTCTGAGACTACCTGAAAAATTTTTAGACTCCAAAAACATTTCGACAGAAACTAATGTCAAGGAAAAAATACGGTTTTTGGAATTTCGGTCGATCGGAACTGAAAAACACATTAGAACAAGCTAGGTAAGGTTAATGGCGTGGCTCTGATACCATGTTGCGCCACGGCAGCGCCCCGGCCTCGTACTCGAGGCCAAAATACGGAATAAAAATTTTTCCTTGCTCGGAAACCGGCGCTACCGCGGACAATTACCCGGATCGAAACCATTAACCTATACTAGCTAACTAAAGAGATAGGGTGAGAAGTTATACCAAGCGATCCGTGTCCTTCGGTCTTCATCTCCACTCCGATCTCTTGCGGAATCTCCGTCACCTCCTCGCTCGTCGGAAAGGGGCACCACGTAGCCGGAATCTTTTACGGGCTCCCGCCTCTTGACCGAGGCAACTCGGGCGCGAAGTTGGCTAGCCGACGCGTCCAAGGCTTGCTATAGAATAGTGTAGTGAACTTGTCTCTTTAGGGTTCTTGAAGTTGCCATGATGGAGGAATCAAAGAATAGAAAAATGGTGCTTGCATTTTTCTAGCAAGAAAATGAGATCAAGAAGAAAAACTCAAGATGAAGCTCTCATTTTCTTTTTCTCTCTTCTTTTTCTCTCATGAAAACTTATCATATTCTCAAGTGAGAAATGAGAATGGTGGAGCAAAGAAAACATAATGCAAAGGGAGGTGAGTGTAGGAGCAAAAGAAAGGTGACCATATCCAAAGCTTCATGATAACAATCTTACATCAACTTAACATCCAATTCTAATCACAATCAATCCAAGAAAAGGTGATGGAAAAAGAATATAATGATGATGGAAAAGAATGGAATCTAAAGATGTTATCATAACAAATCCTTTTGCAAGAAAAACCTCCACAAAATGTTATTTGCAAACTTGCAAATAACACCCTCCATCGGAAAAGTCCGGCCGGGAAAGAACAAAGGAAAACCGGCCGGGACGGAATGCAAACTGGCAACTCCAGAAAACTGGTCCCGTAATAAATTACAGGAAAACCCCAATACTGTGCATACACACCCGCATCTGTATTCCGACTGAACACAAATGCAAAGAGACAAAACTACACTATCAAATACTAGAATCCGGCTTAAGCCAAAGCCGGCTAGTAAAAACTGTCCGATCACGATCCGTGCAATACCGCACGTATCTGATCGAACCCTGCCATATCTCCATACGGCCTCTACAGCGTTTCGCCCGAAACTTGAGTAACTGTAACTGTGGTGGACTCTAAAGACTCGTCAATACTATGGCTGTGGATTTAACCACTGGCACGTCAGAGGTATAAGCCAATACGTGACGGGCCACCAGCTATTGACCAAATGGGACGTCGATGAGGA
The DNA here is from genome assembly GCA_030015575.1 of Agapanthus africanus. NCBI lineage: Eukaryota > Viridiplantae > Streptophyta > Magnoliopsida > Asparagales > Amaryllidaceae > Agapanthus > Agapanthus africanus. The sequence goes on from CM057350.1 coordinate 259,897,425, forward strand.
AGCTCACCCCGACACCCAACTGAGCCTGTCAGTGACAATATCCGTACAGTCCGGTCCGTTCGTCTATGAGTATCGCATGGCGGGCCTAGGGGGTTGGTGAAAGTCAGACCCCCAAAAGCGGTACAAGTCGTGTCGGAGCGTAGCCCAGAACGCCCTGAGATACTACTGGAATACCTACCAGTAAATCTCCTGCCTCGGCCGAGGGCTTTGCGTAATGGCTCTCCTAGACACAGCGCGACCTCACCCCCAATACCGGGAGAGACGAACCCCTGCAGATCCGCTCACTGCCTCCATGTGGCTCGGGACTGTACCCAACTAAAACCTGTTTGCACGACTCCTTTGAGCCGTGGTAGGGTAGTAATCAAAGCACAGTGGGAACTCACACGAGACAAATGACGATCTCAGGTCGATGAACTAACCTGTACACATGTCACCAGGGAACTGCTATCTGACATCTGGTATAAGACCAACTAGCAGGTTCCCGGCGAGTCCTGTCCGGTGTACTCATAACCCAATGAGCACCTGTATACATCTTAGGTGAACCAACTGACACCAGTGGCTTGTGAGACCGGCCACCGCCCCTCGTCGGGGTCTCGACTGTATACACTAGTCTACTAACGGAGTATCGATGCCCTGTCTCGAAACTCCTACGACTAGGGACCTTTTAAGGATGTGCTTATAGACCACCAGCTCCCACGTATATGATCGCCATCATACTGCTGGTAGTCAAGCAAGAATCCTAGGGGCTCTATCAACGTGTAATAGCGACATGTCAGGTCACCTAAAGCAGTACACGATGATAAAGATAAACCAGATAGCATACTATCATCTCGAGTAAGACTGTCCTACCGGGATAGGTCCTCCCTCAATCATTGCAATCACGTGCCTGTGATCCAATAATTGACTCTGAGGGCACTAACTCCAACAAACGTCAGTCCCCCAATAGCGGTACAAGTCGTACCGGAGCGAAGCCCAAAACACCCTGAGATAACACTGGAAACCTACCAGTATATCTCGTTTTCCCTGGCCAGGGACTACTCGTGTAATGGCTCTCCTAGACACAGCGCGATGTCAACCCCCAATACCGGGAGAGACGAATCCTGTCTAACCGTCACTGCCTCCAAGTGCTTCGGGACTGCACCCAACCACTACCTGTTTGCACGACTCCTTTGAGCCGTGGTAGGGTAGTGATCAAAGTACAGTGGGAACACACTCGAGGCGGAGTGACAGTGTCAATTCAGCGGACTAAGCTGTACTCATGTCACCTGGGAACTGATAACTGACGATAGGTATAATACCAACTAGTCAGTTCCCGACGAGTCCTGTCCAGTGTACCCGTAACCTAACGAGCACCCGCATACTATCTCAAGTACGACGTACTGACGGCTGTGGGACAGACCGTCTCCCACACTGGGATGAGAAGCGCATGCGCTGGTCTACTCCAGAGTATCGATGCCCTGTCTCGATAGTCCTGCGACCAGGGACCTGCATAAGGATGTAGATTACCCAGCCCCACTAGTGTGACGGCCATCACATCGCTGGTAATCAAGCAAAATCCTAAGAGCTCCACTAATGTGTATAGGCGATATACAAAAATAAACACATGTACACATTGAAGTAGAAACAAACCAAGTAGCATACTACTATTTTGAGCAAGATTGTATATACAAGGTGAATATCCCAAGCATCCATTAAGTAATATACAAACTAGTAGGATACAGTAATGGCCTCTAGGGCATATACACTAACAGTATATATATATCCTTTGTTTAATAGGTACGTTCCGCCGCTTTGAAAACAATTTTGAAGGGTTTCCTTGTTTTTTTTTAAAACGTTCCGTGTCATATCGGACACGTAGGTTTATATATATCGAGACCATAGCTCGCTCTTTTGGAAATCCCTTCGAACTATCAAATATCATAGAAATGTACTGCTCCAAAAGGAATAAATCTTAAAAATGCACATAACATCACCCTGTGCGTCTAGTGCGCACGGAAATCAAAATCCATATATGTGCCATACAGGTGCACAAAACAACATCTAGGTGCAACGGGTGTGCACGAAACATCTGTCATAGGCAACGTGTGTGCCTGACAGCCCAAACTCCGGTACATCTGATATGCACGAAGAAATCTCGATTTAGTGCATCGGGTGTGCACCAAAATCGTATCTCAAAGCCTGTGCCCAATATGCGCGAAAATCCAAATCGGTGCATCCATCGTGCACGAATGAAAATCTAGACCCTGCGCACTCAACATGCATGGAATCACAAAATCCAATAGCAACGCCGAACATGCGTAAGTCCAGTCAAAAGCACGTAGTGCAAGAATCCACATCAATATCACAATCAAAATCGACATATCGAAAGACATCAAATCGAAGTCAGGTGCAACCGTAATGCACAAAATGTAAATCCGGTGCAACAAAGGCACGAAATATAAATCTGATGCGATAAACGCAAGAAACATAAAACTGGTGCGACAAACGCACGAAGTATAGAACTGGTGCATCCCATGCACAAATATCAAGCAATAACTCAAATACGTAAGCAGCAACACCAAGTGTACCCAGGTATAAAGGAAATCATAAACGTGTGCAACTGCGTGCACAAAACACACATCAATGCACTACAAGCACATATAAGCTATACCGAGTGCAAAAATCAAATCGTGTGCGTAACATATGCACAACATCAAATCAACCGTATGAAATCCATAAAGTCATAAGCAGGTGCAGCCAAGGCACGAAACGATATACAACGCGGCTCAATCAAAATCAGGTGTACCGCGATGGAAAAACTCACAACCGCGTGCATCAGCGTGCACAAATCAAAACACTAAAAGTACATGAAACTATGCTGGAAGCGTAAATCAAATCACCGGCATAAAATAGGCATGAAATCACAATCAATACCTCAAGAGTAATAACTCTGCACAAAATATGAATACCAGTAAGTGCAACCATGGTGCACAAAATCAAATATCATGGAACTCAGTCATCAAGACTAAATCATGCAAATAGATCGCCAAAATACTGAAATCCCAAAGTGACGGATGCGTGATAGTCGAATCACAAAATCACAAATCATAAATACCATCGTCGGTATATCCTCCTTCGAAGTCGAGAAGGTGCCGGTACATCCAATGCTAGCGGCGCAAGATATCTACTTGCCTCTTGCTCGCGGCTGGCGCCCTCTGCCTCTGGTTCCTGATCTTTCCTGTAGATTACCAATCTCGCAATCCATCGGCTCATCGGCCCGGTCAGGTGTGCTGACAGGGACGATTCCGTCCTGGCACTTCCCTGGTCATCTCTCGGTCAATCCTCACGACCGCTCGTAAAGCAGCACATCTCTGGTGCCGACCTCGGGTCCTCTGAATGCACATCACGCATCCGCTCCTGGTGCAAATCTTATTGCAGCAGTGTATTGGAAGGAATCCCTGCTCAAGGTCTCTTCTGATTTTGCCTAGGCCAAACTGTACAGGGCTGGTACTCTGGCATAATCTTCTCTCGCTCTCTGGACATCTGCGTCCTTAGTACAACATCTCCTCGGAAGCTGGTCGCATCTCAATGCCTCTGTAAGCATATCAGGCCTCTGGTCTCTACGGGAAGTAATGACAGCTCATCAGCGTCTCGCACGAACCTCTTGTCCCGCTTGTCTGTATCATCGACCATTCGACGTCGCGCCTTTATCTGCGCACTGCAATGTCCTCGGCTACGGTCCATCCGAAGTCTCTAACACGGACTCGAAATCACGAACTTGGTATCTTCATCACTCAGTAGAAGATATCTAGCCGAACACGTCCCCAGCGTGCATATCGCATCTCTGATGTCAGCGGAGTGAAACGTCATCTCGTCGAAATCTCGTGTGAACTCTTTACTCCACCTTGCTCCAAAATCGACTGATTCGGACTCATCTCATCGTGGCTACACAGATTGCGCTCCAACGGCTACGCTCATATCTGGAGTCTCCCAAGCAGTGTCCCATCACATGATATCCGAATGATGTCGACTCATCCGATCGACTCGTCAGAACCTCACAATCCCCCAAGAGCTCAACATCTCGGGTACAGTTTAATAGTATCGAGTACATGCCACAGCGTCGGTGGTCCAGCCGTAGAAGGGCAAACCCAAGCCTCACTAATGGCGCCGCGGAACCGCCGCAAACCCTAAGGTTCAAAGGCTTTCACACGGTCATTAAGTCAAGTTAGGGTTTCATTCTTGTAGAGGGTCCATAGAGTCACCTGCATGTCTTTCCGTATACTTTAAACTTGGAAAAGGGGTTCCTGACATTCGATCGTCTCAATCGACTATCAACGAATCTGCGTGAAGTCGCCTCTAGCTGGAATCAATCTATCTGATGACCTCGCATCGGGGTAAGAGAACGACCCACATGTCCTAGTCATTCATCCTCGGTGACTAGCGACTCACTAACATATCTCTAAGAATATGCTCATGCTGCAGTAGCTCCAATCATCTGGGCGATATCTCATCATTCGCAGCAACAACTGGCTCAATCGTCGGTACGCTAAGCAGCGCCTCAACCATCATGAATAAGCGATATATCAACAGTCATCACATCCTGTCTAGCCCCTATCAGTGGCTCAATCCTCTGGTACCGACCGGTACATCCGAAAAATCTCGCAACAGCGATCTGTCAAACGCTCATAGTGCGGAAACACAATAAGACGACGCCTCAATATGCAATCGTATGCCTCGGGAATCATGCCCTGGTCTGCCCTCGTCCACGACGAGCTCATGCTGACAACTCGAGCCGTAGCTCACTCTGCCCGTGCAATCGCGGCAGCAAAACCACAACCAGTATCGATGAAGATAGATCATAGGAAGGAATATAATACAGTGCAAGGAAATGTACAACCTAAGGTTTCTTAAGCGGAGTGGCGTGTCATAAGTATGCCGCGGAACATACCAACGGTACGTCACTCTATTTTAGTCACCTGTTCCATCAACCAAGGGTCATCCTACGCGAAGAAGGTTCGGGTCTAATACCCCCTCGACCAAGTCTATGTTCCGTATATAAATAACGCCCTAGGCTCCACATAGTCAAACTTAGACTCGAACCAAGGTCAACCTAGCGCTCTGATACCAACTTTGTCACGACCCGAAAGAGCACGTGACTGGCCCTTGAACCATATGAAGTCTATAGGACCCCATCTGATCCAAGTAAGCCAAAAGCCCAGAAATCTAAAACCATTTAAAGAGTAAATAAGGAAAACTGGTTTTTAAGAAGTAAAGAAATCGTGTTTCAAAAATCCAAGTTTTTAAATAACTAAGCCGAATATGTATTTTTAAAATGTGTAAGCTTTCCTGAAAATTTCGGCAGAGTTTCCTTTGTAAAAACTGGCCCCGAACGGGGTACAACAAGAATAATATATATGAGATGATAAAAGGCATCCCCAAGCGGGAGCTAGCTCTTCGTCAATCGACGGTCATAACCACGCAAGCAATAATATACAACGCCAAAGGGCGAGGATCAAAACCCAAAAAGAAACTCAAAACAGCCAGAAACCGTAATACTACAAACGCGACTCTAAGGTCGAAATAATACAACACTGTTTTCTAAGTCTGAAACAATATACAAGTTTTGGTTGATGGAAATTCTAGATACAATAAATAATACATGAACAATGGCGGTTCTGATACAAAAGAACCCACCTAACCAAGCAAGTCACCCCTAAGGAAGCAGTGTGCCAGAAATGCCGCTATGGAATCTGTACGGCAACCTGCAAGAACTGGGGCACAACGGGGGTAAGTTGCCAACTCGTGAATAGAAAAATATCTACAAGCAGAGATCGAATGCATGACCCATCCTAGGTCAATACGATCAGATATAAATAAACCTCAATATGAATATATGTGAAGCATGCTAAACTGGCAATGTAATCTCTATACATGAGTGTAGTGCCAAGTGCTCGTGCCGGTGCCTCAGGTAAAAGCATATCATAAATATGAGGTATGATCAAAGTAATCAAATCTGCACACACGTGGATCCCGTCCACTCGTCACCCACTGACAAAAACCACCATGCATGTAAATATCATAAATCATGTGCATGGGAAATAATATGAGGATATAAACCATCTGTGTCCCTCGCGACACGTCAAAATCATGGAACCGGAGTGCCCAGCATCGACACTCGAAAACATCATGAAAACTGTACCCAGCATCGGCACGTAAATCCTCATATATCGGGCTCCGTCAGTCCGGATCGGCCCGCGGGCTCTGTCTGCGGTATCGGCCCTCGGCCCCGGCAGTATGCCCATATCCATCTATCGACACTGGTCAGTATCCTCCGGATAACCGCCAGGTCCAACCAATCACCGGTAGGTACTCGCCCGCCTCCAGGCTCAATCGGCAAAGCTCATCGATCATCTTGCCAAGGGGAACCATACCGGGTCCACCATGTACCCGCAATCGGCTCGTCCACTCCTCGATTCGGGTTTCACATGTCGCTCTCAGCACCGAGAAAACACATGGTGGACGCACTGAAATATCATATCAAGGGTAACTGGGTTTTTAAAGCAATGACATATTCTCTTTTTAAATACCCACGGTTCCCAAATCCAGAAATATCATAGAAACAACATATCTCAATGCGTATAATCAGAAAGCATGATGTATGCGACATGTAAAAGAAATGTAAGCATATCATTATGTCATGCAAGGATCATATACTGAATGCAATAGTACTACAGTGTAGTGACATGGCAATTATCGATGATGAAGTGTGTGAGCCGGCAAACAAGTGTACGTGGAACATACGCATCATCGATAATTGTGCTGGTGTCCTAGCAGCATGACTGAAATATATCAACAATATAAGCGATGCAATGCAAACAGCATGAACGTGCGGAATCGAGTAATCAACGCAACAGTAGGCAATAATTATATCATGCAACCTTGCCTTTTTAAATAAGACGAATCAGGGCTTTTGGTAAAATAAGGGCTACGGTGTTTTAAGAAAAGACGCGTCGTTTTAAAATATCCGTACAAACCCTTTTTGCCTATCTTTAAAATATCCCCGATTCGTTAGTTTTGAAATAGGTATGACTCAGGTCTAGCCTAACGCCTACTATGCGAACTACGAACCCGACAATCAAGCCAATAGAGAGGGGTATGGAAACCACCTAAATCTGAGTCGATATCACAATATCTCATCACATGACAGGCATCACTATCATCAAATCACATCTCCAATACGAACTCTGTCATGTCGCCAAATCTCACGGTCTCAATCGCATTTCATCGACTCATCTCAATCCCACGTATCATCCTCAAAACTCGTATATGAACACATAGTCCCATACCCATGTGTAGATATACACACCATCATAAGCGCATAGATAAATGAAAGAATGCATGCAAGTATATGTGTATGTGTATGTGTATGTGTGCAACCCCTACTCTAGGGTTTCGCACTAAACTAAACCAAAACATTCTTATCACCAATAATACCATTATCACCATCAATAATCCTAAACAACACATAATAAATATATGTGTGTATACGTATTCGTATACATCACCACGGACTGCGGGGGTGCTATACGCCATCCACCCGACTTCTCCCCGTAGATATAAATCTACTCACCTTGCTTCTCATGTGTCGGTGTCGATGTCGCCATCTTCATCTTCTTTGCCTCACATTTCGTAGGGTACCTACAAGTATATCACAACGCTAAAGCATATGAAAATCACATCGGAAACCAAAACGGCACACGCTACGCCTATAGGTAAAAACCTATAACCTCGCATGCAAACACGATCAATATCCACCTGTTGTTGACGTCCAAACGCCACCCGACAGGAACGAAACACCAAATACCAAAATCCATGCTAAAATAAGTCTCAAATCATGCACCAACATAGGAAAATCATCCCAGATTTCACCCTAGATGGAATCTGTCAAAACTAGACATACCCAGGGTCAATACTAGAGGAGATAGGGCCATGCACAAAAATCGAGACAGATCCCTCCTGCTCTGGCCGCAATTTGCGGCCAGAAGGAATTAATTGGCGGCCTCAGTTTGGAGTTGGGGGCTAGGGTTTGGTGTGGTGGTTCCATGGTGCCTGCACATCTCACTGTCAACTCAGTTTTATTTTTGGGGTCTCGCGGTGATAGCAGATTACACAAAACAGTGACAGATTTCCAGTTTTTCCGATATCGGTTCCGTAATTCCGTATTTTGGTTTCAATTCCAGGTTTGGGTCCAATTTTTGCATTACACCAGGGGTTCTAAGGTCATAATAAGCCTCAATCTCATCTTGATATCAGTTTTACCCTAAACCCTCACTTGAATTCTCTAAAATCCACAAAACGACACAATATCGATATGAAACTAGTATGGATGCAATAGAAATGAGATACTACTCTAATAGGTGCAGAAATTACCTCCTTTGGCAACTCAAGAAAATTCTTGAGTTGCTCAAAGTCCTCCAAATCCAATCTTGCTAGGTTCAAAGTGTAGCTAGTGAGCCCGGGGACATTTTTTGTGAAGTGGGAATGGGGTTTTGGCTTTGTTTTCATGGTGGATCTAGGGTTTCATGAAGAGAGAGAGTGAGGGAGAAGAGAGAGCAGCAGCAAGAGGAAGAGAGGAGAGAGAATGAGAAGGGGAAAATGATGACGGATGGTTCAAAAAGTGGGGGGGGGTTGACTTGGTCTCTCTCTCACTCATTACCTACTTTTTCCCTTTTCTTTTCTTTTCCTTTATCTTTTCCTTCTCACTCCAATAGTGAATCCAAATGAACCATGGCTACAAAAATGTAACACAAGTGTAACAAGTGTGGAAAATGATATGTGCACATTTTTGCACAAAAATGCTAAAAATCCAATTAGCGATTCTTAATCGCGATTAGCACTAAATTAGTATATAACTAATCTTAAAAACTTTAAAATGGCGTAATTCCATAAAATACCCTATTTTAGAATTTTCCAAAATTTTCCAAAATTTCCCCCCATTTATTTGTATTTAATTCCACCCGAACATTAAAATATTCATTAAAATAATATTAAATTATAAAAATTCCCGAAAATAATATTTTATTATTTTGGAAACGTTACATTTATGTAACTTTGTTAACTGTGTCTCATTGATGTGACCCAGTCTACAATGCCATAAGAAAGCCTGATTTAATTCCGGAGACTTTCTTTTAAGTGTGTTCTGGACACTGAAAACCTGAGCTTGATTCAAAACGTATATACCGTTTTTCAATGTACTTGACCCAATCAGTACTTGATTTAGGTGGATGTTTACTACATCGCTTACAAAAGTAAAATCATATCCTTCCTTAGATAGTAAGGATACAGATATGATGTTACATGTCGCACCTGGTACATAAAAACAGTCACGCAGAATCAATATCTGCCCAGTTGTCAGTCCTAGATGATATTCCCCTACGGATTCAGCATACATGCTCATTCCGTTAGCAACCCTGAGAGTCATATCACCTTTCTTGATAACCCTACGGTTTCTCAGAGCCTGTAACGAATTACAGATATGAGATCCTGATCCGGTATCCAATACCCAGGAAGTAGGGTTAACTGACATACAGTTCTCTATTACAAACACACCCGAAGCCGAAGACACAACATGCTTCGAATTCTGGCTGCTGGCTTTACAAGCCCTGCAATCCTTCTGCCCATGTTCATTCCCGTAACAATAGGAACATCCCTCTTTTACTATATCCATTCCCGAAACTTCTGCCCTTCCCTTTCTTTCTACTTCCCTGGTTTCCTTCAGGGTAGTAGGTAGAGACTGTTGAACTAAGTCAGCATCTGACTCGTTCTTCAACGTGGTCTTCAGATCCGAGAGCTCAAAAGAGCTGGTGTTCACACCAGAATATTGCATTATTATATTCCCCATTCTTATATATTTTACAAATAAACGGGTGCTTTTGACGCATGTCTGCTATATGTTACAGGTTACAGGTTCTTGGACAGGAAACAGTGAAAACGATGAAAGACGATGAAAATATGGACTTTTGACCAACAAATGGGAGGATCTTAGTCAAGCCTACATCGAAAGACAGTTCACAATTAACAAGGCAATGCAAGATCCCAAAATGTCAAGGCAAACGGTTAAAAAGCCATTGCAAATTGTTCACTGAAGATCTGAAACCAACCTAGAAGCCCAAATGGAAAAAGACATATAGAAACAGGAAGACAAAGTCACCAGAAGACAACACAGAAAATTACAGCATCCAAGGCTTCTTGTTGACCGCGGAACCGCGGCCAAACAGGGCCTCGGGCCGCGGTTCCGCAGCCATATTAAGGAAATAAAAAAGTAGTTTTTTGCCATATTGTGTTGGCGGCGTTGACTAGTCAACCTAGGGCTATTTTTGTAAATTTAGACATGCGGTTCAAGATGTAACCTAGGGTTTCTATTTCCTATAAATAGAAATCTAATCATTGTAAATTCTTATGCCTCCTTTTAAATAATAAATTCAGAATTCTTTACGGAGAGCATCGGTGTTTCTTTTCAACTCATGAATTCAGATCTGACAAACCTGCGTTGATGATTGGAGAGATGCATCTGTAAGTAGATTTAATTCCTTGCTCTAGTTTAGATTTCAATTCTTTGCCCTAGGTAGATTTAAATTCTTGCCGTAGATAAATTGTTTAGAATTAGCTTTAGGGAAGGCTTTTGAGAGATAAGATCTCTCATCCCTTTCTTACCCATCATATATTTTCAATAGGACTCCATGCATACACGCACACACCGCGCCCTACGACACTCTATCCCTCAAGGTAGCGGTGATACCGTAGTGTAAAGGCCCGGTTGCGCGCGTTTTCCATGGAAGTTAGGGTAAGGATCTCTAAACGAAGGACAAGAACCTGGAGGAAGGAACACCTTCCCGAATGGATCTAATCCCCTTTATTGATAATTACCATAACTCCTCATAGATCTTCATTCGGGTATAGAAAGCGTTGAGATTTACTTGCATTTCCAAACCATCCCTAAACCTAACCCTAGCAAGACTAGATCTAGATAATCGTAGATTTTAGATTTAATAATCAATCCGAACACCCTTCGGAATTAACTCGTAAGCGCGATCAGGAGATTCACAACATCCCTGTGGACCGACCCTTACTCACCGGCTAGCTTCATGTGATGCCGTTCTTGATTGCGGTTATAGATAGTTTTTGACATACAAATCAAATGGCGCCGTTGCCGGGGATGGCGTGCTATTTCCTTTTTGCGATTTCGGGTTAATCAAAATTTAAAAAAAAATCATAAAAATCAAAAAAATCAAAAAAATATAAATATATATATATTTTGTTATTTTTGGAAGGGATACTTTGTTTTTTGTGAATCTTTGCAGGATCAAATTCGGATCTAGAAATCTACAGAGATCAAAACAGGAAAAAACAGATCGGAACAACAGAAGATCACAACAACCGAGGAACAGAAGAAATTTGGAGGACCGAGTCTACAAGTTAACCTTGGTGATCTGTTCCAGCAAAAAAAAAACTTGCCGAACCGACCAACGCGCGGCGGAACCGCCGCGCCAGCCCTTGCGGCCGCGGAACCGCCGCGGCCTGGTCGATTCAGGGCTTGAAAAAAAAAGGCAGAAGCGCGATAAAAAAAAAACTGTTCTGCCACTGCAAATTTCTGTGAGTTTTCTCTCTCCTCCTCTGTAAATCTTGATATATCTTCTGTAATTTTGCCTGCAGGATTTCTTTACGTTCAAAAATTTTTCCCCTTCCAAATAACGATCTTGTGCAGGATTTTTGTGCCTTGCTTGAAATGAAATTAGATTGCAAGTAATATTTTGCTGTTGCATATCTTTTCTATAAAATATTTTGTTGTTGCATATCTTTTCTCTAAAATCTTTTTGAAACAAAATTTTTCCAAATAAAGAGAAAAAGAATGAAAATAAAAAGGACAAATATTTTATAGAAACTTGCAAAATTTTTAGCCGCAAATAAATTCTTGCACCACAATAAACTTTCCTTCGTTCCCCTTTTCTTACAACATGGGTACCCCACATAATAAATCATTAGCCGAACTTTGGTATCCCGAACCTAATTTTGCGTCATATATCAATTTGTTCGGTCAATTTAAAAACGATCCCTCCATGCCTAAAAAATCTTTGAAAGATCACATAGAGGCGTCTAGGAGAAACAGTTTGACTTTTCAACCCACTTTGTGTCAACCAAGTCAACCTTCACCACCTTCGTATGTTGACACCACTTTTTCAAGTTCAGCTGTAACTCCTAAGTCGATGTCCATTGCTGAGCATATTGCTCAATCTCGCAGTTGATCTTTCACCCCTCTCCACTCATCTAGTTCTAGGGATCCGCACGACTATTCATCTTTTTATCCACATGTTGACCCTACCCCTGTCCAATCACCCACTTCCTACCAGTCCTACCCGACCTTCCCACCTTCACTAGACACCGTTTCTACACAGTCATTAGGGAGTTTCACATATCCAACCAATTTCGAATCTTTTACCGAAACACCCTCACCACCTAAGTCTAGTTTGGAAGAGTCGTTGGAAGCTTATATTGCTGCAACAAATAAAATGACTAGGAATGTGGAAGCGTCCGTGGCCGCCCTTATGCAACCTACTGAAGCGGTAGCTAGTTTTCCGCTAGCTCAAAATTTTTCAATGTATAAGAAGGCGGTTGGACAGAGTGAGAATGAGAGAGGATTTCAAAATCAAACCCACCCATACCCAATTGAAGCCCACAACTACGGTTTTCCATCGATTGTCCCAAATGATTCATCAGTTAAGGATAAAAATGAGTTGTGTGATTTTGTAGTGCTTGATTTGCCAAATTGTGAAGAACCCCTTTCGAGTGAAACCGCACCTAATCCTTTCGATCTTTACACCCCCCATCTAGAACCTAAATTGATAGATATCCATGCTTTTGATGAGGTGTCTAAGAAAATTGATTTTCACTTGATTGAGGATATAGACGCCGGGAATATTTCGGATGATGAACCTGTCGATTTAATTGAAATTTTATGTTCAAATTATCATCCCGAGTTATGAAATGTTTCTCCCGAATCTCATATGCGTCTTGATTTTGATGATAATGGCATGGATGAGTTAAATATTGAGGATAGTATTGAGGAGAGTCTTAAGGATAATATTGAGGTTGAATCATTTTTGTTTGATATGTCTGATTTTCCAATTCATCCTCCTGAACCTTTGACTGTTATATCACCCTCCCTCCTTCCCATCGTTCCGACCCTGCTTGAAGACCGTGAGCTTGAAACCTTTTCCTTTGAATCTGACATAATTCTCACAGACGATAACACCTACGAGTGTTTCACTTTTTTGGACGATGTTGATGACTCACCGCCCGAGTTTGAGTCCTTTACATTTTCAGATGAGCCATCAGACTCGGTCGATTATAGTAGTTTCGAACCATTAATGGAATTTTTCAAGTTCGAAACAGTTTATTACGGTGAGAATGAGACTATCCCTAATTTACTCCCTGTCGTCTTTCCCATTGTTCCGACCGAACAAATGACCGTTACGCTTTCATCTCCTATACCAAGTTCGGCGTACCCAGGTTTTCTTGCGAATCTTGAAGGATTTGACCCCATTTCCCGACAGGTTGATAGGTTAGCGCAATCGCTTATAACATATCGGTCATCACATATTGCGCTAATTTATTCACTTGATTTACACCCTCAAGATCGCGCGACCCTTCTTTCTCATTTCCGCCCTTCTTCTCCCCCACCGAGACCATATTCTACCATTCTTCTTTCCACACGGTCTCGCGTGTTTCTCATTTCTTTCCTCCACACCCCATTCTTGCACCGACTATACCTTTACCATGATAAGATTTTTGAATGGTTGGTGCTAATCTTTGGCTTGTGTAAGGCCAAGCTTAAGTTTGGGGGGAATCTTATTGTATATATGTATATATATTTTTGTTTTCTTTTTCTATAAAAAAAAAATTCAAAACATTAAAAAAATAAAAAAAAATTGTAAATAAATAAACAGGGGAGTGCCGATATTTTGACCCTCTTGATTTAGCATAACAGTGAGGACACTGTCAAGTTCAAGTTTAGGGGTATACTCGGTAAGTCTTCTTCCTTCGCATTCATTTGTACATATTTTTGCATTTGCATACTTATTTGAAAACCCATAAAAATTGGAAAATTTCAAAAATTATAAAAATAATTGTATTCAATTTTGGCTAATTGACTTGAGTTTGACTAATAGGTTAACTGGTTAGGAACAACTAGATCTTAGACTTAGTAAATTAAAAACCCTAAAAATAACCTTTCTTAAAGTTTAACGGTAGAAAGTATATGCCTTGTAGTTTATTTAGAAATAGGCAAATTTTGGGTTGACTTCTTGGGCTAAGTCGAAATGAGGGAAGAGTATTGATGTTCTTATTAGAGTATAAGTTTGAAAAATAGTTCCTAGCTTAAGTCTAGATTCTGAAAATGTATACCCTACAATTTGCACAATCACGCACCTTGAAACTTGGAATAGTAGAAGAGACCTTGAAATGCTCTTGTCTAAAGTCCTTAGTACAAAGAAAATAAAAGAAAAAAAAAGTGAATAAAAAAAAATGGACACTGGTTTTTGTGATTACTTAAGGCTGTAAAAAATAGAAAAATATTTAGCGAGGGTGCTTCATCACCTAGTGCCTTAGACCAACTGGTTTGGGAGTCACTGCTAAAGCCTTGGGTGTTGCAAAACTAGGAAGTACGCTTTAAAGTACTAACGCATCTTGTAATCGGTTGTTGGTACCTCAAGAAATATTAACGGTCGTATGAAAGATGTGTAAGCAAATTTCATTTAAAAATTCACTAATTAATAAGTGCTTTGGACAATGGACGAGAGTACGATTGCTTGATTTGAATTTCCAAGTGTAGGGGTGATATTTACACACACGTGGGGATATGTGATTAGATTTTAGATGAGAGAAAGGAATGAAGAATAAAACTTGTATCTTTAGTAGGGTTGATAGAAATTCCTAAGTGGAGATGGAACCCTAGAAGGAAGACTTAAGAGATGCCGAAAGCTAAGTAAGTCTACAGGACATATATAATCTTAAGTTAAATGATGAGGAAGTGTGAAGAATAAGGATGGATAATTTACAAGCAAAAGATAATAGAATTCCTTGTTAGAAAACCTAATTGGAGAACAAAAGTCAATGGGCCGAGTTGATAGGATTTTGTGGGTGTAATCCGCCGAAAACCCTCAGGAGACAACACTCCTCCTACTAGGGACACCTAGAGGTTTAATGGCTTGTTGCACGAGCTCAGTGCAATCGTGTTTCCCTGCGAAAGTTCGGTTAGGATTTTAGTGAATAAAAAATAAGTTTGCTCGAGGACGAGCAAAAGATAAGTTTGGGGGTATTTGTTCACACCAGAATATTGCATTATTATATTCCCCATTCTTATATATTTTACAAGTAAACGGGTGCTTTTGACGCATGTCTGCTACATGTTACAGGTTATAGGTTCTTGGACAGGAAACAGTGAAAACGATGTAAAGACGATGAAAATATGGACTTTTGACCAACAAATGGGAGGATCTTAGTCAAGCCTACATCGAAAGACAGTTCACAATTAACAAGGCAACGCAAGATCCCAAAATGTCAAGGCAAACGGTTAAAAAGCCATTGCAAATTGTTCACTGAAGATCTGGAACCAACCTAGAAGCCCAAATGGAAAAAGACATATAGAAACAGGAAGACAAAGTCACCAGAAGACAATACAGAAAATTACAGCATCCAAGGTTTCTTGTTGACCGCGGAACCGCGGCCAAACAGGGCCTCGGGCCGCTGTTCCGCGGCCATATTAAGGAAATAAAAAAATAGTTTTTTGCCATATTGTGTTGGCGGCGTTGACTAGTCAACCTAGGGCTATTTTTGTAAATTTAGACATGCGGTTCAAGATGTAACCTAGGGTTTCTATTTCCTATAAATAGAACTCTAATCATTGTAAATTCTTATGCCTCCTTTTAAATAATAAATTCAGAATTCTTTACGGAGAGCATCGGTGTTTCTTTTCAACTCATGAATTCAGATCTGACAAACCTGCGTTGATGATTGGAGAGATGCATCTGTAAGTAGATTTAATTCCTTGCTCTAGTTTAGATTTCAATTCTTTGTCCTAGGTAGATTTAAATTCTTGCCGTAGATAAATTGTTTAGAATTAGCTTTGGGGAAGGCTTTTGAGAGATGAGATCTCTCATCCCTTTCTTACCCATCATATATTTTCAATAGGACTCCATGCATACACGCACACACCGCGCCCTACGGCACTCTATCCCTCGAGGTAGCGGTGATACCGTAGTGTAAAGGCCCGGTTGCGCGCGTTTTCCATGGAGGTTAGGGTAAGGATCTCTAAATGAAAGACAAGAACTTGGAGGAAGGAACACCTTCCCGAATGGATCTAATTCCCTTTATTGATAATTACCATAACTCCTCATAGATCTTCATTCGGGTATAGAAAGCGTTGAGATTTAGTTGTATTTCCAAACCATCCCTAAACCTAACCCTAGCAAGACTAGATCTAGATAATCGTAGATTTTAGATTTAATAATCAATCCGAACACCCTTCGGAATTAACTCGTAAGCGCGATCAGGAGATTCACAACATCCCTGTGGACCGACCCGTACTCACCGGCTAGTTTCATGTGACGCCGTTCTTGATTGCAGTTATTAGAGATAGTTTTTGAGACAAATCAGCTGGCCTCTGTAAGGACGTTGCCCCCTACAGATGACCCGATAGCCAACCTCACTGGAAGCAATTCGTTCGAGGTCTCATATCTTGCGATACGAGATTGCTCTCCATATAAATCATTGTTATGGAGGAAGATAGAAACTAAGTCCATCTTCTCGTGTTGCCTCTGGTTTACACCATCAACTGAGGTTAACACGAGGCACTTGGCTTTCGCACAGTTTTCTTCCGATGTCCTACGGATATCAATATCCGTGACAGGGGAAACTGGACCTGAGACGGCAGGGGTTGGATCAGTCAAGAGGTGTCCTAGCTTGTCATGGGCAATGGACATCTGGACAGACCTTTGCCAGTCATAACAGTCAGATTCAGTCATTTTATTATCTAGATGTAACCTAGGTGCGGTCATTGGGTCACTGCAATTAAGAGAGAGAGAAGAAAACACTTAGCATGATGCTCTTGCAAGTTTAGATTGGTTTTTAATTTATCTAAACAGGATGGCTCCCACTGTCTCTCGAATCCCTCCTCAAACCATAAAGGAAGAATTAGTCAGGATCAATCTCACCGTACAATACTTGCTTAAACGTTCAGCCAGGCCAGTGTCGGTACTTCGAGGGAGGTTTTCCAACGCTTTCGCGAAGTTCCTTAATTAAGTAACCTCTTTTCTCTGTGGGCGTAGCCCCGCTAACACCTTTCTAGACACCTACTTGGTTTATAGTATTGATCGTTAAGTGAAAAAGTTCCCGAGGAGTAGCATATACTCACAGTAGGATCGGGATCCAAATATCATCGCGTGACAAAACTGAAGGAATCCTACCAGAATCATCACACTCCAAATGGTATGCAGCGCTAGCAAGTTTCTGTACTTTTGAAACCCCCGATGTGGATTTTTGCCCCATGCTCTTATGATCTTGACGAAGGCCAACATATCATAAGTCACATGTCAAGTTCTACCCGTCATTATCCAGGTTAATTTGAACCCACCCGTACATACCCTTGACGAAGGCCAAAATAGTAGTACGACTGTCCCAAACCAACGCATCTATCTATGCTACAGATAAGTATTCAGCAGCTACCAATCACTATGCCTTGGCGAAGGTCAAAATACATAGCTTGAATACTACTGAATATTTAACCGAAATGACGGAGGGCTATGAATGGTTTTGGCGAAACCGTGAACGTAGTGAACTTGATATAATCGATGGAACGAGATAGCTTTTTAAAAGGAGTGGTTCAAGCTCCGCGTTTAAAAGCCGGTTTTTGAAAAGAACCGAGTGGTTTTGAAAGTGTTCCAACGACTTTTACTTGGTTTATTTTCTTGTATTAATTCCAATGCGTCCCATCATTTAATCCTACCATTGCAGAAAACAACCAAAATATGGCGTACGCTTATGCCATCCGCATTCGCCACGGGGCCCCGTCATCACCGGTTAGGTTACTTAACTAACGACAGAGCGGGGGCTGGACTAGCGCGGATGCAAAACATAAGCAACACCTAAATAGATATCATATATAGATATATAGCAATGATAGTCAATCCAGATCACAGATGAACACTTTGGATATACTAGGAATCCGCGATTCGTTCTACCCTGCAACGAAAAGCGGATTACACGGTCGCGATGAATAGCCAATACCCCACCCAAGACCCCTACGGGTGCGGCAAACTACCCGCCAAGTACCCGAAGCGAAGAAACCTCCCTCAACGACGTGAGTAGGCCACTCAGCACTTCGAGATACCCGGTAGTTTGTGCACCCCACCATGGGTCTATCCTAGGAGCAAAAACAGTAAAAAGAAATTATACAATGACGGCTACAACCCCGACCCGGTTGTGCGGCCAAATAAATAATATTACATCAATTTACATATTACATGAATGAAATAAAAAAGAAACTCTCATCTCACACCCATTCCCGGCTATTCATCCGCGACAATCCACCGAGTTCATATACACAAACTAACAAGCATTACAGATCACAGATATGTATAACCCACACTAATCGACGTATAGCGATTAGCAGACGTTCAATACATATAAACATCACAGATATAACCCAATAGTCAAAGTATAGTGAAGTTCGATAAAAAAATACGGATTTATATCCACCCAAATACAAATTTCTATTTTGGAAAATCTGGGCAGAAATAAAATATCTTAAAAATCCCAAAACCATTACAGAAGAACACTGCACCAAACTCGGTCCAGAACCGAGTCAAATCGGCCGCGGATCAGCGGCAATAGCATGCTATTGCCGCGGAACCGCGGCGCTTTGAACGGTTCACTGGATCATTTTTGGTGTGCTTCTTAACAAAACCCTGAGCCGATTTTTGAAGAATGATTTATTATTTTTAGAACAGAAAAAAAATCAACAGAAACTTAGGGTTTAGAAATTTTAGTTTTGCGATTTTTACCGATCGAACTTCTATACACTTTACTAACTAGCTAGTTTATGTTTAGTTAGGCTCTGATACCACTGTAAGTCCACGTTACCCACCCCGGTGCTTGCGGGGAGGTGGAAACCGGAATAAAAATCGGATTTTTATCGAACTAGGCAACATGGACTAACTAAAGGAGGATCTTTGCTAAACAAAAACTAACTACAAAGCTAACTAGTCTTAGCTATATGGAAGAAAGGTTATACCTTGGGCTTTATGTCCTTCTCTCCTTGCTCCTTGGAGTGAAAGAAAGTGTTCACCTTGTCGCCTTCTCTAGTCGAAGAAGGATCCACCCGAGAGCCTCAACCTTTGGTTTCAACTTCAAGCTAGAAGTAACTAAGGTGCTAGAAGTGCTAATCCTAGAACCTTAGATGAGAGTAGAGATTACTTTAGAGAGGTTTATCTCAAGCTCATGTGTTTCTCAACTCATGAGAGGGGAGAGCTTGAGAGAGAGGAAGAGGAGGAGAGAGAATCTATATGATAGAATGAGAGAAATAATGAACCATTCTCTCATATATGTGTGAATTATGTAAATTAGATAATTAGCTAGATAATTGTCATGGTTAATCAAGACTTGACCATTATCATTTCACATTAAATGTAAATTGCAAGGATCAAAGAGCATCTTTTATATGGAATGATGATGGTCAACATGTCAACCTAAGTCAACAAGTCAAGATAGGTCAAATGGTCAACAACCCTAACCATGCACAATTATATTTAACTAATATCAATTAATCATAATACACACATAAGCATTAGGGTTAAGAAAATGACAATGGTCATTAACCCTAATCAAAGTCCTATCCCTCTGTCTCAGTCAACTGTGCATACGCACCCGCATCCGTGATCCGAGGAACACGAATAAAATGAGATAAAACCAATCCCAAATCATATACTAGGATCCGACTTAAACCAAAGCCCGCTAGTATAAGCTGTCCGGACAGCAAACGTGCACAAGTGCGCGGATGTGAACGAACCCTGTCGCAAAACCATGCGACCTCTACTCATTTTGCCTAAAGGCGAATAACACTCTGTGTGGGACTCTAAAGACTCGACACTACTCTGGCAGTGGGTTTAACCATATACCGCAAGCGGCACTAGCTGTACGTAACGGTCCCCAGGTAGATGCCGATAAGAAGACTGACGAGGTGAACCCATCTGAACTCCTACTGAGCCTGAATGTGACAGTCTCCGTACAGTCCGGTCTGTTCGTCTGATACATCGCATGGCGGGCCTAGGGGGGCGGTAAACGTCAGTCCCCTAATAGCGGTACAAGTCGTGTCGGAGTGTAGCCCAGAACACCCTGAGATAACACTGGAAACCTATCAGTATATCTCGTTTGCCCTGGCCAGGGACTACTTGTGTAATGGCTCTCCTAGACACAGCGCGATGTCAACCCCCAATACCGGGAGAGACGAATCCTGTCTAACTGTAAGTGCACGGCGGCGCCCCGGCCGTCAATCCGACGCCGGAATGCGGAAGCGATGATTTACTTTAACTTTTCAAACCGGAACCACCGCGCACTATAAACCCGGATCGGGCCATTAATCTAGTCCTAGCTAACTACAATATAGGAAGAGAGATATACCGAGTGATCCGTGTCCTTTGGTCTTCTCGTCGTCGTCCCGATCTCCCGCGGAATGTCTGGTCTCCACCTCCTCGCTGGAAGGGCACCACGTCGCCGGCTTCTTTTACGGGCTCCCGCCTCTGGTCTGAGGCAACTCGGGCACGAAGTTGGCGAGTTGACGTGCCCAAGATTTGCTGTAGAATGTAGTGTGGAACTTGTGTCTTATTTGGGGTATTGGAAGTTGCCTTTTAGTGGAGGGATGAACTATGGAGTTTTTCTTGGGAATTTTGGTGAAGGAAAAATGATATGAGATCAACCAAAAATCCCTCCCACCAAAATGGACAGCCCCCTTCATATGGCCGGCCAAACTTGGCTTCAAGAATGAGTGAGTTGAGAATGAAGACAAGGGGGTGGGTGGAAAGCAATGATGCAAGCAAGTGATGATGAGAGAATCCAATGATCACAACCAAAAACCCACACTCTAAAACCCAATCATATCCTACAATGGTCAAGCCATCATGAAACCAAGAAAGTCAAGGGTGGAAGAATTATCATGACACAAGAATATGCAAAGACCACCCTCCACAAATGCTTATTTGCACAAATACAAATAAGCCCTCCTCCACCATTTTTCGGCCGATGAATGATACAAAGAAATATGGTCGAAACGGAAAGCAAACTGGCAACTCCAAAAAATTGATCCCGTAATAAATTACAGGAAAACAACGCTACTGTATATACATACCCGCATTTGTATTCCGACCGAATACAAATGCAAAGAGACAAAATTTACACTATACAATACTTGGATCCGGCTTAAACCAAAGCCCGCTAGTATAAACCGTCCGATCAGGATCCGTGCAATACCGCACGTATCTGATCGAACCCCGCCATATCTCCATATGGCCTCTACAGTGTTTCGCCCGAAACTTGAGCAACTGGTCTTTGGGGGACTCTAAAGACTCGTCAATACTATGGCAATGGATTTAACTACTAGCACGTCAGAGGTATAAGCCATACGTGACGGGCCACCAGCTATTGACCAAAAGGGACGTCTGTGAGCGAACTCATGCCGACACCCTACTGAGCCTGTCAGTGACAATATCCATACAGTCCAGTCCGTTCGTCTATGAGCATCGCATGGCGGGCCTAGGGGGTTGGTAAAAGTCAGACCCCCAAAAGTGGTACAAGTCGTATCGGAGTGTAGCACAGAACACCCTGAGATACTACTGGAATACCTACCAGTAAATCTTCTTCCTTGGCCAAGGACTTTTCATGTTCTGGCTCTCCTAGACACAGCGCGACCTCACACCCCAATACCGGGAGAGACGAACCCCTGAAGATCCGCTCACTGCCTCCATGTGGCTCGGGACTGTACCCAACTAAAACTTGTTTGCACGTCTCCTTTGAGCGTGGTAGGGTAGTAATCAAAGTACAGTGGGAACTCACACGAGACAAATGACGATCCTCAGGTCGATGAACTAACCTGTACACATGTCACCAGGGAACTGCTATCTGACGTCAGGTATAAGACCAACTAGCACGTTCCCGGCGAGTCCTGTCCGGTGTACTCATAACCCAATGAGTATCTGTATACATCTTAGGTGAACCAACTGACACCAGTGGCTTGTGAGACCGGCTACCGCCCCTCGTCAGGGTCTCGACTGTATACACTAGTTTACTCTGGAGTATCGATGCCCTGTCTCGAAACTCCCACGACTAGGGACCTTTTAAGGATGTGCTTATAGACTACCAGCTCCCACGTATATGATCGCCCTCATACTGCTGGCAGTCAAGCAAGAATCCTAGGGGCTCTATCAACGTGTAATAGCGACCTGTCAGGTCACCTAAAGCAGTACACGATGATAAAGGTAAACCAGATAGCATACTATCATCTTGAGTAAGTCTGTCCTACTGGGACAGGTCCTCTCTCAATCATTGCAATCACGTGCCTGTGATCCAATAATTGACTCTGAGGGCACTATCTCCAACAATCTCCCACTTGCACTCAATGCTAATTATTGCGATGTCGCATACTCACAGCCCGTGTGATACCGAACACCCAACTCCTCTACTAGTCAGTCTCACAAATCCCGTTTGCGAAACTATTGCGTTCGAGGAATAGCCTCAGTGAGTGGATCCGCTCTGATGTTTCTTTCTATGTCTCTCTATATCTCAAGTTCGCGGAGAATGCCATCTCCCGAAATGAGCAATACCTGTCTTAGAATGTGTCTGGATGTCTGATGGGACCTAGCTCATAAATGAACTCCAAATCCAAACTTCTTAGACTGTATCGTCAACTGAACTTAATCAGTATCCTGCGCCATGCCTCCCTCAGTATTTCCTTGGACCACCTGTCCAAAATACTGCCCCTCGTCAGAAGGAAAAACTATAACTCTGACAACCTCCCTGTCGTCCAAGTCATCTTGGAAGCCTGGAATGATAACTGTCTCCCGAATGAGGCTGTCGTTATCATATCCCTAGAACATCCACTTATGTTCTAAAACTGCTTCCGACTGTTTCTCCAGGATTGGATCAATGTCAACTTATTGCATCTACTGCAAGAACAACATCTGGTGTGGTACTTGACATTTCATGATTGACTCAATTTCTTAAGCAAGTGATCTGCCAATCATGCACTTTCCTCTCCCCTTTAGTCTGTAAGACACCTGTAGAGAGGGTGACTCCATCACCTGTAGGTACACTACCGTGCCAGGAGTCGTCCATTCTAAATACTCTTAGAATGCTGTCTAAGTATCCTTAATTGGGAAACTACCCAAATCTAGATCTAATACCATAGATCCAGTAACCAGAATGTCTGATATAATATCCAAGTCCCATGTGGAGAAACCACTGTGTGACAACCAAAGTATAACTGATCGTAGTATAGGAATTTCACTTCCTACTCTGTGTATGCCATCCAAATACCAAGACATCACACCCTACTACCTTCTTAACAGATCCATCCCCTATTCTGATGAAGTCAAACCTATGACTGTCACATCAGAAATAGATGATCTATCTCCGCTACATCTGCTTTAGTCTATAAATAGACATAAGCCACTTATCCACCATGCTTCCGCTGCTCCCACTGACTACGACAACCCTCTGGCAGAGTCATATACACGTACGCTTCTAAAGCCTGTTTAGAACGACGCTATACTCATCCTCCTGCCGGGTCTCACAGTCTGGAACAACATCAATGACAATTCTGGGTAAACAAGAACTTCCCTGTCACCGTCCTTGAGGCTACCGGAGTACCTCTCGGGTGCCTGAAGTTACCCACCTTATCTGCGGAGTGGCTAATGGAATGTCAAACCAGATTGAATCTTTAGGTTCCTATCAAAATCTTCAGTAATCGTTTGTGGTTCTGGAATCACTTCCAGTTCTACCATACTCCCACTACCGTTTTCTGAAAAAATCCATTTCTTTTAAAATTGTGGCGAGTCAAGAACAATATCACTATTGATCTTCCAGATGGTAGAAATTCAACCCTCGTCATAGCCTGGGTCAACCCACAAACAGCCATTACAGAAACATGCCTTGAGTTATCCAGAGTCTGGTTTTAAGCATAGGCCGGACAACTCCCCGTACCTTAACAATGTTAAGATACGAACTGTTCTATATCCAATATAGAAACAGAGGCACTGATTTAATTGAACCAGATTCAAATCATGCATCTGTCTCCAGTGCATGTCAACTAAATGGAAGGAGGCCGATCAGCGTTACTCAACTTAGGAATGCTTCCAATTATGAGTAACCTGAAAGAGAAGCAAGTTCTCTTAATATCCATCACTATCAACTGAATACCATACACAAGTATCTACATCTTCGATCACCTTGAAGAATCCCGGTACTTGCAATACCTGGTTCTCTACTTTATTCATATACCTATAACTTCTCAAAATTCGAACCCTGTGTTTCCACGAAACACCTGTCTAAAAACTAGAGAAGTCATAAGTAAACCGAATATAGTACGAGAACCAACCCCTTTGTCCTCATGGACGCCGGACAACATACAATACTCTGTACAAGTCCCCTGAATCTAATAACTCACTCTCTGTGTGTTGTAGGTTGAAAACCGTACTTATGGTTAAGAAGAATTACACCGCTGTTTAATGCTCCTTACATAACCATCAACTGATATAGGTAAATGTCATCGACATAATTTCAAAAAGGTACATCTCACTCTCTAAAAAAAGACGTACAGATATATCAATTTGAAATTGGTGCATAACAGCGGATATTCAAAACCAAATATTTGTCGTCCGGCAAACATCTCAGGTGACTTCCTCAAATATCACTGATTACAATGAATCCCGATATAATGAGGATGATCGCCTAATTCCCAATAACTTACTCCCACTCATCATCTGTAAAACCATATAGATGAGAGAATCAAACCTGGTAAATACATACCCTGGAGCAAGTGTCTAATTGGGAAATCAGTTTTCTTTTAACAGTACACGGTGAAACTGAAACATTGAAATGTTTCGATGGGGTATCCCGGTATTCCTAGTAATGTCTCTTCCATTATCCAGATTCACAACTGTAACCGTATATCTCTTTGCCACCTCTCCAAATCCCTTCATATGTCTTTAGTCATTACCTTCTGTACACCCCTTTAGGCCAAATGGTTTTCTTCCTTCCCTACCGTTCGGCACCAGCCTATGGTTTGGAAGAGGACTATCCAATAAGCATAATGGGTGTACTGTCCCAATCCTAGGAACACTCGCAATGCGAGAGAAGGTGAAGATAAAAGACAACCGAATAAACCTTATTCCTATTTCTCCTGAACCAGAATTCATCCCCGAACTGGAACAAGTTCCTTTCGAGTTCGTATATAACCATACGATGGAATATCCAATAAACTGTGGATTTTCGTAGTGATACAGAGTGTTCTGGAGAAATACAAAGGTGAAGTGGGAGTGGTAATGAAATACTTGGTTTGGTCGTGAATAGCAGTCGCAATTTACTTTGCCCACCTTCTAATCCCTTTCTTTGTCTTTACGTAATACCTTCTGTACACCGTTTAGGCTAATTGGTTTTCTTCATTCCCTACCGTTCGGCACCTGCTTATGGTTTGGAAGAAGACTATCCAATTTGCGTAATAGGTGTACTATCTCCTAAACCAAGGAGTACTCGAAACTTGAGAGAAGGAAAAAAGGAAAAGACAACTGAATAGTCCTATTCGTTTTCTCCAGAACCGGAAACCATCCTCGAATAAATTCCTTCGAATTCGTATATAACCATACGATGGTTTTGTCTAATGGAAGTGGACGTTCGTAGTAATACGGGGTGTCCTGGAGAAAATGGTAAAAGTAGGAGTGGCAATGAGGTTTGCAACTCTGACAATCCAAAAGCCAGTGTTAAGAAGGTTCGGTCAACTTTGGTCTCTGAGTCATAGTCTAGGGTCGGGTCAATGGTCGCTGCCAAGGAGAGAGAGAAAAGAAACACTCAGCGTGCACTCTAACCTAGATCAGAATGGTTACCAATTTATCTAATCTGTAAACCTCCCACTGTACCGTCAAATTCTCCTCTAAACCTGAAAGAAGAATTAGTCGGGATCACCTGATGAGTAAACCAACTCATCAGTGGGAATCGGGATCCAACTATCATCGCATTATAACGTGACGGAATCCACTCACGTCATCACACTCCAGAAGGTATGCGTATATATGGCAAGTTTCAGTTTCTTTAGAAACTCCCGATGTGATTTTTGCCCCATGCTCTTATGACCTTGGCGTGAGGTCAAAATATCATAAGTCACATGTCAAGTTCTACCCATCATTGTCCAGGTTAATTTGAACCCACCCGTACATACCCTTGACGTAGGCCAAAATAGTAGTACGACTGTCCCAAACCAACGCATCTATCTATGCAATAGCTAAATATCCGGCAGCTACCAATCACTATGCCTTGGCGTGAGTTCAAAATACATAGCTTGAATACTACCGAATATTTAACCGAAATGATGGAGGGCTACGAATGGTTTCTGGAGAAAACCTTTAACGTAATGAACTTGATATCGTTGAAGGAACCGGATAGCTTTTAAAAATATAGTGATGAAAACCTTTGCTAAAGAGGTCACTCCCGGTGAAGGGATCTCGGCTCTTTCCCCGTAGAATGAGGTGCAGGATATTCCAACTGAATACTACGATGCAAAGCAAAAGCAATCGGCTATAGTGAAGTTATTGCCATGACGCAAACTTTTGTCCAAGGGGTCACTCCCGGTGAAGGGATCTCGGCCTTTGCCTCGTCGACTGAGGAGCAGGATATTCCAACTGAATACCACGATGCAAAACAAAAGTGAACGTCCTTACAATAACAGCTTTTTGAAAAAGTGTTCCAACAACATCAGATTAGGTTTGTTTAACTTGCATTGATCCGAATCAACGCAGTCCCATCAATTGATCACACCAATAAAGAACGAAAATATACTGATGTACGTATATGCCATACGCATTCGCCACTGGGTCCCGTCATTACCCGTTAGGTTAGCTAACTAACGACAGAGCGGGGACTGGACTAGCGCGGATGCAAAACATATACAACATCTACTAGTATATATATATAATATATAATTTTCGCTCAAGACGTGATAAAATGCAACATCACAGAAATGTACAGCATCACAGAACAATACAGATATCTGGGATCCCCGGGTTTCACAGAGCCGCTACTGAAACCCGACGTTCCCCTGGTCGTGTGGATAGCCTGTACAATGAAAATCCTAGACCCCTACGGGCGCGGCAAGTCACCCACCAAAACCTGAAGCGAGGCAGCCCCCTTCAGCAACGTGAATGGACTACCCAGTACTTCACGGAATCCGGTAACTTGGGCACCCCTCCTGGGTCAACCTGTACCCCCTACGAGTGCGGCGAATAGCCCGCCAATTCTAGAGTGAAGCCCCCTCCGTCTAAATGCCATGAGATGCGGGCTCATTGCCCTCTAGAACCCGGCTATCCGTGCACCCCTCCGCGGGGTAATCCTAGTACAGAAAGTAAAATATACATACAACGGGTACATCGACCGCAACCTGGTCGTGCCCCAAAAGAATAATACAAACAAGCAGTGATGGCAGTCCATATGTCGGACGCTCGCCCCGCAATATCAAATGTACATAATACAACAAAACTGTTCTACCACTGTAACCAGGCTATCCCCCACGACCGATCCGCAATATCACAGTAATACACAGAACATCAACGTGAATGTCACGTTCGCAAATCCGTCTAACCGGGCTATAGCGGTTAGACAGGATTTACCGATCAAGTGATATTCACGGTCGCAGATATAATGTAAATACTGTGAACTAATGTGTTTAAAATATCCGATCGATCAAATTTTACCAAGTGGGCCCCAAGCATTACTGTAGCACTTAAAGAAATTCTGGGCCCAAAGAATAATATTCCAAAAACCCTATTTTCAACCCAGGAGGCCTCTGTAAAATTTTGGGGCCATGAACAGTGAAAATAGCGGCGGAACCGTGGCCTAAGCATGGGTTTGGCCGCGGTTCCGCGGTGGTTTAGACTGTTCATGAGACCAAATTTTCCCAGAACTCTTAAAATTCCCTGCACATCATTTTGCAACAACCTGAAAAAATTTTGGAGTCCAAAAAATTTCGACAGAAACTGATGCTATTCAAAACGAGGATTTTGGAATTTTTTTGTTCGATCGGAAATGTAAACACATTAGACAAAGCTAGACTAGGTTAATGGCGAGGCTTAGATACCACTGTAAGTGCACGGCGGCGCCCCGGCCGTCAATCCGATGCCGGAATGCGGAAGCGATGATTTACTTTAACTTTTCAAACCGGCACCACCGCGCACTATAAACCCGGATCGGGCCATTAATCTAGTCCTAGCTAACTACAAGATAGGAAGAGAGATATACAGAGTGATCCGTGTCCTCCGGTCTTCTCGTCGTCGTCCCGATCTCCCGCGGAATGTCCGGTCTCCACCTCCTCGCCGGAAGGGCACCACGTCATCGGCTTCTTTTACGGGCTCCCGCCTCTGGTCCGAGGCAACTCGGGCACGAAGTTGGCGAGTCGACGTGCCCAAGATTTGCTGTAGAATGTAGTGTGGAACTTGTGTCTCATTTGGGGTATTGGAAGTTGCCTTTTAGTGGAGGGATGAACTATGGAGTTTTTCTTGGGAATTTTGGTGAAGGAAAAATGATATGAGATCAACCAAAAATCCCTCCCACCAAAATGGACAGCCCCCTTCATATGGCCGGCTAAACTTGGCTTCAAGAATGAGTAAGTTAAGAATGAAGACAAGGGGGTGGGTGGAAAGCAATGATGCAAGCAAGTGATGATGAGAGAATCCAATGATCACAACCAAAAACCCACACTCCAAAACCCAATCATATCCTACAATGGTCAAGCCATCATGAAACCAAGAAAGTCAAGGGTGGAAGAATTATCATGACACAAGAATATGCAAAGACCACCCTCCACAAATGCTTATTTGCACAAATACAAATAAGCCCTCCTCCACCATTTTTCGGCCAATGAATGATACAAAGAAATATGGCTGAAACGGAAAGAAAACTGGCAACTCCAAAAAACTGATCCCGTAATAAATTACAGGAAAACCCCGCTACTGTATATACATACCCGCATTTGTATTCCGACCGAATACAAATGCAAAGAGACAAAATCTACACTATACAATACTAGGATCCGGCTTAAACCAAAGCCCGCTAGTATAAACTGTCCAATCAGGATCCGTGCAATACCGCACGTATCTGATCGAACCCTGCCATATCTCCATATGGCCTCTACAGCGTTTCGCCCGAAACTTGAGCAACTGGTCTGTGGGGGACTCTAAAGACTCGTCAATACTATGGCTGTGGATTTAACCACTAGCACGTCAGAGGTATAAGCCATACATGACGGGCCACCAGCTATTGACCAAAAGTGACGTCTGTGAGCGAACTCATGCCGACATCCTACTGAGCCTGTCAGTGACAATATCCGTACAGTCCGGTCCGTTCGTCTATGAGCATCGCATGGCGGGCCTAGGGGGTTGGTAAAAGTCAGACCCCCAAAAGCGTTACAAGTCGTGTCGGAGTGTAGCCCAGAACACCCTGAGATACTACTGGAATACCTACCAGTAAATCTCCTGCCTTAGCCAAGGACTTTTCATGTTCTGGCTCTCCTAGACACAGCGCGACCTCACCCCCAATATCGGGAGAGACGAACCCCTGAAGATCCGCTCACTGCCTCCATGTGGCTCGGGACTGTACCCAACTAAAACTTGTTTGCACGTCTCCTTTGAGCGTGGTAGGGTAGTAATCAAAGTACAGTGGGAACTCACACGAGACAAATGACGATCTTCAGGTCGATGAACTAACCTGTACACATGTCACCAGGGAACTGCTATCTGACGTCAGGTATAAGACCAACTAGCATGTTCCCGGCGAGTCCTGTCTGGTGTACTCATAACCCAATGAGCACCTGTATACATCTTAGGTGAACCAACTGACACCAGTGGCTTGTGAGACCGGCCACCGCCCCTCGTCGGGGTCTTGACTGTATACACTAGTCTACTCTGGAGTATCGATGCCCTGTCTCGAAACTCCCACGACTAGGGACCTTTTAAGGATGTGCTTATAGACTACCAGCTCCCACGTATATGATCGCCCTTATACTGCTGGCAGTCAAGCAAGAATCCTAGGGGCTCTATCAACGTGTAATAGCGACCTGTCAGGTCACCTAAAGCAGTACACGATGATAAAGGTAAACCAGATAGCATACTATCATCTTGAGTAAGACTGTCCTACTGGGACAGGTCCTCCCTTAATCATTGCAATCACGTGCCTGTGATCCAATAATTGACTCTGAGGGCACTATCTCCAACACTAACCGTCACTGCCTCCAAGTGCTTCGGGACTGCACCCAACTACTACCTGTTTGCACGACTCCTTTGAGCCGTGGTAGGGTAGTAATCAAAGTGCAGTGGGAACACACTCGAGGCTAAGTGACAGTGTCAAGTCAGCAGACTAAGCTGTACTCATGTCACCTGGGAACTGATAACTGACGATAGGTATAATACCAACCAACAGTTCCCGACGAGTCCCGTCCAGTGTACTCGTAACCTAACGAGCACCCGCATACTATCTCAAGTACGACGTACTGACGGCTGTGGGACGGACCGTCTCCCCCGCTGGGATGAGAAGCGCATACGCTAGTCTACTCCGGAGTATCGATGCCCTGTCTCGATAGTCCAACGACTAGGGACCTGTATAAGGATGTGCTTATGGATTACCCAGGCCCCACGAGTGTGACTGCCATCACAACGCTGGTAAGCAAGCAAAGATCCTAAGGGCTCTACTAATATGTATAAGTGATATGCTAAAAGAAACACATGCACATATTGAAGTAGAGACAAACCAAGTAGCATACTACCATTTTGAGCAAGATTGTATATACAATTGTGAATATCCGAAGCTTCCATTAAGTAATATACAAGCTAGTATGATACAGTAATGGCCTCTAGGGCATATACACTAACATAGTTTAGCAAAGATCCTTTCGGTTAGTCGATGTTAGTTTAAAGAAAAAGATTGTTTTTCATATTTCCGCCTCCCCGCAACTCGTGGGGTGTACAACGTCGACTTACACAAACTCCCGTAGAGTCTATAAGTAACACTTACCGTACAGTCCGGTCACTTCGTCTGATATGTAGCATATCGAGTCTGGGGGTGGAATCGTCAGACCCCAGTAACTTGATAAGTCATGCCGATGTTGCAGGGATCCCTAGCACGACCATAGGGTTTCGGGAGGCATCGACCATGCCATTTTCAAAAAATTGGCGCGCTAAAGAACCCAAGACAAGATCTTAACTAGAGAATTAGACGTAACCAAGCATGTAAACATCTTTACATCTAAGTGAACAAGGAATACAACCTTTGTAGACCGGTCCTTCACTTCAAAAGCTCTATGTAGCAGTTCTTTCGCTCGAAGTAGTGATCTCCCGAATTCTAGTAAGGCTCCATAAGGTGAAGTGAACAAACATGCTTGAAGTCTTCGAGGCCGAAGATGATCTACGTCGAGGAGACACTAACTCAAACTACCTGATCAGCCGAAAATATTGCATTCTCAACACATCAATTTTCCTACTCTTTCTAATCATCTAAAGGTGTTTGGTATAAATATAGCACATATTAGAAATTCGTCTGTAAAATATCAAATAACATGTGTTATACATTATAACCGGCATTATGAGGGAAATGTGTGTTTATTACTGCACGCATGAAATTGTATATCTCAACACATTTTATCGAGATTGTGTGCAGAAAATTCTTCAGGTCAAAGAACTGGAATCGCCAATTTGTCGATAAAGCGCATTAAGTCAAAGACTTGAAATCTGGCAGCAATCAAGAAAGAATAATGAGATTCCAGACATAAAATAAAGCCCTAAAGATCAACACCAAACAAGCCAGAGAAATTGATGCAATGAGTCCATCAAACGGCCGTGGATCCGCGGCCGAGTCAGGCCGATCCGCCGCGGATCCATGGCCGATCTGACTCGTCAGCGGCTGGAACTTTTTGCAAAGGCCTCCTTTCAACTACCAAACTTCCTCAAGACGCTTCAAAAACCCTAGATTTCTCCAGAAGCTTCTCTACAACAACCAAGCTTCTTGTGTAAGCTTGGTACCTACCTAGCTTCCTATGCAAGCTTCATAACAACCTAGCTTCTAGGGGAAGATGGAGGAAAAACTATAAAAGGATACCTAGGGCTTCATTCAAAAGGTTGTTGAAGATTGACCTAATTCACTACACAAGTTGAGTGACACAACTTGTGATCCAAAACCCTAACCCAAATCCAAATCCAAAGAAAAATCAAGATCCATCGAGAAAAAATCAAGCAAGCAATCAACGATCCTTTATCGCAACGCCGGTCGTCATCAAGAGCAAGATATCCGCATCCGATCCATGACTCAAGAAGATCGAGCTACGCAAAGATCGATGACAAATTCCCTTTCAAGGAGCGATTCGAGAGCTAGTCTTGTAAACTCAATTGAGAGGTGTAATTTGAAGGAGATTTAATAAAGGAGATAATTGTAATTTTTGCTTTCTTTACATTCTTGCATTATGAAATTTCTCGTTCTTGATTCATCAATTTTCATAATGTGTGAGTAATCTCCGCTTGTGGAGAATTCGAGAGAATTGATAGATCTAATGATGATCAAATCTTAAGTGTTGTGAGATTTGTGAACCTTAGTAAAAAGAATCGTTGATGACCTAATTTGGAGCGAGATCACTTCTTGATTATTTCGTTGTAAATTAGGGATCAAACAATTAATAATTTTCTTTGCTAGAGGATAGATCCGAATGATTATGATTGAAAAGATAAGGGATAGTGAAGGAGAAACCATAGTTTCTTCAATTGATCCCTATTCTTCAATCATCATCATCGATCTAGCTACAAATTATCAATTGATAAGATTAGGAATTATTAGATTCATCATTAGCTATTAACTCAATCGAATCCTACAAGCTATTCTTCATTATCTTGATAAATCAAATTGATTGGGGATAACTTCTTGATTTTTTATTCTAGATCAATTTTCTTTATGTTTCTTGAAATTAAATCTCACAAATCTTGAATCATCTTCTTTTATATTTTCTTTTCGACTCAACTGAAACAAATTCGAACAAATACACATATCTCAGTGGACGATCCGCTCTCGCTAACGAAATTACAATTGACACCATTAATTGATTGAGGTATATAAAATTCTTTGATTGTGATTACTTTTCAAAACACAATTCGATCGATCAATCAAATGGCGTCGTCGCCGGGGATCGTGTGCTAATTTGTTCGTTTTTGTTATTTGAGTTGAAATTTTATTATTCCATCAGAATTTTTAGATCAAAATCACATCAAGTGCTTAATGATTTGTTGTGATTTTTGCAAGGGAATCTGGAATCATTGGAGTAAGAGGAAAAATATTCAGATCATCTCAGGAAGTCCAGTGAGGTAACATGAGCATTTACACAAATTTTCGTGCAGAGATCTCATCAACAGACCGCTGAACTGCGGCACTTGGTACCATTTCGCAGTGGAACCGTGAAAATCTTAAGGTTTCAGTGCTTCATTTTTCTCAGGTATATTTCTGACTTTCTTATCTCCTCCCTGCTCTTGTCCATTAACCAATTTCTGCAGGATTCTTTGCAAAAATTCGCAGTGCCGCTAAAGAAAAATTGTTGCGTATTTGATCTTGGTTGTTTGCATATTTTAACACAGAAATTAAGGGGCAAAGACCAAATTCAGATTAGGTGGAGAGTTCATTACCCTTCCTAAGCCCCGGAAATCACAAAACTTGCATCCGCATCACCCTCATTAACTAAAAAATAACTAGACATGACTCTAAGGACCGTCATGCTCACTTAGGACAGAAGGAGGTTGTGGGTAATCTACTGTTTATCCGCATTTCTTTTGTGGTGTCTAAGGAAAGTGTGTCTAAGGTAAGTGGTTACTTAATTAGGCCCGCTACTTACGTAGCGGAGAACCTCCCACTTACCTGGCACTTACCTGGCCACAAAAGGGATAAAGAGGCAGTAGAGGATCTATCCTGCAATTTGTCTTCTGGAAGTCTAGGAGCGGTCTAGAGACTTGACCTAGGTGACCATTAGATCTAGGGTTGCTTGTGCATATTTTGTGTGATTTTTCAAAAATCCGTATTTTTTCAAAATAAACACCAATCCAAACTTTTCTTTAATTATCACAACACTGCCACTTGTGCTAAACCATTTAGTGCATGCTTGGCTGGACACGGGATTCTAGTGCCCGTCTTGTCCGTGTTCTTTCTATCGACTCCGAAGTCGGTATTTCTACATCTTCTTTTTCTTCACCCACTACCACATCCACTTCGATGGAAGGATCTCCATCGAACTTC
The DNA here is from genome assembly GCA_030015575.1 of Agapanthus africanus. Lineage (NCBI taxonomy): Eukaryota > Viridiplantae > Streptophyta > Magnoliopsida > Asparagales > Amaryllidaceae > Agapanthus > Agapanthus africanus. The sequence continues at coordinate 259,932,024 of CM057350.1, forward strand.
TTTAACACCACTCTGCCACCGTGCGCAGGTGCGTAGAATCCACCCCGCAACTCTCTCCAAGAGAGATGCTACCCTATTCGAGGTCCTCTTTCTACCTGTCTTTCTATTCCACCAGCCAATGGGGACAATTTCGAAATCAAACCTCAATACATCAATCTTTTACCCAAATTTTATGGTTTCGAGTCTTAAGATGCATAAGTTTTTATTACCAAATTTGAAAACGTATGCGCTATGATGGGTACTTCACAGCTTTCTGTGGATGCTATACGTCTACGTCTTCTCTCGTTCACTTTGTGCGATTTAGCGGAGAAGTGGCTTTATAACATAGCCGCACATTCTATTTCAAACTGGGATGTGTTAGTTATATGTATGCCCTAGAGGCCATTACTGTATATACGATGTATATTGTAGTGGATGCTTGGACATATATAGGGAGGACTTTCTTGCTCGACATGATAGTATGCTATCTGGTTACTCTTTACTTTAACGTGTATACCGATTGTCTCTCTGTTACATGTTGGTAAAGCCCTTAGGATGTGTACTTGACTACCTGGACTATGATGCAGATCATACTAGTGGGGACATGGTAGTCCATAAGTACATCCTTCAAGGTCCCTAGTCGTGGGTGTATCGAGACAGGGCATCAATGCACCAGAGTAGACTAGCGTATACGCATCTTGACCCATACGATGGGCGATGGATGATCCCATATCCATCGGTGTTTGACATCAAGGATGGTGTACGGGTGCTCAGTGGTGACTGGGTACACTGGACGGACTCGCCGAGAACTCCCAGATCGTATTATACCTTACGTTAGATGGCAGTTCTCTGGTGACACTGGTACAGAGTAGTCTGTTGACCCGAGATCGTCATAGAGTCTTGTGTGATTCCCACTGTGCTTTGATTTCCATCATACCACGTCCAAGAGGGCGTGCAAAAAGGTGGCTTTTGGGTACAGTCCCGAATCATATGGAGGCAATGAGCGATAGGAGGGGATTTGTCTCTCCCGGTATAGGGAGTTGATGTTGCGCTGTGTTCGATTGGCTAAAGCTGGAAATCCCTGACCAGGGTTGCTGAGATTTACTGGTAAGTGTTACCAGTAGTTTCTCGAACTGTTATAGACCTCATATCGACACGACTTATCAAGCTACTGGGGTCTGACGTTTACCACCCCTAGGCGAGATATGCGACATATCAGACGACGAGAACGGACTGTACGGGAGTGTTACTGATTGGATTCGCAGGAGTACTAGCGGGCTTGCTTGTTGATCTTCTGATCGCTCAATACCCGGGTGGCCGTTACGTTTAGCACACCGCTTGCGGCTTGTGGGTGTTTGATATGATCATCACCTACTGCCGGCGTATTGACGAGTCTTTAGAGTCCTACACAGGGGTTTCCTGGCTCAAGCGAAACGGAGTAGGAGCACATATGTGATATGTGCGGGACCGAGATTAATACGATATGAGATACCGTATTCTATTCTCGCGATTCGTGACATTGATCGGTTGTATGCGATATAGCCGGGTTATCGGATCAAGTGTTGATTCGATAAGTTGTTACACATAATATTAGTCGGTTATAGCCGGATTATTAAATCAAGAGTTGATTTAATAATTTAATGTATAATTATATATTTGATATATTACATTACATTAACTAGTATTTGCTCACTTATGATTTATTTTGTCACTAGTTTGTGCACATTGTTTATATGTTATATATGCAAGTGTACCTGTTTGTATCATGCTTGATTATACACACAAGTTGGGTGTATGAGACTTAAACCAATTCAAGGTTAAATTAGGATTTACTATTTTCCTAACAAATAACAAAAGAGGTGAGACTTTGGTCAAAGTTATCAAGCTTCAAGAAGCTTGAAAAACATTGACAAAGTCGACTCTTTTGTCATTCCTTAGGATATTAGTTAACCCAACCCTTAACCTAATACCATGGTTAATTCTCTACATGAGTTAAGCATGAGGGCTTAACTCAACCATGGTGTAATAATTCATAGGATAAGTTTTCATTTGGATGGATTATTCTTTCTTCTTCTTCTTCATCAAGCTCCATCAAAAAGCTTACTAGCTCCAATGGTGCCATGAGAAAAAGAGTGAGAAAATCAATTCTAAAGTGAGCCCACTTCCTACTTCTTCATTCTCTACCACTTGCCATGTAGTAGAGTGTGTTCTCTTCACAAAGTTTATGACCTAGTGAAGGAATAGCTTGAGTTAGTGTCTCCCCGACGTAGATCATCTTCGGCCTCGAAGTCATCGAAGCAAGCACGTTCGTTCTTCTTGTGGAGCTTCTCTAGAGTCTGGAGTTCACGATCGCAGCGATGGGGACATCTACATGGAGCTTAAGAAGTGTAGGACCGGATCTACAAAGGTTGTAATCCCTTTCACTTAGTGTTAAAGAGTTTAACATGTTAGTTTTCGCCTAAACCCTAGTTTAAAGATCCGGCCTCGGGTTGTTCGGCACGGCTAAAATTTTAATCGGGCATGGTTGATGCCTCGTAGACCCTTGTGCGTATGCCTAGCAACCCTACAGTGGTATCAGAGCCAGGTTAGAGATTTAGGCGAAGTCTAGACGAAATTTATAGTCCGATTGAACCCGGAAACCCCGATGTTTACCCCTCTCTGTACATTTTTTGAAAATGTGATTTTTTATGAATTAAAAATGCTCAGAAAAACAAGCAGGAAAAACTAAGAATTACTGTGAAGTACGGTCCACTAAGTCAATTATTTGACCACGGAACCGTGGCCGAAACAAGGGTTCGGCGGCGGTTCCGCGGCCAAAATTTGGACTTAGTCCCTGATATTTCATATAATTATTCTTAGGTCCTTTCTTGTCAATTTTTTCTGGAATTTTTTTTATTCCACTCAAGTGTTGAGTTTTCTAGGGTTGTATTGGGGACTCGTTGATTCGATCGGATAATTTAACTTTGTTTAGTTTGTTCCGGATATTTTTAGAAACTGTTAAAAAGTTTGAACGGATATCAATAACTCACTTTTTCCCCTGTCGGAAATTTTTCAAAAGTTGGATTTTTCTGTTGTTTAAGAGCGTTCTAAGTCGTGCATATAACGCGATGGACCCTCTAGAAGACAACAAACCTTAACTCGATTATGTGACCGTCTTGAACTGCCTTTTAAACCTTAGGGTTTGGGGCAGTACGGCGTGCCACATGTGAGGCGTTGGCTTGACCCTTCTACGGCTGGACCATCGGTACTGAGGCATGTGATGGATGTTTTTAAACTGATTTCAAGTGTTGAGATATATTGGGAAAATCTTGGGTGTTTGATTATTCGATCGGAAAGTTTAACATTGTCTATCTATCTGGAATGTGATACAATATTTGGAATCCACATATAGTTATGAGATAACTAATTTGAATGTTATAAATCTAGCAGTTCAGTCTTAATTGATCGGTTGCCACGGAATTTTGATGTGATCAAAAGTCCGTCGCAATCACGTAGCGTACGCGGATACTCGCCGGGTAAACTTAATAGACAGCTACGCCCCATAGCCCCGACCAAGTGACTGTAGGAGAACCCCGTCGCCAAAAGCATCCGTTCGGGTGCTCGCGGCAGCGGTGTTCCGCCTTAGTGCACTTTGTCGACGGCATCCGGGGGTGCGGCCATCTACTAAAGTTTGCGACGAGCATTCGATCAGGTTGTCGGGAATCTTGTTGAATTGCCCGACTTGATATTGGAAAGAGTTTTCGATAATAAGACTAAAATGCGGGGTTTATAATTGTTAAGCATGCGATGTCTAAGGAATTCATTTGGTTAGGCATATGATGTCTAAGGAGGTTGTGGATTCCAACTGTTGTAGTTTTACACTTTCTTTTCTGTGACCGTAAGCGTAGTATGTGGTGTATCGCCGGCTTCTTTGCTATACATCAACGACAATCGGGATACGCATACTTGCTTACGTTGATGATATGAGATATTATGTGTTGCTGTGATATGTTATATTGGATCGTCGCGTTTGAATAGCCGGGTTTTTTTTATGAGATGAGAGTTTTTATTTTCATTCATGTAAAATTAAATGTATGTAATATTCTTTTTAGGGCACTTCTGGGATGAGGTTGATGTCACCACTTGTATATTATTTACTTTTCCGCATTAGGTAGACCCAAGGCGGGGAGCACAAGTAACCGGGTTCTAAGGTCCAGTGGGAGACCATCTCGAGGAGTCGAGACCGGGTCTCCTAACCCTAGAATTGGCAGTGTTGCTTGCCGCTCTCGTAGGGGTCTAGGGATGTGGGTTTGGCTATTCATCGCGACCGTGGAATCCGTGTTTTATACAGGCTCATATTGAAAACACGGACGTCCTAGTATATCCAATATTTCATATATGTTTCTTCTGATGCGATATCCGTGATGTGATCATTTGATGTTCTGTGATAAATACTGTATATAGTATATATGATATATTATATAGAAGTTACTTATGTTTTACACCCGCGCTAGCCCTGCCCTGCTCTGCCGTTAGTTACCTAACCTAACAGTGCACGAGGGGACATCGAGGCGAATGTGAAAGGTTCCTAGGCACCCTATAGAGGTCTCACAAGGCATCGAACATGCCAAATTTAAAAATTATGGTGCCGAGAAACCCTAGTTAACGGATCGTTGCTAGATGTTTAGGCGAAATATAAAACTAGTTAACAAATTAACTATAGGTTAGATGCTACAACCTTTGTAGATCCGGTAATCCTCTTCCTTGGCTCCACGAAGGCATCCTCTCGCTGTCCATCTCGATTCCCAAACTCGAACTTTGGCTTCATCGGAGAAACGGGCAAGCTAGGTCGTCGGCTTTGTGTCAAAGACGATCTACCTCGAGGCATCGCAAGTTCAAGCTCCGACTTCACAAACTTGTGAAGTAAACACCCAAAACAACTTGGCAAGAGGTAGAGGGTGATGAAACAGGAGGTGGGTTCTCTTTGGAATTGGATTTTACTCACTTTTGCTCAAGTTGCCATTAAAGTAGCAAGCTTGAAGAAGAAGAAGAAGATGAAGATAGTTATGATTAGTTCTATTCAAAAGAAATAGAAAATCAAATACTTATCATAACTTAAACTAGGGTTAAGTGTAGAGAATTAACCATGGTCACTTGGATGGGTTAGGGTTAAGCATGAAGATAAGGATGGTTACAAAAGTCAAGGCTTCATGAAGCTTCAACTAATGACAAAGAAAGCCACCATTCTTATCTTTATCTTTTCCAAATAAATAAATAAACAAATAAATAAATGAATGAATATGCAAAACCCTAATTATCAAATTAACCATGGATTAATTCTATATACTTAACTAAATGATCAAGTATCATCAAACATGATACAAAAAAGTGCACAAAAGCATATCACATATACTATGTGCATCAAGTAAGAAAATCCGTATAAAGTGAACCAATACTAGTTAATGCAAAGTAATATATCAAATATATAATTATACATTAAATCATTAAATCAACATTTGATTCAATGATCCGGTCATGTCGCACATAACCGACTAGTATTCAATGTATCGATTTATCGAATCAATGATTCGATAACTAGGTCATATCAAATATAACCAATCGAAACATTTATCGCGAGAATGAAATGCGGTATCACATACACGCATTATTCTCGGTCCTGCACATATCTCATATGCGCTCCTATTTCGTTTCTCTTGAACCGGGAAACCTCTGTGTAGGACTCTAAAGACTCGTCAATACGCCGGTAGCAGATGATGATCATATCAAGCACCCACAAGCCGCAAGCGGTCTGCTAAACGTAACGGCCACCCGGGTATTGAGCGATCAGAAGATCGACGAGCTAGCCCGCTCACACACCTGCGAATCCGACCAGTAACACTTACCGTACAGTCCGGTCTCTTCGTCTGATACGTCGCATATCAAGTCTAGGGGTGGTAAACGTCAGACCCCAATAACCCGATAAGTCGTGCCGATGTGAGGCTCGTAACGGGTCGAGAAACTACTGGTAACACTTACCAGCAAATCTCTGATCAGCCCTGGCCAGGGACTTCCCTGTTACGGCCAATCGAGCACAGCGCAACATCTACCCCCAATACCGGGAGAGACGAAACCCCTCCTATCGCTCATTGCCTCCATATGACTCGGGACTGTACCCAAAGACCACCGTTTTGCACGCCCTCATGGACGTGGTAAGGTGGAGATCAAAGCACAGTGGGAATCACACAAGACTCTATGACGATCTCGGGTCTACAGACTATCCTGTACAAGTGTCACCTGAGAACTGCCATCTGACGTGAGGTATAATACCATCTGGGAGTTCTCGGCGAGTCCGTCCAGTGTACCCAGTCTCCACTGAGCACCCGTACACCATCTCTGATGTCAAACACCAATGGATATGGGATCATCCATCGCCCATCACATGGGTCGAGAAGCGTATACGCTAGTCTACTCTGGTATATCGATGCCCCATCTCGATACACCCACGACTAGGGACCTTGAAGGATGTACTTATGGACTACCATGTCCCCACTAGTATGATCTGCATCATTGTCCAGGTAGTCAAGTACAAATCCTAAGGGCTTTACCAACATGTAACTATAAGACAGTATAAAGAGACTAGTGTACATGTTAAGATAAAGAGCAACCAGATAGCATACTATCATGTCGAGCAAGAAAGTCATTTCTATATATGTCCAAGCATCCAATATAATATACATAATCTGTACAATACTGGCCTCTAGGGCATACATACAACTAACAATCTCCCACTTGCACTAGGGCCAGCTGCTGTAGTATCTCATACCGAGCATCCCGAAGAGTCTCTCAAACTGTATCTGGGGAATGGCCTTCGTGAGTGGATCCGCCGTGTTGTTCTTCGTGTCAACTCTCCTGACCTCGATTTCCCGGCGATCAACTATCTCCCGGATCAGGTGATACCGCCTCAGAATATGCCTGGATCGCTGATGGGACCTGGGTTCCTTGGCCAAAGCCACCGCTCCATTGTTATCGTAATACAAAGGTATTGGATGCTCAATGGATGGAACCACTCCAAGTTCAGTAATGAACTTCTTGATCCAGACAGCCTCTTTGGCAGCATCGTTGGCAGCGATGTATTCAGCCTCCATCGTCGAGTCTGCCACTGTTTCCTGCTTGGAACTCTTCCAGCTAACCGCCCCTCCGTAAAGGGTAAAGACAAAACCCGACTGCGACTTAGAGTCGTCCTTATCACTCTGGAAGCTCGAATCGGTAAAGGACTCCACTTGGAGTTCTCCGTTACCAAACACCAAGAACATATCTCTAGTCCTTCGCAAGTACTTGAGAATGCTCTTCACAGCTGTCCAGTGACTCTCTCCAGGATCAGCTTGATACCTGCTCACTATACTTAGTGAGTATGCTACATCGGGTCTGGTACATAGCATCGCATACATGATAGAGCCTACTGCCGAAGCATAGGGTATACCTTGCATGCGAGCTCTCTCCAAATCAGTCTTGGGAGACATCTCTTTGGAGAGAGTGACTCCAGAGATCGTGGGCAAGTTCCCACGCTTGGACTCTTCCATACTAAACCTCTTTAGTATGGTGTCAATGTACCTGGATTGGGACAATCCCAAAATCCTTTTGGATCTATCTCTATAGATCCTAATTCCCAATATGCAGGAGGCATCACCAAGATCTTTCATTGAGAATCTTTGTGATAAGAAGAGCTTGACCGATTGCAGCATAGGAATATCATTTCCTATCAAGAGTATATCGTCCACGTACAATACGAGGAAGACAACCTTACTCTCTGCCACCTTCCTGTAGATACAAGGTTCATCTGGATTTTTGACGAAATCAAACTCTTTGATAACGACGTCAAAGCAGATGTTCCAACTCCGCGATGCTTGCTTCAATCCATAAATGGATTTAAGCAGCTTGCATACCTTCCCGCTGCTCCCACTGTCTACGAAGCCCTCTGGCTGAGTCATGTACACGCACTCTTCTAAATCACCGTTTAGAAAGGCGGTCTTAACATCCATTTGCCAGATTTCGTAATCATGATATGCAGTGATGGCAAGCATGATCCGGATGGATTTAAGCATAGCCACTGGAGAAAAGGTCTCGTCATAGTCCACACCTGGTCTTTGACGAAAACCCTTTGCTACAAGTCTAGCTTTGAAAGTCTCCACTTTCCCATCTACACCAAGTTTCTTCTTAAAGATCCACTTGCTCCCAATGGGTTTTACCCCTTCAGGAGCAACTTCCAAAGTCCATACTTTGTTGGTGTACATGGAATCCATCTCGGACCGCATAGCATCCAGCCATTTCACTGAGTCCCCACTCGTGATGGCCTGCTCGAAGCTAGTTGGGTCATCATCCTCCATGATGCAATCCTCACTACCACCATCAATGAGAAAACCATAGTATCTCTCAGGTGGACGAGAAACCTTACTAGATCGGCGGAGAGGCTGGGGTACGTCGGGCACCACTGAATCCTCTGGTTCTTCTAAATTGTCAGTTGCAGTTTGTGGTGCTAGAACCTCTTCCATCTCTACCTCATTGCCATTAATTTCTTTTGCAAGAAATTCCCTTTCCAAAAAGGTGGCATGTTGAGCAACAAACACTCTTTGTTCCTCAGCTTGGTAGAAAAAATATCCTTGAGAATTCTTAGGATATCCCACAAACTTGCAAAGGACTGATCATGCCTCGAGTTTGTCCGGATTTTGCTTTTTGACATAGGCCGGACAACCCCATATCTTAATTCGCTTAAAATATGGTCTCTTCCCACTCCATATCTCATATGGTGTGGTAGGTACAGATTTAGACGGAACCAGATTCAATAGGTATATGGCTGTCTCAAGCGCATACCCCCAAAAGGAAATAGGTAACTCAGCATTACTCATCATTGAACGCACCATATCTAATAGGGTGCGATTCCTTCGTTCCGATACACCGTTGTGCTGTGGTGTATAAGGAGGAGTAAGCTGAGAGAGAATCCCATTCTCTTTTAGATAATCCAGGAATTCACTGCTTAAGTATTCACCTCCTCGATCAGATCGAAGAACCTTAATACTTTTGCCCGTTTGGTTCTCTACCTCATGCTTATATTCTTTGAATTTCTCAAAAGCTTCAGACTTGTGTTTCAACAGGAACACATGCCCGTATCTAGAGAGATCGTCAGTGAATGTAATGAAGTAGGAAGAACCATTTCTGGCGTGTGTAGACATTGGACCGCATACATCACTATGCACCAGTCCCAAGAGTTCAGTAACTCTTTCTCCGTGTCCTTTAAACGGAGTTTTGGTCATTTTTCCTTTGAGACATGAATGGCAAGTGTCATAAGATGATAATTCGAATGAATTCAAATATCCGTTCTTATGCAACTTAGCTAGTCGTGTCTCATTGATATGGCCAAGTCTACAGTGCCATAAGAAGGATTCGTTCATTTCTGAGCTTTTCCTTTTGTGTGTGTTTTGTATATTGAAGACTGTATTTTGATTGAGAATGAATATGCCATTATGTACGAGCCTGATGCAATCAACCTTTGATCTAGGAATATGTTCATAACATTATCCTTTACTACAAAATTATAACCTTCTTTACTTAATAAAGAAACTGATATAATGTTGCACATCATGTTCGGTATATAATAGCACTCATTCAGGACTAGTGTATCACCATTTGGTAATACCAGGTGATATATGCCAACTGCTTTGGCTGCAAAATTTGCCCCATTCCCTACATGAACAGAATGTTCACCTTTTCTCAGTTCTCTACCTTTTCGCAGCCCATGTAACATCTTACATATGTGGGATCCTGACCCGGTATCTAATACCCAGGACGTAGGGTGAACTGAGAAACAGTTCTCAATGACAAACACACCCGAAGATGATGCATCAACATGCATGTTCTCCGTTTGGGCGGTGTGAGAATCCAGATATTCTCCTGTTTCCTGTTCAGTCTTATAACATTTAGAAGATAGAACGGGTCCAACGTTCCCCTGCACAGTATAACATGCGGGTTCGGTCAATACATCCATATTATTATCTTCATTAGGGCATGAAATGGTCGCTACCTGGAGAGAGAGAGAAGAAAACACTTTAGCGTATGCTCGTGCAAGATCAGATTGGTTATTATCTTATCTAATCAGGATGGCTCCCACTGCTTTTTATCAAATCTTCCTCCAAACCCTAAAAGGAAAGACTAGCCGGGATTAATTACACACTACAAGTTCGCCAATCTTTCAGCCAGGCTAGTGTCGGTACTTTGAGGGAGGTCCCCCGTGCTTTCGCACGAACCTAATTAATGTAAATCTCGTTTTCCCAGAGGCGTAACCTCGTTAACACCTTTCTAGACACCTACTTGATCGGCTAATTGTAATGTATAAAACTCTCCCAGGAGTAACTCTTACTCGCAGTGGGTATCGGGATCCAACTATCTCATAGAAGGTATGCAATCTCATTGCAAATTTCAACACTTGAAATTCCCGATAATATTTTGCCCCAGGCGATCTATGACCTTGACTGAGTCAACAAACCATAGACCGCAAGTAAAGTTCAACCCGTCATTTCCTGATTGAATTAAACCCACCCGCACGACCCTTGACTAAGTCAACAAGGCCGCACGACTACCCTAATCCAATCTGCATCATATGCATAAACAGATAAATAGTAATCAGCTACCGCACACTACGTCTTGACTGAGTCAACAAACGCAGCACGAATACTAACTATTACTTATCTGAAATGACGGAGGGCTACGACAGGTTTTTAAGAAAACCCTTTGCGTAATGAACTTTATATCGTTGTAGAATCAAATGAAGTTTTGAAATGGAGTGATTTTGAGGCTTTTTTAGTTTTGCTAAAGGAGTCACTCCCGGCGAAGGGATCTCGGTCCTTTCCTCGTCGAATGAGGTGCGGGATATATCATATATATCACTGTGCAAAGCAAAAACGCAAAAGCAGTCAAAAGCAAACCGAGTGTGTAGCATCTGCCAGTTATTGCTAAAGGAGTCACTCCCGGTGAAGGGATCTCGGTCCTTTCCTCATCGAATAAGGTGCGGGGTATATCATATATACCGCTATGCAAAGCAAGAACTGTAGCTACCTGTTTTATTTAAAATCTGATTCTACAACATCTTAGGTTTCTTTCCTTTCATTAATCACATTAATGAAGTCCCATCATTTAAATACCTAAACATCACAGATAGATATGACGTACACTTATGCCATCCGCATTCGCCTCGATGTCCCCTCGTGCACCGTTAGGTTAGGTAACTAACGACAGAGCAGGGCAGGGCTAGCGCGGGTGTAAAACATAAGTAACGTTTATATAATATATCATATATACTATATACTATATCCATCACAGAGTCACAACACAGATATCGCAGCAGAATAAACATATGAAATATTGGATATACTAGGACGTCCGTGTTTTCAATACGAGCCAGTATAAAACACGGATTCCACGGTCGTGATGAATAGCCAATCCCACACCCCTAGACCCCTACGAGAGCGGCAAGCAACCCTGCCAATTCTAGGGTTAGGAGACCCGGACTCGACTCCTCGAGTTGGTCTCCCACTGGACCCCAGAACCCGGTTACTTGTGCTCCCCTCCTTGGGTCTATCCTAATGCGGAAAAGTAAATAATATACAAAGGGTGATAACTTCCGCTACCTGGAAGTGCCCCAAATAAAAGAATATTACATACAAGTTTTTACATGAATGAAAATGAAAAACACTCATCTCACATAAAAACCCCCGGCTATTCGAACACGACGATCCAATATAACATATCCAGCAACACATAACATCACATGTCATCAACGTAAGTAAGTATGCATACCCCAATTGTCGTTGACGTATAGCAACGAAACCGGCGATATGAACATACTACACTTACGGTCACAGAAAAGAAAGTGTAAAACTACAACAATTGGAATCCGCAATCTCTTTAGACATCGCATGCCTAACAGATATAAATCCCGCATTTTAGTCTCATTATCGAAAACTCTTTTCAATATCATATGGGACTAAATTGCTAGATTTATAACATTCATTCAGTTATCACATAACTGTTTGTGAATTCCAATTATTGTATCACATTCCAGATAAACAGAAAATGTTAAACTTTCCGATCGAACAGTCAAATACCCAAGTTTTCCCGATACAGCTCAACACATGAAATAAGTCTAACAACATTCAGTTCGTGCCTCAGTACCGACGGTCCAGCCGTAGAAGGGTCAAGCCAACGCCTCACATGTGGCACGCCGTACTGCCCCAAACCCGAAGGTTCAAAGGGCAGTTCAAGACGGTCACATAATCGAGTTAAGGTTTGTTGTCTTCTAGAGGGTCCATCGCGTTACTTGCACTACTTAGAACGTCGTTAAACTACGGAAAAATCCAACACTTGGAAATTTCCCAACAGGGGAAAAATTGGATATTTATATCCGGTCGAACTTTTTAACATATTCTGGAAATTATCCGGAAATACACAAAAGACGAAATTTGATAATCCGATCGAAATACCGAATCCCCAAAACAACCCCAGAAAATTCAACTCTTGAATGAATATTAAACATTCCCAGAAGACTCAGCACTACAAGTAATGAATTACTGTGCAATCCACTTGCTATAAATCAACACACTGGCCGCGGAACCGCCGCTATGTCTATGGTGGGGGCCGCGGTTCCGCGCCTGTGTTATCGATTTAGTAACACGTGTTTCACAGTAACTTATGAAATTACCTGCTGAATTTTTTGGTAATTTTTAATCTGGAAAAATCCACGTTTTCAGAAAAAGTACAGAGAGCATGTTTGTGATCGGGTTTCGGGTTCGTTCGGACTTCAAATTCCGTCTAGACTTCGCCTAAGGCTCTAGCTAGGCTCTGATACCAGTGAAAGGTTCCTAGGCACCCTATAGAGGTCTCACAAGGCATCGAACATGCCAAATTTAAAAATTATGGTGCCGAGAAACCCTAGTTAACGGATCGTTGCTAGATGTTTAGGCGAAATATAAAACTAGTTAACAAATTAACTATAGGTTAGATGCTACAACCTTTGTAGATCCGGTAATCCTCTTCCTTGGCTCCACGAAGGCATCCTCTCGCTATCCATCTCGATTCCCAAACTCGAACTTTGGCTTCATCGGAGAAACGGGCAAGCTAGGTCGTCGGCTTTGTGTCAAAGACGATCTACCTCGAGGCATCGCAAGTTCAAGCTCCGACTTCACAAACTTGTGAAACTTGTGAAGTAAACACCCAAAACAACTTGGCAAGAGGTAGAGGGTGAAGAAATAGGAGGTGGGTTCTCTTTGGAATTGGATTTTACTCACTTTTGCTCAAGCTCCCATTAAAGTAGCAAGCTTGAAGAAGAAGAAGAAGATGAAGATAGTTATGATTAGTTCTATTCAAAAGAAATAGAAAATCAAATACTTATCATAACTTAAACTAGGGTTAAGTGTAGATAATTAACCATGGTCACTTGGATGGGTTAGGGTTAAGCATGAAGATAAGGATGGTTACAAAAGTCAAGGCTTCATAAAGCTTCAACTAATGACAAAGAAAGCCACCATTCTTATCTTTATCTTTTCCAAATAAATAAATAAACAAATAAATAAATAAATGAATATGCAAAACCCTAATTATCAAATTAACCATGGATTAATTCTATATACTTAACTAAATGATCAAGAATCATCAAACATGATACAAAAAAGTGCACAAAAGCATATCACATATACTATGTGCATCAAGTGAGAAAATCCGTATAAAGTGAACCAATACTAGTTAATGCAAAGTAATATATCAAATATATAATTATACATTAAATCATTAAATCAACATTTGATTCAATGATCCGGTCATGTCGCACATAACCGACTAGTATTCAATGTATCGATTTATCGAATCAATGATTTGATAACTAGGTCATATCAAATATAACCAATCGAAACATTTATCGCGAGAATGAAATGCGTTATCACATACACGCATTATTCTCGGTCCTGCACATATCTCATATGCGCTCCTATTTTGTTTCGCTTGAACCAGGAAACCTCTGTGTAGGACTCTAAAGACTCGTCAATACGCCGGTAGCAGATGATGATCATATCAAGCACCCACAAGCCGCAAGCGGTCTGCTAAACGTAACGGCCACCCGGGTATTGAGCAATCAGAAGATCGACGAGCTAGCCCCCTCACACTCCTGCGAATCCGACCAGTAACACTTACCGTACAGTCCGGTCTCTTCGTCTGATACGTCGCATATCAAGTCTAGGGGTGGTAAACGTCAGACCCCAATAACCCGATAAGTCGTGCCGATGTGAGGCTCGTAACGGGTCGAGAAACTACTGGTAACACTTACCAGCAAATCTCTGATCAGCCCTGGCCAGGGACTTCCCTGTTACGGCCAATCGAGCACAGCGCAACATCTACCCCCAATACCGGGAGAGACGAAACCCCTCCTATCGCTCATTGCCTCCATGTGACTCGGGACTGTACCCAAAGACCACCGTTTTGCACGCCCTCATGGACGTGGTAAGGTGGAGATCAAAGCACAGTGGGAATCACACAAGACTCTATGACGATCTCGGGTCTACAGACTATCCTGTACAAGTGTCACCTGAGAACTGCCATCTGACGTAAGGTATAATACCATCTGGGAGTTCTCGGCGAGTCCGTCCAGTGTACCCAGTCTCCACTGAGTACCCGTACACCATCTCTGATGTCAAACACCAATGGATATGGGATCATCCATCGCCCATCATATGGGTCGAGAAGCGTATACGCTAGCCTACTCTGGTATATCGATGCCCCGTCTCGATACACCCACGACTAGGGACCTTGAAGGATGTACTTATGGACTACCATGTCCCTACTAGTATGATCTGCATCATAGTCCAGGTAGTCAAGTACAAATCCTACGGGCTTTACCAACATGTAACTATAAGACAGTATAAAGAGACTAGTGTACATGTTAAGATAAAGAGCAACCAGATAGCATACTATCATGTCGAGCAAGAAAGTCATCTCTATATATGTCCAAGCATCTAATATAATATACATAATCTGTACAATACTGGCCTCTAGGGCATACATACAACTAACAGAATGGGGATGGCATAAGTGTACGTCGTATTTATCTGTGATGTTTAGGTGACTTAAATGATGGGACTTCATTAATGTGATTAATGAAAAAAAAGAAACCTAAAAGATGTTGTGGAATCGTATTTCAAAAACAGGTAGCTACGGTTCTTGCTTTGCATCGCGGTATTCCTTGTAGAACATCCTGCACCTTATTCGATAAGGAAAGGGCCGAGATCCCTTCACCGGGAGTGACCCCTTTGGCAATAACTGGCAGATGCTACAACACTCGGTTTGTCTTTTGATTGCTTCTATAGTTCTTGCTTTGCATAGTGGTATATATGATATACCCTGCACCTTATTCGATGAGGAAAGGGCCGACGATCCCTTCACTGGGAGTGACCCCTTTAGCAAAACTAGAAAGACCTCAAAAACACTCCATTTTAAAATCATTTGATTCTACAATGATATCAAGTTCATTACACAATAGGTTTTCAGAAAAACCTATCGTAGCCCTCCGTCATTTCAGATAAGTTGTATATAGTATTCGTGCTACATTTGTTGGCTTTCGTCAAGGTGTAGTGTGTGGTAGCTATATGCTGCTTATCTGCTGCATACGATGCGATTGGATTAGGGTAGTCGTACGGCTTTGTTGGCTTTCGTCAAGGGTCGTGCGGGTGGGTTTAATTCAGTCAAGAAATGTACGGGTTGAACTTGACTAGCGGGCTATGGTTTGTTGGCTTTCATCAAGGTCATAGCACGTTAGGGGCAAAATTATCGGGAATTTCAAGTGTTGAAATTTGCAATGAGATTGCATACCTTCTATGAGATAGTTGGATTCCGATACCCGCTGCGAGTAAGAGTTACTCCTGGGAGAGTTTTACACATTACAATTAGCAGATTAAGTAGGTGTCTAGAAAGGTGTCAATGGGGTTACGCCTCTGGGAAAACGAGGTTTACTTTAATTAGGTCCGTGCGAAAGCACGGGGAACCTCCCTCAAAGTACCGACACTGGCCTGGCTGAAAGATTGGCGAACTTGTAGCGTGTAATTAATCCCGGCTAGTCTTTCCTTTTAGGGTTTGAAGGAAGATTTGATTAAAACAGTGGGAGACATCCTGATTAGATATATTAGATAACCAATCTAATCTTGCCAGAGCATACGCTGAGTGTTTTCTTCTCTCTTTCTCCTGGTAGCGACCATATCACGCCTTAATCAAGATAATAATATGGATATATTGACCGAACCCGCTTGTTATACTGAGCTGGGGAACGTTGGTCCGGCTCCAACTTATAATTGTTATAAGACAGAGCAGGAAATTGGGGAATACCAGATTTCCCGTGACCGCCCAAACGAAGAAAGTGCATGCTGATGCATCTTCTTCGGGTGTGTTCATTACAAAGAACTGTTTCTCAGTATCCTTTACGTCCTGGGTATGAGATACCGGATCAGGATCCTGTTAGTTATATGTATGCCCTAGAGGCCATTACTGTACATATGATGTATATTGTAGTGGATGCTAGGACGTATATAGGGAGGACTTTCTTGCTCGACATGATAGTATGCTATCTGGTTGATCTTTACCTTAACGTGTACACTGTTTGTCTCTCTGTTACACGTTGGTAAAGCCCTTAGGATGTGTACTTGACTACCTGGACTATGATGCGGATCATACTAGTGGGGACATGGTAGTCCATAAGTATATCCTTCAAAGTCCCTAGTCGTGGGTGTATCGAGACGGGGCATCGATATACCAGAGTAGACTAGCGTGTACCTTCTCGACCCATACAGATGGGCGATGGATGATCCTATATCCATTGGTGTTTGACATCAGAGATGATATACGGGTGCTCAGTGGAGACTGGGTACACTGGACGGACTCGCCGAGAACTCCCAGATGGTATTATACCTCACGTCAGATGGCAGTTCTCTGGTGACACTGGTACAGAGTAGTCTGTTGACCCGAGATCGTCATAGAGTCTTGTGTGGTTCCCACTGTACTTTGATTTCCATCTTACCACGTCCAAGAGGGCGTGCAAAACGGTGGTTTTTGGGTACAGTCCCGAGTCACATGGAGGCAATGAGCGATAGGAGGGGATTCGTCTCTCCCGGTATAGGGGGTTGATGTTGCGCTGTGTTCGATTGGCTATAACAGGAAATCCCTGGCCAAGGTTGCTGAGATTTACTGGTAAGTGTTACCAGTAGTTTCTCGAATTGTTATAGACCTCATATCGACACGACTTATTGAGCTATTGGGGTCTGACGTTTACCACCCCTAGGCGAGATATGCGACATATCAGACGATCTGACCGGACTGTACGGTAGTGTTACTGGTTGGATTCACTGGAGTTTGAGCGGGCTTGCTCGTCGATCTTCAGATCGCTCAATACCCGGGTGGCCGTTACGTTTAGCAGACCGCTTGCGGCTTGTGGATGTTTGATATGATCATCATCTGCTGCCGGCGTATTGACGAGTCTTTAGAGTCCTATACAGAGGTTTCCTGGCTCAAGCGAAACGAAATAGGAGCGCATATGAGATATGTGCGGGACCGAGAATAATACGTGTATGTGATACCGTATTTCATTCTCGCGATGAATGTGTTGAATGGTTGTATGCGATATAACCTAGTTATCGAATCGAGGGTTGATTCGATAAGCCGATACATTGGATACTAGTCGGTTATATGCGATATGACCGGATCGTTAAATCAAGTGTTGATTTAATGATTTAATGCATAATTATATATTTGATATATTACTTTGCGTTAACTAGTATTGGTTCACTTTAAATGGATTTTCTCACTCGGATTGTACACATTGTATATGTGATATACTTTTGTGCACTTGATTGTATCATGTTTGATGATACATGTTATGCTAGGGTTTTTGTGTAAAGATCAAACCATGGTTACATGATTATGGTTAGGGTTTTGTTTTATTCACTTATTTATTTATCCATTTCATTTTGGAAAATAAATGGAAAAGAGAAAAGAATGGTGGCTTTATTTGTCCTTTAGTTGAAGCTTCATGAAGCTTTGATCAAGTCAACCATTCTTATCTCATTCTTAACCCTAACCATTCCCACTAACCCTAGTTTAGTCTCTACACTTGACCATGGTTAATTTTATGATAAGAATTCATTTTCTTTTCTTTTTCAATGAACTTATCATAATAACATTCTTCTTCTTCTTCTTCAAGAAGAGAAACTAAGCTCCATCAATGGTGATTGTTGGAAATGAGTGAGAAATCCAATTCTAAAGTCTACCCACTTCCTATTTCTTCATTCTCTACCTCTTGCCAAGTAGTAGAGTGTGTTTCCTTCACAAGTTTTCAAGGCTTGGTGAAGGTGGAGCTTGATCTAGCGATGCCTCGACGTAGATCATCTTCGGCATGGACATCGACGACCCAGCTCCCTTTTTCTCCGACGAAGGGAACGCAAGAACTGTAGCTACCTGTTTTAGTTTAAAATTCGATTCCACAACATCTTAGGTTTCTTATCTTTCATTAATCACCAAGAGTTTGATTTCGTCAAAAATCCAGATGAACCTTGTATCTACAAGAAGGTGGCAGAGAGTAAGGTTGTCTTCCTCGTATTGTACGTGGACGACATACTCTTGATAGGAAATGATATTCCTATGCTGCAAGCGGTCAAGCTCTTCTTATCATAAAGATTCTCAATGAAAGATCTTGGTGATGCCTCCTGCATATTGGGAATTAGGATCTATAGAGATAGATCCAAACGGATTTTGGGATTGTCCCAATCCAGGTACATTGACACCATACTAAAGAGGTTTAGTATGGAAGAGTCCAAGCGTGGGAACTTGCCCACGATCTCTGGCTTCTGCCGCAGTTCCGCGGCTAAAGAGTGACGTCAGCCTTTGGTTTTTGCACAGTAATTCCTGATTAATTGTTCTGAGTTTTCTGGGAATTTTAATTTGACTCCAGGTTTGAGTATTCTGGGGTTGTGTTGGAAATCAACGATTCGATCGGATTATCGAACTTTGTCTATGTGTTTTCCGGATAATTTTTTGAATATGTTAAAAAGTTCGACCGGATATAAATACCCAATCTTTCCCCTGCCAAAAATATCCAAGTGTTGGATTATTGTGTGGTTTAAGGACGTTCTGAGTAGTGCAAGTAACGCGATGGTCCCTCTAGAAGACAACAAATCTTAACTCGATTATGTGACCGTCTTGAACTGCCCTTTGAACCTTCGGGTTTGGGGCAGTACGGCGTGCCACATGTGAGGCGTTGGCTTGACCCTTCTACGGCTGGACCGTTGGTACTGAGGCATGAAACGAATGTCTTTGAACCTATTTCATGTGTTGGATGGTTTCGGGAAAACTTGGGTGTTCGAATGTTCGATCGGAAAGTTTAATATATTCTATTTATCTGGAATGGGATACAATAATTGGAATTCACAAACTGTTATGTGATAACTGAATGAATGATATAAATCTAGCGGTTTAGTTTAATTTGATATTGAAAAGAGTTTTCGATAATGAGACTAAAATGCGGGATTTATAATAATTAGGCATGTGATGTCTAAGTATTTAATTTGATTAGGCATGTGATGTCTAATATTGTTAGTTGTATGTATGCCCTAGAGGCCAGTATTGTACAGATGATGTATATTATATTGGATGCTTGGACATATATAGAGATGACTTTCTTGCTCGACATGATAGTATGCTATCTGGTTGCTCTTTATCTTAACATGTACACTAGTCTCTTTATACTGTATTATAGTTACATGTTGGTAAAGCCCTTAGGATTTGTACTTGACTACCTGGACTATGATGCAGATCATACTAGTGGGGACATGGTAGTCCATAAGTACATCCTTCAAGGTCCCTAGTCGTGGGTGTATCGAGACGGGGCATCGATATACCAGTGTAGACTAGCGTATACGCTTCTCGACCCATGTGATGGGCGATGGATGATCCCATATCCATTGGTGTTTGACATCAGAGATGGTATACGGGTGCTCAGTGGAGACTGGGTACACTGGACGGACTCGCCGAGAACTCCCAGATGGTATTATACCTCACGTCAGATGGCAGTTCTCAGGTGACACTTGTACAGGTTAGTCTGTAGACCCGAGATCGTCATAGAGTCTTGTGTGATTCCCACTGTGCTTTGATCTCCACCTTACCACGTCCATGAGGGCGTGCAAAACGGTGGTCTTTGGGCACAGTCCCGAGTCACATGGAGGCAATGAGCGATAGGAGGGGTTTCGTCTCTCCCGGTATTGGGGGTTGATGTTGCGCAGTGCTCGATTGGCCGTAGCAGGGAAGTCCCTGGCCAGGGCTGATTAGAGATTTGCTGGTAAGTGTTACCAGTAGTTTCTCGACCCGTTATGAGCCTCACATCGGCACGACTTATCGGGTTATTGGGGTCTGACGTTTACCACCCCTAGACTTGATATGCGACGTATCAGACGAAGAGACCGGACTGTACGGTAAGTGTTACTGGTCGGATTCGCAGGAGTGTGAGCGGGCTAGCTCGTCGATCTTCTGATCGCTCAATACCCGGGTGGCCGTTACGTTTAGCAGACTGCTTGCGGCTTGTGGATGCTTGATATGATCATCATCTGCTACCGGCGTATTGACGAGTCTTTAGAGTCCTACACAGAGGTTTCCTGGCTCAAGCGAAACGAAATAGGAGCGCATATGAGATATGTGCAGGACCGAGAATAATGCGTGTATGTGATACCGCATTTCATTCTCGCGATAAATTTTTCGATTGGTTATATTCGATATGACCTACTTATCGAATCATTCATTCGATAAATCGATACATTGAATACTAGTCGGTTATGTGCGACATGACCGGATCATTGAATCAAATGTTGATTTAATGATTTAATGTATAATTATATATTTGATATATTACTTTGCATTAACTAGTATTGGTTCACTTTATATGGATTTTCTCACTTAATGTGCAAGTTGTATATGTGATATATTTTCGTGCACATACTTGTATCATGTTTGATGATACTTGATCATTTAGTTAAGTGTATAGGATTAAACCATGCTTAATTTGATAATTAGGGTTTTGCATATCCATTTATTTATTTATTTGTTTATTTATTTATTTGGAAATGATTATGATAAGAATGGTGGCTTTATTTGTCTTTTAGTTGAAGCTTCATGAAGCTTTGACTTCTTAACCATTCTTGTCATCATGCTTAACCCTAACCCATCCATTAACCATGGTCTATTCTCTACACTTAACCCTAGTAAGAATTATGATAAGTATCCCTTTTTCTTTTATTTTAAAAATACTTATCATAATTCTAGCTCTTCTTCTTCTTCATCTTCAAGTTTGAAACCTTGAGGCCATCAATGGCAACTTGAGCTTGAGAGTGAGAAATCAATTCTAAAGAGAACCCACCTCCTATTTCTTCATCTTCTACCTCTTGCCAAGTAGTAGAGTGTGTTTTCTTCACAAGTTTCATCACTTTGTGAAGTGGGAGCTTGATCTAGCGATGCCTCGACGTAGATCATCTTCGGCATCGTCGTCGATGACCAAGCCCGTTCATTCTCCGATGAAGCCGACGCTAGAGCCCGGAGTTCGACTTGGACAGCGAGGAGCTTTCGTTGCGGAGCCGTGGAGGTGGATATCCGGATCTACAAAGGTTGTAATTTCCAGATTCTAGTAGTTAAGTGTTAACTAGTTTACTTTTCGCCTAGATTTCTAGCAACGATCCGTTAACTAGGGTTTCTCGGCACCATTTTTTTTGTAAAATGGCATGGTTGATGCCTTGTGAGACCTCTACTGTGTGCCTAGGAACCCTACAGTGGTATCAAAGCTCCTCCAAATCAGTCTTGGGTATCCCTTGCATACGAGCTCTCTCCAAATCAGTCTTGGGAGACATCTCTTTGGAGAGAGTAACTCCAGAGATCGTGGGCAAGTTCCCACGCTTGGACTCTTCCATACTAAACCTCTTTAGTATGGTGTCAATGTACCTGGATTGGGACAATCCCAAAATCCGTTTGGATCTATCTCTATAGATCCTAATTCCCAATATGCAGGAGGCATCACCAAGATCTTTCATTGAGAATCTTTGTGATAAGAAGAGCTTGACCGCTTGCAGCATAGGAATATCATTTCCTATCAAGAGTATGTCGTCCACGTACAATACGAGGAAGACAACCTTACTCTCTGTCACCTTCTTGTAGATACAAGGTTCATCTGGATTTTTGACGAAATCAAACTCTTTGATAACGACATCAAAGCAGATGTTCCAACTCCGCGATGCTTGCTTTAATCCATAAATGGATTTAAGCAGCTTGCACACCTTCCCGCTGCTCCCATTGTCTACGAAGCCCTCTGGCTGAGTCATGTACACGCACTCTTCTAAATCACCATTTAGAAAGGCGGTCTTAACATCCATTTGCCAGATTTCGTAGTCATGAAAGGCAGCAATGGCAAGCATGATCCGGATGGATTTAAGCATAGCCACTGGAGAAAAGGTTTTCGTCATAGGAAACACACTCTACTACTTGGCAAGAGGTAGAGGATGAAGAAATAGGAAGTGGGTAGACTTTAGAATTGGATTTCTCACTCATTTCATCAAGTTGCCATTGATGGTCAAGCTTTTCTTCACTTGAAGTAAGAAGAAGAAGAAGCTAAAATATTATGATAAGTTATTCATGGCAAGGTGAAGGTGGAGCTTGATTTAGCGATGCCTCGACGTAGATCATCTTCGGCATGGACATCGACGACCTAGCTCGCTTATTCTTCGACGAAGCCGACGCTGGAGTCCGGATTCCTTTTGGACAGCGGAGGGGACTTCGTTGCGGAGCTATGGAGGTGGAGCACCGGATCTACAAAGGTTGTATTTCCGTTTTCCCATTAGTTAATTGTTAACTAGTTATCTTTTCGCCTAGAAATCTAGCCAACGATCCGTACACTAGGGTTTCTCGGCACCGTTATTTTTGAATTTGGCATGGTTGATGCCTTGTGAGACCTCATTAGGGTGCCTAGGAACCCTACAGTGTAGGAAGTGGGTAGACTTTAGAATTGGATTTCTCACTCATTTCGAACAATCACCATTGATGGAGCTTAGTTTCTCTTCTTGAAGAAGAAGAAGAAGAAGAATGTTATTATGATAAGTTCATTGAAAAAGAAAAGAAAATGAATTCTTATCATAAAATTAATCATGGTCAAGTGTAGAGACTAAACTAGGGTTAGTGGGAATGGTTAGGGTTAAGGATGAGATAAGAATGGTTGACTTGATCAAAGCTTCATGAAGCTTCAACTAAAGGACAGATAAAGCCACCATTCTTTTCTCTTTTCCATTTATTTTCCAAAATGAAATGGATAAATAAATAAGTGAATAAAACAAAACCCTAACCATAATCATGTAACCATGGTTTGATCTTTACACAAAAACCCTAGCATAACATGTATCATCAAACATGATACAATCAAGTGCACAAAAGTATATCACATATACAATGTGTACAATCCGAGTGAGAAAATCCATTTAAAGTGAACCAATACTAGTTAACGCAAAGTAATATATCAAATATATAATTATGCATTAAATCATTAAATCAACACTTGATTTAACGATCCGGTCATATCGCATATAACCGACTAGTATCCAATGTATCGGCTTATCGAATCAACCCTCGATTCGATAACTAGGTTATATCGCATACAACCATTCAACACATTCATCGCGAGAATGAAATACGGTATCACATACACGTATTATTCTCGGTCCCGCACATATCTCATATGCGCTCCTATTTCGTTTCGCTTGAGCCAGGAAACCTCTGTATAGGACTCTAAAGACTCGTCAATACGCCGGCAGCAGATGATGATCATATCAAACATCCACAAGCCGCAAGCGGTCTGCTAAACGTAACGGCCACCCGGGTATTGAGCGATCTGAAGATCGACGAGCAAGCCCGCTCATACTCCAGTGAATCCAACCAGTAACACTACCGTACAGTCCGGTCCGATCGTCTGATATGTCGCATATCTCGCCTAGGGTTGGTAAACGTCAGACCCCAATAGCTCAATAAGTCGTGTCGATATGAGGTCCATAACAATTCGAGAAACTACTGGTAACACTTACCAGTAAATCTCAGCAACCCTGGCCAGGGATTTCCTGTTATAGCCAATCGAACACAGCGCAACATCAACCCCCTATACCGGGAGAGACGAATCCCTTCCTATCGCTCATTGCCTCCATGTGACTCGGGACTGTACCCAAAAACCACCGTTTTGCACGTCCTCTTGGACGTGGTAAGATGGAAATCAAAGCACAGTGGGAACCACACAAGACTCTATGACGATCTCGGGTCAACAGACTACTCTGTACCAGTGTCACCAGAGAACTGCCATCTGACGTGAGGTATAATACCATCTGGGAGTTCTCGGCGAGTCCGTCCAGTGTACCCAGTCTCCACTGAGCACCCGTATATCATCTCTGATGTCAAACACCAATGGATATGGGATCATCCATCGCCCATCTGTATGGGTCGAGAAGGTACACGCTAGTCTACTCTGGTATATCGATGCCCCGTCTCGATACACCCACGACTAGGAACTTTGAAGGATGTACTTATGGACTACCATGTCCCCACTAGTATGATCCGCATCATAGTCCAGGTAGTCAAGTACACATCCTAAGGGATTTACCAACGTGTAACAGAGAGACAAACAGTGTACACGTTAAGGTAAAGATCAACCAGATAGCATACTATCATGTCGAGCAAGAAAGTCCTCCCTATATACGTCCTAGCATCCACTACAATATACATCATATGTACAGTAATGGACTCTAGGGCATACATATAACTAACAATCTCCCACTTGCACTAGGGCCATCTGTAGCAGTGGTTGTAGTATCTCATACTCAACTATCCCATAAAAGTCTCTCTCTGGGAACAGGCCTTTGTGAGTGGATCCGCTGTGTTGTCCTCTGAGTCTACTCTCCTTACCTCGATCCCTTAGAGATCAACCATCTCCATGATCAGGTGATACTGCCTTAGAATATGTCTGGATCACTGATGGGACCGGCGTTCCTTGGCATAAGCCACAACTCCATTGTCTCACAATGGTAGGAACGTAGTTCATCTCATGAACCAATATACACCCAGACTGCTTCTTTGGTAGCATCATAAGTAGCGATGTATCCTGCCTTTATCGTCTAGTATGTCACGGTATTTTTTTTGGAACTCTTCCAACATACCGTCCCTTTACTGAGGGTAAAGACAATGCCTGTGACTGACACTCAGTCGTCTTTATCACCCTGGAACCATTCCAGTGATTCTCCCCAGGGTCGATTGATACCTTCTCACTACAACTAGTGAGAATCCTAACATCCATTTAGATCTATCTCATAGATCCAAAACCTAGGATTTAGTAGGTATCACTTTGATCCTATATGGAGAATCATTGTGATAAGCGGAGATTGACCGAGCGTAGCATAGGAAACTCTTTCCCTATCAAGAGTATGTCATCCACGTACTCTACGAGGATCGTCACCATACTCCCTACTACCTTTTTGTTTATACAAGGTTCATCTACCATTTTGATGATGTCAACTTCTTTGACTAATACATCAAAACAGATGTTCCAACTCCGCGATGCCTACTCTATCCTATAAAGCATTTTGCACACGTTTCCGCTGCTCCCACTGTCTACGAAGCTCTCTGGCTGTGTACTTATAGACGCTCTCTTCTAAATCATCATTTAGAAAAGCAGTCAAGACGCCCAACCACCAGATATCGCAGTCATGGTATGTAGCCGTGACAAGTAGGATCTGGATGGACTTAAGCATAGCTACTTGAAAAGGTTTCATCATTATCCACACCTGGTCAATGATGCAAACTTTTAACAAGTTTAGCTTTGAAAGTCTTAACTTTTCCATGTACACCAAGTAATCTTCTCAAGATATACCTGCTCCTGATGGGGATTTAACCCTTCAGATATAGCAACCAAAGTCCATACTTTGTTGGTGTATAAGGATTCCATCTCAGATCTGTTGGAGATAGTGCCCTCAGAGTCAATTATTGGATCACAGGCACGTGATTGCAATGATTGAGGGAGGACCTATCCCGGTACGACAGTCTTACTCGAGATGATAGTTTGCTATCTGGTTTACCTTTATCATCGTGTACTGCTTTAGGTGACATGACATGTCGCTATTGCACGTTGATAGAGCCCCTAGGATTCTTGCTTGACTGCCGGCAGTATGAGGGCGATCATATAAGTGAGAGCTGGAGTCTATTAGCACATCCTTAAAAGGTCCCTAGTCGTGGGAGTTTCAAGACTGGGCATCGATTCTCCAGAGTAGACTAGTGTATACAGTCGAGACCCCGACGAGGGGCGGTGGCCGGTCTCACAGGCCACTGGTGTCAGTTGGTTCACCTAAGATGTATACAGGTGCTCATTGGGTTATGAGTACACCGGACAGGACTCGCCGGGAACATGCTAGTTGGTCTTATACCTGACGTCAGATAGCAGTTCCCAGGTGACATGTGTACAGGTTAGTTCATCGACCTGAGGATCGTCATTTGTCTCGTGTGAGTTCCCACTGTGCTTTGATTACTACCCTACCACGGCTCAAAGGAGTCGTGCAAACAGGTTTTAGTTGGGTACAGTCCCGAGCCACATGGAGGCAGTGAGCGGATCTTCAGGGGTTCGTCTCTCCCGGTATTGGGGGTGAGGTCGCGCTGTGTCTAGGAGAGCCATTACACGAAGTCCTTGGCCAAGGCAGGAGATTTACTGGTAGGTATTCCGGTAGTATCTCAGGGTGTTCTGGGCTACACTCCGACACGACTTGTACCGCTTTTGGGGGTCTGACTTTTACCAACCCCCTAGGCCCGCCATGCGATACTCATAGACGAACGGACCGGACTGTACGGATATTGTCACTGACAGGCTCAGTAGGGTGTCAGGATGAGTTCGCTCATCGACATCCCTTTTAGTCAATAGCTGGTGGCCCGTTACGTATTGGCTTATACCTCTGACAGGCTAGTGGTTAAATCCATAGCCATAGTATTGACGAGTCTTTAGAGTCCACCACACATTCAGTTACTCAAGCTTTCGGGCGAAACGCTGTAGAGGCCGTATGGAGATATGGCAGGGTTCGATCAGATACGTGCGGTATTGCACGGATGGTGATCGGACGGTTTTTACTAGCCGGCTTTGGCTTAAGCCGGATCTTAGTATTTGATTGTGTAGTTTTGTCTCTTTACATTTGTATTTCGGTCGAAATACAAATGCGGGTGTGTATGCACAGTATCGGGGTTTTCCTGTAATTTATTATGGGACCAGTTTTCTGGGGTTGCCAGTTTGCATTCCGTTCCGGCCGGTTTTTCTTTATTCTTTCCCGGCCGGACTTTTCATTGGAGGGTGTTATTTGCAGTTTGCAAATAACATTTTGTGGAGGGGGTTTATTGTGATTGTGACCTCTTCATTAAAAGAATTCTTTTTCCCCACTTGTCCATTGATGTGATGTGGTATTGGAAATGTGGCCGGCCACTGTTCAGGGTATGGGAGGGATTATTTTTTTGTGTATGGTTTAATTCCCTTCATGGAACTTTCCTATCTTGTATTTTTCGTGGGCCCCTCCCTTGTATATGTGCTGTGAGGTGTATAATTGATTGAGCATGGTTTGATTAATTCCCTTCAACCATTTTTGTTATTCACAGTGAGCACTAGAATGATTATTAAAATGTGTGTGTGCTGGAATTGAAAATGAGGAGTGGATGAATTAATATTCATTTTCATTTTTGGTTGCATTCTCCAGAGAGCTTGCTTCATTCATTTCTTTAGAGAGCTCATTCTTGTTTTCAAGTGGCCGAGCCCATTTTTGAGGGGATGCTCATTCCTTTTGAGAGCTTGCTCAATTCTTCATCAAGCTTTCATCCTTGATTGTTCTTGCACAAATCCCTCCAAATTGGCAACCTCCTAAACCCCAGAGAGACAGCTATTCTACGCTATTCTACAGCAAATCTTGGACGCGTCGGCTAGCCCACTTCGCGCCCGAGTTGCCTCGGTATTGAGGCGGGAGCCCGTAAAAGAATCCGGCTACGTGGTGCCCTTCCGGCGAGGAGGCGACCACCGGAGTTTCCGCGGGAGATCGGGACGGCGGCGAGAAGACCGGAGGACTCGGATCACTCGGTACATCTCTTCCCTTCATGTTAGTAGCTTAGACTTGTTAATGGTTACGATCCGGGTGTTTAGTGCGCGGGGGTGCCGGTTTGCAAAGTCCGCAAAAATTAAAGTTTATCACCGCTTCCGCATTCCGGCGTCGGTTTGACGGCCGGGGCGCCGCCGTGCACTTACAGTGGTATCAGAGCCTTGCCATTAACATAGTCTTGCTTTGTGTAATGTGTTTTTCAGTTCCGATCGATCGAAATGTTCAAAAACCCGTATTTTGTCACGACAGTTTTCTGTTGAATTTTTTTTTTTTTAAGTCTCTAAAATTTTTTCAGGGTGTATAAAAGTACTGTACAGGGTGACATAAGACTACTGGGAAAATACGAGACATTGATCTCTCAGGTAGACCGCGCAACCGCGGCCAAATCCCACTTGCGGCCGCGGTTCCGCCGCCGAAGAAGAGGATCAATGCTTTATCTTTTTACAGTCGGCTTCTGGGCTTAAAATAGGGGTTTTGGGATATTAAAGTTGGGCCAATTATTTCTGTGAGTGCTACAGTTTTCTTTGGGGCCCACTTGTTAATTTTTTGATCGATCGGATATTTTAAACACATTTTTCACAGTATTTACATTATATCTGCGACCGTGAATGTCACTCGATCGGTAAATCCTGTCTAACTGCTATAGCCCGGTTAGACGGATTTGCGAACGTGACTTTCACGTTGATGTTCTATGTATTTGCTGTGATGTTGCGGATCGGTCGTGGGGGATAGCCTGGATGCAGTGCCAGTACAGTTTCTGTTGCATTATGTACATTTGATATTGCGGGGCGAGCGTCCGACATGTGGACTGCCGTCACTGCCTGTTTGTATTATTCTTTTGGGGCACGACCTGGTTGCGGTCGATGTACCCGGTGTATGTATATTTTACTTTCTGTACTAGGATTATCCCGCGGAGGGGTGCACGGATAGCCGGATTCTAGAAGGCAACAAGCCCGCATCTCATGGCATTGGGACGGAGGGGCTTCACTCCAGGATTGGCGGGCTATTCGACGCACTCGTAGGGGGTACAGGTTGACCCAGGAGGGGTGCCCAAGTGACCGGATTCCGTGAAGTGCTGGGTGGTCCATTCACGGCGCTGAAGGGGGCTGCCTCGCTTCAGGTTTTGGCGGGTGACTTGCCGCGCCCGTAGGGGTCTAGGATTTCATTGCACAGGCTATCCACACGACCAGGGGAACGTCGGGTTTCAGTAGTGGCTCTGTGAAACCCGGGGATCCCAGATATCTGTATTGTTCTGTGATGCTGTACATTTCTGTAATGTTGCATTTCTTTTCACGCCTTGAGCGAAATATAATATATTGGTATATATATTAGTAGATGTTGTATATGTTTTTCATCCGCGCTAGTCCAGTCCCCGCTCTGTCGTTAGTAAGCTAACCTAACGAGTGATGACGGGACCCAGTGGCGAATGCGGATGGCATATACGTACGTCAGTATATTTTCGTTCTTTGTGGTGTGATCAATTGATGGGACTGCATTGATTCGGATCAATGCAAGTTAAACAAACCTATTCTGATGTTGTTGGAACACTTTTCAAAAAGGCTGTTATTGCAAGGACGTTCACTTTTGTTTTGCATCGTGGTATTCATTTAGAATATCCTGCTCCTCAGTCGACGAGGCAAGGGCCGAGATCCCTTCACCGGGAGTGACCCCTTGGACAGAAGTTTGCGTCAGGGCATTAACTTCACTATAGCCGATTACTTTTGCTTTGCACAGTGATATTCGGTTATGAATATCCAGCACCCTATTCTACGGGGAAAGAGCCGAGATCCCTTCACCGGGAGTGACCTCTTTAGTAAAGGTTTTCGTCACTATATTTTCTAAAAAGCTATCCGTTCCTTCAACGATATCAAGTTCATTACGTTAAAGGTTTTCGCCAGAAACCATTCGTAGCCCTCCGTCGTTTTATATGGGTAGTCAATAGTATTCAAGCTGTGTTTGTTGGCCAAAGTCAAGGCACAGTGTTTGGTAGCTATTGGTTATTCATATGCAGCATAGATAGATGCGTTGGTTTGGGGCAGTCGTATAGCCTTGTTTGCCAAAGTCAAGGGCTTGTACGGGTGGGCTCAAATTAACCTGGAGAATGACGGGCAGAACTTGACATGTGACTTATGATTTGTTGGCCAAAGTCAAGGTCATAAGAGCATGGGGTAAAAATCCACATCGGGAGTTTCAAAAGTACTGAAACTTGCCAGATATGCGCATACCTTCTGGAGTGTGATACCGTGAGCGGATTCCGTCACGTTATCATACGATGAGAGTTGGATCCCGATTCCTACTGATGAGTTGGTTTACTCCTCGGGTGACCCCGACTAATTCTTCTTTCAGGTTTGGAGGAGAATTTGAAATACAGTGGGAGGTTTCCAGATTAGATAAATTGGTAACCATTCTGATCTAGGTTAGAGTGCACGCTGAGTGTTTCTTTTCTCTCTCTCTTGGCAGCGACCATTGACCCGACCCTATGACTATGACTCAGTGACCAAGTTGACCGAACCTACTTAACACTGGCTTTTGGATTGTCAGAGTTGCAGACCTCATTGCCACTCCTACTTTTACCCTATTCTCCAGGACACCCCGTATTACTACGAACGTCCACTTCCATTGGACAAAACCATCGTATGGTTATATACGAACTCGAAGGACTTCGAGGATGGTTTCTGGTTCTGGAGAAAACGGATAGGATTATTCAGTTGTCTTTTCTTTTCACCCTCTCTCAGGTTGCGAGTACTCCTTGGTTTAGGAGTAGTACACCTATTATGCAAATTGGATAGTCTTCTTCCAAACCATAGGCTGGTGCCGACCGGTAGGGAATGAAGAAAACCAGTTAGCCTAAACGGTGTACAGAAGGTATTAAGTTCAGACAAAGCAAGGGATTAGTAAGAGGGCAAAGTAAATTGCGACTGCTATTCACGACCAAACCAAGTATTTCTTAGCCAATCCTAAATCACCTTTGTATTTCTCCAGGACACTCCGTATCACTACGAAGATCCCATTTTATTGGATAATCCATCGTATGGTTATATACGAACTCGAAAGGAACTTGTTCCAGTTCGGGGATGGATCCTGGTTCAGGAGAAATAGGAATAAAGTACATTCAGGTGTCTTTTATCTTCACCTTCTCTCGCGTTGCGAGTGCTCCTAGGATTAGGACAGTACACCCTTTATGCTTTTTGGATAGTCTTCTTCCAAACCATAGGCTGGTGCCGAACGGTAGGGAAGGAAGAAAACCATTTGGCTTAAAGGGGTGTACAGAAGGTAATGACTAAAGACATATAAAGGGATTTGGAGAGATGGCAAAGAATTATACGGTTATTGTTGTGAATTGGGATAATGGAAGAGGCATTACTAGGAATACCAGGATACCCCATCGAAACATTTCAATGTTTCAGTTCAGCTGTGTACTGTTAAAAGAAAACTGATTTCCCGATTAGACACTTGCTCCAGGGTATGTATTTACCAGGTTTGATTCTCACATCTGTATGGTTTTACAGATGATGAGTGGGAGTAAGTTATTGGGAATTGGGTGATCATCCTCATTATATCGGGATTCGTTGTAATCGGTGATATTTGAGGAGATCACCTGGGCTGTTTGCCGGTAGGCAAATATTTGGTTTTGAATATCCGCTGTTGTGCACCAATTTCAAATTGATATATCTGTACGTCTATTTTCATAGAGTGAGATATACCTTTTGATATTATGTCGATGACGTTTACCTATATCAGTGGATGGTTAGGTAAGGAGCATTAAACAGCGGTGTAATTCTTCTTAAGCATAAGTACAGTTTTCAACCTACGACACACAGTGAAAGAGTTCTTAGACTCGGCGGACTTATACAGAGTATTGTATATTGTCCAGTGTCCATTAGGACAGAGGGGTTGGTCCTCATACTATATTCTGTTTACTTTTAACTTCTCTAGTTCTTAGACGTGTGTTTCGTAGAAACACAGGGTCTAAGTTTTGAGGAGTTATAGGTATTTGAATAGAGTAGAGAACCAGGTGAAGCAAGTATCGGGATTCTTTAAGGTGATCGAAGATGTAGATGCTTGTGTATGGTATTCAGTTGATAGTAATGATAAAGAGAAATTGCTTCTCTTTCAGGTTACTCATAATTGGAAGCATTCCTAAGTTGAGTAACGCTGATCGGCCTCTCTCCATTTAGTTGACATGCACTGGAGACAGCTGCATGATTTGAATCTGGTTCAATTAAATCAGTGCCTCTGGTTCTATATTGGATATAGTACAGTTCATATCTTAACATTGTTAAGGTACGGGGAGTTGTCCGGCTTATGATTAAAACCAGACTCTGGATAACTCAAGGCACGTTTCTGTAATGGCTGTTTGTGGGTTGACCCAGGCTATGACGAGGGTTGACTTTCTACCATAAGAGAGATCAATAGTGATATTGTTCTTGACTCGCCACAGTTTTAATAAAAATGGATTTTTTCAAAAACAGTAGTGGGAGTATGGTAGAACTGGAAGTGATTCCAGAACCGTAAACGATTACTGAAGATTTGATAAGGAACCTAAAGATTCAATCTGATTTGACATTCCATTGGCCACTCCGCAGATAAGGTGGGTAACTTCAGGCACCCGAGAGGTACTCCGGTAGCCTCAAGGACGGTGACAGGGAAGTTCTTGTTTACCCACACTTGCCATTGTTGTTGTTCCAGGATGCGAGACCCGGCAGGAGGATGAGTATAGCGTCGTTCTAAACTAGCTTTAGAAGTGCACGTCTATATGACTCTGCCAGAGGGTTGTCGTAGTCAGTGGGAGCAGCGGAAGCATTGGTGTACATCGGGCTTATGTCTATTTATAGACTAAAGCAGATATAGTGGAGATAGATCATCTATTTCTGATGAGACAGTCATGGGTTTGACGTTATCAGAATAAGGGATGGATCAGTTGAGAAGGTAGTAGGGTGCGATATCCGGGTTTTGGATGACATACACAAGGTAGGAAGTGACATTCCTATACTACGATCGGTTATACTTTGGTCGTCACACAGTGGTTTCTCCACAAGGGACTTGGACGTTATATCAGACATACTGGTTACTAGATCTATGGTTTTAGATCTAGATTTGGGTGGTTTCCCAATCAGGGTACTTAGACAGCATTCTATGAATATTTAGAATGGTTGACTCCTGGCACGGTAGTATACCTGCAGGTGATGGAGTCACCCTCTCTAAAGGTGTCTTATAGACTAAAGTAGAGAGGGATGTGCATGATTGGCAGATCACTTGCTTAGGCAATTGAGTCAATCATGAGATGTCAAGTACCACACCAGATGTTGTTCTTGCACTAGATGCAATAAGTTGACATTGATCCAATCCTGGAGAAACAGTCGGAAGCAGTTTTAGAACATAAGTGAATGTTCTAGGGATATGATAACGACAGCCCTATTCGGGAGACAGTTATCATTCCAGGCTTCCAAGGTGACATAGACGACAAGGAGATCGTCAGAGTTATATTTTTCCTTCTGACGAGGGATAGTGTTTTGGACAGGTGATCCAAGGCAATACTGAGGGAGGCATGGCGCAGGATACTGATTAAGTTCAGTTGACGATACAGTCTAAGAAGTTTGGATTTGGAGTTCATTTTTGAGCTCGGTCCCATCAGACATCCAGACATTCTAAGACAGGTATTGCTCATTTCGGGAGATGGCTTTCTCCGCGAACTTGAGATATAGAGAGACATAGAAAGAAACACCAGAGCGGATCCACTCACTGAGGCTATTCCTCGAACGCGATAGTTTCGCAAACGAGCTTTGTGAGACTGACAAGTAGAGGAGTTGGGTGTTCGGTATCACACGGGCTGTGAGTATGCAACATCGCAATAATTAGCCTTGAGTGCAAGTGGGAGATTGTTGGAGATAGTGCCCTCAGAGTCAATTATTGGATCACAGGCACGTGATTGCAATGATTGAGGGAGGACCTATCCCGGTACGACAGTCTTACTCGAGATGATAGTTTGCTATCTGGTTTACCTTTATCATCGTGTACTGCTTTAGGTGACATGACATGTCGCTATTGCACGTTGATAGAGCCCCTAGGATTCTTGCTTGACTGCCGGCAGTATGAGGGCGATCATATAAGTGAGAGCTGGAGTCTATTAGCACATCCTTAAAAGGTCCCTAGTCGTGGGAGTTTCGAGACTGGGCATCGATTCTCCAGAGTAGACTAGTGTATACAGTCGAGACCCCGACGAGGGGCGGTGGCCGGTCTCACAGGCCACTGGTGTCAGTTGGTTCACCTAAGATGTATACAGGTGCTCATTGGGTTATGAGTACACCGGACAGGACTCGCCGGGAACATGCTAGTTGGTCTTATACCTGACGTCAGATAGCAGTTCCCAGGTGACATGTGTACAGGTTAGTTCATCGACCTGAGGATCGTCATTTGTCTCGTGTGAGTTCCCACTGTGCTTTGATTACTACCCTACCACGGCTCAAAGGAGTCGTGCAAACAGGTTTTAGTTGGGTACAGTCCCGAGCCACATGGAGGCAGTGAGCGGATCTTCAGGGGTTCGTCTCTCCCGGTATTGGGGGTGAGGTCGCGCTGTGTCTAGGAGAGCCATTACACGAAGTCCTTGGCCAAGGCAGGAGATTTACTGGTAGGTATTCCGGTAGTATCTCAGGGTGTTCTGGGCTACACTCCGACACGACTTGTACCGCTTTTGGGGGTCTGACTTTTACCAACCCCCTAGGCCCGCCATGCGATACTCATAGACGAACGGACCGGACTGTACGGATATTGTCACTGACAGGCTCAGTAGGGTGTCAGGATGAGTTCGCTCATCGACATCCCTTTTAGTCAATAGCTGGTGGCCCGTTACGTATTGGCTTATACCTCTGACAGGCTAGTGGTTAAATCCATAGCCATAGTATTGACGAGTCTTTAGAGTCCACCACACATTCAGTTACTCAAGCTTTCGGGCGAAACGCTGTAGAGGCCGTATGGAGATATGGCAGGGTTCGATCAGATACGTGCGGTATTGCACGGATGGTGATCGG
This sequence comes from Agapanthus africanus, assembly GCA_030015575.1. Taxonomy (NCBI): domain Eukaryota; kingdom Viridiplantae; phylum Streptophyta; class Magnoliopsida; order Asparagales; family Amaryllidaceae; genus Agapanthus; species Agapanthus africanus. Next base: position 259,967,266 of record CM057350.1, read on the forward strand.
ACGGTTTTTACTAGCCGGCTTTGGCTTAAGCCGGATCTTAGTATTTGATTGTGTAGTTTTGTCTCTTTACATTTGTATTTCGGTCGAAATACAAATGCGGGTGTGTATGCACAGTATCGGGGTTTTCCTGTAATTTATTATGGGACCAGTTTTCTGGGGTTGCCAGTTTGCATTCCGTTCCGGCCGGTTTTTCTTTATTCTTTCCCGGCCGGACTTTTCATTGGAGGGTGTTATTTGCAGTTTGCAAATAACATTTTGTGGAGGGGGTTTATTGTGATTGTGACCTCTTCATTAAAAGAATTCTTTTTCCCCACTTGTCCATTGATGTGATGTGGTATTGGAAATGTGGCCGGCCACTGTTCAGGGTATGGGAGGGATTATTTTTTTGTGTATGGTTTAATTCCCTTCATGGAACTTTCCTATCTTGTATTTTTCGTGGGCCCCTCCCTTGTATATGTGCTGTGAGGTGTATAATTGATTGAGCATGGTTTGATTAATTCCCTTCAACCATTTTTGTTATTCACAGTGAGCACTAGAATGATTATTAAAATGTGTGTGTGCTGGAATTGAAAATGAGGAGTGGATGAATTAATATTCATTTTCATTTTTGGTTGCATTCTCCAGAGAGCTTGCTTCATTCATTTCTTTAGAGAGCTCATTCTTGTTTTCAAGTGGCCGAGCCCATTTTTGAGGGGATGCTCATTCCTTTTGAGAGCTTGCTCAATTCTTCATCAAGCTTTCATCCTTGATTGTTCTTGCACAAATCCCTCCAAATTGGCAACCTCCTAAACCCCAGAGAGACAGCTATTCTACGCTATTCTACAGCAAATCTTGGACGCGTCGGCTAGCCCACTTCGCGCCCGAGTTGCCTCGGTATTGAGGCGGGAGCCCGTAAAAGAATCCGGCTACGTGGTGCCCTTCCGGCGAGGAGGCGACCACCGGAGTTTCCGCGGGAGATCGGGACGGCGGCGAGAAGACCGGAGGACTCGGATCACTCGGTACATCTCTTCCCTTCATGTTAGTAGCTTAGACTTGTTAATGGTTACGATCCGGGTGTTTAGTGCGCGGGGGTGCCGGTTTGCAAAGTCCGCAAAAATTAAAGTTTATCACCGCTTCCGCATTCCGGCGTCGGTTTGACGGCCGGGGCGCCGCCGTGCACTTACAAGATCGATAAACATCCAGCCATTCTCACAGAGTCTCACTCTTGATGGCCAGCTCGAAACTAGTTGGGTCATCATCTCATGATGCATTCCTCGCTCCCACTGTCATAGAGAAACCGAAGTATCTCTCAGGTGGGTGAAGAACCCTACTAGATCGGCGGAGAGGCTGAGGTTCGTTGGTTTCTACTGAATCCTCTGGTTGTACCAAATCATCTGCTGTAGTTTGTATAGCTGGAACACTTCCAGTTCTACATAACAGACCTTGCCTTGAGCTTGTCCGGATTTTGCTTTCAGACATAGGCCGGACAACCCCAAATCTTAACTAGCTTAAGACATGGGCTCTTCCCTTTCCATATCTCATATGGAGTGGTAGGCAACTGATTTGATTCGAACCCTATTCAATAGGTATGCAGCTTCTCAAGTGCATAACTCCCAAAAAGGAAATAGGTAACTCATTAGTACTCATCATAGAGCACACCTTATCACATAGGGTGTAATTGCTCCACCCAGATATACCATCGTGCTATGGTGCATACGAAGGAGTAATGCTGAGAGAGAATCTCATTCTCCTTTAGAATAGTCCAGGATTTCCGTGCTCAAGTATTCTCCTCCTTGATCTCATCAAAGGACATAATACTTATACCCGTTTTGGTTCTCTACTTCTAAATCATATTCTGTGAATATCTCAAAAGGTTCGGATTTGTGTTTCAACAGGAACATATGTCTGAATCTTGAGAGATTATCAGAGAATGTAATGAAGTACAAAGAACCGGTCTTGGCATGTGTAGACAGGGGACCTTTATACATCAACATGCATCATCCCAAGAGTTCACTAACTCTTTCTCTGTTTTCAATAAACAGAGCTGGTGTCATTATATCTCTGTGACATGACTGGCAAGTTTCACAAGATGTAAATTCAAACTAATTTAAATATACATCTAAATGTAACTTCAGCTAGTCGGGTCACATTGATCTGACCTAGTCTACAATACCTCAAGAAGAATCCGTTCATTTCTGAACTCTTCCTCTTGTGTGTGTTCCATATACTAAGAGCTGTAGTTTGATTTAGAACATCAATGCTTTTAGATAACGTGCCTGAACCGATCAACTTTTGATATAGGAAATGTTCAAAACATTATCCAACAATACAAAATTTTATCATTTCTTTACTAATAAAGAGAGTGATATGATTTTGTATATCAGGTTCGGTATCTAATAACATTCGTTCAGAATCAATGTATTGGTAATACAGGTTGACAGTGACCAACAGACTTGGCTGCAACACTTGCCCCGTTTTCTGCCTCATGAAACTTATCACCCGTTCTCAGTCCTCTACCTTTCTGTAGCCCTATGTAACAGATTACATATCTGGGATCCTGATCTGGTATCACATACCCAGGACGTAAAGGTTACTGAGAAACAGTTCTCTGTATAATGAACACACCCGAAGATGATGCATCAGCATGCACTCTCTTCGTTTGGGCGGCACGGGAAATCTGGTATTCCCCAATTTCTTGCTCTGTCTTATAACATTTATAAGTTGGAGCGGGACCAACGTTCCCCAGCTCAGTATAACAAGCGGGTTCGGTCAATAATCCGTATTATTATCTTGATTAAGGCGTGATATGGTCGCTACCTGGAGAGAGAGAGAAGAAATCACTCAGCGTGCGCTCTTGCAAGAATAGATTGGTTTTTATTTTATCTAATCAGGATGGCTCCCACTGCTTTTTATCAAATCTTCCTTCAAACCCTAAAAGGAAAGACTAGCCGGGATTAATTACACACTACAAGTTCGCCAATCTTTCAGCCAAGCCAGTATCGGTACTTTGAGGGAGGTCCCCCGTGTTTTCGCACGAACCTAATTACTGTAAACCTCGTTTTCCCAGAGGCGTAACCTCGTTAACACCTTTCTAGACACCTACTTGATCGGCTAATTGTAATGAATAAAACTCTCCCAGGAGTAACTCTTACTCGCAGCGGGTATCGGGATCCAACTATCTCATAGAAGGTATGCAATCTCATTGCAAATTTCAACACTTGAAATTCCCGATAATATTTTGCCCCTAGCGTCCTATGACCTTGACGGAGGCCAAACAACCCATAGTCCGCTAGTCAAGTTCAACCTGTACATTTCTTGATTGAATTAAACCCACCCGCACGACCCTTGACGGAGGCCAAACAACGCCGTACGAATACCCTAATCCAATCGCATCATACGCTAGCAGATAAGCACTAGTTAGCTACCGTACACTACGCCTTGACGGAGGCCAAACAACCGCAGCACGAATACTAACTAGTACGTATCTGAAATGACGGAGGGCTACGACAGGTTTTTCTGAAAACCTATTGCGTAATGAACTTGATATCGTTGTAGGATCGAATGAATTTTGAAATGGAGTGTTTTTGAGGCTTTTCTAGTTTTGCTAAAGGAGTCACTCCCGCTGAAGGGATCGTCGGTCCTTTCCTCGTCGAATGAGGTGCGGGATATATCATATATATCACTGTGGAAAGCAAAAACTCTTAAAAGCAATCAAAAGACAAACCGAGTGTGTAGCATCTGCCAGTTATTGCTAAAGGAGTCACACCCGGTGAAGGGATCTCGGTCCTTTCCTCATCGAATAAGGTGCAGGATATATCACATATACCGCTGTGCAAAGCAAGAACTGTAGCTACCTGTTTTATTTTGAAATTCGATTCTACAACATCTTAGGTTTCTTTTATTTCATTAATCTCATTAATGAAGTCCCATCATTTAAATTACCTAAACATCACAGATAAATACGACGTACACTTATGCCATCCGCATTCGCCTCGATGTCCCCTCGTGCACCGTTAGGTTAGGTAACTAACGGCAGAGCGGGGCAGGGCTAGCGCGGGTGTAAAACATAAGTAACGTCTATATAATATATCATATATACTATATATAGTATCTATCACAGATCATCACATGATCACATCACAGATATCGCAGCAGAAGAATCATATGAAATATTGGATATACTAGGACGTCCATGTTTTCAATACGAGCCAGTATAAAACACGGATTTCACGGTCGTGATGAATAGCCAAACCCACACCCCCAGACCCCTACGAGAGCGGCAAGCAACCCTACCAATTCTAGAGTTAGGAGACCCAGACTCGACTCCTCGAGTTGGTCTCCCACTGGACTCCAGAACCCGGTTACTTGTGCTCCCCTCCTTGGGTCTATCCTTGTGCGGACAAGTAAATAATATACAAAGGGTGATATCTTCCGCAACCTGGAAGTGCCCCAATAAAAGAATATTACATACAAGTTTTTACATGAATGAAAATGAAAAACACTCATCTCACATAAAAAACCCCGGCTATTCGAACACGACGATCCAATATAACATATCTAGCAACACATAACATCACATGTCATCAACGTAAGTAAATATGCGCATCCCAATTGTCGTTGACATATAGCAACGAAACCGGCGATATCACATATTACACTTACGGTCACAGAAAAGAAAGTGTAAAACTACAACAGTTGGAATCCGCAACTATCTCAGACATCGCATGCCTGACCAAATGAATTACTTAGACATCGCATGCCTAACAATTATAAACCCCGCATTTTAGTCTCATTATCGAAAACACTTTTCAATATTAAGTCGGGCAATTCAACAGGATTCCCGACATCCTGATCGAATGCTCGTCGCAAACTTCAGTAGACGGCCGCACCCCCGATACCGTCGACGAAGTGCACCAAGACGGAACACCGCTGCCGCGAGCACCCGAACGGATGCTTTCGGCGACGGGGTTCTCCTACAGTCACTTGGTCGGGGCTATGGAGTGAGGCTGTCTATTAAGTTTACCCGGCGAGTATCCGCGTACGCTACGTGATTGCGACGGACTTTTGATCACATCAAAATTCCGTGGCAACCGATCAAGTGAGACTAAAGTGCTATGTTTATAACATTCATTTAGTTATCTCATAACTCTTGTGAATTCCAATTATTGTATCCCATTCCAGATAATTAGAAAATGTTAAACTTTCCGATTGAACATTCGAACACCCAAGTTTTCCCGATACAGATCAACACATGAAACAAGTCTAAAAACATTCAGTTCGTGCCTCAGTACCAATGGTCCAGCCGTAGAAGGGTCAAGCCAACGCCTCACATGTGGCACGCCGTACTGCCCCAAACCCGAAGGTTCAAAGGGCAGTTCAAGACGGTCAGATAATCGAGTTAAGGTTTGTTGTCTTCTAGAGGGACCATCGCGTTACTTGCACTACTTAGAACGTCGTTAAACTACGGAAAAATCCATCACTTGGAAATTTCCCGACAGGGGAAAAATTGGGTATTTATATCCGGTCGAATCTTTTAACATATTCTAAAAATTATCCGGAAAGCCACATAGAAAAAATTTGATGCTCCGATCGAAACACCGAATCCCCAAAACAATCCCAGATTATTCAACTCTTGAATAAATTTTAAAAATTCCCAGAAAACTCAGAAGAATTTATCAGGAATTACTGTGCAAAAATATAGGGCTGACGTCACCAGAGAGCCACGGAACCGCCGCAGAATCTAGGCTTCTGCCGCGGTTCCGCCGCACTAATTACTGTTCACCGAAATATTTTTGCATCGTAATTCTTATTTTTCCCTGCTGAATTTTTTAGTAATTTTTAATTTGGAAAAATCCCTGTTTTTAGAAAAAGGACAGAGAGCATTTTGTATTGGGGTTTCGGGTTCGTTCAGACTTCAAATTCCGTCTAGACTTCGCCTAAGGCTCTAGCTAGGCTCTGATACCACTGTAGGGTTCCTAGGCACCCTAATGAGGTCTCACAAGGCATCAACCATGCCAATTTCAAAAAATCTAGGTGCCGAGAGACCCTAATATACGGATCGATGGCTAGATGTCTAGGCGAAAAGTAAACTAGTTAACACTTAACTAATGGGATATCGGAAATACAACCTTTGTAGATCCGGTGCTCCACCTCCATAGCTCCGCAACGAAGTCGCTCTAGAGTCGACTTCGTTGCGGAGCTATGGAGGTGGAGCACCGGATCTACAAAGGTTGTATTTCCGATATCCCATTAGTTAAGTGTTAACTAGTTTACTTTTCGCCTAGACATCTAGCCATCGATCCGTATATTAGGGTCTCTCGGCACCTAGATTTTTTGAAATTGGCATGGTTGATGCCTTGTGAGACCTCATTAGGGTGCCTAGGAACCCTACAGATCCCGCATATGTAATCTGTTACATGGGCTACAGACAGGTAAAGAACTGAGAACGAGTGATAAGTTTCATGAGACAGAAAACGGTGCAAGTGTTGCAGCCAAGTCTGTTGGTCACTATCACCCTGTATTACCAGAATACATTGATTCTGAAAAAATGTTATTAGATACTGAACCTGATATACAACATCATATCAGTCTCTTTAATAGTAAAGAAAGGATATAATTTTGTATTGTTGGATAATGTTTTGAACATTTCCTATATCAAGAGTTGATCGGTTCAGGCACGTTATCTAAAAGCATTGACGTTCTAAATCAAACTACAGTTCTTAGTATACAGAACACACACGAGAGGAAGAGTTCAGAAATGAACGAATCCTTCTTGAGGCATTGTAAACTAGGTCATATCAATGCGACCCGACTAGCTAAGTTACATTTAGATGCATATTTAAATATGTTTGAATTTACATCTTGTGAAACTTGCCGGTCATGTCACAAAGATAAGATGACCATAGCTCTGTTTATTGGAAACAGAGAAACAGTTAGTGAACTCTTGGGATTGATACATGCTGATGTATGGAAGTCTCCCATCTACACATGCCTAGACCGGTTCTTTGTACTTTATTACATTCTCTGATGATCTCTCAAGATTCAGACATATGTTCCTGTTGAAACACAAGTCCGAAACTTTTGAGATAATCACAGAATATAAGTTAGAAGTAGAGAACCAACAACGGGTATAAGTATTATGTCCTTTGATGAGATCAAGGAGGAGAATACTTGAGCACGGAATTCCTGGACTATTCTAAAGGAGAATTAGATTCTCTCTCAGCATTACTCCTTCGTATACACCATAGCACGATCGTATACACCATAGAATCTCTCTCGATATATGTGATATGGAAAGGGAAGAGCCCATATCTTAAGTTTGTTAAGATTTGGGGTTGTCCGGCCTATGTCTAAAAGCAAAATCCGGACAAGCTCGAGGCAAGGTCAGCTCTGTAAAACTGGAAGTAGTTCCAGCTATACAAACTGCAGCTGATGATTTAGTAGAACCAAAGGATTCAATAGTTTCCAACGAACCTCAGCCTCTCCGCCGATCTAGTAGGGTTCCTCACCCACCTGAGAGATACTTCGGTTTCTCTATGACAGTGGGAGCGAGGATTGCATTATGAGATGATGACCCAACTAGTTTTGAGCAGGCTATCAGGAGTGGGACTCTGTAAGAATGGCTGGATGCCTATCGATCTGAGATGGAATCCTTATACACCAACAAAGTATGGACTTTGGTTGCTTTATCTGAAGGGTTAAATCCCCATCAGGAGCAAGTATATCTTGAGAAGATTACTTGGTGTACATGGAAAAGTTGAGACTTTCAAAGCTATGCTTAAGTCCATCCAGATCCTACTTGCCACGGCTACATACCATGACTACGATATCTGGCGGTTGGGTGTCATGACTGCTTTTCTAAATGATGATTTGGAAGAGAGCGTCTATAAGTACACAGCCAGAGGGCTTCGTAGACAGTGGGAGAAGCGGAAACGTGTGCAAGATGTTTTATGTTGATAAAGCAGGCATCGCGGAGTTGGAACATCTGTTTTGATGTGGTAGTCAAAGAGTTTGACTTCATCAAAATGGTAGATGAACCTTGTATATACAAAAAGGTAGTAGGGAGTATGGTGGTGATCCTCGTAGAGTACGTGGATGACATACTCTTGATAGGGAAGGAGTTTCCTATGCTACGATCGGTTAATCTCCGCTTATCACAAGGATTCTCCATATAGGATCAAGATGATACCTCCTAAATCCTGGGTTATGGATCTATGAGATAGATCTATTTGGATGTTAGGATTCTCACTAGTTGTAGTGAGATGGTATCAAACGATCATGGGGAGAATCACTGGAATGGTTCCAGGGTGATAAGGATGACTGAATGTCAGTCGCAGGCATTGTCTTTACCCTCAGTGGAGGGACGGTATGTTGAAAGAGTTCCAAGCTAGATATCGTGACTTACTAGACGATTAAAGGCAAGATATATAGTTACCAAAGATTCTACCAAAGAGGCAGTCTGGATAGATATAGGTTTATGAGATGAACTTCGTTCCTACCATTGTGTGACAATAGAGTTGTAGCTTATGCCAAGGAACCCCCGTTCCATCAGAAATCCAGATATAATTCTTAGGCAGTATCACCTGATTATGGAGATGGTTGATCTCCAGGGAGATCGAGGTTAGGAGAGTAGACACAGAGGACGACAGCGCGGATCCACTCACAAAGGCCTTTTTCCCAGTAGAGACTTTTATAGGATGGTTGAGTATGAGATACTTCAACCACAGCTAAATGTTGGGTATGCGATACCACGACAGATGGCCCTAGTGCAAGTGAGAGATTGTTAGTTATATGTATGCCCTAGAGGCCATTACTGTACATACGATGTATATTGTAGTGGATGCTTGGACATATATAGGGAGGACTTTCTTGCTCGACATGATAGTATGCTATCTGGTTACTCTTTACTTTAACGTGTATACCGATTGTCTCTCTGTTACATGTTGGTAAAGCCCTTAGGATGTGTACTTGACTACCTGGACTATGATGCGGATCATACTAGTGGGGACATGGTAGTCCATAAGTACATCCTTCAAGGTCCCTAGTCGTAGGTGTATCGAGACAGGGCATCGATGCACCAGAGTAGACTAGCGTATACACATCTTGACCTATACGATGGGCGATGGATGATCCCATATCCATCGGTGTTTGACATCAAGGATGGTGTACGGGTTCTCAGTGGTGACTGGGTACACTGGACGGACTCGCCGAGAACACCCAGATGGTATTATACCTTACGTCAGATGGCAGTTCTCTGGTGACACTGGTACAGAGTAGTCTGTTGACCCGAGATCGTCATAGAGTCTTGTGTGATTCCTACTGTGCTTTGATTTCCATCATACCACGTCCAAGAGGGCGTGCAAAAAGGTGGCTTTTGGGTACAGTCCCGAATCATATGGAGGCAATGAGTGATAGGAGGGGATTCGTCTCTCCCGGTATAGGGAGTTGATGTTGCGCTGTGTTCGATTGGCTATAGCTGGAAATCCCTGGCCAGGGTTGCTGAGATTTACTGGTAAGTGTTACCAGTAGTTTCTCGAATTGTTATAGACCTCATATCGACATGACTTATCAAGCTACTGGGGTCTGACGTTTACCACCCCTAGGCGAGATATGCGACATATCAGACGACGAGACCGGACTCTACGGGAGTGTTACTGATTGGATTTGCAGGAGTACTAGCGGGCTTGCTTGTTGATCTTCTGATCGCTCAATACCCGGGTGGCCGTTACGTTTAGCACACCGCTTGCGGCTTGTGGGTGTTTGATATGATCATTACCTACCGCCGGCGTATTGACGAGTCTTTAGAGTCCTACACAGGGGTTTCCTGGCTCAAGCAAAACGGAGTAGGAGCACATATGTGATATGTGCGGGACCGAGATTAATACGATACGAGATACCGTATTCTATTCTCGCGATTCATGGCATTGATCGGTTGTATGCGATATAGCCGGGTTATCGGATCAAGTGTTGATTCGATAAGTTGTTACACATGATATTAGTCGGTTATAGCCGGATTATTAAATCAAGAGTTGATTTAATAATTTAATGTATAATTATATATTTGATATATTACATTACATTAACTAGTATTTGCTCACTTATGATTTATTTTCTCACTAGTTTGTGCACATTGTTTATATGTGATATATGCAAGTGTACATGTTTGTATCATGCTTGATGATACACACAAGTTGGGTGTATGAGACTTAAACCAATTCAAGGTTAAATTAGGGTTTACTATTTTCCTAACAAATAACAAAAGAGGTGAGACTTTGGTCAAAGTTATCAAGCTTCATGAAGCTTGATAAACATTGACAAAGTCAACTCTTTTGTCATTCCTTAGGATATTAGTTAACCCAACCCTTAACCTAATACCTTGGTTAATTCTCTACATGAGTTAAGCATGAGGGCTTAACTCAACCATGGTGCAATAATTCATAGGATAAGTTTTCATTTGGATGGATTATTCTTTCTTCTTCTTCTTCATCAAGCTCCATCCAAAAGCTCACTAGCTCCAATGGTGCCATGAGAAAAAAAGTGAGAAAATCAATTCTAAAGTGAGCCCACTTCTTACTTCTTCATCCTCTACCACTTGCCATGTAGTAGAGTGTGTTCTCTTCACAAAGTTTATGACCTAGTGAAAGAATAGCTTGAGTTAGTGTCTCTCCGACGTAGATCATTTTCGGCCTCGAAGTCATCGAAGCAAGCACGTTCGTTCTTCTTGTGGAGCTTCTCTAGAGTCTGGAGTTCACGATCGCAGCGATGGGGACATCTACATGGAGCTTAAGAAGTGAAGGACCGGATCTACAAAGGTTGTAATCCCTTTCACTTAGTGTTAAAGAGTTTAACATGTTAGTTTTCGCCTAAACCCTAGTTTAAAGATCCGGCTTCGGGTTGTTCGGCACGGCTAAAATTTTAATCGGGCATGGTTGATGCCTCATAGACCCTTGTGCGTGTGCCTAGCAACCCTACAGGATGAATTCGTCGTAGCTTTCCTAAAGAAATTTTATCCCAATCATAAGACAGCCTGAGTCCGTAGCGAGATAAATCAATTTACCCAGCTTCCCAATGAACCATTTTCGAAGTGTTTTGAACGCTTCAAGGATCTGTTGATTCAATGTCCTCATCACGGAATCCACCGATGGGATCTGTGCAGAATCATATATGAGGGCATTAATCCTACAACAAAATAGAATCTTGAATCTATGTGTAAAAGCAACTTCATGTCTAAAGACGATGGTAAAGCTTGTAGATTTTTAGAAGATTTCGCTGAAAAATCTTTACAGTGGGAGAGTGTAAGTCAACCATTGTCTAGGGGTGGTATCCATCAACTGGATGTTTCCATAGAAGTTAGAGCTGAAATGGCAGCAATGCAAAAGAAACTTGAAGCTATGGAACACAAATTTTTATTAGCCTCCCTAAATCAGATGACACTCCCCAAAACTGTCTGTGGATGCTGTTCTGATCCCTCACATCTGACAGAAGAATGTCTATTGAATTCTTCGTTTCAAGGTCAAGAGCATACTAATGCTGCTTTCCAGCAAAGACCTAGAAATGATCCGTATTCTTTCACTTATAATCAGGGTTGGAGGAATCACCCTAACTTTGCTTGGAACCAACACCAAACTCAAAACACGGTTCCAAACCAAAACAACTTTCAAAGGGTCCCTCCACAACAACAACAACCACTACAACTGACTCAGAACCTCTATCAATCACAATACTTTCAAAATCCGGTCAACACTTCTGCACCGTATAATTCTTTGCAATTGACCGGTACTGATGACTCCTCTTCACTCGCACAAACTATGAATTTGATTCTGAAAAATTTCATGCAAGTTTCGGCTGAGATAAAGTCTTCTATCGATGACATAAAGAAAGACTCTACCTCACACGGCGAGAGTATTAAATCGATGGAAGCACAAATTGCATGAATAAATGCTGAAATGAGTGCTAGAGAGAAAGGGAAACTTCCGTCTCAACCCCTACCCAATCCTGGATATTCACAACACTACAATGTGAATGCAATTACAACGTTGAGATTCGAAAGAGTGCTGAATAATAAAGTCGGTAAAGAGATTGATAATCATGATGAATTAATCAATAACACCCCGGCTTTCACTTCCACTTTTCCTTTCACTTCCATATCCACTTCTACTTCTGACCCTTGTTCGTCTACCCCACCACTTTCTTGCGAGCCTATTCTTCGTTTTCCCCAAGGCTCGAACCCTCAGCATACCTCTTCGAGTCCACCAAAGACGATCCCCACTCCTATTCTGGGATCAGTTCCACACACACCACCTTCTCCAATGTTGGACCCAGCTATTATTGCTAAAGCTCCATATCCGAATCGGTTAAGGGGAAATAAATCAAGTCCACAAATGGAGAAGATTATAGAAATGTTCAAACAGGTTAACTTCAACATCTCTCTTCTAGATGCTATCCAACAAATTCCATTCTTATGTGAAAATTTTAAAGGACTTGTGCACTAGGAAGAGGAAGACTCAAGTGCCCAAAAAGGTCTTCATGACTAATAATGTTAGCACTGCTTTTACCCCATAGTTACCAAAGAAACATAAGGACTCTGGATGTCCTACAATATCGATTTCTATTGGGGGTAAAAACATCAACCAAGCTTTATTTGACCTTGGCGTAAGTGTTAACCTGCTTCCATACTCTGTCTACGAGCAGTTAGGGATTGGAGAGTTGAAACCAGCTCATTGCACTCTCAAATGGCAGACCGATCAATCACCAAACCTAAGGGTGAACATGAGGATGTGTTGATTAAAGTCGGGAATTTATATTCCCTGTGGACTTTATTGTTCTCGATACACAGCCTGTAACAAACCCACGGAACCAAACTCCGGTGATTCTGGATCGACCATTCCTTGCTACTTCCAATGCTGTCATTAACTGTCAAAACGGTTCTATGAACCTATCTTTTGGAAAAATGACAATTGAACTGAACATTTACAAAATTGGAAGTCAGCCGTCTGAACCCTCTGCTCACATTCTTGATGTCTGTTCTGTCCACGAGATAGCTCCCGAAAGCTGTGAAGTTGATGAACTTTTCTTTGAGAATCTCGATGACATTAGCACATCAATGTTTGATCTTACACATCTTAGTGAGAACACTTTTTCCACTCTTGAGTCTGAAACTTTTGACTCATCACTTTCCGAGTCTGTATCCTTTGCAGGCTACGAGCTTCTTCGTGAATCTGAATATTATTCTTTTACCCCACCTTCTATTGTTTCTCCGCCGACATTAGATCTCAAATTATTACCTTCTCATCTTAAATATGCATATTTAGGTGAGAATGAGTCTTTACCTGTGATCATATCAGTTCAGAGCAAGAGAATGGGCTTTTGACGGTACTGAGATCTAATAGTCAGGCTTTTGGTTGGACTATGGCTGACATCAAAGGGATTAGTCCCTTGATTGTTGAACATCATATACATCTGATGGATGAAGCCAAGCTAACCCGAGAACTACAGAGACGGTTAAACCCCGTAATGAAGGATGCGGTAAAAAAAGAAATCGTCAAATGTCTTGACAGTGGTATCATTTACCCAATCTTTGATAGCCAATGGGTAAGTCCAATTCATGTAGTCCCTAAGATATCTGGCATCACTGTCATAATAAATGAGGAAAATGAGTTAATCCAGATACGCGCTCAAACTGGGTGGCGTGTATGTATTGATTATAGAAAACTCAATGCCGCAACGAGGAAAGACCACTTTCCTCTACCTTTTATTGACTAGATGTTAGAACGCTTAGCTGGACAGGAATATTATTGCTTCATAGACGGATACTCTGGCTATAACCAGATCCCTATTGCCGAAAAGGATCAAGACAAAACCATATTTACTTGTCCTTTCGGTACTTTTGCTTATAGACGCATGCCCTTTGGGTTATGCAATGCTCCCGCTACATTTCAGCGGTGTATGATGGGGATATTCTCGGACATGGTCGAGAATTTTCTGGGGATTTTCATGGACGATTTCTCAATATTCGGAGATTCTTTTGATGACTGCCTATCACATCTTGATGCAGTTCTTACTCGTTGCAAAGATAAGAACTTAACCCTGAATTGGGAAAAATGCCATTTCATGGTCCAAGAGGGAATTGTGTTTGGACATGTTATTTCACGGAAAGGCATTGAGCTTGACAGAGCTAAAATAGATGTCATTCATAACCTTTCTCATCCTAAATGCGTCAAAGATATACGATCTTTCCTTGGCCATGCAGGCTTTTATCGGAAATTCATTAAGGATTTTAGCAAAATTGCTAGACCCTTAATTCATCTCTTGGCCAAGGACACAACCTTTCACTTTGACTCGGATGGTGAGGCTGCATTTGACTCACTTGAAAAGTCACTCACTACAGCCCCCGTTTTATCATCTCCAGATTGGAACCACCTGTTTGAGTTTATGTGTGATGCATCAGATTTTGCAGTTGGTGCAGTCTTAGGACAACACATTGAAAAGATACCACACGTGATTTATTATGCAAGCAAGACCCTGAATGATGCTCAAATTAATTATACAACTACTGAAAAAGAACTTTTGGCAGTTGTATTTGCATTAGAAAAATTCAGGCCTTACTTGATTGGCTCACCAATTGTTGTGTACACTGACCACTCTGCCTTAAAATATCTTTTGGCAAAGAAGGATGCTAAAGGTAGGTTAATACGTTGGATACTTCTATCACAAGAATTTGATCTTGTTATTCAAGATAAGAAAGGATGTGAAAACGTAGTAGCCGACCATCTTTCGTGCATCCCGTCTTCACCTGTGACCCTGCCAATTAATGACTCTTTTCCGGACGAACAACTCTTGAAAGTATCCGACGAACCTTGGTTCGTGGATATAGTGAATTATCTTGCTACGGGACTAATTCCCAGCGATTGGTCTAAACAGGACAAACATCGATTTCTATCCCAAGTAAAACTTTTTTACTGGGATGAACCTTCTCTGTTTAAGTATTGTCCTGACCAGATCATTTGCAAGATGTGTCCCCAATGACGAATTCAAGAGTGTTCTATCTTTTTGTCATGATCAGGCATGTGGAGATCACTTTGGTCCTCGAAAGACGGCAGAGAAGGTTTTGCAATGCGGTTTTTATTGGCCGACTTTATTCCAAGATGCATTCGATCATTGCAAAACCTGTCCACAGTGTTAACACACGGGTATGATTTCTCGGAGAAATGAGATGCCACTTCAACCGATCTTGGTGGTTGAAATTTTTGACGTTTGGGGTATTGATTTTATGGGTCCTTTTCCCAACTCTTTTAGGAATTTGTACATATTGCTTGCGGCTGATTACGTCTCAAAATGGGTGGAAGTTGTTCCTTGTCGCACTAATGACAAAAAGGTTGTCATTAAGTTCTTAAAAGAAAATATCTTTTCGCGATTTGGACACCCACGCGCTATCATTAGCGATAACGGGACGCATTTCTGTAATCGGTCTTTCGAGACTTTGATGCAGAAATATGCAATCAACCATAAACTTTTCACACCCTATCATCCCCAAACGAGCGGGCAAGCTGAGGTTTCCAACAGACAAATCAAACTAATTTTGGAGAAAACAGTTTCTAAAAATCGAAAAGATTGGTCAACCAAATTGACGGATGCTCTTTGGGCATTTCGTACCGCATATAAAACCGATCTAGGTATGTCTCCTTATCGTCTAGTGTTTGGTAAGGCTTGCCGCCTTCCGGTTGAGATTGAACACAAAGCAATGTGAGCCATTAAAGAACTGAACTTTGACTTAAATCAAGCCTGCAACTTTCGAAAGCTGCAATTAAACGAGCTAAGTGATCTCCGTGATGAAGCTTACAATAATGCTGTAATTGTAAAGAACCGGACTAAGGTATTTCACGATAAAAACATTTTGAGAAAAACTTTTACACCTGGTCAACAAGTCCTTCTTTATGATTCACGTCTCCATCTTCATGCGGGCAAGCTAAAATCTCGGTGGAAAGGACCTTTTGTTGTGCGGTATATATACCCACACGGGATAGTTGAGGTTGAAAATGTTGAAAACGGTACAATTTTTAAAGTGAATGGACATAGATTAAAACCGTATTTTTCCACTGACCCCACAAGGAGCTCCTGTTTTTACAGGAGCCACTTTATCTTGACTAAAATTCCTCCGTCTCACCTCCATGTCTTGAAAAATACTGTATCATCTTGAGAATGGAGGTGAGTGAAAAGAATAAGTTTGGGGGAGATTTTCATGTTCTTATATTATTGCCCCCATTAATAACTTTCCTCCCAAGTCAACAGCTTCCTGAGATTTCACAGATGGCAACAGTGAGGACACTGTTGTAAACAGGTTTGGGGGAGGTTTGTGCTTATTTACGCATCACTTTGCATATTACTTTGCATAAGCACAAAACATATTAAAAAAAATATTTATTATTTAATTTTATAATAAAAGATTAGATAATGAAAAATTACATCCAAAAGATTAGAAAAATTTAAGAAAACCTAGAAAGTTAGAAGTTTTCTTAAATGAACTAGTAATAAGTAGTTATGAGCCGTTGTCCCAAAGGTTAGTAAAATGAAAGAAGTCACTAATCTGAGAATAAAAATAAGTCTGAAAAATAGTTCTTATTCTGGACGCCAAACATTTGAATGCTGATACTCTTTTAGACACACTTACACACGTCTTGAAACTCGGGATAGTAGAGAATACCTTGAAATGCTCTTGTCTAAAAGCCAAAGTACGAAGAAAATAATAAATAAAGCATAAAAGATAAAACGGTGAAGAAAAATGAACACTGGTTTTGTTATCACCAAGGCAGCAATAAAAAAATATAGCAAGGCTGCTTCATCACCTAGTGCCTTAGACCAACTGGTTTGGGAGTCACTGCTAAGCCTTAGGTGTTGCAAGACGAGAAAATTTCTATTTATCAGCAAGCACATGAGTAATCGATCGGTTAGTACCTCAAGAAGTATTAACGGTCGCATGAAAAATGTGTGAGCAATCCCATTTAAATATTCATTAATTAAAAAGTACTGAGGTAGATGGACAACAGTACGATAGCTTGAATTGAATTCTCCAAGTGTAGGGATGTTCTTTACACACACGTAGGAGTATATGATCAATGTTTGGAAGAAAGGTAGGAATGAAGAATAAAGACGATGTTTTATTGAGGGATGATGTGATTTCTAACATATTTTCATGACTATTAAGATAGGGCTCATGACAACTGAAAAGCTAGTATAGTTGGAAACTCTGATTTTCAAAGTCTTTCTTTTACAATTCTTATCTTTATATGTAAGTTTCACAGTCTTCCTTTTATTATAGGATTTTATGGGTGCAATCTGCTGAAAACCCTCAGGAGACAACACTCCTTCTAGTAGGGACACCTAGAGGTTTAAAGGCTTGTTGCACGTGCTCAGTGCAATCGTGTTTGCCTACGAAAGTGTGCTAGTTAGTCTTAATAAAATTTTCTCCTTCTCTTGAATAAAAGATATTTGCTCGAGACGATCAAAATTAAGTTTGGGAGAATTTGATCAGTTGAAAATATTGCATTCTTAACACATCAATTTCCCTACTCTTTCTAATCATCTAAAGGTGTTTGGTATAAATATAGCACATATTAGCAATTCGTCTGCAAAATATCAAATAACATGTGTTATACATTATAACCGGAATTATGAGGGAAATTGTGTGTTTATTACTACACGCATGAAATTATATATCTCAACACATTTTATCGAGATTGTGTGCAGATATTCTTCAGGTCAAAGAACTAGAATCACCAATTTGCCGATAAAGCGCATTAAGTCAGAGACTTGAAATCTGGCAGCAACCAAGAAAGTTAATGAGATTCTAGACATAAAATAATGCCCTAAAGATCAACACCAAACAAGCCAGAGAAATTGATGCAATGAGTCCATTAAACGACCACGGATCCGCAGCCGAGTCAGGCCGATCTGCCGCGGATCCATGGCCGATCTGACTCGTCAGCGGTTGGAACTTTTTGCAGAGGTCTCCTTTCAACTACCAAACTTCCTCAAGACGCTTCAAAAACCCTAGATTTCTCCATAAGCTTCTCTACAACAGCCAAGATTCTTGTGTAAGCTTGGTACCAACCTACCTTCTTATGCAAGCTTCATAACAACCAAGCTTCTAGGGGAAGATGGTGGAAAAACTATAAAAGGATACCTAGGGCTTCATTCAAAAGGTTGTTGAACATTGAACCAATTCACTATACAAGTTGAGTGACACAACTTGTGATCCAAAACCCTAACCCAAATCTAAATCCAAAGCCAAATCAAGATCCATCGAGAACAAATCAAGTAAGCAATCAACGATTCTTTATCACAACGCCATTCGTCATCAAGAGTAAGAGATCCGTATCCGATCCACGACTCAAGGCGATCGAGCTACGCAAAGATCGAAGACAAATTCCCTTTCAAGGAGCAATTCGAGAGCTAGTCTTATAAACTCAATTGAGAGGTGTAATTTGAAGGAGATTTAATAAAAGTGATAATTGTAATTCTTGCTTTCTTTACATTCTTGCATTATGAAATTTCTCTTTCTTGATTCATCAATTTTCATAATGTGTGAGTAATCTTCGCTTGTGGAGGATTCGAGAGAATTGATAGATCTAATGATGATCAAATCTTAAGTCTTATGAAATTTGGGAACCTTAGCAAAACTAATCGTTGATGACCTAATTTGGAGCGAGATCCTTCTTGATTATTTCGTTGAAAATTAGGGATCAAACAATTAATGATTTTCTTTGCTAGAGGCTAGATCCGAATGATTATAATTAAAAAGACAAGGGATAGTGAAGGAGAAACCATAGTTTTTTCAATTGATCCCTAATCTTCAATCATCATCATCGATCTAGCTACAAATTATCAATTGATAAGATTAGGAATTATTAGATTCATTATTAGCTATTAACTCAATCGAATCCTACAAGCTATTTTTCATTATCTTGATAAATCAAATTGATTGGGGAAAACTTCTTGATTCTTGATTCTAGATCAATTTTATTTATGTTTCTTAAAATTAAATCTCACAAATCTTGAATCATCTTCTTTTATATTTTCTTTTCGACTCAACTAAAACAAATTCGAACAAATACACATATCTCAGTGGACAGTCCGCTCTCGCTAACAAAACTACAATTGACACAGTTAATTGTGTGGTTTATAAAATTCTTTAATTGTGATTACTTTTCTAAACACAATTCGAATGATCAATCACCACCTCTTCACTAATTAGGAACTAGTGAAGTAAACAACCTAAACTAAATGGCTAATCTAGTGTAGGTTGATGAAGTAGGATTTTTGCTCACTTTAGAAATATTTTTCTTACTAATTTTCTTCATGTCACGACCCGAAATTGGCACGTGACGGACCTTAAACTACGCAACGTCTACAGGCGTAACGTAATTTAAGTAAGCCGAAAACCAAGCAATCTAAACCATCAAAAGTATTAAGAAAGTGATAATAGCATTTTTAAAATCTTTGAAATCTCAACCCAAATTTTTTAAAGTCCAACTTTTCTTCTTTTAAAATTTTGGCAGCACCTCCTTTGTAAAAACCAACCCCAAAAACGGGTACAACATAAATATAAGTAAAGCATCCCCAACGGGAGAAAATCCACGCCCAACGGCGGAAAACAACCACCACAACAGATATATGACGCCATAGCGAAGAAATAAAAGACGATAGAAGTAAAACTGTATAAAAGACAACCAAGTCACCAAAATATACAATATCGTCCTCACATCAAGTCTCTAAGTCATACACATGAAAGTAGTAGATGGAGAGTACATGAATACAATGAATATACAATAAACAACCTTGGATAACCGCAAAACCCACTTAAGCAAAACTGCACACTGTGAGCTGAAGCGGTATCCGCTGCAAAAGATGATGTGATAGATGAATAGCCTGCCTCGACTACTCTGGGGAACAACCTGCAAATACTGTGGCACAACGGGGGTGAGTTGCCAACTCATGAATAGTAAATAACATATGCAGGTAATCGCAAGTATGCACGTACAGCGCGAACCTAACATATGCAACTAATAGCAATAAAAGTCATATGAATGCAACAGTCATGGAGGTACACTAGCAGGTACAACTAATACATGAAGCAATAATAATATGACAATCTGTATGCAACAATCATATAAGGTTCTTTATCAGGTACTATTAATACATAAAGCGATGATATGCCAATGTATATATGCAACGGCCATGAAAGGTACGCTAGAAGGTACAACTAACATATGAAGCAATGCAAATAAAATAAAGGTATGTAAATGCAACAGTCATGAAAGGTACTCTATCAGGTACTACTAATACATGAAGCAGTGCATAAACAATAAATGTGGAGTATGGGATGAAACATGTCATTTCTACGGAATCCTGATATCGTGGTAGGACCAAAGTCTATCAAGACAATCCAAATCCCAATTTCCTCAAATCAGCCCCAAATTGGCTCTCATATCATGTAAGTCTCACAAACTCTGAATGCACAATATCAAGTAAATCTCATATATCTTGAATGTACAAAATCAACAATCTCATATATATCCTGTATCCAATATCAAATGAATCTCGTATATCCCAAATCCAATATCAAGGGAATCTCATATATCCTAAGTATTATGATGATGTATATAAATTGATATGTATACATATATATTAGCATTCCATTCCACTAATATATATATATATATATATATATATATATATATATATATATAACAGCATCACATTCCACTGTTATATATACTTAGGAGTAAAATATCATGAAACCAATGTGTCAAGTAACGACACAGAAATGCTGATCTATCAGGTGCTGTCACCACGACTGGCACCCTGATAGGTACGTATCATACACTATACCGAAAGCTCGAGTGCCTAGCTCTGACCCTCGCCTCTCGACGTATCCATACACACATGACTCCCGTCGGTATCCCCATGATAACCGCTGAGTCATTGGTACTGTCACCGGATGGTATGGTTCCCCTGCCAGGCTCAATCGGTAAGGTCCTTCAATCGTCTTGCCCCGGGGTACCTTCGGGCCCCACCATGTACCCTCATACGGCCCACGACGCTCTTCGCATGGGGTATATATATCAGAACCGAAAAATCTCATGGTGGCTGCTGAAATATCATATCAAGAGAAACCGGGTTTTTCAAATAATGCATAATTTCATGAAACTACCACGGTCCTCAAATCCAGAAAACATCATGAAAAATCCATATCTCAATGCGAAAATCCATGAATATAATATACGCAACATAAAACTGAAATGCGATCATATAAAGGAAAAGCCGCTATTTAATTGCAACAAGTTAATATAAATATCATGCGGTTCTTAATTCCTCCAAATCTATATTATATCAAATAAAGGTAAACGTGTAGCTATGGCCAGATATATGTGTAAACATAAAGGTATAGCAAGGTATATGTATTTACCTATAAGTAATGATGTAATATACCCCCAGGTATAAGTGAAGTATGTATGCAAGGTATACATGTAGCTATGTCATTATGTGTGTATGTACCTATCGCTAATGGTACAATACCCTATAGGTATACAGGTAACTAGCATGTAAGCATGTCAAGGCATATGTGGAAGTATGTAGGTATACAGGTATGTTATATGTCATATGCATAAAGAAATATGAATCAATATCTCAATGCCCCTAACCAAACAATATCATATAGGTTTGTGTGTTGTGCGTAACATGGCAATAATTGACGGTATGTATGGCATACAATCAGTGCTCGTGCAACATGAGCCGTCAATAATAGTACAGTGTCCTAAGGGTACTATTCCAAGCACGACAAATAACTAAGCAATAAAGGTATGCTCAAACTCTATATATGAAATAGAATATGCGACAATATATAACATCACTAGCCCAGACGCATAACGCCATGCGGGAGATTCCTCTATAGATGTTAAATCTACTGACCAACGCTCCTGGCTAAGTAAAGCCTACTACTCGCTTTCCCCTGTTCGCAGCGCCCGAAGTCCCCTCCTACGATCCTGAACACATATAACAATAAAGCAAGCGAATATAAGAAATCTACCAAAAATACGTACAACTACGTTTAACCGACACACCAACTCCAAACGTACTCTCGAGTGTCCGTTTAGCGGCTAACGTGCGTAGTGACACTACGAAAGGAACTCCAAAGCAAAATTTACACAAGGTCACGAACGACATCGGCATGACCCTAGCTAGGAACGCAAAGCGACACAACTACCAAGCCTAGACCCTGATCGTACCGATCGCACATTCAAAACACAAGAATAAACGTGGAATCAATATAATTAACGTCGCAACGTCAAAAGAAACCCACGCCTAAAACTTACAGAATTCTAGTAAGCAACATATAACATTTTAGCACCAAACTATAACTTTTTACCAAACTAGAATTTACAAACATCACTAATTAGCAAGATTAAACCATTTAAAGCTTTACTAAAATTTTAGATTTCACTAATTAGGATTAGCAAAAGTTTTGTTTGTTAATTAGCTTAATTAGCCGATTAGGAAAATATCATTTAACAAATTAGCAACTTGATTAAGTTTTCATTTGTCTTAACTTATCACTTAACCAAACCACTAATCAAAACCCTAATTTGATTATCAAATTGATATCTTGAATTTCTAAATATGAATTTAAAATCTTAAATTAAATATCTAATTAAGCTAATTAAAGTATTAAACTACAAAAAGAGATTAGGGTTTGGATTTATACCTTCAAAGAGACAAGATTTGAAACAAGAACAATCCAAACTTTAGCCTCCAAAATCCCCACTAGAATGAAGATCCAAGCAAGATTGAAGAAGAAGAATGATGGGTTTGATTTATATTTGAATTTGTATGAATTTATTTGGATTTTTCATGATTTTTTTGAAGCAAAATGAGAAGAAATGGGTGAAGAAAAATGAAGGGCAGCAAGGAATTGGATGTGGCCGGCCAAGGGAGAAGGCTAGGGTTCGTGTGGAATTGTTTGGAAATTTCTAGAAGGAAATTGCAATAATTGTATAATAAAACAAAAGCTTTAAGTCTTCATTATTTTTTCTTTAAAAAAAAAATCAAATAATTCCACAAAAATCAAGATATTTTGGAGAGAAGGTTCTAAACATAATTCTAGTGATTAGTTTAGCATAAAACCATATTAGTAGTAATTAACCCACAAAAAAGTAATTACCACTAATAAAGTGCACAAAAAAAGCATTAAACTAATATTTTATTAGGGAAAATTCTATGTGAACGAAAACTTCCCATTGACCCCCAAACTTCGTGCACTAGCTTTATTCTAGCTAAACTAGGTGCTGACAAGTCCATATTGAAGTTTGATCATAATCGGGTTAAAACGGAAAATACCGACTATTTTACCCTAAAAACGGAAAATTCGCAAAACGATTTCTAAAAACTTACAATCTTTCCCCCTTAAAGAAATTCGGTACTCGAATTTAAAATTCTTACTATGCGTACCTTCAAAGAGAAGAGTACAAAACTCCCAAATCTCGCTCGCAGCCTCCCAAGTGATCACCTCACTACACGGCTACGTTCAAGAAAACCCTCCACAGATGGAAAGACCCTTGACTGAAGTTTCTCCACCTGCCGAGCCATTAACACACTTGGCTACCGGTGAACGAAAAGATCGAGTCCAAGCTAAATGGTCCGGTGCTGAATCATGTAAGAAAGGTCATGAAGGTATTTGTAAAGTATTGACACAAGGAAATACGGGGTGAATACTCAATAATCAGGGCAGAAGTGCCAATTTATTGTAACGTTTCAGAAAATATAAAATATTATTTTTTGGAATTTAATATTAAAATAATATTTTTCCCGAAAACTGCCCGATTTGCGAAATTGGGGTTTTCGAAAAAGGGTATAAATATATATACCAATAATTGTGAAATAAATGAAAATTAAAATGATTTATTCATTTAATAATATAATTAAAGGATTTGGTATTTTAAAAATTTATTATACGCGGTTTCAATAAAAATCCGATTAGTGCACTGCTAATCGCGATTAAGCCAAATCCGTGTTTATACAGTTTTCTATGGCTAGTGCACCATGTCATGTTCCATTTGGTTACATGTTGTTGTATTTGTGTTGTTTTATGGGTATTATGTGATTGGGCTTTGGAATTTGAAAGAGAAAAGATAAAGAAATGGTAAAAGGGTAATTTAGTGAAAAGGGTATGATTGGAGAGAGAGTGTGTGAATAAGTGAGAGAGAGAGAGGGGGGGGGGGGGCTGCGGCCACTTTATTCCCCAATCATTTTTCTTCTCCCTCTTCATCTTCCTCAACCCCACTTCCCTCCACCTTCAAGCCCTAGATCTATCTCTAAATAATCCCCAAAACTTATTACTCCCTTCACAAAAATTAATCACCATCTCTTCCTATACATTTTGGACCAAGCAAAGTGGGATCTAGACAACTTTGGGACTTTTAGGGTTTTGCTTAGGTGTAACCATGAGGTATAACTTCTTCCTAGTAGTTTAGTTTTGTGTGATATCGTGTTTTAGTTTCGTTTTGAGATATCGATAACCTGCTGTGACCCCGAGTGTTCACTGTAAAAACAAACAGTGTAGTAATGTTGTAATTTTTACCCTGAGTGTACACTTGTGACACCGACCTTGCCTGATCGGGTTTGACCGGCGACAATGGGGGGATTTCCGGCGACCTCGGATGTGTAGGGGAGTTAGGGCTTGGATTTCTTAGGGTAGTGGCCTGAAGCTGTTTAGAGGTGTTTGGTCCTACTAGATTTTTCTGTTGTGAAAATAGGTGAAATCTAGGAACAGTTAGGAGTGTTTACATGACCATGGTGACACGATTCCTGACCTGAGCCTTAGAGGTGAACCCGATGCATGAACTCAGGAATTGTTTCGTTTCAATTTTGTGACTTTTAGTGTGCCTACAGGGTACCTGGAGCAACCCAGGGAAATTTTGAGAGTAGCAAACAATACCAGGGACCAAATTAAGTAACTAGGAGACCACTTTGACCTGATGAACCCAAACAGAGACCCCTGGGCCGACGACCTCGGATTTTGGGTGGGAGTGGCCGACCACTTGGTGAGGGTAGGGGTCTAGGTTGGTCCAGTAGGTCATATATACTATATACATCACCCTAGACTTGTTTGCTTAGATTTATTTGACCTGAGTCAAAATCTGGGAGCAGTTTAGTGTGACTTTAGCTATGTTTTCCGTATTTTGAAATGCTAATTCTTGATATTTGGTTTTGTATTTGGTTGTTGAATGTTTGTACATCAACGACTAGGGGTAATTTGTTGGTTTTGCATACGTGGGCTATAGGTTTTAACCTATGAGCGAAACGTGTGCCGTTTTGGTTTTCCACCTTGATTTTAACACGCATTGCGATTGTGTATTATTGTAGGTACCTTCACGTGGATTTCGAGGCGATGGAGCGTGGCGTCATCGACTTCGGCAAGTGAAGACCAAGGTGAGTGGATCTATATTCACGGGGGAAGTCGGGTGGATGGCGTATAGCACCCCCGCAAAGTTTTGGTGGAAACCAATTTGTAGCATATGGTTAAGAAAACCTAGATTAAGAAACTAGGGTTAGAGCTAAAAGATTGATTAGATAAACCATATTAGAAACTAAGGATAGTTAGAAGCGTTATGATACGACTTGTATGTGATGACGGGATTTTGAGGATGACGTTTGACGATAGTACTGTTTAAGATGTTATAGGACTAGATAGCCGACGTAGATACGTCATCCGAACCATACTTATTTCTAAACTGAAGAATCGTATGCATCTTTAAACATATCCTTGAGGGATGTTATGGATTTTCAAATGATATCTTTTCTTTAAACACACCGTAGCCCCTACTTTCAAAACTACGATTCGCATCTTTTCAAAAACTGTTTGTATGGTTCGGGTGTGTATGTTAGATTAGATACTTATGCTTATAGTAAAGATAGATTGGATATGTGAAATTGACTTGATGTGGGAGATAAATGTGATGAAAAGATAAGACGATGTAGTATGATGATTGATGGTATGATGGTATACGCATGCGAGTCGAATGGGATGAATTATACCCTGTCGGTCCCCTGATATGAGATTATTGCGGGTGCGACCTGGGACATAGGTATATAGAGATATTTATATATGTTGTGAATCGTGAGTGATAGCCGTATGAGACGTTAGGTCCGTACCCTCCTCGTCTTATAGGATGATAAGATCCCTGATATCTTAATGCCGCCGTACGATGATTTTCCGTACGTGATGAGTTTGACTTGAGGTTTGATCCATACCCTTGACTAGAGGATGCCGTACGATGGATTATACCATACGTGGTGCTGTGAGGCTAGATGCCGATTGATAGATTCACCGACTCAGATATATGATAGTTACGTATACCTTATAGCTTTTAGCTGATGATTTACCTTATGCTGCATTCTTGATATTATTATTGCATTGCATATATCTGTGTTAGTACACTTACACCATTATCGATGATGCGTATGTTACACATACACAGATTTGCCGGCTCACAAACTTCATCATCGATAATTGCCATGTCACTACACAGTAGGATTGCTGCATCATGATATGACTCTTTGTATAATTTACTTGCTATAGTTACCAGTGCACTTTTATACGATGTTGCATTTGACTTTGGAGATATTGGGAATCGCAAGACATATTTTCAAAACTGGAATTATTTAAAGGAGCGGTTTTCCCTTAATATGATATATCACTGTTCCATGTTGCATGATATACGGATATGCTTACATTTCCATCATATGTCGCATACATCACGCTTTATGATTTTATGCATTGAGATATGCTGTTTTCATGAGATTTCTGGATTTGAGATCCATGGTGATTTCAAAGGAAAGTATGTATTGTTTTAAAAACCCGGTTTCTCTTGATATGATATTTCAGTGCGTCCACCATGTGTTTTCTCAGTTCTGAGAGTGGCATGTGAAATCCGATTCGAGGAGCGGTAGGCACTGTCTGCGGGTACATAGTGGACCCGGTGAGGTACCTCGGGGCAAGAAGATTCGTATATGTTAGACGGTGAGCCTGGCAGGGGAGCACTACCTACAGGTGATAGTATTTGGACTCGGCGGTTATCCGGAGGATACCGACCGGAGTAGCGAGATGGATATGAGGGCCGACCAGGGTGTGCGGTGCCTGAGGGCCGATCTGAGGATACGGCGCCTGAGATGTACGAGGATTTACGTGTCGATGCTGGACACTTTTTTCATGATGTTTCGGGTGTCGATGCTCGACACTCAGGTTCCATGATTTTGATATGTCGCGAGGGACACCCGTTGATTTATATCCTTATACTTTCATGCATACGCTTTTATGATATTTATAGACCTTGATTATATTGTTGGATGATATCCACATGATGATTGACATTGGTATTAGTGTTGGTACATATACGACCCGGTCACCCTAGATATCATAGTATTACCTTTATGATATAGTTGACTTAGGAGTCGTTATTTATTCGATTTCTGTCTGTTGATATTTTTCTACTCACGAGTTGGCAACTCACTTCCGTTGTGCCACAGTTCTTGCAGGTTGACCGCTTGGATCAGTAGCGGCTTCGCTGGCACACAGTTGCATTCGGGTGTTTTGCATTGGTATGTAGGATATTTGTATCGTACCCACTCTTGTATCTATATTTTTTATTGTATCTAGTTAACTCCATCAATGAAAATTAGTAAATTGTATAAGTAATGAGACTTAGTGAGACTTGTAGTTGCGAGATTTGAGCGATGGGTTTTATATTAGCTTTTGGGGTTATGTCTTGCTTATTTCTTTATCTTTTGTGGTGATCTTCGTCGTTGGGCGTCGCATACTGATATTTACTGTTTTGTGTGGTTGTGATCCGCCGGTTGGCTAAGAGCTAGCTCCCGCTTGGGGATGCCTTTATTATTTTCATGTATTTGTGGTTTTAGATCGAAAATTACAAAGGAGGTGTTGCCCAAATTTTTAAAAAGTCGAAACACGTTTTCAAACTAACAAATTTCACTTGAATTTTCATGTCCCTCTTCTATGCATTAAGAAAACTTGATTTCATTATACTTTTATTTCAAAACTTCACCTCCTTTATTTTCTTAAAAAGGTTTAGATTTCTGGGTTTCAGCTTACTTGAATTACGTTACGCCTTTAGATGTTGCGTGATTTAAGTGCTGGTCACGAGCTAATATTTCGGGTCGTGAAAAACTTGGTATCAGAGCGTTAGGTTTAACTTTTGTTCGAGTCTGTGTTTGACTATGCGGAGTTTAGGGCAAGTATGTATTTCAGAACCTAGGCTTGACCTTACAGAACTTAGACTTGAACGGGGGGGGGGGTTATTAGACCCGAACTTTTGTTTCATAGGTTGACCCTGATTGATGGAGTAGGTAGCTTGAGTAGAGTGACGTACCGTACGTATGTTCCGCGGCATATTTACGACATGATATTCCACTTAAGAAACCTTATGATGTACATATTTTGAGACCATTGATTCTCTTCGTATCCATGATTATACATCCATTTGAGATCCTTGATTCTATTCGTTTCCGTGATCATACTCTCATTGATGTTGTTCCTTCTTATGATTATGTATCCTTTCTGGATCTGTCATTTCCTTTCATTCCGTTGATCTGCTTTCTTCGATACTTGATGAGGTTCCTGTCACCATGTTTGAGCGCAGATTGAGCTGCTGCTAGTGTTGCGGTCAGGGCGAGCTCATCTGGTACGAGGACTGACCAGTGTGGTTTCTGGTGACATGGGAACGTCTCGAGATAGTATTTATGTTGTGACCTCTCGGATGAGGCGAGTGGTTGGTTTTTGCACCGGATGATCGGGCCTTTGATAGAGCTGCCAGCTGCTAGAGGACTGTTGATGTACAGCATACCTCAGAGATTTTGATGTCGCCTACCGTGCAGACATATGACCCAACTGTTGTTGAGATTGATAGGATGTCGCTTCCAGAGCTTACAAGCTGAGATCTCCGGAGCTTCCAGGCAGAAATGTGACAGATGATAGCTAGTCTACCTTTATTTGAGAGGCGAAGGTGATTCGTCAGATTGATGCGCCGATGCAGGCCCAGTTGAGTTGGAGATTTTCAGTGTAGAGAGTCTTACTCAGATCTAGAGCAGACCGATCCAGAGATGGCCGCTGATGTATCGCCTTTCCTGGAGGATTGATGCAATGTTTAGTGTGCAGATAGAGGGTATTCGCATGTCGGCTAGGAGAAGTTAAAAGTTCGAGCGAGTGTCAGAAAACCATTTTTCCCAAGTTTAAAGTGTTCGGAGGAATATGCAGGTAATTCTGTGGACCCTCTAGAAGAATGAAACCCTAATTCGACATAATGACCATGGAACCGCTTTGAACCTTAGGGTTTGTGGCAGTTTAGCGGTGCCATCAGTGAGGCTTGGGTTTGCTCTTGTCACGATCCGAAATATTAGCTCGTGACCAGCACTTAAATCACGCAACGTCTAAAGGCGTATCGTAATTCAAGTAAGCTGAAACCCAGAAATCTAAACCTTTTAAGAAAAATAAAGGAGGTGAAGTTTTGAAATAAGGTATAATGAAATCAAGTTTTCTTAATGCAAAGAAAAGGAACATGAAAATGCAAGTGGATTATGCAAGTTTAAAAACAGGTTTCGTCTTTTGAAAATTGGACAGCACCACCTCTGTATATTTTGATCCAAAACCACAAATACATAACAAGAATAATGGCATCCCCAAGCGGGAGATAGCTCTTCGCCAAACGGCGGATCACAACTACGCAAGACAGTAAATAAGAGTATACGACGCCCAACGGCGAAGATCACCATACAAGATAAAGAAATAAGCAAGACAAAAATACCACAAGTAGCGAAAAACCCCTCGCTCAAAGTCACGCAACCACAATCCCACTAAGTCTCATTACTTATACAATTTACAAATTTCGATTGATGGAGTTAACTAGATACAATATGAAATATAAATACAAGAGTGGGTACGATATAAGTGTCCTACCTACCAATGCAAACACCCGAATGCAATTGTATGCCAGCGAAGCCGCTACTGATCCAAGCGGTCAAGCTGCAAGAACTGTGGCACAACGGGGATGAATTGCCAACTCGTGAGTAGAAAAATATCAACAGATAGAAATTGAATAAACAACGACTCCTAGGTCAACTATATCATAAAGGTAATACTATGATATCTAGGGTGACCGGGTCCGTATGTGCCAACAAAGTAGTCAATACCTATATGCATGTGTATAACCTCCAACAGTAAAATCAATGTATGTATGTATATGGATCTAGTCCACGCGTCAACCACTGACGCAACAACATCATGCATGTAAATATCATAAAAGCATATGCATGACAATATGAGGATATAAATCAACATGTGTCCCTCGCGACAACTCAAAATCATGGAACCTGAGTGTCCAGCATCGACACTCGAAACATCATGAAAATCGTGTCTAGCATCGACACGTAAATCCTCATATATCTCAGGCGCCGCATCCTCAGATCGGCCCTCAGGCGCCGCACACTCTAGTCGTCCCTCATATCCATCTCGCTACTCCGGTCGGTATCCTCCGGATAACCGCCGAGTCCAAATACTATCACCGGTAGGTAGTGCTCCCCTGCCAGACTCACCGTCTAATATATACGTGTCTTCTTGCCCCGGGATACCTAACCGGGTCCACCATGTACCCGCAGACGGTGCCTACCGCTCCTCGAATCGGGTTTCACATGCCACTCTCAGAACCGAGAAAACACATGGTGGACGCACTGAAATATCTTATCAAGAGAAACTGGGTTTTTAAAACAATACATACTTTCTTTTACAATGACCACGGTTCCCAAATCCAGAAATCTTATGAAAACAGCATATCTCAATGCGTAAAATCATAAATCATGATGTATGCGACATGTGATGGAAATGTAGGCATATCCGTATATCATGCAACATGGAACAGTGATATATCATATTAAGGGAAAACCGCTCCTTTAAAATAATTCCAGTTTTGAAAATATGTCTTGCGGTTCCCAATATCTCCATAGTCAAATGCAACATCGTAATAAAGTGCACAGGTAACTATAGCAAGTACATTATGCAAAGAGTCATATCATGATGCAGCAATCCTACTGTGTAGTGGCATAGCAATTATCGATGATGAAGTGTGTGAGCCGGCAAATCTGTGTACGTGTAACATACGCATCATCGATAATGGTATAAGTGTACTAACACAGGTATATGCAATGCAATAATAATATCATGAATGCAGCATAAGGTAAATCATCAGCTAAAAGTTATAAGGTATACGTAACTATCATATGTCTGAGTCGGTGAATCTATCAATCGGCATCTAGCCTAAACAACATCACGTATGGTATAATCCATCGTACGGCAACCTCTAATCAAGGGTAAGGATCAATCATCAATTCAAATCATCACCCATGGAAAATCATCGTACGGCGGCATTAAGCTATCAGGGATCCTATCATCCTATAAGACGAGGAGGGTATGGACCTAATGACTCGTACGGCTATCACTCACGATTCACATCATATATAAGTATCTCTATATACCTATGTCCCCGGTCGCATCTGCAATAATCTCATATCAGGGGACCGACAGGGTATAATTCACCTCAATTGACTCGCATCTATATACCATCATACCATCAACTCATCATATCATCATATCCGTCTCATATTCTTTTATCGCATTCATATCTCACATCAAGTCGAGTTTACATAAACATTTTATCTCTACTAAGTATACGTATCTAATCTAACATACACACCCGAACCATACAAGCAGATTTTTAAAAGAAGCGAATCGTAGTTTTAAAAATAGGGGTTACGGTGTTTTTAAGGAAAAGATATCATTTAAAAATCCGTAACGTCCCTCAAAGTATATATTTAAAAGGTACATACGATTCTTCGGTTTAGAAAAGGGTATGGTTCGGATGACACATCTACATCGGCTATCTAGTCCTATAGTACCCTAAACGGAAATGTCGTCACATGTCATCCTCAAATTCCGTCATCCTATAACAGTCGTTACATATCACTTCTAACTATCCTCTAGTTTCTAATATGGTTTCACTAACCATCAGTTAATTCTAACCCTAGTTTCTAAATCTAGGTTTTCTTAACCATATTCTATAAATCAGTTTCTATCAAGACTTTGCGGGGTGCTATACGCCATCCACCCGACTTCCCCCGTGGATATAGATCCACTCACCTTGGTTCTTGTTTGCTGAAGTCGATGACGCCATGCTCCGTCATCTCGAAATCCACATGATGGTTCCTACAATAATACACAATCGGAATGCGTGTAAAAATCAAGGCGGAAAACCAAAACGGCACACGTTTCGCTCATAGGTTAAAACCTATAGCCCACACATGCAAAACAACCAAATTACCCCTAGCCGTTAATGTACAAACATTCAACAACCCAAAAGAAAACCAAATATCAAGAATTAGCATTTCAAAATACGGAAAACATAGTTAAAGTCACGCTAAACTGCTCCCAGATTTTGACTCAGGTCAAATAAAGCTAAGCAAACATGTCTAGGGTTATGTACATAGTGTATATAACCTACTGTAACCACCTAGCCCCCTAACTCCCACACCAGGCCGGCTACATAGGCCAAAATTCCGGCCTCCTCGGCCCCCTATGCTCTGAATGGGTTCATTCTATCATGGTGGTCTCCTGGTAATGTATCTAGGCCCCTGGTATTGTTTGCTACTCTCATAATTTCCCCGGGTTGCTCCAGATTTCCCTGCACACCCAAAATACTCACAAAACCGACATGAATCAATTCTAAAGTTTGTGCATCGGGTTCACTTCTATGGTTCAGGTCAGGGTAACGTGTCACCATGTTCACACAAACACTCACAACAGTTCCCAGATTTCACCTAAATCCATTACAGAAAAATCTAGTAGAACCAAACACCCCCAAACAGTTTCAGGCAACTACCCTAAGAAATCCAAGCCCTAACTGTCCTACATACCCGGGGTCGCCGGATTTTTCCCCACAGTCGCCGGCCATGACCGATGGAAAAGGGTTAGGGTCCTAGGTGAACACTCAGGGTCTCGAGTACATTATTATCACACTGTTTGTTTTCACCAACAAGTCTCGGGGTCACAGCAGGTTGTCGATGTCACCAAACGACACTAAAATACGACATCGTACAAAACTAAAATAAAAGGAAGAAGTTAAACCTCATATAGTCCCCTCTAGGCAGCACTAACTTCCCAATGTCGTCAAAATCCCACTTTGCTCGGTTTAAAGTGTAGAGGAAGAGATGTGGATTAATTTTTTTGAAGGGAGTGTAGGGTTTTGGGGATTATTTGGAGATGGATCTAGGGTTATTTGAGGAGGGTAGTGAGGTTGGAGAATGAAGAAGAAGTAGAAGAAAATGATGGGCATGGATATGGCAGCAACCCCCCTCTCTCTCACTAATATTCTCACACACTCTCTTTCTCCAATAGTATACCTACCCTAATCATTTTGTTCCCTTTTGACTTTTCTTTTTCTTTTCTCACCACCAATAAAGCATAACACATAACCCAAATGAAATGAAACAACATGTAACCAAATGAAACATGTTATGGTGCACTAACCATGAAAACTGTAGAAACACGGATTTGGCTTAATCGCGATTAGCAGTGCACTAATCGGGTTTTTATCGAAACTGCGTATAATAAATTTTAAAAATGCCAAATCCTTTAATTATATTATTAAATGAATAAATCATTTTAATTTTCAATTATTTTTTAATTATTGGTATATATTTATACCCTTTTTCAAAAACTTCAATTTCGCAAATCGGGCTGTTTTCGGGAAATATATTATTTTAATATTAAATTCCAAAAATAACATTTTATATTTTCTAAAATGTTACAATCTTCCCCCCTTAAATAAATTCGGTCCCCGAATTTAAATTTAAACCCCCAAAATTTAAAACATTTCAATAATCAGCTCAAATCAATGGGGCTCCGAAATCATGGAAAATGCAGAAATAACACAGCGCGTCAAGTGCGTGTGAAAATGAGTATAAACTCAAAATCGAACTCCGTCAAGCGCCACGCAAGTCATCGGATTTGCACGCATATTCTTGGAGTTACAATAAAGATACAGATCTCGAATCTACTACTGAAATCTAATATATACACTAGTCAAATACTATAATACGTGTATAGTACGCATCTTTGGAAAACTATCAAGAACTAAATAAAACTCATGCAAAAATCTTTTCTAAATCGCCGTGTGATGCGTAACTTACGACCTAAGTGACGGACGCTCTATTTAAAATAATGATATATGCCCATAAATGTTTTCCTCAAATATACGTCCCGTCGTTTTCAAAATATCCTAAAAGGTTTTCCTTTATAAACGTTCGCGTCGCTCACGGACACGTAGGACATAGCGAGACTATAGCTCTTTTTCAAAAACCTCTTGGTAAACTTATAATGCATGCAAAGTACTCAGGTACCGTCCTCAGATCAGTCCTCTTTGGCTACTACACAATATAATGCCCATCATGAAAACAATGTGCTCAAAAGCAAAATCAGCCTCAAAAGGCGTATCTAATAATCATATGCGTCTGGTGCGCACGGGAACCAAATCCAAACACTTGTTCCACTATACGCACAAAGCAAAACTGAGTGCAACGGGTGTGCACAAAAGCATCTGTTTATTGCAACGGGTGTGCACGACAACAATACCTGGTGCATCTATTGTGCACGAAAATCTCAATCATGTGCATCCAACATGCATGAAACCATGAAATCCAATATCAAGCACCGAACATGCGCAAAAGTCCACTCCAAGTGCGCCAAATATGCGCAAGAATCCAATCAGGTGTACAAGGTGCACAAAACAAATACCGAGTATCAAAATCGAAATCGACGGTATACAACACCTCCCAATCCAAATCCAAATCAGGTATACCGTGGCATATAATCTCACAACCATGTGCATCAGCGTGAACAAAAGCAAATCAAAATACTAAAAGTGGATGAAAACTATGCCGAAAGCATAAATCAAATCATATGCATGCCCTAGGCATGAAATCACAATAAATATCTCAAACGACATCAAAACGAAGTCAGGTGCCACTGTGGTGCACAAAATACGTATCAATGCACTACAAGTACATATAAGCTATACCGAGTGCAAAAATCAAATCATCCGTATGAAATCCATGAAATCATAAACACATGCTACGAAGGTACAAAATCGACATCAAAGACAATAGATATGTATAAATCGCAAATCAACACAACGGTGTATAAAATATATATCAAGTGCGACAACTATGCGCAAAATGTAAATACCCAGTACGTGCAACCATGGTGCACGAAAACAATATCATGAAACTCAATCATCAAAACTCAAATCCAAGCGATATAAGCGTGATACTCAGATCACAAACGCAAATCGCAACAAAGGACATTGAGGTACACCTCCTACAATGTCGAAAAATGAATCGGTGCGCCTAAAACCGGCAGAACAAGAATATCCGCTCGCCTCCTGCTCACGGTCTGGCGTCTTCTGTCTCCGGGTCTTCTTTTTCTCCTCGTATTACCAATCTCGCAATCCATCGGCTCATTGGCCCTGTCAGGTGTGCTAACGGGGACGATTCCATTCTGGCACTTCTCTGGTCATCTCCCGGTCAATCATCACGACCACTCGTAAGGCAGCACATCACTGGCGTCAGACTCTGGCTCTCTGAATACACGTGACACATCTGATCCTGGATGCAAATCTCACTGCAGCAGTGTCCCGGAAGGAATCCTGCTCAAGGTCTCTTCCGATCTCGCCTATGCCGAACTGTACGGAGGCTGGTATTCTTGTATAATCTTTTCTCGTTTTCTGGAAATCTGCGTGTTCCGCACACCTTCCCTCGGGAACAGGCCGTATCCCAACGCCTCTGTATACATATCAGATCTCTAATCTCGACGAGGAGTAGCAACAGCTCGTCAGCATCGCGCATGAACCTCTGGCTCCACTTGCCTTTGTCATCGTCCGCTTCGACGTCACGTCTTGCTATCTGCGTACTGCTGCTGTTCTCGGCCACGGTTAACCCGAAGTCTCTCACACAGACTCAAAATCATGAACTCGGTATCTTCATCACTCTGTAGAAGATATCTGGCCGAACACGTCCTCGGGAACTCGCCCTAACCATCGGAGGAATACTCTATACTCTCCCGCTCTTGATCAACTTACAACGCATCTGGGTGAGGTCCTCTATCCAAAGCTGGTCAGCTTACTGGTCTCCTATCACATGGTATCCGGACGGCGTTAAACTTTTCGATCGAGTCATCGAGGTCCTCAAATTTCCCGAAGGCTCAACACCTGAGCGCAGTTTAAAAATATTTTGTACATACCACAGCACCTTTAGACCAGCTGTAGAAGGGCAAACCCAAGCCTCACTGATGGCACCGCTAAACTGCCACAAACCCTAAGGTTCAAAGCGGTTCCATGGTCATCATGTCGAGTTAGGGTTTCATTCTTCTAGAGAGTCCACAGAATTACCTGCATGTTCCTCCGAACACTTTAAACTTGGGAAAAATGGTTTCCTGACACTCGTTCGAACCTTTTCAACTTCACCTATACAACATGTGAATACCCTTCGCCTGCATGTCAAGCAATGCCTCAATGCTCCAGGAAAAGCGAGACATCAACAGTCATCTCCGGATCGGTCTGCTCTAGATCTGAGTGAGACTCTCTACACTGAAAATCTTCAACTCAACTTGGCCTACGTCGGCGCACCAATCTGACGAATCACCTTTGTCCCTTAACACGGGGTAGGCTAGCTATCATCTGTCGCATTTCTGCCTGGAAGCTCCGACGACCTCAGCTCGTAAGCTCTGGAAGCGACATTCCATCAATCTCAGCCATAGCCGGGTCATCTGTCTGCACGGTAGGCGACATCAAAATCTCTGAGGTATGTCGTACATCAACAGTCCTCTCGCAACTGGCAGCCCTAACAGTGGCCCGATCCTCCGGTGTAAAACTAAGCACCCGCCTCCACAAGAGGCCACAACATAACACTACATCGAGATGTTCCCATTTCACCAGAAAACACAATGGTCGGCCCTCGTACCAGACGAGCTCGCCCTGACCGCAACACTAGCAGCAGCTCAATCTGTGCTCAAACATGGTGACAGGAACCTCAATCGAGTATCGAAGGAAGCAGATCAACGGCATGAAAGGAAACGACAGATCCAGAATGGATACATGATCATAAGGAGGAACAACATCAATGAGAGTATGATCATGGAACAAATAAAATCAAGGTTCTCAAATGGATGTATAATCATGGATACGAAGAGAATCACTGGTCTCAAAATATGTACATCCTAAGGTTTCTTAAGTGAAGTATCGTATCGTAAATATGCCGCGGAACATACGTACGGTACGTCACTCTATTCAAGCTACCTACTCCATCAATCAGGGTCAACCTATGAAATGAAAGTTCGGGTCTAATACCCCCCTCGTTCAAGTCTAAGTTCCGTAAGGTCAAGCCTAGGTTCCAAAATGCATACCCGCCCTAGACTCCGCATAGTCAAACATAGACTCGAACAAAGGTTAAACCTAACGCTCTGATACCAACTTTGTCACGACCCGAAATATTAGCTCGTGACCAGCACTTAAATCACGCAATGTCTAAAGGCGTAACGTAATTCAAGTAAGCTGAAACCCAGAAATCTAAACCTTTTAAGAAAAATAAAGGAGGTGAAGTTTTGAAATAAGGTATAATGAAATCAAGTTTTCTTAATGCAAAGAAAAGGAACATGAAAATGCAAGTGGATTATGCAAGTTTAAAAACAGGTTTCGTCTTTTGAAAATTGGTCAGCACCTCCTTTGTTTATTTTGATCCAAAACCACAAATACATAATAAGAATAATGGCATCCCCAAGTGGGAGCTAGCTCTTCGCCAAACGGCGGATCACAACTACGCAAGACAGTAAATATGAGTATATGACGCCCAACGGCGAAGATCACCATAAAATATAAAGAAATAAGCTTGACAAAAATACCACAAGTAGCCAAAAACCCCTCGCTCTAAGTCTCGCAACCACAATCCCACTAAGTCTCATTACTTATACAATTTACAAATTTCGATTGATGGAGTTAACTAGATACAATATGAAATATAGATACAAGAGTGGGTACGATAAAAGTGTCCCACCTACCAATGCAAACACCCGAATGCAACTGTGTGCCAGTGAAGCCGCTACTGATCCAAGCGGTCAACCTGCAAGAACTGTGGCACAACGGGGTGAGTTGCCAACTCGTGAGTAGAAAAATATCAATAGATAGAAATTGAATAAACAACGACTCCTAGATCAACTATATCATAAAGGTAATACTATGATATCTAGGGTGACCGGGTCTGTATGTGCCAACAAGGTAGTCAATACCTATATGCATGTGTATAACTTCCAACAGTAAAATTAATGTATGTATGTTTGTGGATCTAGTCCACACGTCAACCACTGACGCAACAACATCATGCATGTAAATATCATAAAAGCATATGCATGAAAATATGAGGATATAAATCAACATGTGTCCCTCGCGACACCTCAAAATCATGGAATCTGAGTGTCCAGCATCGACACTCGAAACATCATGAAAACCATGTCCAGCATCGACACGTAAATCCTCATATATCTCAGGCGCCGCATCCTCAGATCGGCTCTCAGGCGCCGCACACCCTGGTCGGCCCTCATATACATCTCGTTACTCCAGTCGGTACCTCCGGATAACCGCCGAGTCCAAATACTATCACCGGTAGGTAGTGCTCCCCTGCCAGGCTCACCGTCTAAGATATACAAGTCTTCTTTCCTGGGGTACTGTTGCGCCACGGCAGCGCCCCGGCCTCCTACTCGAGGCCAAAATGCGGAATCAAAAATTTTTCCTTACTCGGAAACCGGCGCTACCGCGGACAAAGAAAACCCGGATCGTTAACCATTAACCTATACTAGCTAACTAGAGAGATAGGGTGAGAAGATATACCAAGCGATCCGTGTCCTTCGGTCTTCGTCTCCACTCCGATCTCCCGCGGAATCTCCGTCACCTCCTCGCTCGTCGGAAAGGGCACCACGTAGCCGGAATCTTTTACGGGCTCCCGCCTCTTGACCGAGGCAACTCGGGCGCGAAGTTGGCTAGCCGACGCGTCCAAGGCTTGCTATAGAATAGTGTAGTGAACTTGTCTCTTTAGGGTTCTTGAAGTTGCCATGATGGAGGAATCAAAGAATAGAAAAATGGTGCTTGCATTTTTCTAGCAAGAAAATGAGATCAAGAAGAAAAACTCAAGATGAAGCTCTCATTTTCTTTTTCTCTCTTCTATTTCTCTCATGAAAACTTATCATATTATCAAGTGAGAATTGAGAATGGTGGAGCAAAGAAAACATAATGCAAAGGGAGGTGAGTGTAGGAGCAAAAGAAAGGTGACCATATCCAAAGCTTCATGATAACAATCTTACATCAACTTAACATCCAATTCTAATCACAATCAATCCAAGAAAAGGTGATGGAAAAAGAATATAATGATGATGGAAAAGAATGGAATCTAAAGATGTTATCATAACAAATCCTTTTGCAAGAAAAACCTCCACAAAATGTTATTTGCAAACTTGCAAATAACACCCTCCATCGGAAAAGTCCGGCCGGGAAAGAACAAAGGAAAACCGGCCGGGACGGAATGCAAACTGGCAACTTCAGAAAAACTGATCCCGTAATAAATTACAGGAAAACCCCACTGCTGCAAATACATGCCCGCATTTGTATTCCCACTGAACACAAATGCAAAGAGACAAAACTACACTATCAAATACTAGAATCCGGCTTAAGCCAAAGCTGGCTAGTAAAGACCGTCCGATCACGATCCGTGCAATACCGCACGTATCTGATCGAACCCTGCCATATCTCCATACGGCCTCTACAGCGTTTCGCCCGAAACTTGAGTAACTGAAACTGAGTGTGGTGGACTCTAAAGACTCGTCAATACCTTGGCTGTGGATTTAACCACTAGCACGTCAGAGGTATAAGCCAATACGTGACGGGCCACCAGGTATTGACCAAATGGGACGTCGATGAGGAAGCTCACCCCGACACCCAACTGAGCCTGTCAGTGACAATATCCGTACAGTCCGGTCCGTTCGTCTATGAGTATCGCATGGCGGGCCTAGGGGGTTGGTAAAAGTCAGACCCCCAAAAGCGGTACAAGTCGTGTCGGAGCGTAGCCCAGAACGCCCTGAGATACTACTGGAATACCTACCAGTAAATCTCCTGCCTCGGCCGAGGGCTTTGCGTAATGGCTCTCCTAGACACAGCGCGACCTCACCCCCAATACCGGGAGAGACGAACCCCTGCAGATCCGCTCACTGCCTCCATGTGGCTCGGGACTGTACCCAACTAAAACCTGTTTGCACGACTCCTTTGAGCCGTGGTAGGGTAGTAATCAAAGCACAGTGGGAACTCACACGAGACAAATGACGATCTCAGGTCGATGAACTAACCTGTACACATGTCACCAGGGAACTGCTATCTGACATCTGGTATAAGACCAACTAGCAGGTTCCCGGCGAGTCCTGTCCGGTGTACTCATAACCCAATGAGCACCTGTATACATCTTAGGTGAACCAACTGACACCAGTGGCTTGTGAGACCGGCCACCGCCCCTCGTCGGGGTCTCGACTGTATACACTAGTCTACTAACGGAGTATCGATGCCCTGTCTCGAAACTCCTACGACTAGGGACCTTTTAAGGATGTGCTTATAGACCACCAGCTCCCACGTATATGATCGCCATCATACTGCTGGCAGTCAAGCAAGAATCCTAGGGGCTCTATCAACGTGTAATAGCGACATGTCAGGTCACCTAAAGCAGTACACGATGATAAAGATAAACCAGATAGCATACTATCATCTCGAGTAAGACTGTCCTACCGGGATAGGTCCTCCCTCAATCATTGCAATCACGTGCCTGTGATCCAATAATTGACTCTGAGGGCACTATCTCCAACAATCTCCCACTTGCACTCAAGGCTAATTATTGCGATGTCGCATACTCACAGCCCGTGTGATACCGAACACCCAACTCCTCTACTAGTCAGTCTCACAAAACCCGTTTACGAAACTATTGCGTTCGAGGAATAGCCTCAGTGAGTGGATCCGCTGTGATGTTTCTTTCTATGTCTCTCTAAATCTCAAGTTCGCGGAGAAAGCCATCTCCCGAAATGAGTAATACCTGTCTTAGAACGTCTGGATGTCTGATGGGACCTAGCTCATAAATGAACTCCAAATCCAAACTTCTTAGACTGTATCAGCAACTGAACTCAATCAGTATCCTGCGCCATGCCTCCCTCAGTATTGCCTTGGACCACCTGTCCAAAATACAGTCCCTCGTCAGAGGGAGAACTATAACTCTGACAACCTCCTTGTCGTCCATGTCACCTTGGAAGCCTGGAGTGACAACCGTCTCCTAAAGGAGGCAGCCGTTATCATATCCCTAGAACATTCACTTATGTTCTAAAACTGCTTCCGACTGTTTTTCCAGGATTGGATTAATATCAACTTATTGCATCTAGTGCAAGAACAACATCTGGTGTGGTATTTGACATCTCATGATTGACTCAATTGCCTAAGCAAGTGATCTGCCAATCATGAGTATCCCTCTCCCCTTTAGTCTATAAGACACCTTTAGAGAGGGTGACTCCATCAACTGCAGGTGCACTACCGTGTCAGGAGTCGTCCATTCTAAATACTCATAGAATGCTGTCAAGTTACCCAGATTAGGAAACCACCCAAATCTAGATCTAAAACCATAGATCTAGTGACCAGTATGTCTGATATAATATCCAAGTCCCTTGTGGAGAAACCACTGTGTGACGACCAAAGTATAACCGATCGTAGTATAGGAATCTCACTTCCTACTACCTTCTCAACAGATCCATCCCCTATTCTGATGACGTCAAACCTATGACTGTCACATCAGAAATAGATGATCTATCTCCGCTACATTTGCTTTAGTCTATAAATAGACATAAGCCTGATGTCCACCAATGCTTCCGCTGCTCCCACTGACTACGACAACCCTCTGGTGGAGTCATATAGACGCGCACTTCTAAAGCTAGTTTAGAACGACGCTATACTCATCCTCTCACCGGGTCTCGCAGCCTGGAACAACAGAAATGGCAAGTGTGGGTAAACAAGAACTTCCCTGTCACCGTCCTTGAGGCTACCGGAGTACCTCTCGGGTGCCTGAAGTTACCCACCTTATCTGCGGAGTGGCCAATGGAATGTCAAATCAGATTGAATCTTTAGGTTCCTTATCAAATCTTCAGTAATCGTTTGTGGTTCTGGAATCACTTCCAGTTCTACCATACTCCCACTACTGTTTTTTGAAAAAATCCATTTTTAATAAAACTGTGGCGAGTCTAGAACAATATTTCTATTGATCTGCCAGATGGTAGAAAGTCAACCCTCGTCATAGCCTGGGTCAACCCACAAACAGCCATTACAGAAACGTGCCTTGAGTTATC
Source organism: Agapanthus africanus (assembly GCA_030015575.1). Classification (NCBI taxonomy): domain Eukaryota; kingdom Viridiplantae; phylum Streptophyta; class Magnoliopsida; order Asparagales; family Amaryllidaceae; genus Agapanthus; species Agapanthus africanus. The sequence goes on from CM057350.1 coordinate 260,009,822, forward strand.
CGGAGTCTGGTTTTAAGCATAAGCCGGACAACTCCCCGTACCTTAACATCGTTAAGATATGAACTGTTCTATATCCAATATAGAACCAGAGGCACTGATTTAATTGAACCAGATTCAAATCATGCAGCTGTCTCCAGTGCATGTCAACTAAATGGAAGGAGGCCGATCAGCGTTACTCAACTTAGGAATGCATCCAATTATGAGTAACCTGAAAGAGAAGCAAGTTCTTATTACTATCAACTGAATACCATACACAAGTATCTACATCTTCGATCACTTTGAAGAATCCCGATACTTGGTATACCTGGTTCTCTACTTTATTCAAATACCTATAACTCCTCAAAACATAGACCTTGTGTTTCCATGAAACACATGTCTAAGAACTAGAGAAGTTAAAAGTAAACAGAATATAGTATGAGAACCAACCCCTCTGTCCTAATGGACACTGGACAGCATACAATACTCTGTATAAGTCCGCTGAGTCTAACAACTCTTTCACTGTGTGTCGTAGGTTGAAAACTGTACTTATGGTTAAGAAGAATTACACCGCTGTTTAATGCTCCTTACCTAACCATCCACTGATATAGGTAAATGTCATCGACATAATATCAAAAGGCATATCTCACTCTATGAAAATAGACGTACAGATATATCAATTTGAAATTGGTGCACAACAGCGGATATTCAAAACCAAATATTTGCCGACCGGCAAACAACCCAGGTGACTTCCTCAAATATCACCGATTACAACGAATCCCGATATAATGAGGATGATCACCCAATTCCCAATAACTTACTCCCACTCAACATCTGTAAAACCATACAGATGTGAGAATCATACCTGGCAAATACATACCCTGGAGTAAGTGTCTAATCGGGAAATCAGTTTTCCATTAACAGTACACAGTGAAACTGAAACATTGAAGTGTTTCGTTGGGGTATCCTGGTATTCCTAGTAATGCCTCTTCCATTATCCAGATTCACAACTGTAACCGTATAATTCTTTGCCACCTCTCCAAATCCCTTTATATGTCTTTAGTCATTACCTTCTGTACACCCCTTTAGGCCAAATGGTTTTCTTCCTTCCCTACCGTTCGGCACCAGCCTATGGTTTGGAAGAAGACTATCCAAAAAGCATAAAGGGTGTACTGTCCTAATCCTAGGAGCACTCGCAACGCGAGAGAAGGTGAAGATAAAAGACACCTGAATGTACTTTATTCTTATTTCTCCTGAACCAGAATCCATCCCCGAACTGGAACTAGTTCCTTTCGAGTTCGTATATAACCATACGATGGAATATCCAATAAAATGGGATCTTCGTAGTGATACGGAGTGTCCTGGAGAAATACAAAGGTGATTTAGGATTGGCGAAGAAATACTTGGTTTGGTCGTGAATATCAGTCGCAATTTACTTTGCCCTCTTACTAATCCCTTACTTTGTCTGAACTTAATACCTTCTGCACACCGTTTTAGGCTAACTGGTTTTCTTCATTCCCTACCGGTCGGCACCAGCCTATGGTTTGGAAGAAGACTATCCAATTTGCGTAATAGGTGTACTACTCCTAAACCAAGGAGTACTCGCAACCTGAGAGAAGGTGAAAAGAAAAGACAACTGAATAATCCTATCCGTTTTCTCCAGAACCAGAAACCATCCTCGAAGTCCTTCGAGTTCGTATCTAACCATACGATGGTTTTGTCCAATGGAAGTGGACGTTCGCAGTAATACGGGGTGTCCTGGAGAAAAGGGTAAAAGTAGGAGTGGCAATGAGGTCTGCAACTCTGACAATCCAAAAGCCAGTGTTAAGAAGGTTCGGTCAACTTGGTCACTGAGTCATAGTCTAGGGTCGGGTCAATGGTCGCTGCCAAAGAGAGAGAGAAAAGAAACACTCAGCGTGCACTCTAACCTAGATCAGAATGGTTACCACTTTGTCTAATCTGGAAACCTCCCACTGTACCTCAAATTCTCCTCCAAACCTGAAAGAAGAATTAGTCGGGATCACCCGAGGAGTAAACCAACTCATCAGTGGGAATCGGGATCCAACTATCATCGCATGATAACATGACGGAATCCACTCACGTCACCACACTCCAGAAGGTATGCGCATGCCTGGCAAGTTTCAGTTCTTTTGAAACTCCCGATGTGATTTTTACCCCTAGGACTCAAGTGACCTTGACGGAGTCAACAAATCAAAGAGTCCTAGTCAAGTTCAACCCGTCATTATCTGGATTGCATTAAACCCACCCGTACGTGCCCTTGACGGAGTCAACAAGGCCGCACGACTGTCCTAACCAATCCCACTTATGCGACAAACAAGTACCACTTAGCTACCGTACACTACGCCTTGACGGAGTCAACAAACGCAGCACGAATACTAAATAATACCCATAAGAAATGACGGAGGGCTACGAATGGTTTTTGGCGAAAAACCTTTAACGTAATGAACTTGATATCGTTGAAGGAACTGCATAGCCTTTTATAAAATATAGTGACGAAAACCTTTACTAAAGAGGTCACTCCCGGTGAAGGGATCTCGGCTCTTTCCCCGTAGAATGAGGTGCAGGATATTCCAACTGAATACCACGGTGCAAAGCAAAAGTAATCGGCTATAGTGAAGTTATTGCCCTGACGCAAACTTCTGTCCAAGGGGTCACTCCCGGTGAAGGGATCTCGGCCCTTGCCTCGTCGACTGAGGAGCAGGATATTCCAAATGAATACCACGATGCAAAACAAAAGTGAACGTCCTTGCAATAACAGCTTTTTGAAAAATGTTCCAACAACATCAGATTAGGTTTGTTTATCTTGCATTGATCCGAATCAATGCAGTCCCATCAAATGATCACACCACAAAGAACGAAAATATACTGACGTACGTATATGCCATCCGCATTCGCCACTGGGTCCCGTCATCACCCGTTAGGTTAGCTAACTAACGGCAGAGCGGGGACTGGACTAGCGCGGATGAAAAACATATACAACATCTACTAATATATATACCAATATATAGTATTTCGCTCAAGGCGTGAATAAAATGCAACATCACAGAAATGTACAGCATCACAGAACAATACAGATATCTGGAAACTCCGGGTTTCACAGAGCCGCTGCTGAAACCCGACGTTCCCCTGGTCGTGTGGATAGCCTGTGCAATAAAATCCTAGACCCCTACGGGCGCGGCAAGTCACCCGCCAAAACCTGAAGCGAGGCAGCCCCCTTCAGCTCCGTGAATGGACCACCCAGCACTCCACGGAATCCGGCAACTTGGGCACCCCTCCTGGGTCAACCTGTACCCCCTACGAGTGCGGCGAATAGCCCGCCAATCCCAGAGTGAAGCTCCCTCCGTCTCAATGCCATGAGATGCGGGCCCGTTGCCCCCTAGAACCCGGCTATCCGTGCACCCCTCCGCGGGGTAATCCTAGTACAGAATGTAAAATATACATACACCGGGTACATCGACCGCAACCAGGTCGTGCCCCAAAATAATAATACAAACAGGCAGTGACGGCAGTCCACATGTCGGACGCTCGCCCCGCAAAATCAAATGTACATAATACAACAAAAACTGTACTAGCATTGCATCCAGGCTATCCCCCACGACCGATCCGCAACATCACAACATAAACATAAAACATCAACGTGAAAGTCACGTTCGCAAATCCGTCTAACCGGGCTATAGCAGTTAGACCGGATTTACCGATCGAGTGACATTCACGGTCGCAGATATAATGTAAATACTGTGAAATAATGTGTTTAAAATTTTCCGATTGACCAAAAATTAACAAGTGGGCCCCAATCAAAACTGTAGCACTCACAGAAAACCTGGGCCCAATTTTAATATCCCAAAACCCATATTTTAAGCCCACAAGCCCACTGAAAAAAATGATGAAGTGATCTCCTGTTCACGCGGCGGAAGCGCGGCAAATGTGGGGCTAACGCCGCCCTTCCGCGGTCAAAAGAAAGGATCACTGTATCAAATTTTTGCAGTAGTCTTATATCTCCCTGCACATAATTCTGAGATCACCTGAAAAATTTTTGGACTTCAAAAAATTTCGACAGAAACTGATGTGCAATAAAAATACGGTTTTTGGAAATTTCGGTCGATCGGAAACGCAAACACATCAAACGAAGCTAGGTAAGGTTAATGGCGTGGCTCTGATACCATGTTGCGCCACGGCAGCGCCCCGGCCTCCTACTCGAGGCCAAAATGCGGAATCAAAAATTTTTCCTTACTCGGAAACCGGCGCTACCGCGGACAAAGAAAACCCGGATCGTTAACCATTAACCTATACTAGCTAACTAGAGAGATAGGGTGAGAAGATATACCAAGCGATCCGTGTCCTTCGGTCTTCGTCTCCACTCCGATCTCCCGCGGAATCTCCGTCACCTCCTCGCTCGTCGGAAAGGGCACCACGTAGCCGGAATCTTTTACGGGCTCCCGCCTCTTGACCGAGGCAACTCGGGCGCGAAGTTGGCTAGCCGACGCGTCCAAGGCTTGCTATAGAATAGTGTAGTGAACTTGTCTCTTTAGGGTTCTTGAAGTTGCCATGATGGAGGAATCAAAGAATAGAAAAATGGTGCTTGCATTTTTCTAGCAAGAAAATGAGATCAAGAAGAAAAACTCAAGATGAAGCTCTCATTTTCTTTTTCTCTCTTCTATTTCTCTCATGAAAACTTATCATATTATCAAGTGAGAATTGAGAATGGTGGAGCAAAGAAAACATAATGCAAAGGGAGGTGAGTGTAGGAGCAAAAGAAAGGTGACCATATCCAAAGCTTCATGATAACAATCTTACATCAACTTAACATCCAATTCTAATCACAATCAATCCAAGAAAAGGTGATGGAAAAAGAATATAATGATGATGGAAAAGAATGGAATCTAAAGATGTTATCATAACAAATCCTTTTGCAAGAAAAACCTCCACAAAATGTTATTTGCAAACTTGCAAATAACACCCTCCATCGGAAAAGTCCGGCCGGGAAAGAACAAAGGAAAACCGGCCGGGACGGAATGCAAACTGGCAACTTCAGAAAAACTGATCCCGTAATAAATTACAGGAAAACCCCACTGCTGCAAATACATGCCCGCATTTGTATTCCCACTGAACACAAATGCAAAGAGACAAAACTACACTATCAAATACTAGAATCCGGCTTAAGCCAAAGCTGGCTAGTAAAGACCGTCCGATCACGATCCGTGCAATACCGCACGTATCTGATCGAACCCTGCCATATCTCCATACGGCCTCTACAGCGTTTCGCCCGAAACTTGAGTAACTGAAACTGAGTGTGGTGGACTCTAAAGACTCGTCAATACCTTGGCTGTGGATTTAACCACTAGCACGTCAGAGGTATAAGCCAATACGTGACGGGCCACCAGGTATTGACCAAATGGGACGTCGATGAGGAAGCTCACCCCGACACCCAACTGAGCCTGTCAGTGACAATATCCGTACAGTCCGGTCCGTTCGTCTATGAGTATCGCATGGCGGGCCTAGGGGGTTGGTAAAAGTCAGACCCCCAAAAGCGGTACAAGTCGTGTCGGAGCGTAGCCCAGAACGCCCTGAGATACTACTGGAATACCTACCAGTAAATCTCCTGCCTCGGCCGAGGGCTTTGCGTAATGGCTCTCCTAGACACAGCGCGACCTCACCCCCAATACCGGGAGAGACGAACCCCTGCAGATCCGCTCACTGCCTCCATGTGGCTCGGGACTGTACCCAACTAAAACCTGTTTGCACGACTCCTTTGAGCCGTGGTAGGGTAGTAATCAAAGCACAGTGGGAACTCACACGAGACAAATGACGATCTCAGGTCGATGAACTAACCTGTACACATGTCACCAGGGAACTGCTATCTGACATCTGGTATAAGACCAACTAGCAGGTTCCCGGCAAGTCCTGTCTGGTGTACTCATAACCCAATGAGCACCTGTATACATCTTAGGTGAACCAACTGACACCAGTGGCTTGTGAGACCGGCCACCGCCCCTCGTCGGGGTCTCGACTGTATACACTAGTCTACTAACGGAGTATCGATGCCCTGTCTCGAAACTCCTACGACTAGGGACCTTTTAAGGATGTGCTTATAGACCACCAGCTCCCACGTATATGATCGCCATCATACTGCTGGCAGTCAAGCAAGAATCCTAGGGGCTCTATCAACGTGTAATAGCGACATGTCAGGTCACCTAAAGCAGTACACGATGATAAAGATAAACCAGATAGCATACTATCATCTCGAGTAAGACTGTCCTACCGGGATAGGTCCTCCCTCAATCATTGCAATCACGTGCCTGTGATCCAATAATTGACTCTGAGGGCACTATCTCCAACAGGTACCTCACCGGGTCCACCATGTACCCGCAGACGGTGCCTACCGCTCCTCGAACCGGGTTTCACATGCTACTCTCAGAACCAAGAAAACACATGGTGGACACACTGAAATATCATATCAAGAGAAACCGGGTTTTTAAAACAATACATACTTTCTTTTAAAATGACCACGGTTCCCAAATCCAGAAATCTCATGAAAACAGCATATCTCAATGCGTAAAATCATAAAGCATGATGTATGCGACATGTGATGGAAATGTAGGCATATCGGTATATCATGCAACATGTAACAGTGATTTATCATATTAAAGGAAAACCGCTCTTTTAAAATAATTCCAGTTTTGAAAATATGTCTTGCAGTTCCCAATATCTCCAAAGTCAAATGCAACATCGTAATAAAGTGCACAAGTAACTATAGCAAGTACATTATGCAAAGAGTAATAGCATGATGCAGCAATCCTACTGTGTATTGGCATGGCAATTATAGATGATGAAGTGTGTGAGCCGGAAAATCTGTGTACGTGTAACATACGCATCATCAATAATGGTGTAAGTGTACTAACATAGGTATATGCAATGCAATAATAATATCATGAAGGCAGCATTAGGTAAATCGCATAAGGTAAATCATCTGCTAAAAGTTATAAGGTATACGTAACTATCATATATCTGAGTCGGTGAATCTATCAATCGACATCTTGCCTAAACAATATCGCGTACGGTATAATCCATCGTACGACAACCTCTAGTCAAGGGTAAGGATCAATCATCAAGTCAACTCATCACGCACGGAAAATCATCGTATGGCGGCATTAAGCTATCAGGGATCCTATCATCCTATAAGACGAGGAGGGTACGGACCTAACGTCTCGTATGGCTATCACTCACGATTCACATCATATATAAGTATCTCTATATACCTATGTCCAAGGTCACATCCGCAATAATCTCATATCAGGGGACCGACAGGGTATAATTCACCTCAATCGACTCGCATCCATATACCATCATACCATCAACTCATCATATCATCATATCCGTTTCATATTCTTTCTCGCATTTATATCTCACATCAAGTCGAGTTTACATAAACATTTTATCTCTACAAAGTATAAGTATCTAATCTAACATACACACCCGAACCATACAAGCAGATTTTTAAAAGAAGCGAATCGTAGTTTTGAAAATAGGGGTTACGGTGTTTTTAAGGAAAAGATATCGTTTGAAAATCCGTAACGTCCCACAAAGTATATATTTAAAAGGTACATACGATTCTTCGGTTTAGAAAAGGGTATGGTTCGGATGACACATCTACATCGGCTATCTAGTCCTATAGTACCCTAAACGGAAATGTCGTCATATGTCATCCTCAAATTCCGTCATCCTATAACAGTCGTTACATATCACTTCTAACGATCCTCTAGTTTCTAATATGGTTTCATTAACTATCAGTTAATTCTAACCCTAGTTTCCAAATCTAGGTTTTCTTAACCATATTCTATAAATCAGTTTCCATCAAGACTTTGCGGGGGTGCTATACGCTATCCACCCGACTTCCCCCGTGGATATAGATCCACTCACCTTGGTTCTTGTTTGCCGAAGTTGATGACGCCACGCTCCGTCATCTCGGAATCCACGTTGTGGTACCTACAATAATACACAATCGCAATGCGTGTAAAAATCAAGGCGGAAAACCTAAACGGCACACGTTTCGCTCATAGGTTAAAACCTATAGCCCATGCATGCAAACCTGTAAGTCTACGGTAGCGCCCCGGCCGTCTTTCAGACGCCAAACGCGGAACAAAAACTTTTTATAACTGGCACTATCGCATACTACAACCCGGATCTGCCATTAACGCTAAACTAATAAACTACAAAGTGGGTAGAAAGGCTATACCGAACGATCCGAGTCCTTCGGTCTTTAACCATCATCCCATGCTTCGTTGCGGCTGCTCCGATCTCCTGGCTCCTCGTCGAGGTGGCACCACATCTACGGATCTTTAAACGGGCTCCCGCCTCTATACCGAGGCAACTCGGTCATCAAGTCTGCCAAAAGAGATGACCAAGATGAAGTAGAGAACGTGTAGAACACTTTGTTTCGCTTCATCCAAAGCTATGGATGAACGGTTAATGAAGTTGCCTTTTGAATGGAATGAAATGATAAATGAGCATATCAAATTTCCATGAACCAAAAACTATCATCTTTTTTTTCAAACCCCCTTGAGAGAGTGGAAAATCAAAATCAAGTGGGCATCCATGAAGGGGCCGGCCACTATATAGGAGGAGGGAGGTGAGTGTAGGAGCAAGGGGGGTAACCATAATGGAAAAGATCTTACACAAATATCCTAAGCATGAGCAAAAGGCATTAATGAAAAGGTGACTCACTAATACACCTCATCAACCATTAATGCAAACCAATGAGTCATTAATCCTAGTCACCAAATCTAGAAGCATCCTCTCATGACTCACCCTCAATAAAAGATAAATTCGCATTAAACCGAATGTTTAAGACAGGTGATAGAAAACTGGCAACTTCAAAAAGCGATCCCGAAACGAATTTCAGGATAACCCCGTAACTGTATAAACATACCCGCATTTGTATTACGACCGAATACAAATGCAACTGAGACAAAGATATTATATCTACACAATATAATACATGGATCCGGCTTAAACCAAAGCCCACCGGTATTATCTACCCGAAATATGACACGTGCGTAAACGCACGTGCATTTTCCGAACCCTGCCATAAAACCATACGGCCTCTACAACGTTTTGCCCGAACTTCGGAAACTATCTGTGGGGGACTCTAATGTCTCATCAGTACCCTGGCAGTGGGTTTAACCACAACCATGTCAGCGGCACTAGCAGTGCGTAACGGCTACCCATGTACCGACCTCAAGGGAAGCCGATGAGCGAACTCATCCTGGAACCCTACTGAGCCAAACAGTGACAATATACATACAGTCCGGTCCGTTCGTCTATGAGTATTGCATATCGGGCCTAGGGAGCTGGTAACGTCAGACCCCCAATAGCGGTATAAGTCATGTCGGAGTGTATCCCAGAACACCCTGAGATACTACTGGAGTACCTACTAGTAAATCTCCTGCCTCGGCCGAGGGCTTTGTGTAATGGCTCTCCTAGACACAGCGCGATCTCACCCCCAATACCGGGAGAGACGAATCCCCTGCCGATCCGCTCACTTGCCTCCATGTGGCTCGGGACTGTACCCAAAAAATACCTGTTTGCACGACTCTTTTGAGCGGTGGTAGGGTAGAAATCAAAGCACAGTGGGAACTCACACGAGACAAATGACAACCTCAGGTCGATGAACTAACCTGTACACATGTCACCAGGGAACTGTTATCTGACGATAGGTATAAATACCAACTAGCACGTTCCCGGCGAGTCCTGTCCGGTGTACTCATAACCCAATGAGCACCTGTATACATCTTAGGTGATCCAACTGACACCAGTGGCTTGTGAGACCGGCCACCGCCCCTCGTCGGGGTCTCGACTGTATATACTAGTCTACCCTGGAGTATCGATGCCCTGTCTCGAAACTCCCACGACTAGGGACCACTTTTAAGGATGTGCTTATAGACTACCAAACTCTCACGTATATAATCGCCATCATACTGTTGTTAGTCAAGCAAGATCCTAAGGGCTCTATCAACGTGTAACAGTGATCAGTCACCTGAACCTGTACAAGACTCATAAAGGCAAACCAGATAGCATACTATCATCTCGAGTAAGACTGTCCTACCGGTATAGGTCCTCCTCAATCATTGCAATCACGTACCTGCGATCCAATAATTGACTTTGAGGGCACTATATCCAACAATCTCCCGCTTGCACTTAAGGCTAATTATTGCGATCTCACATACTCACAGCCCGTGTGTTACCGAGCACCCAAGTCCTCTACTAATCAGTTTCACAAAGCCCGTTTGTAAAACTCTTGTGTTCGAGAAATAGCCTCAATGAGTGGATCCGCCCCGATGTTTCTTTCTATGTCTCTCTTAATCTCAAGGTCGCGGAGAAAGCCATCTCCTGAATTGAGCAATACCTGTCTTAGAATATGTCCGGATATCTGATGGGACCTAGTTCATAAATGAACTCCAAATCCAAACTTCTTAGACTGTATCGACAACTGAACCTAATCAGTGTCCAGCACCATGCCTCCCACAGTATCCTCTTGGACCACCTGTCCATAATACTGCCCCCTTCATCAGAGGGAAAACTATAACTCTGACAATCACTCTGTCATCCATGTCACCTTTGAAGCCTGGAATGATAACCGTCTCCGAAGGAGGCTGCCGTCATCAAATCCATAGAACACTCACTTATGTTCTAAAACTGCTTCTTTATGTTTCTTCAGGATTGGATTAATATAAACTTATCGCATCTAGTGCAGAAAACAATATCTGGTGTGGTACTTGGTATCTCACGATTGACTCAATTGCCTAGGCAAGTGATATGCCAATCATGCACATCCCTCTCCCCTTTAGTCAGTAAGACACCTTTAGAGAGGGTGACTCCATCACCTGCAGGTACACCACCATGCTAGGAGTCATCTATTCTAACAACTATTAGAATACTGTCAAAGTACCCACATTGGGAAACTACCCAAATCTAGATCTAAAACCATAGATCTAGAAACCAGAATGTCTGATATTATATCCATATCCTGTCTGGAGAAACAACTGTGTGACGACCACAGTACAACCGATCGTAGTATAGGAATTTTACTTCCTACTCTGTGTATGTTATCCAAATACCAGGACATCACACCCTACTACCTTCTTAACAGATCCATCCTCTATTCTGATGAAGTCAAACCCATGACTGTCACATCAAAATTAGATGATCTATCTCCGCTATATCTGCTCAAGTCTATAAATAGACATAAGCTACTTGCCCACTATGCTTCCGTTGCTCCCACTGACCACAACAACCCTCTGGCAGAATAATATATACGTGCACTTCTAAAACGAGTTTAGAACGACGCTATACTTAACCTCTTGCCGGGTCTCATAGCCTGGAACAACAGTAGTGTCAAGTCTGGGTAAACAAGAACCTCCCTGTCACCGTCCTTGAGGCTACCGGAGTACCTCTCGGGTGCTTGAGGTTGCCAACCATATCTGCGGAGTGGCTATTGGAATGTCAAACCTGATTGAATCTTTAGGTCCTATTAAATTTTCCGTAATCGTTTGCGGTTCTGGAATCACTTGCAGTTCTACCATACTCCTACTACTGTTTTATGAAAAATCCATTTTACTAAAACTGTGGCGAGTCAAGAACAATATAACCATTGATCTTCCAGATGGTAGAAAGTCAACCCTCGTCATAGCCTGGGCCAACCCACAAACTGCCATTACAGAAACGTGCCCTGAGTTATCCAGAGTCTGGTTTTAAGCATAAGCCGGACAACTCCCCGTACCTTAACATCGTTAAGATATGAACCATTCTATATCCAATATAGAAACTTTGGCACTTATTTAATTAGAACCAGATTCTAATCATGCAGCTGTCTCCAGTGCATATCAACTTAATGGAGAGAGGCCGATCAACATTACTCAACTTAGGATTACATCCAATTATGAGTAACCTGAAAGAGAAACAAGTTTCTCAAAACCATTACTATCAACTGAATACCAATCACAAGTTTCTACATCTTCGATCTCTTTGAAGAATCCCGATACTTGCGACATCTGGTTCTTTACTTTATTCTTATATCCACAACTTCTCAAAATTTAAACCTTGTATTTCTATGAAATGCTTATCTAAAAACTAGAGAAGTCATAAGTAAACAGAACATAGTACGAGGACCAACCCTTTTGTCCTGATGGACACTGGACAACATACAATACTCTGTATAAGTCCGTTGAGTTAAATAACTCAAAACCTGTGCATCGTAGGTTGAAAACTGTACTTATGGTAAACAACTACTCCGCTGTTCAATGCTCCTTACCCAATCGTCAACTGATATAGGTAAATGTCATCGACATAATATCAAAAAGTTATATCTCACTTTATAAAAATAAACGTACAGATATATCATTTTGAAATTGGTGCACAACAACGGATACTCAAAACCAAATACATGCCGTCCAGCAAAAACCCAGGCGACTTCCTCAAATATCACCAATTACAACGAATTCCGATATAATGAGGATGATCACCTAATTCCCAATAACTTCCTCCCACTCATCATCTGTAAGACCATACAGATGTGAGAATCATATCTGGTAAATACATACTATGGAGTAAGCATCTAATCGGGAAATCAGTTTTCCTTTAACAATGCACAGTGAAACTGAAACATGAAAATGTTTCGTAGGGGTATCCTGGTATTCCTAGTAATGCCTCTTCCATAATCTAATTCATAACTGTAACCGTATATTTCTTTGCCATCTCTCCAAATCCCTTTATTTGTCTTTAGTCGTTACCTTCTGTACACCATCGTTATGCTAAATGGTTTTCTTCCCTCCCTACCGTTCGGCACCAGCCTATGGTTTGGAAGAAGACTATCCAGTAAGCATAATAGGTGTACCCTTCTAAACTAAGGAGTACTCGCAACTTGAGAGAAGGTGATGATAAAAGACAACTGAATAATACCTTATTCTATTTCTCCCGAACTGGGGAAAAAAGCAAAGGTGAAGTAGGAGTGGCGATGAAGTACGCGGTTTGGTCGTGAATGATAGCAGTCGCAATTTACTTTGCTCTCTTTCTAATCCCTTTATTTTGTCTTTACATATTACCTTCTGCACACCCTACTTAGGCTAATTGGTTTTCTTCATTCCCTACCTTTCGGCACCTGCCTATGGTTTGGAAGAAGACTATCCAATAAGCGTAATAGGTGTACTATCTTAAACTAAGGATCCCTCACAACCTGAGAGAAGGTGATAATAAAAGACAGCTGAATAAACCAATTCTATTTCTCCTGAACCTGGATCCATCCTCGAAGAAGTCCCCTCGAGTTCGTATATAACCATACGATGGATCTATCCAATGGAAGTGGATGTTCGTAGTGATACAAGGTGTTCTGAGAAATTTAAAGGGTAAAAGAAGGAGCGACAATGGCTTATGCAACTTAGACAATCCAAAAACCAGTATTTTAAGAAGGTTCGGTCAACTTGGTCACTGAGTCATAGTCAAGGGTCGGTCAAAGGTCGCTGCCAAAGAGAGAGAGAAAAGAAACACTCTGCGTGCACTCAAACCTAGATCAGAATGGTTATCACTTTATCTAATCAGGAAACCTCGCACTGTACTGTCAAATTCTCCTCTAAACCTGAAAGAAGAATCAATCGGGATCACCCGAAGAGTAAACCAACTCATCAGTGGGAACCGGGATCCAACTCTCATCGCGTGATAACATGACGGAATCCACTCACGTTATCACACTCCAGAAGGTATGCGCATGCCTGGCAAGTTTCAGTTTCTTTAGAAACTCCCGATATGATTTTTGCCCCATGCTCTTATGATCTTGGCTAAGGGCCAAACCAATCATAAGTCACATATCAAGTTCTTCCCATCATTATCTTGTTAATTTGAACCCACCCGTACATACTCTTGACTAAGGGCCAACAAAGTAATACGACTGTCCCAAACCAACGCATTTATCTATGCAACATGTGAACACCCCAGCAGCTACCAATCACTATGTCTTGACTAAGGGCCAAACCAACATAGCTTGAATACTACTGACCATTCATATGAAATGACGGAGGGCTATGACTGGTTTTTGGCGAAAAACCTTTAACGTACCGAACTTGATCTCGTTGAAGTGATAGCTTTTTATAAAAATATAGTGGCGAAAACCTTTGCTAAAGAGGTCACTCCCAGTGAAGGGATCTCGACTCTTTCCTTGTGGAATGAGGTGCAGGATATTCCAACTGAATACCGTGATGCAAAGCAACATGTAATCGACTATAGTGAAGTTATTACCCCGACGCAAACTTCTGCCCAAGGGGTCACTTCCGGTGAAGGGATATCGGCCCTTGCCTCGTCGAATGAGGTGCAGGATATTCCAACCGAATACCACTGTGCAAAACAAAAGAAAACGTCTTTGTAATAACACTTTTTAAAACTGTTCCAACAACATCCAAACAGATTTGTTTTCCTTTGCATTGATCAGAATCAACGCAGTCCCATCAATTAAACACACCAGAAAGGAATGAAAATAAAATGTACGTATATGCCATCCGCATTCGTCACTGGGTCCCGTCATCACCCGTTAGGTTACTTAACTAACGACAGAGCGGGGAATAGACTAGCGTGGGTGCAAAACATATACAACATCTACTAGTATATATACCAATATACAATAATCGCTTCAGGCGTGATATTACGCAACATTACAGAAAAGTAATAAGCATCACAGAACAATACAAGTTATCTGGGATCTCCGGGTTTCACAGAGCCCTGCTGAAACCCGACGTTCCCCTGGTCGTGTAGATAGCCTGTGCAATGAAACCTAGACCCCTACGGGTGCGGCAAGTTACCCGCCAAAACCTGAAGCGAGGCAGCCCCCTACAGCAAAGTGAATGGACCACCCTGCATTTCACGGAATCCGGTAACTTGAGCACCCCTCTTTGGGTCAACCTGTACCCCCTACGAGTGCGGCGAATAGTCTGCCAATTCTAGAGTGAGGCCCCTCTGCCTCTTAAAGCCATGAGATGCGGACCCGTTGCCTTCCAGAACCTGGCTATCCGTGCACTCCATCACGGGGTAAACCTAGTACAGAAATGAAAAATATGTACAACGGGTACATCGACCTCAGCCCGGTCGTGCCCCAAAAGAATATTATACAAACAGGCAGTGACGGCAGTCTACATGTTGGACGCTCGCCCCGCAATATAAAATATACAAATAAATCCAAACTGCACTACCATTGCACACTGCTATGCACCACGACAAATCCGCAACATCACAGCACAACACAGAACATCAACGCGAATGTCACGTTCGCAAACCAGTCTAAAAGAGCTATAGCAATTAGATGCAATTTACCGCTCGAATGACATTCACGGTCGGAGATATAATGTAAGTACTGTAAACTAACAAGTTTAAAATTCCGATCGACAAAACTTCCCGAAGTGGGCCCCACGTACATCTGCAGTACACAAACAAAATCTGGGCCCAAAAGAAATATTCCAGAAACCACAATTTCCCATGCAGAACATACTGTAGAAATAGGGTTCACTGTAGCCACAAACTGGCCGCGGAACCGCGGCCAAACCCTGGTTTTCGCGGCGGTTCCGTGGCAGCACTGTAGATTCAGTTGACCAAATTTCACCAGAATTCTTTAAAAAGCCTGCTCGATTTTCTGAGATGCTCAAAATGATTTTTAGACCTGTTTAAAAATTCGACAGAAACTTTACACTGAAAATCGCGGTTTCGGAAATTTCGTTTGATCATTGTTTTAAACGCGTTAGAACAAGTTAGTAAAGCTTAATGGCGTGGTTCAGATACCATGTAAGTCTACGGTAGCGCCCCGGCCGTCTTTTAGACGCCAAACGCGGAACAAAAACTTTTTATAACTGGCGCTATCGCATACTATAACCCGGATCTGCCATTAAAGCTAAACTAACAAACTACAAAATGGGTAGAAAGGCTATACCGAACGATCCGAGTCCTTCGGTCTTTAACCATCATCCCACGCTCCGTTGCGGCTGCTCCGATCTCCTGGCTCCTCGTCGAGGTGGCACCACATCTACGGATCTTTAAACGGGCTCCCGCTTCTATACCGAGGCAACTCGGTCATCAAGTCTGCCAAAAGAGATGACCAAGATGAAGTAGAGAACGTGTAGAACACTTTTTCTCGCTTCATCCAAAGCCATGGATGAATGGTTAATGAAGTTGCCTTTTGAATGGAATGAAATGAGAAATGAGCATATCAAATTTCCATGAACCAAAAACTATCATCTTTTTTTTCAAACCCCCTTGAGAGAGTGGAAAATCAAAATCAAGTGGGCATCCATGAAGGGGCCGGCCACTATATAGGAGGAGGGAGGTGAGTGTAGGAGCAAGGGGGTAACCATAATGGAAAAGATCTTACACAAATATCCTAAGCATGAGCAAAAGGCATTAATGAAAAGGTGACTCACTAATACACCTCATCAACCATTAATGCAAACCAATGAGTCATTAATCCTAGTCACCAAATCTAGAAGCATCCTCTCATGACTCACCTTTATGACTCACCCTCAAGAAAAGATAAATCCGCATTAAACCGAATGTTTAAGACGGGTGATAGAAAACTGGCAACTTCGAAAAGCGATCCCGAAAAGAATTTCAGGATAACCCCGTAACTGTATAAACATACCCGCATTTGTATTACGACCGAATACAAATGCAACTGAGACAAAGATATTATATCTACACAATATAATACATGGATCCGGCTTAAACCAAAGCCCCCCAGTATTATCTGCCCGAAATATGACACGTGCGTAAACGCACGTGCATTTTCCGAACCCTGCCATAAAACCATATGGCCTTTACAACGTTTCGCCTGAACTTGGGAAACTATCTGTGGGGGACTCTAATGACTCGTCAATACCCTGGCAGTGGGTTTAAGCACAAGCACGTCAGCGGCACTAGCAGTGCGTAACGGTTGCCCATGTACTGACCTCAAGGGAAGCCGATGAGCGAACTCATTCTGGAACCCTACTGAGCCTAACAGTGACAATATACATACAGTCCGGTCCATTCGTCTATGAGTATCGCATATCGGGCCTAGGGGGCTGGTAACGTCAGACCCCCAATAGCGGTATAAGTCGTGTCGGAGTGTAGCCCAAAAAACCCTGAGATACTACTGGAGTACCTACCAGTAAATCTCCTGCCTCGGCCGAGGGCTTTATGTAATGGCTCTCCTAGACACAGCGCGATCTCACCCCTAATACCGGGAGAGACGAATCCCCTGCCGATCCGCTCACTTGTCTCCATGTGGCTCGGGACTCTATCCAAAAAATACCTGTTTGCACGACTCCTTTGAGCCGTGGTAGGATAGAAATCAAAGCACAGTGGGAACTCACACGAGACAAATGACAACCTCAGGTCGATGAACTAACCTGTACACATGTCACCAGGGAACTGCTATCTGACGATAGGTATAAATACCAACTAGCAGATTCCCGGCGAGTCCTGTCCGGTGTATTCATAACCCAATGAGCACCTGTATACATCTTAGGTGATCCAACTGACACCGGTGGTTTGTAAGACCGGCCACCGTCCCTCATCGGGGTCTCGACTGTATACACTAGTCTACTCCGGAGTATCGATGCCCTGTCTCGAAACTCCCACGACTAGGGACCACTTTTAAGGATGTGTTTATAGACTACCCAACTCTCACGTATATGATCGCCATCATACTGTTGGTAGTCAAGCAAGATCCTAAGGGCTCTATCAACGTGTAACAGTGATCAGTCACCTGAACCTGTACACGACTCATAAAGGCAAACCAGATAGCATACTATCATCTCGAGTAAGACCGTCCTACCGGTATAGGTCCCCCTCAATCATTCCAATCACGTACCTACGATCCAATAATTGACTTTGAGGGCACTATATCCAACAAAACCAACAAATTACCCCTAGCCGTTGATGTAAAAACATTCAACAAGCAAAAACAAAACCAAATATCAAGAATTAGCATTTTAAAATACGGAAAACATAACTAAAGTCACGCTAAACTGCTCCCAGATTTTGATTCAGGTCAAATAAAGCTAAGCAAACATGTTTAGGGTTATGTACATAGTGTATATGACCTACTGTAACCACCTGGCCCCCTAACTCCCACACCAGCCGGCCGCATAGGACAAAATTCCGGCCTCCTCGGCCCCCTATGCTCTGAATGGCTTCGTTCTGTCATGGTGGTCTCCTGGTAGTGTATCTAGGCCCCTGGTATTGTTTGCTACTCTCATAATTTCCTTGGGATGCTCCAGATTTCCCTGCACACCCAAAATACTCACAAAACCGACATGAATCAATTCTAAAGT
The DNA here is from genome assembly GCA_030015575.1 of Agapanthus africanus. Lineage (NCBI taxonomy): Eukaryota > Viridiplantae > Streptophyta > Magnoliopsida > Asparagales > Amaryllidaceae > Agapanthus > Agapanthus africanus. The sequence continues at coordinate 260,028,157 of CM057350.1, forward strand.
TTGTGCATCGGGTTCACTTCTATGGTTCAGGTCAGGGTAACGTGTCACCATGGTCACACAAAAACTCACAACAGTTCCTAGATTTCACCTAAATCGATTACAGAAAAATCTAGTAGAACCAAACACCCCCAAACAGCTTCAGGCAACTACCCTAAGAAATCCAAGCCCTAACTCTCCTACATACCCGGGGTCGCCGGATTTTTCCCCACAGTCGCCGGCCATGACCGATGGAAAAGGGTTAGGGTCCTAGGTGAACACTCAGGATCTCGAGTACATTATTATCACACTGTTTGTTTTCACTAACAAGTCTCGGGGTCACAGCAGGTTGTCGATGTCACCAAACGATACTAAAATATGACATCGTACAGAATTAAACTAAAAGGAAGAAGTTATACCTCATATAGTCCCCTCTAGGCAGCACTAACTTCCCAATGTTGTCAAAATCCCACTTTGCTCGGTTCAAAGTGCAGAGGAAGAGATGGAGATTAATTTTTGTGAAGGGAGTGTAGGGTTTTGGGGATTATTTGGAGATGGATCTAGGGTTATTTGAGGAGGGATGTGAGGTTGGAGAATGAAGAAGAAGGAGAAAAAAATGATGGGCATGGATATGGCAGCAGCCCCCCCTCTCTCTCACTAATATTCTCACACACACGCTCTCTCTCTCCAATAGTATACCTACCCCAATCATTTTGTCCCCTTTTGTCTTTTTTTTGTTTTCTCACCACCAATAAACCATAACACATAACCCAAATGAAATGAAACAACATATAATCAAATGAAACATGTCATGGTGCACTAACCATGAAAACTGTAGAAACACGGATTTGGCTTAATCGCGATTAGCAGTGCACTAATCGGGTTTTTATCGAAACCGCGTATAATAAATTTTAAAAATGACAAATTTTTTAATTATATTATTAAATGAATAAATCATTTTAATTTTCAATTATTTCTTAATTATTGGTATATATTTATACCCTTTTTCGAAAACCCCAATTTCGCAAATCGGGCAGTTTTCGGGAAATATATTATTTTAATATTAAATTCCAAAAATAATATTTATATTTTCTGAAATGTTAAATCCCTTCTACAGCTGGTCCAGAGGTGCTGTGGTATGTACCGGATATTTTTAGACTGGGCTCTGGTGTTGAGCTTTCGGGAAATTTTGGGACCTTGATGACTCGATTGAAAAGTTTGACGTCGTCCAGATATCATATGATAAGAGATCAGCAAGCTGACCAGTTTTGGATAGAGGACCTCCCCAGATGCTTTATGAGTTGATCGAGAATGGACGAGTATTGAGTATTCCTCCGATGGTTGGGACGAGTCCCCGAGGACGTGTTAGTGATGAAGATACCGAGTTCGTGACTTCGAGTCCGTGTGAGAGACTCCGGATTTACTGAAGCCGAAGACCATTGCAGTATGCAGATAGCACGATGTGACGTCGAGGTGGACGATGATACAGACGAGTGGGGCCAGAGGTTCATGCGAGATGCCGATGAGCTGGTGCTACTCCCCATCGAGATTAGAGATCTGATATGCATACAGAGGCGTTGGGATACGGCCAATTCCCTGTTAGTTATATGTATGCCCTAGAGGCCATTACTGTACATTGGATGTATATTGTAGTGGATGCTGGGACATATATAGGTAGGACTTTCTTGCTCGACATGATAGTACGCTGTCTAGTTGCACTTTATCTTAACATGTATACTTTCTGTCTCTCTGATTACATGTTGATAAAGCCCTTAGGATGTATACTTGACTTCCAGGACTGTGATGCAGATCATACTAGTGGGGCCTGGATAGTCCATGAGTACATCCTTGAAATGTTCCTAGTCGAGGGAATATCGAGACGGGGCATCGATATTCCATAGTAGACTAGCGTATATCTTCTCGACCCATGCGATGGGCGATGGATGATCCCATATCCATTGGTGTTTGACATCGGAGATGGTATGCGGGTGCTCGGTAGAGACTGGGTATACTGAACGGACTCGCCGAGAACTCCCAGATGGTATTATACCTCACGTCAGATGGCAGTTCTCTGGTGACACTGGTACAGCTTAGTCTGTTGACCCGAGATCGTCATAGAGCCTTGTGTGTCTCCCACTGTGCTTTGATTTCCACCCTACCACGGCTCTACTGAGTCGTGCAAACAGGTGGTTTTTGGGTACAGTCCTGATTCACATGGAGGCGATGAGCGATAGGAGGGGATTCGTCTCTCCCGGTATTGGGGGTTGATGTTGTGCTATGCTCGACTGGCCATAACAGGAAATCCCTGGCCAGGGTTGCTGTGATATACTGGTAAGAGTTATCAGTAGTTTCACGAATGTTATGGACCTCAAGTCGGCATGACTTATCGAGCTATTGGGGTCTGACGTTTACCACCCCTAGGCGAGATATGCGACATATCAGACGAACAGACCGGACTGTACGGTAAGTGTTACTGGTTGGATTCGCAGGAGTGTGAGCGGGCTTGCTCGTCGATCTTCTGATCGCTCAATACCCGGGTGGCCGTTACGTTTGGCAGACCGCTTGCGGCTTGCGGATGTTTGATATGATCATCATCTGCTACCGGCGTATTGACGAGTCTTTAGAGTCCTACACAGAGGTTTCCTGGCTCAAGCGAAACGAAATAGGAGCGCATATGAGATATGTGCGGGACCGAGAATGATGCGTGTATGTGATACCGTATTTCATTCTCGCGATGAATGTATCGATTGGTTATATGCGATATAACCTAGTTATCGAATCAAGGATTGATTCGATAAGCCGATACATTGGATACTAGCCGGTTATATTCGACATGACCGGATCATTGAATCAAGTGTTGATTTAATGATTTAATGTATAATTGTATATTTGATATATTGCTTTGCATTAACTAGTATTGGTTCACTTCAAATGGATTCACTCACTTAGTTTGTGCACATTGCATATGTGATATATTTTGTGCACATGATTGTATCATGTTTGATGATACATGCAAGCTAGGGTTAGTGTAAAGAATTTGACCATGGTTAAGATTAAGATTAGGGTTTTCTTTTTCTTATTTATTAATTTATTTATTTTGGAAAAAGAAAATGATAAAGAAAATGAAATGATGGCTTATTTTGTTTGTAGTTGAAGTTTCTTGAAACTTTGACTAAGTAACCATTTTGTCTTCTTTCTTAACCCTAACTCTTCAAATTAACCTTAGTCAATTCTCTACACCTAACTAAGGTTAATGATATGATAAGTATCATATTTTCTTTTCTTTTTAATAAGGTTATCATATCATCTTCTTCTTCTTCATCTTCTTTCTCCATGAAAAAAAGCTTGCTACATCAATGGTGATTGATGAAAAAGTGTGAAATCCAAATCTAAAGTCAACCCAACTCCTATTTCTTCATCCTCTACCTCTTGCCAAGTAGTATAGGGTGTTTCCTTCACAAGTTTTCCCGACTTGGTGAAGTTGGAGCTTGTTCTTGCGATGCCTCGACGTAGATCATCTTCGGCATCGAACCGACGATCAAGCCCGCTCATTCTTCGACGAAGCCGATGCTAGAGCCCGGGAGTTCACTTGGACAGCGGAGGCACTTCGTTGCGGAGCTATGGAGGTGGACAAACGGATCTACAAAGGTTGTATTTCCGTTATCTTATAGTTTAGTTATAAACTAGCTTGCTTGCTTTGCCTATACTTCTAGCCAACGATCCGTTCTAGGTTTCCTCGGCACCGTTATTTTTATAAATTGGCATGTTTGATCACTTGTGAGACTTCACTAGAGTGCCTAGGAACCCTACATTCCCAAGGAACGTTGTGCTAAAACGCAGATGTCCAGAAAATGAGAAAAGATTATGTAATAGTACCAGCCTCCGTACAGTTCGGCATAGGCGAGATCGGAAGAGACCTTGAGCAGGATTCCTTCCGGGACACTGCTGCAATGAGATTTGCACCCAGGATCAGATGTGTCACGTGTTAGTGTATATGCCCTAGGGGCCATTATTGTATCATACTAGTTTGTATATTACTTAATGGAAGCTTGGGATATTCACATGTATATAGCAGTCTTGCTAAACATGGTAGTATGCTACTTGGTTTTTCTATCTTAATATGTGAGTATACGTATTGATAGAGCTCTTGAGATCTTGCTTGACTACCAGTGTTGTGATGGCAGTCATACTAGTGGGGGCTGGGTAGTCTACAAGCACATCCTTTTTCAGGTCCCCAGTCGTAGGATTATCGAGACAGGGCATCGATACTCCGGAGTAGACTAGTGTGTACGCTTCTCATCCCAGTTGGGGAGATGGTCTGTCCCACAGCCGTCAGTACGTCGTACTGGAGATAGTATACAGGTGCTCGTTTGGTTACGGGTATACCGGACAGGACTCGCATGGAACTGTTGGTTGGTTTTATACCAGTCGTCAGTTAACAGTTCCCAGGTGACATGAGTACAGCATAGTCCGCAGACTTGACACTGCTACTTCGCCTTGAGTGTGTCCCACTGTTCTTAGATTGCTACCCTACCACGGCTCAAAGGAGTCATGCAAATAGGTAGCAGTTGGGTGCAGTCCCGAGCACTTGGAGGCAGTGGCGGTTAGACAGGATTCGTCTCTCCCGGTAATGGGAGTTGATATTGCGCTGTGTCAGAGAGCCATTACGCAAAGTCCCTGGCCAGGGCAAGCGAGATTTACTTGTAGGTTCTAGTAGTTTCTCAGGGTGTAATGGGCTTCACTCCGACATGACTTATACCGCTATTAGAGGACTGACGCTTTCCGCCCCCTAGGCCCGTTATACGACAGTCTTAGACGAACAGACCAGACTGTACGGAGATTGTCACATCAGGCTCAGTAGGAGTTCGGATGGGTTTCCTCATCGGCCTTCTTATCGACATCTACCTGGGGACCGTTATGTACAGCTAGTGCCACTTGCGGTCTGTGGTTAAACCCACTGCCAGTGTAGTAGTCGAGTCTTTAGAGTCCCACACAGAGAGTTTTCCTGCTCCAGGCGAAACGATATAGAGGTCGTATGGTTTTATGACAAGGGTTCGGACGCATACGTGTGTTTACGCACGTACGACTTTCGGACAGTTTTTACTAGCCGGCTTTAGTTTAAGCCAGATTCTAGTATCAGGTTATTGGGTTTATACAGTCTAAAGTTTTTCCGTGTTTTCATGGATAGGAGGGGCGTTCTCGTAATTTCACGAGAAGCTTCTAGAAGGATGGTGACTTGGGGGTGTAGGTGGCATAAGCATTAAATGAGATTAGCGACTCATTTGTGTGATTCATCCTTGTCATTAATGCATCATAAATGGTTAATGACTCATGTAGATGAATCACTCATATGTATTTATGAAGCATGGTTGTTAAATCATTTATTTATTTATTTGATAAATAATAATGCTTCATATATATAATGAGAGATCATTATCTCCTCTCATTCTCATGCTCACCTTCTCTCTCCTCAAGCTCTCTCTCTTCAAACCCTAATCCTCCCCTCTCATGTGTTGTGATCAAGGATTAGATAGACTAATCAATCCATAATCCAACTCTATATCACCTAGGTTACTTAGATTAGCACTTTAAGAAACCTAGTTAGCTCAAGTTAGAAGTGAAGCTTGGAGTATAGCTCTCGGGTGGATCATCTACTACATAGAGAAGACCGGAGAGGAGGTGGAGAACGAAAAGACGAAGGACACGGTTCATTAGGTATAATCACTTCACATAGTAGTTAACAACTTCTATGTTTCTTGTTAGTTATAGTTTAGCAAAGATTCTTCGGTTAGTCGATGTTACGCAAAGAACAAGATCGTTTTTCATATTTTTGCCTCCCCGCAAGTCGTGGGGTGTTGTACATCAACTTACAGTGGTATCAGAGCCTCGCTAAACAATAATTAACTCATTAGCTAAGTCGTATGAATTTAGAACGCAAAACGAACCGAAAAAGACATCGATATCACCATGTTTCTGTCGAATTTAAAACAGGCTCTAAAAATTTTTCAGGGAGCTGCAGTATAACATACAGAGAAATATAAGAACACTGGAGAAAAATGGGTTCCTGAATCGGCCATACAGCCGTGGAACCGCGGCCGATCCCACCGATCCGCCGCGGATCCGCGGACGAGTTGGAGCTGATTCAACCCAGTTTGCTCCAGTAACTCTTCTGTGATATTTTTGTATTTTCTGGAATGTTTATTTTCTGCTCAAGTCTCAGGTGCAAAGAGAAGTTTTGGGAGTAGAATCTGATATGTTTGCTCGATCGAAATTATACGATGTTTGCTATTTTGATTATATCTGTGATTGTATAATGTGTTCGTAAACCTCCCCTAACTACTAGTATGTCGGTTGGCAGGGGGTTGCATATTTCTGTAATGGATTTTAACTGTTTGTGATTATGAACTGTATTGGATTGTTGTGATGATTAGCCGGGGTTTTGTGATGGGTTATTGTTTTAATTCATTCAATGTAAATATAATTTGTTGTAATATTATTTTGCGGGGCACATCCATATTGCGGTTGTAGCCACCGTTGTATTATTTCATTTTACTGTTTTTGCTCCTAGGATAGACCCAAGGTGGGGTGCACAAACTACCGGCTATTTTGAAGTGTTTAGTGGCCTACTCACGTTGTTGAGGGAGACCGCTTCACTTCGGGTACTTGGCGGGTAGTTTGCCGTACCCGTAGGGGCTAGGGTGGGGTAATGGCTATTCAACACAACTGTGTAATCCGTCTTTCGTTTCAGGCTCAAAAGAAACGCGGATTGCTTGCATATCCAATAATGTTCATCTGAGATCTAGAATGCCTATTATTGCGTCTGACGAATGTACAATATCTATATATGATAGCTATTTAGACGTTACTTATGTTTTACACCCGCGCTAGCCCAGCCCCCGCTCTGCCGTTAGTTAAGTAACCTAACGGGTGATGACGGGATCCAGAGACGAATGCGGATGGCATAAGAGGACGTTGTATTTTCGTTGTTTTCTGCAATGATAGGTTAATGACGGGACACATTATTATTAATGCAAAGAAAATAAACCAAAGTTTAATCATTGGAACAATTTAAAAGAAACCACTCGGTTATTTTTAAAACAGAAGATATTTTTTAATTGCGGAGCTTTAACCACTCCTTTTAAAAGCTATCAGGTTCCTTCGGTTATATCAAGTTCACTACGTTCACGGTTTCGCCAAAACCATTCATAGCCCTCCGTCATTTCATTTGAGTATTCAGTAGTATTCAAGCTATGTATTTTCGCCAAAGTCAAGGCATAGTGTTTGGTAGCTACTGGGTATTCATTTGTTGCATAGATAGATGAGTTGGTTTGGGACAGTCGTATTATCATTTGACCAAAGTCAGGGGTATGTACGGATGGGTTCAAATTGACAAGATAATGATGGGAAGAACTTGACATGTGACTTATGACATTTTGACCAAAGCCAAGGTCATAAGAGCATGGGGCAAAAATTTATATCGGGAATTTCTAAAGAAACTGAAATTTGCAAAGAGATGCATACCATTTGGAGTTTGATGAATGTTGGTAGGATTCCTTCAGCATTATCAGACGATGATATATGGATCCCGATCCTACTGTGAGTATATGCTATTCATCAAGAGATTCGTCACTTAACGATCAATGCTATAAACCAAGTAGGTGTCGAGAAAGGTGTCAGCGGGATTACGCCCCCAGAGAAAAGAGGTTATTTAATTAAGGAACTTCGCGAAAGCGTTGGAAAACCTCCCTCGAAGTACCGACACCAGCCTGGCTGAACGGTTAAGCAAGTATTGTACAGTGAGAATAGTCCTGGCTAATTCTTCTTTTATGGTTTGAGGAAGGATTCGAGAAAGAGTGGGAGCCATCCAGTTTAGATAAATTAAAAACCACTCTAAACTTGCAAGAGCATCATGCTAAAGTGTTTCTTCTCTCTCTCCTACTTGCAGCGACCCTGAAAATGACTGGACTTAAGTTACTTTTAGAGAAAAATATACTGACAGGGCCAAACTATAAAGATTGGCTGCGGAATGTCAAAATGGCTTTGACCTATGACAAATTGGGGTACGTCCTCACCGCTAAGGCACCTGCAGTCCCAGGTCCCAAATCCAGTATTGCGGATAAGGAAATCGGCAAAACCTGGGAGTATGATTGCGCGAAGGCCAAGTGCATCGTGCTTGCCTCGATGAACAATGAACATCAGAGGAGGCACGAGGATTTAGAACTAGATGCCATATTTCTCCATACAAAGGAACTTTATGGAGAGCAATCTCGTATAGCAAGATACGAGACCTCAAAGAACTTGTTTCGAGCGAGGTTGGCCGTCGGATCATCGGTAGAAGAACATGTCCTAAAGATGATTGGCTATATAGAAGAGCTCGCAGACCTTGGGACGACTTTGGATAATGAGCTCTATACAGACCTTATTCTCCAGTCCCTTCCTTCCACCTACGCCAAGTTTATTCTGAATTTCAACATTCAAAGAAAAGAAGTTGAACTTCCAGAACTCCTTAACATGTTGAGGAGTGCAGAGGGCACCTTGCAGAAGGCAAGGGAAACACCCGCTATGTTTGTTAGCGGTGCTTCTTCTTCCGGGTCCAAGGCTAGGGCCAAAAGAAGGAAGAAGAAGGCCGCCACCAGACCTAGAGGAGGTGTTAGTAAGGTGGGAGCGAAGAGAAAGAAAAAGATTGCAGTGCCAGTAGTGGCCTAGGATGAGTGCTTCCATTGTCATAGGAAAGGGCACTGGAAGAAAGATTGCAAGGCGTGGAACGCCAAGAACCAGGGACCGAAGCAAGCTGTGGCTTTGACTTCAGGTGTATTTGTAATTGAGAATTGTCTGTCAATCAACTCTACTTCCTAGGTATTGGATACCGGATCAGGATCTCATATATGCAATTCATTGCAGGCACTGAGAAACCGTAGAGTGCTGAAGGATGGTGATATGACCCTAAAGGTTGCTAACGGAGCTAGCGTGGGAGCTGTGTCCGTCGGGGATTATCACCTGGGATTGACGAGTGGACATATTTTGGTTTTACATAACTGTTTTTGTGTACCTAGTTTAACGTGTAATATCATATCAGTTTCCTTGTTATCAAATAAAGGTTATGATTTCATGTTTGTAAGCGATGTTGTTAACATCCACCTTAATCATAGTTTGATTGGGTCCGGTACATTGGATAACAGTATATATGTCTTAAACCAACTCCAGATTTTCAATGTCCAGAACACACTAAAAAGAAAGTCTCCAGATTTAAATAAAGCTTTCTTATGGCATTGTAGACTAGGTCACATCAATGAGACAAGATTAACTAAGTTACATAAAGAAGGATATTTGGATTCGTTCGAATATCAAACTTATGCCACTTGTGAATCATGTCTCAAAAGAAAGATGACAAAGACTCCATTCACTGGACATGGAGTAAGAGCGAGCGAGCTCTTAGGACTCATACACAGCGATGTATGTGGTCCAATATCTACACATGCAAGAGGTGGTTTTTCCTATTTCATTACTTTTACGGATGATTACTCAAGGTACGGATTCATTTATCTGATGAAACATAAATCCGAGGCTTTTGAGAAATTCCAGGAGTATAAGAATGAAGTAGAAAACCAAACCGGCAAAAGTATCAAGACACTGAGATCTGATCGAGGTGGTGAATACTTAAGTGCCGAGTTCTTAGGTTACTTAAAAGAGAAAGGAATTCTCTCTCAGCTTACTCCTCCATACACTCCACAGCATAACGGTGTATCGGAGAGACGGAATCGAACCCTGTTGGATATGGTACGTTCCATGATGAGTAATGCTGAGTTACCGCGATCTTTCTGGGGTTATGCACTAGAATCAGCGGCATATCTTCTGAACAGAGCTCCTACCAAGACTGTGCCTACCACACCATATCAGATGTGGATTGGGAAGAAACCCCATCTTTAGCATCTGAAGATATGGGGGTGTCCAGCTTTTGTTAAAAAGCAGCATGTGGACAAACTCGAGGCACGATCAGTACAGTGTAAGTTTGTGGGATATCCAAAGAACTCCAAGGGATATTATTTCTATTACGCAGAGGAACAAAAGGTTTTTGTTTCTCGTAATGCCCATTTTCTAGAACAACAGTTTTTAGAAAAGGAAATAAGTGGGAGCGAAATAGAACTGGAAGAAATTCCAGAACCACAAACTACTACTGAAAGTTTGGTAGAACCAGTAGTTCAAGAAGAACAGGACATTCCCGCACCCCTCCGCATGAGTAGTAGGCCGTCTCATCCGCCTGAGAGATACTACGGTTTTCTCATAGATGGTGATAGAGAAGATTGCATCATCGATGATGATGAACCTACTAGCTTCTAGCAAGCCATCCAGAGCGGTGACTCGGTACGATGGCTAGATGCAATGCGGACCAAAATGGAGTCCATGTACACCAACAAAGTATGGACTTTGGACTTTGCTTCAGATGGGGTAAAACCCATAGGATGCAAATGGATCTTCAAGAAAAAGATTGGTGTAGATGGACAGGTGGAAACTTATAAGGCTAGACTTGTTGCAAAGGGTTTTCTTCAAAGACCTGGTTTGGACTATGACGAAACTTTTTCTCCAGTGGCTATGCTCAAATCCATTCGGGTCCTTCTTGCTATTGCTTCCTTCCATGATTATGAAATCTGGCAGATGGACGTAAAGACGGCTTTTCTGAATGGTAATTTAGAAGAGTGCGTCTATATGGATCAGCCAGAAGGTTTCAATCAGAATGGGAGCAGCGGGAAAGTATGCAAGTTGCTTAAGTCCATTTATGGACTAAAGCAGGCATCGCGGAGTTGGAACATCTGTTTTGATGAAACGGTCAAAGAATATGACTTTATCAAAAATCCAGATGAACCATGTATATATAGTAAAGTTGTAGCACAAACTGTCATATTCCTCGTCTTGTTTGTGGATGACATTCTATTGATAGGAAATGACATTCCTATGCTACAATCTGTCAAAGGATTCTTGTCACACAGGTTCTCCATGAAAGACCTGGGTGATACCTCTTACATTCTGGGGATCCGGATCTATCGTGATAGATCCAAGAGGATGTTGGGACTTTCGCAGTCCAGGTATATCAACACTATACTGAAAAGATTCAGTATGGAAAATTCTAAGCGCGGTAATCTACCGGCTTGTCACGGAATCACCCTATCTAAAAAGATGTCTCCCAAGACTGATTTGGAAAGGGATCACATGTCTATTATACCCTACGCTTCTGCGGTAGGCTCTATAATATATGCGATGTTGTGCACCAGACCAGATGTAGTTTACGCACTCAGCGTGGTAAGCCGGTATCAGTCAGACCCAGGGGAGAATCACTGGATAACAGTAAAGAACATTCTCAAGTACCTGAGAAGGACTAAGGAGATGTTCTTGGTTTACGGCAGAAAAGTCCTCAAGTTAGAGGCCTTTGCTGATTCCGGCTTCCAGAGTGATAAGGACGATTCCAAGTCCATGTCGGGTTATGTCTTTACCCTCAATGGAGGGGCGGTGTGCTGGAAGAGTTCCAAGAAGGACACCGTTGCTGACTCGACGATGGAAGCGGAGTATATTGCTGCTTGCGATGCCGCAAAAGAAGCAGTCTGGATGAAGAAGTTCCTAACAGAACTTCAGGTGGTTCCTACCATTGTTGATCCAATACCTCTGTATTGCGACAACAATGGAGCTATAGCTTTAGCGAAGGAACCAAGGTCCCATCAGAAGTCCAGACACATCTTAAGGCGGTATTACCTGATCAGGGAGATCATTGATCGTCGGGAGATCGAGGTTCGGAGAGTTCCTACTGAAGAGAACATTGCTGATCCATTCACAAAGGCCCTACCTCAGATTCAGTTCGAGAGGCTACTCGAGATCATCGGTCTTCGATATGCCAGTACATGGCCCTAGTGCAAGTGGGAGATTGTTAGTGTATATGCCCTAGGGGCCATTATTGTATCATACTAGTTTGTATATTACTTAATGGAAGCTTAGGATATTCACATGTATATAACAGTCTTGCTAAACATGGTAGTATGCTACTTGGTTTTTCTATCTTAATATGTGAGTATATGTATTGATAGAGCTCTTAGGATCTTGCTTGACTACCAGCGTTGTGATGGCAGTCACACTAGTGGGGGCTGGGTAGTCTACAAGCACATCCTTTTTGAGGTCCCTAGTCGTAGGATTATCGAGACAGGGCATCGATACTCCGGAGTAGACTAGTGTGTACGCTTCTCATCCCAGTTGGGGAGATAATCTGTCCCACAGCCGTCAGTACGTCGTACTGGAGATAGTATATAGGTGCTCGTTGGGTTACGGGTACACCGGACAGGACTTGCAGGGAACTGTTGGTTGGTTTTATACCAGTCGTCAGTTAACAGTTCCCAGGTGACATGAGTACAGCATAGTCCGCAGACTTGACACTGCTACTTCGCCTCGAGTGTGTCCCACTGTTCTTAGATTGCTACCCTACCACGGCGCAAAGGAGTCGTGCAAACAGGTAGCAGTTGGGTGCAGTCCCGAGCACTTGGAGGCAGTGGCGGTTAGACAGGATTCGTCTCTCCCGGTATTGGGAGTTGATACCGCGCTGTGTCAGAGAGCCATTACACAAAGTCCCTGACCAGGGCAAGCGAGATTTACTGGTAGGTTCCAGTAGTTTCTCACGGTGTAATGGACTTCACTCCGACACGACTTATACCGCTATTAGAGGACTGACGCTTGCTGCCCCCTAGGCCTGATATGCGATAGTCTTAGACGAACAGACCGGACTGTACGAAGATTGTCACATCAGGCTCAGTAGGAGTTCGGATGGGTTTCCTCATCGGCCTTCTTATCGACATCTACCTGGGGACCGTTACGTACAGCTAGTGCCGCTTGCGGTCTGTGGTTAAACCCACTGCCAGCGTAGTAGTCGAGTCTTTAGAGTCCCACACAGAGAGTTTCCCTGCTCCAGGCGAAACGATATAGAGGTCGTATGGTTTTATGACAAGGGTTCGGACGCATACGTGTGTTTACGCACGTACGAATTTCGGACAGTTTTTACTAGCCGGCTTTGGTTTAAGCCAGATTCTAGTATCGGGTTATTGGGTTTATACAGTCTAAAGTTTTTCCGTGTTTTCACGAATAGGAGGGGCGTTCTCGTAATTTCACGAGAAGCTTCTAGAAGGATGGTGACTTGGGGGTGTAGGTGGCATAAGCATTAAATGAGATTAGTGACTCATTTGTGTGATTCATCCTTGTCATTAATGCATCATAAATGGTTAATGACTCATGTAGATGAATCACTCATATGTATTTTTGAAGCATGGTTGTTAAATCATTTATTTATTTATTTGATAAATAATAATGCTTCATATATATAATGAGAGATCATTATCTCCTCTCATTCTCATGCTCACCTTCTCTCTCCTCAAGCTCTCTCTCTTCAAACCCTAATCCTCCCCTCTCATGTGTTGAGATCAAGGATTAGATAGACTAATCAATCCATAATCCAACTCTATATCACCTAGGTTACTTAGATTAGCACTTTAAGAAACCTAGTTACCTCAAGTTAGAAGTGAAGCTTGGAGTATAGCTCTCGGGTGGATCATCTACTACATAGAGAAGGCCGGAGAGGAGGTGGAGAACGAAAAGACGAAGGACACGGTTCATTAGGTATAATCACTTCACATAGTAGTTAACAACTTCTATGTTTCTTGTTAGTTATAGTTTAGCAAAGATTCTTCGGTTAGTCGATGTTTACGCAAAGAACAAGATCGTTTTTCATATTTCCGCCTCCCCGCAAGTCGTGGGGTGTTGTACATCGACTTACATCACGTGTATTCGGAGAGCCAGAGGCCAACGCCAGTGACGTGCTGCCTTACGAGTGGTCGTGATGATTGACTGGGAGATGACCAGAGAAGTGCCAGAACGGAATCGTCCCCGTTAGCACACCTGACAGGGCCGATGAGCCGATGGATTGCGAGATTGGTAATCCAAGGAGAAGATGAGTACCCAGAGACAGAGAACGCCAGACCGTGAGCAGGAGGCGAGCGGATATTCTTGTTCTGCCGGTTTTAGGCGCACCGATTCATTTTTCGACATTGTAGGAGGTGTACCTCAATGTCCTTTGTTGCGATTTGCGTTTGTAATCTGAGTATCACGCTTATATCGCTTGGATTTGAGTTTTGATGACGAGTTTCCTGATATTGATTTCGTGCACCATGGCTGCACCTACTGGGTTTATACATGTTTGCGCATAGTTATCGCACCTGATATATATTTTATACACCGTTGTGTTGATTTGCGATTTGTGTATATCCATTGCATTTGATGTAGATTTAGTACCTTCGTAGCAGGTGTTTATGTTTTCATGGATTTCATACGGATGATGTGATTTTTGCACTCGGTATAGTTCACATATGCTTGCAGTGCATTGATACGTATTTTGTGCACCACAGTTGCACCTGACTTCGTTTTGATGTCATTTGAGATATTTATTGTGATTTCATGCCTAGGGCATGCATATGATTTGATTTATGCTTTCGGCATAGTTTTCATGCACTTTTATTATTTTGGTTTGCTTTTGTGCACGCTGATGCACACGGTTGTGAGATTATATACCACGGTATACCTGATTTGGATTTGGATTGAAAGGTGTTGTATACCGTCGGTTTCGATTTTGATACTCGATATTTGTTTTGTGCACCTGATTAGATTCTTGCGCATATTTGACGCGCTTGGAGTGGAATTTTGCGCATGTTCGGTGCTTGATATTGGATTTTGTGATTTCGTGCATGTTGGATGCACCTGATTTGGATTTTCGCACGTGTTGGGTACATGATATGAGATGCGATTTTGGTGCACACCAGATGCTTTTGTGCACACCGTTGCACTTAGTTTTGCTTTTGTGCTATTATGGCACTTGTATTTGGATTTGATTTCCGTGCGCACCAGACGCATGTGATTGTTGGATACGCCTTTTGAGGCTGATTTTGCTTTTGAGCATCTTGTTTTCATGATAGGCACTATATTATGAAGTAGCCAAACATGACTGATCTGAGGACAGTACCTGAGTACTTTGCATGCATTAAAAGTTTACCAAGTGGTTTTTGAAAAAGAGCTATAGTCTTGCTATTTCCTATGTGTCCGTGAGCGACACGAACGTTTATAAAGGAAAACCTTTTGGGTTATTTTGAAAACGACGGAACGTGTATTTAGGAAAACATATATGGACATATATTATTATTTCAAAATGAGCGTCCGTCACTTATGCTGTGAGTTACGCATTCACGCGGCGATTTAGAAAAGATTTTTGCATGAGTTTTATTCAGTTCTTGAAAGTTTTCTAAGGATGCATACTATACATGTATTATAGTATTTGACTAGTGTATATTGGGTTTCAGCAGTAGATTTCGAGATCTGTATCTTTATTGTAACTCCGAGGATATGCTTGAAAATCCGATGATTTGCATGACGCTTGACGGAGTTCGATTTTGAGTTTTGTACTCGTTTTCATACGCACTTGACGCGCTGTGTTGTTTCTGCATCTTCCATGATTTCGGAACCCCGTTGATTTGAGCTGATTATTGAAATATTTTAGATTTTGGGGGTTTAATTTTAAATTCGGGGACCGAATTTCTTTAAGGGGGGAAGATTGTAACGTTTCAGAAAATATAAAATATTATTTTTTGGAATTTAATATTAAAATAATATTTTTCCCGAAAACTGCCCGATTTGCGAAATTGGGGTTTTCGAAAAAGGGTATAAATATATATACCAATAATTGTGAAATAAATGAAAATTAAAATGATTTATTCATTTAATAATATAATTAAAGGATTTGGCATTTTTAAAATTTATTATACGCAGTTTCGATAAAAACCCGATTAGTGCACTGCTAATCGCGATTAAGCCAAATCCGTGTTTCTACAGTTTTTCATGGCTAGGGCACCATGTCATGTTCCATTTGGTTACATGTTGTATTTGTGTTGTTTTATGGGTATTATGTGATTGGGCTTTGAAATTTGAAAGAGAAAAATAAAGAAACGGCAAAAGGGTAATTTAGTGAAAAGGGTATGATTGGAGAGAGAGAGTGTGTGTGAATAAGTGAGAAAGAGAAGGGGGGGCTACGGCCATTTTATTTCCCCATCATTTTTATTCTCCCTCTTCATCTTCCTCAACCCCACTTCTCTCCACCTTCAAGCCCTAGATCCATCTCCAAATAATCCCCAAAACTTATTACTCCCTTCAAAAAAATTTATCCCCATCTCTTCCTCTACACTTTGGACCAAGCAAAGTGGGAACTTGACAACTTTGGGACTTCTAATGTATTGCTTGGGTGTAACCATGAGGTATAACTTCTTCTTTGTAGTTTAGTTTGGTGTGATATCGTGTTTTATTTTCGTTTTGAGATATCGATAACCTGCTGTGACCCCGAGTGTTCACTGTAAAAACAAACAGTGTAGTAATGTTGTAATTTTTACCCTGAGTATACACTTGTGACACCGACCCTACCTGATCGGGTTTGACCGATGACAATGGGGGTATTTCCGGCGACCTCGGGTGTGTAGGGGAGTTAGGGTTTGGATTTCTTAGGGTAGTGGCCTGAAGCTGTTTAGAGGTGTTTGGTCCTATTAGATTTTTCTGTTGTGAAAATAGGTGAAATCTGGGAACAGTTAGGAGTGTTTACATGACCATGGTGACACGATTCCTGACCTGAGCCTTAGAGGTGAACCCGATGCACGAACTCAGGAATTGTTCCGTTTCAGTTTTGTAACTTTTAGTGTGCCTACAGGGTACCTGGAGCAGCCCAGGGAAATTTTGAGAGTAGCAAACAATACCAGAGACCAAATTAAGTCACTAGGAGACTACTCTGACCTAATGAATCCAAACATAGACCCCTGTGTCAGTGACCTCGGATTTTAGGTGGGAGTGGCCGACCACTTGGTGAGGGTAGGGGTTTAGGTTGGTCCAATAGGTCATATATACTATATACATCACCCTAGACTTGTTTGCTTAGATTTATTTGACCTGACTCAAAATCTGGGAGCAGTTTAGTGTGACTTTAGCTATGTTTTCCGTATTTTGAAATGCTAATTCTTGATATTTGGTTTTGTATTTGGTTGTTGAATGTTTGTACATCAACGACTAGGGGTAATTTGTTGGTTTTGCATACGTGGGCTATAGGTTTTAACATATGAGCGAAACGTGTGCCGTTTTGGTTTTCCGCCTTGATTTTAACACGTATTGCGATTGTGTATTATTGTAGGTACCTCCACGTGGATTCCGAGGCGACGGAGCGTGGCGTCATCGACTTCGGCAAGTGAAGATCAAGGTGAGTGGATCTATATCCACGGGGGAAGTCGCGTGGATGGCGTATAGCACCCCCGCAAAGTTTTGGTGGAAACCGATTTGTAGCATATGGTTAAGAAAACCTAAATTAAGAAACTAGGGTTAGAGCTAAAAGATTGATTAGATAAACCATAATAGAAACTAAGGATAGTTAGAAGCGTTATGATACGACTTGTATGTGATGACGGGATTTTGAGGATGACGTTTGACGATAGTACCGTTTAGGTGTTATAGGACTAGATAGCCGACGTAGATACGTCATCCGAACCATACTTATTTCTAAACTAAAGAATCGTATGCATCTTTAAACAGATACCTTGAGGGACATTGCGGATTTTCAAATTATATCTTTTCTTTAAAAACACCGTAGCCCCTACTTTCAAAACTACGATTCGCATCTTTTCAAAAACTGTTTGTATGGTTCGGGTGTGTATGTTAGATTAGATACTTATGCTTATAGTAAAGATAGATTGGATATATGAAATTGACTTGATGTGGGAGATAAATGCGATGAAAAGATAAGACGATGTAGTATGATGATTGATGGTATGATGGTATACGGATGCGAGTCGATTGAGATGAATTATACCCTGACGGTCCCATGATATGAGATTATTGCGGGTGCGACCTGGGACATAGGTATATAGAGATATTTATATATGTTTTGAATCGTGAGTGATAGCCGTATGAGACGTTAGGTCCGTACCCTCCTCGTCTTATAAGATGATAGGATCCCTGATAGCTTAATGCAGCCGTACGATGATTTTCCGTACATGATGAGTTTGACTTGAGGTTTGATCCATACCCTTGACTAGAGGATGCCGTATGATGGATTATACTGTACGTGGTGCTGTGAGGCTAGATGCCGATTGATAGATTCACCAACTCAGACATGTGATAGTTACGTATACCTTATTGCTTTTAGCTGATGATTTACCTTATGCTCCATTCATGATATTATTATTGCATTCCATATACCTGTGTTAGTACACTTACACCATTATCGATGATGCGTATGTTACACGTACACAGATTTGCCGGCTCACATACTTCATCATCGATAATTGCCATGTCACTACACATTAGGATTGCTGCATCATAATATGACTCTTTGCATAATTTACTTGCTATAGTTACCTGTGAACTTTTAAACGATGTTGCATTTGACTTTGGAGATATTGGGAACCGCAAGACATATTTTCAAAACTGGAATTATTTAAAGGAGAGGTTTTCCCTTAATATGATATATCACTGGTCCATGTTGCATGATATACGGATATACTTACATTTCCATCATATGTCGCATACATCATGCTTTATGTTTACGCATTAAGATATGTTGTTTTCATGAGATTTCTAGATTTGAGAACCGTGGTGATTTCAAAGGAAAGTATGCATTGTTTTAAAAACCCGGTTTCTCTTGATATAATATTTCAGTGCGTCCACCATGTGTTTTCTCGGTTCTGAGAGAGGCATGTGAAACACGATTTGAGGAGCGGTAGGCACCGTCTGCGGGTACATGGTGGACCCGGTGAGGTACCCTGGGGCAAGAAGACTCGTATATGTTAGACGTTGAGCCTGGCAGGGGAGCACTACCTACCGGTGATAGTATTTGGACTCGGCGGTTATCCGGAGGATACCGACCGGAGTAGCGAGATGGATATGAGGGCCGACCAAGGTGTGCGGCGCCTGAGGGCCGATCTGAGGATACGGCGCCTAAGATGTATGAGGATTTACGTGTCGATGCTGGACACGGTTTTCATGATGTTTCGAGTGTCGATGCTGGACACTCAGGTTCTATGATTTTGATATGTCGCGAGGGACACCCGTTGATTTATATCCTCATACTTTCATGCATTTGCTTTTATGATATTTACAGACCTTGATTATATTGTTGGATGATATCCACATGATGATTGACATTGGTATTAGTGTTGGCACATATACGACCCGGTCACCCTAGATATCATAGTATTACTTTTATGATATAGTTGACCTAGGAGTCGTTGTTTATTCGATTTCTATCTGTTGATATTTTTCTACTCACTTGTTGGCAACTCACCCCCGTTGTGCCACAGTTCTTGCAGATTGGCCGCTTGGATCAGTAGCGGCTTCGCTGGCACACAGTTGCATTCGGGTGTTTTGCATTGGTAGGTGGGACATTTGTATCGTACCCACTCTTGTATATATATTTTATATTGTATCTAGTTAACTCCATCAATCAAAATTAGTAAATTGTATAAGTAATGAGACTTAGTGAGACTTGTAGTTGCGAGATTTGAGTGATGTGTTTTATATTAGCTTTTGGGGTTATCTCTTGCTTATTTCTTTTTCTTTTATGGTGATCTTCGCCGTTGGGCGTCGTATACTGATATTTACTATTTTGCGTGGTTGTGATCCGCCGGTTGGCGAAGAGCTAGCTCCCGCTTGGGGATGCCTTTATTATCTTCATGTATTTGTGGTTTTGGGTCGAAAATTACAAAGGAGGTGCTGCCCAAATTTTTAAAAAGACGAAACACGTTTTCAAACTAACAAATTTCACTTGCATTTTCATGACCCTCTTCTATGCATTAAGAAAACTTGATTTCATTATACCTTTATTTCAAAACTTCACCTCCTTTATTTTCTTAAAAAGGTTTAGATTTCTGGGTTTCAGCTTACTTGAATTACGTTAAGCCTTTAGACGTTGCGTGATTTAAGTGCTGGTCACGAGATAATATTTCAGGTCGTGACATTTATAGGCAATAGAACTAGCTCGCTTGAGGACCTCAAAAGGACCTACAATCCTGGGACTAAGCTTCCCAAAACTCAACACGTCATTTCATCGGAAAAATCCGTAGGAATACATGATCTCTCACTGCAAACTCAAGTCTGCGACCACCACGGTCGGCATAAGACTTCTGTCTGCACTGGGCTGCTCTCATCCTGACCTGAACCAGCTGGATCATCTCCGAAGTCTCTAGACTAGCTGGGGTCCAAAAATCCTACTCTCGCAGAGTCAAAAAAACAGACTGGCGTTCGATATGACCTACCAAACAAAAACCTAAAGGTTGCCAATTGGAATGTCTCCTGATAACTGCTGTCGAAGGAGAATCCTAACAATGGAAAGTGACGATCCCAACTGTCGACAACAAAGTTCGAACACAACAAGCATATCCTCCAGAGTCTGTATAGTCCGTTCTGGCTAACCACCAGCCAACGGATGGAAAGCGGAGCTAAAGCTCAACCAGTACCCAAGGCTTCCTGAAGCTTCTGCCCAAGACGGCAAGCGAACAGGGTGTCGCAATTGGATACAACGCATGAAGGAACTCCGTGCAAACACACAAACTTAACAAAGAACAAACTGAGCAAACTGAGCATAACCAGACAACAAACCCAAATGGAGTCATGCCCTGTCTAGACCGGGGTAGACACCACAACGAAATTCATGGAGATCTGCTCCCATTCCCACTCTGGAATAATTAAAGGTTGCAACTCTCCAGCCGGTCTCAGATGCTCAACCTTAGCTCACAACAAGACAAACACCTTGAAACAAAATCCGAAACTTCACTCTTCATCCCTGTCCACCCGTAACTATTTCACAAGTCACGCTACAAATTGGTGGAACTTGAATGAACACGGAAAGCTGACGGATGTGCCTGCTCTAGGATTTCGCGTCTCTGCCCATCAGCAACAGGTACACACAAACGCGTCCCTAAACGTAGCACATCTGGTCATAAATCAAGGACTCCAAATCTTTACCCGGCCGAGTATGCTCAAGAATCTCTGACGAACGAGTATCGGCAGGCTGTGCCTCGCGAAAGCGATTAAGGAAAAGTGGTCGGGCCTGGACATGAGCAAGCCGTCCCCTCAGTAGAGGCGAACAAAAGCTGTACTCAATGATCGCACAAGAACTGTAAATCTGCAGAAGACTGTCTCAACAATCAAAACCCACTGCAGGAAGATGTACATTAAGCTCTGGTGGTCCGTGAAAATCTGACACGACTCTCCGAACAAGTAGTGTTCTCAGATCTTCAACACACGACCACCGTGGCCATCTCCAGATCAGGAGTGGGATATCCTGCTCGTACTTCCTCCAACTGCAGGGAAGTAAAAGCGATAACTCTATAGTGTCACATCAGTACACAATCGAGCCCCACCCGCGAAATATCATAGTTAAACAACAAAGTCGCCCGAACCAGAAAGCAATGAAAGAACTGGTGCAGTTGTCAACCAAGTCTTCAACTGCTGAAAACTCCGCACGCATGCCTCAGCCCAAAGAAAAAGAACCTCCTTTCCGGTCAATGCAGTTAACGGTGCAGCGATACACTAGCAATCCTGCACGAAACGGCGGTAAAAACCTGCTAAGCCCAAAAATCTGCGGACCTCCGTCCCGTACACAAGTCTGGGCCAAAGCTGTACGGCCTCGATCTTCCTCGGAGCCATACGAAAACTGTCTCCCTTAACTACAAGACCTAGGAGTCAACACAATCAAGCCTGAAGGAACACTTCGAGAAGTTAGCAAACAGCTGGTGCTCTCCCAGTATCTGCAGAACAAATCCTCAAGTGCTGCTCCTGTTCCTCATGATACAATGGAATAGACCAGAATGTCATCAATAACACAATAATCAACTGGTCGAGGAACGGCATGAAAAAATCTGGTTCATCACATCCATGAATGATGCTAGGGCATTGGTGAGTCTAATGACACCACCAAAACACATAAAGCCCGTAGCACGCACAAAAGCAGACTTCGGAATGACATCACTCCGAATCCGGAACAATGATGACCTGATCCCAAACAACTTAGAAAATGTCTCACACTCTGGAGCTGATCGAAGAAATCGTCAATGCGAGGTAAAGGATACCTATCCGCACCGTAAGCCGGTTCAATTGACGATCCATCAATACACAACCTCAACTGTCGTCCTTCTCCCGACGAACAGAATAGGAGCTCCCCAAAGTGAAACACTCTGACGCAACAAGCCCCCCAACAAACAACTCTGCAGCTGATTCTTAAGCTCCCTAAGCTTCGCCGGCTCACCTCGAACAACGTCGGAATCGCACGATAGGAACCCGGTCCAACAATCCCACTGTGGCTCCGGTATCATGAATGAACGCCAAGAATTCCTCGACATCCTCTCCTCAAAAGCCGACTAGCGAAAAAGGCTAAATTCAAGCTGTGAGAGGCGGCACCACTGTCCTCCTGCAGAACGAGAACTGACTCGCCGGGAAAACAAAACCCGACTGTTTTCTCGCGGCCGTCCACAGACGCCTAGCACGTAGCTAACCAGTCCGTGCCCAGGAGAACTTCAAATCCAACATCTCTAGAAGGATCATAACGACGGACGAATCTCTATCTCCTATCCGATTCGCACACAACTGAAATACGTGTCGCGCAACAAAAGAATCGCTGACAGAAGTTAACACAACAACGGCTAATCTAGCTAACACGACTCTCGTCCCAACCACGGCACAAAGTGTGTAAAACAAACAAGTACATCAAAAGAACATACGAATTTAGAATACCTGAAAACTCTGCATTGGACCCCCGCGCGTCCTAATGAGTAGAAGCAAACTTTCGTGTCTGCCCTCTACCCGCAACTGGCTGAAATCCTCCTCTGCTAACCTGTCCCCTCTGAGCGAACCCTTCGCAACCACGACCTCTTCGAGGACGAGTCTGACGCGGTGCTAAGGAACAATTCCTGATGAGGTGATGAAGGCTCCCGCACCAGAAACATCCACGCGATGACTGCTGACCCTCCTAGGGATGATAACTGAACGACTGCCCTTATCCCAAGCCTTTGCTACTCCCGTGACGGTCACGAAATCTGTCTCGGCGACTACGCCTCTGTCTTTGGGCTAGTACACCGGTATGAGTCCTCCACTGTTCCGGAACTCCCAAAGTCTCTGGAAGACGTGCCTCGTCAACTGGGGATGCATCCACTGGTGCTATGTAGGTGACGGAATGCTGTGTACTGACCGTAAGGAACAACTGGGTAACAAGGGTGACAACCTTCTGTCACTGCGCTCGAATGGCCTCAACAAATGAACTCATCGTCTGGCGCATGTCCTGCATATCTGCCACAAGCCTAGCGAGATGATCTGTCGAAGGCGGATCCATCTGCTCCTTTGCAACGAGCGTGCCATCCTGGTCAGTTCTTTTCCCACCCGAGTCAACTCTGACCTCGGCCCTCGCTGCATCACTCTGAGTCCCCAGAGTTATCGGCAGCAAAGGCTATAAATGGAAATAAGATTCGATAAGAACACGGAAATCGAATCATAAGAATATGAATCATCAAGGAAGGAATTTCAAGCAATTTGTACTTAGGTCACTTTAGGCGGAGTACCGCGTCGTGAGTATGCCGCGGACAAACACACACTATGTTACTCTGCTTAATCTACCTACTCCATTATACCAAGGTCATCCTACACTCTGAAAGGTAAAACCTAGCGCTCTGATACCAACTTTGTCACGACCCGAAATTGGCACGTGACGGCCCTTAAACTACGCAACGTCTACAGGCGTAACACAATTTAAGTAAGCCGAAAACCCAGCAATCTAAACCATCAAAAGTAGTAAGAATGTGATAATAACATTTTCAAAACCTTTGAAATCTCAACCCAAATTCTTTAAAGTCCAACTTTTCTTCCTTTAAAATTTTGGCAGCACCTCCTTTGTAAAAACCAACCCCAAAAATGGGTACAACATAAATATAAGTAAAGCATCCCCAACGGGAGAAAATCCACGCCCAACGGTGGAAAACAACCACCACAACAGATATACGACGCCGTAGCGAAGAAATAAAGGATGATATAAGTAAAACTGTACAAAAGACAACCAATTCACCAAAATATACAATATCGTCCTCACAACAAGTCTCTAAGTCATACACATGAAAGTAGTAGATGGAGAGTACATGGATACAACGAATGTACAATAAACAACCTTGGATAACCGCAAAATCCACCTAAGCAAAACTGCACACTATGAGCCGAAGCGGTATCCGCTGCAAAAGATGATGTGATAGATGAATAGCCTGCCTCGACTACTCTGGGGAACAACCTGCAAACACTGTGGAACAACGGGGGTGAGTTGCTAACTTGTGAATAGTAAATAACATATGCAGGTAATCGCAAATATGCACATATAGCGCGAATCTAATATATGCAACTAATAGCAATAAAAGTCATATGAATGCAACAGTCATGAAGGTACACTAGCAGGTACAACTAATATATCAAGCAATAATCATATGACAATCTGTATGCAACAATCATGTAAGGTACTCTATTAGGTACTATTAATACATGAAGCGATGATATGAAAATGTATATATGCAATAGCCATGAAAGGTATGCTAGCAGGTACAACTAACACATAAAGCAATGCATATAAAATAAAGGTATGTAAATGCAACAGTCATGAAAGGTACTCTATCAGATACTATTAATACATGAAGTAGTGCATAAACAATAAATGTGGAGTATGGAATGAAACATATCATTTCCATGGAATCCTGATATCCTGGTAGGACCAAAGTCTATCAAGACAATCCAAATCCCAATTTCCTCAAATCGGCCCCCAAATTGGCTCTCATATCATGTAAGTCTCACAAACTCTGAATGTACAATATCAAGTAAATCTCATATATCCTGAATGTACAAAATCAGCAATCTTATATATATCCTGTATCCAATATCAAATGAATCTCATATATCCCAAATCCAATATCAAGTGAATCTCATATATCCTAAGTATAATTGCATGAATAATTATGATGATGTATATAAATTGATATATATACATATATATTAACGTCCCATTCCACTAATATATATATATATATATATATATGCATATATAACAGCGTCCCATTCCACTATTATATATACTTAGGAGTAAAATATCATGAAACCAATGTGTCAAGCATCGACACAGAAATGCTGATCTATCAGGTGCTGTCACCACGACTGGCACCCTGATAGGTACGTATCATATGCTATACCGAAAGCTCGAGTGCCTAGCTCCGACCCTCGCCTCTCGACGTATCCATACGCACGTGACTCCCGTCGGTATCCCCACGATAACCGCCGAGTCATTGGTACTGTCACCGGATGGTATGGTTCCCCTGCCAGGCTCAATCGCCAAGGTCCTTCAACCGTCTTGCCCCGGGGTACCTCCGGGCCCCACCATGTACCCTCATACGGCCCACGACGCTCCTCGCATGGGGTATATATATCAGAACCGAAAAATCTCATGGTGGCTGCTGAAATATCATATCAAAAGAAACCGGGTTTTTCAAATAATGCATAATTTCATGAAACTACCACGGTCCTCAAATCCAGAAAACATCATGAAAAATCCATATCTCAATGCGAAAATCCATGAATATAATATACGCAACATAAAACTGAAACGTGAGCATATAAAGGAAAAACCGCTATTTAACCGCAACAAGTTAATATAAATATCATGCGGTTCTTAATTCCACCAAGTCTATATAACATCAAATAAAGGTAAACGTGTAGCTATGGCCAGATATATATGTAAATATAAAGGTATAGCAAGGTATATGTATCTACCTATAAGTAATGATGTAATATACCCCCCAGGTATAAGTGAAGTATGTATGCAAGGTATACATGCAGCTATGTCATTATGTGTGTATGTACCTATCGCTAATGGTACAATACCCTATAGGTATATAGGTAACTAGCATATAAGCATGTTAAGGCATATGTGTAAGCATGTAGGTATACAGGTATGCTATATGTCATATGCATAAAGAAATATGAATCAATGTCTCAATGTCCATAACCAAACAATATCATATAGGCATGTGTGTCGTGTGTAACATGGCAATTATTGACAGTATGTGTGGTATACAATCAGTGCTCGTGCATTATGAGCCGTCAATAATAGTGCAGTGTCCTAAGGGTACTAGTCCAAGCACGACAAATAACTAACCAATAAAGGTATGCGCAAACTCTATATATGAAATAGAATATGCGACAATATATAACATCTCTAGCCCAAACGTATAACGCCATGCGGGCGATTTCCCTGTAGATATTAAATCTACTCACCAACGCTCCTGGCTAAGTAAAGCCTACCACTCGCTTTCTCCTGTTCGCAGCGCTCGAAGTCCCCGCCTGCGATCCTGAACACATAAAATAATAAAGCAAGCGTATATAAGCAATCGACCAAAAATACGTACAACTACGTTTAACTGACGCACCAACTCCAAACGTACTCTCGAGTGTCCGTTTAGCGGCTAACATGCGTAGCGACACTACGAAACGAACTCCAGAGCAAAAGCTACACAAGGTCACGACTGACATCGGCACGACCCTAGCTAGGAACGCAAAGCGACACAACTACCAAGCCTAGACCCTGATCGTACCGATCGCGCATTCAAAATACAAGAATAAATATGGAATCAATATAATTAACGTCGCAACGTCAAAAGAAACCCACGCCTAAAACTTACCGAAATCTAGTAAGCAACATATAACATTTTAGCACCAAACTACAACTTTTTACCAAACTAGAATTTACAAACACCACTAATTAAAAAGATTAAACCATTTAAACCTTTACTAAGATTTTAGATTTCACTAATTAGGATTAGCAAAAGTTTAGTTTGTTAATTAGCTTAATTAGCCGATTAGGAAAATATCATTTAACAAATTAGCGACTTGATTAAGTTTTCATTTGTCTTAACTTATCACTTAACCAAACCACTAATCAAAACCCTAATTTGATTATCAAAATGATATCTTGAATTTCTAAATATGAATTTAAAAGCTTGAATTAAATATCTAATTAAGCTAATTAAAGTACTAAACTACAAAAAGAGATTAGGGTTTAAATTTATACCTTCAAAGAGACAAGATTTGAAACAAGAACAATCGAAACTTTAGCCTCCAAAATCCCTACTAGAATGAAGATCCAAGCAAGATTGAAGAAGAAGAATGATGGGTTTGATTTATATTTGAATTTGTATGAATTTATTTGGATTTTTCATGATTTTTTTGAAGCAAAATGAGAAGAAATGGGTGAAGAAAAATGAAGGACAGCAAGGAATTGGATGTGGCCGGCCAAGTGAGAAGGCTAGGGTTTGTGTGGAGTTGTGTGGAAATTTCTAGAAGGAAATTGCAATAATTGTATAATAAAACAAAAGTTTTAAGTCTTCATTATCTTTTCTTTAAAAAAAAAATCAACTAATTCCACAAAAATCAAGATATTTTGGAGAGAGGGTTCTAAACATAATTCTAGTGATTAGTTTAGCATAAAACCACATTAGTAATAATTAACCCACAAAAAAAAGTAATTACCACTAATAAAGTGCACAAAAAAGCATTAAAATAATATTTTATTAGGGAAAAATTCTATGTCAACCAAAACTTACCACTGACCCCTAAAGTTCGCGCACTAGCTTTATTCTAGCTAAACTAGGTGCCGGCAAGTCTATATTGAAGTTTGATCACAATCGGGTTAAAATGGAAAATACCGACTATTTTACCCTAAAAACGAAAAATTCGCAAAACGATTTCTAAAACGTTACACTTCACCTCCCAAAAAGCTAGAGAGCTTGAGGAAGGAGATGAAGAAAAGCAACCATGGAAAGAAGCAAGTGTAGAATGGCAACCATGGGTGAGAAATATCTCATATAACTCTTGTAGAGACTAAACCATGGCTAACAATAATGGTTAGGTTAATAAAATCTAGAGTGAGACAAAATTAGTGGACTAAGTCAAAGGTTAGCACAAAGCTTCTCCAAGCTTCTAACCTTGACTAATTTCAAACTAATTTTCTTTTACTTTTAATAAATAAAACCCCACATTATTATTTTTATGGTATGAGTCTCATACACCCATGTCACATGTAGCAACTAGCATGACAAAAATAATATATATCATATATATATTAAGTGTACACTAGTGAGAAAAAGAAATGCTTAAGTGAGCTAATATTAGTTAATGTAAATTTATATATCAAATATATAATGATACATTAAATTATTAAATCAACACTTGATTTAATAATCTGACTATATCATATATAACCGACTAATATCTTTTGTATCAACTTATCGAATCAACACTTGATTCGATAACCCGACTATATCACATATAACCGACCGATATCTTATATCGCGAGAATAGAATACGTATCACATATGCGTATTAATCTCGGTCTCGCACATATCACATATGTGCTCCTACTTCGTTTCGCCTGAGCCAGGAAACCTCTGTGTTGGACTCTAAAGACTCGTCAATACGCCGGTAGTAGGTGATGATCATATCAGTCACCCACAAGTCGTTAGCGGTACTAGCTGGACTTAACGGCTACTCGGGTATTGAGCGATCAGAAGATCAACAAGAAAGCCTGCTTATACTCCTGCGAATCCAATAAGTAACACTACCGTACAGTTCGTTCTCTTCGTCTGATACGTCGCATATCCAGCCTGGGGGTAGCAAACGTCAGACCCCAATAGCTGGATAAGTCATGCCGATGTGAGGACCATAACGATTCGAGAAACTACTGATAACACTTACCTGTAAATCTCAGCAACCCTGGCCAGGGATTTCCTGTTATGGCCAATCGAGCATAGCGCAACATCAAACCCCAATACCGGGAGAGACGAAATCCCCACCTATCGCTCATTGCCTCTATGTGACTTGGGACTGTACCTAAAAACCACCGTTTTGCACGTTCTCTTGAACGTGGTAAGATGGAAATCAAAGCACAGTGGGAATCACACGAGACTCTATGACGATCTCGGGTCTACAGACTAACCTGTATCAGTGTCACCAGAGAACTGCTATCTGACGTGAGGTATAATACCATCTAGGAGTTCTCGGCGAGTCCTATTCAGTGTCCCCAGTCTCTACTGAGCACCCGTATACAATCTTTGATGTCAAACACCAATGGATGTGGGATCATCCATCGCCCATCATATGGGTCAAGAAACGTATACGTTTGTCTACTCTGGAATATCGATGCCCCGTCTCGATACTCCCACGACTAGGAATAATTAAAGGATGTACTTACGGACTACCCTGGCTCTACTAGTATGATCTACATCATAACCCTGGTAGTCAAGTACTCATCCTAAGGGCTTTATCAACATGTAACAAAGAGGTACATGTTAAGATAAAGAGCAACCAGATAGCATACTATCATGTCGAGTAAGAAAGTCCTCCCTATATATGTCAAAGCATCCATTATAATATACATCATATGTACAATAATGGCCTCTAGAGCATACATACAACTAACAATCTCCTACTTGCACTAGGGCCAGTTGTTGTAGTATCTCATACCCAACGTCCCATAAAAGTCTCTTTAGGGAAAGGTCTGTGTGAGTGGATCCGCCGTGTTTTCCTTGGCGTCAACTCTCCTAACTTCGATCCCCTGGAGATCAATTATCTCCCTGATTAGGTGATACTTCCTCAGAATATGTCTGGATCGCTGATGGGACCGGCGTTCCTAGGCCAAAGCCACAACTCAATTGTTTTCATAATAACAGTTATTGGACGCTCAATGGTAGGAACCATGTTCATCTCATGAACAAGAAATATCCAGACAACCACTTTGCCAGGATCGTTGGTAGCGATGTATTCAGCCTTTATCGTCTAGTTTGCCACGGTATCTAGCTTGGAACCCTTCCAACATACCGTCCCTCCACTGAGGGTAAAGACAAAGCCTGCGACTGATTTTTTGTCGACCTTATCACTCTGAAAGCTCGAATTGGTAAAGGACTCCACTGGAGTCCACCGTTACCAAACACTAAAAAAATTTCTTTAGTCCTTCTCAAGTACTTAAGAATGTTCTTCACAGCTGTCCAGTGATTCTTTCAAGATCTGATTGATTCCTGATCACTACACCTAGTTAGTCAGCTACATCTGGTCTGGTGCATAATATCGCATACATGATAGTGTTAGTTATATGTATGCCCTAGAGGCCATTTTTGTACATGTGATGTATATTATAGTGGATGCTTGGAGATATATATATATATATATATATATATATAGAACTTTCTTGCTCGACATGATAGTATGTTATCTGGTTTCTCTTTGTCTTAACATGTAGACTTGTATTGTGATACTGTCTTGCTCTCACATATTGATAAAGCCCTTAGGATGTGTACTTGACTACCAGGACTATGATGGAGATCATACTAGTGGGGCCAAGGATAGTCCACAAGTACATCCTATAATTTTTCCTAGTCGAGGGTGTATCGAGATAGGGCATCGATATTCCAGAGTAGACTAGCGTATACGCTTCTTGACCCATATGATGGGCGATGGATGATCCCACATCCATTGGTATTTGACATCAAAGATGGTGTACGGGTGCTCAGTGGAGACTGGGTACACTGAACGGACTCACCGAGAACTCCTAGTTGGTATTATACCTATCATCAGATAGCATTTTTCTGGTGACACTGGTACAGGTTAGTCTGTCGACCCGAGATCGTCATAGAGTCTTGTGTGATTCCCACTGTGCTTTGATTTCCGCCTTACCACGTTCAAGAGAACGTACAAAACGGTAGCTTTTGGGTACAATCCCGAATCACATGGAGGCAATGAACGATAGGAGGGGATTCGTCTCTCCCGATATTGGGGGTTGATGTTGCGCTGTGCTCGATTGGCTATACCAGGAAGCCCTTGGCCAGGGTTGATTCGGAGATCTACTGGTAAGTGTTATCAGTAGTTTCTCGACCCGTTATGAGCCTCACATCGGCACGACTTATCGGTTACTGGGGTCTGACGTTTACCACCCTTATACTAAATATGCGACATATTAAACTGTACGGTAGTGTTACTGACATACTTTATAGGAGTTAGAGCGGGCTTGCTTGTTGATCTTCTGATCGCTCAATACCCGGGTAGCCGTTACGTACAGCTAGTACCGTTGACGGCTTATGGGTGCCTGATATGATCATCACCTACTGTCGGCGTATTGACGAGTCTTTAGAGTCCTACACAGAGGTTTACTGGCTCAGGCAAAACGAAGTAGGAGCACATATGTAATATGTACGGGACCGAGATTAATACGAGTATGTGATACCGTATTCTATTCTCGTGATTTGTACGTATCGGTCGGTTATATGTGATATGGCCGGGTTATCAAATCAAGTGTTGATTCGATAAGTTGATAAAAATAATATTAGTCGGTTATATGAGATATAGCCAGATTATTAAATCAAGTGTCGATTTAATGATTTAATATATAATTATATATTTGATATATTAATTTACATTAACTAATATTAGCTCACTTAAGCATTTTTTTCTCACGTATATGTGATATATATTAATTGTATTTCTTATTGTGTCATGCTTGATGCCACATGCTACATGGGTGTATGAGACTTACACCATGCTAATGATAATGTAGGGTTTATTTATTTAGAGTAAATCAAAGATTAGATGGAAATTAGTCATATGGGTGAGCTTGGTGGAAACTTGTAGAACCATTGACTTAGCCCACTAGTTTTGTCTTACACTAGATATTTATTAACCCAACCATTATCTAAACCCATGGTTAAGTCTCTACATGAGTTATATGAGATATTTCTCACCCATGGTTGCCATTCACTCTCTCATCCATTATTTGCTTCTTCTTATTCATCAAGAGCTTAGCTCTCTTGGTTTTTGAGAGGAGAAGAAAAAGAGTGAGAAAATTAATTCTAAAGTGAGTAAAAATCCTACTTCATTATCCTCTATTAGACTAGCCATTTAGTTTAGAGTGTTATCTTCACTAATCCCTCATTAGTGAAGAGGTAGCTTGGGTTGGTGTCTCCTCGACGTAGATCATCTTCGGCCTCGAAGACTTTGTGCAAGCTTGTTCCTTTCATCTTTTGGAGCCATTCAAGAGTCCAGAAGATCACTACTTAGAGTGAAGGGACTACTACACGGAGCTATTGAAGTGAAGGACCGGTCTACAAAGGTTGTATTTCATATTCACTTAGATGTAAAGTAGTTTACATGTTGTATTGTCTAAATCTCTAGTTAGGATTCTAGGGTTAGGATTGTTTAGCATGGCAATATTTTGAAAATAGCATGGACGATGCCTCCCGAAACCTTGCTGTCGTGCTAGGCAATCCTACAGTGGTATCAAAGCCAAGCTAAAGAATTAGACGATATTTGTTAGATTACAAAACCGAAACTACTCCGAAACTTGAAACATTGAAATCTAGTTTCTGTCGATTTTTAAATGGCCTCTAAATTTTTTTTAAGCAACTGCAGAATATTACATGAGATGTAATAAGAACACCAGACCAATACTGAAACATTTAGAAAAATGTAAAAATAAATAAAATAAATTAATTGAATAATAAATTGTTAATTTAAAAAGTTATTAAAACCAAATAAGACATTATCATAAAAAGTATGTAAAACAAATTTAATTAAAATTTTAATATGTAACAATAATAAATTTTAAGGGTTTTAATGTGAAATTTAGCTTCATTTTAATTAAAATAGTGTTATGCAATAACATAGGTAGTGAGGGGTTGTTATGTAAAAAATTTTTAGGAAATTATGCAAATTTGAATTATTAAGGATGTAAGTAGAAAGAGAGGTTAAATAAGGTTTTTTGTTCAGAAATTATTCACAAGATAAATAAATTGGGATGATAATATCTTGACACCTCATTCTTTCATGCACAACACACACACAACACCTCCTCCTTGCATGAAGATGGTACCCTCGGGTCTTTGACACCTCCTCCTACATCTCACCCTTCCCTCTTCTCATATATATATTATGTTCAGGTCATTTAACAAATTTAAAATCAGGAAAATTAAAAGAAAGAAAAAGGAAAACTAAAGCAAACAAGGAAGAACAAGAGAAAGGAGAAGAAAAGAGCTAAGTCTAGGATTTCCTCACCATCAAGCTAAGAGCTAGAAGCTATGGGTTTGGGTGTCTTGGAGGGAGCTTTTCAATCATCCTCAGTTGGTAAAAAATTCCTAACTCAGTAGAATTAATTCTGGATTTGGTTTAAGTTTGAAATCAAAGGTCTATAATATCGTATATAGACAAAACTAAGCTCTGTTGTAATCTGTTATAATTTAGATAAAAACAAACTTAACCAAACAGTGCTTTAATGTTGTATATTGGACCTAGAACAAACCATAGGAGCACGAACCCAGGGGCTCGGATTTTGGCCGGCGAGGTATAGGAAAAATCCGGCGTCACCGGATTTGTAGGGGGTATGGTGATTTGGGTTGTTGGGTAGGTCTCTGTGTAGGTGTTTGGTTATTTTGGTATTGTTTAATCAAGTTACTTTAACTGTATATAAAATCTGGAAACTAATATCGGAAAAAGAGATCAAAATTCTAAAATACGAAACGGGTAAAACGTAACGCAATCTGTTTTCTGTCGCGATGCAGCGTTGTGTTAAATTTCAGTGAGGTTGAGTGTTAGATCATTTGCAATAGTCGTACGTAGTGTAATTAGCACGTACAACTTGTGTTTTCTTGATTTTTGCCGTATCGGAATGTAGCCGTTTTCTTATACAAGTTAATTAAATGTTAGATTTGAGTGTGGGAACTTCGGAGGCCGCAAGGAAAGGAAAAGGATTGGCGATTCCTGAGTTATACGACGTATTCCGGTGAGTTGACTAAACATCTACCGGGAGATTGTGTAAAGATGGCGTGATACGCCCGTAGTTTTACTCAAATGCAAAGATTTGACTTTTGTATGTTAAATTGATAGTATGCATTCATATATATACATGCAAATCGCTATGTCAATAATGGTTAGAACACTGCACAATTATGGACGAGTTATGCCGCACATGCACTTATTTTACATGTTACACTACACCTCGTCGATATTGCCATGTCACTTTTACACCTAGCAGTTATCTTGTTAAAAATAATTCCAATCATACCTTAATCACCAATAACATTAGTAAATTGCATCAATGATATCATGTGTAGTATTCGAGTATTCTAAGCTGATATAAAAGGTACTTATATTATGGAGGATTTATGGTTTTGAGCTTTCCTATACTATTGCATAAATTCAGTGATTGTTCATGATTGATGTGACATGTCCACCATGAGATGTTTTTATGATTTGGTTTTTATTTCGAACCGAGTTGGGGGTCATACGGTTGCGGATTTATAAGTTATCCAGACTGAGTCGGGAGGTATACAGTTGGATACATGGTGGACTCGGTCGAGACAGAGGGGCAGGATAGCCGTATGATAGGTGGGGAGCCTAACGGGGATACTCGATATCGGAGATAGTTGTGAAACACGGTGGATATTTATATGATATCGACCAGTGTTATTGATTACAGGATCGTTCGAGAAACGATGCCTGAGAGAATAGAAGATTTCTGTCGATGATGGACACGGAAGATGAACTTTATTTGGAAATAAATGATAAGATTTCAGTTTTGGTTATGTGATTAGTAGTACGAATTCATGTTTTCCACATGTTATCATGCATCATAATTATCCTTACTACAGTTACTTATAATTCGTCATATTTTCATTATCAGCCGTTATATGTTAGTTTTATTCACTGAGTTGGCAACTCACCCCCGTTGTGCCACAGTTCCTTGCAGGAGTAGAGTGGATGGTTAGCAGTAGTGCAAATCCACTTTTTCAGCTTTTATCGCATCTTTTGATAGGCGGGTTACATATGTAGTAACTTTCTCTTTTGGCATTGTATTTTGGATCTAGAAAATCTCCATCAGACTTTGTATTATGACTTTGAATGAGAGATGGTTATATGTATATTATTTGACAGTTGAGATCGTTGTTATGTTAGAAGATATTTCTTTTATTTATGTCTGGGATTCTTATTGATATCCTATATACTGGGTATTCATTTCCGCTGTTGATATTGTTGATCCCAACTAGGGATGCAACCAAACTTAACACTTTATAATTGTTTTTATTATGAATTCACTAGTGAGTTACTGTTAAGATCTTAATTACATAAAACTGTGACTTTTACTTAAAACTTAAATTTTTATAAAAATTCCGCATAAAGGATTTGATCTTGGTTTTTTTCGGCTTACTCGGGTTGTGTAAATATCTTTAGATATTATACAATCTAAGTGCCGGTCACATCCAAATTTTGGGTCGTGACAAAGTTTGTATCAGAGCCTAGGATTAACCTTACGGAATCAAGTAGTGAGTTAAGATAAGTTGATGTGAGTCCGTGATTTAGGATGACCATTGGTTTGATGGAGTAGGTGATTTAGGATGAGTGCAATATCGTACGTATGTTCCGCGGCATATTTACATTACCATACTCAGCCTAGCTAACCTTAGCATGTATATCTTGATTGTCCTTCCTTTGACTCTCTGTTATTGACTGTTCCTATTTGTAAGCCTTATCAACTCTCGTTTCTTGTTCCAGTTGCTATGGCAACGCGAGCTAGGCGAGCCGCAGCAAGAGATGCAGCTAGGGTGAATCCGCCTGTGACGACGACTGGTACATCGGACGTTCCGGCGGTGCATGAGCATGTTGATCCTCCTCATCCAGATCGCATGACTAGGATAGAAGAGGGCATGTTAGGATTGCAGCGAGTGGTAGGACAGTTAGCTGAGGCCACTTGAGTACAGAGACAGGATTCGGCACCGACCATGGTAGAGTCCGAGGTACAACCCACGCAGATGGTCGCACTTGTAGACACGAGGGTGATGGAGGTATCGCTTCCAGAGTTTATAAGGTTGAGACCTCCGGTATTTACAGGGACCAATGTTGCGGAGGATCCTCAGTATTTTCTAGATAGGATGGCGATGGATTGGCAAATCATTGCGATTTTCTGATGCGAGGTCAATTGAGCTGACTAGCTTTCATTTAGAGGGACTTGCACAGGAATGGTGTGAGTCGATGGAGAGAGGGCGAGCTACGGGTCTTCCTCCGATGTCATGGACCGAGTTTTCTGAGGTCTTTCTTGCCAGATTTCTTCCACAGAGTGTGAGGGACGCTAGAGCTAGCAGTTTTGAAGAGTTGCAGAAATCGGCGAGTATATCGGTGGCAGGTTATGATTTATGATTCACCCAGTTGTCGCGCTATGCTCTATATTTAGTTACTACGGAGGAGCTTCGGGTTAAGAGGTTCCTAAGGAGTCTGGACACGCAGTTGTATCTAGATATAGGCTCCCAACATTTTGATACGTATGCGCAGGCCATGGATGCAGCGATACGAGTGGAGGAGCGTTTGAGCGAGGCAGTGGTTGTTACGGTATCAAAGAGGAGTAGACCGATTGGGCCAATGACTAGGCAGTTTGGCAGAGATAGAGGCAGATATACTCCAGGCCGTGGTTTCGGACGAGGTTGGACCCAGGGACAGATGTTCAGTTCATACCCCGAAGATCAGAGGACCCCATTTACCTGTTATAATTGCGGAATTCCAGGTCATATGGAAAGGGAATGTACATGCCATAGCGGGACTGTTACTCCGCAGGCTGCTTTACCCCCTCCACCTTCGACGTCGATGGATTTACTTCCTTCCCCAGTTGGAACTATGCGCCAGACAGTTGCACCACGAGGTCGAGGTTCTGCAGGACGCTCTCATAGAGGTCGAGGAGATAGAGGTAGAGGACTACATGATGCGGGCAGGGGCCAAGCACGAGTCTTTGCACTAACTCCACAAGATGCCCAGTCATCAAATGCAGTTGTAACAGGTACTCTTGCAGTATGTTCCTTAGATGCACATATTTTATTTAATCCCGGTTCTACACATTCTTATGTATCTTCACGCTTTGCCCTTTCTTTGGGGGAAAGAGTCGTCGTTGTTAGAGTTACCGTTAGTGGTGATTACTCCGGTGGGAGATTCTTTTATAGTTCGACACGTATTCAGATCATGTTCTGTACATATTGGTGATAGAGATTCGCTAGTTGATCTGATTCTCCTAAATATGTTAGATTTTGATATACTTCTCGGTATGGATTGGTTGGCCGCTTGTCATGCCTATGTAGATTGTCAGGGGAAAGCGGTTGGATTTTGTTTTCCAGGTGAACCGATCTTTGTTGTGCAGGGGGACTGTAATATAACTCCTGCCAACCTGATTTCTGCTCTTTGTGCGGGACGATTCTTGAAGAAGGGTTGTCATGGGTTCTTAGCATTTGCTCAGGACTTAGAAGCCGCTGAGATTCCGTTAGACCAGGTTCCGATCGCATGAGAATTTTCGGATGTGTTTCCTGCTGAATTACCAGGATTACCGTCCGATTGCGATATTGAATTTTGCATTGACTTGATTCCGGATACGGGGCCTATTTCTATACCACCCTATCGGATGGTCCCGATGGAGTTGAAAGAACTTAAAAGCCAGTTGCAAGAGTTGTTAGATAGAGGACTTGGTCGTCCCAGTGTATCGCCGTGGGGAGATCCTGTCTTATTTGTAAAGAAGAAGGACGGTAGTATGAGACTGTGCATCGACTACCGACAGTTGAATCGCGTCACTGTGCGAAATAGGTACCACTACCTTGTATCGATGACTTGTTCAATCAGTTGCAGGGAGCTGGCTACTTCTCGAAGATTGATTTGCGGTCAGGGTATCACCAGTTGAGGGTTCGGAAGGATGATATTCTGAAGACTGCTTTTCGCACACGATATGAGCATTATGAGTTTCTGGTGATGTTGTTCGGACTCACCAATGCCCCAGCAGCTTTTATGGATATGATGAACCGTATCTTCAAGCTCTTCCTTGATCAGTTTATTATAGTATTCATTGATGATATTCTCGTTTATTCCCGGAGCAGAGAGGAGCACGAGCAGCATTTACGTATCACGTTGCAGACATTGAAGGAGCATTAGCTATTCGCTAAATTCTCAAAGTGTGCTTTCTGGCTGGATAGTGTGGATTTCTTAGGTCACATAGTTATAAGAGATGTGATACGTGTGGACCCAAAGAAGATCGAAGCGGTATAGCACTGGCCCAGACCTGTGTCAGTTACTGAGGTTCGGAGTTTCTTAGGTCTAGCGGGTTATTACCGACGCTTTGTGTAAGATTTTTCTTGGGTCGCTGCACCGTTGACCGGATTTACTAGGAAGGAAGTTCCATTTCTTTAGATAGATGCATGTGAGCAGAGTTTCCAGAGAGTTGAAGACTCGCTTGACGACTGCACCAGTCTTATCTTTACCTTCTGGGTCAGGTAGTTTTGTTGTGTATTGTGATGCATCTCGAATGGGTTTAGGCTGTGTATTGATGCAGCACGGCAGGGTTGTAGCTTATGCTTCTCGACAGTTGAAGAGGCATGAGCAGAACTACCCCACTCATGATTTGGAGATGGATGCTGTGGTATTCGCACTGAAGATTTAGAGGCATTACTTGTACGGTTAGTCGTGCCAAATCTTCACAGATCATAAGAGCTTAAAGTATATTTTTCAGCAGAGGGATCTGAATCTAAGGCAGCGTAGATGGATGGAACTCGTGAAAGATTACGATTGTGAGATCTTGTATCATCCAGGCAAAATGAATGTTGTAGCAGATGCCTTGAGTCGGAGGCCTGGAGGTAGCTTATCTTATTTGCTCACCTTGCAGGGACAGTCTTCTGCGGACTGGCAGATTTTATGTGATAGTCGTGTACAGTTTGAGTTCACCTCGACCAGAGGACAGTTAGCACATGTTCGCATCCGACCTCAGTTATTGGATCGTATTCGAGAGACACAGCCCACAGATGCTCATATTGTAGGGTTCCTAGGCACTCTCAAGAGGTCTCACAAGGCATCAACCATGCCAATTTCAAATTTTACGGGTGCCGAGAAACCCTAATACGGATCGTTAACTAGAAATCTAGGCGAAAAACGTATCTAGTTAACAATTTAACTAAAGATCAGAAGGTACAACCTTTGTAGATCCGGATATCCACTTCCTTAGGTCCACGTAGGCGTCCTCTCGCTGTCCATCTCGAATCCCGAACTCAAACGTCGGCTTCATCGGAGAATTGGGCGGACTAGGTCGTCGGCTTCATGCCGAAGATGATCTACGTCGAGGCATCACAAGTTCAAGCTCCGACTTCACAAATTTGTGAAACTTATGAAGAAAACACCCAAAACAACTTGGCAAGAGGTAGAGGGTGAAGAAATAGGAGGTGGGTTCACTTTAGAATTGGATTTCTCTCACTTTTGCTCAAGTTGCCATTGATGGCATCTAGTTTTCTTTCTTGAAGAAGAAGGAGAAGATGAAGCTAGAATATGATAAGTGTTATCTTAAAATGAAAAAGAAATCAATACTTATCATAATCTAACCTTAGTTGAGTGTAGAGAATGGACCATGGTTACTTGGATGAGTTAGGGTTAAGCATGAAGACAAGAATGGTCACTAAGGTCAAAGCTTCATGAAGCTTTGACATAAAACAAATAAAGCCACCATTCTTATCTTAATCCATTTCAAATAAATAAATAAATAAATAAATGAATTTGCAAAACCCTAATCAACACTTAACCATGGTTTAATTCTTTACACTTAACCAAAAGAGCAAGTATCATCAAACATGATACAAACATGTGTACAAAAGTATATCACATATACAACTTGCACATCAAGTGAGAAAATCCATTTAAAGTGAACCAATACTAGTTAATGCAAAGTAATATATCAAATATATAATTATACATTAAATCATTAAATCAACACTTGATTTAACGATCCGGTCATATCGCATATAACCGACCAGTATCATATGTATCGTCTTATCGAATCAATCCTTGATTCGATATCTAGGTTATATCGAATATAACCAACCAATACATCCATCGCGAGAATGGAATACGGTATCACATACACGCATTATTCTCGGTCCTGCACATATCTCATATGCGCTCCTATTTCGTTTCGCTTGAGCCAGGAAACCTCTGTGTAGGATTCTAAAGACTCGTCAATACGCCGGTAGCAGATGATGATCATATCAAGCATCCACAAGCCGCAAGCGGTCTGCTAAACGTAACGGCCATCCGGGTATTGAGCGATCAGAAGATCGACGAGCTAGCCCGCTCATACTCCTGTGAATCCAACCAGTAACACTTACCGTACAGTCCGGTCTGTTCGTCTGATATGTCGCATAACAAGTCTAGGGGTGGTAAACGTCAGACCCCAATAACCGATAAGTCGTGCCGATGTGAGGCTCATAACGGGTCGAAAAACTACTGGTAACACTTACCAGCAAATCTCTGATCAGCCCTGGCCAGGGACTTCCCTGTTACGGCCAATCAAGCACAGCGCAACATCAACCCCCAATACCGGGAGAGACGAAACCCCTCCTATCGCTCATTGCCTCCATGTGACTCGGGACTGTGCCCAAAGACCACCGTTTTGCACGTCTTCATGGACGTGGTAAGGTGGAGATCAAAGCACAGTGGGAATCACACAAGACTCTATGACGATCTCGGGTCTACAGACTAACCTGCACAAGTGTCACCTGAGAACTGCCATCTGACGTGAGGTATAATACCATCTGGGAGTTCTCGGCGAGTCCGTCCAGTGTACCCAGTCTCCACTGAGCACCCGTATACCATCTCTGATGTCAAACACCAATGGATATGGGATCATCCATCGCCCATCTCATGGGTCGAGAAGCGTATACGCTAGTCTACACTGGTATATCGATGCCCCGTCTCGATACACCCACGACTAGGGACCTTGAAGGATGTACTTATGGACTACCATGTCCCCACTAGTATGATCTGCATCATAGTCCAGGTAGTCAAGTACACATCCTAAGGGCTTTATCAACATGTAACTATAAGACAGTTTAAAGAGACAAGTGTACATGTTAAGATAAAGAGTAACCAGATAGCATACTATCATATCGAGCAAGAAAGTCATCTCTATATATGTCCAAGCATCCAATATAATATACATCATCTGTACAATACTGGCCTCTAGGGCATACATAGAACTAACAATCTCCCACTTGCACTAGGGCCAGCTGCTGTAGTATCGCATACCGAGCATCCCGAAGAGTCTCTCAAATTGTATCTGGGGAATGGCCTTCGTGAGTGGATCCGCCATGTTGTTCTTCGTGTCAACCCTCCTGACCTCGATCTCCCGGCGATCAACTATCTCCCGGATCAGGTGATACCGCCTCAGAATATGCCTGGATCGCTGATGGGACCTAGGTTCCTTGGCCAAAGCCACCGCTCCATTGTTATCGCAATACAAAGGTATTGTATGCTCAATGGATGGAACCACTCCAAGTTCAGTAATGAACTTCTTGATCCAGACAGCCTCTTTGGAAGCATCGTTGGCAGCGATGTATTCAGCCTCCATCGTCGAGTCTGCCACGGTTTCCTGCTTGGAACTCTTCCAGCTAACCGCCCCTCCGTAAAGGGTAAAGACAAAGCCCGACTGCGACTTTGAGTCGTCCTTATCACTCTGGAAGCTCGAATCGGTAAAGGACTCCACTTAGAGTTCTCCGTTACCATACTCCAAGAGCATCTCTTTAGTCCTTCGCAAGTACTTGAGAATGCTCTTCACAGCTGTCCAGTGATTCTCTCCAGGATCAGCTTGATACCTGCTCACTATACTTAGTGAGTATGCTATATCGGGTCTGGTACATAGCATCGCATACATGATAGAGCCTACAGCCGAAGCATAGGGTATCCCTTGCATGCGAGCTCTCTCCAAATCAGTCTTGGGAGACATCTATTTGGAGAGAGTGACTCCAGAGATCGTGGGCAAATTCCCACGCTTGGATTCTTCCATACTAAACCTCTTTAGTATGGTGTCAATGTACCTGGATTGGGACAATCCCAATATCCGTTTGGATCTATCTCTATAGATCCTGATTCCCAATATGCAGGAGGCATCACCAAGATCTTTCATTGAGAATCTTTGTGATAAGAAGAGCTTGACCGATTGCAGCATAGGAATATCATTTCCTATCAAGAGTATGTCGTCCACGTACAATACGAGGAAGACAACCTTACTCTCTGCCACCTTCTTGTAAATACAAGGTTCATCTGGGTTTTTGACGAAATCAAACTCTTTGATAACGACGTCAAAGCAGATGTTCCAACTCCGCGATGCTTGCTTTAATCCATAAATGGATTTAAGCAGCTTGCAAACCTTCCCGCTGCTCCCACTGTCTACGAAGCCCTCTGGCTGAGTCATGTACACGCACTCTTCTAAATCACCATTTAGAAAGGCGGTCTTAACATCCATTTGCCAGATTTCGTAGTCATGATACGCAGCGATGGCAAGCATGATCCGGATGGATTTAAGTATAGCCACTGGAGAAAAGGTTTCGTCATAGTCCACACCTGGTCTTTGACGAAAACCCTTTGCTACAAGTCTAGCTTTGAAAGTCTCCACTCTCCCATCTACACCAAGTTTCTTCTTAAACGTCCACTTGCTCCCAATGGGTTTTACCCCTTCAGGAGCAACTTCCAAAGTCCATACTTTGTTGGTGTACATGGATTCCATCTCGGACCGCATAGCATCCAGCCATTTCACCGAGTCCCTACTCGTGATGGCCTGCTCGAAGCTAGTTGGGTCATCATCCTCCATGATGCAATCCTCGCTTCCACCATCCATGAGAAAACCGTAGTATCTCTCAGGTTGGCGAGGAACCCTACTAGATCGGCGGAGAGGCTGAGGTTCATTGGGAGCTGCTGAATCCTTTGGTTCCACTAAATCTTCAGTTTGAGTTTGTGTAGCCGGAATTTCTTCCAGTTCTACCATATCCCCACTAATTTCTTTTGCAAGAAATTCCTTTTCTAAAAAGGTGGCATGTCGAGAAACAAACACTTTTTGTTCCTCTGTATAGTAGAAAAGATATCCATGTGAATGTTTGGGATATCCCACAAACTTACATAGAACTGACCGTGCCTCGAGCTTGTCCGGATTTTGCCTTTTGACATAGGCCGGGCAACCTCATATCTTAACTCGTTTAAGACATGGTCTCTTCCCACTCCATATCTCATATGGTGTGGTAGGTACAGATTTAGTTAGAACTTGATTCAATAGGTATGCTGCTGTTTCCAGCGCATATCCCCAGAAGGAAATAGGTAACTCAGCTGTGCTCATCATAGAGCACACCATATCTAATAGGGTGCGGTTCCTCCGTTCTGATACACCGTTGTGCTGTGGTGTATATGGAGGAGTCAGCTGAGAGAGAATCCCATTCTCTTTTAGGAAGTCCAGGAATTCATTGCTCAAGTATTCACCTCCTCGATCAGATCGAAGGATTTTAATACTTTTTCCGGTTTGGTTCTCAACTTCTTGTTTATATTCTCTAAATTTCTCAAAAGCTTCTGATTTGTGTTTCATCAGGAACACATACCCGAACCTAGAGAGATCGTCAGTGAATGTAATGAAGTATGAAGAACCATCCCTGGCATGTGTAGACATAGGACCGCATACATCACTATGTATCAGTCCTAAGAGTTCAGTAACTCTTTCTCCGTGTCCCGTAAACGGAGTTTTGGTCATCTTGCCTTTGAGACATGACTGGCAAGTGTCATAAGATGAAAATTCAAACGGATTTAAATATCCATCCTTATGCAACTTAGCTAGTCGTGTCGCATTGATGTGACCCAGTCTACAATGCCACAAGAAGGATTCGTTCAGTTCAGAACTCTTCCTCTTGTGTGTGTTTGTTATACTCAGAACTGTTGATTGATTTAGAACATAAATGCCATTGCACAACGTGCCTGATCCAACCAACTTTTGGTTACGGA
The DNA here is from genome assembly GCA_030015575.1 of Agapanthus africanus. Lineage (NCBI taxonomy): Eukaryota > Viridiplantae > Streptophyta > Magnoliopsida > Asparagales > Amaryllidaceae > Agapanthus > Agapanthus africanus. Next base: position 260,072,107 of record CM057350.1, read on the forward strand.
AAATGTTCATAACATTGTCCTGTAATACAAAATTATATCCCTCTTTACTTAATAAAGAAACTGATATAATGTTGCATATCAGGTTCGGCATGTAATAGCATTCGTTCAGAACCAATGTATTACCAGTTGGTAACACAAGGTGATATTCCCCGACAGTCTTAGCTGCAACAATTGCACCATTTCCAACTCTAATGTCTTTATCACCTTCTCCAAGTTCTCTACCTTTTCTAAGCCCATGTAACTGATTACATATATGGGATCCTGACCCGGTATCTAATACCCAGGACGTAGGGCAAATGGAGAAACAGTTCTCTGTAACGAACACAGCCGAAGAAAATGCATCATCATGTACTTTCTTCATTCGGGTGGCATGGGAATCCTGGTATTCCCCTATATCCTGTTCAGTCCTATAACTCTTATAGGTAAGAACGGAACCAACGTTCCCCAGCACAGTATAACATGCGGGTTCGGTCAATACATCCATATTATTATCTTTATTAGGGCATGAAATGGTCGCTATCTGGAGAGAGAGAGAAGAAAACACTTTAGCGTATGCTCTTGCAAGATCAGATTGGTTTTTATCTTATCTAATCAGGATGGCTCCCACTGTTTTTATCAAATCTTCCTTCAAACCCTAAAAGGAAAGACTAGCCGGGATTAATTACACACTACAAGTTCGCCAATCTTTCAGCCAGGCCAGTGTCGGTACTTTGAGGGAGGTCCCCCGTGCTTTCGCACGAACCTAATTAATGTAAACCTCGTTTTCCTAGAGGCGTAATCTCGTTAATACCTTTCTAGACACCTACTTGATCGGCTAATTGTAATGTGTAAAACTCTCCCAGAAGTAACTCTTACTCGCAGTGGGTATCGGGATCCAACTATCTCATAGAAGGTATGCAATCTCATTGCAAATTTCAACACTTGAAATTCCCGATAATATTTTTCCCCTAGCGTCCTATGACCTTGACAAAGGCCAACAAATCATAGCATGCTAGTCAAGTTCAACCCGTCATTTCTTGATTGAATCAAACCCACCCGCACGGCCCTTGACAAAGGCCAACAAGGTCGCACGACTACCCTGAAATAATCTGCATCATATGCATAAGCAGATAATCACTATTCAGCTACCGCACACTACGCCTTGACAAAGGCCAACAAACGCAGCACGAATACTAAACAGTTCTTATCTGAAATGACGGAGGGCTACGACAGGTTTTTCTGAAAACCTATTGCGTAATGAACTTGATATCGTTGTAGAATTAAATGAAGTTTTAAAATGGAGTGATTTTGAGGCTTTTCTAGTTTTGCTAAAGGGGTCACTCCCGGTGAAGGGATCGTCGGCCCTTTCCTCATCGAATGAGGTGCGGGATATATCATATATATCACTGTGCAAAGCAGAAACTATAGAAGCAATCAAAAGTCAAACCGAGTGTGTAGCATCTGCCAGTTATTGCTAAAGGAGTCACTCCCGGTGAAGGGATCTCGGTCCTTTCCTCATCGAATAAGGTGCAGGGTATATCATATATACCGCTATGCAAAGCAAGAACTGTAGCTACCTGTTTTGTTTAAAATTTGATTCTACAACATCTTAGGTTTCTTTTCTTTCATTAATCACATTAATGAAGTCCCATCATTTAAATACCTAAACATCACAGATAAATACGACATACACTTATGCCATCCGCATTCGCCTCGATGTCCCCTCGTGCACCATTAGGTTAGGTAACTAACGACAGAGCAGGGCAGGGCTAGTGCGGGTGCAAAACATAAGTAACGTCTATATAATATATCATATATACTATATATAGTATCTATCACAGAACATCACATGATCACATCACAGATATCGCAGCAGAAGAAACATATGAAACATTGGATATACTAGGACGTCCGTGTTTTCAATACGAGCCAGTATAAAACACGGATTCCACGGTCGTGATGAATAGCCAATCCCACACCCCTAGACCCCTACGAGAGCGGCAAGCAACCCAGCCAATTCTAGGGTTAGGAGACCCGGACTCGACTCCTCGAGATGGTCTCCCACTGGACCCCAGAACCCGGTTACTTGTGGTCCCCTCCTTGGATCTATCCTAATGCGGAAAAGTAAATAATATACAAAAGGTGACGACTTCCGCAACCTGGAAGTGCCCCAATAAAAGAATATTACATACAAGTTTTTACATGAATGAAAATGAAAAACACTCATCTCACATAAAACCCCCGGCTATTCAAACACGACAATCCAATATAACATATCCAGCAACACATAACATCACATGTCATCAACGTAAGTAAGTATGCATACCCCAATTGTCGTTGACATATAGCAACGAAACCGGCGATATCACATATTACACTTACGGTCACAGAAAAGAAAATGTAAAACTACAACAGTTGTAATCCGCAACCTCTTTAGACATCGCATGCCTAATCAAATGAAATACTTAGACATCACATGCCTAACAGTTATAAACCCCGCATTTTAGTCTCATTATCGAAAACTCTTTTCAATATCAAGTGAAACTAAACCGCTAGATTTATAACATTCATTCAGTTATCTCATAACTATTTGTGAATTCCAATTGTTGTATCACATTCCAGATAAACAGAAAATGTTAAACTTTCCGATCGAACAGTCGAATATCCAAGTTTTCCCAATACAGCTCAACACATGAAATAAGTCTAACAACATTCAGTTCGTGCCTCAGTACCAACGGTCCAGCCGTAGAAGGGTCAAGCCAACGCCTCACATGTGGCACGCCGTACTGTCCCAAACCCGAAGGTTCAAAGGGCAGTTCAAGACGGTCACATAATCGAGTTAAGGTTTGTTGTCTTCTAGAGGGTCCATCGCGTTACTTGCACTACTTAGAACGTCGTTAAACTACGGAAAAATCCAACACTTAGAAATTTCCCGACAGGGGAAAAATTGGGTATTTATATCCGGTCGAACTTTTTAACATATTCTAAAATTTATCCGGAAATACACAAAGACGAAATTTGATAATCCGGTCGAAACATCAAAGCTCCAAAACACCCCAGAAAATTAAACTCTGGAATAAATAATAAAAATACCCATAAAACTCAGCTTCTGAAATAATTAATTACTGCGCAAAGTAGGAGTGATGACGTCATCATCCCGCCGCGGAACCGCCGCCTAAGGAAGCTAATGCCGCGGTTCCGCCGCGTGTTGCACTGTTCATGACTTAAATTTTGTGCCGTAATTCTTAGAATTTCTTGCTGAGTTTTCTGCATATTTTTAATTTGGAAAAAACCCAGTTTTTAAAAAATGTACAGAGAGCCGTTTTCGGGTTAGGGTTTTGGTTCGATCGGACTTCAAACGTCGTCTGGACTTCGCCTAAGGCTATAGCTAGGCTCTGATACTACTGTAGGGTTCCTAGGCACTCTCAAGAGGTCTCACAAGGCATCAACCATGCCAATTTCAAATTTTACGGGTGCCGAGAAACCCTAATACGGATCGTTAACTAGAAATCTAGGCGAAAAACGTATCTAGTTAACAATTTAACTAAAGATCAGAAGCTACAACCTTTGTAGATCCGGATATCCACTTCCTTAGCTCCACGTAGGTGTCCTCTCGCTGTCCATCTTGAATCCCGAACTCAAACGTCGGCTTCATCGGAGAATTGGGCGGACTAAGTCGTCGGCTTCGTGCCGAAGATGATCTACGTCGAGGCATCACAAGTTCAAGCTCCGACTTCACAAATTTGTGAAACTTGTGAAGAAAACACCTAAAACAACTTGGCAAGAGGTAGAGTGTGAAGAAATAGGAGGTGGGTTCACTTTAGAATTGGATTTCTCTCACTTTTGCTCAAGTTGCCATTGATGGCATCTAGTTTTCTTTCTTGAAGAAGAAGGAGAAGATGAAGCTAGAATATGATAAGTGTTATCTTAAAATGAAAAAGAAATCAATACTTATCATAATCTAACCTTAGATGAGTGTAGAGAATGGACCATGGTTACTTGGATGAGTTAGGGTTAAGCATGAAGACAAGAATGGTCACTAAGGTCAAAGCTTCATGAAGCTTCAACATAAAACAAATAAAGCCACCATTCTTATCTTAATCCATTTCAAATAAATAAATAAATGAATTTGCAAAACCCTAATCAACACTTAACCATGGTTTAATTCTTTACACTTAACCAAAAGAGCAAGTATCATCAAACATGATACAAACATGTGTACAAAAGTATATCACATATACAACTTGCACATCAAGTGAGAAAATCCATTTAAAGTGAACCAATACTAGTTAATGCAAAGTAATATATCAAATATATAATTATACATTAAATCATTAAATCAACACTTGATTTAACGATCCGGTCATACCGCATATAACCGACCAGTATCATATGTATCGTCTTATCGAATCAATCCTTGATTCGATATCTAGGTTATATCGAATATAACCAACCAATACATCCATCGCGAGAATAGAATACGGTATCACATACACGCATTATTCTCGGTCCTGCACATATCTCATATGCGCTCCTATTTCGTTTCGCTTGAGCCAGGAAACCTCTGTGTAGGACTCTAAAGACTCGTCAATACGCCGGTAGCAGATGATGATCATATCAAGAATCCACAAGCCGCAAGCGGTCTGCTAAACGTAACGGCCATCCGGGTATTGAACGATCAGAAGATCGACGAGCTAGCCCGCTCACACTCCTGTGAATCCAACCAGTAACACTTACCGTACAGTCCGGTCTGTTCGTCTGATATGTCGCATAACAAGTCTAGGGGTGGTAAACGTCAAACCCCAATAACCGATAAGTCGTGCCGATGTGAGGCTCATAACGGGTCGAGAAACTACTGGTAACACTTACCAGCAAATCTCTGATCAGCCCTGGCCAGGGACTTCCCTGTTACGGCCAATCAAGCACAGCGCAACATCAACCCCCAATACCGGGAGAGACGAAACCCCTCCTATCGCTCATTGCCTTCATGTGACTCGGGACTGTGCCCAAAGACCACCGTTTTGCACGCCCTCATGGACGTGGTAAGGTGGAGATCAAAGCACAGTGGGAATCACACAAGACTCTATGACGATCTCGGGTCTACAGACTAACCTGCACAAGTGTCACCTGAGAACTGCCATCTGACGTGAGGTATAATACCATCTGGGAGTTCTCGGCGAGTCCGTCCAGTGTACCCAGTCTCCACTGAGTACCCGTATACCATCTCTGATGTCAAACACCAATGGATATGGGATCATCCATCGCCCATCTCATGGGTCGAGAAGCGTATACGCTAGTCTACACTGGTATATCGATGCCCCGTCTCGATACACCCACGACTAGGGACCTTGAAGGATGTACTTATGGACTACCATGTCCCCACTAGTATGATCTGCATCATAGTCCAGGTAGTCAAGTACACATCCTAAGGGCTTTATCAACATGTAACTATAAGACAGTTTAAAGAGACAAGTGTACATGTTAAGATAAAGAGTAACCAGATAGCATACTATCATATCGAGCAAGAAAGTCATCTCTATATATGTCCAAGCATCCAATATAATATACATCATCTGTACAATACTGGCCTCTAGGGCATACATACAACTAACACATATAACGGAGATCATGGATCAGGTTAGGCAGGGCAGAGAGTCGGAGTTCGTGATAGATGACCGTGGAGTATTACGTATTGGGACTCGTCTTTGTGTGCCAGATTCTGATGGATTGAGACGTGAGATCTTAGAGGAAGCCCATCGATCAGCGTATAGTATTCATCCTGGTTCCACCAAGATGTATCATGACTTGAGGGATGTTTATTGGTAGGAAGGAATGAAGAGGGACGTTGCGGAGTTTATTTCGAGATGCTTAACTTGTCAGCAAGTCAAGGCCAAGCACCAGAGGCCGGCAGGAGAGTTGCAGCCCTTGCCCATTCCGGAGTGGAAATGGGAACAGATTTCCATGGATTTCATTGTGGGTCTATCCAGGACTAGTAGAGGGTATGATTCCATCTGTTTGATTGTAGATAGATTGACAAAGGCAGCTCATTTTCTTCCGGTGAAGACGACGTATGGGTTTGCTCAATATACTCAGATTTATATCGATGAGATTGTACGATTACATGGAGTTCTGACGTGCATAGTTTCAGATAGCGGTACCTAGTTTACTAGTAGGCTATGGCAGAAACTTCAAGAAGCTCTTGGTACATGATTGAGTTTTAGTACAGCTTTTTACTCATAAACGGATGGTCAGTCAGAGCGGACCATTCAGACTTTAGAGGATATGCTTCGAGTTTGCAGCCTTGATTTCGGTGGTAGTTGGGATCGTTACCTACCTTTGATAGAATTTTCGTACAACAATAGTTTTCAGGAGACGATCCAGATGGCACCCTTTGAAGCTTTGTATGGGAGGAAATGTCGATCACCCGTTTGCTGGACGGAACAGATCGAGAGTAGAATTTTGGGACCGCAGATAGTACAGGAGACTATGGAAAAGATTCAGCTGATACGAGACAGAAAGAGGGCGGCCCAGTGCAGACAGAAATCTTATGCAGATCGACGACGTCGTAGACTCGAGTTTGATGTGGGAGATCATGTGTTCCTTCGTGTGTCTCCGATGAAAGGTGTGATGCGTTTCAAGAAAAAGGGAAAGCTCAGCCCCAGATATGTCGGACCCTATGAGATTCTGGAGAGAGTGGGCGCTGTAGCTTATTGTTTAGCACTTCCACCGAGTTTTCCCGATATGCATCCGGTGTTTCACGTATGGATATTTCGCAAGTATCTTAACGATCCTGCTCATGCGATCCAGCATCAAACCTTACAGTTTGAGCCAGATTTATCCTACACAGTGCAACCAGTCCCTATTTTAGACAGGCAGGCAAAGAAAATGAGATCAAGGGTACTTCTATCTGTAAAGGTTCTTTGGCAAGGATCGAATCGCGAGGAGATCACTTGGGAGACCGAGAATGCGATGCGAAAGAAATTTCCACATCTTTTTTAAGGTATGTTTTGCTAAGTTTTAAATTCGGGGACCGAATTTTCTTAAGGGGGGAATATTGAAACATTTTGAAAAATGTAAAAATAAATAAAATTAATTAATTGAATAATAAATTGTTAATTTAAAAAGTTATTAAAACCAATTAAGACATTTTCATAAAAAGTATGTAAAACAAATTTTATTAAAATTTTAATATGTAACAATAAGAAATTTTAAGGGTTTTAATGTGAAATTTAGATTCATTTTAATTAAAATAGTGTTTTGCAATAACATAGGTAGTGAGGGGTTGTTATGTAAATTTTTTTTTAGGAAATTATGCAAATTTGAATTATTAAGGGTGTAAGTAGAAAAAGAGGTTAAATAAGGTTTTTTGTTTAGAAATTATTCACAAGATTAATAAATTGGGATGATAATACCTTGACATCTCCTTCTTTCATGCACAACACACACAACATCTCCTCCTTGCATGAAGATGGCACCCTTTGGTCTTTGACACCTCCTCCTACACCTCACCCTTCCCTCTTCTTATATATATATTATGTTCAGATCATTTAACAAATTTAAAATCAGGAAAATTAAAAGAAAGAAAAAGGAAAACTAAAGCAAACAAGGAAGAACAAGAGAAAGGAGAAGAAAAGAGCTAAGTCTAGGATTTCCTCACCATTAAGCTAAGAGCTAGAAGCTATGGGTTTGGGTGTCTGTAGGGAGCTTTTCAATCATCCCCAGTTGGTAAAAAATTCCTAACTCAGTAGAATTAATTTTGGATTTGGTTTAAGTTTGAAATCAAAGGTCTATAATATCGTATTTAGGCAAAACTAAGCTCTGTTGTAATCTGCTATAATTTAGATAAAAACAAACTTAACCAAACAGTGCCTTAATGTTGTATGTTGGACCTAGAACAAACCATAGGAGCACGAACCCAGGGGCTCGGATTTTGGCCGGCAAGGTATAGGCAAAATCCGGCGTCACCGGATTTGTAGGGAGGTATGGTGATTTGGGTTGTTGGGTAGGTCTCTGTGTAGGTGTTTGGTTATTTTGGTATTGTTTAATCAAGTTACTTTAACTGTATATAAAATCTGGAAACTAATATCGGAAAAAGAGATCAAAATTCTAAAATACGAAACGGGTAAAACGTAACGCGTTCTGTTTTCTGTCGCGATACAGCGTTGGGTTAAATTTCAGTGAGGTTGAGTGTTAGATCGTTTGCAATAGTCGTACGTAGTGTAATTAGCACGTACAACTTGTGTTTTCTTGGTTTTTGCCGTATCGGAATGTTGCCGTTTTCTTATACAAGTTAATTAAATGTTAGATTTGAGTGCGGGAACTTCGGAGGCCGTAAGGAAAGGAAAAGGATTGGTGATTCCTGAGTAGTACGACATATTCCGGTGAGTAGACTAAACATCTACCGGGGGATTGTGTAAAGATGGCGTGATACGCCCGTAGTTTTACTCAAATGCAAAGATTTGACTTTTGTATGTTAAATTGATAGTATGCATTCATATATATACATGTTAATCGCTATGTCAATAATGGTTAGAACACTGCACAATTATCGACGAGTTGTGCCGCACATGCACTTATTTTACATGTTACACTACACCTCATCGATATTGCCATGTCACTTTTACATCTAGCAGTTATCTTATTAAAATTAATTCCTATCATACCTTAATCACCAATAACATTAGTAAATTGCATCAATGATATCAGGTGTAGTATTCGAGTATTCTAAGCTGATATGAAAGGTACTTATATTAAGGAGGATTTATGGTTTTGAGCTTTCCTATACAATTGCATAAATCCAGTGATTGTTCATGATTGATGTGACATGTCCACCATGAGAGTTTTAATGATTTGGTTTTTATTCTGAACCGAGTTGGGGGTCATACGGTTGCGGATTTATAAGTTATCCAGACTGAGTCGGGGGGCATACAGTTGGATACTTGGTGGACCCGGTCGAGACCGAAGGGCAGGATAGCCGCATGATAGGCGAGGAGCCTAACGAGGGTACTCGATACCGGAGATAGTTGTGAAACATGACGGATATTTATATATTATCGATCGGTGTTATTGATTACAGGATCGTTCGAGGAACGATGCCTGAGAGAATAGAAGATTTATGTCGATGATGGACACGGAAGATGAACTTTATTTGGAAATAAATGATGAGATTTCAGTTTTGGTTATGTGATTAGTAGTACGAATTCATGTTGTCCACATGTTATCATGCATCATAATTATCCTTACTACAGTTACTTATAATTCGTCATATTTACATCATCAGCCGTTATATGTTAGTTTTATTCACTGAGTTGGCAACTCACCCCCGTTGTGCCACAGTTCCTTGCAGGAGTAGAGTGGACGGTTAGCAGTAGTGCAGATCCACTTTTTCAGCTTTTATCGCAGCTTTTGATAGGTGGGTTACATATGTAGTAACCTTCTCTTTTGGTATTGCATTTTGGATCTAGAAAATCTCCATCAGATTTTGTATTATGACTTAGAATGAGAGATGGTTATATGTATATTATTTGACAGGTGAGATCGTTGTTATGTTAGAAGATATTTCTTTTATTTATGTCTGGGATTCTTATTGATATCTTATATACTGGGTATTTATTTCCTCTATTGATATTGTTGATCCCAACTAGGGATGCAACCAAACTTAACACTTTATAATTGTTTTTATTATGAATTCCCTACTGAGTTACTGTTAAGATCTTAATTACATAAAACTGTGACTTTTACTTAAAAATTAAATTTTTATAAAAATTCCTTAAAAAGGATTTGATCTTGGTTTTTTTCGGCTTACTTGGGTTGTGTAAATATCTTTAGATATTATACAATTTAAGTGCCGGTCACATCCAAATTTTGGGTCGTGACAAATACGAACGCCATCTGTCGGATTTGACCCGGCGAGAAGCTCAAAAATTCTGAGCTGGCCGGCCTCATTACATTATTTCGGGTTCGTTTTGGTTTGGTGTTCTGGTCTTTGGGTTTTGGTGTTTCAGGTGTTGCTTGTTTTTTCTAAAATTGCATGAGATGTTAATTTTCTATAAAGGTAATTCGCAGTGTTTCGTAGTCGTAATTCTAACTTTATTTCGAGTTATTTAGATGGCGTTAAAAAGGTTGAACGAATATCAAATACCCACTCTAACCCTAGCTGGAAATTTTCCAAGAGTTGGATTTTTCCAAGTTAAAGAACATTCAAAAATCATGTAAGTGATGCAATGGACCCTCTAGAAGAACGAAACCCTAACTTGATTCTATGACGGTAAGAACCGCCGTCAAACTCTAGGGTTTGCGGTAGTTCCATGGCACAATAGGTGAGGCAAGGGTTGGCTCTTCTACGGTTGGTCCATAGGTACTGTGGCATGTTCTGAGTATTTTTAAATTATGCTCAAGTGTTGAGCTTTTTGGGAAATTTTGGGTGTTTGTTGATTCGATCGGAATGTTTAACATCGTCTAGCTATTTGTGGAATGTGATACAATATTTGGAATTCATATTGTTAGGCATGAAATCCGAAGTATGTGATATTTCGGGTTTATGATGTCTAAGGTGATTGTGGATTCCAAATATTGTAGTTTGACATTTTCTTTTCTGCGACCGTAAGTGTAATATGTGGTGTATCGCCGGTTTCGTTGCTATATGTCAACGACAATTGGGATACGCATATTTACTTACGTTGATGACATGTGATGTTATGTGTTGCTGGGACATGTTATATTGGATCATCATGTTTTGAATAGCCGGGTTTTTTTTATATGAGATAAGAGTTTTTCATTTTCATTCATGTAAAAACTTGTATGTAATATTCTTTTTTGGGGCACTTCCGGGTTGAGGATGATGTCACCATCGATGTATATTATTTATTTTTCCGCATTAGGATAGACCCAAGGTGGGGAGCACAAGTAACCGGGTTCTAGGGTCCAGTGGGAGACCATCTCGAGGAGTCGAGACCGGGTCTCCTAACTCTAGAATTGGTAGGGTTGCTTGCCGCTCTCATAGGGGTCTAGGGATGTGGGTTTGGCTATTCATCGCAACCGTTGAATCCGTGTTTTATACCGGCCTAATTTAAAACACGGAATTTCTAGTATATCCAATATTTCATATGTTATCTTCTGCCGCTGATATTCTGTGATGTGATCACTTTATATGCGTGAGACGAATGCTTTATTATTATATATATGACATATAATAAACATTGCTTATGTTTTGCACCCGCGCTATGTTAGTTATATGTATGCCCTAGAGGCCATTACTGTACATGTGATATATATTGTAGTGGATAATTGGACATATATAGGGAGGACTTTCTTGCTCGACATGATAATATGCTATCTGGTTGCACTTTATCTTAATATGTACACTTATTGTCTCTCTATTACATGTTGATAAAGCCCTTAGGATGAGTACTTGACTACCAGGATTATGATGTGGATCATACTAGTGGGACAGAGATAGTCGGCAAGTACATCCTTCAATTGTTCCTAGTCATGGGAGTATCGAGATGGGGCATCGATATTCCAGAGTAGACTAGCGTATACGCTTCTCGACCCATATGATGGGCGATGGTTGATCCCACATCCATTGGTGTTTGACATCAGAGAAGGTATACGGGTGCTCAGTGGAGACAGGGTACACTGGACGGACTCGCCGAGAACTCCTAGATGGTATTATACCTATCGTCAGATAGCAGTTCTTTGGTGACACTGGTACAGGTTAGTCTGTCGACCCGAGATCGTCATAGAGTCTTGTGTGATTCCCACTGTTCTTTGATTTCCACCATACCATGTTCAAGAGATCGTGCAAAACGGTGGTTTTTGGGTACAGTCCCGAGTCACATGGAGGCAATGAGCGATAGGAGGGGATTCGTCTCTCCCGGTAATGGGGGTTGATGTTGCGCTATGCTTGATTGGCCATAACAGGAAATCCCTGGCCAGGGTTGCTGAGATTTACTGGTAAGTGTTATCAGTAGTTTCTCGAACCGTTATGAACCTTGCATCGGCATGACTTATCAGGATATTGGGGTCTGACGTTTACCACTCCCCAGGCTAAGATACGCGACATATCTGACGAAGAGACCGGACTGTACGGTAGTATTACTCATTGGATTCATAGGATTATGAGCAGGCTTGCTTGTTGATCTTCTGATCGCTCAATAGCCGGGTGGCCGTTACATTTAGCAGAACGCTTGCGACTTGTGGGTGTTTGATATGATCATCACCTACTGCCGGCGTATTGACGAGTCTTTAGAGTTCTACACAGAGGTTTCCTGGTTCATGTGTAACGAAGTAGGAGCACATATGTGATATGTGCGGGATCGAGATTAATGCGTGTATGTGATACCGTATTCTATTCTCGCGATATGTGATACCGGTCGGTTATATGTGATATAGCCGGGTTATCGGATCAAGTGTTGATTCGATAGATTGTTATATTTGATATTAGTTGGTTGTATGTGATATAGCCGGATTATTAAATCAAGTGTTGATTTTATAATTTAATGTATAATTATATATTTGATATATTAACTTACATTAACTAATATTTGCTCACTAAACATTTCTTTTTCTCACCTGTGTGCATATAGTATATATGTGATATATATTAATGTACATTTTATATGTGTCATGCTTGATGCCACATGCTACATGGGTGTATGAGACTCACACCATGCTAGATATAATGAGGGGTTCATATTTATCTAAGTAATTCAAAATTGGATGGATTTTTGTCATGGCTACAAGCTTGTAGAAGCTTGTGGAACCATTGACCAAGTCCACCAATTTTGTTTCACTTGTAGATATTTATTAATCTAACCATTAACCCTATCTATAGTTAAGTCTCTACATGAGTTAAGGTATGACATTAACTCCCCCATGGTTGCTATTCTCATCTCATGAGTTCATTTCTCATCTTCACTTCATCTTCTTCTTCATTGAGAAAAAGCTTGCTTGCTTTTTATAAGTGAGAAAATATTGTGAGGAAAAGAAATCTAAAAAGAGCCCATTTCCTACTTCATCTACTATATTAGCCATTTAGTTTAGGGTGTTTCCTTCACTAATCTACCATTAGTGAAGAGGTAGCATGAGCTTGAGTCTCCTCGACGTAGATCATCTTCGGCCTCGAAGATTTCGAGCAAGCTTGTTCGTTTCTTCATATGAACTCTTACTAGAGTTCGGAAGTTCACTACTTGGAGCGAAGGGACCACTACACGGAGCTTTAGAAGTGAAGGACCGGTCTACAAAGGTTGTATTCCTCATTCACTTTGTATGCAAAGTTGTTTGCATGTTGTTTTGTTTAAATCTCTAGTTAAGATTCTAGGGTTAGGGTTCTTTAGTACGACAAAAATTTGAAAACGGTATGGACGATACCTCCTGAAACCTTGCTGCCGCCCTAGGGAACCCTTCAGTGGTATCATAACCAAGCTAGAGATTTAAACGATATTTGTTAGGATTACGAAACTGAAACAACTCCGAAACACCAGATACAAATTCCTAGTTTCTTTCGAATTTTAAATGGCCTCTAAAATTTTTTTTAGCAACTGCAGAATGTTGTATGTGATATAACATGAACACTATAGAAGTTTGATGCATTTTTGTCTAAAAGTGGCTGGACACATAGGATTAAAAATCAAGCTCACTTGGTCTTCTGGCTCATTATGGCTTCAAATTTTTAGGGTGTTCTAGTCTCTGGGTTTTGGTGTTTCAGGTGTTGCTTGTTTTTGCTACATTTGCATGCGATGTTAACTTTCTGCAAAGGCAATTCAGAGTGTTTCGTAATCGTAATTCTAATATTTATTCGTGTTATTTAGACGACGTTAAAAAATTCGAACGGATATCAATAACCCATATTTTCCCTCGCTGGAATTTTTTCTAGAATTGGATTTTTTTTCAAGTTTAAAATCTTCAGAAAATCATGCAAGCGATTCTATGGACCCTCTAGAAGAACGATACCCAAACTCGATGTTTTAGATAGCGGAACCGCGGTCATACCCTAGGGTTTGCGGCAGTTCCGTGGCGACATGAGTGAGGCATGGGTCGGCCTTTCTACGGATGGTGCATAGGAGCCGTGGCATGTTCTGGGTACTTTTTGAACTCCGCTCAAGTGTTGAGCTCTTTGGGAAATTTTAGGTGTTTGTTTATTCGATTGAAAAGTTTAACATCGTCTAGCTATTTATGACTGTGATACAATATTTGGAATCCACACAATTAGTTATAAGATAACTAGTTTGAATTTTATAAATCTAGAAGTTTAGTCTCATTTGATTGGTTGCCATGGAATTTTGATGTGGATCAAAAGTCCGTCGCAATTACGTAGTATACGCGGATAGTCGCCGGGTAACCTTACTAGATAGCTACACCCCATAGCCCTGACCAAGTGACTGTAGGAGAACCCCGTCGCCAAAAGCATCCGTTCGGGTGCTCGCGGTCGCGGTGTTCCGCCTTAGTGCACTTTGTCGACGGCATCGGGGGTGCGGCCGTCTACTAAAGTTTCCGACGAGCATTCGATCAGGTTATCGGGAATCTTGTTGAATTACCCGACTGGTTATTGGAAAGTGTTTTCAATATCGAGACTAAAATGCGGGGTTTATAATTTTTAGGCATGAGTTGTCTAAGGAATTCATTTGGTTGGGTATGAAATCCAAAGTATGTGATACATTGGGTTTATGATGTCTAAGGTGGTTGCGGATTCCAATTGTTGTAGTTTTTCACTTTCTTTCTGAGACCGTAAGTGTAATATGTGGTGTATCGCCGGTTTCGTTGCTATACGTCAACGACAATTGGGATACGCATATTTACTTACGTTGATGATATGTGATGTTATGTGTTGCTGTGATATGTTATATTGGATCGTCGCGTTTTGAATAGCCGGTTTTTTTTTATGTGAAATGAGAGTTTTTCATTTTCATTCATGTAAAAGCTTGTATGTAATATTCTTTTATTAGGGCACTTCCGGGTTGAGGATGATATCACAATTGATGTATATTATTTACTTTTCCGTATTAGGATAGACCTAAGGAGGGGAGCACAAGTAACCGCGTTCTACGGTCCAGTGGGAGACCATCTCGAGGAGTCGAGACCGGGTCTCTTAACTCTAGAATTGGTAGGGTTGCTTGCCGCTCTCGTAGGGGTCTAGGGATGTGGGTTTGGCTATTCATCGCTACCGTGGAATCCGTATTTTATACTGGCTTAATTTAAAACACGGAATTGCTAGTATATCCAATATTTCATATATGTTCTTCTGCTGCTAATATTCTGTGATGTGATCACTTGATATGTTGAGACGATTGCTTATATTATATATATGAGATATAATAAATATTGATGCTTTCGTTTCTTATGTGATGCTTGGGAAGCATAAATTGATGGGACTTCATTAATGAGATTAATGAAATAAAAGAATCCTAAAGATGTTGCAGAATCTTGTTTTAAAAACTGGTAGCTCTAGTTCTTTCTTTGCATAGCGGTATTCCTTGTAGAATATCCAGCACCTTATTCGACAAGGAAAGAGCCGAGATCCCTTCACCGGGAGTGACCTTTTTAGCGAAACTAGCAGATGCTCCAACACACTCGGTTTTTTCTTTTGATTGCTTTTTTAGTTCTTGCTTTGCATAGTTGTATTTGTGAAATATCCTGCACCTTATTCGATAAGAAAAGAGCCGAGATCCCTTCACCGGGAGCGACCTCTTTAGCAAAACTAGTAAAAGCCTAAAAAACACTCCTTTTCAAAATCACTTGATTCCGTAACGATATCAAGTTCATTACGCAAAGGGTTTTCTTAAAAACTGTCGTAACCCTCCGTCATTTCAGATAAGTAATTTTTAGTATTCGTGCTGTGTTTGTTGGCTTTCGTCAAGGCGTAGTGTGTGGTAGCTGATTAGTGCTTATCTGCTTAAGCATATGATGCGATTGGATTAGGGTAGTCGAACGACTTTGTTGGCTTTCATCAAGGGTCGTGCGGGTGGGTTTAATTCAATCATGAAATGTACGGGTTGAACTTGACTAGCAGACTATTGTTTGTTGGCTTTCGTCAAGGTCATAGCACTCTAGGGGTAGAATATTATTAGGAATTTCAAGTATTGAAATTTGCAATGAGATTGCATACCTTCTATGAGATAGTTGGATCCCGATACCCACTGCGAGTAAAAGTTACTCCTGGGAGAGTTTTACACATTATAATTAGCCGATCAAGTAGGTGTCTAGAAAGGTGTTAACGGGGTTACGCCCCTGGGAAAATGAGGTTTATTTTAATTAGGTCCCTACGAAAGCATGAGGAACCTCCCTCAAAGTACCGACACTGGCCTGGCCGAAAGATTGGTGAACTTGTAGGGTGTAACTAATCCCGTCCAGTCTTACCTTTTAGGGTTTGAAGGAAGATTTGATAAAAACAGTGGGAGCCATCCTGATTAGATAAAATAATAAGCAATCTAATCTTGCAAGAGCGCACGCAGAGTGTTTTCTTCTCTCTCTCTCTCCTGGTAGCGACTATGTCACGCCTTAATAAGAATAATAATATAGATGCATTGACCGAACTGCTTATTATACTGAGATGGGGAACATTGGTTCCGCTCTATCTTATAATTGTTATAAGTCCGAGTAGGAAATAGGGGAATATCCGGATTTCCACGCGACCTAATCGAAGAATAATCATGTTGATGCATATTCTTCGGGTGTGTTCATTACCGAGAACCGTTTCTCAGTATCCTCTACGTTCTGGGTATGTGATACCGGATCAGGATCCCACATATGTAATATGTTACACGGGCTACGCAAGGAGAGAACTGAGATTGGGTGATATGTTTCTAAGTGTTAGAGAATGGTGCAATTGTTGCATCCAAATCAGTTGGCAAATATCACCTTGTATTACCAAATGGTAAATATATTGATTATGAAAGAATGTTATTACATACCGAACCTGATATACAACATTACATTAAATTCTTTATTGAGTTAAAGAAAGATATAATTATGTATTGGAGGATAATGCTGTGAACATTTTCCTGAATCAAGAGTTGATTGGATCAGGCATGTTATGTAATGGCATATACATTCTAAATCAAACCACAATTCAAAATATGTAGAACACACACAAGAGGAGTAGTTCAGAAATGAACGAATCCTTCTTGCGGCATTGTAGACTAGGTCATATCAATACGACACGACCAGCTAAGTTACATAAGGATGAATATGAGAATCTGTTCAAATTTTCATCTTATGATACTTACCAGTCTTGTCTCAAAGATAAAATGACCAAAACTCTGTTTACTGGAAACAGAGAAAGAGTTAATGAACTCTTGGGACAGATACATGATGATGTATTCGGTCCTATATGTACTAATGCCAGGGTTAGTTCTTCGTACTTCATTATGTTCACTGATCATTTCTCGAGATTCGGACATATGTTCCTGTTGAAACATAAGTCTGAAACTTTTGAGAAATTCAAGGAATATAAGTTTGAAGTTGAGAACCAAATGGGTAGAAGTATTAAGTCCTTCGATGTGATCGGAGAAGGGAATACTTGGGCATGGAGTTCCTGGATTTTCTAAAACAGAGAATATGATTCTCTCTCAGCTTACCCCTTCGAATACACCACAGCACAACGGTGTATCGGGGCGGAGGTATCGCGTCCTATGAGATATGGTGTGCTCTACGATGAGTACTGCTGAGTTACCTGTTTCCTTTTGATGTTATGTACTTGAAAAGCTGTATACCTATTGAATGGGATTCCATCCAAATCAGTGCCTACCACTCCATATGAGATATGGAATGGGAAGACACCATGTCTTAAACGAGTTAAGATATGGGGTTGTCCGGCCTATGTTGTAAAGCAAAATTCGGACAAGCTCAAGGCAAGGCCAGTTCTATATAAGTTTGTTGGATATCCCAAACATTTGCGAGGGTATATCTTCTACCTAACTGAAGAGAAAAACGTGTTTTGTTTCCCAGCATGCCACCTTTTTAGAAAAGGAATTTCTTATGAAGAAATTAGTGGTCATGAGGTAGAACTGGAAGCAGTTCCAGCTAGACAAACTAACAGCTGATGATTTGGTGAAACCAAAGGATTCAATAGTCTCCAACGAACCTCAGCCGCTCCGTGAATCTGGTAGGGTTCCTCATCCACTTAAGAGATACTAAGGTTTTCTCGGTGACAGTGGGAGCGAGGATTGCATCATGGTAGATGATGGCCCAACAAGGTTTAGGCAGGCCATCATGAGTGGGGACTCTGTGAAATGGCTGGATGCTATGCAATCAAAGATGGAATCCATGTACACCAATAAGTATGACTTTGGATGTTGCACTTGAATGGGTAAAACCCATTGGGAGCAAATGAATCTTGAGAAGATTCTTAGTGTAAATGGAAAAGTTGAGACTTTCAAAGTTATGCTTAAGTCCATCAAGATTAATGCTGGCATCACGGAGATAGAACATCTATTTTGATGTGGCAGTCAAAGAGTTTGACTTCATCAAAAAGGTAGATGAACCTTGTATTTACAAGAAGGTTGTAGAGAGTAAGGTTGTCTTCCACGTATTATACGTAGATAAATATACTCTTGATAGGAAATCGTTTCCTATGCTACACTTGGTCAAGCTCCTCTTATCACGGGGATTCTCCATAGAAGATTTGGATGATACCTACTACATCTTGTTGTTTATGATCTATGGTGATAGATCTAAGTGGATGTTGGGAGTGTCCTAAATCCAGGTACATTAACACCATACTAAAGGGGTTTAGTATGGAAGATTCTAAGCGTGGTGGTTCACCCACTTACTCATGGATCACTCTCTCCAAAAAGATGTCTCCAAAGACTGATTTGGAGAGAGCTCGCGTGCAAGGGATGTTAGCGATGCATGCCCTAGAGGCCATTATTGTATCATACTGGTTTGTATATTACTTAATGGAAGCTTGGGATATTCACAGTTGTATCGACAGTCTTGCTCAAAATGGTAGTATGCTACTCGGTTTGTTTCTACTTCAATATGTGCATGTGTTTTAGCATATCGCTTATACATATTAGTAGAGCCCTTAGGATCTTTGCTTTATTACCAGCATTGTGATAGAAGTCACACTAGTGGGGGCTAGGTATTCTATAAGCACATCCTTATACAGGTCCCTAGTCGTAGGATTATCGAGACGGGGCATCGATACTCCAGAGTAGACTAGTGTATACGCTTCTCAACCCAGCAGAGGAGATGGTCTGTCCCACAGCCATTTGTACGTCGTACTGGAGATAGTATGCAGGTGCTCATTAAATTATGAGTACACCAGGACATGACTCTTCGGGAACTGCAGATGGGTATTATACCTATCGTCGGGTAACAGTTCCCAGGTGACATGAGTACAGCTTAGTCCGTCGACTTGACACTGCTAGTTCGCCTCGAGTGTGTTCCCACTGTAGTTTGATTACTGCCTTACTACAGCTCAAAGGAGTCGTGCAAAAAGGTAGTAGTTGGGTGCAGTCCCGAAGCACTTGGAGGCAGTGGCGGTTAGATAGGATTCGTCTCTCCCGGTATTGGGGGTTGATATCGCGCAGTGTTTGGAGAGCCATTACACAAAGTCCCTGGCCAGGGCAAGTGAGATTTACTGGTAAGTATTCAAGTAGTTTCTCAGGATGTTCTAGGCTACACTTCGACATGACTTATACCGCTATTAGGGGTCTGACGTTTACCATCCCCTAGGCCCGATATGCAATACTCTTTGACGAACAGACCGGACTGTACGGAGATTGTCACATGCAGGCTCAGTAGGATTTCTGATGGGTTTGCTTATCGGCCTTCTTATCGACAGATACCTGGGTAGCTGTTACGTGCAGCTAGTACCGCTTGCGGTTTGTGGTTAAACCCACCGCCAGCGTACTGTCGAGTCTTTAAAGTCCCACACAGAGGGTTTCCCTGCACCAGGCAAAAGGTGTAGAGGCCATATGGTTTTATGGAAAGGCTTCAATCACGTGCGTGCACTTGTGCATGTATGATGATCGGGAGGATAATACTAGTGGGCTTTGGTTTAAGCCGGATCCTAGTATTATATTGATGGATTGTTTCGTCTCTTTGTATTCGTTTTCTTCGGAATGTGGATGCGAGTATGTATATACGGATGAGGTGCATTCTCGTAGTTTTTCGGATTTGGTTCTAGAAGAAGGGACACCTATTAGGGTTTATTCTTTATGGATTAAACATAATAGGTGGAGGAAATGAGGTGGATTGAGCATTGAACCTAGCATGGCTACTTGGTGACTCATGGTCATGAGTCACCACAAGATATTTGTGGGGGTTTCTTGATATTTTGGTGGGATATTTATCTCACAAAATATCTAAAAAACCTCACAATATCAAAAGAGGGCAGTCAAGCCAAGTCTTCAAGCAACACTTTCCTTTCTCATTTTCCTCAAGCCTTTTCTTCTTCCCTCAAACCCTAGACCTCTCATGAGTTGAGAAAATTAGGGTTACAAGATACAAAGCACTCCATCTACTCTCTCTACACAACCTAGGACATCTAGTCTAGCAAGCTACTTGCCCTAGTTATCTCGGAGTTGAGGTTGATGCTCGGACAATAGACTCTCGGGTGGATCGTCTTTGACTCGAGGAAACCGACGAAGAAGCCACGATCCGTTTCGATCCTCGGAGCCTACGATGAAGTGGAGGACAGCGACTAAAAGACCTGAAGGACTTGGTTTCGTTTGGTATAACTTTCATCAGAGTAGTTAATCCTCACATGTTATTTGCTAGTTAGGGTTTAGACATAATCCGGGAGCTCGAGTCCGTGTTGCGATACTTTGATAATCGTTTTTCATAACTTTCGCCTCCCCGCGGTCATGCGGGGTGCGTGACACGGACTTACAGTGGTATTAGAGCCTAACTAAACCATAACTAACAGATTAAATGACAAGTAAAACCACGAAACCGAAATAACCCCAAAACATTAAAGCTTAGATCCTAGTTTCTGTTGATTTTTTACGAGGCTCTAAAAATTATTTTAGTAACTGCAGAGTACTCCTTCACTTGTAAAGTGAACATAGAACAAAAACGAGACATTTTCACCCAAACTGGGCCGGCCACATTGCCTCTAAATCCGGTGAGCTCGGTTCAATTGTAAGGAAATGCTTCGTGTTTTGGTCTGTGGTTTTGCTACTTGGATCTAGGGCTTCATGAGTTGTTTGTATTTGCCAATTTTGAATATGCTGACAATTCTTTATTGTGGCAATACGGGGAGTTTCGAAGTCGTAGTTTTAACGTCGTTTAATGTTTCAAGTTGTAATATATGTGTTCGTAAACTTCCGCTAATTGCTATATGTCGGTTAGTTGGGGGTTGCACATTTCTGTGATATTTGGTTTGTGTCTATGGACTTATTGGATCGTCGTGAATGAATAGCCGAGGATGTAAGATGGGGGTTTTCATTTCATTCATTCGATGTAATTGTAAAGTGATGTAATATTATTTTTTTGCGAGGCACATCCGGGATGTAAGATGGGGGTCTGTGGTTTTGCTGCTTGGATCTATGGCTTAAAAGAGAATGGAATTCTCTCTTAGCTTACTCCTCCATACACACCTCAACACAACGGTGTATCGGAAAGGCAGAATCGAACCCTATTGGATATGGTTCGTTCCATAATGAGTAAGGCTGAGTTACCGCGATCCTTCTGGGGTTATGCACTAGAATCAGCTGCATATCTTTTGAACAAGATTCCAACCAAGACTCTGCCTACCACACCATATCAGATGTGGAGTGGGAAGAAACCCTGTCTTAAGTACTTTAAGACATGGAGATGTCCAGCTTTTGTAAAAAAGCAGCATACGGACAAGCTTGAGGCACGCTCAGTACTGTGTAAGTTTGTGGGATACCCTAAGAACTCCAAGGGGTATCTTTTCTATTACGCAGAGGAACAAAAGGTTTTTGTTTCTCAACATCCCCACTTCTTGGAAGCTGAATTTTTAGAAAATCATAAAAGTGGGAGCGTAATAGAACTGGAAGAAATTCCAGAACCACAAGCTATTACTGAAAGCTTGGTAGAACCGGAGGTTTCAGAAGAACCGGAGGTTTCAGAAGAACCGGACATCCTAGCGCCACTCCGCAGGAGTAGTAGGCAGTCTTATCCGCCCGAGAGATACTACAGTTTTCTCATAGACGGGGATCGAGAGGATTGCATCATCGAAAATGATGAGCCTACTAGCTTCCAGCAAGCCATTCAGATCGGTGACTCGGTAAAATGGCTGGATGCAATGCGGACCGAAATAGAGTCCATGTACACCAACAAAGTTTGGACTTTGGACATTGCTCCAGAAGGGGTAAAACCCATAGGCTGCAAATGGATCTTCAGAAAGAAGATTGGTGTAGATGGACAGGTTGAAACCTAACTTGTTGCAAAGGGTTTTCGTCAAAGACCTGGTTTGGACTATGAAGAAACCTTTTCTCCAGTGGCTATGCTCAAATCCATTCGGATCCTTCTTGCCATGGCTGCCTTCCACGATTATGAGATCTGGCAGATGGATGTAAAGACGTCTTTTCTAAATGGTAATTTGGAAGAGTGCGTCTATATGGATCAGCCAGAGGGTTTCATTCAGAGTGGGAGCAGCGGGAAAGTGTGCAACTTGTTTAAGTCCATTTATGGACTAAAGCAGGTATCGCGGAGTTGGAACATCTGTTTTGATGATACTGTTAAGGAATTCGACTTTATCAAAAATCCAGATGAACCATGCATATATAGTAAGATTGTAGGGAGAATTGTTGTATGTCTCGTCTTGTACGTGGATGACTGTCACGACCCGAAATGGTACGTGATTGGCACTTGAATCATATGAAGTCTATAGGACCCCATCTAATTCAAGTAAGCCAAAATCCCAGAAATCTAAACCATTTAAATTTTGAAGTGAAGGAAAACTTATTTAAAAGTTTCCATATAAATCACTTTGAAAATCGTAGTAAACATTTTTAAAACATCAAGTCTTTTCCAAAAATTTCGGCAGAGTCTCCTTTGTAAATATTGGCCCCAAACGGGTACAAATATGTATAATATACATAATGAATAAAGGCATCCCTAAGCGGGAGCTAGCTCTTCGCCAATTGGCGGACACAACCATGCAATGCAATATAATATACAACGCCGAAGGGCGAGGATCAAAACTCAGAAAGAAAACCAGAAGAAAACCATGGTAATACAGCGCACGACTTTAAGGTCGAAAGAATATACATACTGTTCTTCTAAGTCTATCAAATAATACAATTCTGGTTGATGGAGTTTACTAGATACAACTGAATATAAATACAGATACAACGATGGTCACGATACAAGTGAACCCATCTACCAAAGCAATAACCCAGAAGGAAGCAGTGTGCCAGCAAAGCCGCCAAGGAAACCTATACGGCAAAACCTGCAAGAAACTGTGGCACAACGGGGGTGAGTTGCTAATTCGTGAGTAGAAAACATCACCGAGAAGAAATCGCATGTATGACTCTGTTGGAGATAGTGCTCTCAGAGTCAATTATTGGATCACAGGCACGTGATTGCAATGATTGAGAGAGGACTTATACCGTTAGGACAGTCTTACTCAAGATGATAGTATGCTATCTGGTTTATCTTTATCATCGTGTACTGCTTTAGGTGACCTTACAAGTCACTATTGCACGTTGATAGAGCCCCTAGGATTCTTGCTTGACTGCCAGCAGTATGAGGGCGATCATATACGTGGGAGCTGGGGTCTATAAGCACATCCTTAAAAGGTCCCTAGTCGTGGGAGTTTCTAGACAGGGCATCGATACTCCAGAGTAGACTAGTGTATACAGTCGAGACCCCGACGAGGGGCGGTGGCCGGTCTCACAAGCCACTGGTGTCAGTTGGTTCACCTAAGATGTATACAGGTGCTCATTGGGTTATGAGTACACCGGACAGGACTCACCGGGAACCTGCTAGTTGGTCTTATACCTGACGTCAGATGGCAGTTCCTTGGTGACATGTGTGCAGGTTAGTTCATCGACCTGAGAATCGTCATTTTTCTCGTGTGAGTTCCCACTGTACTTTGATTACTGCCCTACCACGCTCAAAGGAGACGTGCAAACAGGTTTTAGTTGGGTACATTCCCGAGCCACATGGAGGCAGTGAGCGGATCTTCAGGGGTTCGTCTCTCCCGGTATTGGGGGTGAGGTCGCGCTGTGTCTAGGAGAGCCATTACACGAAGTCCTTGGCCAAGGCAGGAGATTTACTGGTAGGTATTCCAGTAGTATCTCAGGGTGTTCTGGGCTACACTCCGACACGATTTGTACCGCTTTTGGGGGTCTGACTTTTACCAACCCCCTAGGACCGCCATGCGATGCTCATAGACGAACGGAACGGACTGTACGGATATTGTCACTGACAGGCTCAGTAGGGTGTCGGCATGAGTTCGCTCACATGTTAGTTATGTATATGCCCTAGAGGCCATTGTTGTACATATGATGTATATTATGATGGATGCTTAGATATATACAGAGAGGACTTTCTTGCTCGTCATGATAGTATGCTATTTGGTTTCACTTTATCTTAACATGTTGACTTGTATTGGTTTACTGTTTTTCTCTCACATGTTGATAAAGCCCTTAGGATCTGTACTCGACTATTGAGACTATGATGAGATCATACTAGTGGGGCCACGGTAGTCGATGAGTACATCCTATAACTGTTCCTAGTCGAGGGTATATCGAGACAGGGCATCGATACACCAGTGTAGACTAGCGTATACGCATCTTGACCCATATGATGGGCGATGGATGATCCCATATCCATCGGTGTTTGACATCAGAGATGGTGTACGGGTCCTCAGTGGAGACTGGGTACACTGGACGGACTCGCCGAGAACTCCCAGATGGTGATATACCACACGTCAGATGGCAGTTCTCCGGTGACACTGGTACAGGGTAGTCTGTAGACCCGAGATCGTCATAGTGTCTTGTGTGATTCCCACTGTGCTTTGATTTCCACCTTACCACATCCAAGAGGGCGTGCAAAACGGTGGCTTTTGGGTACAGTCCCGAATCACATGGAGGCAATGAGCGATAGGAGGGGATTCGTCTCTCCCGGTATAGGGAGTAGATGTTGTGCTGTGTTCGATTGGCTATAACTGGAAGTCCCTGGCCAGGGCTGATATAGAGATTTACTGGTAAGTGTTACTAGTAGTTTCTCAACCCGTTATGAGCCACACATCGACACGACTTATCGGTTACTGGGGTCTGACGTATACCACCCCTAGACTTGATATGCGGCATATCAGACGAACAGACCGGACTGTACGGGAGTGTTACTGATTGGATTCACAGGAGAACGTACAGGCTAGCTTGTTGATCTTCTGATCGCTCAATACCTGGGTGGCTGTTACGTTTAGCTGACCGCTTGCAGCTTGTGGGTGTTTGATATGATCATCACCTGCTACCGGCGTATTGACGATTCTTTAGAGTCCTACACAGAGGTTTCTTGGCTCAGGCGAAACAGAGTAGAGGCACATATGTGATATGCACAGGACCGAGGATAATGCGATATGAGATACCGTATTATATTCTCGAGATATTTAGATATGAACCGGGACATCGGATCAAGTGTTGATTCGATGAATCGGTACATGATATATCAGTCGGTTATATTCGATATAGCCGGATCGTCGGATCAAGTGTTGATTCGATAATTTAATGTATAATAATATATATGATATATTATTACATTATCTAATATTGGCTCGCATTATTATTTCATTTTCTCACCGGATTAATACATTGATATATATGCGATATATGTTAATTGTATTATTTTCTTTTGTTGCAAATATATAATATATATGTGATATATATTATTGTGACATGATATGATTTATTATTAAACATGTTTAAGGATGATTAATTGAGGTTAGGGTTTGATTAGGGTTAGTTGCTTCATGCACCTTCTAGAAGCATTTTCTTTTGTCATGGTTAAGATATTTCATGATGACACATTATCTAACCCAACCAAACCCTAACTCTAGTTTATTCTCTACAAACTCTTAGCCACTCATACTTGACCATGGTTTATATATCAATCATATACTTTTCTTTCTATTCATCACAAAAGGAATTATTATCATTATCATTATCATTTTCCATTATCATCTTCTTCTCTCTTGATTTTGAGCTTACTAGTAATTCATTTTGTGATGAAAAATTATGAGAAAATGATATAAAAAGAAAGCATAAATACTACTCTCTCATCCTCATCTCATCTAGCCCATGAGATTAGTGTGTTCATCTCTTTAGAGTGAGAAAGCTTAAGTTCTTGCAACTTCGACGTAGATCATCGGAGACTTGGAATACTTCAAGCTAGCATGGATCGTTCGAGTCGTGGAGCCTCTCATGAGTCCGGGAGATCGTGGATCGCGGCAAAGGGACTTCTACTCGGAGCTTATGAAGCGAAGGAGCGGACTACAAAGGTTGTAATCCCTCACACTTAGATAAAAGTTGTTATCTTGTATGCTAAACCCTAATAATCTAGCAAAGATCCTGTCTTTGGGTTGTTCGGCACATCTAAAATTTTATTCGTGCATGTTTGATGCGTTATGAACCTTCACTAGTGTGCCTAGTAACCCTACATCACAGACGTCCCTTTTGGTCAATACCTGGTAGCCCGTTACATATGGCTAATACCTCTGACGTGCTAGTGGTTAAATCCACAACCAAAGTATTGACGAGTCTTTAGAGTCCCCCACAGACCGTTTTCTCAAGTTTTGGGCGAAACGCCTCGCGATCTCACCAATGAAAGGGAATTACAGAGCTGTAGAGGCCGTATGGAGATATGGCAGGGTTCGATCTTATGCGTGCGGTATTGCACGTATCATGATCGGTCGGATAATTCTAGCGGGCTTTGGTTTAAGCCGGATCCTAGTATTGTGCAGTGTAGATTTTCTCTTTGCATTTGTGTTCAGTAGGAATACGAATGCGGGTATGTATATACAGTCGTGGGGTTTTCCTGTAATTTATTACGGGATCAGTTTTCTGAAATTGCCAGTTTGCATTCCGTTTCGGCCAGTTTTCCTTTGTTCCTTCACGGCCGGATTTTTGTGATGGGAGGGGCTAATTTGCAAGTTTGCAAATTAGCAATTGTGGAGGGGGGTTCTTGTAATTGGAGAGATTATGATGCTTCTAGCATCTTTGATTCCTTTCTTGTTCTCATGATGGCTAGCATTAATGGTGATGGATTATGAAAGGATTTTGGATTAGAAATTGATGTGATTATTTTTCCTTGTTATCACCCATTTTCTTTATGGTCACCACAACTCTCTTGTGCTCACCTCTCTTGCTTAATTCCCTCCTCCATATTCTTTTGGCCGGCCACTTCATGAGGGGTAGAGATTTTTTTGGTGTGAGGAAATTATGCATATCATTTGGCTCATTACAAATTTTCTCACCTCTCTCTATAGTTCATTCTTCACCTCCATCCATAAAGGCAACTTCATAACCCCAATGAGACAATGGATTCTACACTTAGCCTACAGTATTCTTGGACACGTCGACTCGCCAAATTCATGCCCGAGTTGCCTCGGTCTAGAGGTGGGAGCCCGTAATAGAACCCGGCGATGTGGTGCCCGTTCCGATGAGTAGATGAAGACCGGAGATTCCGCGAGGAGATCGGAGTGGAAGCCGAAGACCGAAGGACACGGATCGCTCGATATAGCCTTCTAACCATTCTCTAGTTAGCCAGGAGTAGGTTAATGGCCCGATCCGGGTTTATAGTGCACGGTAGTGCCGGTTTACAAGTTCTGTAAAAGTTTCGTTTCCGCATTCCGGCGTCGGATTGACGGCCGGGGCGCTGCCGTGCACTTACAGACTTTATCCTAGTTCATACAATAATATCCTGAAAATATAACCTGAAGCATCTAAATAATGTCAAGGGTAAACATCTATACATAAGTATAATACCAAGTGCTCGTGTCAGTGCCTTAGGTAACAACATATTATATATATGATGTATGAATGCATGAAAAAAGAATACATTTTGAATGAGAAAACTGTTTTCATATCGCAGTGAGATTTGTGTATAAAAACCCGATGTATCATCAAGGAAATCGAAAGAGAATCCGTGTCCAGCATCGACACAAAACATATATCTGAATATCTCAATGTCTCAATATCTTGGGCTCTGGCAATCCGGACTGGCCCATATAACTAAATCTCAATATCTCGGGCTCCGGCAATCCGGACTGGCCCCTATATCATCAAATCTCAAGACTACGTCGGTATCCTTCGGATATCTGCCGCATCACAATAACCGGTCGGTAGTGCTCCCCTGCCGGGCTCAACGCCATCATCTGCGACCATCTTGCCCCGGGATACCGCACCGGGTCCACCATGTGTAACATTTCAGAAAATATAAAATATTATTTTTGGAATTTAATATTAAAATAATACTTCGCGAAAATTACCCGATTTGCGAAATTGGGGTTTTCTTAAAATGGTATAAATATATACCAATAATTATGAAATAATTGGGGATTAAAATGATTTATTCAGTTAAAAATATATTTAAAGGATTTGGCATTTTTAAAATTTATTATATGCAGTTCGGATAAAAACCCGATTAGTGCACTGCTAATCGCGATTAAGCTAAATCCGTGTTTATACAGTTTTCCATGGTTAGTGCACCGTGTCATGTCGAATTTGATTACATGTTATTTCTTATGTTGTTTTGGGTATTATGGGTTTTGGTTTTAAAATTTAAAAGGTAAGAAAAAGAGAAAGGGTAAAAGGGTAATATATGGGAGAGAGGGTGAGAATAAGGGAAGAGAGAGAGGGGCTGCCCCATTTTCCTCCCCATTTTTTTCCTTCTTCTCCTTCTTCATCTTCATCCCCCTCTACTTCAACCCATGAAATCATCTAAAAACCTTCATCAAAACCCTAAACCCCCTTCTTTAAAGTTGATCCTCTCTTCACACTCTACAATTTGGACCAAGAAAAGTTTGAGTTTGAGGACTTGGTGAAGCTAGGGTTTTTCTTGGGTTGCCCAAATGAGGTATGAATTCTTCCACCTAGTTTAATTTAAAGTCTAATAGCACCCTATAGTAGTTTAGAGTTAAATTGGTATTGATTAGTGGTGTTAGAAAATTTCTAGAGAAGGGTTTAAGTGTTGTGTGGATTGGGTGATGCCTAGTGGCTGTTACAAGAGCCTAGAGACCAATTCTTGACCTGGACCAGTGACCAAAACCCCAAAATACGAACTTTAGATTTGTCGATATTGGGTTTTTTTGGAATTAGTGTTGGTATATAGGAATCTGAGATGACCTGAGGCCTTTATAAAATAAGTTTCCATGACCACGAGACGTGCAGGCAACCATGAACCACCCCCTGAAACTTGAGCCCCTCCCCTCACTTTCTGGCTGCAATTTAATCCCCTGTGGCAGCAAATTGCGGCCACACCTGAGTGAAACATGGTGAATTTGGCTCCGTAGCTTCCTTATCAGATATCTAGGGCAACCCAATGGGCAAAATGTTCTAGTTTGGCCTAATGTGAAATCTGGGAGTGGTTTTCCTATATTGTCGTTTTCGTATTTTCCGTATTTTGAATGCTTGGTTTTGGTTATTGGTATTGTAATTGGTTGTTGGGCATTTGTACGTCAATAACAAGGGTTATTTGATTGTTTTTGCACGTGTAGGCTATATGTTCTAATCTATGAGCGCACCGTGTGCCGTATCGGTTTTCCGGATTCGATTTTAATAGGGATTTCTATTATGTATTATTGTAGGTACCTTCACGTGGATTCCGAGACGACGGAGCGCGACGTCATCGATTTCGGCAAGCAAGGACCAGGTGAGTGGATATATATCTACGGGGGAAGTCGGGTGGATGGCGTGTAGCACCCCTGTAAGTTTTTGATGGAAACCGATTCATAGTATATGGTTAAGGAAACCTTTAATAGAAAACTATATATAGAGTTAAAAGATAGTTAGAGAAAATATTTTAGAAACTAAAGAATAGTTAGAAGTGATATGATACGACTAATATGTGATGACGGGATTTGAGGATGATGATGATGATATTGCCGTGTAGGGTACTATAAGACTAGATAGCCGACGTAAATGTGTCATACGAACTATACCTATTTCCAAACTGAAGAATCGTATGCATCTTTTAAACAGATACCTTGAGGGACGTTACAGATTTTCAAATGGTATCTTTTCCTTAAAAACACCGTAGCCCCGACTTTCAAAACTATGATTCACATCTTTTAAAATCTGATTGTATGGTTCGGGTGTGTATGTTAGATTAGATACGTATGCTTATAGTAAAGGTAGAATGTAATTGTAAATTGACCTTATGTGAGATATAGATGCGATGAAAAGAGAATACAATTTGGCATTTGATATGATGATATGTTGGTATACGGATGCGAGTCGATTGAGAGGATTGATACCTTGCCGATCCCTGATATGAGATTGTTATGGATATGACTTGGGACATAGGTATATGGATATATATGTGTATACATGTTGTGAATCATGAATGATAGGCTGTACGTGACATTAGGCCGTACCCTCATTGTCATATAGGCTGATAGGATCCCTATTGGTTTAATGCCGCCGTATGGTGATTTTACGTACGTGATGAGTTTGACTTGATGATTAATCCATACCCTTGACTAGAGGATGCCGTACGATAGATTGTATCGTACGTGACGTCGTGAGGCTAGATGCCGATGGTTAGATTCACCGACTCGGTCATGTTAGATACGTATACCCGTCAGCATTTGCATATGATTTACCTTATGCTGCATTCATTTTATTCTCATTGCATTGCATATACCTGTGCTAGTTCACTTACACCATTATCGATGATGCGTATGTTACACGTACACAGATTTGCCGGCTCACACACTTCATCATCTATAATTGCCATATCACTACACAGTAGAATTGTTGCGTCATGATATGACTCCTTGCATTATTTATTTGCCATGTTCGCATCATTACGATATGACGCATGCTATACTGATATTGTCACATCACTGTTCCATGTTGCATGATACATGGATATGCTTACATTTCTATCATATGTCGCATACATCATACTTTACGATTATACGCATTGAGATATGCTGTTTTCATGAGATTTTTGGATTTGAGAACCATGGTCATTTTAAAAGAAAGTATGTATTGTTTTAAAAACCCGGTTTCTCTTGATATGATATTTCAGTGTGTCCACCATGCGTTTTCTCGGTTCTGGGACGTATGACAGTGATACCCGATTCGAGGAGCTGGATGAGGCCGATTGCGGGTACATGGTGGACCCGGTATTGTACCCCGGGGCGAGAACGGATTTGCTGTGCAGTAGACGGTGAGCCTGGCAGAGGGACCACTACCTACCATTGATAGTATTTGGGCTCGGCGGATATCTGGAGGATACCGACCGGAGTCGAGAGATAATATGGGCCGATCCGGACTGATGGAGCCCGTAGGCCGATCCGGACTGACGGAGCCCGAGATATGAGGATTTACGTGTCGATGCTGGACACGGGTTTCATGATGTTTTCGAATGTCGATGCTGGACACCCAGGTTCCATGATTTTGATGTGTTGCGAGGGACACACGTTGATTTATATTCTCATACTTCCATACATATGCTTTTATGGTATTTACATGCATGATGTTGTTGTGTCATTGGTTGACACGTGGATGTGATCCACTTGCATACAGACATTGATTATATTGTTGGATGATATCCACATGCTGATTAACATTGATATTAGTGTCGGCACATATACAGATACGGTCACCTTAGATATCATAGTATTACCTTCATGATATTGTTGACCTAGGAGTCGTTGTTTATTTGATTTCTACTTATTGATGTTTTTCTACTCACGAGTTGGAAACTCACCCACGTTGTGCCATAGTTCTTGCAGGTTGACCGCATGGATCAGTAGCGGTATCGCTGGCACACAGTTGCTTTCGGGTGATTACTTTGGTAGGTGGGACATTTGTATCGTACCCACTCTTGTATTTATATTTCATATTGTATCTAGTCAACTCCATCAATCAAAACTAGTATTTGTATATTAAGTAAAACTTAGTGAGACTTGTAGTGCGAGATTTGAGCGATGGGTTTTATATTCGCTTTTTGGGTTGATATCTTGCTTTATTCATTATTTTCTGTGTTGATCTTCGACGATTGGGCGTCGTATACTTGTTTTATCACTTGCGTGGTTGTGATCCGCCGTTTGGCGAAGAGCTAGCTCCCGCTTGGGGATGCCTTTTATATTATCTTGTATTTGTGGTTTTGGATCAAAATATACAAAGGAGGTGTTGCCCAAATTTTTAAAAGACGAAACATGTTTTCAATCTAGTAAATTTCACTTGCATTATTCATGTTCCTTTTCTATGCATTTAAGAAAACTTTTCTTCATTTTACCTTATTTCAAAATTGCACCTCTTTTATTTCTTTAAAAGATTTAGATTTCTGGGTTTCAGGTTACTTGGATTTCGTTACGCCTTTAGACGTTGCGTGATTTAAGTGCTGGTCACGAGCTAATATTTTGGGACGTGACAAAGCTAGTATCAGAGCGCTAGGTTTAACCTTGGTTCGAGTTTAGGTTTGACTATATGGAGTCTGGGGCGTAAATTATTTTTGAACCTAGGCTTGACCTTACGGAACTTAGACTTGAACGGGGGGGAGGAGGGTATTAGACCCGAACTTTCGTTTCATAGGCTGACCCTGATTGATGGAGTAGGTGACTCAAGTAGAGTGACGTACCGTGTGTATGTTCCGCGGCATACTTACGATACGA